>CM048750.1:66873296-68233296 GCA_026315105.1 Locusta migratoria | reverse complement strand
TCAGCTCCCGCTATTCGTCCACGAGACTCGGAGGGCCACATACATGGGTTCTCAGGTAGATGCTGTGTTTCTTGACTTCTACAAGGCATTTGATACAGTTCCCCACAGACGTTTAATGGACAAAGTAAGAGCATATGGTCTATCAGACCAATTGAGTGATTGGATTGAGGAGTTCCTAGATAACAGAGTGCAGCATGTCATTCTCAATGGAGAGAAGTCTTCCGAAGTAAGAGTGAAGTCAGGTGGGTTGTTGTGGGTCCATTGCTGTTCACGATATATATAAATGATCTTGCGGCTAACATCGGAAGTTCAATTATGCTTTTTGCAGATGCTTTTTTGTATATGGAGGGGTTGTAACAATGGAAAATTGTATTGAAATGCAGGAGGATCTGCATCAAATTGACACATGGTGCAGGGAATGGCAACTGAATCTCAATGTACTCAAGTGTGATGTGCTACCAATACACAGAAGGAAAGATCTTGTATCATTTTGCTATACTATAGCAGGTCAGCAACTGGAAGCAGTTAATTCCATAAATTATCTGGGAGTACGCTTTAAGAATGATTTAAAATGGAATGACTATATAAAATCAATTGTTGGTAAAGCAGATTGTTGTTGTTTGTTATAGTTTAGAGGGGACTAGACTGCACGGCCATCAGCCCCCTGTTGCAAGCAAAGTCAATGCGGTGTATTGCAAGATGAAAAAAGACGAGCATTGAATCATACAAAAGAGAAAGCAAAACGGTACGCAATGACGAGGAGCATTGAGTTCATGACACGAAAAGAAGAAAACTCAAAGAGTAAATGAACATAATTGGACTAAAAGGTTGCAGCAGAATATTGTGGCTGGCTGATCACGAGGATAATAAAGGATGAGCCAGCCACTCTGCACATTCTAAAACATATGAATAAAAGCAGGTCAGACTACACAAAATAAGAAGGGTAAAAATTTGTGAGAGATGGGTGCCTGAGAGATCAGGCTAAGGGACCCAACTTTAGATCAAATGGTAAAACCCAGCTGCACGGATAAAACGTAAAACACGATCAGCTGTAGCAGCTTCGTCACCAAGAATAAAAAGGAAGCGCAGCTGGCAGGTCAAAGGACTGTCGTAAGGCAGCTAAAAGGGGAGTATGGATGTAGATGTACATGCTTTATATTTATTATCTGAATATATTTAAATTGTACAAATTCACCGCACCTGTCTCCAAATTCTGCTACCACCGATTTAGTACAATAGACAATCTGAATTTATCATTTGTTCTTTGCTATATGTGTGGTGGCCTGCCTTACCAACGTGGACAAACGAACTAAAGCTTGCATACATATGACATATGGCACATAGAGTTTATCAACAGAATCTTCCGCAGACCCAAGGGGACCACTCATTTTGTCATAGTGCATGGGTTCGATTCCTATTCTGTATAAAATCTTTTACACCTAGTCACTAACACTCTGTAAGTACAGTAAGCGAGCTATTTGTCACTTGCCGTGGCTCCTGTCACTGAAGGGTTCACTATGGAAGTCTTCCTTTAGCCATTTGCTCTGAAGGTGGTTCAGGCTTACATAGTGTTGGAGCGCGCCACTGCAAGCCGCGTCCCGTCCATCCGCGGCAACGGAAAGACGCGCCGCGGCCAAGTCCGCCGCTCGATGGCGCCGCCTCTGAGGGCCTGCAGTGCCGCCACAACCGGGCGAGCACGCGGTGTGCGAGGCGTGCCTCAGTTCATGTGTAGGTCACGCCTGTCTCGCATGTAAACATAGCTGTGTCCGTGACTTGCCACCACAGTACAGTGCATTTGTATATCTGTTGTAGTGTCCATGAGTATTCAATAAATTATACTGTTCCAACAGTATAATTTGTGACGAGTTTCATTCTTACGCATGTATTTCTGTTGCGGTAGTTATGGATCCGGCATTGTTTCAGTTACTGCAAAAGCAGCAGCAACAGATAGATTTGCTTACGGCATTGATTACGTCTTCTCATCCCGCTGCGGCCACTTCTCCAACGCCCCAGGCCTAACCCCCCCCCCCCCCCACTCCTCCGGCTTTCCAAGAGTCTTCCTTAGACTGGACTCCTACGTGCGGCATCTACTGCAGCATTTTGCGGCTTTTAAGGTAACGGATCCTGACTTACAAAAGTCTTTCTTCTTGTCGTGGATCGAGCCCGATACTTTTCTTTTACTACGAAAACTAGCTCCACTGTCAGAGCCTGCCGAGTTGTGTTTTTCCCGTATGTCGGAATGGCTTAGTTCTTATTATCGGTAGCAAACGCACATGGTGCTTTCCCGCCTGGATCATCAAAGCAGAAAGAAACCTTGTCAGTCGTATCAGTCCTGGGTGGCAGACCTCCGTGGTTTGAGTAGTAAGTGTGGTTTTGTGTGTGCAAATTGTCAGCAGTCGTATGCAGATTCCTTAATTCGCGATGTCGTTGTCCGTTCGGTTCCTGATAGGGCTGTGCGTCGTGAGGCTTTGCGGTTACAGGATCCCACCCTTGACGAGGTTTTGTCTATTGCACAAGCTTTTGAGGTGTCTAAGGCGGCAGTGGATCAGTTTGAGGAAATGGTAGAGGTGGCGGCGGTACAGTACTCGCGCCCCACACAATTTCAACCTGAAATTGAGTATTTAGGACACCTGGTGCCACGAGATGGTGTCCGCCCTAGGTCAGAATTGGTTACAACGATTGACCATCTTCCTCGTCCTACGAATTTGCAGGAACTCCAGTCCTTTTTGGGCAAGGTCAGCTACTACTCCAAATTTCTTCCTAACATGGCGGAGGTCACACATCCTTTGAACGCACTTCGAAAGAAAGGTGTTCCGTTTGTGTGGTCTGCTGCTTGTGAGGCAGCATTCGCAAGCATCAAATCAATGTTAAAGTCGTCACCTTGTCTCGGCACATTTACACCAGGCCGACAGCTAGTCCTAGCTACGGATGCTTCTCAGCATGGGATTGGAGCGGTGTTGACCTACAGACTGGATGATGGTTCAGAGCAGCCCATTGCCTACGCATCTAAGACATTGTCAGATGCCCAACGTAATTATTCTCAGATTGAGAAAGAGGCTTTGGCGATTGTTTACGCTGTTCGGAAGTTTCATGTGTTCCTCTATGGCATTAAATTCCACCTTATCACGGATCACAAACCCCTGGTGGCACTGTTTGGTCTGCGTTCTCATCTTCCAGACCGAACTTTGCAACGTCTCCAACGTTGGGCTCTGTTTTTGAGTGCCTATCACTATGAAATTCATTATCGGCCCTCGTCTCACCATGCCAATGCCGACGCTTTGTCCTGCCTGCCCATGGGCCCCGACAAAGACGAGGTGGCGATTTTTCAGATTGACGAATGTTTGCACGACGCAGTTGAGCGACTTCCGATTACGGCTGATAGAGTCGCGCAAGCCACCCATCGGGACCCTGTGCTCCGGGAGGTGCTTAAGCATGTCACCACCAGGTGGCCTGATCGATTGTCCGCCAAAGAGGCTGGCCCTCTGCATACCTATTTCCAGCTTCGACACCAGCTGTCAGTTATCAACAGTGTCCTCCTCCTCAGCACCCATTCCGACAAGCCTCGTGTCGTCATTCCGTCCGACTTACGGGCTCGTATGTTAACTCTGTTACATCAGGGTCACTGGGGTATCACACGCATGAAGGTACTTGCACGCCATTTTGTCTATTGGCCAGGAATCGATGCCGCCATTGAGCATTTGGTTCGTACGTGTAATCAGTGTGCTACCCAGCAAGCTGCCCCCCCCGGCGCACTTTTTCCCCGTGGCCTACTCCCGGAGAGGGAAAAGGAAATGATGAGGGTTTTAAGGGAGTGGGTAAGGAGTCATTCCAATCCCGGGACAGGAAAGACTTACCTTGGGGGGGGGGGGGGGGGGGAAGAAGGTAAACAAATACACACACACTCACACATTTACACAGATGCAAGTACACCTAGGCCGACATACTGCAGAAAGCAAAGAAGTTAAGAAGTTAGACAGAGATACCACTTGAGGCAGAGGCTCTATCCAGAGAACCGAGGCAAAGATGTTAAGATGGTGGGTGGGAATTCGAATTTAGTGGAGGTTGAGACCAGGTGGGCACCGGGAAGAGAGAATATGCTGAAGGGCTAGTTCCCATCTTCAGAGTTCTGAAGGATTGGTGTCGGTGGGAAGTATCCAGATAACCCGGACGGTGTAACACTGTGCCAAGATATGCTGGCCGTGCCCCAAGGCGTGTTTAGCCACGGGTGATCCTCATTACCAACACTGTCTGCCTGTGACCGTTCATGCGAATGGACAGTTTGTTGCTGGTCATTCCCACATAGAATGCTTCACAGTGCAGGCATGTCAGTTGGTAAATCACGTGGGTGCTATCACAAGTGGCTCTGCCCTTGATCGTGTACACCCTCCGGGTTACGGGACTGGAGTAAGTGGTGGTGGAAGGGTGCAAAGGGCAGTTTTTATATACACACAGCTATATAAGAGCTATAACAACAACAGTTCTTTTAAATGCGTAAATAATAACCTATACATACAAGAGAAGCAGTGATATTTCAAGGGTAAGAAGAGCTACCAATGTATGTGTAAAGTACAATTATCCTCTTAAATTAAATTATATACCGGCCTATTATTTTACAGTAGATCTGACGATGGCATACTCGCTGAACAGGCCTGTCGTATTAAATAATTTATTAAAAAGCAGTGTCTTTCCTATTAATAATTTACTATGTCTCTAAATGACACATACAATGCAGCGGGCCCAGAAGATTATAAATGGTTACTATAAATCACCTAGACTGTCACTGTTATGAAGAAGAAGAAAATAGAAAACGATGGTTGGTTATATAGTGAAGAAAGAATGAGAGAGAGAGAGTGAGAGAGAGAGAGAGAGAGAGAGAGAGAAAATTCTTACAACCATGTGTGCGTATGCAGTGATCTGTCCTAGGTGATAAATGCTAGATGACTGAGGCCTAGTTGTTGCCAATCACTTTACTTACAAATAATCCACCTGAGGGTATTTCACCAAAGGTTTCATCACAGCCATATTGTACAGACATTTCTCTTGCCGTGTTGCAGGGTCTTCCAAAAATATTGCTTTCTGGTGAGAAATGTCTTATTTTTAAATGATCACAACATTGTAGAAAAAATTTTCCTGTTTCATTTTTTATCTTAGAGCTAAGGTGAAAATCTTTAACTAATACTAAATCATTCACTTCATTGTGTGATGTAACAGCTTCTTTATTCCACTTCTGTAATCTTTTGTTTGCCGCATCACTCAATTTTTTTTTTCTTTACTACTTCAAGTATTTCTTTGTCACTCATCTCTTGTTGTTCTGGCCAATGAAACAAATTCAGCAAAGATTTCCCTAAAAATCTCTTATTTACTACTTTTGTGAGAAATAAACTTGTACATAAATGATGTAGTTCATTTAAAAAGAGTCTGGAATTCTGGAATGAGATTCATCCAAGTTTTGTGCTTGCTCGCACAGTATGTTCTTCATAAACGACCATAATCTTTCATTATCCTCTCACAGGGATTAGACTATGGGTGATATTTTGATATCATCACATGTCTAATATTATCCCATGCCAAAAATAAGTTATTACTACTAAATCGAAAACCATTAACGATTAATAATCTTTTGAATTTCTCTAGGTCCTCAAAATACTCATTCAAGCACTTTGTTACAGTTTCTGTATTAAGCCTCTTTAATCGGATGTAAACTTACACATTTGGACAAACATCCATGAGCACCAAAATATACCTTACTCCTCCACATATTCTTGAAAGGAGAACATATAGATCCGCTGCTGTAATGTCATTTAAATACATAGGTATTATCGAGTATTGCTTATATCTAAGGTGTCTTTAATCATCATCTACTTTCTGACATACACCATAAAACTTTCAATACTTTACGACTCAAGTTCTTCTACAATTAAGTATGTTCACCGAGTTAAATCATTTGTTTATGTCCCACTGCCCTCCATGTGACCAACAAGAGGCTCAGGTGTTCATGCACACAGAGAGAATATGTGTGTGTGTGTGTGTGTGTGTGTGTGTGTGCGCGCGCGCGTGCGCGCGCTCTACTTCAGAACAGGACATACTCCAAAACATAGCAAGTTGTTTTTTGTGTGTGTGTGTGTCTATCCACTGTGATGAATCTGGTGAAAATTAACAAATGATTGCCTGTTATTTTCTAAAATTTTGTGGCATTGACATCATACAGGAAAGACATAAAAAAGCAATTATGATTTTTGTACAGACTTACCCTCCCATGAAACCAGTCTTCACACACAATACATTGAACCATTTCATCAGGCTCTTCATCTTGGGGATCAGGGTATGGCCGATGACAGGTACAGTACACGCCTCGGAAATTCTGGTTGTATTGGTTCAGTTCATTGATACTGTCTCGCTCCTACAAAATTCAATAATTATTTTTTTATATTTAGGAGGGAAGGGGAAAAAGAAAAGGAGCATTTTAAGTATTTAACAATATGATGTTATTACTACAGATGTACAACTGAATTTGCTTTCAATGTTTTACAAACAGGACAACACCGTGACCAGTCACAATTTTGGCACTAAAAGTAACAAGTATTACGATCGTCATGATTTAGCAATTACTCATTGTAACTTAGTGGAAGGGTACTCTTATTGATGCCCTGCCACAGTTGTCAGTAAATATAAGGCCGAAAGACTTACCCCTCATTAGTGCAAGTGCTGTTATATTTCATTTGTTTGTTTATTGTGTTTTCTGAGGGACCTAACCCTCATTTGGAAAACTGAGCATCAAATTTACCTAAAAATCAAATCCAGGATGGTCAGTGTGCCACACCACATCACCGTGTCTATTTAAGTTAAGACAAATGTGACTGCAGATTTCATTATGCCATCCTGCCCGCCACACACCAGCGCACAATTTCGACGGAGAGCAGCCTGTGCTCACCGACGATTTCGGCAACGAAATCACGAGTGAGGAAGCGTCATCTCTCGCGTCCCCACTCCCCACAGTATCTTGTGGTCGTAGGGCAACTTATCTTCTACAGATTGTGGGTGTCTGGGAAAATAATTCGATTTGACCCAGATGATCAGCATTTTCGAATACTCGAGTTAGCACTTTTTGATCACAGGTCTACACCATCAATATGTCATTGTAATTAGTTACATGCTGATGGCACCTGAACCAATTTAATCTACAACAAAATATGTATACAAAAGTTATTTCACTCAGTACATAATTAAATGAACATTTTAACTTTGGCATACCCCGTTCCTATGGCACTATAATGTAGCACTGCTGTAGTTATTAGTGCATGCTAGTTTCATCATGAAAATAAATAGATAGCTCAGTGAACCAAAACTCTGGAGTCATTTCAGTTGAAAGAATGATGATGTGCTCTAACCAGACAGTTGGTTGGTTTGTTGATGGGAGGAGAGGACCAAACAGCTAGGTCATCAGTCCCGTTGCCTCTGAATGGAAAGGTGTGCTCTGGCTAAGGAACTAACAGGGAGTTATAACAGCAGAATTAAAACCAACAGTAAATGCTGAATTTCGTTATGCACATCTCTACAGTTCTATAAGCCCCAGTCACCGACAATGATCATTTACTGCTTTAACCAGAAAGAAGAGCTACTGCCTGTTTTCACTTGAAAAGAAAGAAAGAGTAATTCACTCAATTTTCAAAATTGCAAAGGTATTTAATGTTTTCATCTAGTTGCTCCCACAGACTACTATTAGTCAGAAAAAAAAAGAGAAAAGAAAATTCAAAGAATAATAATCCAACAGACGTGTAAAACTACGACTCACTGACTGTTTTGTTCGGCTTTTATCAACGAATGGAGGAGAGGATTAGGAGAGATTAGATGTGTACCTTCGAAAACAGATCTTAAAAATAAAATAAGCAGACCATTGAGACTACATAGGTGCATCAATTTTTTGCATCTGATGTCCAACGAAGTTAAAGAAGTTATTGCTGAATGCACACACTCAATTTCCAGCACGTAAAATAAACTGTTACACCCGCACAGTGGGTAGCCTGCACTTCTAACGCTTAACCGTTATTTTGACACGAAACTTAACTTTGTTATTTACTATCCATTTTCTGTCCCTAGGTTTAAGCCTATATCGCAAAATGCTCGGCAAAAGGCAGTTTACGATATTGACATAACCCGTACAATCATTTGAAAATTACATCAGAGATGCTTATGATATTTTATGGCACGAATGAGAAAGTGATTTTTAATGTAAAATTGTGGCTTTAGTTAGGTGTACACATTTTTCTCTTCCACTATGTTTTAACCACTTCATCGAAATCCTGCATCTGCATTTTGAGCACTAGTGTCAGGAGTGTAGGATGTGCATGTTTGCACTATTGTAACCACTGTAAGCAAAGGATTTTGGCACTGCTGAGTGAAAATGTAATCAAATAAGTTGCAAATGTTAAAGGGTCAACCATTAATTGTTGCAAGGCCAAGATCATATTTTAAATATCCACTTTATTTCGTGACCAGTTTTGACAGTCTAGCTATCAACTTCAGATCTATGTACAACATCAAAAAATATTTTTACACTTATCTGCACATTACAACTGTCATTTACAAAACTATTACTTTGCCACCAATCCCTTCAATCAAAGCCAATCTAAATCTAACATTGAACCCTGCCTATCACAATTCGTACCACTATCCAATCGTGACCCTCCCTCATTCCTCACTTCCAACTTGGCATCACCATCCTTCCCCAAGTCCCTTGCTAAAAATACCAATCTTTCACCAGAAGAAAAGACATCCTTACTCAACCTCAAAACAGATCCGAACCTAATCACACTCCCTGCAGACAAAGGTTCCACCACCGTTGCGATGAATCACAGAGATTACGTGACAGAAGGCCTATGTCAATGTTCTGGTACCTCTACCTACAAGTTGTGCCAGGACGACCCACCCCAAAAGTCCAACATGATCCCTGCTAAAATCTTATGGCCCTTCCCAGAACCTTCGCTCAAAATCCACCTCCCTTCTCACTCTGACAACATCCTGCACACCTACATTTTACGTGCTCCCAAAAATCCATAACCCTAACAATACTGGATCTTCAATTGTGGCTGGTTACTGTGCTTCACTAAAAAAAATTCTGCCTTTGTTGACCAGCACCTCCAACCAAATGTTCAAAAACAAGCCTCTCACAAACAAGATACCGAGCACTTCCTCCACCATCCCCTCCCCTTTACCTCACGGAGCTGTACCTGTCACCATTCACGAAGACTGCCTTTCTCGGCGTCCTTTAGACTTCGGGCCTAATAAATCATACATTATAATCCTTACCGATTACATCCTAACAAACAATTACTTTTCCTTTAAAGGAAAAGTATACAATGAAATCAGTGGCATGGCCAGGGGCACCAATATGGCATCCACATAACCAACTTTTTTATGGACCGTCTAGAGCAAATCTTCCTAGCTTCCCAAAAATCAAAACCCTGGTCTGGTTCAGGCACAATGATGTCATTTTCATGATTTGGACAGCCTATCCTCATTCCTTCACAACCTCAACTACTCCTCCCCCACGAGTTTTACTTGGTTCTTTCTCAACCCACACCTCCGTCCACATTAAAGCTACTAATTACCAGCAGTACCTGCACGTCAACAGCTCCCATTCGTTCAACATAAAATATCCCTCCCGTACACCGCAGCCACCCGTTGACGGTGAATTTTCAGTGACGAGAAGCCCCTTAACAGATATGACCATGACCTCGCAAAGGCCTTCACCGACATTACCCTCCCGACCTAGTCCGCAAACAGAATTTCCATGCCGCATTCCCACACACAACTAATTCTCCCGTCAACCTTGATAACTGGTCACAAAGGAGTGCAACAGTTCTACTAAAGAAACGGACGGCCTACACTACACTTGTGTCCTATTTTGGAGTATTGCTGCACGTTGTGGGATACACACCAGGTGGGACTGACAAACGATTGAGAGAAATGATCATACAATGTAATCTTTGCACAGCGTTTAGTATTGTTATGACAATGAACCAGCTATCCATCAGGATGAATGGTCACCATCGTAGTGTGGCAAAAGACAAGATATCCGACCCTGTGGCACAGCATGCACTTGAACACAGCACTCTGGATCCTCCCCTCCGCCACCAGCTGTTCTGAACTGTGCAGATGGGAGTTGTCCCTTCAATATGTTCTATGGTCCCACAACCATCCTGGACTCAACCGAAGGTAACTTCCCATCCCTACACTATATGCCTAAGGCCATGTTCACACTGCCAGCCAGGCCGAGAGGACTCCGCTTCAGCCGGCTCACGCCGAGCCGACGACATTCGGAATGTTTAATATTTCCGGCGCGAGGTGATTGGGCTACGGTATTGCTTCTGCAGCACAAGTATTACACATTTCCTATCTGCTTTCAAGGGAAGCGTCTGCATTATTTTTATTTTAAAATACACTGTTATGAAAATATGTTGTTTATTTTTAATTGTATTACTATTAATTATGTAATATGAATAATTTTCTTTTTAGTAATGTTTAGTTTAGTCGTTCACATAAGGAAAAACTGTCCTAAATCTTAGTCGAAATTTTCTTAACTGTTTAAAATTTGATGAGTCACTACAGTGTAAGAATAATAGTATTAAAATCAGTTAACTGTTAGCTGTATACTTTTTATTTTTTCAAAGGCAAGGGAAAGCTTTTAAGGAAAAAATAAGTTGAGAAATCGATGTAGCGTGGTCTTATATACCGTCAAAATTTTTTACAACTTGAAAATCGAAAATGTTGATTATCCCCCTCTTTTTCGGCTCGGCGCAGAGAGTGAACACCCTTGCCGCGGTGCGCACCGACTAGGCACCAACCGGCTCGGCTCTTCCGGCAGTGTGAGCACACTAACATAACACCTCCTCCTCTCCTTCCCCACTCATTAGTCTGTATCCCTCCAATTCATGTCTATCTTGCAACTGTGGGTCTTCTCCTCTCTCTCTTTTTTTAGGGCGCACAACTACTAAGGTCATTGGCGCCTGAATCAGAACTGAGATATATTGAAGGATAAGGAGACTATTTGAATATAGCTAAAAACATAAGTTAAATATATCAAAAGGATGAACAAAATATTCTTTGACAAATTAGTCATGTTTATGAAACCAAGACTCGAGCAGCAGCTTGTGTCATCAGCTAAAATTTCTTCTAAGATATTCAGTAGATTTAGTGCAATACAAACATAATTAAGACAATAAAACACGGCTCACCTTCAGCGGGCAACCACGGGAACATAACAGTGTGGGATCACCAGTTAGCAAGTGGCGGTGGCTGAACCGGCAATGTCTGATCCGCAACCTGGTTGAGATGACTTCTCGCCATGAGGGGGTCCTCTGAGCCACCGGGAATGGTTTAACCCTTCTAAGTTAATTGTTTTTAAATCACGGCAATGAAAGGCGATGGGAAAGAGCCCCTCCAATATCATTCAATGGGACACAGAAAGTAGCTGCCCGAGGTACGAGGGTTGCAGCCTTGACCACGGCATCAGCAGCCTCATTATCAGGCACCCACAGGGGGTGAACACAAGAGCAGCCGGCAGCTAACAATTCAAGGGAGCGGTGGATGTGGTGCACAACAGGATGGGCCGAACATGGGTCTCTAAGACTCTGAATGGCGCTGAGGGAGAGCAGATGACTGAAGGCTAACTGCGTCAGCGGGTATATATAGCACAGCCTGAGAGAGGGCAAAAAGCTCAGCTTTGAAAGTCGAGAAATTGGTCAAGAATGTCTGTCATCCCCAACAGCAAAGGCACATCCGACACCTTCATTGGTATTGGAGCCATCTGTATAGATGAAGATGGAGTTGAGCTGCACACAAAGTTTGACAAACCTCAAGTGGTAAATCGCACCCAGAGTACTCTCCTTTGGGAGTGAGCTGACATCAAGGTGAACACAAACTTGAGCCTGAAGCCAAGGTGGCACTGAGCACTCACCTATTTGAAAGATGGAAGGAAGGGTTGCTGAAGGAAGCAACGAAAACCGACTCCAGGAGGGAGCAGGGCAGTCGCGGACAGCCCGTATTGGCTATCAAGGGAGTCATTGAAGATGAGTGATAAGAAGGGTAGTTGGGCAGCGATAGCAGACAGCATGCCTACCGACATAGCAATATATCGCGCTGATATGTACAAAATAATTTGGCAGCTTCGGCATTGAGGCTTTCAACAGTGCTAATTTAGATCGCTCCTATCGCCAGGAGTAACCCCCAATGGTGGATCGAGTTAAGACGGCTTAAAATGAATGTATACATGTGGCGTCTGTTCCGAAAGAACAGATGTCACTTTTGATCCTGCAGTTGTTATTCCTTAATATTCACAGAATATATGACATCAACTGGGATTGGGCAAAGCTGAAAATGTGTACCCAGTCGGGTTCGAACCCGGGTCTCCTGCTTTCTAGGCAGTTGTGCCAACCCCTACACCCTACGAACGGCAGACGACGATGGAGTACAGATGTTTCAAAAAGAAAAGTTGAATGCAGGGAGGGTGATAGGGATGGCAACTGTCTGTAGGCGAGTTTGTAGTGGGATGGGATGATAATAGACGTCTTCCCGAATAAGCTGCATAGCACCTCCATGGGCATGAATACCGACCACAGGAGGTAAATCAAAACACAAGGATGTATATTGTGGGAAATCAATACGATCGTTTAGGCGTAGCTTCGTTTCTTGGAGACCGACTATGACAGTGCAGTTGAAGGAGTATTCTTAATTCATCTCGGTTGGAACTAATGCCTCCGATGTTCCATTCAAGGAGTGCCATAAAGAAAGCGAGAGAAGAAGAAAAAGGGAACAGCAAGAGGGGATCACTTCGACGACCGCTAAGGGCCTGGCTTAGAAAGAGCTAAGAGGGAGCACTGCTGCTGCATTCGACAGATGGAAAGTCGTGTTCCATAGGTTCATACATCATTTCTCTTCCCTTACTGGATTGATCGGAAGGGGCAGCTTCCTTTGTCAGTGGAAGACCGGCAAGCAGTAGCGCGTCCTGGCAAGTCCGAGGACGGCCGGGGCCGGCTACTACTGGATGGTGTGACCGAAGAGTTACGCCGTAGCGAGGAAGGAGAAAACTTTTCTGTTTGTGTGCCTTTTTGAAGGCAGTTTGGTAAGAAGAATGAGCGGCTGATGATTGGGAATACATAGTTCGAAGGAAATCTTTGCATACTGGATCCTTATTCAAAGTCCGGCTTCTGACTTAGTGGCCCGCCATTTCTGCGAAATGGATTTGGACTGTGGTTTGGAGTAAGCAGAAGGCATCGGGGATGTTGAATGGGCAATCTTTGGGGTGACTGATCTGACAACTAAATCACTGAAGGTAAAATCATAGGTCTGTGTACCCATCTCCTTAGTTGGTCGAGGAGATGAGAGGACATTGCTGTAAATACCTGCGGGGAGCACAGGAGGCTTTTTACTTATAATTTCCGGACAGAAGAGTTGGAAAGTTTATCCTTAAATCTTCTTTCCTGGATGAGCCTCTCGTCTTTGTATACTGGACATTCCCATGAATTAGCAGCATAGTCGCCCATGCAGTTGATGCAACACGGGGACTGAGGTGGGCAATCACCCTCATGGGCGTCCCTACCATAGGTGACACATTTGGCTGCATTAGGGCACAACTGATGAGTATGGTTGAATTTCTGGCACTGGTAACATTGAGTAGGGTTAGGAATATATGGCCGAACAGAGATGATTTCATAGCCCGCTTTGACTTTAGTAGGAAGTTCAACTTTGTCGACGGTCAGAAACACAGTTCAGGTCAGTGTGACATCATTAACCCTATACATCACATGATGTACAGCTGTTACACCCTGGTTGGAAAGGTAGTCCTGAATTTCCTCATCTGACTGGCCGTCAAAGAATCGTGAGCACTACCCCTCGCGACGAGTTTAATGTACAATTAAGTTCTACCAGAAGAGGAAAATTGTGCAACAGTGTGGTTCAAAAGCCATTTTTGTGCTTGGAAGGCACTTTCGGTTCCAGCAACAGAGTCCCATTTCGTTGCCGTGAACAAGTTTTTACAGTACTTGTATTGCATGAACATCCCTTTGTATAATGAAAGGGTACCAGTTGTGAATTTAAGGCCACCAGTACGGAAAAAGACAAGGATTTTGGCATGTAAGGGAAAATCTTATTGGTCTTGGGTTCATCTATTTTCCTTTTCTGGGTCAAAGTAGAGGTCATTGCGAAGTTGTCCCCCATGATTACTGGTGTCTCCAATGGTGTGCTCCTTCCTAATAGGGAACCCTAACCGAGGGCTCACCTTCCTTAGGTGATCGTCCACACCGCAGGTAACACCTCCAGAGAAATGGATGGAGAAACCAATCGGCATGGTTAGAAGGTATCAGCTTGGGTAATCACCCCTTCCTCGGCCTGGCCTTTACCATGGGGTTTGTGCTGGCCCTACATGCCAACCCAGAACTGGGACTTATGCATTACACCAGTCACCCTTTTACGCACCGAGTGTATGGAGCGGCCTTCAGGAATGCACAGGGAGGGAGGAAGGAAGGAAGGAAGGAAACAGGAAAGAAGAAAAAAGTAAGAAAGTGGAAGAGGTAGAACTCAAAAGCCGAGGCAGAGATTAAAAGAGGAGGAGAGGAAGGCTATACAAGTACAGCAAGGAAGATAAGACAGAAGCAAAAGTTAGTAAAGAAGTGGTGGTGGTGGACATGAGGGACCAAACAACGAGGTCATCAGTCCCTTCAACCTCAAATTGTACATGCCACAGTACCCAACGTAAAATAGGGGAAAGCCAAAAGACCAGTACACTAGCAATTAAAATCGTCTCACCAACAAGACTAAGACCAACCCAGGGCAGCAAATGCTGCAGTGTCCGCTCCCACAGCTGCGGAAGCGACCACTACCCTAAACCACAAGTTACTAATGGCACAGTGGTCAACGTATCACAGCTCTAGAGCAGGGAGAAATAAAACAACGTTAAAATGTAAAAGAGTGGGGGGCTGGTGGGGAGAAGGCTCTAAACCCCACAAACAGCCAAGCATCACACACCCAATCACCCCAACCAAGCGTGTCCTAGAGCTGACAATAAAATCTACTTTCACGGAGGAAGGCAAGGACGCGATTAACAATCCGTGGGTCATCCACCAAAACTAGAGGCAATGAAGGCGGTAGGCCATAGTCGCCACGAAGTGTCAAATGGAGAGGACATTCGGTCAGAATATGTAACAAGGACTGTACGGCTCCACAATCACGTGGTGGATTGTCATTTAGTAAAAGAAATCCATGTGTCAGCCTGCAGTGTCCAATACGGAGGCAACAGAGGACAATCGATTCTCTCCGGGAAGGGCGTAAAGATGAACTCCAAGCTGCAGTCGTTTCTTTGATGGTGCGGAGTTTATTGGAAGGGGCAGTAGCTTTCCAACTGCTGTCCGATGAGGAGTGAAGCAAAGATCTGATCTGCACCTGCAGATCCGCACCCGTAATTAGAAAGGGAGGTGGGCAGCGAGTAATTGCCGATCTAGCCAACCGGTCAGCCTCTTCATTCCCTGTAATACCAACATGGCTTGGCACCCAGAGGAAGGCAACGGAGCAGGCAGCACGATGAAGGTCAGCAAGGAGATCATGGATGGAAATAACTAAAGGATGGGAGGGGAAACATCGAGCAATGGCCTGCAGACTGTTCATGGAGTCAGCACAGATTAAACCACGTTCCACGGCAGTCTGTTTAATAAAACAGAGGGCTCTATAAATCGCCATCAGCTCTGCTGTGAACACACTGCATGCCTCTGGCAGAGAATGGCATTCTGCCCCAACAGGAGATGTAAACGCATATCCGGTGTAGCGCGCAGTTTTCGAGCCATCAGTGTAGAAGATAGAGGCTCCCTGAAACTCTTCTAGTACTGGGCGCACCAAACGCCGAAAGACCATGGGGGAAATTAAAGCTTTTGGGCCCTGGAAGAGGTCCGCCTGAATTATTGGTCGCGGCACAGAGGAAAGAGACACAGAAGAAAGAGAGATTAGCCGTTTAATCTCCAAGAGGTGACGGTAGTAGCCATTACAGTTCCATTGGATGATCACATCACGAGGATCTAGGCGGGAAGCGAATGGCGTAATGTCTGTCACGCTGCTTTGTCAGCGTCCGTCACCAAAGAAGGGACAACATCCATAAACAGCTGATCAGCCTCAGGCTCAACGGGATGAGCGAGTTGCGAAAGCACAGTCGGCACCTCCGGTGGTACCGGAGGGGCTTTTTCTTGTAACTTTGGTTTTTTCTTCTTCTTCTCCTTCTCTTTCTCTCGTGCGGCATGGGCAGGACCCGCCCCAGAGAGAGGACTTTTGTCAGTTAGGTCTGGTACTGACGAAGATCGGGCGACCTTTGAACTCACTGACTGGGAGTCCGATGGCCGACTGGAGGTCGAAGATCTTCGATCTGGAGAACGCCGGGATGGAAGGCCCTGAGATGGGGCACTGTCACCGGCAGGCGACGGAGAAGGGGTGCACTTCTCCGGCTTGGAAGGGGTGGTAAACAAAGGGAGGGCTACAGGAGAGGGAGATGTGAGGGAGGGGTGGGGACAGGGTATAGGGGGGAGATGGGAGTGGGAAAGGGACAGTGAAAGGTTAGAAGATAACGTCGTAACGAAGGTTGTCGCCATCTGCACCGGATGCAGACGTTCATATTTACTGCGGGCCTCAGGGTACGTCAAACGCTCCAGGGATTTGTACTCTTGTATTTTCTTTTCTTTTTTGAACATAGGGCAATCCAGCGACCGTGAAGAGTGGTGTTGATGACAGTTGACGCACACCGGCGGAGGAACACAGGGGCTCCCCTCAAGTAGTGGGTGTCCACAATCACAGCATACTGGGACTGCTGTACAGCGAGAGGACATATGACCAAACCTCATACATCGAAAACATCGCATGGGAGGTGGAATGTAGGGCTTCACTTCACATCGATATATCATTATCTTGACCTTCTCTGGGAGTGTGTCCCCCTCGAAGGCCAAGATAAAGGCCCCAGTATCGACGCGGTTATCTTTAGGTCCCCTCTGAACGCGGCGAACAAAATGTACACCACGCCGCACGAGATAGGCCCTAAGCTCCTCATCAGTTTGAAGGAGGAGGTCCCGGTGGAATATCACACCCTGTACCATATTCAAGGATTTGTGCGGGAATATTGTTACTGGAATGTCGCCAAGGGTGGTGCAGGCGAGCAAAGTTTCAGACTGGGCTGCCGAGACTGTTTTAATGAGCAATGAGGCAGATTGAAGTTTACTCATAGATTCCACTTTACCAAACTTGTCCTTGTGCAAACCAGGTAGCGAGGAAAGAGTTTTGTTCCTAACCGGCGAGCCTGGCCTTCCTCCCAAGGAGTAGCGAGGGAGGGAAACATCCTAGTATCCGCAGTAGCAGCATTAAAAGATCTCTTCCTGTCTTGAGAGACGGCCGATGCACGACCATTTTGGAGTCTAACTCTTTTCATAGTACTAGACGTCCGCCCTGGTGTCACCCACTCCGAAACAGGGGCTCTCTCCAAGGGCGCCACCCAGCCTCAGCAAAGGCCACCTGGCACGATGGCCATTGCCGGGAGTTCTGATACCCCCGAGGACAGGCATCAACTCCTTGGCTTGCATGGAGAGGTCGCAGCTCAGACACCAGTAGCGTGACCCCTGTGGTGTCAGGGGGCTCAGCCAAAGGGTACATAACAGCCCCTCCACACAGACTGGCTACACGTGCTGGGGACCTAGCGGGGGATGGGGGCTACAGCGAGGAAAGGAAAGGATAGGATAGGACCCGCGCCGTCGGGGCTAGGTCGGGAGTTCTTCCCCAATTGGCTCACACATTATCGGATAATTTTGTCATGGAAGGTCAAACCCCGAGGGGGGACCAAACTGGTCCGAAAACCGGTGTACACAGCAGACAAAACCAAAATTGTACCATGGGATAGCCAAACTGTCATCTAGAGTAACACCGAGAGACGGGGATGGAGAGGGTGGGAAGGAGTGACTGGGATGGGAAGGAGGGGGAACTAAGAGGGGTAATGCAGCCTGGGGAAAGCAGGAAAAAAGGCTGCAATGGCTCGGGGACCCGTGCGTGCCACACACGTACCCACAAAAGAGCTGTGGGCCCCCTGAGGGACAAAGGTTAGTAAAAGAAAGAACCGAGGAAAGAGAAAAGGTTAGCACAGGAGACCACCTAGATTCACACTGGACGTCCGTCTCCGGGATAAGGCATAAATGGAAGGGACAGGGGACAACTGAAGCAGCCTGGGGCGGGAAGGGAGGCTGATTCGGCTCAGGGCCCCATGCGCGCCACGCACGTACCCACAAAATAGCTGTAGGCACCCTGGGGCTGAACTGTAGGTCGGCCCTTACAATATCCCTTTAATTACTTTTTCACTCCCTCCCACCACTCACCTGCACCTCCCTATCCTCCTCTCCTGCCCATTCCCTTCAATGCCACATCCCGCAGTCTTGCCAATCAGAGCTTGCGCAATCTGCCACGCGAAGCGGAACTTTTGATCCCCACCTTTAATGGGCATCCTTCTCCCTCCACTCCCCACCTCACACATATTCGAGACACTTGTGACGCCGAATGAGAATAATCACATGACAATTGGTTGGTAAATAAACTCGGCAGTCCCATTAATTTCCAGGCTTTCTCAGTTAAAAATAGATTTGCTCCATGGGAAGGGTTAATAAACCCCTTCCTAGTGTTCAACTAGATCTGGAGTGTGTACTCATTTAATGAAAGAGTTACATGCTGATCAAAATTCAGCATCTCTTCTATACAATTTATGTAAGAGAAGAAGTCTGATGTTGTTGTTGGTTGTTTTGAGGGGACTAAACAGCTAGGTTATCAGTCCCCTGTTCCTAGCTGAGAGTCAACTGTCAATAAAGATAAAACAATGCCCTGAAAGTGACATCGCATAAAAGGGCAGGTTAAGAATGGACGAGCCACTGACAATACAAAACGAAGACACACAGAATTAGTAAAAGAAAGTCACGAATAAAACTGGATAGCAGAGTACCTTGGCTGGCTGATCACAAAGAAAAAACAGGATGAGCCAGCCACACTGCACACAATAAGAACTCCTAAGGACGTGAAAAGGTAAAAAGCTGGGTTGCTGGTGGCCTAAGATATCAGGCCTCAACACCCACGGTTAGATAGATGCATAATAACCAGAAGCGCGGATAAAACTTAAAACTTTGTTAGCCATAGAGGCATCGTCACTTAAAACTAAGGGTAATGCGTCTGGGAGATTAAAAGAATGCCGCAGATTGGCTAAAAGCGAACAGTCCATCAAGAGATGGGCCACTGTCATTGCAGCACCACATCGACACACGGGCGGGGACTCACGGCGAAGGAGATACCCATGGGTCAACCACGTGTGCCCAATACGGAGGCGGCAGAGGACAACCGCCTCTCGGCGGATCGGCCACAGTGAAGACTTCCACAGGGTTGTGGATAGCTTCACTGCTCGGAGCTTGTTTGTTGCACTCGTGGTAGACCATTCGGCACTCCAAGCATCACGCACCTTCTTGTGCAATGATGTCCTGAGGTCTGATTCCATGACGCCAATGGTGAAGGGTGACGCAGTGGGGGCCTGTTTGGCCAACCGGTCAACACGTTCATTCCCCAAAATGCCGATGTGGCCAGGGGTCCATAAGAAGACCACACATTGGCCAGATTTGCCAAGAGAGTAAGTAGTGTCTTGAATGGACTGCACTAACGGGTGACTAGGGAAGAACTGGTCGAGTGCCTGCAAGCCACTCAGGGAGTCACTACAGATGACAAATGACCCCCTGGGGCAGGCTCGGAGGTGTTCTAGAGCCTTGAGGATAGCGACCAGCTCTGCAGTAAAGACACTACTTTCACGGGGCAATGAATGTTGTTCGACATGGTCACCATGGAGACATGCATACCCAGCACGACCATCAGCTAGGGACCCATCAGTATAGATGGCTTCAGCACCACGGAAAGAGTTGAAGAGATCCAGGAACTGGTGTCGGAGTTGCATTGGAGAAACGGAGTCCTTTGATCTATTGGCCAGATCCAGACAAAGCTGCAAACGAGGAATGGACCAAGGAGGGGTTTGAAAGGAATAGTGGAAAGTGGCAGGGAGTGGTTGGGATTCGAGGGACGAAAGTAGAGAACGAACGCGGACTGATAATGGGTAACCCGACCGAGGTCGTCTTGGAGGGATAGGGAGTGCAGCGCTTGGAAAAAGAAGCCGGTGGTTCGGATGGTGTGGCAAGGCTTTAACATGGGCAACGTACGAAGCCAGCAGGTGCTGCCGGCGGAACCGCAGAGGAAGGACCCCAGCTTCAACTAGTAGGCTTGTCACAGGGCTCGTGCGGAAAGCCCCCGTCGCCAAACGAACTCCAGAATGTAAGACTGGGTCTAATGTTTGCAGTGCTGAAGGTGCAGCCGAATCGTATACTACGCAGCCATAGTCTAGGCGCGACTGTATGAGCGCCTTATAAAGTTGCAGGAGCGTTGGGCGTGACGCTCCCCAAACAGTATGGCTTAGACAGCGTAGAATATTAAGGTGTCGCCAGCACTTTTGTTTGAGCTGGCGAAGGTGTGGCACCCAGGTGAGACGGTTGTCGAATAACATTCCTAAAAAACGGTGCGTCTCTTCGACACGCAGCAGGTCATCAGCGAGATACAGTTCGGGTGCCGGGTGTACTGCCCGACGTCGACAAAAATGCATCACACGGGTTTTGGATGCAGAAAATTGAAAACCGTGGGCAAACGCCCACGACTGTGCCTTTCGAATTGCGATCTGCAACCGCCGTTCAGCTACGCTGATGCTGGAGGAGCTGTAATACATGCAGAAGTCATCGGCATACAAGGAAGTGGAAACCGATGACCCCGCAGCCGCAGCAAGGCCGTTTATGGCGATTAAGAACAAAGGAACACTAAGAACGGAACCTTGTGGGACTCCGTTCTCTTGACAATGAGGTGAGCTGAAACAAGAACCAACACGAACACGAAAAGAACGCAATGCCAGGAAGTTCTTAATGAATGTAGGAAGTGGACCCCGTAAGCCCCAATCGTACAGCGTAGACAGAATATGATAGCGCCAGGTGGTGTCGTACGCTTTCCGCAGGTCAAAGAAGACGGCAATCAGGTGTTCACGGCGAGAAAATGCTGTACGAATGGCCGACTCTAGTGACACGAGATTGTCGATAGCAGAGCGGCCTTGACGGAATCCATCCTGTTGAGGCGCCAAGAGTCCTCGGTCCTCAAGGATCCACATGAGCCTCCGACTCACCATCCGTTCGAGGAGTTTACACGGAACGTTGGTGAGGCTGATGGGGCGGTAACTATCAGCCACCTGTGGATCAGCCCCCGGCTTCATAACTGGGATGATGATGCTATCCCTCCATTGAGACGGGAAGACACCCTCAACCCAGAGACGATTCAGCAAGGAGAGAAGTTGGCGTTTAGAGTCTGATGACAGATGTCGGAGGAACTGACTATGAATGCGGTCAGGTCCAGATGACGTGGCTGGGCATGCGGCAAGGGCGCTTTCGAACTCCCATTCGCTGAAAGGGATGTTATAGATTTCCTGGCGTCGCGTTTGAAAGGATATCTGTTTTCGCTCGGTGCGCTCTTTAACGGCGCGGAAATCCGCATCATATGCAGCGGTCGCTGAGGTGCGAGCATAGTGGTGTGCCTAATGCTCAGCTATTGTGACAGGGTCAGTGCAAATTGTACCTTGAATGCGGAGGCACGGAATTCCCACTGGTGGGCGGTGGCCAAAGAGGCGTCGAACTTGCGACCATACCCGTGAAGGTGATGCTCGGGATCCAATGGAGGCGACATAACGCTCCCAGGAGGCTCTCTTGCTGTGCTGGATCAATCGCCGTGCCCGTGCATGGAGACGCTTGAAGGCAACAAGATGTTCGACACAAGGGTGGCGTCGGTGGCGCTGTAGTGCTCGCCGACGTTCCCGGATGGCCTCAGCTATCTCCGGCGTCCACCAGGGCACTGACTTACGGTGGAGTGATCCCAGTGAGACGGGTACGGTTTTCTCAGCAGCAGAAATGATCGAATGAGTGACCTGCTGGACAGCGGTATCTATATCAGCCAGAAGAGGAGAGGGAAGCACAGCAGCTATGGAGTATGCTGGCCAGTCGGCCCTATGGAGGGACCAGCGAGGCAGACGGTCAGCAGTTGGACACTGTGGGAGCGACAGGAAGATAGGGAAATGGTCGCTGCCACACAGGTCGTCGTGGACCCTCCAAGTGAAGTGCGGAAGCAGGCTTGGGCTACAGACAGACAGGTCTACGGCGGAGAATGTACCGTGTGCTATGCTAAAGTGCGTAGCAGCACCAGTATTCAGGAGGCAGATGTTCAGCTGGTTCAGTAGTGTCTCAACATCCCTACCCCGTGCCAAGGTCTGCATGCCACCCCACAAAGTGTGGTGGGCATTGAAGTCCCCCAAAAGAAGGAAGGGTGGGGGAAGTTGGGCGACCAAGCCAGCGAGGTCCACAGGAGAGACAGCCTCATCTGGTGGGAGATAGATTGAACAGATTGTAACATCTTGCACTGCCCGGAGCCGAACAGCAACCGCCTCTAGGGGCGTTTGAAGGGGCACGGCAGCGCTCGGGACAGTGGCTAGGACATAGATGCAAACTCCACCAGATACTCTGTCATACATAGGCCGATTTTTAAAATAGCCCCTGTAGCCTCGAAGGGCAGGGGACCGCGTCGCTGGGAACCAGGTCTCTTGAAGAGCGATACAAAAGGCAGGTGTTTGGCTGAGAAGTTGTCGTAGCTCAGGCAGGTGATGGAAAAAGCCGCTACAATTCCACTGGAGGATGATGTTTCCTTCTGGCTGTACCGCCATGATGAATAAAAAGCAGATCACTCCATCGGATCGTCTGCTGCCATGTGCTTGGAATCCACGGAACCAGAGATCTTATTTTCTGGGGAATCGGTAATTGCAAGATCCTCAGGAGATGCGAGGATCTCGACTTCATCCTCCGAAGAGGAGGATGTGGGTGGTTGTGGCTTTGAAGCCACTGAACATTCTTTCTTCTTATGTCTCTTCTTCTTGTCCTCTCGCTGGCCCTTTGGTTTGCAGGGCCGAGGGGGCTTCCCAGAAGTGGCATCCGGGACGGAGGAAGAGCGGGAAGCTCTTCGACCGGCAGGTTGGAGATCCTGAAGACTGCGGCCAGGATCCTCCGGAGCACTCTGGGAAGCTGCAGAAGGGGTTGTCTCTAAGGACCCCTTCCGAGCGAGAGGGGCCGGAGAAGGCTTCTCCTTCCCCGGCTTAGAGGTGGGGACTGGAGTCCCCGGTGTTGTAGCAGGTGATGCTCCCACTGTGAAAAGAGTGGGAGCCACCGAAGATGAGGTGCCCCCTGCTGGTAGGGGGGCCGGGTCAGTCGATTGGGCCTGGGGGCGCGCTAACGTTGACGGAACAGGTGGAACAGCAGGCACAGTGGACGAGGACGATGAGGCTACCGCGGCATAGGTAGTTACCAGGCGGACAGGATGGAGCTTCTGATATTTCCGTTTGGCCTCTGAATAAGTCAGTCGATCTCTGGTCTTGTATTCCACGATTTTCCTTTCTTGCTGCAGGACTGTATACATAGGCGAGCAAGGGGAGTGATTCTGGCCGCAGTTGACACATACTGGAGGCGGCGTGCAAGGGACGTTCGGATGAACTGCACGTCCACACTCCAGACATGTTGGGTTGGCATCACATCGGGAGCTCATATGGCCAAACTTCCAGCATTTAAAACAGCGCATAGGGGGAGGAACGTAGAGCTTTACGTCGATCCGGTAAACCATCACCTTGACCTTCTCGGGCAATGAATCACCCTCAAAAGCCAAGATGAAGGCACCAGTCGCGACCCTGTTGTCCTTCGGACCCCTATGGACTCGCCGAATAAAATGTACTCCCCGCCGTTCTAGATTGGCACGCAATTCGTCATCTGACTGCAGCAAGAGGTCTTTGTGAAAGATGATACCCTGCACCATATTTAGGGTCTTGTGCGGCGTAATGGTAACGGAAACATCACCCAGCTTGTCACAGGCAAGCAGTGCCCGCGATTGAGCTGGGGATGACGTCGTTATTAATACTGATCCCGACCGCATCTTCGACATGCCTTCCACCTCGCCATACTTGTCCTCAAGGTTCTCAACAAAAAATAGTGGTTTAGTATTCTTAAAAGATTCCCCATCACTACGGCTACAGACCAGATACTTAGGGGCATAAGCCTCACCCTTCTGTCTTCCCTGACGTTCTTCCCAAGGTGTAGCCTGAGAAGGAAACGTTTGGGGATCATAATCTGCAGCATTGTAGTCCCTTTTACCACGCTTAGAGACGGTGGTTGTACGTCCACCAACGTGTTCTTTTGCTCGTTTCATTGTGGTCCCACGAGCAGCTAGGGATCTAAACGTCCACCCAGGCAGAGCCCCGCTTGCCTGGGTAAGCCTTGTACAACTGAGGTGCGGCAGGTTCCTCAGAGGTTGCTCGCTAGCGGCTGTTCAACCTCAACAGCCATGCATCTCCTCGGCACGTAGCACACCTTGAGATTGAGGGTTTTTTTATAGGGGTTTGTACCATCCTCCCAACCCAGGCGATTAAGCCAAGATCCCCGGACTCTGAAACGTACAACGTTCCACCGTCGCGCCGAACGATATTCGTTGAAGCACGCACAGAGCTTACTGTGTAGCGGACTGTTGGCGCGACACAGCCCACAGCTCAGGACCCCGGGTTCGCCAAGCCCGTACTCAGCAAATTGATGCTGAGCCCCTGAGGGGAAGAAGTCTGATTGACCTGAGTATTGAACTGTTACAAGAGGCACTTAGTTTCAGGAACTCTACAATTCTACATGTCGTAAAAAAAAATATGGAGAAGACATTACTTTATGTTAAGGGAATTATGAAAAACGTAGAATCACACAGGACATCAACTGTGAATTAGATATGTTATTCACTACATTTAAGTCTTCACGAACCCATTAATTTCACTAAGGAGATTCAAAATGAACATGCTGAGCTCAATTTTCACTACCGGTATTTAAAGTTGGCCATAGTAGACAACAATATAACTTTTGATATCTTCCGTAAACCAACATACTCTGATGGAATTATTAGTGTTAATTCCGTACACCAACAATCACATAAACTGGCATTCTTTTATTCTGCTGTAACCAAACCTTAACAACTCCCTTGTTGCCTGTTAACTTACAGAAGGAAATGAACACAGTAAAGTCCATCGCCATCAATAATGGTTATGATCAAGATACTGAGCAATGAATCTTTAATAAGAAAACCTCCCAGTACTGTTGAACTTTACTTAATAACAAATCACACAGATTAAAACATCTATTGGCAAGAAAATATGACTGCAGAGTAGCTTTTTCCACCAACAACAACTTAAAGAAAAATCTGGTCCATATGCTTAAAATGGTTGTGGGCCCATTCTCTAATTCTGGAGTTTACATGCTAATTTGCAATAACTGCCCCTGTTACTATATAGGACAAAAAGGTAGGGAGATTAAAGTAAGGTACAAAGAACAACTGTTAGGGAAGGAAGGTGCAAATGTACACAAGTCAACAATTTGCTGATCATATTCCAAGGCCTTTGGAAGATAGTATAACAAAAGGAGGTTAAGGGGAGGAAATTAGATTTGTGGGAAGAGCTTCGAAATTTTAAACATCTTGCTCTTAATAATGGCAATATTCTTAATGACCAACTCTAATTCACAAGTAGGCAGTACCTATATAGCTTCAATTGTGTAGTATTTTTGTGACATTTTGCTAGTCAACATTGGTTCCTGCATGATGCCTGTTATCCTCAGAAATCTAACTGTGCATTTTTGTAGCAATCTTTTCTGGCCTGTGACGAGCGATGCTTTACTTAATTGTAATCTCCCCCCCCCCCCTCCAGTTTCCTGAACCGTGTGCTATCGCAAATGACGTTTTGCACCATGTGATGGCCCACGCATGGTGTATGTATTTCAACAAACTTTCTTCAACTCTCCCTCTCACACAAACACGCATATAAAATGTGCTACCTACATTGCTAACCTCTAGACACCATGTACCTACACTTTAATCAGCTTTCTCACCCATATTTTTGTCAACCATTTAATTGTTATTGTTATATTTTCCATATGGGAAACAGTGGTGGTATTTGTGTGTGGGTGATGGAGGAGGCAGTACTTTATAACCTAAAGCATATTACAGTGCGAGAGAGGCAATTAAATTACAGAAATAGCGTATGTTACGTACGTAAATGATTTTTCTTAATCTCAAAAATTACTCAATACATGTCGTGTAAAGCATAACAACATGAATAACTCTTTCATTGATTCATTAATCAAGTAATGGATATCTGAAATCGTCAATTACACTGAATGAAATTATGTCAAATTGTTAAACAAAGCTCGTAATAACTACAGACAGCAGTTTCCCCTGAACATCCTATTTTACTTTACTTTAATTAAAGGAATTGGACAAATTTAAATTGTGGCTTATATTTTGTCATAGATTTTGCTGCCGATTGGTACCAATTATCTGCTATTTAATGCCAATGTTGATAAACTAAAATGACCAAATGTAACCAATGCAGTAAATTGTCTGATTCCAAAAAGGTTATGAATTCAAACTCAGTAAGTTGTTGCGGTCTTCAGTCCGCAGACTGGTTAGATGCAGCTCTCCATGCTATCCTGTCCTGTGCAAGTCTCTTCATCTGAGAATACGTTCAGCAACCTACATCCTTTTGAATCTGCTAACTATATTCGTCCCTCAGTCTCTCTCTACAATTAACTAATAATAAACTAGAAGAATGTTATTTTAGTTTTATGACAAATCTCATCCTTGGACTTCTAAAATACAAAACTGAAGTTGATAGGAAGAATCTGAAATGTGTCCAGTGTGCAAACGCACGGCTGGTGCTAGAGGTATTACTTATAGAAACTTAAGTTCTCTTTTTTAATGCTAGAAGCAATGAATATGGAAAATATTTGCATTTAAGAGTGATCAGTTGTTGCTTTCAAAATCGCATAGGTCAATCACCAATAGTGACCCACAATTGTTGATGCTTGTAATCCGATGCTTGTATGGAAGAAGCAAAATTTAATTTTTAAAGTGAGATCCTACATTCAATATTGCTAGATTTATGTTTTATGTAAACGTCAGACATCGGTAGAAAAATCCCCAAAGGGAATAAAGTGAAACTATAATGTATTAAACTTTTACGAGACTGCTATTTACCACCAGTATAAAATAACAACCTGAATTTCGCACTTCCTTTCTTCGAGGAAAAGGAAAGAGCTGCATACAGAACACTTTGCACATGTGCTGGTCTATCTGTTTGGTGCAAAGTTATTGAACACTTTGGAGTCGGTCAGAAGAATTTCCTCTTACCGTCAAACGATTGCAACTCTTAACGCCTCAATGGCAGTAATATTTAGTTTGAAACAGTGGTGACCGACAACTCTTAATGCTTTAGCGCAGTTGCAACCGCAACTTGAAGGAAGCTATCAGCTCCCACCCCCCCCCACCCCATTCCTCTCAATTCTTGTCTCATTAGCCATACTTGGCCATATAGGCCTACATTTTTCCACCTCTCAACTCCTTTCTGTTCTGCCTGCTGCTGCCCTCCCCCCTCCACTTCCCTAAGCTGCGCCTCTTGCCACCGATCTAGCACCTACCTGCTCCATAAGGAATCCCCACCCTCACCTTGTATCGTTCCCCCACCCCTCCCATCACAGCTGTTTCTACTCCAGAGCATTACCCTGAATGCAGTATCTATAAATGACAGTTAAATATTTGTCATTACGCCTGTATGAATGTATATCAATAAGAGTGTGTGTGTATTTTTTGCAACATAGGTTTTGGTACACACTATAGAATGGGTAGTTTCATTTCCTTTACTGTAAATAGGCCTGACACCCTATTAAACCACAGCAAGCCAACATAAGCATGACATTGATACAAGATACTGAAGATTACTATGGTAATACAAATTAAAAAAGGGAATAATGTAGAAAAGAACTTGTTTAATATGAGATTCCCAAATACAAGATTTGGAACACGAAAATACTCACAGGTTCCAAATTGCACTTTCCTGGAAATCTAGAGTTGCCACAATCACAGCGGAAGTTCCTTTAAAAAAGAAAAAAAAAAAAAGTTTCTGTATGAATATTATGCTCCAACTTTAGTAAGAGCACATGACAAGTGTACCAGAAAATTGCAAAAGCAGAAAACAACTTCTAAAATAAAAAATCAACTTATAGAACAATGTTATTTTAGTTTTATGACAAATCTTAACCTTGGACTTCTAAAATACAAAAATGAAACTGAACCGTATAAAACACTGTCTTACGGAACCTTTTAGTATAAAGCTCGACCAATTCGTGACCTTCATGGCAATGGTAACTACATGCAAGGCATATTCCACCAGGTTTGAAATCATCATTAGTTAACGGAATGCAAGTAACACATGCATACAAGGCTTGTCTCTTCACATAACCCTGTAACAAAACCAAGTCGTAACATTGTTAGTGCATCAATGGCTGCATGTGTCAGTTAGCAAGCTGTAAGAATAGTATCCAAGTCAAACATGTTCCACAATGCACTAGTTTGGAACAATTACGTTTTGTGATGGTTAGCTTATCGCCATTACAGCGCAATTCTCCTACCTGTGAATATGTACAGTTCTTGTCATCTGCAGCACCCAACACAGCTTTCGCATCATCTTCGAGTTCAAGTTCTTCTTTCAGAACATCCAGCATTGTTACTGCAGTGTTATCACCTGTTTCTTCATTATCCATTTCCTCGTTATTTACAGTACGTTCGCTACCTGGTGTTGAGCTTTCCGCCATTTTTTACATCTAAGGTTAATTTGAATCTGACGTGTGAAATTTGGCGGGAAAGCTAACTGCCAAATATATGTGCGACTAAAAAATCTGTCCCGCAGCCTCGTAATTTATTTAAAAACGCAGTTTCTTTTAAGAATAAAGACCATGTGTACATAGGTCACTTTTCCAACTGTATATATTTTGATTTCAAAGTATGCAGATTGAAAATGCAATAAGATTATATTAACGGAGTTAATTATAATACTTAAATGCTTTTTGTTAATTCTGAACACAATGAACTCAACATTAAAATGAAAGCTAAATTTCTATGAAAAACAGTTACTGACAATGTCATTGTGGTCTGTATATAGTAAACAGTCAACAAATGAAGAACGTTGCGCACTATGTTTAGTTCGTGTTTATAAACTCCGCTCTGTGTGACAGACGTCAACATATTTTTAGTTCATACTAAAATAGCCTAGTTATCGGAAGTAAGCTGTTGACGTTATTTACTCTGGTGATTGTTCAGTATGGAGGTATATCCCATACGTCTACAACCAGGCGCTGAAATAAAATCAAGTCTTCTGCGGTTTGTTAAAGAGAGGGATCTTAATGCTGCATTTGTAATTACATGTTGTGGAAGTATTACCCAAGTGACACTTCGATATTCCACTTCACTGAAAGATGGCATAGCAGTAAGTACTAGCGATACTGTGGTTGATATCGATTTAAAAATGTGGGATTTGTTTTCCTCTCTTCAGAATTCAGATAGTTTAATGCTTCAGTAGTCTTGCCACCATGCAACATGATCGCTCTTTTGCTGGTGTTTATACATTTACCGTTAGGCCGGTCTTAAACTATAGAGAAATTGGACCTAGTGTGATGGCAACGTTGTACAATATTTTATCAAATCTAAAAAGCTTGGTTTGATCAAAGAAATCGCTTGTCTTCTGTTTCCTACAGTGAGAAATGTGTTCGGTCGGAGCGCTAAAATAATAGTGGTGAGCCAAGGAGGTTGGAATACCTCCTTATTTATTTATTATAAGTGGCATTTAGTGCCATGTGCACTATATTGCCAAACTCTAGATTAAAATGCTAGCATTATGTATTTTAGTATTTCTGAACCGGTAATACGGGTGCTACGCGCCCTCACGAACTAAAAGAAAATAAATAAATAAATAATCTTGTTTAACCTATACCTAACCCTCTTAATGCTACGCTACATATCACTGTTTTAAAGTCAATGGTAGGTTGGGTAATGGTATAGGTTAAAGAAGTATCTTTCTTTAGTACGTGAGGGCGCGTAGCGCCCGCATCTCCGGTTCCGAAACAGTACATCGAACGTAAACACCATATCGAATATTCGATATATATCGATCGCAACGCCGTTTTCTTCGATGTACACGAGGTCTAGGAAATTAACTTTCTCTGTTGATACTGAAATAAAATCGATGTAACACTAACACTCGCAGGTAGCGGAACGCTCAGCGCCGTCAGTCTTTTATAGAAGTCCACTCGCTCTTGTTCAAATTTCTTGCACGATAATATTATATGATTTAAATCTGCCTCTTCACTATCGTTCTGCTCACATCTCTTGGAACTGCAAACCTTTATCCTATTCAAGTATGTTGGGTAGCATCGATGTCCCAGTCTCATTCATATTGTAGTGGTCTGATGTCGCTTGCCGATCCTGCACTTTGTGAACCATGGTTTAGTCGTTACAACCTAATGTATGAGAGCCAGAGCTTGCCCCTAAGTCGTTACAGTTTCCATTCAGAGTCCCACTCTTGATACGCCAGGACCTTGAATTTGATGATAAAATCAGTGTACAACAGCCGTACTTGTTGAAAACTGCCTTCCTTAGCTCCTCTTCTTGCTAATAGATATGCCATCTCATTCCTCACTATTCCAGCATGTCCTTTTATCCATAGAAATTGAATAGGTATACCTCTTTCAGCTGCGTTTCTGAGGAGATCGATCACTTCCAGTACATTTTGGTTGGTCCTTGGATCCCAACCAGGATTCTCCAACTTTTGTAATACACTTCTAGAATCTGTTAGAAGAAATATTTTGTTATAGTATTGGATTCCAAAATATACAGCCTGCCTCACTGCCATTAACTCTGCCGTATATACTGACGCTTCATATGGTAATATGTACATTTTACCAATTCCATGTGCAGGAATATAGAATGCGTAGCTTACACTGTTACCCGTTTTGGAACCATCCATGTAAATACAAACATACTGATGCCATTTACTTTCGATAAGTTGCCATAGTTCTTCCTTCGCCAAGCCTATGTCCATCAGTTCCCTTGGCATGTCGTTTCATATGGGTGTCTGAACACTGCCAATGTCTTATTCTGCAATATGAGTGGGGTTATAAGGTGACATTTCATGTAACTTCCTACTAGTAATAGTATCACACTAAATTGTACAATAACTAGTTTGCGTAAAGTAGTTACTGGGGCGTTTCTAAAAATCACACTTGCATAGTCTAACACTGACCGTATTATTGCCCTATACAAAGTTAGTAAAACTGACGGGTCTGCTCTCCACCATACCCTAGTAACTGCCCAAAGCACATTCAAATGTTTCCCAACTTTTCCTATTACATAGTCAATATGCCGCTTCCAAGGCAATTTGCAATCAAAGTAAAACCCTAGAACCTTTGCACTGGATTGTATGGGGAAAACATATGGCCTTAATTCAAGTTGTAGCTGATCATAGCATTTCCTCCTCCTTGTGAAGATCACTACCTCAGACTTTTCTTCTGATAGCGACAAGCCATTCTCCATTTCCCAAGTTGCTAATTCTTTTGCTGCCTCATTCAACCACAGGTGTGCTACCCAATATCTTGTTGATTGTGTATAAAGACATATGTTATCAGCATACTGCAGCATTTTGATCTTGTGGCAAAATCTGCTTCCCAGATCTGCAACATACAGTGTGTAGAGTAAAGGGCTCAGTATTGCTTCTTGTGGTAGTCCTTTGTACACTGTCTGAGGGCCAAAGAGTTCATTATTATCCATCCGGATGTACACTGATCGGTGTCTTAAAAAACTATATATACACTGTAGGAAAAGGTATGGGACATTCAAATTCCTCAATTTTTGCATAAGTATATGGATGTTAACATTGTTGTATGCTCCAGTTACATGTAAGAAAAGGGCCATCAAATAACCATTGTTTAAAAAAGTTCCTTCGATATCTGTTGCAAGTAATGTGAGGTTATCCAATGTGCATCTGGATTTTCGAAAGCCGTATTAAGTTTTTGGAAACAGTTTGTAATATTCTAGCCACCACTCTAGATGTTGTTTCAGGAGTCGTTCAAAAATTTTGGCCACACTGGATAAGAGAGCAATAGGCCAGTATGATGTTGCTAGATTTGGGTTTTTCTCCTCTTTTAGAATTGGTACTATGACCTGTGTAATCCAGTCTTCAGGAATAGTTCTTTCCCTCCATATATCATTGAAAAGGTCGACCAAGGTGCTTTGAGCTTGTTTCGACATATAACATTGCATAATGTATATTATCATATCCTGGTGTCAAATCAGTATGTATTTTCAGTACTCTTTCTAGTTCAGATGCAGTTGTCATTGTTATCTTCAATGTCATTTCCTATTCCACCGATAGTAAATGCTTGTAGTACAGTTGGCATGGCAATCATATTGGATAATCTTCTACACATTCTTGTGGCATCCTAAAGGTCACTACCCTTCTCCTTAATGCATTAACCATTTACCAGATCTGAGTACCTGGTGTATTTTTTGCCAGTTTACCACAAAATGCCTTCCAATATTTCTTTTTCTGTGTTTTGACAAATTGGCTGTCACATCTGCCTTTTTATAAGTTATAAGATTTTCCAATGTAGTCTGCCTTCTTAGCATCCTGCACACCTGTCTCCTCTTCGCTACCAACCTGGAGCACTCCAGAGTCCACCATGGTATTGGTTAGTGTCTGATATGATATGTGGTTGTCCTCTTTGGGATAGAACAAGACGCCGCCTCATTAATATACTTGACAAACATATTATACTTCACTTTTGCAGGCTGATTAATAGGTAGTAGATTTAATTTAGAGTCTAAGATTTTAGTATACTTCACCCAATCACCTCTTTTAATATTCCATTTGCGTGCGGGCTGAATATTAATTACTGGCCACCGATTAGTCCGTGTGATAAGTATGGGATAATGATTAGACCCTATGGTATATGGAAGAACTTTCCACTCGAAATCCATAGCTATATTTGCCGAGCAGGGTGTCAGATTAACTGCTGATGTTCTAGCTTTAGGCGTTGGCAGAAGTGTAGGCGACCCGTCATTAAGAGAAATAAGTTGAAACTCATCCATAATATCTTGAATGTATTCCCCTAAATAATCGTCGAAAGCACATCCCCACATTCTGTTGCCACAGATAATATAGAGAGTGTCCAGTTGTTCCACTAGTGTATACCATTTCTGCAACCGAATGGCGGTTCTTGGAGGACAGTAAATAGAAACGAGAGTAAACTCCCGTCCTGAAACCAAAATTCTCACTGCTACGGCTTGAAAACTTTTGATATCTGTATAGTTTATATATAACGGAATGTGTGTTGTCACATTACTAACTATAATAGAGGATCCATCTTTTCCATCCTCTCTATCATTGCGATAGGTTTGATAACCATGAAAAGACACTTCTCTTCCAGGACTAAACCATGTTTCAGATATTACAGCACTGCTATTTTCCGTACCCACAACTCTCTTAATAACATATCCTTGTTTGCAATTGCAGACCTTGTATTCCACTGAAGAATACTAAGTCCATTTTCTGCAGAAAACGCAGTTGCCACCATATGATGTATCATCTCTGTATTAATTGTTTCTTGTGCCAAAGTTTGTACCTGGTGGAGAATTGCTAATATTATTTTGCATACCATGTCCACAAGATTTCCTCCTATATCCTTGGGCATTGTGGTCCCTTTCTTTTCAGGACAAGGTCTATACCGATTTGTTGGCAATGACTGTATCGGCCTCTGAGCTGGTATCAATAGTTTTTCATATCCCCTCCATGCACTAGGATTTTGAGAAGGTTCATTTTTGTGGGGTTATTGATTTTAATTTGCTCGTAACTGGAGGTATATGATTAGTTTGTGTAAATTCCATAGACAGTTCATGCAAGATACCACATCGCTGTGCATTAAAGGTTCCCAGCTTAGGAAATTCAGATGCACTATTGACTTCTGCGGGAAGTCGTTCGATAATTGTGTTATTTTGTATATGTGGCATTGTTGCTGTTACTGTAGCATATGACTGCCTACTGGATACTGCCCAAGGTTCCTTAGTGGGAATGTTATGAAACGTTGCAGTTTCTTGCACCTGTCGGCGTTTAATGTGTTTTGGACACGATCTTTCTGTCGCCAGATGTTGTCCTTGACAGAGAACGCATTTCAAGCACTGCACCTGACATATCCTGGTATTATGAGGGCCACCACATCTTGCACACCTTGTCTGGCTTCTGCATAGTCTGCCTATATGTCCAAATCGTAAACAATTGTAACACTGCCTGACTGGAGGCACATAAGGCCTTACTTCACACTGCATACCATGTATGCTCACATAACTTGGCAGTACTTGTGAATCAAATGTGAGTAAAACTGTTAACTGCTTTTTGTATACTCCCTGCAATGTTCTCGTAATGAACCACCTACGCTTAGAATTTTGTACCTAGATTTTGCCATTTCCAATACCTCCTGTTCATCTAACTCAAAATCCACACCACGAAGATCCCTGTGTTTATTTATTAAATTAGTGGGGATGAACATTTCACAGTTCTTATTAGTTAATGATTGTTCAGAAACCAACCTGTTAGCTGCATTCCCATTTGATAATTCTATTTGGATTCGGTTTATCCCTTTAGCCTGAATGTCTTTGGTGAAGTCCTTAAGTTCTGGCAAACCCATATGTAACCATTTTCCAACAGCAGTCTTCCAATATTATGTGTGGAACTTTCCACATAAACTATATAGGGACTATTGTCTGTATTTTTGTAACGATTCTGAATAGGATTCTTTTGGGTGTTTGTTGTCTGTCCCCTTGTGCAAGGTAGGGACTGTTCCGAAACACTTTGTACTGGCAGAGACAGAATTTGGGCTTTTGTTGGTCCTGTGAGTTTTATTTTATCAGGAGAAAGAATTTTACAATTTAATCAAAATATCCACTGGTGTACTGCCGGTCTATAGTGTCCAACGGGCACAATTTTGTCACGTTGCAATGGAAGCAGGCTTGACTTTGAAGGCAACTGAACACAGCACTTATACTGAAAGCACGTTTATTACGAACTTAACATACACGTAGCACTGACTGCCTCTCGTGCAGAGTGCTCTGCTATTTATACACAGACAGAATGTACCAGAAATTAGAAGAACAGTAAACATAAGAAAGAAGTAGAAATTACAAGTGAACATAAGAAAGATTTAGAACATTCTGGAATTGTTAATTACAAAGAAATAAATTTTTGCCAGTGGACGGGACTGAACCGGCGAACCTTCAGCAGCACAGTCCGTGACGCTATCCCCTGCGCCACGCCAGCAGTCGGTGTATGTGGGTCTCTCGCGGCATTGCTCCCTCTCCTGGAAAAACAGCGACCCGTGTTATGTTCCCTGTGAAGCCAGCTGCAATGTTCTAGATCTTGACCTTGTTATGGGTCCTCTGTATGGCAGTTCATGAGAATCCTTCCCTGCTCCACGATTATCGATGACAGACGTTCCTGTCGTGGCTTTATCAGTAACATTACCGTCCTTAGAGTCCTTGAACAAGAAGCCAATGTCGCCTACCTGCTCTTCAGTATCATAGTAAGGCTTCGTGCGCAGGACGTGAACAATGTCTCTTTGTTTTTGTTGTTTTGACGACGGCTCGTAATGCTCAACTTCATATGTGACATATGACAGGCGGCATATGACACTATACGTATTGCTTCAATAACTTTTCTGACAGTCCAACCTTTCATACAGGGGTAAATATCCATACCAGGTCTCCTGGGCTGTACACAACAGGTCGGTGCTTGTCGTTATACCACTGACGGTCCTTCTCCTGGGCGTCCAGTGTCCGTATGCGAGCCAGCTGTCTTGTTTCTTCGACCCTGGTGATGAGCTGTTTAACATAGTCATCCTGAGAGTCATCTGGTTGGAACAGGAACAGCGTATCTATTGTCGTCTCAGCTTTCCGGCAATGGAGCAGGAAAAATGGCGTGAAGCCTGTGGTGTCTTGTCTTGCGGTATTGTAAGCAAGTGTCATGACTGGCAGAATTGTATCCCAATCCGTCTGCTCAACATAGACGTTCGACAGCATATTGGCTAACGTCTTGTTAAAACGTTCCATAAGACCATTTGTCTGAGGATGGTATGCAGTTGTCATTCTGTGGACAATGTCGCACCGTGACATTACCTCTGATACTAGTTTTAACTGGAATACCTTTCCACGATCAGATATCATGACTTGTGGTGCTCCATGCTTCAAAAAAATCTCTTCTACAAGGAATTTTGCGATCTCTGGAGTTTCTGCAGTCGGCACATGTTTGGTGACAGCAGTGCATATGAGGTAGTCAGTGCAGACTATTATCCAACGGTTACCAGTTGTAGACTTCAGGAACCTCCCTGAAAGATTGTTCCCAACTCAGTGGAATGGAGCTGCTGCCGGCGGAATCAGTACGGGATGTCCTGGAGGTAATTGCGGCACATGCTTCCATCGTTGGCACTCTTTACAGTGACTCACATAGTGCTTGACAGATCGGTAGAGACCTTTCCAGTAATACCTGCGTCTGATTCTGTCGAGGGTCTTCACGAATCCCAGATGACCGGATACTGGAGCATCGTGGAAATATTTGAGAATAGCTGGCTGGAGATGAGCTGGAATAACCAGTAGCCATTTGGGGCCCAGTGAATCGTAGTTGCTCTTATACAATGTTCCGTTTATAAGTTGGAAATCTCCATTGGTTGGTCGGTTCTCCTTTCTCCAAGGCCTCTATGATTTTTAATAGTGCTGGATCTTCCTCTGTTCAGCTGTAACATCATCTAATTCAGTGAGGGCTGAAATTTCATTAATGCTGTTGTGTTCCACTAATGGATTCTTCGAAAGGCAGTCGGCATCCTTGTGATTGCGCCCATTCTTGAATACCACTGTGACATCGTACTCTTGGAGTCTTAGTGCCCATCTTGCTAGTCGACCTGATGGATCCTACAAGCTAGTCAGCCAACACAAAGAATGGTGGTCTGTCACGATGGTGAATGGTTTGCCGAATAAATATGGGTGGAACTTGTTGATAGCCCAGATAACTGCGAGACATTCTTTTTCAGCTGTAGAGTAGTTTATCTCGGACTTTGAGAGTACTCTTGACGCATAGGCTATCATTTTTTCAGCACCTTCCTGAACTTGTACAAGCACGGCACCAATCCCAAAACCACTGGCGTCTGTGTGAAGTTCCATTTCCGCATTCTCGTCGTACAAGGCTAGCACTGGTGCGGAAGTTAGAGCCTCCTTAAGTTCCCAGAAAGCTCTTTCTTTTGTCTCATCCCAGTAAAACTTGGCATCTCCCTGCAAAAGTTCTTGTAATGGACGTGCCTTGTTACAAAATCCTTTTATGAAATGTCGGTAGTATGAGCACAGCCCGAGAAAACTTCTCACATCACGAATGTGCTGAGGACTTCGAAATTATGTGACTGCCCTTACTTTATATGGATGAGGACGGACACCATCTCCGTTGACTAGGTGCCCCAGGATTTTTATCTCTTTGGTGACGAAGAGGCACTTCTTTGGATTGAGGCGGAGTCCTGCAGCCTGAATACACTTCAACGCAGTTGACAGGCGACTCAGATGTTTTTCAAATGTTTTTGAGAAAACGAAAATGTCATCTAAATAGCAGACACACGTCGTCCACTTAAGGTGTCGAAGCAAGTTGTCCATCATGCGTTCGAATGTGGCTGGAGCATTACATAATCCAAATGGCATTACTTTGAATTCATAGAGGCCGTCAGGTGTAATAAAAGCAGTCTTCTTCCTGTCAGCTTCGTCAACCTCGATTTGCCAGTAACCTGTCTGCATGTCCATAGTTGAGAAGTATGTAGCTCCTTTCAAGCAGTATAAGGTGTCGTCAATGTACGTCAATGGGTAGACATCTTTCTTTGTGATTTTGTTCAGCCGCCGATAGTCGACACAGAATTGCCACGTGCCATCCTTCTTCTTTACAAGGACCACTGGAGATGACCAAGGACTCTCCGAAGGTTGAATAATGTCATTGTGCAACATCTTCTCCGCTGCCTCCCGAATTATCTTTCTTTCAGCTGGTGACACTCTATATGAACGCTGGCTAATTGGTGGATGATCCCCAGTATTGATACGATGCCTTATCATAGGCCGTTTCATCTGACTTTTCCCCTGCTGAGGTGTGAATGCACCCGAAAATTGACGTAGTACAGCAAACACCCACCGGTGTTGTTTATTGGTCAGTCCGGGCCCTATTGGCAGTTCCACGGTTGTTTCCTCCAGCATGTTGTCTGTACTAACAGCAAAGCATGGGTCTTCGTTGATGACATTGAGCTCACCGTCCTGGATTGGTTCAGCTGTCCCGATACACATTCCTTTGGGCATAAGTTGTGACTGCTCGTGACAATTAGTGATCCAAATCTCACCTTGACCTCCAGTAATGCTTATGCTAGCCGCTGGTATGTAAATTTCTTTGGTGAGCCTGATAAACTTTTTACTATCAACAAGCACTACACAGTTTAATTGCTCATCTATGTTTGTGACTGCAACTCTTCTCATCATTAATGGTGGGATCGTCACATTGTCAATGGCAAAAATAACTTCAATTTGCAGCTCAGATCTTCCACAGGCAATGGTAGCTTGGGATGCCTGAAGGAAGTCCCATCCGAGGATGACATTGTGACTACATTCTGTTAGCACGACAAATTCAAACGGCTGGGCCCTGTTGTTGATGGTTATTCTTGCGACAAAAGTTCCTGCTGGCTTGACGTACTTTCCATTCGTGACCTTCAGCACAGTAGCCCCGGTATCACAGAACATTGCTTTCTGTAGTGTGCGGCGGTAATTATCCGACAATGCAGAAAAAGAAGTTCCTGAATCAACAAGTGCCTGGACAGGTTGGCCGTCGATTATGATGTTGATGAGATTTACCGACATCTTAGTGACTGTCGTCCATGGAGGATTTTCATCTGTGGCGGCCTGACCTCTGTTGATGGTCGCCTCGCTTAGTTTTCCAGGGTGCGGCGGCTAGGGGAGCGGTTGCTACCTCTGTACAGCGACAGTGAATGGCTGCGGTGCATCAGGGAGAGACCTTGTCTAGGGTATGGAGACAAGCTTCTTCCCCATAGGTCGACTGAACTCGTCAGCAGGTGATTGCCTGGGATAGAACTGCTCTGATGGATGATGTCTTGCGGCAAAATAATCGTTGAATACTTGCCTTCTCCCTCTGCAGTAGCATACGACATGTCCAGGGCTCCCACAGTGGAAACACAGTGGTGTGTTGTCTTCTATGGTCTAGACGTCTGTTCTTCCGCGGGGCATCATATTTGCCAGGGAAGTTGGTTGTGGCCACGTCGGCCGGTTCATGGGCTGCCGTTTGGCAGCTGCAGCGTAAGTTGTAGCAGGGCGACGCCATTCTTCACATCACGTGCAATTAGCGGGGCAGACAGGAGCTGTTGCCTGAATACCTCTTCCTCAACGGCGTCGGCTCCCTCGTTACTTACAGGGGTTACATCCATGGCCATGATCTGATGCTCGCTCGGTCTAATAGTCCCGGCTGCCAAAAATTGTTGTAATTCTTCTCTCACAATTTGTTGTATGAGAGAAATGAAGTCATGCTGATCTTCCACAACGGCCATAGGAGCTACATTGGGGAGTCTGTCATACTTCTTTCTTCCAACCCTCCTTTGTTGCATCTCTTCAGTACGCTGGCACCACTTAATGAACTGTTCTGTTGTAGCACGGTCTTTTATCAGAAGAGCTTGGTACATGTATTCTGCAATACCCTTCATCAGGTGCATGATTTTGTTGGCCTCAGTCATATTTGGATTCAGTATGTTACACGGGCCAAAATATTCTGTATGTACGACTGTGTCGGCTAACCATGTCGTTGGGCCCGGTTCTTCAGTTGTTCTTCTGCCGAGAGGATTTGTCACTGGCGGTCTCCAAACGTCTTCTCAAGTTCCTCCTGGAACGTCTCCTAGTCGTTCAACTTTTCTTCGTTGTTTTCAAACCATTGCTGCGCTGTTCCGTCCAAGTAGAAATAAACATTGGCCAAGCACATTGTATGATCCCACCTGTTGTACTTGGCGACTCAATCAAACCCTTTTAGCCATTTGTTGGAGTCCTGTCCAGCATCTCCAGAGAACACCTACGGGTGTCTGATGTGCAGCTGGCTTACCGCTGATTTTGTGTCCAGGGTTTTTCTTATGATACAGAGTTTTGGAAGGATGTACTTGGTAAATCTCTTGTATTCCGGTTCCAGTCTGTGTAAGTGACGGCTTTTACTTTGTCTAATCGGAGCCACGATGATGCAGCTGTTGCACAAGATACCCGGTGCCTCCACCAAACAATGTCGCATTGCAATGGATGACGTTGATGTGAGGGCTCTGTCCGCCCTGTTCATCACTACGTTACGTTTTCTAGATTTACTCTTAATTAACCCAATCACTGGTTCCTTAGCTTTGCTAAGATTATAGCCACAGTCACGGTTTATGAGGTCTTCACTAGTGCGAATTTCAATGGCCTCTCTAACGATGCAGTCCCAGTATCTCAACGACTGTACCAGAATCCTAGTGCATTCATGCTCCATCATGTGATTCTCCGACAAACAATGTTCTGTGTCTGCCGACTTGCTCGGATACATCAGTCCTGTGTGCATCTGGTGTTCAACACATCAATCCTCGACGGTATGCATCATCTGTCCTATATATGACTTGCCACACTGACACGGAATCTGGTAAGTAGGTTTCCATTCAGATGCTGCCAGGGCTTCCTCCTCAAAATTCTCCATGCCCTCATCACATCCGTAATTCCGTGGATTCTGTTAAACGCCTTCAGGCTGGACGAGTCAGATATCATGGTGAATTTGGAGGTTGTTTACGAAGGTGCCCCTTTGAGAGTCACTAGATTTGATTGGTCAGAAGTTTGACGAGAAGACCACCAAATTTTTTAGGCATGTATTGACCCCCACGTATTTTCTTTTCAGTGGCGAATACTACAAACAAACAGAGTGAGTCGCCATGGGTGGCCCACTCCCCCTGTGGTCACAAATTTGTACATGGATAATTTTGAGGAGGAAGCCTTGGCATCATCTGAATGGAAACCTACTTGCTTTTTCTGTTACGTTGACAACACTTTAGCCATCTGGCCACATGGTATGGATAAACTCCTTGACTTCCTTACGCATCTGGACTCCATACACCCCAACATCAAATTCTCTATAGAGGTTGAAACGGAGGGTAAATTGCCGTTCCTTGACGTCTTGGTCAAGAGAAGAGCTGATGGCACCCTGGGTCATGGTGTGTATCGGAAGACAACGCACACTGATCTGTATTTTCGTGCAGACAGCTGTCACCATCCTTCACAGAGGAATAGGGTACTTAAAACTCTTAGTACATAGGGCGCGCACCATCTCTGACGCAGAGAGTCTACCCCAGGAATTGGAACATCTGATAACTGTATTCCGAAAACATGGGTACTTAGAGTGGCAGATTCAGCGGGCCCTCTGCCTGACCACTACAGCACAACCTGTGGAAACAGATGTAAACACGAGGGAGGAAGTAGGCACTGCGTTTATTCCATATACCGGCGCACTCTTGGGGAAGGTCACCCGCATTTTGAAGAAACACCAGGTTGGAACTGTCTTTTGTCCGCCGAATGAAATTCATGCACTGGTGGGGAGCGCCAAAGATGATACTGGTTTGAGAAAGGCCGGCGTGTACCAGATTCCGTGTCAGTGTGGCAAGTCATATATTGGACAGACGATGCATACCATCGAGGATTGATGCGTTGAACGCCAGAGGCACACACAATTGAAGTATCTGAGCAAGTCGGCGGTCGCTAAACATTGTTTGTCAGAGAATCACGCGGTGGAGTATGAACACTCTAGGATTCTAGTACAGTTGTAATATACTGGGACTGCTTTGTTACAGAGGCCATTGAAATTCGCACTAGTGAAGACCTCATAAACCGTGACTGTGGCTATAATCTTATCAAAGCTTGGGAACCAGCGATTGGGTTAATTAAGAATAAATCTAGCAACCTTAACGTAGTGACGACCACGGCAGACAGAGCCCTCACATCGACGTCATCTCAGATGCCGTCGCAATCGGTCCCACTGCGCGACCGTGGCACAGACCATGGAGGGGGTGCTCTGCGGGCCAAGGGTATTTAAATTGCCTGCTAGCAGGCTAGAACCCAGTTCCCTTAGAGCCACCACAATGTGCAGATCTCCGTGCCGGCGTGTTTCCAGGAGCTCAGTCTGTCAGTTCACCTGATGACGACGACATGTATGATCGCTGAAATATTGTGCCCATTGGACACTAGAGAGAGGCAGTACACTTGTGGATATTTTGATTATCAAATTCGCCGGGAGAAACTCAAGAATCACAATTTTACAACTTCTTGATGGGGCTGGTTCCTCACTGACATTTGTTTGTAATACGCGACTCAGCACTGTTAGCCATTGGGACATCTACTATATCCATTGGTAAATTACTTACTGATACTTTTGATCTGCTTGTATGCTCCTGTGATGCTTAGAGACTCAGAACCATCTCTTCTGACCAACTGAAATCTTGCATACAGTCTTGAACAGCAAACTCACCATGTGTTCCTGTTAGTAAGTGCACCACATTGGCCAAAGTTTGCAGTTCTGTCTGGGTCCCCCTTCCACGTACTCACTGCCGCTCATAATGGATCAATTACTTTCAGTGACCACTTTATTTATTTATTTATTTATTGTTTAAATTTAATTCAATTTTTAAATTTGAGCTCGCAATACTTCGGTAATGTTTAGCTGTTGCTATCCAAAGATCAACTTGGAATACCTCCTTGTGATGAGCAGTTCTGATCTTTTCACAAGGTCTGTTTGAGTGGCGAGAAATTTAACAGTCGCCACTGTTTCTGACTACCTCTGCTACATATGTGCAGCCTCCACCAGTTGCAACTGCAAATGCTGACTCAAACACTTATTTCTCGTGTTTCGTGGTTTGGCTACCTGTAGCGCTAGTTGACTCATTTGCCTTCTCAGCTCTGTAGACGAAAGGTTTATGACTTAAAATAATGAAACACAACAACGGCAACAGTTCATTATGCTTAGCACTATATCTTTTCAGACTTTACTGGATTGTTAAATACAAATATTTATGTGACATTCGCATAACACACGCCGTTCGGGACAGCCAGCTGCAGAAGTGTCTTCCATGTTTGCTTTGACCTGAGGTTCGTTAAAAGAGTTGCAGGGCTGCAAATTTCTGCAGCAGCAAAGCAGACACTACCGCGCATGTGCGGTACCGATGACGTCATCAGGCTGCAGGAGGAAATTTTCCGTGCAGCTCATGCAGCCCGGAACTTGCAGCCGGGAGCTTCCTTGAACAGCCGGTAGGCTGCAGCATGCTGCAGGATTGCTCTTTGAACACAAATTTCTGTACTGCGCATGCGCGGTAGCAGCCCTGTTGCTCTTTGAACGAACCCCTAGCTGTCTTTCAGTGTATATTTGATGATCTTTGACGATGATGTAGGCGACGTTTAAATAGATTGACGAGATGCTGTGTTTGTTGTTTTAAGCATAATACGTAGAGTCCAAGGAAAAGTTGTGTTTGTGATCAGCAGAAAATTAAAGATTCATTAAAAATATCTCGTTCATACCATGTTTTGTAAAAATGAATTACGAAGAAAATAGCTGTTGGAGGAAAAACGTCGTTCATACAATGTTCTGTAAAAACAAATTATTGAGAAAAACCTGTTACAGGACGATAATTCACCAGCCCTTCTTTTTCTTGAAAATTTATGTTATTGTTAAAGAAAACCTAAGAAAGACTGCTTTTATTAGCAGTGGATGTTGGTGTGCCTCTTTCGAGGTTGATCATGATAGAAATTCCTGCATCTCACCTCAGTTTTGCTATTTGAAAGACTCATTTGAAGACGGGGATGCCGCCCTCCAGCTTTGTCTCGTGACATCAGTGCAGCGTGATAGTATTGAGATGAATGCATGTTTGTAGAAGGCGGAAGTAATTATATGGTGGGTGAGATTATAGATTAACATTTGTGTTCAAAAAGTGATCTGTAGTTTCTCTGCTATGGTATGGTATAGATGAGAGGTTTTCTTTTTGTTTTTCGCATGTGAGCTCCGAATTTTTGGGTTGAGACCTGTGATCGATGATACATTCTATTATCTGTAATTTATGAGAATAACTACATACTATTTATTATCTACAATAGAGAAATATTAAGATATCCTGCTTATGGGTTTTCCACATGCTGATGACATCATGGGTCAAAGCTGATGGGTTGTAACCCAATATTCAGTTATGCCGTTTACAACTGTTACTGTTCAATATATCAGTTTTTCTTCCTACTATTTATTACATTGCACTTTCCGACAGGAAGTCATAATTGCTTGTCCTTTAACTAAATGCAATGGAATAGATTTTCCACACATCACTGAAACTTTGATGATATAGTAGATACATTTGATGATAAGTAACCAAGTATCTTTCATGTATCTGTTCCGTTCATTTATAACAATGTAGGCCAACATTTAAAAACATAAAGTAGTAGGCTAAAGACAGTAGAGCATTAATTAGAGTCATTTTCAAATGTTTACATACTGTTGGTCTAATGCCTTGCTAGTAATAATGTTTCAATTTAAAAAAAAAATTATTTCTGTTTGCATTGCAGTGTGCTCATTCTTTTATTGTAACGGAAACAGGGAGACATTTAACAATCTTGCAAAATCATATAGGTACCGTAATCTGCAGGGTCTTGTAAATGAACCCACAAAAGTAACATTCACATCCAAGACTACCTTAGACCAAATACTTGTTTACAGAAATAAACTTAGATCAACAGTTCAAGTAATAACGCAGGAGTCAGCGATCACAACACTGTTATGCTAAATGTCAGTCTTCACGAAGATGTTTCAATCACAGACCCACTTAAAGCCCTTCAAAGGTAAACTTCAACAAACTTAATGTTCTCCTGAGTAACGAAAAATAGACAGAATTGTATGCTGCAAATGATGTCAATGTAAACATGTTCCAGAGTTACTTTTAATAATGTTGTTGTGGTCTTCAGTCCGGAGACTGGTTTGATGCAGCTCTCCACAATACCCTATCCTGAACAAGCCTCTTCATCTCCACATAACGGCAACCTACATCAGTCTGAATCTGCTTACTGTATCCGTCTCTTGGTCTTCCCCTGCAATTTTTTCCCCACACACTTCCCTCCAACGCTAAATTCAGAATTCCTTGATGTCTAAGAATGTGTCCTACCAATCTATCCCTTCTTTTAGTCAAGGTATGCCATAAATTTCGTTTCTCCCCAATTCTGTTCAGTACCTCCTCATTAGTTACGCGATCCACCCACCTAATCTTTAGCATTCTTCTGTAGCACCACATTTCAAAAGCCTCAATCCTCTTCCCGTCCGCACTGTTTATCGTCCATGTCTCACTCCCATACAAGGCAACACTCCATACAAATGCCTTCAGAAAGGACTTCCTTAGGCTTAAATCAATATTCAATGTTAACAAATTTCTCTTTTTCAAGAACGCTTTTCTACCCATTGCCATTCTGCATTTTATATCCTCTGTACTGCGACCATAATTTGTTATTTTACTGCCCAGGTAACAAAACTCATCTACCTCCTTTATTGCTTCGTTTCCCAATCTAATTCCTTCAGCATCACCTGATTTTCTTACACTGCACTCCATTACCCTAGTTTTGCTCTTGTTAATGTCCATCTTATATGCACCTTTCAGCACACTGTCCATTCCACAATTGCTCTTCCAGGTCCTTTGCTGTATCTGACAGAATTACTATGTTGTCGGCAAAATGCAATGTTTTTAATTCTTTGCCCTGAACTTTAATTCCTTCTCCAAATTTCTCTTTACTTTCCTTTATAGCTTGCTCAATGTACAAATTGAATAACATTGGAGAAGGGCTACAACCCTGTCTTACTCCCTTTCCAACCACTGCATCCCTTTCATGCCCTCCAACTCTGACAACCGCTGTCTGGTTTTTGTACAAGTTGTAAATAACTCTCTTTTCCCTATATTTTACTCCTACTTGCTTCAGAACTTGAAAGAGTTTATTCCAATCAATATTGTCAAAAGCCTTCTCCAAATCTACAAAAGCTAGAAATGTAGGTTTGCCTTTTCTTAATCTATCTTCTAGGATAAGTCGTAAAGACATTTCTCCTGAACCCAAACTGATCCTCCATGAGCTCGGCTTCTACCAGCTTTTCCATCTTTTAATAATATAATGTAGATATTTATTGATGTGACTGAATAATACAAGTTTATTTTCCCATATGCATTTCGTCTTCATTTGAAAGGCATCTTCAGTGGAAATATTTGGCCAATGGAATAAAAGACAGAAACAAAACAACCTAAAGACACCAAACAGCATCCACCAAAACTTACCACTTAAAAGGTCTTACAAATATAGGCGAAATGCATATGGCAAAATAAACTGGTATTACTCAGTTGTGTAGACAGCTTAAGTCAATAAATATCTACATTATAATGTAGATGTCAATGCAAAATTTAAAATATTTCTAGACACTGCAAAACACCAGCTGAACCACGCTTCGCGAAAAAGTTCAAAACAAACAAGGCAAAGGCTGCTCATGAGACATATCCACTCATCCTTGTCAAAGAAATCGAGAAAGACACTTCCGCAGCTGGCTGTTCTGAACAGAAGACAAGACAAGGTTTGACAACTGCCTGTGCCTACGTCACACCGAGAGGTGGCGGACACATGCTGACTGGCCAGGCGTTACAAGGCGGTGGGTGTGCCCCAGTGGCTAGCCAGTCGACAGATAGCTGCCGCCTCTTGGTATGACATAGGCATGGCCAATTGTCAGGCCTTGTGGTATTTGTGTGTGTGTGTGTGTGTGTGTGTGTGTGTGTGTGTGTGTGTGTGTTTGTTTGTTTGTTTGTTTGTTATGGAGGAGGCAGTACTTTATTCATTTTTAGTAAGTCTTTGACTTTAGGTTATAAAGCTGAATTCAGTGCGAGAGAGGCAGTTAAATCACAGAAATAGCTTATGTTACATTTGATCGTCATCTCAAGAATTACTCAGTATGCATCATGTAAAGCATAACAACATGCATAACTCTTTCATTGTTTCATTAATCAAGTAATTGATATCTAAAAACATCTGCTAAACTGAAGAGTCTGTTGGCCCTGCACTGCAAATGTTAGCAACATTACAGAATGTATAGAGAATCATAGAGCAGGTTTTATGGTCTGTTTGAAACAGTTATCATTGTAAGTGAAAGTTAGGTCAGGTGTCGGTTAAACAAGTTTTTCCTTTAGTGTGTGAGGGTGCGTAGCGCCTGAATCTCTGGTTCAGAAACACACAAAATAATTGCTTTCTCTTAGTCCCTCACAACGTAACTGCCGACATATGTGCCATGCTAATAACACAGGCAACAGACTCTGCAGTTTTATCCACCATTAACATCACATTTTGCTTTACATTTGTTTAAGGAATTGGACAAACTGAAATTGTGACTTATATTTTGTCATAGATTTTGCCGTTGATTGGTACTAATTATCCGCTATTTAAAGTCAATGTTGATAAACTATAATGTTCATGACCAAAAGTAACCAATGCTGTAAAGCTTTCTACAGTATGTCTGCCTAGGTTTACTTGCGTCTGTGTAAATGTGTGGGTGTGTGTGTATTTGTTTACCCTCTTTTTTTCCCCCAAGGTAAGTCTTTCCTGTCCTGGGATTGGAATGACTCCTTACCCACTCCCTTAAAACCCTCATCATTTCCTTTTCCCCTCTCCTTCCCTTCTGCCTGACGAAGCAGCTAGGCTGTGAAAGCTAGCGTTTGTGTGTATGTTTGTGTGTTACTCTCACTGCATATATATATATATATATATATATATATATATATATATATAAAATATAAAAAATAGACGAAGATTACTCACCAGGCGAAGGAGCACAGGTGTGACAGCATCACAAATAAATAAATGAATACACACACACACACACACACACACACACACACAATCGCAAGCTTTCGCAACCCAGTTGCGTCTTCAGGCAGTAGGGAAGGAGAGGGAAAAGGAAATGATGTCTGCCTAGGTGTACTTGTGTCTGTGTGAATGTGTGGGCATGTGTGCATTTGTTTACCCTCCATTTTTTCCCCCAAGGTAAGTCTTTCCTCTCCCGGGATTGGAATGGCTCCTTGCCCCCTTCCTTAAAACCCTCATCATTTCCTTTTCCCTCTCCTTCCCTACTGCCTGAAGACGCAACTGGGTTGCGAAAGCTTGCGATTGTGTGTGTGTGTGTGTGTGTGTGTGTGTGTGTGTGTGTGTGTGTATTCATTTATTTATTTGTGATGCTGTCACACCTGTGCTCCTTCGCCTGGTGAGTAATCTTCGTCTATTTTTTATATTTTATTTTTCCTGCTAGGAATTTTTCGTCTTAATATTCGTGTGTATATATATATATATATACGAAAATTCATTTAATTTTACTAGTACCAATTTTCTAAACTTCTGATGTAATCAGTACAGATATTTTAATTCTATCTTTGTAACTATAATAAAGTTCTTGTGTTTTCTTTTTACCAGATGCATTCAAGCTGCAGAATCCGTCTTCCTTGTTACACTTGGAGATAAATTGAAACAATTTTATTGTGTTATGAGCCTAAGTCAGTTTTGTTATTTAACATGACTCATTATTCCCCATTACCTATCGTTACTGTTTAGCATTTGTCAAAAAGGTCAAAATTTTCAAAATAATTGCCATTTACTACAGTTTTTGTCAGTAACTGGTACAAACAGCTGGTTATATGTGACAATCTACTGGTGCATTTTCCCAATTTGCCTTCACAGTAATTACTAAGAAATAACTTTGGACATGCCTATAGCAGTATTACTGTTGAAATAATTTTTATACAAAAATGGTTAGAATTACTACACTGCCACCAAATATTTGGTATCTTCTATTCCATCACTTACTAAACAGTTGGTAAAGCATGTAGGCTTACGTTTTATCTATTCTTTACCAAATTTATATTTCAGAAAAACATATGTCAAAAATATATTAACCAATGAATTCCTTCAAAATGTACATACTTATTTGAATATGTGTAATTGCTTCAACACGAAAGCAAATACATTATCAAGTTAAGACAAAGTAAAATATGAAACAGGGATAAAAATAGTAAAATGAATACAAAAAGTAACTAGGCCTACTATGTTTTTATTTTGTAGCATGAAAAGCAGAAGTAATTAATAATTTTTATATAGTGAAATGTAAACAAAAATTAATTACTACTTTATTTTTTCACCACAAAAAAATTGATAGTTCAAACAGCCTTAAACTTTTTATTCAGTTTATCCTTAACACTACAGTGGTCGTATTCTGGGAATAGGCAACCCGCATGACGGCAGACGTAAACTTTCTATCGTTAATTTTCATAAAATAAATGTTCTGTTGCTACTGTTGGAATACTTGTTCTTCTCTTGTTCACTGCAAAATATGAGGTTAATTAAAGCTAACAGTGCAAAGTTGACTCTGTATGCCACAGCTATGCAATGCGACCACCAGTTTTCCTCCTATTGACGCGACCCTTGCCGTGTTAAACACTGCACTTCTCTTATTACAGGTATTGTTATTCCAGTCTCCGACATACTTGTAAATGAAAATGATAGGCTATATATTTCCTTAATATACACCATTCAGAAAAGTGTGATTCACAAAATGTTATTTCGCCTGGTAATATAAACAGTGAGAAGAATATATCTTCTAATTTCTCCTGGTGACCATATTTATCTAAAAAGGCATACAACTGACTGTGGACATTTGCTAAAAAGGACATTAGTTTGTCACTTACGTATAATAATTGTGTGATTGAGATAGCAAATTCCTTGAAACTTTTAAATATATGATCCTCTGAAGGTGTTGATGCAAACAGAGTTGTTTTACAGTCACCACAGTTGGTTTCAGGTTAGCACCCACGTTATGCAGAGTGTAACCAGCTATATATGCCAATGCCTGTCCGTCATCAGCCTCCTCAGCACCACTGACAACACTATCTGCAAGGAACTGTATAAAGCATTTTCTTCAACTGTGCTGTGGTCAGCTGTCATTATAAGCTCCCAGAAGCTGCATTAAATTACTCAATAGCATGCATCTATCATCGTCACAGTTACCTACTGACTTTACTAGTAGGGACATGTTATAGATTACGGCCATTTTTAGTGCTGCTTTGAACTGAAAGCAGGTTGGATTTGTGTTTGCAACACCATGCTGCCTCACACCAGGGGAAGCAAGAAAAAAAAATCTCTAGTGGGTCTCCATTGAAAGCCCTAGTGCTTAGAAAATTGAAACCAATTTTCTTTACTCTATTCCAAATGAAGATCAGTAATCCTATTGTAGTTTGCCACCTACTTATGAAACTGAGCATTTTTGTTTTTTTTTTCTCTCCCTGTTCCTAGCTCCAATACTTTCTAATAATTCATTTACTACACTGCACCACATTTCAATATGTGGTGACTCTGCAGACAGGGTACACTTATAAGATTTCCCATTTTGCGGATAGGAATGGGAGCTGTTTAGTGAATCAGACAAGCAATTTTGTGAACAAATTCTACAGTGTATATTGGCTCTGCGGGTAAAATATTAAATGCTACACAATTTTCAATAACTGCAGCAACTGAAGGACTGAACTGGGCTACAGCTACCTTAACTTTCATGTTAGTAAAAGTGTCCTTAAAATCAAAATCATTCCTTTGCAACGTCTTAAACATCTTCTGTTGATCCAAAAGAAAAGCCCTGTGAATAAATTCAAAACTGGCCTCTTTTTAAACCCAAATTGTATTTTATTTCCTAGTAGTATATTTCTAGTATTCTTTAACAGGTGGGGAACATCATAAGCCGCTGCAACAGGTTCACCAATGACTAAAAACTGAAATGGACTGGTTTCGGAAGAATTGTCACTGCAAAGTTCTTTCAGTGCTTTTTGGTTGATTTCACCCTGGTCACAAACTGTACTAACTACCTTCAGTCCTATTTCTTGCAACTGCTCTATAACATACAGTCCCTGGCCAGTTTATTAGACACACTACAGTTGTTAAGCAAATTCAGATTTATGTCCTAACAAAATTTGGTTTTTAATAATACTAGGTAGGGAACAACGCAGTGTAAAGATGAATGTTGAACTGTTGCCAAAAAAAAAGAGAAGAAAAGGAAAAGAAACACACACACACACACACTTCTAAATTTTCAGCTGCAACCTTCCTCAGACAGAAAACGCTCATTCACACACGTCAGCCATCTCTGCCCCCCCCCCCCCCTTACAGAGGCAAACTTTACTTGTAGGAAAAATATGTATTAAAAATAGAGACTATTTGACTTACCCAAAGCATAGGCTCGTTGACAGATACAAAAACACAAAGATTCAAGCTTTCACAACCGTTGGCTGCTTCATCAGCAAAAGAGGAAGGAAAGAAGGGGAAAAAGGGAACGATGCGGGTTTTAAGGGAGTGGATGACAGGTCATTACAATCACGGGAGTGGAAGAACTTACCTTGTGGGGAGGGGGGGAAGGTAAACAAATACACACACACATATACAAACGCAAACACACCTAGGCAGACATATTGTAGAAAGCAAATAAGTTGGACAAAGATACCACTTGGGACAGAGGCTCTGTCCAGAGAACCGAGGCAAAGATGTTAAAGACGGTGGGTGGGAATTTGAATTTAGCGGAGGTTGAGACCAGGTGGGCAACGGAAAGAGAGACTATGCTGAAGGGCAAGTTCCCATCTCCGGCGTTCTGAAAGATTGGTATCGGTGGGAAGTATTCAGATAACCTGGATGGTGTAAAACTGTCCCAAGAAAATGTTCAAATGTTTGTAGAGCTTATGGGACTCAACTACAGGGTCATCAGTCCCTAAACTTACAAACTACTTATGAACTAGCTAATACTAAGGACGGCACAAATATCCATGCCCGAGGAGGGGGGGGGGATTCGAACCCCCAACCGTAGTGGCCGTGCAGACCGTGACTGAAGCGCCGCAGAGCGCTCGGCCACCGCGGCTGGCCTATGGCAAGACATGCTGCCCATGCACCAAGGCATGTTTAGCCACAGGGTGATCCTTGTTACCAACAAACACTGTCTGCCTGTGACCGTTCTTGCGAATGGACAGTTGGTTGCTGGTCATTCCCACATAGAACGCTTCACAGTGCAAGCATGTCAGTTGGTAAATCACGTGGGTGCTATTGCAAGTGGCTCTGCCCTTGATCATGTACGCCTTCCAGGTTATGGGAATGGAGTAAGTGGTGGTGGGAGGGTGCATAGGGCAGGTTTTACAACGGGGGCGGTTTCATGGGTAGGAGCCAGAGGGTAGCGAAGGTGGTTTGGGGAATTCAAAGGAATGGGTTAGGAGGTTGCGAAGGTTAGGTGGGTGGCGGAAAGAGACTCTCGGTGGAGTGGAAAGGTTGTCATGAAGGATTGATCTCATTTCGGGGCAGGATTTAAAGAAGTCGTATCCTTGTTGGAGAGCAACATTCAGAGTCCGATCTAGTCCCGGAAAGTATCCGGTGACAAGAGGGGCACTTCTGGGGTTCTTCTGTGGAAGGTTCTGGGTTTGGGGGTATGAGGAAGTGGTTTATTTGTTACTTTTCTTTCTCATGTTCTTGCAGGTGTTTCTACAGTGTCTCAAATAGCATAAATTTAGTTGTAACCACCACATATTTTTAAATACAGTTTACTGTTTATATTTTGTTGTTGTTGTAGTTGTTGTTGCTGCTTTTTAAATATTATGCTTCTTTAGCAATTATTAGTCAGTCGTCACCCTCTTCTGGTTCTTGCATGGACTTCACAGTAACCATCTTGTCAATTCTGCATTAGGTATGAAAGTTGGACTAATCTACATGAATAAGGACAAAGAGAGTTGTTTTGGATTATCCTTATAATATGTGGTATAGAATCCAAATAAATAAAATTCTGTATCACTAACACTCAGGCAGGCACAACCTGCAGCAGTTGCATCTCGAGTGCTGCTTCATCGGTGAGAGGCAGGAAAAGTATCTGCAAGCAGGTACTCTATATTTGTTGTGTGATTGTTTTTCTATGTGCCTGTATGCAGCTCAAATACTGTCTTTACTGTGAGTTGCAACCCATTTTTTGGTAATATTTTTGTTATTCGCATCTCGACTTTCCACTGTTAAGTCTTTTATTGTATTATTTAGAAGCAGTGTGTTTTCTTCACATCTTTGAGCACAACATTAATTTTTCGGTTGCTGCATCATCATTATCATCAGAGACCGATTATGCTTTTCAGCATTCAGTTTTGAGCATAGTCCCCGTAATAAAATTCTTCAATGATCCCCTATTCAATGGTAACATTGATGCCTCATTCTTCAAAATCATTCTCCTTTGTCTACCCTCCACTACCAAAACTGTGAGCCTCTTAGGTAACCTTGCTTCTCCTGTGCGTGCAACGTGACTTGACCATCTCAGCCTGTTTTCTCTAACTGCTTCAACTATGGTGTTCATTCCCAGTTTTTCTTCCTTCTGCAATTGTTCCCATCTATTACTACCTGCTATCATCCTTACGAATAAGGTAGCCTGTATCCACACCTAGCTTTCACTCCTGTACAACAAAGACGGCTGAAGTATAGAGCGGTGCACTTCTTAGTTCTGGTACTGACTTCCTTCTTGAAGAGAGTAGATTTTAGTTGAGCACACACTGTATTTGTTTTGCTTTGGTTGTGAAAAATAAAATTCTTATTTGTTTAAAATTTCAGAGAACAGAAATAAATGTTATGTTCGAGTTACCTGCTTTTGTTAAATTTGCAGAATCATGAAGAAGAGACACTGGTACAGCCAATGGAAATCCTTAGCTTGTCAGGAACCATTAGCCAGGACGGTGCCCACTTACACACGTGTTTAGGAAGGTGCGACGGTTCAGTAGTGGGAGGCCACGTGGTCGGTAATATGGTGGTCCAGACGACGGCAGAAGTAGTTCTCGGTAATGCAGCTAGCTATAAGTTTACCAGAATAATGGATTCTGCGACGGGGTATGGTGAACTGTCAGTGTCCAGTTATCAGAAAATGCAGACTGAAGGTTGTTTTCCTAATTTGTAGCTAATTAGTTTCAATAGTAATTATTTAGTCTGGTTGGAACCCAAGCAGCTCATCCAGTATTGCAACTTGCAAAGCCTGGCAGATGTGTCTGTCTAAGTCATTTAATAAAATTTCATGCAAAATAACAAAATTTCACTACAGATGATCACCTAGAAAAATAAGCTCTGTTGTAAAACTGGATTCTAATTCACACTGATTATACAGCTAATGTAGATAAATAAAAATAAAAGGAAATTTACTAAAAAATATAATCTTTGTAAAGTTAAAGATTTCAATGCTTTAAGCCTTTACCACATTACTTTTTGAAATACCATTCATCCCATTTTATTGGTTTTACTTTCACGTTCTCTGAACTGTGCAATGGAATTGTAGTTGAAAGCAATAAGAGCAGAGCCATCTTGATGCATGTGGGGCCGCACGGGGGGGCACATCTCCAGGATGGCAGCAGACAGTAGCAGTAGTAGGTCTGACAGTCTCTGCTGGACAGTGCGAGGGGAATGCTGGGACAATTTGTTTCTTCGTTTTGAGAATCGCCATTGTGTTCTTTGAGTGGTCACTGACTGTGAAAGCTATTTTTCCATTTTACCTTTATTTGTAGAAGAACTGTTTTAGTCATTATTGTGTCCTTTACAAATGAAAAATACAGTTGTTTTTTTCTGGACATTATATGAAATGCTGGGAGAATCTAGATGAATCCTGATTGCCTGCCAAGCCTAAAAACAATTAGAATATTTAACACATGTAGATCGTAAGTTACACTTTTTCTTATTCGAGGTTGAAGACAGGATAATTTTTCTTCTATTACACGAAAAACTAGTAGGATGGAAAAAACAGCACTCGTCCCCATAGCTAGAATAGAAAATTAAGGAAAAAAAGAGAAGGGATGCGACGATGGAGACTAGTCTGTTAGCACTTACTGAATAATCAAATGAGAAAGAGTTGTCACAATAAAGACAACTTTCATCTAAGTGTCTTCTTCCTTAATGATAGTGTGTGGTACAGTTTGTTAATAATTTTCTATTTACCTTACATTATGTTCTTAAATTCGGCATTATGAAGCAAAAGGTATGAAAATGGAAAAGAATATATAATCCCATTTGCTTTCCCTCACAAGAACTCTTCTCTATACAGTTGCAGATATGACTACTAATTGCAAAGCTTCTGCTGTTTGCTACATCTGGAACAGCACGTTCAGGAGGAAGTCAAGCGTAATTGACGTCCGAAGCCAGACCCTCTCATCAGGATCCACTTTTCGTAATGCTTTCTCAGTCGTCATACAAGTGTGTAAGGTACCGTGTCTGAGAATGTCGTCTATTGACACTGTGAGGATTTCTTTACTTCCTTTTTTTGAATCAAATTTATACTTACTACAAGCTGGGTGCACATAGCTCTTAATGTATTGGGTGGACTCTATATTTATAATATTTCTGTTCTGGTTTTAGTCCAGCTTAGCTCCTTACAAAATATGGAATGCAAGAGTTTGCATTGTAAGTGATTTGTTTCAGAGTGACAGAGAGAAAGAACTGCTCATAGTGTCACTGGATGACATTTTATGGATCTGCAATCCTTATCAAAATTTGTGCTCACTCTCTTGTATGAGACCTTCAAGTTTGTAATGGGAATTTCTGAAAAACCTTTATATTTCAAAAATTTACAGCTCATGTCCTTCCAAATGTTCTTCATTGTTTGTTTTAAAAAAAAATTAATAATTCAGTCAAGAACTTCAGAGATTTTCAGTAAAAGTATTTCCAACTTTGTACATTAGGTCTACATATAGGGTGGCAGTTCAGATTTCACTGGACCTGAATACAAGATGACATTCATGGGAACTTTTGTTTGTTCGTGGGTTGTATTAAGTTCGTAAATTAATTAGATACTAGCCTCAGTCATTTTGTGTTTATGAAAAAAAAAAGAAGAAGAAGAATGTTTAATCTTCAGTTTGTAAGCTATATATATCATACTGAAGGAACACAAGGAAATGTCTCCTCGAATGGAATCCAGGCATAATCAGAATAGAATGTTTAGAGTTGCTGACACCTCAGTAAATATACACCATCTATACATACCATAAAGCGAACTCCTCCTGGTGCATCTGTGTCCGTCCTCAATAGAAAAAAAACTGCTGAATGGATTTTCATACTTTTTTTTCTTCACCATTAGGAAGATTTAAGAATTCAAGGCCCCGGCTGCGACTGTGTCACTGGTGCCTCACACACCGGTGGGCATATTGAGCGGGGCAGGGGCACGGCTAAGGCCGCACACGGTATTGATATCAAATACAGCATTTTTCCATCTCCCAGCATATTGCTGTGGGTCTTCCGACGGAACGCATGGCGCAGTGGTTAGCATCGCAGATAACTTTGCTTGTGGTTCCCAGTTCAAATCATGCCATGAGCAGAAAAAAATTTCTTTCTTTGTATACACTATTTCTAGAATGTTTTACATGTTTCTTACGTTTGATTTACTTGGAAGTTACATAAAATTGTTACTGTGTACAAGCAGGAGTCCGTCTGTACTGAGTGTATGCTTGTGTTAGCAATAAACGTGTTCTAAGTGTAAAGTGTTGCACTCTATTAACCAGCCTTCGAATTCTGGACCACCTGCAGCTTGTGGCGTGACACTTTCTGGTGGAGGCGCCGGGTATCCCACAATACTTCTGCATCGTCATTGCTCTGATTAGGTAGTGTAAGAGCTGTTACCAGAATACAAAGGGTAAACTGACTATCTCTGTCCGAAGGTCCATGTCATCAAAAGATCCACAGATACAAAAACAGTGGTAAGCCAGCTGCGCATTAGACACCCACTGTTGTCCTTGGGAGATTACTGGATGGGATGGTCCAGCAGTGGTTTGAAAACAATGAGGACAAGCTCGATAACTGGGAAAAATTCCAGACAGAAATTAAGATGTTTGGAGACCACCAGTGGCAAGTTCGTTTATCAGAAGAGCAATTGAAGAACTGGGTCCAATGACATGGTGAGTCAACACAGTCGTATATCAGTGTGTTGTGGCTGTATGTCACGTAATTAACCCATACATGACGGAGGTTGATAAAGTTTCACACCTGATGAAGGGCATTGCAGAAGACATGTATCAAGCTCTTCTGTTAAGACGATTCAACAACACAAATTTACCCAAAGGTGCCAGAAAATTGAAGAGATACGACAGAGGAGGCTTGTACGACAGACTCCCAAATGTAGTCCCTCTGGCCATTGTGGAAGACCAGCAAACTTTGCTTCTCTCATACGACAAATTGTGAGAGAAGAATTAAAACAGTTCATGGTAGCTGGCACTGTTGGACTAAGCCAGCACCAGATTATGGCCATGGATGTCAGTCCTGTATGTCATGAGGGAGCCGACGCTGCTGAGGAAGAGGTATTTGAAACATTAGCACCTGTCAGCCCCGACAGTCGCACCCAACATGAAGAATGGCCTTGCCCTACTATAACTTAAGCCACAGCCGCCAAACGGCAGACTAGGTACCGACCAATGTGACCACAACCAACTCCTCTGGCAACTGTGAAGCCTCACAAGAAGACAGATATCTTGAGTATAAAAGACAACCCGTCACTGTGTTTTCACTTTGGCCTCCCTGGACATGTTGTACAATACTGTAGGGAGAGAAGACAAATATTTCACAATCACTATGCCACAAGATGCCAGCCGTCGGAGTAGTCCTTTCAGTGGCAGTCAACTGCAGATGATTACTGTTGACCTATGGCACAAAGCCTGTCAATGTATCCTGGACGTGGTCGCTCTTCAACACACCTCCGCTGTTAACCATCACCTTACAGAGATATCACTCGCTCACCTAGTCACTGTGTTCAGAAAAACTAGGGGAGGCAAACATCTATGGAGGTGATGCCACCACAGATGGAAATCCTCAGTGGATGACAGTTGATAAGATGTCGGGATATCTCATTGATAACATTGAAGGACAAACTGTGGGCACCATTCGATTCTGGCTCTTCCTTCTCTGTATGGTCAAATGACTACCGCTGCAGACTGAAGAAGATAATGTTCTGTAATGCAAGAGTAACTGTGCTCAAGATCGCAAACTCCCCTGGGATGTTGTTAGCTGTTGAGAATGTTGAGATCCCGACGTTAGCAATGAGAAGTGTTCCAGTCAGCAGCCAAGGTGAGCAGTTGGACGGTGAAGTGCTTGTCGATCACAAAAAGCTAATCAATATAACAAAGGAAATCTACATACCAGCAGCTATCATAAGTATTACACGTGGTTGAGGACAACTTTTGATCACTAATTTTCACTAGCAATCACAACTCATTCCTAAAGGAATGTGTATTGGAACGGCTGAACAAGTCCAGGATGGTGAGCACAATGTCATCGACAAAGTCTCATGCTCTGCTGTTATTACCGACAACGCACTAGAGAAAATTACTATGGCATTGCATATAGGGCCCATTCTGACTCAGGAACATCAGGAGTTGTTTACCATACTATACCAATTTTCAGGTGTATTCCAGGCCAGGCAGGAGAAGTGCCAGGTGAAACGGTCCACAATAAAACACCGTATCAGTTTTGGGGATCATCCACCAATTAGCCAGTGTTCGTACAGAGTGTTGCCAGCTGAAATATGGATAATTCGAGAAGTGGAGATGATGATGCACAATGACATTATTAAACCTTCAGATAGTCCCTGGTCGTCTCCAGTAGTCCTCATGAAGAAGAAGGATGGCACATGCCGTTTCTGTGTTGACTATCAGAGGTGAACAAAATCACAAAGAAAGAGGTCTACCCATTGTACATATTAAGGCTTTCTCGGCAGGGTGTTGTCATCTTGGAGAATAGGATTTCTGCCAGTAATCCGCGTCATACTTGCACGATACTTCAATCACGTTACTTGCGATCTTCATCAGGTGCTTCCTGAAGCTGAATCCCATGTGGAACACATCCAGTATTTATGCCTGTCTGCGCTGGCTAGGCATTCTGCCATTGGTCGGCATTGTGGGAGGTGCTCCATCTGAGCATGGCCACTAGCCGCAATACTAGCATTTACTAGGTGTGGCTGTTCTGCCTGCTGAGTGCACGCTTTTTGGCTCTTGTCAGTTAATAATTTCCTCATGTTACGTTCTGTTCCACCTGTCCTGTTCTGTGCGTACGTGATATGCATCACTGCTTAGCTGTGTCCAGAGAACTACTACCTTTACACCTGTCTGTTGCCACAGCCTTAAGCAGAGAAGACTGGGACCTAGTGGATGGTACTTCATAGTCTCTAGTGGAATGCCTGAAGAAGAAATCAGCGGCATGTCGACTCTCCAAGTTTGACCGTCTCAATAACAAGGTGAGCCAGAATGAGAATATTCGAACGGTTGTTAATCTCATTGAGAAGCAATTCGATGAGACCACAGTGAATGTTCTTAGCAAGCGTCTTAACTTCGCTGTGATCCCCAGAAATATTCCCGTCGCTGCCTTCGTCAGTGCAGTGGCACAAGTGACTGTCAAACTACCTCCATGTATAGCTGAAGAAGTCCGACGAGATATGTGTAGAGCGCTCACCAAGACAAAGCTGCCTAAATCTAACATCACCAGTGAGGAGAGGCTGGCTCTGAGACAGCTTCGAGAAGATGAAAGCATTGTGGTATTACCAGCAGATAAGGGAAATGCTACAGTCATCCTACGGAAGGCGGACTATGACAGTAAAATTCGACAACTTCTGGATGACCCTGCATACAGACTGATAGAAAGGGATTCCACTGACAAGGTGGATAGGATGACCATGGCCCTTCTAAAGGAAACCGACATACCGGAGAAAGTCGTGAAGCAGCTGAGGCTGAAAGCTCCAATACCACCTAGGCTTTATGGACAGCCGAGGGTGCACAAGATGATGATCCCTTTGCACCCAATAGTCAGCAACATAGGGGCTGCCACCTATCCCCTAGCTCAGCACCTCAAGAAGATGCTCTCGCCATATGTTGGCAAACGTGCACATCACAACCGCATCTCCAAAGATTTCTTACATCGTCTGAAGCAGCAGCACATCACAGAGTTCGACATTATGGTTAGTTTCAATGTAGTTTCCTTGTTCACCAAGGTGGCACTAAATGAATCTCTGGAATTGATTGGAAAAAAGATAAATGGTGCTGTCCTGGACTTGTTCAGGCATGTGTTAACCTCAACTTACTTCCTTTATGGAGGTCAATTCTACGAACAAACAGAAGGGGTGGCTATGGGCAGCCCACTGTCACCGGTAGTGGCGAACCTCTTCACGGAAAAATTTGAGGATGATGCACTGGCTTCAGCCCCAAATCAAGCCAAGTGCTTTTACAGATACATGGATGATACCTTTGTGATCTGGCCCCATGGTAAGGAGAAGCTCCTGGGCTTTTTAGACCATCTAAACTCTCGCCAACAAAACATAAAATTTACTATGGAAATGGAAAAGAATGGACAACTTTCATTCTTAGCTGTTCTTGTCCAGAGGAAGGCAGATGGCTCTTTCGGTCATAGTATTTACAGGAAACCAACTCTCACCAATCTGTACCTGCAAGCCAGTAGCTGCTACCACCCAGTGCAAAAGATTGGGGTACTCCAAACTCAGGTTCATCGGGCATGCAGTCTCTCAGACCCAGACAACCAGTAAAAGGAGCTGGTACACCTTCAGTCTGTCTTCTACGGGAATGGTTATTCATCCAGAGACATCGAGAAGACTCTGCGCCCTGTTTCTCCACCAGAGAAGACAGAAGTACAAGAAAAAACAAAGACGGTTGCCTTTTTGCCATATGCTGGACCAATATCTGCGAAAATCAGCAGAATACTTCTTATGTATAATGTTAATAGCGTATTCTGCCCACCACCCAAGATTAAGGCTCTCTTACGAAGTGTAAAGGATTATCTGGGCCTACAGAAGCCAGGAATCTACCACATACCATGCCGGTGTGGTATGTCATACATTGGCCAAACAACCAGGATCGTCGACATCAGGTGTAAGGAGCATGAAAGAAACACCAGATTCAAATAAGCTTCCAAGTCAGCTATAGCGGAGCACTGTTTGGAATTAAATCATTTGCTGAATTACAATGATGTAAAGATTCTGGCACAAACTCCCAGATACTGGGATAGTGTTATCAAAGAATCTATTGAAATAAAGGACACGCAAAACCTTATAAACCGTGACCCAGGATATCAGCTTAGTTCCACCTGGAATCGAAGCACTTTATCTCCTAAAGACGCAACAGAGGCAACACCTCACCTGAGAGAGCAATAATTCTGGATATGACAGAATGAATAAGTCAGCACAAATAACACAGGCTGAACAAATGTTGCATAATCGGACAACTAAACAAGCACCAGAAGACGGTCACATAGAGAATAAATGGCATTTCCAACACTAGAAGCCAGAGAGCGACGCGGCAGGCGCTGCTAGCGGGTGCTTACCTCATAGAGAGCACTTGATTCGGCCGGCTACGGTAACAGAATAGTATAGTACAGTAGAAAGCTTAAATGACGGCAATCAGCAGATTGAATGCCCAGTACAACTTGGAGGTGGAACAGAACGTAACATGAGGAAATTATTAACTGACAAGAGCCAAAAGCACGCACTCAGTAGGCGGAACAGCCACAATTAGTAAGTGCTAGTATTGCGGCTAGTGGCCAGCGCGAATGTCATATGGAGCGCCTCCCACAGCACCGATCAATGGCAGAATGCCTAGCCACCACAGAAAGGCATAAATACTGGACGCGTTCCACACTGGATTCAGCTTCAGGAAACACCTGATGAAGATCGCAGGTAACGCTATCGAAATATCGTGCAAGTAGGACGCGGATTATCGGCAGAAACCCGATTCTCCAAGATGACATGTCTACCCGTTGCCGCGCATTGACAGCACCTTAGACTGTTGGAAAGGAGCTACATACATCTCAATCATGGACATGCAGACAGGTTACTGGCAAATCGAGGTTGATGAAGCTGACAGGAGAAAGACTGCTTTTATTACACTGACTGCCTCAAAGAATTTAAAATCATACCGTTTGGCGTATGTAATGCCCCAACCACATTTGAACGCATGATGGGCATCTTGCTTCGACATCTTAAATGGATGACATGTTTTCATTATTTACATGACAGTCATTTCATTTTTGCAGAACATCTAAGATGCTTGTCAACTGTGCTGAAGTATGTCACACAGCATGACTCTGCCTCAACCCAAAGAAGTGCCTCTTCATCGTCAAAGAGAGAAAATTCCTGGGGCACCTAGTCAACAGAGATGGTTTGCGTCTTGATCCAGATAAAGTAGGGGCTGTCAGAGAGATGCAGATTAACATCCAGGAAGGTGACATGTCGGGTTGAGAAGGACCAAGTGAAACGGATGGGTGAGAAAGAGTTGAGGTGGTTGAGGAATGAGGGTAGGGTGTCCTGGCCTTGAGTCCAGATCATGAAAATGTCATCAATGGACCTGAACCAGATCAGGGGTTTGTGGATCCCTACAGCACATCATACGGTCTCGCTACCATCCTGGCCTCCACCTCAGATAACTTAACATCCTACATTTCTTGCCTCTCAGTTCCCCTCCCCCTCACATCCTACATTTCCTTCAGATTCAGGCCCCTTTCCCTACTGTGTGCTTTCTGTTTTTAAAATCACCCCCCCCTCTCTCTCTCTCTCTCTCTCTCTCTCTCTCAAGAGTCTTTCGTGGTGGGAAAAATATGTATAAAAAGCAAAGATTGTTTGACTTACCCAAAGCACAGGCTCATTGACAGATAGAAAAACACAAATAAAAACTCACACATACACAAAGATTGAAGCTTTTGCAACCATTGGCCGCTTCATCTTGAAAAGAGGAAGGACGGAGGGGAAAAAGGGAGGGGGGAGGGAAACCCGCACCATTTCCTTCCTCTTTTCGTGATGAAGTGGCCAACGGTTGTGAAAGCTTGAAACTTTGTATATGTGTGAGGGGGTTTTTTTTTTTTTAGCATGCATCTGACATGCTTACTAAACAAAGATAAATAGCGACTTGCATTCTCTTATGAAAAGTATGAATGTTACTTTAACACAGGTAGCTGTTCAAACTACGGCAATATAGGATCTCTGGCATTTGAAAACTTTGTCGTAATTACCTTTAATTAATAATATAACAAATTATTTATCTAGATACTGGCAGCATTTGCAATGAAATTTGTTTTAGGTAAAATACAAATGACTAATATGTCAAGTCTTTTAGTCTAATTTTTAAAAAAAATTATAAATATTGATCGCTAGAACTTTTATTTACTGGACTAAGCCCGAACGACTGATATTAGTTTCTGTGAAGTAAGGTACACCCAGTTCTAAACCAATGAACTATTTTATTATTTATAATATATAAATATACTCCCATCGGGATAATTTATGACTGATTTGTATACATCATCTATTTCTTCTTTATTTTTTTAAACTTGAGCGTGAATCAACTAATGAGGTTTTGTAAAGAACAGTAATAGAAAGAATTATAATAGAAAAATAATTTCTTACGAATTATGGTAGCTCTACCAATGGCATGGCTACTGCAATACAACATAATCATTTTTATATCAAGCATGTTGAACATCAATATTTGAGAAGAAAGAAAAAGGGTAGCATTCCTTGTAATTGCTCAAGTATATAGTCTTTAATAGCCCTAGTTATGAGCAGTTAAAGTCATCCTTCACCTATGTCCCTCAATTCAGTTAAATGGAACTATCTTTCAAAGTAGGTCTTATTTAATTTTAAGATTAAACTACAAACAATCAGTACAATAAAATTAATCAGTCATACACACACATCACAGTTGAGTTACCTAGTCATTTTGTCCAAACTTTCAATACCAGTCTCTGTCCCTATTAAAGATTTTTATCGAAGTTTACCAAAATCCAAGGGTCCTGTGGACATACTGCAGCACCATTACAATAAACAGTAATGTTTAGGTACCTTTATAAATATACTTTGTCACACTCCCATGAACCACAGACATTGCCGAGGTGGGGTGGCTTGCGTGCCTCAACGATACAGATAGCCGTACCGTAGGTGCAACCACAGCGGAGGGGTATCTGTGGAGAGGCCAGACAAACGTGTGGTTCCTGAAGAGGGGCAGCAGCCTTTTCAGTAGTTACAGGGGCAACAGTCTGGATGATTGACTGAGCTGGCCTTGTAACATCAGCTAATGTGGCTTTGCCACACAGCTACTGCGAACGGCTGAAAGCAAGGGGAAACTACAGCCGTTACCTTTCCCGAGGACATGCAGCTCTACTGATGAACATATGATGGTGGCATCCTCTCGGGTAAAATATTCCGGAGGTAAAATAGTCCTCCATTCGGATCTCTGGGCGGGGACTACTCAGGAGGATGTGATCATCAGGAAAGACAATACTGGCATTCTACGGGTCGGAGCGTGGAATGTTAGATCTCTTAATCGAGTAGGAAAATTAGAAAATTTAAAAAGGGAAATGGATAGGTTAAAGTTAAATATAGTGGGGATTAGTGAAGCTCGGTGGCAGGATGAACAGGATTTCTGGTCAGGTGAGTACAGGATTATAAATACAAAATCAATTGGGGGAATCACAGGAGTAGGATTGATAATGAATAAGAAAATAGGAATGCGGGTAAACTACTATGACCAGCACAGTGATCGCATTATCATTGTCAAGATAGATACGAAGCCAACACCGACAACAGTAGTACAGGTTTATATGCCAACTAGCTCTGCTGACGATGAAGAAATCGAAGAAATATATGAGGAGCTAAAGGAAATTATTCAGACAATTAAGGGAGAGGAAAACTTAATTGTTATGGGAGACTGGAATTCGGTAGTGGGACAAGGAAGGGAAGGGAGGATAGTAGGTGAATATGGTCTGCCAAAGGGAATGACAGAGGAAGCCGCCTGGTAGAATTTTGCACAGAACATAATTTAGTTATAACAAACACCTGGTTCAAGAATCACAAAAGAAGGTTGTATACATGGAAGAGACCAGGAGACACCGGACGATACCAGATAGATTTTATAATGGTAAGACATAATTTCAGAACCAGGTTCTACAGTGTAAGACATACCCAGGGGCAGATACGGACTCTGACCATAACTTGTTGGTTATGAACTGTAGGCTGAAACTAAAGAAACTACAGAAAGGTAGGAAAATAAGGAGATGGGACCTGGATAAATTGAAGGAACCTGAGGTTCTTAAGAATTTCAGAGGGAGCTTTAGGCAACCATTGACAGAAGCGGGGGAAAATAAAACAGTAGAGGAGGAATGGGTAGCATTGAGAGATGAAATAGTGAAGGTAGCAGAGGACAAAATAGGTAGGAAGGAAAGACCTACAAAAAATCCTTGGATATCACAGGAAATACTAAATTTAATCGATGAAAGGAGAAAATATAAAAATGCAGTAAATGAAACAGGCAAAATGGAGTACAGACGACTAAGAAATGAGATTGACAGGAAGTGCAAAAGGGCTAAGCAGGAGTGGCTAGAAATCAAATGCAAAGATGTAGAAGAATGTATAAATAGGGGAAAAATAGATACAGCCTACAGAAAAATAAAAGAAACATTTGGAGATAAGAAAAACAGCTCTATGAATATTAAGGACACTGATGGAAAACCAGTTCTCAGCAAAGAAGGGAAAGCTGAAAGGTGGAAAGAGTATATAGAGGAGCTCTACAAAGGAAATGAACTTTGAGACTATATTGTAGGAACGGAAGAGGGTGTAGGTGAAGCTGAAATAGGAGATACTGTATTGAGAGAAGAATTTGACAGAGCCCTGAAAGACCTAAGTCGAAACAAGGCCCCTGGAGTAGATGATATTCCCTCAGAACTACTGAAGTCTCTGGGAGAACCAGCCATGACAAAATTGTTTCACCTAGTGTGTAAGATGTATGAGACAGGTGAAGTACCCTCAGACTTTAAGAAAAATGTTATAATCCCCAACCCTAAGAAAGCAGGTGCAGACAGGTGTGAAAACTACAGAACCATCAGTTTAATAAGTCATGGCTGCAAAATATTAATGCGAATTATATACAGAAGGATGGAAAAGCTGGCAGAAGCCGACCTCGGGGAAGATCAGTTTGGGTTCAGTAGAAAAGTAGGAACACGTGAAGCAATACTCACTTTACGGCTTATCCTAGAAGATAGATTAAGGAAAGGCAAACCTATATTTCTAGCTTTTGTAGATTTGGAGAAGGCTTTTGACAATGTTGATTGCAATAAACTCTTTCAAGTTCTGAAGCAAGTAGGAGTAAAATATAGGGAAAAGAGAGTTATTTACAACTTGTACAAAAGCCAGACCGCAGTTATTAGACTCGAAGGGCATGAAAGGGGAACATCAGTTGGGAAGGGAGTAAGACAGGGTTGTAGCCTTTCTCCAATGTTGTTCAATTTGTATATTGAGCAAGCTATAAAGGAAAGCAAGGAGAAATTTGGTGAAGGAATTAAAGTTCAGGGTGAAGAATTAAAAACATTGTGTTTTGCCGATGACATAGTAATTCTGTCAGATACAGCAAAGGGCCTGGAAGAGCAATTGAACGGAATGGACAGTGTGCTGAGAGGTGCATATAAGATGAAAATTAACAAGAGCAAAACTAGGGTAATGGAGTGCAGTGTAATAAAATCAGGTGGTGCTCAAGGAATTAGATTGGGAAATGAAGCAATAAAGGAGATAGACGAGTTTTGTTACTTGGGCAGTAAAATAACAAATGATGGTCGCAGTACAGAGGATATAAAATGCAGAATGGCAATGGGTAGAAAAGCGTTCTTGAAAAAGAGAAATTTGTTAACATCGAATATTGATTTAAACCTAAGGAAGTCCGTTCTGAAGGCATTTGTATGGAATGTTGCCTTGTATGGGAGTGAGACATGGACGATAAACAGTGCGGACAGGAAGAGGATTGAGGCTTTTGAAATGTGGTGCTACAGAAGAATGCTGAAGATTAGGTGGGTGGATCGCGTAACTAATGAGGAGGTACTGAACAGAATTGGGGAGAAAAGGAATTTCTGGCATACCTTGACTAAAAGAAGGGGTAGATTGGTAGGACACATTCTTAGACATCAAGGAATTGTGAATTTAGCATTGGAGGGAAGTGTATGAGGAAAAAATTGCAGGGGAAGACCAAGAGATGGATACAGTAAGCAGATTCAGACAGATGTAGGTTGTCGTTCTTATGCGGAGATGAAGAGGCTTGCTCAGGATAGGGTATTGTGGAGAGCTGCATCAAACCAGTCTCCGGACTGAAGACCACAACAACAACAACAACAACAACGAAACTTTGTCAGTAACCAACGCTATTGTGGATCCTTTCTACCAATACCCACTTTATATGAACCACAAGCATACCAATAACAACTGCAACTCTCACAAAAACTCTACACATAAACAGCAAATTACGATATGATGCACATAGGAACCCTTGAATAATTTCCTTTACCTCTTTTCCACAATATTACAACAACATGGACAGTTTAACTTCTCTCGATCAGACCGCAATAGGACAATCAGCATTTTTATTTTTTTTTAATTATAAAATAACATCTCTCCAACACATTACTGAATTCTCTCCAGGTGTGTGTCGACTCGGTATGAACGCACTGCGGCACATTACGTTGAAACCCAGGGGTATATGCTGGATTGCTTCCATGCCCAGACGATGTGTAACTTGGATGACATACTCTCTTTTTTTAGTCAAATTGATTGAAGTATTCTCCAACAGATATACTACATAGTCTCGTACAGACTTCAACTACGCATAATTAACAATCAATATAATTTCTGTTTCTTTCTTCGATCTCCGTGACCACTGGATTACTCCTAGCAGCCATAATGGTAGCCCCAGAAGCCCACTTCGGAACGTGTATTTGTATCTTTGGCAGCCACTTTGGTTAGACCTGCATCATGCCATGATGCACATTTCTCAGCGAAAGTTTACATGCAACATATTTACAAAAATAATTAATACACTATAAGAATACAATTTTATAATAAATATTTCAATAAAGTTTCAAATCCATAAACAAATAAGGCAATAAACTTCGACTGAGTTAGCAGCAAAAAATCGAACTTAACAAAACGTTACGGAAATATTCCGTACCACTACAGTTATCTTTCTAAGGAAGGCTGTTGGCAAAAAATTTAGAATTTTGTGTGTGTGTGTGTGTGTGTGTGTGTGTGTGTGTGTGTGTGTGTGTGTGTGTGTGTAGAATGCCTCAATGCACTATTGTTATATTTCTAGAAAGAATTTAGTACACCTTGTTATTCCTTCCTAAGATGTTGGAAAGAAGTGTGCTGAAAGTCATATTAGATTGGTGGAGGCAAGGGGGACACTGACTAGGAAAGTTCTTGTTAATGGCATTGTCATTAAATGTCTTAGAGAACTAGAACAGGAAAATGTATTTTGTAATTAAATGCAACATATTCTTCAGCAAGAGCCTTTGAGTAACCACAGGTATATTTGCTAAAGCTAATTTTGGTGACATATTATATTGATACATAATGAAAATTATGTGTGTGAGAATAATATTTGGTTCAAAAATTATTAATTGAAAATAAGTAATTAATTTTATGGTATTATTATCACCAACAATTTCTATTTTGGCTATTTGGGTTGGTCCATCCAGAATAAATTCTTCACTAATAAATGAAGACTTCTGACATGAGTTAGAATTTCACAGTTACCGAGATCCTTTATTTCACATTAATACATGAAACTTTTACGGCTCACACTACAGTGCTGCCAGTCACATCTATCGACAGGTCAGGTTTCACTAGACACGGCCTGGGTTGGCAAAGCTTATAGGTGACAGCGTAATGGAGAGATCACTTGTGAGAAAATTCCTGAAGTACTAGGTGTTAGAGCTGTGCCTTTTTTTTCAGATTGAAATCATTTGATAGGTATTTCTGATTAAAGAAAGTCTCTTTACCCGAGGGACAACTTTTTTAAAAAAGTCAGGTGTCAAATTAATAGAGGAATTTGTGTATTTCTTCAAAATTTAGAAGGTATTAGTGAACTGCTTGTTTAGTCTGACATTACTGCCATTTCAGAGCAATTTTTAAATGATGTATCGTGGGAAAGGAAGCCCCGAATTGTACAAGTTAGCTACCAGTTTTTTTCAAGAGTTCTTTGCCCTGAGGGGAAATGGCAAAGTACAGCAAATTGAGAGATTTTCATCATCCAAATCATTATTACTATCTGACTTATGTCAAAAATATGACTATAACATTTTATGCATTCAAGAAACCCATCGTGGTTTGAACAAATGCCGACCAAGGCTATGTGGCATGATACTAGTTGCAAAGAGACCGCACTCTAAGTGTGGAAGTGCAATATTCTGCAAACCTAGCCTAGTGATCAAGTCTGTTTGCCTAACAGTTGATGACGATATTGAAATCATAACTGTGGAATTTGATAGGTGCACTGTAACGTCTGTCTACAAACTACCTGCTGCTAAATTTGCTTTCCATCAACGAGGAAATCACTGCAACCAGAAAAACAGCCATTATCGGTGACTTCAACAACCACCACATTGATTGGGGATACAGTGCATCAAACGATGATGGACTTTTAGTTGAGCTATGGGCAGATTGCCAGCAATTCAAACTCATTCATGACCCAAATCAACCGAAGTCATTTTATTGCTGCTGATGGAAGATGAGCTACAGCCCTGATCTGCTTCTTGTCAGCCATAACATCAGTCAAATAATAAACGTATCCTCCAACCCCCCAGGGGGCCCACAGCTCTTTTGTGGGTACATGTGTGGCGCACATGGGTCCCTGAGCCTTTGCAGCCTTTCTTCTTACATTCCTGAGCTGCATTACCTCCCCTAGTTCCTCTCCTCCTCCTGATCCTAATTCCTCCCCATCCCTCTCATCTCCCTCCCCCCTCCCTCTCTCGGTGGTTTCCTTTAAGACGGCATGGCTATTCCAATGGTTCCGAATGGTTCCGATGATGGTTGTAGCAATTTCGATTATAGTCAATTTCCTCTGTTTTCAGCAAATTTCGGTCCCTCTCGGGGTTTGACCTCCACATAAATTTACAGTTATTAGTGTGAGCCATTTGGGGAAGAAATCCCAACCTAGCCCCTATGGCATGGATCCCAATCCTTTCCTTTCCCACTTCCTTCCTTGCCATAGCCCCCTCCCCCGCAAAGTCCCCAGAACGTGTACAAATTGTGTGTGTGTGGGGGGGGGGGGGGGGAGCTGTTATGTACCCTTATGGCTGAGCCCCTGGCAACGCAGGAATCACACTGCTGGTACCTGAGCTGCAACATCCCCATGCAGGCCAGGGAGTTGATACCCGTCCTTGTGGGGTATCAGGGCTTCTGGCAATGACCATCTTGCCAGGTGGCCTTTGCTGTGGCTGGGTGGTGCCCATGGGGAGAGCCCCGGATCAGAGTGGGTGGTACCAGGATGGAAGTTTTACATGATGAAATGTGTCAAATTAGATAATGGTTGTGACACGGCAGCCTCAGAAGGCAGGAAGAAGAATAATGCTCCTAGCTATGATAAGAGGACCGTTCCCTCTCTGTCTACCCCCTGGGAGGAGGGCCCAGCACGTTGGCTTGGGGTGAAACCCTTTCTACGTTACCTGGTCTGCACCAGGACGGATGGAGGGATGTTCACTGCCACCAAATCATTGTTCTTCATGGAACATATTGAGAATAAGTTTGGGGAAGTTGAAACGATGAGCAAGATGCGCACTGGATCACTGCTAATTAAAAGTCTCTGCTGCCCAGTTTGCAGCTGTGTGTGCCTTTGACAATCTTGGTGACATCCCAGTGTTGATAACCCCACATCAGTCACTGAACATGGTTCAGGGAGTAATTTTCCATCGTGACCTCCTCCTCCAACCTCGAACGGCGAGGTGTTCATTTTGTTTGCCGTGTGCAGCGAGGCTCTAAGGATCATCGCGTGGATACCGGCGCATTTATCTTGGCCTTAGATAGGGATACTCTCCCAGAGAAGATCAACGTAATCTATCGTTGTGACGTGAAGCCGTACATACCACCACCCATGCGATGTTTCCGATCGATGTATGTAGTTCGGGCATATAATTTGAGCATCTGCACCCTGTGCAACTATCTACTACTTACGCCTCGGTTACTTCCTTTACTCCTCCCCCTTCCTCATCCTATTCCCATCCTATTCTTCCCCCTCCCCCTCCTGCATCACCCTTGCCCCCCTTCCTTCTTCCAGCCAGAGAAGAGCTCCCCTTCTCCGGCACTTGCCGGTGAAGGTGCCCCCTCCCAGGTTTCCTTTACCCCGTGTCCACCAGATAAGAGGTCCTTTGCCTCAAGCCGGCAGCCGGACATCCAGGCTGATATTACCAAAGTCATCTGGCCCATATCGATGCCAGACCTGACTGACTAGTTCTCTCTCTGGAACCTTTCCTTCCCATTCTGTAAGAGAGAAAGATAAAGAGAGAGAGAGAGAAGGAGACGAGGAAAAAGAAGCAGAAGTCCCAGGACAAGGCCCCTCCGGTACTCCTGGAGGCACCACCTTTGTCCTCGCAGCCAAGTAACCCCAATGAACTTGTGTCTGATTCGCTGTTTACGAATGTCATTCCTCCCTCATCGGTGACGAACGTTGAACCAGCTTTGTGACATGCATCAATCTGTTTGCCTTCCATATGGATCCTCGATCTATTCTCATCCAATGGAACTGTAACGGCTACTACCGTCACCTCCTGGAGGTGAAACATTTTATTGCCTCTTACTCAGCAGCTTCTGTTGTTTAGCAGGAATCACATTTCACTGATGGCCATTCACCAACACTCCGTGGGTTCCGTGCTCTCTGTCGGAACCGTGTTCGCCCCCTACAAGCATCTGGTGGAGTCTGCACCCTAGTTCGTATGGACGTTGTTAGTTCATGGATCCCTCTCCATACCACACTGGAGGTGGGTGCTGTTAGGGTCCACTTACACTCCCCATTAACAATTTGTAATTCGTATCTCCCTATGTCTGCTGCCCTCACAGCACTCCTTCAGCAGCTCCCTCCTCCCTTCCTCATTTTTGGCGACTTCAATGCCCATCATCTTTCATGGGGCAGTGCTTATACAACTAGTCGGAGCCGCCTTGTCGACCAATTTATTGCCAATCACGACCTTACCTCCTCAATGATGGCTCCCCAACCCATTTTAGTGCCACTCATGGCACCTTTTCCTCCATAGACCTTTCACTCACTTCTCCTCCCTTTTCCCTTTCTTTCGCTGGTCACCGCATGACAACCTTTGCGACAGTAACCACTTTCCATTGATTCTTTCACTCCCCTCACATTGGACGAGAAACAGGATACCTCGTTGGTTTTCCATCATGCTGATTGGCTTTTGTATACATCACAGGCGGTTTCCCCATCTGACTCTATAGATGAGGTCTTCAGTGGTGTGTGTAATGCGATTACTCGAGCTGCTAGCATTGCTGTCCCCCAGTCGACTGGTCCTCCTCGTCACCGTCCAGTTCCGTGGTGGAACGCAACCATTACTTTGGCGATTCATGAGCACCGTCGAGCCTTGCAACATCTTAAGTGCCACCTGTTCCGTGCTGCCCTTGTCAACTTTAAACGCCTTCGTGCCAAGGGTCATTATGTAATCAAACAGAGTAAGCGGTTGTGCTGGGAGCGTTTTCTCTTCTCCTTGGGATCTTCTGTACCCTTGCCTTACCAGATGGGGTCTGTACTGATCCATTGGTTATCTCAGAGCACCTTGTGGCTCACTTTGCAAAGGCATCGGTGATGGCTTCCTACCCAGTGGCTTTTCGTCTCAAGAAACAACAGGCTGCAGCCTCAAATTTATGTTTCACCACTCACCGGGAGGAACCTTATAACAAACCCTTCATGGAATGGGAACTATGTCTGGCCCGTTCTACTTCTCATCTTTCTGCACATAGGCCTGATTGCATCCATAATCAACTCCTCAAACATCGCAGACCCCTACAATGGCAATATCTACTGCAGATATTTGACATCTGGCTCCGAGGGGGTTTTCCCCTTACAGTGGAGGGACAGTATAATGGTTCCTGTTATTAAGCCTGGTAAGGATCCATCATCCCTGGACATTTACTGGCCCATTAGCCTGACAAATGTGCCATGTAAACTGCTCGAACCGATGATGGCCCCCAGGCTATGCTGGATACTCGAGTCACGTGGACCGGGAAGGCAGGTCTACTATAAACTATCTACTTCAACTGGAAACGGCAATCAGAAAGGCCTTTTCAAAACGTCAACATCTTGTTGTTTTCTTTGATTTACGTAAGGCATATGACACCGCTTGGCGTCGTCATATTTTATGTACCCTCCATGATTGGGGCCTACAAAGCTCTGTACCAATTTTTATCAGTCAGATTTTATCCCACCGCATGTTCCGTGTGAGTGTTGGCTCTTCCTTCAGCTCCCCACAGGTCCAGGAGAACGGCATTCCACAGGGTTATGCGTTTAGTGTTACACACTTCTTAATCACCATTAATGGGTTGGTGAGCTCTGTTGGGTCGCTTATCACCCCTGATGTACGTAGACGACTTTTATATATGGTACAGCTCCTACTCGGTAGCCTCAGCTGAACGCCAGCTCCAAGGTGCCATTCAGTGGGCTTCCACATGGGCTCTGTCACCTGGTTTTGAGTTTTCCGCTTCTAAAACGCGAGTAATGCATTTGTACAGTCGTACTACAGTCCACCCTGACCCAGAACTCTTCTTGGGTACACAATGCCTAAAAGTTGTGGCACAGCTCCGTTTCTTGGGCTTCCTTTTTGATAAAAAAAACTGACTTCGCTGGCGCATATTCGGCAGCTTAAGATAAGCTGCATGCGGAAACTTAATGCCCTCCATTTCCTAGCTCACCCCTCCTGGGGTGTAGATTAGACAACACTAATTCATATCTACAGGGCTCTGATTAGATTATGGGTGCCAGGTATATGGCTCGGCAGCTGCTCCTGCCCTGAAACTGCTGGACCCCATTTACCATTGTGGCATCCGCTTGGCTATGGGTGCCTTCCGGACCAGCCCTGTAGACAGTTTTCTTGCTGAAGTGGGAATCCCCCCCTCTTCAGACTAGGTGCCATCAGCTTTTGGTGTCCTAGCTCATTGCCATTTGTAAATTACCCTGGTCATCCCACATATCACATTCTCTTTGAGGAAGACGGTCTTAGAACTCCTGATACTCGCCATCGGGTGGATTTACCTGTTGGATTGTTGCGACGCGCTTTCCTTTGTAGGGTCTTCAACGTCCCTTCCCTTGACTGTATGCATTGTGCTATACCACGCACCTCTCCTTGGTTGGTGTCTCGGCCGCAAATCCGACTGGATCTCTACCACATCCCGAAAACTTCAGTCCCTCCCATAATCTTCCGGCGTTTGTTGCACACTGTCCTTGAATTTCAGAGTGCCAAGATTTTCTACACTGATGGCTCTAAATTTGCTGGTCATATGGGATATGCATTTACATCTCCCATTGGTGTGGAATGCCATTCTCTGCCAGAAGTATCCTAGGAAATGAACAGGGTAGCTGTAACTCCCTGCCCCTTCCCCTGGGTTATTCCGGGCACAGATTTGAAGGTGTAGATGAGATCGCTACTCATACAGGACTGGAACACCAACTGGCAGGTTACTGCTCTGTCTAATAAACTACGCTCCATAAAGTCGACCAGTGCAGCTTGGAATTTTCCCTTACACCCTTCTCGAAGGGAATTCAGTGTCCTTTGCCGTCTCCACATCGGACATTCCAGGCTGACCCAAGGTTTTCTTTTGCGTAATGAGCCACCCCCACATTGTGGTTGTGGGGCCCTACAATCTGTGGCTCATATCTTAGTGGAATGTCCACTCCTCTTGGCACTCCGTGCCAAATATGGAATTCCGCACTTGTTGCCCTTGGTTTTGGCGTACGATTCATGGATAGCTGACAGAGCTCTTGCATTTATCCGTGGAAGTGGTTTTTACTTTCGGCTATAAGATTTTATTGCTGACATGTGGACAGGATGGGTGGGTCTATGGCCCTCCCTGCGAGCAGCAGGGCTTGGAGATCTCCCCTCCCCTCCCGTCCCCCTGACGACTTCCATTCCTCCTTTTAAGTTGGTTTTAATTCACACTGTTTCCCTTTTTACATTTTTAGGCCTCTCATTTAGACGCATACACTGTTCTCCTGTATCTATCATTAATTAACGGGGATTCTCGATTTGTTGCGATGTTCCTTGCGGGATCTTGCCCTTTTTTTTTTTTTTTTTTTTTTTTTAAATTTGTTTCAGTTCTTTTCTTCTCGATTTTGACCCCCCTTTTAGTTTTTCTATTTTACTATCGTCATGGCCTTAGCCGACCACACCTTGGCTGGTACTCCATACAGAGGTCATGGGAATGATGACCTGGCTGTTTGGTCCCATCAACCAACCAACATATTCTCCAAACAATACATCCACACAACACAGACCAGTCATTGTTGTGACCTTATCGCCTTTTGTTGTATCATTCTTTCAGCCAATTTGTTGTGTACTCATCCCAGCTAGTTGTCAGGAAAGGTACTGGTGCAGGAATCTATGGTCAGCTAAAACATTTCTATAGAGGTTAGTATTACAAGTTTTATTGACTGAAGATACAACAATACTCAACTTTAGAACATATGGCTGTTTCTTCTCTCTTCTTGCTTTTCACGGTGACTTCCGTACGATGCTAGCTGCGCTGAGACTTATTTACTGCCCAAGTTCTGAATAGTAACTGACTGTCCACACTTATGTTGGCCTAGATATAGCCGCTTGTAGAGGGTGCGCATCTTTGGTTACTTCCTCCAGGATGCGCCGCGGCACCTGCTTGTGATCGATTGCTGTGTTCTCCATTATCATTCTCTTGCGTTTGGCGTGTGGTGCTAACTGTATGCCACAACCACAGTTGTCCAGCCTCAAGTATTGCACATCAGACGTAGATTAAACTTTAGAAAGGCCAAGTGGGACGTATTCACCAAAATGGCTAAAGAAAAAGTGGTGGAAATAGATGCCAGTCCAAAGAATTATGATGCATTTGTTAATCTGTTGCTTAAATCTGCGTGTCAGAGCATCCAAAGGGGCTGCAAGATGCCGATGTGGAATTATAAGCCGATTATTGTCCTAATTTTGAGAAAGACCTTTTGCCGATGTAACAAGGGAGTTGGTTGAGGTGCTAATGCAGAAAGTGGGACTTACTTGCAGACCTGAGTGGTGTAAGCTGATGACTGACCTAGACTTCACTCACAACAGCAAGAAAGCTTGGACCACAATAAGGAAATTATCTAGTAACCCACACGAACCTGCACAATTTAGCAACATCACTAGTATCGGTCACCAACTTTTTCTTCTTCTTCTTCTTCTTCTTCCTCTTGAGCCATGTTCCCGCAGATGCTGGGTCAGCTTTGTTAATCAAATTTGGCATGTAAATTGTTATGGGGTGGCTGGATCTCCCCCCCCCCCCCAAGGAGGAAATGGGTACCACAAATATCTGTGTATAGTGTTATATGTGTGAAAGTGTAAAGTGTTGCAAAATGTTTCCGAATAGTGTAACTGCGGCAGGACTTTGGGACCAGCCCAGTATTCACAAAGCGGTATGTGGAAAACCACATCCAGGCTGGCCGGCACTACGAACCCCTTTGTTAATCTGCCAGGTGGATTCGAACCAGTGCCAGTACGCCTCCCCATATCAGAAAGCGGTGGGTTAGACCACACGACTAACGGAGCGGGTCACTCACTATCTTCTACTTACTGGAAAATGTGGAGGAAAGCATCCAAGGACTACTGAGAAGACAACATGTGACATAAAACTAGAAACTGACATTACATCTGCCCCGTCACAACAGACGAAATTACTAATGGCATTTGAGCTCTGAAGGAAGGCAAAGATGTTGGAGTAGGCAACATACATGTGGAACTTCTAAAATAACCAGGTAAAAGAGGAAGTGAGTTGCTGCGCCAAATGTTTAACAAGTGCCTGGAAATATTCAGCATCCCGAAGCTCTTCAGACAAGCTGAAGTTATTGCCCTGCTCAAGCCAGGAAAACCAACAGATGACCAAAAATTTTTTTGACCAATATTGTTACTTTCCCATCCATTCGAGCTATCTGAGGGAATTCTCCTCACCTGGCTCACCCCACTCGTAAAATACGAGCTCATTAGGAAACAGACTGGCTTCCGACCTCGATGGTCTCGAACTGCACAAATACTGAGTCTTACTCGAGACATCAAGGATGGCTTTGAGAAAGTTCTAATCACTTTGTTGTTGAGTGCGGCCTATGACGCAGTAAACCCCAGCAAAACAGTAGTCAGCACTTTCCACCTCCACAACAAACATGTCAACTACAGGTTAAAAGTGTTATGGTTGGGAATTCTTCTGTCATAACTCTAGCCATAAATACCTAGGGATAACACTAGATAGGAGTTTCACATTCAAGCAGCATTGTGATAGTGTCAGAATGAAGGTCACAACTCAAAATAATATGCTGGAAACTGTTACAGGCACAAGCTGGGGAGCCAGCCCACACATGCCTGCGTACCTCGGCCCTAGCCTCGCTACTCAGCAGGAGAATATGCTTCCCCTGTGTGGTATCAGTTGTGCCTCTCCATACAGATTGATGTTGCTCTTTACTGAAGTTGGCGCCAGGTGACAGGATGCTTGACACTGACCACAATACAGAAGATTCAAGTTCTGGCAGGAATAGCACCATTCGATATCAGATGGATAGAACAGCGCAATTCAAAAGGAACAAAGTCAACACTGACTACAGACACCCACTTCATGAGCACGAACCCATTCCCCTATGCCTTCACAGCAGGAAGAGTTTCATATCGAGAACGACCTCTTTAACAAAGTCAAATGCTGAAGAGAGACTCCAACTTTGGGGGGAAAGAGCTCAAAGAGACTGGGAGACTGGATACCACCGAAGGAGGAACTGCCCCCAGGAACCAATCTCCTGTGGTTAACATGGAGCTCACTCAATCGTCTTCGCGTGTGAATTGGCCAAAGTAAAGCTGCCATGTTAAATATCTACATGGAATACTCTGCAAATCACATTTAAGTGCCTGGCAAGAGGTTTCATTGAACCACCTTTATACTATTTACCTCCCATTCCATTCTCTAATAGCGCGCGGGAAGGAAGATCACCTGAATCTCTCTGTCTGTGTTCTGATTTCTCGTGTTTTATTCTGATTATCATTTTTACCTATGTAGGGGGCAGTCAATAATATGTTCTCGCATTTGCAGGAGAATGTTAGCGATTGGAGTTTCATAAGTAGACCATACTGCAGCTATATATGCCATTGTTGTAATGATTCCCATCGCAGGTCCTGTATCATTTCCATGTATTGTGACAATACGAAACAGGCTGCCCTTCTTTGGACTCTTTCGATGGCTTCCGTCAAACCCACTTGATAAGGATCCCACACTGGGCAGCAATACTCCAAAGAAGGACGGACAAGTGTAGTATATGCAATCTCTTTCGTAGTTCTGGTGCATCTTTTAAGTGTTCTGCCAATAAAACACAGTCTCTGGTTCGCCTTTCCTACAACATCATCTACAAGTTCTTTCCAGTTTAAGTCTGATGTAATAGCAATTCTTAGCTATTTAGTAGAGTTTAGAGCCTTCACATTTGATTAAGTTACCTAGAAAACAATGTTTAACAGATTTCTTTTCGTACTCAGGTGGATGACTTCACACATCTCATTATTTAGAGTCAACTGCCAATTTTTACACCATACTGATATCTTCTTCAGATCATTCTGCAGTTGGTTTTGTTCTTCAGGTGACTTTACTAGATGAGCTGCTCAGATTTTCTCCCAAATCATTTATGCAGATAAGGAACAGCAGAGGACCAATAACACTACCCTGTGGAACACCAGATATCACCCCTGTTTTAGTCAATGCCTTACCATCAATTATTAAAAACTATGTCTTCTCTGACATGAAATCCCCATCCAGACACAAATCTGGGCTGATATTCCATAACCATACAATTTGATTAGGAGCCATTTGAGAGGTACGATGTCAAAAGCCTTCTGGAAATCTAGAAATACAGGATCAATTTGAGATCCCTTGTCGATAGCACTCACTTCATGAGAGTGAAGAGCTAATTGTGTTTCACATGAATGATATTTTCCAAATTCGTGTTGACCTTGGGTCAATAGATCATTCTGTTTGGGATAATTCATAACATTTGAATACAGGATGTGTTCCAAAACCCTGATGCAAATTGACAATGAAATAGGCCTGTAGTTTAGTGGGTTACTCCTACTGCCTTTCTTGAATATAGGTGTGACCTGTGCAACTTTCCAGTCTTTTGATACACATCCTTCTTTGCACGCGCTGTTGTATATTGCTGTTAAGTAAGGATATTAAATCAGCATAATCAAATAACAATAACAAGTCTTATGGTCCAGCCTGTATACCCATTAGATTTTTAAATGCTTTAAGTTGCTTCACTACTCCGATGATATCTACTTCTTCAGATGATGAACCATCTTCTCCACTGCCCTGTTTACACCACCTCCTCAGGCATCGTGACTCAAGAGGATCTGGCATCAGGATGTCCAGCAGCAGTGCACCTTAAAAATGTTTGTTAAACTTATGGGACTTAACTACGGGGTCATCAGTCCCTAAACTTACAAACTACTTATGAACTACTTACGAACTAGGACGGCACAAATATCCATGCCCGAGGGGGGGATTCGAACCCCCGACCGTAGGCAGTGCACCTTGCCGAATAATTGAATTTTACTTGACTGGTTGTCATCGACACACTAAGAAGAAGATATAATTACATCATAAGAATTACAAAAAACTTTTGTATGTGGTTATTTTAGAATCAATTGTAAAATTGTGCAAGAAAAAGAATTCTGTTCAGTCTCTCTAACTCGTATCATCTGTTACACCCAGTATTCTTTCCAGTGAGAGTGCAAGAGAACAGAAGCACAACCATAGACAACATTCTAGGGCATTCTGTTAGCGGAGAAATGAATGGCTATTTACAGCATTTTTAACTCTAAAAGGTTTTTGTGCTTAAGCACATGTTAAATCATAAACATTTAGAAAACTAATCCAGTTGCAAAAGAAGCCTTTTTTAAAACTTATTTAAGGAACAAGAGTTGCACTGATAATGTAGATGATAAATGTAATACTGTCTTTATTTCTCATGCTCAAGACAAGGTATTACTATTGACAGGCAGCCTGGGTGGGTGACAAGAGGGATAAGAATATCCTATAGATAGAACTAGTCAGAATTAAGCTATCACAGCCCATTACATGTATTATTATAACGGTCTGAAAAATACTATTAAGAAGGCAAGATTTATATGGTACACAAAAAGAAAAGGTAATTTTCAGGATAAAATTAAAATCATATGGTCAGTTGTGAAGGAACTACCTGGTTAGCAACATCAATTTGAAAATATGTAGCAGTGTAAGAGGGAATTTTTCTGTTACTGATAAGACAGATACTGTATATGTACAGTATTTAATAATCTCTTTCTCAACATAGCAGGTGAATCAAACACAACTTTAGCTCCTATAGGTAATCACATAACTCTTTTAAAAATTAACATTTCAAGACTGTTACCTGTGATATTGACATCCCTGGGAAGATTGAGCCAATAATTAAATCACAGAAGACAAAGTACTCTTATGTATATGACAGGGTGTCTAGAAGAACACTAAGGTATTTTTCTGCCCCTTTTAGTCCAGTACTTAGCCAAACCATTGCTTTTGGAATGGTCAGCTTCCTTACAGACATTGAACTACTTAGCAGTGAAGCCTTTATATAAAAATGTGTAGTGTTATTTTTATGGTCTTCGGTCCAGATGATGGTTTGATGCAGCACTCTATTCTGAGCAAGCCTCATCTCATAAAAATGGCAACCTACATCCATTTGAATCTATTTAATGGTCTCCCTCTGCGACTTTTAATCCTCACACTTCCCTCCAATGCTAATTTCACGATTCCTTGATGTCGAAGAATGTGTCCTATCAATTGATCCCTTCTTTTAGTCCAGGTATGCCAGAAATTCCTTTTCTCCAATTCTGTTCAGTACCTCCTCATTAGTTATGCCATCCAGCCACCTAATCTTCAAGCAATCTTCTGTAACACCACATTTCAAAAGCCTCTATCCTCTTCCTGTCTTAACTATTTATCATCCACGTTTCACTCCCGTACGAGACAACACTCCACACAAATGCCTTCAGAAAAGAATTCCTTAAATTAATATCCAATGTCAAAAAATTTCATTTTCTCAAAATCGCTTTCTCTTCCCATTGCCATTCTGCATTTTTATATTATCTGTACTGCAATCATCATATTTTACTGCCCAAGTGAACTATCTACCACCTTTATTAAATTATTTTTCAAAAGAGATAGATTGGCTGGCCAGTACTTACCTTGGTGCTGTACTGCCAATAGTTACATAATTGAAGATACAGTAAAAAAGGGGACGAAAAAGGACAAGCTTTCGGAACACAGTTCCTTCCTCAGGTGGGAGAAGAAGAATGAAAGGATGGGAACGGAAGGGAACGGTAATTCATGACCTAGGTCATGAAAATGACCTCCTTCCCTTCTCTCCCACCTAAGGAAGAAACTGTGTTCTGAAAGCTTGTCCTTTTTTGTCCTCTCTCTTTGCCGCCCCCCCCCCCCCCCCCCTTCTGTTTCTTCATTTGTGTACCTATCGGCAGTACAGCACAAAGATTAGTACTGGCCAGCCAATCTATTTCTTTTGAAAAATAATTTATCATCTCTGAGGAGAATTTTCATCATTAATTGAATACCACCTTTATTATTTCATTATCTAATCTAATTCCTTCAGCATCACCTAATTTTCTTCTACTGCATTTCTGTAACTCTTCTTTTGCTCTGATTAATGTTCATCTTATACACTCCTTTCAACACACCGTCCATTCCGTTTAATTGCTCTTTCAGGTACTTCACTGTCTCACAAATTACCACGTTGTCAGCAAAACACAATGTTTTTATTTGGGATGGGTCGAACCCCAATTTTACCAAATCGAATCCAAATACCGAATGAAACATGTGCCGAATTCCGAACCTGAATCGAATCTTATGAATCGTGAACCCAAATCTATCAACTCAATTACATGTATTTAAAAAGAATTACTACTCTACCACAGCCAGTAATGAAGATAAAGCCTTCTGGGATGGATCCCAGTTGACAATATTACAGCAAAATTTAAGTAATTATTAATACCGTACACTCCCCCCCCCCCCACCACCAAAAAAGAAATTTGTATGAAACATTGAGATTTATGTTGTTTGGGTGCTCTAAGAGATAATAAGAAACTTTCTTCACTCTATCACAAACTGCTTTATTTTGATGAAATAAAAAATAATTGCATAATGAAGTCCTAGAAAGAAAAGGATTACGTTTCCCCCCTTCTTTTTCTTTTTTCAAAGGGGAAGAGTCAAAAATAAAACCTGAAAATATGAGTAGATAGTTTGGAAGTTGAGAAATAGATTCTTTAAAAAATAGGGTGTGTAAATGTTAAATTATTTTATAGTGACATATCAGGCATTCCATGAGTGACGGACAGCACATGCAGACAAAGAAATCTGCACTTCTTCGATGTGTGTGTACTTGTTATTGCCACAAAGATACCATATTTCAGAACTATGAAAAGTACTTAATGCACAGATTGTGCATTATGGAGGGTTATGCAAGGGTATGTTGTTGATTTATTTATTCTTTTAAACATTTAAGATCATGTAACTTGTGTGTTCAGAATTTATATCCGTAGATTTAAAAATCAGTACTAGAAGTCAGTTGACATGCTTAATTTCATTTTTTGGACCCCAAAAACCGGAAGAAAGTGTGGCGTAGATCGGGTAAATACGGTAGATTGTTTGCACAATAGCACACAACTGCGTAAGTTTGGTAGTGGTTTCACTTGAATAACTTCAAAGGGAGACCGTTGGGTTTATGACGTCATGTGTTTCAGCGGATCTGTGGAAAATAAAGTAAATAATGCAAACGAAAGTGCACTATTTGCAAAATAAACTATAACATTCATAACTGAAGGTTTCTGTATAAGGCTTTGGATTCAGGATTCGGTAGTATTCGGCCATTATGCATCAAATCTCTAATCTGAAGCCAGTGTACTAGATTTGGTGGGTAATGGATTCGGCCAAACCACTCGGACACAACCCTAGTTTTTATTTCTTCGCTCTCAACTTCAATTCCTTCTCCAAATTTCTCCTTGCTTTCCTTTATAGATTGCTCAATATACAAATTGAATAACATTGTAGAAAGACTACAACACTGTCTTAAAGAAGCGAGAATGTAGACAATTTTAGAATTATTTCTATGCCATTGGTATTTGCTGAAGTTATTGAAAAGACTGTATAGTCAATCTTAATTAATTATTCAGTTCCAATAATTTGCTGGCAAATGAACAATTTGTTTTCAGAAGTGGTTTAACAACAAAAAATCCTACATCACTATTCTTCAAAAGACATAGATTGGCTGGCAAGTACTTACATTAGTGCTGTACCGCCAACACACACACACACAAAACACAAAGAAGAAAAAGAAAGAAAGAAAGAAAGAAGAAGAAAAAAAAAAGAAAAAAAAAAGAAAAAAAAAAAAGGGGGAGACGAAAGAAAAATAGTACTAGCTTTCAGAATAGGGTTCCTTCATCAGGTAGGAGAGAAAGGAAGAAAAAAGAAATAGGGAACAGAAGGGGAAGGTTATTAAAGACCTAGGTCTTTAATGTTTCCTCAGACTTCCACAATCCTAGCTAAGTACTGGTCAGCCAATCTATCTCTTTTGAAGAATAATTTATCATCTCTGGAGAATTCGCATCTTTTTTGATGTAACAAACACAATTATGTTGATTATAATATATTGTAATGTTACAAAATGAACTACATTTTCCTTCTGGATCAACTCAAGTTTATCAAGGCATTAATTTGCATAGGAGCAGCCTAGCAATGCAGTAGCTAGTGTGAGGATCTGTCTTTTGTTGCAGATATTACGAGCATTCGGTCACTGCACAGTGGATGCTAGGAGAAAGTGAAGAGAGTTCACAGAATAGACAATATATAAACTCTGTTTTGTGTATAAATTCCGTGTGTATTATGTTTTGTTTTAATTATTGCTGTTGATCTGTCAATGTTGGAAATTATGTAGAAGCAGATACATGTATTCAACTTGGCTTTATAATAACAGTCAATAAAAAGCAAAGTGGTGAATTTACAAAACTTTTATTTTGTGAGAAATTATTTATTTATTGTTTTCACTCTCATGTTGAATATATAAATGGAGAAGACATCTGAGTGCCTTGGTGGCGTAAGAGTTAGGAAACATTTGGAGGCACAGCTAGGCTGGACCTCATTTTATTATTAATTGTTACTCAAGAGATAAATGAGCGACTACAACAAGATTTTACTAGCTGCACACACACAGATCTTAGGTGCGTTTTCCCTGTTTAATACTGAGTGAATTGGTATCTGAGGGAAATGAGGTGCAGTTGCAGACACCAATAGGGCTCTTTACACCCGGGTGATCGTGCAACAACACAGTGGAATCAATTGGAGGATATCACATCTAACTTTAATTACAGACAGTAAAAGGTAATTCTCTGTAGTGTTGAAAGTGGTTACGATACGCACACACAGTGGAGCACAGTGAGGCAGGTGGTGTCCTAGGATCTGGTCTGAGGCCACTGTTGTTCCTTATTTATATAAATGATATAAATATTTAAGAATTATCTGTTGAACTAGACTGCATATTTGCTGATGACACCAGCTTAGTAGCCAAGGATGTTGTATCAATATAAATACTGTATCAAATAATGCAGTTAAAGAAATAATTTCATGGTTAGTAGAAACCAAATTGATACTAAATTATGGTAAACTAAGTTTTTACAGTTTCTAATACACAATTCCACAGAAACTGACCTTTTTTCACACAGAATGGGCATATTATAAGCAAAACTGAACTGTTCATATTTCTAGGCACAGGTGGATAGTCAATTGTTGTGGAAAGCCTATGCTCAGGATCTCGTTCAAAAACTAAATGCTGTGTTATTTACAATTAAAAGAGTATCTGAAACAAGTGATAGTTCAATACAAAAGTAGTCTACTTTGCTTATTTTTATCCACAGTCTCTGTTGCAATGTTATTTATTACATCCAATAATGTGTTTTGTGCTGTTAGTGCATCATCAGATAGGAAACACACAAATATTTTATTACAGTCTTTGTACCTGGCGGGCTGTGAATCTAATATGGCTGTTGCTACACTAGCCGCCTCCACTATCTTGGATGAAGTGAAATATATTTTGATTGACTTATATGGTGTAATTTTTTGGAGTAACTACTCCGATGCAAAAAAGGTACGTATCATGCAGGAACGGGTGGTTCTAGCAGTACACGGTGTAAGGTCGTAAACCTCTTGTCGACCACTTGTTTACTTGCCTGGGAATTATGACTGGGGCCTCTCAATAGATATTTTCTGTTATGTCATTTTATTCCAAATAGTTAGCAAGTTTCACTCAGTTAAAACTAGACAAATCTAATCTGCATTTCAATCATACTACCTCGAGCCTTGTGCAGAAAGGTATGCAGTATTCTACCCTATAATTTCAATAAGCTGGCACAAGAATTCAAAACACTCAGTAGTACTTCACGGTTTTCGAGTCTCTAACCGAAGGGCTCCCTCACGGCTCACTCTATTCAGTCGACGAATTCCCATAAAAATTAAAGAAGTTAAACAAATTTCTGTGTTACGTTATCTATTTTTTTTACTTGTGCTCAGTATTGTTGTAAGTATTGTTTTACCTAATGCAACTCTTTTGTTACAATATGACGTACCGAGTAATTCTGCAACTACGGAGACAGGCTCCCGAATTTGATCCCAAAGAACACGAGGAATATCAACAAATATATAAAGAAGAATGCTGTGATGTGTGTCCTTACCGAGTGGTGAAACTGCATTCAAATATTGAGTGACTACTGCTCGTTACAGATGGTTGATGTAGGCAGACAGGCAGTCAGCTATGGCAGACTTTAAGGCTGCACACACTACAAGTGTACCCGGGCGCACAGTGCAGGCATGTGCACAGACACTGACACCATGACACGGCAGTGGCATGCGTAAATGTTGGCGCAGGGGCAGAGTGTCACACAGTCCGATAAACCCCAAATATTCGTGTCGACGAGAGGGTGCGAATACTCTGTATTCGCCCAAATGGCTCCTCGCCACATGTACTGTGGGGACATACATCAGATGCAGACATTGTACACCTCATCGTGTATCCCAATGTCAGTGATATTTTCCAATTAGATAATGTACCACATCATGAGTCAGGAGCACGAGTAGTTCGAGAAGCACAGTGGGAAATTGCAACCGACGTGCCACCACTGCCCTCCTCGTTAGATTTGTATCCGACTGAAAATACCCCCTCCTCACGACCTGCTGAGGCCTCGGCGCTCCCGTGCTGAATTGCGTTGCCACCTTTAACTGTGATGGAGTTGGGCATACCGGTTATTACGTTTTCACCAATCAGTGTATGTATGTCGTCGCTGTATGTGACTTACATTCCGAGGCACTTTGAAATCAGACTCTGATCTGAATATGTGTAATTTTACAATATTTCCGCAAGAGACCACGTAAACCAACTGCCGGCGGGGTGCAGGGGAAAGCGTCACTGACCGAGGTGTTGAAGGTTGCCGGTTCAATCCCGTCCACCGGCAAAAATTTATTTCTTTGTAATTAACAATTCCAGAATGTTCTACATCTTTGTTAATAATATAGTGAGGACAGTTTACAACTCACCGCAAAGACGTGGCGACGAGCTGCGACAGGCACGTACAAAAGACAAACACATACAACACATTCAGCTATCGGCCACGGCCTTCTTCAGAAAATAGAGCACTCACGCAATCACACAACACAGTCATACAACCATCACCTCCGACTGCCGCATTTCGAATCACACTCTGCAGCGAATTGGAGACAGGAGGGGAGGGGAGGGGAGGGGGAGGGGACAGAAAGGTTATGTCACGGTGGTGGGGATGGGAATAACGAGATACAGCTTAGGAATGGAGTGGGGAGGCGGGTGAGGGGAGAAAATAAAATAATAAAAAAAGTAAAATATTTTCCTTTTTCTCAATCCTTTGTAACTGTCACATTCCGACTTCCGAGCCAACAATCCCGCCAGCTTTCAACAGAGCTTTATAACCACGCCGATCGTTGATGCAGCTTATTCTTCCCCCTTCCAGTTATTCTAATACACCTTTCCTTACTTTCCCTCTTGTATTTTCTCATAGTTTTGGTCAACTGTATATACATTTATTTTATATTTTTTATCACTTAGTTATTTATTACGATCCAACTATGCCAGAACCACTATCGTTTGAACTAACGGGCCTGCCCACAGATATGTACATGTAATCGTTTATTCCCAGCCCCGTACATTCTTCTCCTCTGGCACTATATATTAGAATTACGTAAATTTACGTTACTGTGTCTTGAGTTTTCTGTTCTGGAAGCTCCATTATAGTCTTTCTTCCAAGAATTTCCATACCTAAGCATTGTTTGGGTTTTTGTACGCATTTTTGCGGTGGGCTGCTTGCTCCTGTGTGAGATCTCCCGTTTTAGTGCGCGATATTGCGTTCTGGTGCATGATTTTATTCGTGATTTTGCAGTTTTTCCGTCATTTAGTGCACCTGGGCGTGAATCTGCGTGCTTGGGTGTGTATCTGTGTAGTTGTGTGCGCGAATTTACGAACTTATGCATGCCTGGTGCGTATTTTGCGTTTTGAGGAACCTCTTACCATCTTCATCATATCCACTGTCTCTCCCATCATTCCTCACTTTCCACTTTCCCGGCACCACCCCTGTCCCAATGGACCCCTGCTCCTTCTATATGTACCAGTTCGGGAAAGTATCCCTTTCCCTGGCCAAAACCCAATCCCACATCCTATTCCTAAAATGCTGTCTAAGTCATGGTATCCCTCCCAACGGTCTAACCTTAAAAATTCCATTGTCTGGATCCCACCCCTCCTTCCACAATGACCTGCACCTTTTCAGATTCCACCAATCCTTATCCCTCATGAACCTAGTCCTACAAAATCACCTCTCCATGGCTCATAAATCCCTTAGTTACCTTCTCTCCCTCCGTAAGATATTACTATTGTGTAACCAAAACGACCTACATCCCATCTCCCAGATCGAATCCTTTGCTCTCCAGCAACTGGAGGAGCATTCCAAACACCACCTCCACAAACTATCCAGCCTGCTGACATCATATTGCCGCCTTGGAGCACCCATATCCAATCCCTATCCGAACCACAGTGTTCCTCCTCGTTAGCCCCTCATAGGTCCCAGACCATGCTTAGCTGACCTCTTGAACCTACCTCATCCCTCCAAACTCCCTACTACCACTCCACAGCATCCAATACCAAAACAACCCCAGAACACTGTGGTCAACCTATCCACAAAAAACCTAAACCCCACTGAAGTTTCCATCCTATCCAAAGGTCTTACCTTTAGTCCTACACCCCAGTTCAATCATGTTGGTCTTGTCAAAGACCTACTCTCCTTTTCCCGATCCCTACGATGGAAACGCTACTTTGCCACCAATCCCTCTGACCGCAATCTACCTAATCCCAATATTGAACCCTGCCTGTCCCAATTCATACCACCATCTAACAAAGATCCCCCTGCACTCCCACCTAACCACCCTCTGGTTACCCTCCAAGAGTTTCTCACCTCCAACTTGTCCTCACCATCCTTTCCCAAGTCCCTTCCCAAGAACTCAAACCTTTCAGCAGAAGAAAGAAGAGCCATCCAAAACCTTAAAACTAAACCTGACATAATCATCCTCCCTGCTGATAAAGGTTCCACCACTGTAGTTATGGATCACAGTGACTACCTGGCAGAAGGGCTCTGCCAACTCTCTGACTCCTCCACCTACAAGTTGTGCCAGACTGACCCCATCCCCAAAGTCCAACAAGATCTCCAATCCCTACTAAAATCCTATGGCCACTCCCAGAAACTCTCCCCTGAATCCATCTCCCTCCTCACCCCAGCAGCACCCCGCACACCCACCTTTTACATGCTCCCCAAAATCCACAAACCTAATAATCCTGGACGCCCTATTGTGGCTGGTTACTGTGCTCCTACCAAACGAATTTCAGCCCTAGTTGACCAACACCTCCAACCTATTGTCCAAAATCTACCTTCCCACATCAAGGATACCAACCACTTCCTTCACAGACTCTCCACCATTCCCACCCCTTTGCCTCCTGGATCTTTACTTGTCACAGTGGATGCCACCTCCCTATACACCAAATCCCACATGCCCATGGCCTTGCCGCTCTGGAACACTACCTCTCCCAACGTCCCTCTGAACGCAAGCATGATACCTCATTCCTCATTCCTCAGGGATGTTATAGAAAGTAGTAACAAAGGAAAAGGTTTGGGATGGAAGGGAGACCGTTAGGCAAAATTTAATAATGGAAAGTCCAGGTTGGAATTAATAATATAGTGAGGACAGTTTACAACTCACCCCAAAGACGTGACGACGAGCTGCGACAGGCACATACAAAAGACACACACATACAACACATTCAGCTATCGGCCATGGCCTTCTTCAGAAAATAGAGCACTCACGCAATCACACAGGCACACAACACAGTCATACAACCATCACCTCCGACTGCCGCACTTCGAATCACGCTCTGCAGCGAATCAGGGACGGGAGGGGGGAGGAGAGGGAGGGGATAGAAAGGTTACATCACGGTGGTGGAGATGGGAATAACGAGATGCAGCTTAGGAATGGAGTTGGGAGGCGGGTGAGGGGAGAAAATGAAATAAAATAAAGTAAAATAAATATATATATATATATAGAAAATGCATGCACACTGCAAGTACACAAGACCGCATACATACACACACACATGCGTGCATGCGCGCGTGCGCCCACACACACACTCTCTCTCACACACACACACTCTCTCTCACACACACACACACACACACACACACACACTCTCTCACACACACACACACACACACACTCTCTCACACACACACACACACACACACACACTCTCTCTCACACACACACACACACACACACACACTCTCTCTCTCACACACACACACACACACACACACACACACTCTCTCTCACACACACACACACACACACACACTCTCTCTCACACACACACACACACACACACACTCTCTCTCACACACACACACACACACACTCTCTCTCTCACACACACACACACACACACACACACTCTCTCTCACACACACACACACACACACACACTCTCTCTCACACACACACACACACACACACTCTCTCTCACACACACACACACACACACACACACACACACACACACACACACACACACACACACACACACACACTCTCACTCTCTCTCACACTCTCACTCTCTCTCACACTCTCACTCTCTCTCACACTCTCACTCTCTCTCACACTCTCACTCTCTCTCACACTCTCACTCTCTCTCACACTCTCACTCTCTCTCACACTCTCACTCTCTCTCACACTCTCACTCTCTCTCACACTCTCACTCTCTCTCACACTCTCACTCTCTCTCACACTCTCACTCTCTCTCACACTCTCACTCTCTCTCACACTCTCACTCTCTCTCACACTCTCACTCTCTCTCACACTCTCACTCTCTCTCACACTCTCACTCTCTCTCACACTCTCACTCTCTCTCACACTCTCACTCTCTCTCACACTCTCACTCTCTCTCACACTCTCACTCTCTCTCACACTCTCACTCTCTCTCACACTCTCACTCTCTCTCACACTCTCACTCTCTCTCACACTCTCACTCTCTCTCACACTCTCACTCTCTCTCACACTCTCACTCTCTCTCACACTCTCACTCTCTCTCACACTCTCACTCTCTCTCACACTCTCACTCTCTCTCACACTCTCACTCTCTCTCACACTCTCACTCTCTCTCACACTCTCACTCTCTCTCACACTCTCACTCTCTCTCACACTCTCACTCTCTCTCACACTCTCACTCTCTCTCACACTCTCACTCTCTCTCACACTCTCACTCTCTCTCACACTCTCACTCTCTCTCACACTCTCACTCTCTCTCACACTCTCACTCTCTCTCACACTCTCACTCTCTCTCACACTCTCACTCTCTCTCACACTCTCACTCTCTCTCACACTCTCACTCTCTCTCACACTCTCACTCTCTCTCACACTCTCACTCTCTCTCACACTCTCACTCTCTCTCACACTCTCACTCTCTCTCACACTCTCACTCACTCTCACACTCTCACTCACTCTCACACTCTCACTCACTCTCACACTCTCACTCACTCTCACACTCTCACTCACTCTCACACACCACTCAAAATAGGCGAGGTTTGGGATAGAGAGGTAGGAACTGTAAGGTATGGAAAATATATATAGGGAAGTTATCATAGGTTGAGGCCTGGTTGATTTCGGGATTGGAGAATGTATTGTAGGGATAACTCCCATCTGTGCAGTTCAGAAAAGTTGGTGGTGGATGGGAGGATCCAGATGGCCCGGGTTGTGAAGAAGCCATTGAAATCAAGCATGTGCTCCGCTGCATGCTGTGCCACAGGGTGGTCCACCTTGTTTTTGGCCACAGTTTGGCGGTGGCCATTCATCCTAATGGACAGCTGGTTGGTGGTGATGCCAATATAGAAAGCTGTACAGTGCTTGCAGCACAGCTGGTAAATTACGTGGCTGCTTTCACAAGTGGCCCGGCCTCTGATAGGGTAGGATAAGCCTGTGACAGGACTGGAATAGGAAGTGCTGGGTGGGTGGAGTGGACAGGTCTTGCAGTGGGGTCTTCCACAAGGATATGATCCCTGTGGCAGTGAGCTGGGTTTTGGGGTGGCATAAGGATGAACTAGGATGTTGTGAAGGTTGGGAGGGCGACGGAACATGTTTCTTATGTTAACTGTTGTTCTAATTTCTGGTACATTCTGTCTGTGTATAAATAGCACTCTGCTCGAGAGGCAGTTATGCTGCGTGCATGTTAAGTTCGTAATAAACGTGCTTTGAGCATAAGTGCTGTGTTCAGTTGCCTTCAACGTCAAGACTGCTTCCATTTGAACGTGACATTGTTAGATGGAGGCGTCGGGTATCCTGTGCAACAGCTAAATCACCGTGGCTCCTATTAGACAAGATAAAAGCCATCACTTACATGGAATAGAACCGGAATATAAGGGATATATCGAGTGTATCCTTCCGAAAGTCCATATTATCAGAATGATCGACACAAAACCAGCGTTAAGCCAGCTACACACCAGACAGCCTCGGTGTTCGCTGGAGACACTTGACAGGACCCCAATAAAAGGCTAAAAGGGTTTGACCAAGTCCCCAAGTACAACAGGTGGGATCATACAATGTGCTTGGCCAACGTTTATTTCTACCTGGACGGAACAGCCCAGCAATGGTTTGAGAACAATGAAGACAAACTGAGTGACTGGGAAATGTTCCAGGCGGAACTTAAGATGTTTGGAGACCGCCAGCGACAAAATCCGCTTGGCAGAAGAACTGAAGAACCGGGCCCAACAACATAATGAGCTGACACAGTCTTACATACAGAATGTTTTGGCCCTGTGTTACATAGTCAATCCGAATATGAAGGGTATTGCGGAAGACATGTACCAAGCTCTTCTGATAAAAGACGTCGCTACAAAGGAAGAGTTCATTAAGCGGTGCCAGAGTATTGAAGAGATGCAACAAAGGAGGGTTGGAAGCAAGAAGTATGACAGACTCCCCTATGGCCATTGTGGAGGACCACCATGACTTCGCTTCCCTCATACGACAAATTGTGAGAGAAAAATTACAACAGTTTATGGCAGCCGGGACTATTAGACCGAGCGAGCATGAGATTATGGCCATGGATGTGAACCCTGTAAGTCACGAGGGAGCCGACGCCTCTGAGGACGAGGTATTTCAAACATTAGCTCCTGTCCGCCCCGTCAATCGCTCTCGACGTGAAGAATGGCATCGCCCTGCTATGACTTATGCTGTAGCCGCCAAACGCCAGCCTATGAAACAGCCGACGTGGCCATAACCAACTTCCCCGGTAACTATGATGCCCCGCAAAGGAACAGATGTTTGGAGGTCAGAAGACAACACTCAATTAAGTTTCCACTGTGCGTGCCTTGGACATGTCGTACGCTACTGCAGAGAGAGAAGGCGAGTATTCGACAATTATTTTGCCACAATACCTCAGCCATCAGAGCAGTTCTATCCCAGGCAGTCACCTGCTGACGAGTTCAGACGACCTATGGAAAGAAGCCCATCGCCGTACCCTAGACAAGGTCGCACCCCAACGCGCCGAAGCTGTTCACTGTCGCCGTACAGAGGTACCAGCTGCTCCCCTAGCCGCTGCGCCATGGAAAACTAAGCAAGGCGATCATCTATGGAGGTGAGGTTGCCGCAGATGAAAATCCTCCATGTACGACATTTGCTAAGATGTTGGGAAATCTCATTGACGTCATAATCAATGACCAACCTGTCTGGGCACTTTTTGATTCAGGAGCTTTTTCTGCATTGTCGGATAATTAATGCCGCACACTACAGAAGACAATGTTCTGCGATACCGGGGCTACTGTGCTGAAGGTCGCGAATGGAAAGTACGTCTAGCCAGCAGGAACTTTTGTGGCAAGAATAACCAACAACAGGACCCAAACGTTTGAATTTTTCATTTTTACAGAATGTAGTCATAATGTCATCCTCGGATGGGACTTCCTTCAGGCATCCCAAGCTATCATTCATTGTGGAAGATCTGAGCTGCAAATTGAAGAAGTTGTTCCAACTTATTTTCTGGAAAGTTATTTGCGTTGACAATGTGACGATCCCGCCATTGACGATGGGTAGAGTTGCAGTCACAAACACAGATGAGTGATTAAACTGAAGTGCTTGTTGATAGTGAAAAGTTTATCAGGCTCACCAAAGAAATTAACATACCAGCGGCTATCATAAGCATTACCGGAGGTCGAGGAGAGATTTGGATCACTAATTGTCACAAGCAGTTGCAACGTATCCCCAAAGGAATGTGTATCAGGACAGCTGAACCAATCCAGGACAGTGAGCTCAATGTCATCAACGAAGACCCATGCTCTGCTGTTAGTACAGACAACACGCTGGAGGAAACAAACGTGGAACTGCCAATAGGGCCCGGACTGACCAAGAAACAACACCAGCGGATGTTAGCTGTACTACGTCAATTATCGGGTGCATTCACACCTCAGCAGGGGAAAAGTCAGACGAAACGGCCAATGATATGGCATCGTATCAATACTGGGGATCATTAACCAATCAGCCAGCGTTCGTATAGTGTCGCCATACGGATAATTCGGGAGGAAGTGGAGATGATGTTGCACGATGACATTATTCAACCTTTGGAGAGTCCTTTGTCATCTCCGGTGGTCCTTGTAAAGAAGAAGGATGGCACGTGACGATTCTGTGTCTACTATCGGCGGCTGAACAAAATCACAAAGAAAGATGTCTACCCACTGCCGCACATTGACAACACCTTAGACTGCTTGAAAGGAGCTACATACTTCTCAACTATGGACATGCAGACAGGTTACTGGCAAATCAAGGTTGACGAAGCTGACAGGGAGAAGATGGCTTTTATTACACCTGACGGACTCTATGAATTCAAAGTAATGGCATTTGGATTATGTAATGCTCCGGCCACATTCGAACGCATGATGGACAACTTACTTCGACACATTAAGTGGGCCACATGTCTTTGCTATTTAGATGACATTGTCGTTTTCTTGAAAACATCTGAGTCGCCTGTCAACTGTGTTGAAGTGTGTTCCCGCTGCAGGACTTCGCCTCAATCCAAAGAAGTGCCTCTTCGTCACCAAAGAGGCGATAGCAGAGCAATCTGCCTGAGAGGCAGTTAGTGCTGCGTGTATGTTAAGTTCGTAATAAACCAGCTTTCAGTATAAGTGCTGTGTTCAGTTGCCTTCGAAGTCAAGCCTGCTTCCATTTCAACGTGACAATATTACTAGCTTGTCAGACAGTTGGTATAATAAGTAAGTCTTCAGTATCTGTCAGAGTTTGCTCCTCAGGAGATTGTTCCAGAATTGCGTCAAGGACAAATTGTGAGCTGTGAGGCTGTGCGATTTGCACTACAAGAAATTCTAAAGTCCAATGTCCTCCTGCACTACTATCGACTAGTTAGTGCAAAACCCTCACATTATCTATTTGTATTTTCTATTAGTAGCTATGGTGAAATGATAGCACCAATTAATTACTGTCTTTGGCAGGTTTTTAAATTTAATTTTGGACAAAGGACATTACAATGTCCACTGTTTAAATGACTGGTAATTCAAATACTTAGTTTAATTACAATCGCCCATTTTAAGCTCTTAGTCAATGCTAGTCTTCATGGAAAGATCATCTAACAGCTTAGAATTGCAATCTAACAACACCAAGGAATTAAGTTATTACATGAAATAAAAGGCTAAAAATATAAAATATTTCTCTGTATGTGGTACAAATTTATAGTATTACAATAACAACAATACAAATAATAGAAATAAAACAGGAATACATAAATTGATATGATTGTCAAATGCATTATACGTAAGTGACATTCTTTCTAAAACATCTCTATTCATTTCAACAACACTAATGATGAAAAATTCTCCCAAATTCATCAAAGGAAGAACAATATATATAATTTATAAATTAGTTTTACATTTTGCAGCAAATGTCAAATGGGATAAATGTGTATTTTCAGTATGTTTACATATATAACATAAAATTTCAGTTATAATATCAGTAGAAATGAAGATAATACTCAAGGTACTATTATATAAATATGTATCTGATTTTCCAATGATTAACACCATGTGTTTTCACTGAAAATTGTACCCAGTAAAGGGCCTTAAAATATTATCAGAATAATTGCACACATGGAATGTTACATTTGTTTCACAACCTAAAACAATACTGTATGTTCCTATATACAGCTTTTAAATATAATGATAGATGATGTCCTACAACTTGCATAAGGCACTCAAAATCCTCCTAAGTCATATATATACATTATTATTAATTTTTGCCACATTTTTTTCCTCTGAGAAAAATATCAAAATTTTGCCCCCACATACTACTACTTATTTAGGTGCATGTTTTTGACTAAAGTCTCATTTCATAGGCAATTTGTAGGAATGATACACTTACTGATGATGGATTATGGTTCTTACAGTTCTTCCTTTTCAAAACACACAAGTCAAGAAGTAAAGTTTAACACTCTCCTATAACACACTCTCTCTCTCTCTCTCTCTCTCTCTCTCTCTCTCTCTCTCTCTCTCTACAAAATCAAACTGCATCAAGATTTCACTTGTGTAGTATAACATTTCTCTAAGAAGAAAAAGTAATTATTGTAGCATCTCTTATTACAATTTTGAGCTCAGATACAGTGTGGAAGACATAACTAAACATACATAGAACATACAAAAAATCAGGACGCAATTTCTAGTCATGGTCTACTATGTTTGTTAACACATCACCAATTATTCAATTGCCTGTAATTAGCAACAACCAGTTACACACCTTATAGTACATGTACTACTGTTAGTAAAAACATTATCACATGCATTGAGTGATGCCTAATGGGCTTTAGAAAAAAGGATACAAAACAATGACTGGTTGCAAAAATGCAGTTTGGCAGTTACATTTCACATATTTAGAATCAGATATAAAAACAAGGCTTAAAATGGTGTTTTTAACTGCAAAATGCAGTTTCACTCTCACAAACACTTTGCCAGCTTCTTATGCACCATAAGATAAGTACACATGACTTTCAGCAACCACGTGTCACACTTTTAACCATTTTAATAAGCAAATGGACAGACTCCATTATATATTTTGAGAAACTGTTATTGTACAGAACCTTTTCCAGCATGTCACATAATTAAAAAAAAAAAAAAAAAATTAAAAAAGAGCTACCATTTTGGGTTGAGTGCTTTGAAAGCCCATTGCTGGTAAGTGTTGTTAGGATCACAAGGCAGTAGAGTCAAGTGCCCTGTCTGCGGGTGGAGAGCTGCACACTTTTTATGAACTCGATGCAACAATGTTCGTGTTTCCTGAAACAAACAACACAAACTAGCAAATACTTCCGAGCCTCGAATGAAACAACAGTAATTCACTCCCAGACATGACTATTATGTTAAAAAGACTGTGTAAAACAGCATTACTTACATTGTAATTAGGCTGGCAGTAATTAAAAATAAAATCTCGTGTAAGATACAAATTTTTCAATTTTGTGTTTATATATTTTGGACTAACAAAGATAAAAACTGTTATCACAAAAACTTACCGGTATTTGTGCAGAAACTGTGTAAATGTTAGTAAAGTTATTCATTCAGTATTTAATTTGGTAACCAGGTCTTAAAGCATTTGATTGTTTGTAAATAGAATAGTAACTAAATTTATCAAGAAGAAGAACTATAACATTGTATAAATATAATGTACTTTGTATTCGCTGTTAAATTACATTTTATGTTTTAATTAACACTAACTTTTGTTATTGTAAATCAACATCTGTAATTGTTATAATGATCGCCCTAAATCATGGTACTGTTAAATATGATATATACAGGGTGTTTTAAAAAGGTACGGCCAAACTTTCAGGAAACATTCCTCACACACAAAGAAAGAAAATATGTTATGTGGACATGTGTCCAGAAGTGCTTAATTTCCACATTAGAGCTCATCTTAGTATTATGGATGAGGCTTCATTCCAACATGATCAAATTGTAAATTTTCACAATCAACATGTGTGGGCAGACAAGAATCCGCACGCAATTGTGGAATCACGTCATCAACACAGATTTTCTGTGAACGTTTGGGCAAGAATTGTTGGTGATGTCTTGATTGGGCCTCATGTTCTTCCACCTACGCTAACCGGAGTACGTTATGATTTCATATGGCATACTCCACCTGTGCTGCTAGAACATGTGCCTTTACAAGTACAAAACAACATATGGTCCATGGAGCTCCTGCACATTTCAGTCGACGTGTTTGTAACAGATTCGCTAACTGATGGATTGGTAGAGGCCAACCAATTCCATGGCCTCCACGCTCTCTGGACCTCAACCCTCTTGACTTTCATTTATGGGGGCATTTGAAAGCTCTTGTCTACGCAACCTCGGTATCAAATGTAGAGACTCTCCGTGCTTGTATCGTGGATGGCTGTGATACAATACGCCTTTTTCCAGGACTGCATCAGCACATCAGGGATTCCATGCGATGGAAGGTGGATGCATATATCCTCGCTAACGGAGGACATTTTGAACATTTCCTGTAACAAAGTGTTTAAAGTCACGCTGGTCCATTCTGTTGCTGTGTGTTTCCATTCCACGATTAATGTGATTTGAAGAGAAGTAATAAAATGAGCTCTAACATGGAAATTAAGCGTTTCCGGACGCATGTCCGCATAACATATTTTGTGTGTGAGGAATGTTTCCTGAAAGTTTCGCCGTACCTTTTTGTAACACCCTGTATAGAAGTGCAGTGCTGTGAACATTCGCGAAAGTTCGATTACATAATCTATTTCTGGAAAAGTTTTGTGAAACAGGGTGTTGTTGTAAATATTGAGTTACAACCGTGAGAATAAATTCAGAAAAGGAGTTTTTCTAATTTTCATTTAAAGCTATGTACCTGTTCTCCCATGTTAACACTAGAACCAGGAAGACTTAAGTATTTTTCATTCACTCTACCTGACATTTTTAGTGACAATATAATCATTAGGTACGAGTGGTAACTTTATAAGGCATAAGGAACAATGAAGGCTTCCCATGTATTCGCAACAGTTTTGAGAAAAGTTGTCAATGGCCATGATTTTATGTAACTAATAATTTGGACGGAATTGTCTAAAAGCTTTCTGAAAGAAGAGGGCATTTCTTTTGTAGCCAAAGAATACCTGTGGAGACTGCACAACAACTGTTCCAGTTCTTCATGTTTAGTTTTATTTTCATGACTGATCCAACCATTTGACCATATAGGTTTTGCACCATCCGTGCTCACAGTGATGCAATTAGACCACAAAATTTCGTTTATCTTTAAAAAATCTTCTAATAAACAGAATTTTGCAGTACCTGTTGTATTTGCAGGTAGTGGTTTCATTAGATTAGATTAGTTGTTCGTTCCATAGATCTGTGTTTAAACAGAATAATACTAATACAAATACATACATTTTTTTACAAGCTGATAATATAATAATGCTAATAGTATGAATACAGATATATGCATCATTTGGTTCTATTTAAAAATTCTTCAGTGGAGTAGGAGGAGTTGACCACTAGAAGGTCTTTTCAGCTCCTCTTAAACTGATCTTTATTTGTAGCTAAATTTTTTATGGTTGTTGGTAAATTACTGAAAATGTGTGTTCCTGAGCAGTGGACCTCTTTTTGAACTAAAGTAAGTGCTTTTAAGTCCTTGTGTAGATCATTTTTGTTCCTAGTATTGCAGGTATGAACTGAGCTGTTTATTGGGAAAAGGGATATATTATTTATGACATATTTCGTTAATGAATAAATATATTGAGAGGGAGTAGTTAATATACCCAGTTCTTTGAAGAGGCTTCTGCAGAGTGTTCACGAATTTATTACACAAATAATACACATTACATGCTTATGGACTTTGAAAACTTTTGCTTGACTTGAAGAGTTACTACTCATATTGCAAATACAGATTTGTAAAGACTTTTCTGCAGTTCTGAGGTACGCTCCTCCCAACTGAATTTTTTATCAAGCTGTAATTCCAGGAATTTTATACTGTCAACCTCTTCTATCTGCTCTTCTTCATATTTTATGCATATATTGGATGGGAATCTATTACATGTTCTGAACTGCATGGAGTCAGTCTTTTTGAAGTTTAAGGTCAATGAGTTGAGTTTAAACCATTTATTAATGTTAATTAAAATAACATTAGCAGACCTTTCTAGAACTATGCTCGACATGATGCATCTCTTGAGAGTACTGTTTGAGAGCGGCAAAGAAGATACATGTTTTATTGTGATCCGTCTAGCATACGGAAAAAAATATCTCAAGACAAGGTTTTATGAGTGTTTCCCATGGTATGGGCTCTGCCCGCCTTTGACACATGATAACTTACCAAGGGGGAGGCTTTTAAGTTGTTTTCATTAATTGTTGTAACAAGAGTTTTCATGAAGTTTGAGAAGCAGTCCATTCAGTGTCCCATCTTTTGAAAAAAAAAAAAAAAAATCAATGTCTTCAGTCTGGATGAGTACCCTCAAACTGATGGTACAATTTAACTGGAACCGTCAAACTGTTTGCAAGGACACACATTGCTTAATCATTCTTTGTCTCCGAGTCCTGTTCTCCACTCCCATGACCCACAGACATTGCTGAGGTGTGGTAGCTTGGGTGCCTCAACTATACAGATAGCTGTACCATAGGTGCAACCACAGTGGATGGGTATCTGTGGAGATGCCAGAAAAACGTTTGGTTCCTGAAGAGGGGCAGCAGCCTATTCAGTAGTTACAGAGGCAACAGTCTGGATGATTGACTGAGCTGGCCTTTTAACATCAGCTAATGTGGCTTTGCCACACAGTTACTGCAGAGCGTGAAATCTAAGATCCCTTAATCGGGTAGGTAAGTTACAAAATTTAAAAAGAGAAATGGGTAGGTTGAAGATAGACATAGTGGGGATTAGTGGAGTTCGGTGGAAAGAGCAACAGGATTTCTGGTTAGGTGAGTACAGGATTATAAATACAAAATCAGTTGGGGGTATTACAGGAGTAGGTCTGATAATGAATAAGAAAATAGGAATGCAAGTAAACTACTATGAGCAATACAGTGATTGCATTATCGTAGTCAATATAGATACAAAGCCAACACCGACCACAGTAGTACGGGTTTACATGTCAACTAGCTCTGCCAATGATGAGATCGAAGAAATATGAGCAGGTAAAGGAAATTATTCAGACAATTAAGGGAGAGGAAAACTTAATTGTTATGGGAGACTGGAATTCGGTAGAAGGACAAGGAAGGGAAGGGAAAGAAAGATAGTAGGTGAATATGGACTAGGCAAAAGAATTGAAAGAGGAAGCCGCCTGGTAGAATTTTGCATGGAACATAATTTAGTTATAAAAAATACTTGGTTTAAGAAACACGAAAGAAGGTTGTATACGCGGAAGAGACCAAAAGACACCGGGAGATACCAGATAGATTTTATAATGGTAAGACAGATTTAGGAACCAGGTTTTAAACTGTAAGACATACCCAGGAGCAGATATAAGCTCTGACCATAACTTATTGGTCATGAATTGTAGGTTGAAACTGAAAAAACTGCAGAAAGGTAGGAAAATAAGGGGATGGGACCTAGATAAACTGAAGAAACCTGAAGTTCTTGAGAATTTCAGAGGGAGCTTTAGGCAACAATTGGCTGTAAAGGAGGAAAATAACAGTAGAAGAGGAGTGGGTAGCATTGAGAGATGAAATAGTGAAGGCAGCAGAGGACAAGATAAGTAGGAAGGCAAGACCTAAAAAAAATCCTTGGATATCACAGGACATACTAAATTTAATCAATGAAAGGAGAAATTATAAAAATGCAGTAAATGAAACAGACAAAATGGAGTACAGACGACTAAGAAATAAGTGACAGGAAGTGCAAAATGGCTAAGCAGGAGTGGCTAGAAGGCAATTGCAAGGATGTAGAAGAATGTATAAATAGGGGGAAAATAGATCCAGCCTATAGGAAAATAAGATAGTCATTTGGAGACAAGGTGGTGTTGGTGCAAGAAAGCCTGCTGCATAGCCATCTCGAAGAAGGCCAGGTGTCAAAGGTGGAACCCACACCAAAAGCAGCCAAGAAGCTGCCTGCATTCCAGCATCCAGACAAGGTGGCAGTCAACCGTCCGCTCTAAGGTCTTTCCCACACAGCTAGTCAGAGTGACACTACTATGGCTTGTATGGTCTTCCCCAGGTTTTAAACGAGGAATTAAAATGGGCTCCCCTCTGTGAGTCAGGGAACTGGCCTGACAACCAGATGAAATTAAAAAGGTTGAGGAGGATTTTTTCCTTCAGCCTTGTGAGGTGGTGTAGCGTGCTGTAGTGGATACCGTAGTGACCTGGACCACAGACAATGCAGAGTTAAGCTCCCACATGGAATAGAGGTAGTTACACTGTTCATCATTGCCAGACCGGAAGCCCAAAATTTGCCTCTCAGCAGCCACCCGGTGGCACAGGAAAGCTGGACTGTAACTGGCAGTGACAGTTGCTGTAGCAAAATAGACCACCGTGGTCTGCGCAATGTCTCTTGGGCTGGTCTGGAGACTACCATTACCCATCACAGCAGCTACTGGACACCTGCTACCTCTCCCTGATATCCTCCTAATGGCGTCCCATACAATGGAACTCTTAGTGGAACGGTTAATGGAATTTAGGAACTGTTACAACAACCTCTTATTGCTCTCTCGAATAATCCGGCATCACTTGGCCCTTGCCACTCTAAAGGTTGCGAGGCTTTCTGCAGTCGGCCTACAGTTGAACTGACGCGGAGCCAGCTATGTAATGCTAATGGCAGAATGGCATTCGTCATTCCACCGAGGGACTGGATGCTGTTTTGGTTGCCCTGATGACCGTGGAATGGATACAGTGGCAGCAAAGTGGATTTTTGCTGTAATATCATCCACCCATTCCTGGACGCTGTCGTGAGGTTCAAATTCGGCACGTCGACGGTAAAGTGTCCAGTCTGCCCTACGAAGAATCTATCAGCTGTCTTTAGGGGTCTACTATCTCTCTGGAAGGTGAATCCAAATGGGGTAGTGATCACTATCATGCAGATTGTAATCCACTTCCCATTGAGTAGAGTAGGTAAGGGCTGGAGAAGAGCGACAGGTCAATGGCAGAGAACGATCCCATTGCAGCGCAGAAGTGTGTGCTCTGACCTCTATTTAGAAAGTTGGCACTCAAAGACAAGAGAATCCTGTCAACTGCTCAACCCCTGGGGCAGGTGGTGACGGAGCCCCAAAGCACATGCATTGGTGGGAGAGCCGTGTAAGGTCTTTCACAGCCTATCCATTAAGCATGTCAAGTGGTGACAAATACAGGGAACATATAGTCAATCGGTGGCACATATGCATTGATACTGCAACTGCTTGTAGGTTAGGGTTGAGAGAGATGAGTTTAGCTCTCTCTCCACTAACCTCGTCCTTTCTGTGGAGTACATTTCCACATTTCTCAGGGGTATCAGAAGGCTTAAAATTTGTCTCCTGGAGACAGATACAAAGAGGTATTCCCTGAGATAATAACTGTAGTTCCATTGCAATATGGGAGCCATCATCAAGGTGGTTTAACTTTCACCCTCTCTTTCTGATGGGATCAGGAGCCCATAATGGATGGAGAATCACCCTCGAAGCGAGATATTTGTCCCTGCAGAAGGTCAGTCTTGGGGCGTGTTCATTGCCCCAGTGAAAGAAATTCCATAGGCTCTGGAGCACATTCGGTTGGCACGTCAGGCATAATGACGTCAATCTGGTCTACCTCTTTGCTTACAATCATCAAGTAAATATTCTTTGTCCTCCTTGACCTTTGCTTGCTTTTTGGGCACTTCCACTGCTGTAGCGGTAACAACACTTGTCTCAGGAGTGGGTTCCCGCACTGAAGATGGCAGGGGCTCGCTGAGGTCGGTAGCCGTACCTTCGTCTACCATTTTGGGGAGGACTACAGAGGCTGAAACATCTGACATATTTCATGTCCACTGGCAGGAGCATGTGTTAGTGCTGACACTAGTGACAGCAGTTTGCGTAGATGCGTCAGTTTTCGAAGCTGGCGTTTGAAGACCCATCGCGAAAGAGGTGGTAAATGATGGCGTCTGCACAGCCTCATACATCTTTTTTGTCTCATCACAAGAAATGCACTTTAAGGTCTTTATCTCCCATACCTTACATTTTTCAAGGTACACTGCACAGGACCTACTCTAAACGGGGTGGTTTCCTGAACAGTTGATGCAATTAAAGAGCGGCAAGCAATTGTCCCCTTAGTGAGCGGCCTAACCACACTTTCCGCAGGTGGTGTGCTCAAAGCACTGGCATTTGAAGCAGCGCATTCGGTTGTTGTAATAAGGTCATACATTTAATCGAAGAAAACCTGCTTTAACATGGTCCGGCAGCTTTGGAGTGTTGGAGGTCAAGATGAAGGACTCTGATTTAACCGACACGCCATCCACCCTCCTCATAACATTCTGAACGTCCACAATCTGCTATGCCCTCAAGATCCTTTTGAATATAGAACGGTGACACTTTTTCAAATGATCCTTCTTTCCATTTAATAATCAGAATCAGAAAGACAATTTGGTTAGCACTATGTCCCCTGTACTCATTTCTAGACTTTTCAGGAAATGCTTTATCTGGAGAATTGGCCACCTGAGCCCTCTTATTAGGTTGGGTGTTGTTACCCCAGGTGGTATACCCCTCCCACCAGGTGATTTAAAATTTCTCAAAGGAGCCACCTCGATCCCAAGATAGTTAAGGAACTAAATGTCCACTTAGACAGAGGTACACGTGCCTAGGTAAGCCCCTGACAACTGAGGTGCGGCAGTATTCCCAGTGGTCGCTTGCTAGCAACTGTTCCACTTTGACAGCCACGCACCCTGTCAGAGCGAACTATTTCCTTCCACGTGACCTGGTCAGTCGAGCAAAGATCCCCTTTACCTGGTACACATGACGTTCCACTGCCGCACCACACGGCGATTGCCAAAGTGTGTGCAGAGGTTATGGTGGCAGCTCGAGACCCCGAGTTCGCTGACCCCGTACTCGGTAAATTAATGCCACTTTCTCCAAATACTTTTTCCAGATGCTTAAGTGTGCCCTGTGCACAAGTGTATTAAGGATGCTATTAGTGAAACTCCTGGCAGATTAAAATTGTGTGCTGGAACCGAGACTTGAACCTGGAACCTTTGCCTTTCGCGGGCAAGCGCTCTACCGACTGAGCTATCCCGACACGACTCAGGATGCTGCGCGCATGGGTTTAATTGATTGATTGAATTATTTATTTTATTTTCCTCCTTTCACCCACCTCCCCACTCCATTCCTAAGATGCATCTTGTTCCTCCCATCTAATACATACATACTCTGCAAGGTCAGAAGAATGTGTCCCGAGGGACTCCTCCTGAGTGAGATGAGCTGGAGTAGACTCCCTTCTCCAGCTGAGGGGTGGGGACTACTGTCACTGATGGTTGGTGGGGGGGGGGGGGAATTGCACAGTAGGTGTTGGAGGAGCAACAGATGAGGAGGTGCCCCCACTCGATAAGGGGGCAGTCTGAGGTTGATGGTCCATACGGCCCACAGAGTTAGGGAACACTAGCAATGCCATAGTCCCCAAAGAAGCTGGTGACACCGTGACTGCAGCAAAAGATGTTATCAACTGTACAGTGTGGATCCGCTCTAAATTTTTCCGTGCCTCATAGTAGGTCAACCAGTCCGGAGTCTCTATCTCCATTATTTTCCTTTCCCGGTGTAATACAGTATAGGCTGGCGAGCATGGTGGATGATGTTGCCCACAATTCACGAAAAGGGAACATCGATCCAGGTGTCATGTCCGCCCACATTTTCTGCGAGTTGGGCTGGAAGTGCATTGGGAGGACACGTGCACAAACTTCCAGTACCTGAAAGGCTGCGTAGGAGAAGGGCATATGGTTTTACATCACACCAGTATATCATTACCTTGACCTTCTCACAGGCAGTATATCGCCTTCATAGGCCAGTATGAAAGCACCGGTGGCAACCCTGCGATCTTTAGTCCCCTATACACACATCTAAAAAAGTGAAATCCTTGATGCTGCAAGTTTGCTCACAACTCTTAATTGGTCTGGGTCAGAAGATCTCTGTGGTAGATTATACCCTGGACCATGTTTAAAGACTTGTGGGGTGTGATTGTCACCGGAGCATCACCCAACTTATCACAAGCAAGTAGTGTCTTCGATTGGGCTGGGGGTACCGTCTGTATCAGGACGGCCTTAATTCTCATCTTCGAGAATGATGCCACTTCGCCAAACTTATCTTCAAAGTGTCGACAAAGAACTGAGACTTAGTGGTCATAAACGATTTGCCATCTGAACACGCACATACAGGATATTCTGACGAGAACGGCTCCAATCAATTAAGGGTCCTACGTTCCTCCTGTGGGGTGGCAAGGGAAGAAAACACCTCAGGGTCATACATTACCACATCGAACTCTTGTTTTGCCACACTTAGAAATGGCAGTTTTGTGTCCGCCAACACTATTACTTGCTCATTTCATCCTGTTCCTATGAGCAGCTAGGGAACTATATGTCCAACGAGGCAGAGTCCCGGTTGCCTGGTAAGTCTGATACAACTGAGGTGCAGCAGGTTCCCCAGAGGTTGCTCGTTAGCGACAGTTCAACCTCAACAGCCATGCATATCCTTAACATATAGCACACCTCGAGACTGAGGGTTTTTTTCCTTCTTTTTTTAAATAGAAGTTTTACAGTCTTCGTGACCAGGGTGATTAAGCTACGATCCCTGTGTTCTATCGTTGTGCCGTACAGTGGTCACTGAGGCACGCACAGAGCTTACGGTGTGGCGGACTGTTGGTGCAACGCAGTCCCCCAGCTCGGAGCCCCGGGTTCACCAAGCCCTTACTCAGCAAAGTAATGCGGAGCGGAGCCCCTGAGGAAATGGGGTGGGAGAGAGAGAGAGAGAGAGAGAGAGAGAGAGAGAGAGAGAGAGAGTCAGCTATACAAAGCCTCTTCTGTTGTTGTTGTTGTTGTTGTTGTTGTTGTTGTCTTCAGTCTGCAGACTGGTTTGATGCAGCTCTCCTTGCTACCCTGTCCTGTGCAAGTATCTCCATCTGAGAATATGTTCGGCAACCTACATCTTTTTCAATCTGCTTACTATATTTGTCCCTTGGTCTCCCTCTACAATTTTTACCCCACACGCTTCCTTCTAATTATAAGTTGACAATTCCTTGATGTCTCAGAATGTGTCCAACCAATCTATCCCTTCTCTTAGTCAGGATATGCCAGAAACTCCTTTTCTCCCCGATTCGGTTGAGCACCACCTCATTAGTTACGTGATCTACCCATCTAATTTTCATCAGTCGTCTGTAGCACCACATTTCAAAAGCTTCTATCATCTTTTTATCTGAACTCCTTATTGTCCACGTTTCACTCCCATACAATGCTTCACTCCAGACAAATGCTTTCAGAAAGGACTTCCTAACATTTAAATTAATATTGGATGTTAGGAAGTTTCCCTTCTTTAGAAAGGCTTTTCTTCCCATATTCATTCTACAGGATACTGGTCATCTCTTCTTGTATAACAATACAGAGAGGATAGTTATTACTGCAAAGACGTTTGTCAAGCTGCAACAAGAACACAAAAAAGAATCTCTTACACGTGGAACGTATCGAATCTCTTACACGTGGAACGTATCTTTGAGCCACAGTCCTCATCAGGAAAGACACACACACACACACACACACACACAAACACACACACACACACACACACACACACACACACACATTCATACAATCACAAAGGCACTCTACACAGGCACGCAATCACTATCTATGGGTGCTGCTTTTCATACAGATATTTCTACTCCATGCTGGATTATTCATCACTGTATTACAGCAATAAAACTTCTGTGTGAAACTAAAATCCCACTCGAGCATCCCAAGCACTAATAGCCAAAAGAAGAAATTAAATTACATCTTTAAGTTCAAGTACTTACTCTGTCATACTGCCAAGGGCCATCCACAGTGCCTAATCGACAGAAGACAAGTTTAAGGCCTTGAGTATCTGCTTCTATACAGCGTTCTCCCACACCCAGCTGGCCTTTTGTGTTCAGTCTCATTAACTGGAAAAAAAGACAACTTTAAGGTTACACACATTCCTTGGCTTCATAAGTGTTCCATGCTAAAAAGTCAGAGACAGAAGAATGTGCTACTTTTATTATTGACATTGTTGTATTGAGAGAGAGAGGTAACAATTACATTTTTGTGCACATTTTTGCGAAACCAGCATGTCAGGCTTTACAGTGTCAATGCCATCTTCATGTACATTTATTTTGTAACTTTGTAACTGGTAAGTAGAAAGAAATAATATTTGAAAATATCCTTTCAAACATCAGTCATGAAATAATAATGTAAAAACTTGAGATCCAACAATAATCAATAAAATCATCATTATGTAGTAATGCTACCTGTTATCAACATGACAATACAAAATGACTTAACATGCCACACAGGATGAAAGAAACAGTACACAAACTATTTTCTAAGCCTGCTCTGTTTTGTTCTGTTGAAATGCCTTACAGACGTGCCAACTTAAAAAAAGCCAGTGGAAACCAAGGTTGTGTAGCTGGCAGTGCCAGGACAATTTTGTTTGTCTCAAAATCAGAGGTTAGTGAGAAGGACAAAACACACAAAATTGAAACAAATCCAGTATATTCAAAACTGAGCCATACAGAGCAATCTCTTTTCTTATCCTTTATCTACTAAAGTTATATTTCTCATGTCATATAACTGAAGAAGTTTAAGGATCATTTTTTGAATGGAATACTTTAATTGCCCCCAAGCAGTTAACAGCGCCTCTTTGTTAAAAGTACACCGGTGACATGCTTTTTGTTTCAAAATCTTATGCTGCTCCAGCACTAAGAGAGCTCGTAACAGCTCTATGTTCGTATTAGCATGAACTTTTGTGTTCCTCCTCATCATCAAACTAAAACCTCTTTCCACTGCAAAAGTGCTACGAGGTAATAACTGAATATCCATAATTAGCTTACTAAGTGAAGGGTACTTTCTTATTTCTGAAGCATTGTTAAGTTTTCAATCTCATTTCATATTTTCAGCCCTCTCAAATCTTTTCAAAAGGAGTGCTTCAAATTGGTAATAACTGAACCCCATTCACAAAGATTACATCTCTTCCGATTATATGATGTCAACAAAATTTTCAGTTATATACTCCATGGATGAAAAATCTCCAATTTTTATTGGAAAATACCAGGAACTTCAATGTGCTAAAGACACTTGTCTTTAACTGGGCATTTATTGACATGTACTCATATGTTTTTATACGGAACAATCTGATGTTGCAATTAAAAAAAAATTATTCACTGTAGTTTCATCTACAGGAACCTCTTTCATGTAAGCCCACATTTGCCCCCAATGACCAACTTTTCTGTCCCTTAAAAGGCCCAGATTACACATGAAGAAAAATTATGATTGGATACCAGAAGTGAGGAAACTCTAAAAAGTGAACAAGAAGATTACTGAAAAGAATATTTGATTTGAAGTGTAGCTTATGAATAGTGGGGCCTCTTGCTGGAGGAACATTTGTCAGCCTCTCTCACCCCAAACACATACATATACTCACTAAACAGTTTACTGACACCTGCACAGGAGCTCACCAGGAAGGCTCCAACATACGACTAGCAAAGAGAACCACTATGCAAGATATACCAATTTGTACTGGTTACATGTTACAATGAGACATCATATATAGCCCAGTCAACATAGACCGAAAAATGGCGATTAGGACAAAAAATTCGCGTTGAGGTGGAGGGACTTTTGAAGGTCACTTTTTCTTAAATAAGTCTAAAACCATGGCTTCTAGTGATAATATTTCCCAGTACAAAATTAAAGTATGTTTAATTTCCTAAAGAAAATGTCCTATTCATTTTTTCTCTAGGACCAACAGTTTTCTCATTACAAGGTGTGAAAAAATTGCAAATTATGAACACAACCTTTTTAATACTATAAAGTTAATGTTTATTGTTAAATGAAGTGGATTATGAGCAAATATTTACTTTGTGAGAGCTCCCAGTTATTATTAACCTATGCCTAGGTACGTCTAACATAGTCTTATTCCTGGTATTGTGGTCATGAACTTTCCCCCTGTAACACGTTCTCACATATTGTTTTTAATATAGAGTCCTGCAACATCGATATATAAATTTACAGTAGTGAGTATTTTGAGGCTGGTGAAGAGAGGGCGACAGTGTTCCAAATAATTTTTCTTACACATTAAACAAAACTTTTTGTATTTTTAATATTTTATCAAAGTGTCCCCATATAATAAGACCATATGGTATGTGGGATTGGAAAAGTCCGAAGTATGTCATCCTAAGGTACTCCAAGCTTACCATGTCTCTTAGTTTCAAAAACAGATATGACACCCGAGATATTTAACTTACACTGGTACACAAGTTAACATGTACATCACAACAGTATTATTTTTTTTTTTTTTTTTTTTTTACACACACACATACACATAGATACTAAGGAAATACAGGCTTCTGGTGATATGATATGGAGTTAATGGTAATGGTAGGTAGTGAAGAAATTCTTCATTAATAAAAAATCATATGCTTTATTCATTGGTATGCTCACTTCGAGAATAGGGGGTAAAGCAGGAGAAAATTTCTTATTTTTGAGCGCACATTCATAATACATAGGAGGCATAGAAAAATATTTATGGGACAGGAGTAAAATTTGAGTGAAAGAAAAGGGAGGTGGCTTGAAAATGTGGTCTCTTGTGGTGTGTGTGGAGTTAGGAGTGAGAGGACATTGGTGAGGGTAGGAAGACCCACAGAAGAGGCTACTACCCATAGTCAGATGCCTAATAAGAGGACCTGATGGGTTTAGGTATCTAATGAGAGGGCCTAACCCAGATAGGTGTTGGGGTGGGCAGTCAAGTAGGAGCTTGCTGTCACATTATTATTTTTAAACCACTAGTGGATGGGATTAAGAGAGCCTCTCCTTATATTTTTTATTTTGGAATGTTGCTTCCTGGTTCCCAGTAGGATGATTCACATAGGAAACAGTTTTGGTAGATGAATGTGCAAACCCTCATATACCAAAATGTTCTAAGTACAAATGAAATTCAGATTTAGAAATGAATTGAAAGAATTTTCTTTAACATAAAGATAATGAAATAATTTGAATTAATGAAAAGATAAGTCTCCTACCATTCAAGACAGAGGACAATCTACAAAGTTGCTTGTCCGGTGTTTGTTTAAATCAAATAACTATGCTTTAGGCATAATCAGCCTGTTGGTTAACTAGCCAACTATGAAAAGCTATGTATAAACAGTACCAATAATGAAATATGGTATTATAATATCAATAGTAATACTTGGGTGTATAGAGACCTCCGAGAAATAGATTATTTATAAACTGTAATAGGAAGGAATGTAATAAAATAATTTGACATCTTGAGTCTGATATGAGGGTATGTAGTGTAACAAGTTGCACTACATTCCTCCTGAATGACCCAAGATGCCCAAATAATTTGTTTGTGAGATATTTAAAAGCTATAATTAGAGTACTGCCCCGGATAATTTTGTTTGTCCAGGTGGACGTCCGGACAGTTAAATTTCAAGTCCAAGGAATATGCAAGAAGGAAATTAAAACTAAAGAAAAAGAACATATATGAATTAATTATATAGGATCCACGAACTGAAGATATTGGCTGTCTTTTATCATTAGGATTATGATTTGTGAGATGGTTAGAGAAGGACTAACTGCTAAGAGGGGTTCTTCAAGTCTTATTGGAGAGATGTTAATTCAGTTAATGACAATGTGATGTATTATTGGTGTTCCATTAAACCCTTTTGTTGATTCAGCACTAAAAACTTTGAAGTGTTTTTATTTATCAGTGAAATAATCATTACATTATTATGAGTCTCATTTTTCTTACAACTGGTTACTTCAGAGACGATTGCCTGAGCCTGACAAAAAAGAAGAAATTAAATTAGTGAGGAACAGTATTACTGGGCCTCTAATAATAATTATATGCAAAATATTAAACTGAAGTATAGAAGCAAATTTGTGGTGGTTTTAACTAAAATTATACACGGTCACACTACAAAATATAATACCAGTTTCAAGGAAGAGTAATTGATTTAACAATTCAAAAAATCCACAGACTGCTCCATTTTGTTTCAACCTAATCTTGTAGTGACTATTGGCGTTATCCACAGAAGGTTATCAGCTGACAAAATTGTCTGGAAAGCACTGATTAAGTATGCCTTATAATACTAATTTCCCCTAGTGTATAAGCTGCTGCAATACTTGCATCTCAAACTTGCAAGGCTGGTAAATCTAGTTCTCTGTTAAGAATATTTGATATTTAAATGTCAAGTTTACATCCCTATATCAGATCAATCTACATGCAACACGACTACAGAAAAAGAACAAAAAATGTAAATACAGTAATGGGATCATATCCATAATTAAGGAGCTACAACCGAGTTCCAAAACATACCACGGTGTATGGAGCATTACACTTGTGTTCAAAGGGCACATTATCAGTCTTAGGTAGACAAGTGAAGTGAGCAGTATGTTTGCACAACAACCACATTGCTGGTACTGCAGTCACTGTTTACTGTTATTGTCTCCTGTGTACAGTAGACTTTGTGAGGTATTACAAGTTTTCATCACAGGAGTATGGAGAGATGGTGCACATTCTGTGCTATGGTGATTGCAATGGGATAGCTGCTGTTGCCGAATATCACCGTCGGGTCCTAATCTTAGAATTCAGAGTGCCAAAACATTTAGTGGAACATACCCAATATTGCTAGAAACCCTTCCCACAATTCATATTCACTCTGAAAGACGTTGTTACATTCAAGAAGAGGAAAACATTCTTAAGTCAATAGAGCACAGTCCTCGTTCAAGTACAAGATGCCTATCTTATTTAACATTTAACAATCTAAGATATTTATGATTCTTCATGATAATGGTCTGTATTGTTTTCACGTGCAGAAAGTTCACCATTTAGAACCACACAATTTTGCCAACTGTTTGCACTTTTGTAACTGGTTAAATGGAAATCGGCTGCTCAATCCCTTCATATTGTTCAGTGACGAGGTAACATTTACAAGAGATGGCATCAATAACATGCACGTCAAAGCAGATGAAAATACCCATGCCACAATAGTATCTGAATTTCAATACAGATTCAGTGTCAATATCTGGTGTGGTGATGTGTGTCACCAGTGGGGCCATTTCTTCTTCCAGGAAATTTACACCATTAGAAGTACGGTAACTTTTTATGGGAAGACTTACCACAGCTTCTGGAAACAAAACACCACATGTACATGAAATGTGATGGACACAAGCACACTTCCACCATGTGGTAACATCTTAATTGGCAACTCCCGCACTGACGGATACGTCACAGGGGCCGCATCACCTGTCCTGCCAGATACCCAAATTTAACACCCTTAGATGACTGCATCTGAGAGACATTGTGTATGAGGTTAAGGTGGGAACGTGAGAAGAATTGTTACAACACCAATAAGGAATGTGCATAAGAAATTACAAAATTCTACTCACGCAGTTCCCTCCCGTGTGAATATTTACCTACAAATGAAAGGAATTCTGAATACTTGCTTTAAATTCACTCTGAATGCAATAGTCTGATACAAAATTGTTTAAATAAATTATAGTGTGCATTTTTTATAGTGAATTCCTACAATAAAAGTTTCACTCTGCTGTTTCTCTTTGTTTTTCAATTACCGTAGCTCTTTAATTATGGACCTGATTCCATCACTTTATTTACATTTTTTTGTTCCAAATAACATAAGGAAATCCCTCCAGCAACTGAGGGAAAAACCCTGTGACATGTGTGTGTGTGTGTGTGGTGTGTGTGTGTGTGTGTGTGTGTGTGTGCGCGCGCACACTCACCACTCACTGACATATACGACATGTGGAATATCTTGTGCAGTAAGCAAATCAGATGTCAGCCACTCGCTCATATTTCATCTGCTGACCATAATTGAAAACAACTAGAAGCTGAAAGCCCACTACAAATACTGTGTCCTGCATGTGTGTGCATCAACCATCTCTACTGCACATATGCAAATCCACAGCAAAGTAGAATGGGTGCTATTACTCTGCAGCCGAACAGGCTGGTAGATTTGCAACATCACCAATTCTGCTGCTCTATTGCAGACAATCTACACAAGAACGCATCTTGTGCACAGAATGTAGTGACACAATAACGGCACTGTTGCTCCTTTGCAATCCTGCAGTTACGATATTTTGCGGATAAAACATCCCTAGTGACAAACACAATGCAAGCCACAAAGGTTTTGCAATTATCATGATAAGGAGTTTTTAAAGAAGAACTTTTTCATGTAAGAAATTTCCCAGCAGTCCTTGGAAATTTGAAAACTAAGGAGTTTCTAAGGCCTGAAGATGGAAATTTTACAGCTATTTAGACTAAATATGTGGCGCAACACAAATTCACCTCAATGCATGAATGGCAAATATTAGTGAAACAAACATAAATTACCTGATTAGTTCCATATCCATGACAAGGTGATACTCCCATAAGACTAGGAGGTCCATGTCCCATGGTGTCCAGACACTGTTGTGTTGCAACATTGCGCATCTGAAAAACAGAGAGAGAGAGAGAGAGAGAGAGAGAGAGAGAGAGAGAGAGAGAGATCATTTACCAATGCTTACCTTCTGGGGATTAGTTTCTTAGTACAGCAAACAAAATAAACAGACAGCACACAGATTAGATTAATACTTGTTCCATAGATCATGAATACGACACTTCGTAAAAATGTGGAATGTGTCGGGTTAATAAAAGGTGTCTGTACAAAACATTACATTACACAAAATATTACATGGCAATAATAATAATATTTGTATTATTATTATTATTATTATTACATTTACTATGCTATTTGGTAAGCGACCAAAGACTTTTCTGGCAGAATAATTCGCCCATTTCTGTGGCAAAGTCAGATTTAACATTGCATAGTGAAGATCACCCTTTCTCCGGGTGTTACAGCTATGCACACTGCTATTACTTTTGAAATGGGTTGGATTATTAACTAACAAACACACACTGAACTTACTGTGAGGATATCTAAATCCTTAAATAGATGTCGGCAGGATGATCTTTGGTGGGCTCCAGCAATTATACTGGTTACACGTTTTTGTGCAATGAATGCTTTACTCAACGATGAATTACCCCAGAATATGATTCCATACAAAAACAGTGAATGAAAATAGGCACAGTAAGCTAATTTACTGAGATTCTTATGGCAAAATTTTGCAACAACCATAATAGCATACATAGGTGAACTCTAACGTTTCAGCAGACCATCAGTGTTTCCGGTTTAATCTCTCATTAATGAACACACCTAAAAATTTTGAAAACTCTACCTTAGTTACAGACTTCTGTTGAATGTCTATATTTATTACTGGAGTTGCGTCATTTACTGTACGGAACTGTATATTTCTGTGTTTTATCAAACTTTAATGAGAGTCGGTTTGCTGAGAACCACATAATAATTTTGTGAAAAACATTATTTACGAATACATCATTTAGTTCTTGTTTTTTGGATGTGGTTACTATATTTGTATCATCAGCAAAAAGAACTAACTTTGCATCTACACCAAGTGGGACCCCATTCTTTATAGCTGATCAGCTATCTTTTGAAATTACATGAACCACTTATTTCAATTTTCTGCATTCTTCCATTTGTGCACAGCCCCATCCAAACCATAATGATTAAGCATATTTAAAAGAATTTAATGATTTATACAACCAAAGGCCTTTGAGAGGTCACAAAGAATACCAATGGGTGATGTCCATTTATTCAGAGCATTTAATATTTGATCAGTGAAGGCATAGATAGCATTTTCTGTTAGAAAGCCTTTCTGAAAACCAAGCTGACATTTGGTTAGTACTTCATTTTTTAAAATCTGGGAGGCTACTCTTTAATACATTATGTTTTCAAAAATGTTTGATAAAGGTGACAGAAGAGAGATTGGGTGGTAGTTGTTGACATCTGATGTATTTCCCTTTTTATGCAATGGTTTAACGATGGCATATTTCAGTCTATCAGGGAAAACACTATGCTTCAGAGCACTATTACATATGTGGCTGAGAATCCTACTTATCTGTGGGGTCGCCGTAAAAAGCAGCATAGTTGCACCATAAAATAACTAGGGTTTAAGTAATACAAAAACCTATTTATAAGTGAAATTTATTTAATGTTAAAATTATGATATTCCTTGTGTAACATTAATTATGAACTGAATAGATCATAGATTACTGCGGTGGAGTGGCTGAGTGGTCTAAGGTGCTTTACTGCAGAACACACCACAGATACCCGTCAAATTCCTACGAGTTTTCCTTTCACGCACTCCCACCTGTTTTTCACACTTCTCCCATGGAATTATCACGCGTTCCTACGCATCGAATCAATTTCTCACGCGATTTTCAGTCTTTTTGTTTTATTTGCATACCTCAACACTCACGTTGAGGCATATTTGTAATCTTGCGTAAATTTTATCTGTTTGAATACCCAATCAAGAATCGTTGTCCCTTCTATTGGCGTCAATACAGAAAAGTTTCCATAATCTTAGCCAGAACCCATTTCCAGATCATATTCCTACGTTGCTGCCTAGCTCATGGTATCCCCCAGATGGCTGAACTGTTGAAATACCCATTTCACGCTGTAATCCCTCCCTCCACAATCTGCATCTACATGGGATACTCTGCAAATCACATTTAAGTGCCTGACAGAGGGTTCATCGAACCACCGTTATACTATTTATCTCCCATTCCAGTCTCGAATAGCGCGTGGGAAGAAAGAACACCTGAATATCTCGGTTTTAGTTCCGATTTCTTGTATTTTATTCTGATGATCATTTCTACCCATGTACGTGGGAGTCAACAATATATTTTCGCATTCGGAGGAGAATGTTGGCGATTGGAGTTTCGTAAGTAGCCCACGCCGCAGCGATAAGCACCATTGTTGTAATGATTACCATCCCAGATTCTGCATCATTTCTGTAATGCTGTCTGCCCTGTATCATGACAATACGAAACGAGCTGCCCTTCTTTGGACTCTTTCGACATCCTCCGTCAAACCCATCTGATAAGGATCCCACACTGGGCAGCAATACTCCAAAAAAGGACGGACAAACATAGTGCATGCAGTTTCTTTAGTAGGTCTGTTGCATCTTTTAAGAGTTCTGCCAAGAAGAGACAGTCTCTGGTTTGCCTTTCCCCCCGACATTTTTTACTAGTTCTTTTCAGTTTAAGTCTGAAGTAATAGTAATTCCTAGGTATTTTGTGTAGTTTACAGTCTTCACAGTTGATTGATTTATCTTCTAAACAAAGTTTGACGGATTTCTTTTCGTACTCTTATGGACTGCTTCACACTTCTCATTATTTATAGTCAATTACCAATTTTACACCATAGTGATATCTTATTCAGATCATTCTGCAGTTGGTTTTGATCTTCAGATGATTTTACTAAACAGTAAATGACAGCGTCATCTGCAAACAACCTAAGAGAGCTACTTAGATTTTCTCCCGATGACCTCCACCTGTTCAGATTTCTTCAATCCATAGCACTCACCAACCTAACCCTACAAAACCATCAAAACTAGGCCCAAACAGCCTTGAAGCACATCACCTCCATCTGAAAAATTCTCCTCCTCTGCAACCCCAAATACCTGCATCCCATCTTCCAGACCGGTGCCCTTGCCCCCCCCCCCCCCCCAAGTGCCAGAGCAACATTCACAACACCACCTCAAAAAAAAAATTCTCTAACCTTTTCACCTGTTACTCCCTTCTATGGTTACCATTATCCACCCCTTCAACATCTCCAAACATACCCCCACAGCCCCTCGTAGCTGACAAACCTTGCCTAGCAGACCTTTCACATTTACCACACCCTCAGAAACTCTGCCCACACCACCACACAAAATCCACAACCTAAACAGACAGACATGAACCTGTTATTTGTGCCTTTCTGTGGTTCATCGGATGTCTGTGTGGTGAGTAAGCAACCTATCCTCCTCAAAAAATATTGTCGATATATGATACTGTATAAAGAATTTGTCAAAGAACTAAAATATTTAAGTCAAAACAAGTGCCCTGGTGTAGATGAAATTAACTTTTAACTGTTGACGTCGCTGGGAAAGCCTGTCATGAAAAAACTATTACACCTTGTGTACAACATGAATCAGACAGGTTAAATACCCTCACATTCCAATTCAAAATAAATCAAGTTCCAACAAGTTTGAAAATTAAGTAATTATTAGTTAATAAGTCTTGTTTGCAAAATACTAACACAAATTACTTACAGACAAATAGAAAAAAATCTAGTAAAATCTGACCTCGTGGAAAATCAGTTTGGATTTAGGAGAAATGTAGGAACATACGCAGCAATAGTCACATTACATTTAACTCAAGGAAAGATGAGTCTGTTTTTAGCTTTTACAGATATGGAGGAAGATTTCGACAACTAACCAGACTACACTCGTTCAAATTCTGAAGGTATCAGGGGTAAAGTATAGGGTATAGAAAGGTATATACAACTTATAGAAAAAACAGAAAGCAGTTAAAAGGATCGAAGGGCACAAAAGGGAAGCAGTCATTGGGAAGGGAATAAGACAGGGTTTGTAGCATTTCCCTAATGTTATTCAATTTGTACACTGAGCAAGTTGTGAAGGAATGCAAGGAAATAAAAGTCCAGGGGGAAGAAATAAAAAAGTTCTGGTTTACTGATATATTATAATTCTGTCAAGGACAGCAAAGGATCTGGACGAGCAATTGAACAGAATCGAATGTCTCTAAAGGGGGTTATAAGATGGCCACTAACAAGAGCAAAACAAGGGTAATGAAATGTAGTCTAAGAAAATCAGACTGCTATGTCTCATTTTTGTATGCCAGCTGGCATGAGTAAGGCATTCACCATTCACAGACCACAAAGATATCTATGAATCTATGCCAAACCAGGGGAGGCAATTTCTGTGTCTTAAGGAATGCCTCTTCCATGCGGCCCATGAAGAAGAGGTTGGCATAGGAAGGGGCCAGCCTGGTACCTATAGCTGTCCCCCTGATTTGTTTGTGCATCTGGTCCTCAAAGGTTAAGTAATTATGGATGAATAATATAGTGAGGACAGTTACAACTCACCGCAAAGACGTGGCGACGAGATGCGACAGGCACATACAAAAGACACACACATATAACACATTCAGCTATCGGCCATGGCCTTCTTCAGAAATAGAGCACTCACGCAATCACACAGTATTCGAAGTGTGGCAGTCGGAGGTGATGGTTGTATGACTGTGTTGTGTGCCTGTGTGATTGCGTGAGTGCTCTATTTCTGAAGAAGGCCATGGCCGATAGCTGAATGTGTTGTATGTGTGTGTCTTTTGTATGTGCCTGTCGCATCTCGTCGCCACGTCTTTGCGGTGAGTTGTAACTGTCCTCACTATATTATTTATTCCAACCTGGACTTTCCATTATTATGTAATTATGGATGAGGATGAAATTAGCAAGTGTGATAAGGAATGAGGTTTTTGGGAGGCTTTTAGGTGGGCGTTGGGAAAGATAGTGTTCCGGGACTGACAGACCATGGGTGTGGGGGATGTTGGTGTAGAGGGATGTAGCATCTATGGCGACAAGGAAGCTTTCAGGTGGGAGGGGCATAGGGATGGATTTTAGGTGTTCCAGAAAGTGGTTTGCATCTCTGATATAGGATGGGAGCCTGCAGGTCATAAGTTGGAGGTGTAGGTCTACCAGAGCTGAGATGGCAAGGATGATTCTCTTTATGGATTTTAGGGAGTAGGTAAAAGGTCGGGGTGCGAGGTTCAGGTGGAGAGAGAAGTTCTGAGGAGGCAGTGGTGAGAGCTTGTGACAGAGCTAGGGTTTTAAGGATTTCCTGTACTTCTGCATCGACTGAGGGAAGACAGTCATAAGGAACAGGTTTGTAGGTAGAGGTGTCAGAGCTGACGCAGCCCTTCTGCCCATACTCCTCTCAATCAAGTACCACAGTTGTGGAACCCTTGTACGCTGGGAGAATTAGAATTGAGCGGTCTGCTTTCAGCTCTCTGATGGTTTTGGATTCAGTTGGGCTGATGTTAGGAGTCGTTGGTATGTTGTTCAGGAAGGATTGGGAAGAATGCTGGATGTGAGGAATTTTTGGAATGCCTGCAAGGGATGGTTTTGAGGAAGAGCTGGAAGATCTTTTTGGGAGGGAGGTCTGAATTGTTCAAGACAGGGTTCAACAGCAGCTCTGCTGCCTGGGTGTCGTGACTGGGTGCTGAAGTGGTATTTCCAGTTGAGGTTACGGGTGAATGAGAGGAGATCCTTGACCAGGGCAGTGTGATTAAATTTAGGCGTAGGACAAAGTTAAGCCTTTAGACAGGACAGATATTTTTGGAATGGAGAGGGATTTGGATGAGAGGTTAAGGACTGAATTGGAATCGGTATTGGGTGGTGTCTGCATGTGATGACGGTTGTGATAGGTTCTCGGTGGGGTGTGTGCTGGGATTGGAAGATTCAGTAGGGAAGCCAGGCTTCGTTTGTTGCCAATGAGTGGGGGGTTTTGAGGGTGGTGTTGTGATGGGTGGTTGTGGATGATGGGAAGAGGGATACCACTTCTGAGGTGATGGACCAGTAGGGTGGATAGTTTTCTAAGGTTTTGTGTGGCATACAGTTCAAGTTTACAGTTGGCTTGTTGTATTATGGATCCAAGTATGTTATTTGAACCAGGTGCTGAGAGGAAAAGAATTTTAGAGAGAGATAGAGGAGCTGTTGAGAGTGGTGGTTACACGAGGCAACAATCTATTGAAGGACAAGATGGGTGAGAGATAAGGACTGCTGAATTTGAAACTGTAGGAGGGAGTGATGGAAACAAGGATTACACCCAGAGAGGGGAACTTTTAAAGTGAGTCCTTTGGGGATTGTTCCAAATGACAAACAGGACTGGAGGGAAAGAATGTGGGACTACAGTTTGGCTATAGCAAATGAATGTTTGTGGAAAGACTGAAGGTACTGTGGTATAGGGTTGGAATACATGGTGGGTAATTAGTTTGAAAAAATAATAATAAATAAATAACCTATTTATTACTGTTGTTTTATTATATTATTATTTTATTATTATTGTTATTATAAACAACATCTATAACTTCCAAAAATGTTATAAACAATAAAAAATTAACATAAATTTTAAAATCACTGTTTATACAGTGGAAAAAGAAAAATAACAGCAGAGGAGCTCTCATGTTTGACTTACCTCTCCCCAATATAAATTAGGAGGCAATTCAGGATATTTGTCCAACACATCATAGGCAACATTTTCCATGAACCAACTGAATGACTTGCAATTAAGCTTGTTTTTCAATGCAAGCTGTTCACCGATGTCACCCATGTCCAAGAATCGAGCCAATGGTTCTCTTGTGTAAAAGAATTCTTTGTATTTCTCATCAAACCATGTCTCAATAACACGTTTATAGTTCTGTAATTATATCAATAAAATTAAACTGGTATCACTGAAACAGCTGGTAAATTGAGAGTGTGTAACAAACATATGAATAACAATATTGCAAATGTATGGATGGAACAACATGTAAAAAAGTATAGGCAACCATTATCCTGAAAGGGATCAATGCAGAAACACTTACCAGGGCACAGTCAATTCATAAAAATGTACTTTATGGTAATATATTTGTGACAGCGATGTAATTTCAGCTCAGACAAATCAAAGTTGGATAAAGAAGACACTACAACTATTAACTTTGGATGAATGTCACTGACTAGTTTTTAACTGATTTCAGCGAACACCCCCCTTCTGCCCCACGAACTGTTCAGGAAATCTGTTCACTGCATGTGAAGCAATGAAATGGACATTAATAAATGGTTTCAAGCATGGTGACCAGATTTCCAAAATAAAATATGGGACACACACAGGTACTGAAGATAGCGATATGAAATGTTGCAATTACTAGTGGGGTTGTCAATGTGGCCATTATCTCTTAAAACTTATATAATGTGATGACCTTATTGTCACTCATTAAAATCAACACACAAATTTATGGACACACATTATAATAAGAAACAAAGCTAGTGTTTCTTCTCTCTACCCCCCCCCCCCCCCTCCCCTCCTCCACACCCAAAGATGTTGTGTGGTTTCATTTGTACAGTAGTTCTCATACTTACACTTGCTTCCCTTGAAATCATCTTTTGTAGTACTGTTTGTTGTAGACAAAGTGCGACTTTTGATTATAAAATAATCAACACAATGTGAAAAGTATGTAATTGCTGAAAGAACATGAAATGGTTGGTGTAAATGAAGGAATTAGGGAGTTTTGGTAAAGGAAAAATAAAATATATGGTAATCCCAATAACAAAGACATGCCAAATCAAATCCTACTGCAAAAACTGACCAAACATACCTGCACAAAAAAACCCAAATACATTGCTTTACTAATTAAATAAATATGTCATTGTTTTATAGTTTAACAAGCAAACAAGTAGGAGAGACATTATTACGAATACAGCTTAGTTATTCTCTCCAAATGTACGTCATTAAGCAGTTCAGTATTTTCAGACTGATTTTCATAAAAATCAACACCTGAAAAACTGAAAATTACTTTTCCTTACAAATATTTCCTTCACACCTCTTTTTCAGTCCATAAACTATTTGTGATGGACAACACTCTTTTGCAGCAGTAATAGTGGCGCGCAGAGCTAAAACAATCACAATAATGAGCTACAAACCTCCCCCCCTCCCACCGCAATTTCCCCAAATATCTTCACTGGCAAAGTAAGTTGAAACAAAGGCATCACTTTTCAAGAAAGTGTGTCTTGTAAAATAAACTTGAAATGTCAAAGAATCACTCTCTCACCAATAAATCCTCTTGAAATGGTCTCCTTAATGACTAAAATTTTATAGTTCGAAAATCTGCACATGCAACGTCAAAGCATTACACGGCACCAACCAAAGATCTTAAAAATTGTGTTTCAGTCATTTTCCGTTAAATCCTCTTTGCTGTATTTAATATTGGAAAGTCCAGGTTGCAATTAACAATATACTAATAGGAAAGTTCAAAACTTACTGCAAAGACATGATTGCGAGCAGTGACAGGCACATAAAAAAGGCACACACATACAACACTTTTCAGATATTGGCCGTGGCCTTACTCAGAAATAGGAAACACTCATGCAATCATACTGTCATACAACCATCATCCCTGGATGCCACACTTTGAATCACACTCTGTGGTATGGAAAGAGGGGTGGGAAGTGGGGGATAGGAAGGTTCCGTCATGGTGGTGGGGATGGATACTGCACAGCCTTCCTGAGTATGTACATTTACATGGGAGGAACGAGATGTAGCTTAGGGAACACACACACACACACACACACACACACACACACACACACACACACACACACGACACTCCAAATAGGAGAGGTGGAAACTGTAGAGTGAGGAAAAAGGTTAAGTTATAAGTTCAGGTCTGGATAATTTCGGGATCATAGAATGTGCTGTAGGGATAATCGCATCTGCGCAGTTCAGAGAAGCTGGTGGTCACTGGGAAGATCCAGATGGCCAGGTTGTGAAGCAATCATTCAAATCAAGCATATGCGCCACTGCATGTCATGCCACAGGGTGGTCCACCTTGTTTTTGGCCATAGTTTGGCAGTGGCAATTCATTCTAATGGACAGCTGGTTTGTCGTCATGCCAATATAGACAGCTGTGCAGTGATTGCAGCACAGACGGTAAATTACATGGCTGTTCTCACAGGTGGCAATGACTCTGATCGGGTAGTATAAGTCAGTGACAGGACTGGAATAGCAAGTGCTGGGTGGGTGGATTGGAGAGGTCTTGCAACGGGTCTTCCACAGGGATATGATCCCTGGAGGTAGCATGGGTTTTGGGGTGGCATAGGGATGGACTAGGATGTTATGGAGGTTGGGAGGGCGACAGAACACCACTTTAGGTGGGGTGGGAAGGATCTTGGGCAGGATGTTTCTCATTTCTGGACATGAGGACATAGAAAAAATTATGGACCGTCTGGAGGAATCCTTCATAGCACCCCAAAACCCCCAAACCTCTGGCCTGGTTCAGGTTTATTGATATTTTCATGATCTGGATTCAGGGCAAGGGTACCCTATCCTCCTTCCTTCAAAACCTCAACTCCTTCTCCCCCATCCACTTCACCAGGTCTTCCTCAACCCACCATGCCATTCTAGATATGCCAAGGGTCTCTCAATGGCTTTCACAGACAGGAACTACCCCAGAGACCTAGTCCGCAAATAGATCTCCCGTGCCATATCCCCCACACATCCCAAGTCTTTTCTCTACCACCAGTAACCATCCACAAAAGAGCATTCCTCTTCTCACCCAGTATCACCCTGGGTTTGAACAACTGAATTCCATCCTTCGCCAAGGTTTGTTTTCTGTCCTTATGCCCAAAAATGAAAAACATCCTGCCCAAGATTCTTCCCACCCCGCCTAAAGTAGTGTTCTGTCGCCCTCCCAACCTCCATAACATTCTAGTCCATCCCTATGCCACCCCAAAACCCATGCTACCTCCAGGGATCATATCCCTGTGGAAGACCCGTTGCAAGACCTGTCCAAATCCACCCACCCAGCACTTGCTATTCCAGTCCTGTCACAGGCTTATCCTACTCTATCAGAGGCCTTGCCATCTGTGAGAACAGCCATGTAATTTACCAGCTGTGCTGCAATCACTGCACGGCTTTCTATATTGTCATGATGAACCAGCTGTCCATTAGGATGAATGGCCACTGCCAAACTGTGGCCAAAAACAAGGTGGACCACCCTGTGGCACAACATGCAGTGGAGCATATGCTTGATTTCAATGATTGCTTTACAACCTGGCCATCTGGATCATCCCAGTGACCACCAGCTTCCCTGAACTGTGCAGATGCGAGTATTCCTACAGTACATTCTATGATCCCGAAATTATCCAGACCTCAACTTATAACTTCACCTTTTTCCGCTTGCCTAAAGTTCCCACCTCTCTATCCTAAACCTCTCCTTTTTGGTGTGTGTGTGTGTGTGTGTGTGTGTGTGTGTGTGTGTGTGTGTGTGTGTGTGTGTGTTGCCTCCAGTGTTCATACATTTCTCCTGAACCCAAACTGATCTTCCCCAAGGTCAGCTTCTACCAGTTTTTCCAACCTTCTGTAAATAATTTGCGTTAATATTTTGCAACCATGACTTATTAAACTGATGGTTCTGTAGCTTACACACCTGTCTGTGCCTGCTTTCTTTGGAATAGGGATTGTAACATTTTTCTTAAAGTCTGAGGGTACTTCACCTGTCTCATACATCTTACACACCAGGTGAAACAGTTTTGTCATGGCTGGTTCTCCCAGAGACTTCAATAGCTCTGAGGGAATGTCATCTACTCCAGGGGCCTTGTTTCGACTTAGGTCTCTGTCAAATTCATCTCTCAGTGTAGTATCTCCTATTTCATCCTCATCTAATTCTCCCCTTCCTACAATATTGCCGCTAAGTTAATTTCCTTCATAGAGCCTCTCTATATGCTCTTTCCACCTTTCAGCTTTCCCTTCTTTGCTGAGGACTGGTTTTTCATCTGTGTTTTTGATATTTATAGAGCTGTTTTTCTTATCGCCAAATGTTTCTTTTATTTTCCTGTAGGCTGTATCTATTTTTCCCCTATTTATACATTCTTCTACATCCTTGCATTTGCGTTCTAGCCATTCCTGCTTAGCCATTTTGCACTTCCTGTCAATCTCATTTCTTAGTCGTCTGTACTCCATTTTGCCTGTTTCATTTACTGCATTTTTATACTTTCTCCTTTCATCGATTAAATTTAGTATCTCCTGTGATATCCAAGGATTCTTTGTAGGTCTTGTCTTCCTACCTATCTTGTCCTCTGCTGCCTTCACTATTTCATCTCTCAATGCTACCCACTCCTCTTCTACTGTTATTTTCCTCCTTTACAGCCAATTGTTGCCTAAAGCTCCCTCTGAAATTCCAAAGAACTTCAGGTTTCTTCAGTTTATCTAGGTCCCATCTCCTTATTTTCCTACCTTTCTGCAGTTTTTTTCAGTTTCAGCCTACAATTCATGACCAATAAGTTATGGTCAGAGTTAATATCTGCCCCTGGGTATGTCTTGCAGTTTGAATCCTGGTTCCGAAATCTATGTCTTACCATTATAAAATCTATCTGGTATCTTCCGGTGTCTCCTGGTCTCTTCCACATATACAACCTTCTTTCGGGATTCTTAAACCAAGTGTTTTTTATAACTCAATTATGTTCCATGCAAAATTCTACCAGGCGGCTTCTTCATTCATTCCTTTTGCTCAGACCATATTCACCTACTATTTTTCCTCCCCTTCCTTGTCCTACTACCAAATTCCTGTCTCCCACAACAATTTAATTTTCCTCTCCCTAAATTGTCTGAATAATTTCCTTTAGCTCCTCATATATTTCATCTATCTCTTCATCATCGGCAGAGCTATTTGGCATATAAATCTGTACTGCTGTGGTCGGTGTTTGCTTCGTATCTACCTTGACTACGATAATGTGATCACTGTGTTGCTCATAGTAGTTTACCAGCATTCCTATTTCCTTATTCATTATCACACCTACTGCTGTAATACCCCCAACTGATTTTGTATTTATAATCCTGTACTCACCTGGCCAGAAATCCTGTTCATCCTGCCACTGAACTTCACTAATCCCCACTATATCTAACTTCAACCTATCCATTTCCCTCTTTAAATTTTCTAATTTTCCTACTCGATTAAGGGATCTAACATTCCACGCTCCGACCCGTAGAATGCCAGTATTGTCTTTCCTGATGATCACATCCTCCTGAGTAGTCCCCGCCCGGAGATCTGAATGGGGGACTATTTTACCTCTGGAATATTTTACCCGAGATGATGATCATCATCATATTTTCATACAGTAGAGCTGCATGTCCTCGGGAAAAGTAATGGCTGTAGTTTCCCCTTGCTTTCAGCCGTTCGCAGTAACTGTGTGGCAAAGCCACATTAGCTGATGTTACAAGGCCAGCTCAGTCAATCATGCAGACTGTTGCCCCTGTAACTAATGAAAAGGCTACTGCCCCTCTTCAGGAACCACACATTTGTCTGGCCTCTCCACAGATACCCCTCCGCTGTGGTTGCACCTACGGTATGGCTATCTGTATCGTTGAGGCACGCAAGCCACCCCACCTCGGCAATGTCTGCGGTTCATGGGAGTGGCCACAATGTCATACAGTACAATATTTTGGGATAACTCGGTAACTCTTCACATCAAACAAAAGTTTTCAGAGTCCAGAAGCTTGTAATACTTTTGGATTAAATTCATGGACATCCTGTAGAAACCTCTTTAAAGATCTGGGTATACTAACTACTGTCACCCACTATATTTATTCCTTAATGAAGTATGTCATAAATAATATATCCTTATTTTCCACAAACAACTTGATTTGTACATTCAATACTAGGTACGAAAATAATCTGTTCAAGGACTTGTGAGCAATCATTTTATTCAAAAACGGGTGGACCCACTACTAAGGAACCACACATTTTCAATAATTTGCTAGTAAGCATAAAAAGTTTATGCTACAAATAAAGATCAGTTTAAGATGGGCCTGAAAGACTTACTAGTGGCCAACTCCTCCTACTTCATTGTTGATTTAATGAAGAGAACCAAATTATGTATTATACTTAATCATTCTGATAGCATTATTACTTCAGCTTGTGAAACAAATAAAATAATGTTGACATGTTCCACATGCACGAGGGTCCCCTCAATACTGATCTATGGAACAAACAGCTGATCTGATCAGAAAGGGCTTACTGACTCTTGGCATAAATGTTGAATTTCTTGTCAATGTGGAAGGTAGAGAGACAAACAAGTAGGGGTATCAAACACATACATTTCTGTTTTAGTATTTTCAATGACTTTTACAGATTAGTCACACTATTTAGATTCTTACACAAGTTTTTCATTATTGTCATATGGTAAACATTCATGATTGACAAAGAGTACCTGAACAGATTTATTGATTCATACTTAAGTTTATTATTGCATTGTAATTGTGTTATTAAACAATACACAATAACGAAAGATACTTACAATGGTGATGAGAGGTCCCTTCTTTTGCCGACCAAGTTTTCCGAAGTTGTACGGCATAAATCCACGATAAACATGGCCAACACGTGAGCAAGGAACCCATTCGATACTACCTCCACACTGCCAAATCTGTTTAAATGGACAAAAATATAATAAACTCGAAACAGTATGACAAAACAGTAGTGTACTACTACTATTAAATTACAAATAGTAGTTGGAGTAGTTTGAGTTCACTTCATGTCCTCCTTATCTTCTTAACTATTACTGCAAAATAAATTTAATTATAAGTACAATTAAGAATGTAAATTATGATATGAAAGTAATCATATATTTAATAAAACTGTGTATAATGAATTCTCTGAATTACTCCAATTAGCAAAGAGTGTGATTATTGGATAAGTTATTTGAAGGCAGGACTGTGTAGTAGTGTGCATGTGTGCAGATGGCTGGATGGTGGAGACATGTGGAATCCATTATGTCCAAGAAGAAACGGTTTTATTGACCTCGAAACGGTGTTATTGACCTCTATTGAAGTTCTTAGAAAAGTGTTCGTGAATACTCTGTATGTCCAAAGACAACAAAGAAAATTTAATCCAGGCAAGAAAAATTACTGTATTTTATTTTGCATGGTGGAAAATATAGAAGAAGGATTTCCCCAATTGTTTGATAGTATTCACATAGTTTATGCTAATGAAAGAGTGGGAATTACTTTGTAGTGATGGTTTAGTGTATTACTCCTTGTTGGATAAACAAAACTCTGGAATAAGTCCGAAGGCGATCAAAAGTGTAACTGGTACCAAATAGTAGAACAGAACAAAATGGAATAATATAGTGACCAAAAGACACATGAAGATCTCGCACATACTGTTTGAAGATGTAAGAGTGGGAGTAAGAACTACCCAATATCTAGAAGTAACAATTATTTAGTTGGGACTTATTAACAGAAGATCAATGAGACTGACAGCATGCAAAAACTGCCTTAGTTTGTAAGCTACACATAGCATTCTGGAATATTCTTATGCTGGTCAGATGTCATATTTGCCACAAATTAGTAAAAGCAATCAGGACTATTTACCCAACTGCACCTATTCATTTTTTGTTTACTGAATCACCATACAGTGAATTACCGATTCTTGCTACAAAGAAACACTTAAATGCATGTTACTGTGATTGTTGATTAATAAGTCATAGAATTACACTAGCATGAACTATTCTCTATTCACCTCCAAATCAGACTGATACAGGAGTAACTGCACAAGAATTAATTTTAACAAACACGTCGAAACCTTCCTGCATGCTGTAACTTGTGGGCAAGTAATAACTTTCACAAACTAGTTTTAACTTATCCAACTCTGCATATCAGTTTTCATTACTGCACACTTATCTTTTTACAGGAACGTAAAAAAGGCAAAATTGGACTCAGTATGCCCTATTACATAACACATTATTTTCACCCTGTAGCAAATTCATTGCTGAGTACTGATAATGGAAACCCTTGATGAGGATAAAGTTACAAGAGATACTGGAGTAACTTACCTCAAATCATGGGAACAAAGTTTGCCACTAAATGGGAGACAACTGGCGAGCGAGCGCGCTGACAGCCTCCAGAACAAACTGGTACTTCTATGGTTGAATGCAGGAAATACTGATTTTTATATCAGCAGTTTGAATACACAGACAAGGAAGAATTTTAAAAAATCAAATTTTTTCCCCACATTTCACAGTCAAAAATGCATTTTCCCAGGTGAAAATACACATTATTCTGACAAATATACTTTCCCTGGGAGAAATACAGCTGTTCCTTGATAAGTAAGAATATACTTTCCCTTTGAGCTGTGAAATAATAATCCTTTGAGATGGAATTGTTTTGTACACTGCTGTAGAACTTTCTGTGGATAAAATGTATTTACGGTGTTGGTGATTTACTCATGAAGTGTAGATGTTTTAACTGTGAAGTTATTGATGGGAAGTAAAAACGGTCAATTATCAGTCAGGTGCAAATGATGTTTTTCATACCTTCTATTTTGCAAATGATGATTGTGTACACTTCAATTTTTTAGTATTGACACCTGTTATTTGTAAGAAGAATGTATCATTTACTGGTGTTGTGGTTTGGCATGTGATGTTTAATGAGACTGCCAAGCACGACTGACTGTAGGTGTGCTGTTCTCAATATAGTGCTACGGCAGTAGCAAACAGAATGGCTGGCCAGAAAGAGTGCAGCTATGAGGACAGTTCCTTTAAAAACACCTTAGTGTTTACATTGATTAGTTTCTGAAGTGTGTTTTGTTTTGTATGCATTCCAAAAGTTGAAATAAAGTTTGTTTAAAGTTACTGCAACTGTGTTTATACTGTTTATAATTACATCAGTAGCATCTGTCAACATGACAGGAAAAATAGCATTATGTAACATTCCATAGTAAGAAAAATGTAGTAAAATTAACTTAAATATAGCCTGTAAGTGTGTGGGTGTCAACTACATTTGAACACACTAAAAGGGAGCTTTAATGCAAAAATCTGCCAAATCTCCAGTACTTTTTGTTTATTAGTTGTATTTTCGTCCTCTACTGTTGTAAGTATTATTTACAAAATGCACATTTTTCAAAGGTCGATACCATTAATGAAAACTAAGATAATATGAAAATATTTCATAACACTTATGACATATGGGTCAAATATATATTTTTCAAGAGAAATTCAGGACAACGAGTTGATGTGACCTGTATGATTTGAGATGATGATGTTGCTTAGGGGACTGAACAGCTTGGTCATCAGTCCCTGTTCCTATCAAAGACACCACAGTGAAAGACTGGACATAGTAAAATTTAACACTCAGCATCCAACGGAGTGTACAGTGACAACAAAAACAACACTGACAAGACAGAAGAGGAAAACGCATAACAAGTTATGCAAGTGGTTACCTTAGCTAGATACAATGATTTGAGATGATTTTGGCCAGTTTGGTGGTGGCTGTTCATTTTAATTGGCAACTGCTCAGTAGTCTTACCAATGTAGTGACTATTGCGGTAGAGTTGATTAAATCCTGTGGCCGTTTTCACGAGTGGGTGAGTCTCTTACAGGATAGAATAAGCCTGCGACAGGACACTAATAGTAATTGGAACCAGCATTACTTGAGTCGGCTATGTAGCAGGCAGCTTCATTTGCATACAAAAGCAAAGTATCAGCAAGTTACTTTCTGCAATTTTAATTCTTAAGTTCATTGGATTTTTGAAAACTGTGTAGTTCGGTAACTGGGTATTTGCACCACACGTACCATGACATCGTTTTCGTTAGTCTCAGTTGTGCAATTTCACAGTCCAGTTGTTTACTTCTGTGTGATAGCCTAACTTCTTGGTGCAGTAATCTTGTTTACATTAGTCTCATGTCCATGTAGTGTCCAGTCTCATAACAAGAATTTATACACACTGTAACCCCATTTTTACGTTCCTGGATTTTACGTTTTCCCACTTTTCCCCCCCCACATTTTTTTGTTGGTCCTGTCAAATTTTCTATATCCGATGTCTTAAATTAGCCCCCATTTTTGTGTAAACATATTTATATTTTCCCTGGATTTTACTCTTTACGAAACCGTGTTCACGGAGAAAAAATAAAGTAATTGACAAATTGACACTGGCATGACATTCACCTTCGAGCATAGTGTTAACAAACCAAAGTTAAGTTTCTTGAAACTTTGCATTTATTCATGCACCCACCGAGTCTAGTTACGACGTGGTGGCTGATGGGAGCATCTCATCAGCCACCACACCGATTGTCAGTTTAGCTTAGTTTACCTGACTGGTAGTTTCTCACGGTTTGCATGATGTTTCAAGAATTGATATGTAGTGTGAAATGGAAATATTTATGTAAGTATTTTTGTGATTTTTATAAATGATGAGAATAATGGTTTCCTTGTGTATGTTGTTTTGTACATTGAAGGGGGCACAGTATGTTGTAACCCCAAAAAGAAGAATATTGTGAGACGCTGACACTGTGCAAATGTCACAAAAAATACTTGGGTATGTATTTCTGCTTGAGAATTCAAATAAATTCTCGAATATCATCATTAAAAGAAAAGAATAGAACCTCTGTGATGTTTCATTACTTAAATAATGAATGCCAGTTCACGTCTTGCTGGCGTCAATTATGATGAATAAAATTAGGTCAAAAATTTCAACATCCTATAAAGTTACCAGTTCCAATTCTGTGTGGCACTTAAAATTCTAGCAAATTCAGATAACCTTTATTAAATGATAAATAACATTCCTGTCGATTATTTTGATGCCTATTGTGTACATATATTGTACATAAACTACGAAAATGCAAATGTGATCCAGTAAGCAAATTTTACACCATTTTCTTTGAAGAGCATTAAAAAGTGTAAAAATGGGGTTGTACTGTAGTTGTTCATTTTTCTAGGTACTGTAGTCACAGAAAGGGACCGTGACTGCTATGTACAGACGCGAGCTGAGTTGCTAGCACTTCAGCGGCAGCTTCAGGCAGTGTTAATCGCGGTTGCACAGCTGCAGGCTGCAGTCAAGGAACACCACTGTCAGGGAGGAGGGGGCAACCACGATGGATTAAACGGTCGTCCGTGTCCACAGTCTGGCTACTGGCTGCGCCCAGCCCCATTACTGCTAGCACTCAGGCTGACAGCTCACCTGTGGTTGAGTGGCTCACCACAGGGCATGACAGACGGCTAAAGTCTTCCCGGGAGACTTATCGAGAGACCTCCCTGGTTCGCCTTACCGACAGGTTTGAGGATCCGTTTCTGCCGGACGACGTTCCCGAGCCAGACGGTGTCATTTGTCCTGATATCGTCTCTCTGCCTGCGAGATCCTGGCAATTACAGAAGGTTGGAATGCTTATATTTGGGAGCTCCAACATTAGGGACCCCTTATGGACATGATTACTAGGGATAGAAAGAAGACCAATGTATCCTCCTTGTGCATACCAGGTCCTGTCATTCCAAATGTGGAACGGGTCCTTCTAGATGCCGTTAAGAGCCCAGGGTGCAGCCAACTGTAGGTGGTGGCTCACGTTGGTACGAACAATGTGAGTCCCTTTGGATCAGAAGATATTCCCTCCGGTTCTGAGCGGCTATCTGAAGTGGTCAACACTGAGTCTTGCTTGCAAGATAATGGCAGAACTCACCATCTGCAGCACAGCTGTCTAGACTGACTGAGGCCCTTCAATACATAGCCAAGTGGAGGATCCGAATCTAAGACTCAGATGGTGTGTACATGGTGCCTTTTTTAAGTTAGAGGCCCTCAGGAACACACACAAAGGGTTTTAGTCTCAAAGGATGCATGTTACACATAGGGCAAATGCAGATCTAAAATAACTGGCCTAACAGCTGTAAATTGTCATAGCTTTGTGGGGAAAGCACCAGATCTCCAAGCACTAATAGAAAGTACTGCAGCCCAAATCATGACAGGTAGTCAAAGTTGGCTATAATTGAAGATAAGATCAGCTGGAATTTTTACAAAGGTTCAAATGGTGTTGAAAGGATAGATTGAATAAAATAGGTGGTGGCGTGTTTATTGCTGTCACAAGACGTTTATCCTGCTCCAAAATTGAAGTAGATAGTGCCTGTGGGTTGGTACAGGTAGAGATTAATACTGATGAATTTTCGGGCTTCCAGTCAGATGACAGTGTCTTTTAACCGCGACATTTCAATCAGTGTCATATTCATCATCTTCTAGATGAAGTGCTAAGCTCGTGCGGATGCCGAACTGTATATACCTGTGTGTGGCCCTCACCATCAGTCCGTGAGAAGCTGGGTCCACTGGAGCCGGCAAGCGGGACGGTGTGGGAAGTGAACATGCCGCTCACATCCCTGTCAGAGCAATCTGGGCACATCTCAGGGGCATGACGGTTCACGACATGTTCTCGGCGCATTGCAGCTATTGTTGGATCCTGTGGCACGCTCAGTTGGTATCCTCAGTCCCTGTTTATAAGATTATTCTGAATCAGTATTACTACAGATTCTTTTATAAAACTGTCTCAATAACTATCTGCTCGGCATAGCACCCCAATTTTCTCAAAGTCAAAGGTGTGGTTTTATTTTATGCTGTGCTCTGCTATAGCACATGTTTCTGTCTATCCGAGTCCAATATTCACAGGCAGTGCTATATATTCCCGGTGTGTCGAGTTCGAGTGGGTCTTTTGTTGAGCAGACCAACTCTTACATCTTCACCGGTGATCAGAAGAAGGTTTTTTATGTTCGATTTTTTCAGTAGTTGTTCAATTTTGTCTAACAGTGGTCCAAAAGTCTCTGGCCTCCTCCACCTTCCTACTTATTTTCGACATTCTCTCTCATCTTGAATGCTGTACCAAACTGTGTTTCAGTGTAGCCATTTTCCCCAAAACCTCTCTTAGGTGTTTAAGTTTGTCCGAGACGCTTTCTTTGTCACAGATGACACGTGACCTGTGTACCAATATGGTTCGTACTGTCTGCCATTGGGCTGCATGATGGCAGCTAGTTCCATGCAGGTACAGGTCTGTGTGCATCTGCTTCCTATATACTGAATGGCCTAGTGTGTCATCCACCTTCTTTATAATTAATATATCAAGGAATGGAAAACAGCCATTTTCCTCTACTTCCACAGTGAAAGCGATGCTGTGCTGAGCCGACAGCTATTGGAACAGTGTTAGAAAAGAAATACTGGTTCACAATAAACTCATTAACAGGGACCAAGGATACCAACCAAGCATGGCATGGTATACTACAATATCTGCAATACGACGAGAGTGTACCATGAAGCATCACACCTTCAGATTGCGACCAGAATTCTCTGGTGGAGATGCAGGCGGCGCAATTGGTTCCCCCACCAATCTACCTGCTGTTCCACTGGACCCAGCCTCTTGCGGCCCGATGACAGGAGGCATGCGCAGGTGTAAATAGTTCACCATCCGCATGAGCTCGACACTTCACCTAGAAGATTACAAGTATGGCACTCATTGAAACGTTGCAGTTATAAGACACTGCTGGAAGCCTGAACTCTTAGTTATATACCCTGGGAAAGCATATATTCAGAGATTATACTAATAGCCACAATAAATTAATATTATTATTTACCATTCCCCTGACTCTCACATGATTAAATTACAGAAATTTTCAAAGAAAGCTGGAATCAAATTTAAAAAAATGTACCTAAAGCATACAATTGTAAATGATCGCAAGTTCAGCTAAACCTTGATATATTGGCAAAAATACATGTTCAAACAGGACGCAAGCATAAAAAATAGTCTGAAATAGGACTGACCACATTCTCCAAAAACTATCTTGAGCAATTACTTTATGAACCAACTAGAATAATAAATTGTTGTTAAACACACTTGACATCCTAGCAACAAATAATCCTGAGCTAATAAAGAGCATTAAAGAAGATACAGCGATTAGTGACCACAGAGTTGTTATGAAAATTTCCAAATCCATGAAGCATGTTGGGATTTATTCCCATCTGCTTCCATTAGTGAATCTCCCGATACCAGTGTTGCACAATGATAGGTACGATTGTAATTTGTGTACTATCATTTTCTTTTTCCAGAACTTGTCATTCTTTTTTCTCAAGAGACTATCATAAGTAATTTTCTATTATTTGGAGTCACAGAGATTTGTTTAATAAGCAAATATTAATTACTTTACGTAAGAGGCATATTGTTGTAGTTATTACATTTCACAAGTAATGTTAGGAAAGTTTTGTCCTCATTAGTTTCTGTGTAATTACTGTTTAGTGCAATATTATTGTAGACAAACCTATTTCATTAAATATGTAAATGAAACACCATTAATATAACCGAGACTTATATATCAATTTACTCAGTATTACTTACACTATCTTTTACTATAGCCAGATGCATGTAATAGTTCACTTTTCCATTGTAATTTATTTAATTTATTCCAAATCTCATGCCACTTTCCTCGATGTCAACCTCACCCTTCACACATCAGTCCACATCAAACCAACCAATAAACAACAGTACCTCCATTATGACAGGTGCCATACATATTTATGTATGTAAGGTGTATAAAATAATAACAACAACTATTATTATTATTATCATAACTAAAAAAAAAAAATATTACTGCAAGTGTGAATGAAATAATGTTAAATACTACTTGCTGAGGATCAGAGATGCAATAGTGCAGCGTCAAAGATAAGTTGCTCTTATGCACAAAGAAGTGGCAATTATAAGTTGAACTATATTATTATTATTATTATTATTATTATTATTATAAGTTGGACTATAATAATAATAATAATTATTATTATTATTTCCTTGTAAATTCAACAAAAGCATTGTTCTAAAGGTAAGGGCTCTAGAGAAAAACTCTGACTGAATTGTCCTATCCCATTAAGTTTGTGTTATATGTTTGTTACTGAGTGTATAAGTTTTATTCCATGACACAGTAGAAAGTGTTTTAAGTATATGTATAATGAAGAGTCCAGCATTATTCATGGGAGTAGTCTCTGAAGTTTCTTGTACCCAAAGTTCTCCCCTACAGAGTAGGAGAAGGAACTGATGTCGAATTATGTCTGAGGAGAATGATTAACAAGGTCCTCATTCTTCAATTAAAGACTTAAGGCAACAGAAAAAGAACAACCTGCATATTGAGGTGAAGTGATGACTTAAGACTGGGCCCCGGAGTGTACTGCCACCAATGTTGTAAATGTATTAAACCCGAGTCACCACAGAAGCTTATAATAGTTTTCTCAATGAAAACCTGTCACATAACTTGGCAAAAAATTTTGACATATATAAAATATAGTAGCAGGAAAATACAATACCTTCATCACACAACAGCAATGGCGATGCTACTAATGACAGTGCTACTAAAGCAGAAATGCTAAACACAGCTTTCTGAAATTCTGGAAAGATGAAGCAAATATTCCAGAATTCCAATCAAGAACTGCCAGCATGCTTAATTTAGAAATAGGTATTCTCATAGTAGTAAATCAACTTAAATCAAAAGTAAGTCTTGCAGTCCAGATTGTATACCAATTAGGTTCCTCTCAGAGTATGTTAATGCAACAGCTACTTATCTACCTATCACATACAACTGCTTGCCATACCCAACCACTGGAAAGTTGCACAGGTTATGAGAGAATGAAACACAGATAGCTATTTATTCACATCAAGTGCTATTGATTCTATATTTGTAGTTTTCTAGAAGGCTTTTGACACTGTACCTCATAAGTGGCTTCTACTCAAATTGCATGCTTATAGAACGTTGTCTCAGATGTGTGATTGAATTAGTGGTTTCCTGTCAGATTGGTCACAATAACTGACAGAATGTTATAGAGTTAAATGGAAGTATAAATGGTCTGACAGACAAATATTATTTTAAAGTAATTATGTAGATGTAATGTCGTGCGAGTGTAATGGGCATGTCTCACACCAGGGTCTTCCAGATAAGATTCCAGTAGAAGAGCTTGGGATTAAGAGTGGCATAGGAATGAGCTAGTAGGATGTGAGAACTAAAAATTCTCCATTCACAATTTTCATTATTACAATTTATCAGAGGGATGTGTTTGGATTATTTTGATTTTATTACCAACCTTGAAAGAAAGTTCAAAATTTTCACCACCCCAAACAAGCAGTCCTGGATCATATGCACCCAGTTCCAGAAAATACTGCCGATTTATGGCAAACAGACCACCGGCGTGTGTTGGGGACCTGTAAAACACAACACACAGACAACTCTTAAAAATTAATACTTGTTGCTTCTCAGGTTATTGAAAATGAGTACCTGGAAATGTTCTGTAACATCAAAAAACTGCAAGAATGGTAGGGAGTTGGTAAAAATTGACACACAAAGTAAATAAAAAAATTAGGATGGGAAAAAATAATTCTAATGTATCTATTTGAAAATTCTAATTGAATCACTATGAGCCCAAACAGTTAACTGTTTAAAGCATAAAAGTTTAAACATACCTATGTTACTGCAAAGGCATTAGTTACCACATTGTTGGTGAAATATTAACTCTTTATCTAGGACTTAACCAAAAAATATGGGTCTTCTTTCAAAGGACATTTCAGACTCATGAAATTACATAAGAATTATTCTGAAAACATAGAGGCATCTTGTCAAACTACAGAATATGTCACACATTACTGACAATGAGGAAACAGAATGAAACTTTCACTCTGCAGCGGAGTGTGCGCTGATATGAAACTTCCTGGCAGATTAAAATTGTGTGCCGGAACCGGGACTCGAACCTGGGACCTTTGCCTTTCACGGGCAAGTGCACTACCGACTGTGCTATCCCGACACGACTCACGAGGCCGCCTCACAACTTTACTTCCGCCAGTACCTTGCCTCCTACTTTCCAAACTACACAGAAGCTCTCCTGCGAACCACGCAAGACTAGCACTCTTGGAAGAAAGGATATGGTGGAGACATGCCAGGAAGTTTCATTCTGGAAACATCCCTTAGGCTGTGGCTAAGCCATGTCTCCACCATATCCTTTCTTCCAGGAGTGCTAGTCTTGCATGGTTCGCAGGAGAGCTTCTATGAAGTTTGGAAAGTAGGAGGCGAGGTACTGGCGGAAGTAAAGTTGTGAGGCGGCCTCGTGAGTCGTGTCGGGATAGCACAGTCGGTAGTGCACTTGCCCGTGAAAGGCAAAGGTCCCAGGTTCGAGTCCCGGTTCCGGCACGCAATTTTAATCTGCCAGGAAGTTTCAGTGAGGAAACACGTAATTTATACAAAATTCATATAATGTGATAAAATTTGTTGAAATGACACACGTGATGAGTGAGTTTTGCAGACTCCTGTATCATTTTGTCAGTGAAGTTCACTCGATAGTTGGGGACTCTAGTCACACACGTATGTTTTCAGTATAATTTGTATGTAATTTCCTAAGTCCAACAAGTCCTTCTGAAGAACACAAAATTATTTTCGTCAAAACCTAGGTATTTATTTTCAATTAGTTGGCTGTTATTTCACCAACACACTGACTTAAAGTATACTAAGTGATCAAAAATCTCGGGACCTCCAACATGGGAAAGTACTAAGCCTTTGAACAGGAATAATAGTCCAGAAACACCCTGGTTGTAAACAGGTTACGACATCCTTTTCACTGAGCGATACTGTGCACTTTGTCTTGCCACTTTTTCCATCATTGTACGTAAATACCTTTTCATAATGATAAATCTACACCTGTGGAAGCCTGTCACTAGCAAGTGAATTTCGAAGAGCAGCTACAACGAAGATAGAAACATGCAAACAGGGATAGTATACAGAATGAAACTTTCACTCTGCAGCGGAGTGTGCGCTGATATGAAACTTCCTGGCAGATTAAAATTGTGTGCCGAAACCTGGGACCTTTGCCTTTTGTGGGCAAGCGCGCTACCAACTTAGTGGTAGATACACTTTCTTAGAGGTTTTCAAGCTGTAATGGCTTCATTCACCTTTAAATGAACTAATGTGTTGGCGAACTGCCTCAAGTGCCCCTGATGTCACACAATGTTTTGAATTAGAGTATTGGCCTCGACCATCCTTAGGATTCACACTTTTTTTTTTTTTTTTTTAGATATTCCATGAAAATATGTAAAGGCTTTAGAACAAACATTTACTTCAGTGACAGAATTCTCCCACTTCACTCTTACACGATATGAATAAGTGTTGTCATGAAATTTAGCTTCATTTTCCGGTCGCCTAGGTCTCCTTTGCAATATAATATTTACATTAATTAGGCCTGCCAAGTAACCATTCGACTCATTCACAGTCATTTTGTTATAATTAGATATAATATACCCACGTTCTGCGTCAGTAATACTCTGGAAACATTTCAATGTGGAACATTTACAATCTGGCCCTAATTCATGGGTGGATGATAAAAGTTTATGTCTCACGTCGGAAAGTCGACCTGTTCTCTTTCTTTTCTTCGTTGAATGTGACTGTTGACTGAAGGTGATACTTTCCTCATCTACATTTTTTATGTTCACTTTCACAGTTCAGTTAAAACGTAAAATAAACTATAGAAAATCACACAACACACAAAGCACTATCTTAACCTCGCCAACAGCAGATGCTCAACACCTGGACTACGGAACATAAACGACAGGTGCGATCAGTGCGTTCAATTGACTAACCACTTTTTTCCTAGTTTCACATTGACTTACCTCCTTTTTCCTGTGGATGCTATGTTTTTAAACCGCTGTAACTTTGAGACTATCCCCCTTCTTTCCATGAAACAAAAACCGCTAAAAGCAGCTTGTTGCAAGCTTTCTAAAGCTGTAATAATCTAAAATTTCATTTTTTTTACTTACCCCTTTTTCCCGTGGACCCTTCATATGCGATTATAGGTGCTACGAAGGACACACTTGCCTTCAAGAGAAAGGTTCTGCAGCATCTCAATATGGATGGAATGGGGCCCAGGAGAAGAAGATCGGGTCAGGGCGAGAGCTCGGTCTAGCTCCTGCATGGTGAAGGAGACATTATAACTTTCACGGTTAAAAGAGTGGAAAGAAGGTCACCGTGCCTCCGCAACCTGTTTGCGAGGGAGGAAGGCAGGGTAGTAATGGGCAGAGCTCGAAACCTCCGCAAAGGAGCAGTCCAAAGCGTTGGAAACATCAGCGGGGTCCACAAGAACTGCGTTCTTGACGGTCAGGCCAGAAATTGGGGAGTGGACCTTGATGCCAGATAAACGGCGTAGGCCACCCCAGACAGCCGAGGAGGGAGTAAAGCGGTTAAAAGAACTGGTAAAAGCAATCCAGCAAGCTTTTTTTGCTGTCGTTTACAACTCGACGACATTGCGCTCGCAGTTGTTTTGTAGTTGATACTATTCTCCAACGTTGGATGGCGGGTGGAAGGTGCATAAAGCACGTCACCGGGCTCTAAGAGCATCGCGGCAGGCTGCAGTCCACCAAGGGACCAGGACATGACGTGGAGAACAGGATGTACGAGGTATGGAATGTTCGGCAGCGGTGAGAATAACCTCTGTGAGGTATTCGACCCGAGTGTCACAGCTGGGGAAAATTCTGATTGTGAAAAACAGCCATGGAAGAATAAAGCCCCCAGTCGGCTTTAGAGATGTTTCAACTGGTGGGACGAGGAGATGGGGTATGATGCAGGAAATGGATTACACAAGGGAAATGGTCATTCGAGTACATGTCAGAAAGTGCATACCACTCAAACAGACGTGCAAGCTAAGGAGTGCATAGCGTGAGGTCTATGTGGGAATAAGTATGTGTTGTGTCAGAAAGGAAGGTCGGTGCACCGGTGTTTAGGCAGACAAGATTGAGGTGGTGGAAAAGGTCCACTAAGAGGGAGCCTCTCGGACAAGGTGCTGGAGAGCCCATTAGGGGGTGGTGGGCATTAAAGTCGCCTACCAACACAAAGGGAGCTGGTCAACGAGGTGTAGCCCATCTGCCCTAGTAAGGGCAGATGATGATGGCGAATAGATATTACAGAGGGAAAAAGGAAAAGGTGGAGAGAGTGATGTGGACGGCAACCGCCTGTAGGTGAGTATGCAATGAAATGGGATGGTAATAGACGTCGTCCTGAATGAGCATCAGAACCCCTCCATGGGCTGGAGTACCTTCCATAGGTGGCAGGACGAAACGCACAGAAGTGTAGTGGGGGAAGTCTACATGATCACATGGACCTAACTTAGTTTCTTGGAGACAGACTAGAAGCGGGCAGTGCAATCTAAGGAGTAGTTTTAATTCCTCCCGATTGCAACAAACGCCGCGAATATTCCATTGAAGGAGCGCCATGATAAAAAATGAGAGAAGATTAAAAGGAACAAGCAAGCGGGGTCACCTCGACGGCCGCTGAGGACCGGACTTCGAGGGAGCACTGCTATCGCTATCTAGAGGCACGGAATCATGTTCCATGGGTTCAACTGACGCATCTGCCACCTTCCCTAGTTGATCAGGAGGGGCAGCTTCCACCGCCGGTAAAGGGTCAGGTGCCCGGCTGACAGAGTGCCCCGGTGAAACAGAAGACGGCCGAGGCCAGCAACTGTTGGATGGCGTGACCGAAGAGTTGTGCCGCAGTGGGAAAGGGGCTGTTCTTTTTGTGAGCCTTCTTCATGAATGGGTTCTTTTTTTGAACTCCAGGCAGCGGATTCAGGTGCCCAGGATGTGTGGGAACTGGTCTACAAATGGACTGTAGAACGAGCAGAAGGGATCGGAGAGGTGGAACAAGCAATTTTTGGGCTAGTCGACCTGACAACAGTGTCACAGAAGGTGAAATCACAGGTCTGAATGCCTACCTCCTTAGTTGGTCAAGGGGAGGTGAGGACCTGGCTGTAAGTACCTGATGGTAGTACAGTGGGCTTCCTACTTGCTAATAACTTCCGAGCGGCATAGGTTTAGACCTTTTCCTTGACGCGAATCTCCTGGATGAACCGCTCTTCTATACAAATGGGGCAGTTCCGTGACGAAGCAGCATGGTCACCATGCTATTAATGCAGCGAGGGGATGGAGGTGGACATTCACCCTCACGGGCGTCCCTGCCACAGGTGGCACACTTGGCTGCATTAGGACAAGATTTACTAGTATGATTAAATCTCTGGCAATGGTAGCAGCGCGTAGGATTGGGTGAACAGAAATGACTTCGTAGCCCGCTTTCACCTTAGATGGTAGGTCAACCCTGTCTAAAGTCAAGAAAACAGTACGAGTCGGCACTAGATCATTGTCAACTTTTTTCATAACGCGATGAACAGCCGTAACTCCCTGATCGGACATATAGTTGAGTATATCCTCATCCGTTAACCCATCCAGGGATCTTGTGAAGACTACACCCCCCCCCCCCCCCGTGAGGAGTTGAGGGTGTGGTGTGCCTCCAGTTTTACAGGGAAAGTATGCACAAACATAGTCCAAAGTAATTTCTGTGTCTGAAACGCATTTTCAATTTCAAACAATAAGGTCCCATTGCGCTGTCTGGAGCAGGTCTTCAAGGGACCTGCGATCGCATCGACACCCTTCTGAATAGTAAAAGGATTTACAGCAGAAAAATCCTGAGAGTCAGTACGAGATACTACCAAGAACTTAGGAATGTTAGGCACGACTTTCTGTGGCTGAGAATCGTCATGTTTCCGCTTTTGGGTCAAGGTTATAGAAGATTTGGAAGGTTTCATAGCGGAGGTGTCCCCATGATTACCGGCGTCTCTGATGGCGTGCACCTTCCTTGTGGGCGCCCTCTCTGAGGGCGCAACAGCCTTAGGTGACTGTTCGCACCTCAGGTCACACCTCCCGAGAACGGACGGAGGAACCAATCGGCATGTTCGGAAGGTACCAGCTCGGGTAATCACCCCTCCCTGGGCCCGGCCTTTACGAGAGGGTACGTATGTGCCCTACATGTTTACCCGGGGCGGGGAGTTACGCCTTACCCTGTCACCAGCTATGCAGAGCGTGGGTTGACCTTCAGACACGCACAGGGAGGAAAGAAGGAGGAGAAGAGAAAGGGATGGAGGGAGAATCTCAAATGCTGAGGCGGAGAATGTGGGTCAAGGACAAGGAGAAAGGAGCAAGAGGGGAAGACGAAATAACAGGAAAGGAAGAGGACTAAGAAAAGGAGAAGTCTTAGAGGAGGAGAAAAAGAAACCTTGGATTGACTGAAAACGCCCGTCTTCGGGCTAAGGCACAAACCGGGGGAAAGAGGGAAGCGGCCTGGGACAGAAGAAAGGTCGCTTCGGCTCTGGGCCCCGTGCGCGCCACACACAAGAGCTGTAGGCCCCCTGGGGGGCTGAAAGAATTTGTCTGGAGTGTAGAATTGTATGGGAGTGAAACGTAGACCATAAGGAGTTCAGATAAAAAGATGATAGAAGCTTTTGAAATGTAGTGCTACAGACGAATGATGAAAATTAGATGGGTAGATCATGTGACTAATGAGGAGATGCTTAACCGAATTGGGGAGAAAAGGAGTCCTGACTAAGAGAAGGGATAGATTGGTTTGACACATTCTGAGACATCAAGGAATTGTGAACTTAGCATTAGAAGGAAGTGTGTGGGGTAAAAATCATAGAGGGAGACTGAGAAATGAATACAGTAAGCAGATTCAAAAGAATGTAGGTTGCCGAACGTATTGTCAGATGAAGAGACTCGCACAGGACAGGGTAGCATGGAGAGCTGCATCACACCAGTCTGCAGACTGAAGACCACAACAAATAACAATTGCTCCATATAATAAAAAACAACAGACAATCAATTACAGATGACCTTAGTCTTCTCTCTTCCTTGGCACTGTGCAGTTCTTTTACTCCATACCAGTGAGCAAAAATTCGCCCGCCTAAACCTGCGGAAATAAATTCCGTCTGGCAGTATTTGCACACACAGTTCCAAACCCCTTCGAGCTAGGAACCAGTAGTGTACAATGTTACACTACAATTTTCCATCTTTCACATGATGATACTTTGGAATTTAATTGAATTCTCCAGTGCAAATATGTACATAAGTATTTTTTGGTTACGTCTGCCATCTCGCAATCTAGTCTTATTTTTGAGTTTTTTCAACCCCCTCTGAAGTGCAGAAAAAGACACACAAGCAATCATTGATTTCATAGATCACTGCAGTGAGCCATCATTCTCGCTGTTCATAAAATGTCACAAAAAATACTTACTTGAATATTTGCACGTCACAATAAGAATAAATTCTCGAAATGTGTCTTACTAACTATTGAACTACTAGAGGCACACACTAAGATGAAACTTGGCTCGGTGGCTGACGGGAGCAATCTCAAATGGGGAAAAACCTTTACAGTTGTTCTATCGGCCACCGCACCACGAGTCATATTGGCGCGTATTGCGAACAGTGAAACGTGAAATATGTGTTTGAATAAAGACAGAGTGTCAAGAAATGTGACTGTATCTTTTATGAACACTACATGATGGTGAAATCCATACCGGTGTCAATTTATATCAATTTTGTCAGTTTTTTTCTCCATGACCATCATCTCATAAAGCGTAAATAATGGGAAAAATTTAAGTATGTTAATGCAAAACGAGGGCAAATTAACATTGTGAACATAGAAAATTTGATGGGAATGACAAAAAGTGCTGTAAATGATGGAAAAAAGTATAAGCGTGGTTATACTTTATAAGGAACTTAGTGTAAGAGGTGCAATGTAAAGGAAATGACAAGTGATGTCACGGTTCTGTAGTTGTAATGTCTGAGAACGTTATGGGAGATCCATGTTTAACTCTTCAATATTTTTATTTTTTACTTTTTACAGAGTATCAACTGTCTTGTCTGGTCTTTGACATGTCTATTATCTATTCAATTTTGTGTGTGTGTTGTGGTGTAACATCTATGCTAAACAACTGCTCTATTGGCAGTTCAAAGGAAGTGGCTCTTGAATGGAAGCCGAAAGCATTTAATGAAAAGATAAGGCAACCAAATCCTCTGTTGGAAAACACGTTTACCATACATATCATATGATTGATATACTGTCACAAAATGTTAAGATTCGCTTAATGGCACACTTATCTTTTATGCCTGGTGAGAGAGATTTTCCTCCTTGCCAGGTTCCTGTGCTTCTTTAGAAATTATCACATTCATAGACACAATAGAAACAAGGGTGTCAACAGATGAACACAGCAGTTTCACCACCACACACTTTTCCTGTGCACTGTGAAAACATACGCTTTTAATGGTTTTGAATTTTTTAATGTGTACAGCAGAAAATCCTGCATTTATCCAAGCAAATCTGAACATGTCCCACAATTTCGAAAAGTGAAGTCAATTTGAATGAGAACTTCGACTAACCCAGTTCACACCCAATTATCTGTCATTTTCATTGTCATGAGGCATCTCGCCGGCACATTCTATTACCACATTTTCTTATCAAGATAATATATTCTTACTATAGGACTCATATTCCAGAGCTACTGTATAGCATGACAAATGCCAAGGAAACAAAAAGAGGCTCTGTCAATGAGCAGACAGACAGTTCATAATTTTGTGAAAATTTTAAGAATTAAATAGACCGAAGGTGATTTGAACAATGACCTCCTGCATTGCAGTCCATCACCATCACCACAAAACTTTACCACCTTGTCTCTTTATCTCTGCCCCATTTTGCATATCTAACACTGACTGTTAACTACTTCAATTTTGCTCTTTTTAAGCATTCTGAACAACTTCTTGTTTTCATCCTTTACCTGTATAATTTTACCACTAAAACTGAAAAAGAGGGTAGGTGAGGAAATTGATGGGGAGTTTCCCCTTGTGAGAGAAAAATAAATACTTCCTTTGACTAAGTAAAAAGGTGTTATAACCAAACGAATATCTGACGTAAAATTTTTATGAAAAATGAAAATTAAATATAGGGGTTGATAAGGAATTGTCATTTCTAAATCAAGTAGATACATACTTGTAAGGCTCAGAGTTGTGTTTACGACGGGAGGCTTCCCGTGCTGGCAGCTCATTCTCCTTGTAGAGCATACCCCATTCAAAGATTCCACGATAATGGTGCCCTTCTTGATATACCGGTCTGTACTCAAATGTTTTGTGGTCGATTCCATCAATCACAGGTACTGTCATCACAGTCCTATGTGCACAATTAAACAACAGAAGTAAAACAAAAAATCTTATGGAGAGACATATTATTATTATTATTATTATTATTATTATTATTATTAATAATAATAATCTGAAAGAGCACATTTTAGTATATTTTAACATATGAAGTAAGCCCAAACTTGAATTAATAAAAAAAAAAAAATAAATAAATAAATAAATAAAAATAAAAAAAACTGCAAGTGACATCTGTCTCCATAATCTAACTCAACCTCAAAGAACTTGGTCCATCTGTCGACAAGCTCTACTTCTAGGTTAGAGAATTATTATGATGATAATAGCCATCTTCAGTCACAATGTTTTTATTGTCCGACGCGTTTTGGACAATAAATACATTGTGATTGAAGATGGCTTATTATAATATCTCTGACCTATAAGGTACAGTTACGGATAGCCCGCAACTAAATGTCATTAAAGAAGTCCTATTTTTAACTTAGTTTAAGAGTGTCTGTCAGTTGGATCAACAACTTACCTGTCCCTATATATTGGTGCAAGCAATGGCGGTAGCCAGTTGGTGTTGACTTCACAGTGAGCATCCAAGAAGAGAATGACTTCACCTCGTGCCTCACGAGCTCCAAATGACCGCGTTCTAATAAGTCCTTCACGCTCTTTGTTACGAACAAGGCGAACTTTTCCATCAAATCTTGTTATGTACTCTTCGAGTTTGGTCTTCAGATCCTCTACACAAAAATAAAACAGATTGAACAAACAGTGACAATTATTTCATACTTTAAAGGTCTCTTTTACGGCTCAAGTTGCAATAGGAAATATGTTTCTCATACAATTAAGATTATAACCTGCTAAAAGAATAATTCACGGTGCTCCGCCACTATCATTTTTAGACATTTGTTTCAATATACTAGGCATTTTGATTATTGCTTTTCAGTATATTTATTTCCGCATGACAGTCAGTACTCCACATAAAGTTGCCTTGAGCACAAAACATTCTGCTACATCCAAAATTTTTGATTACTTACTCATTAATATACAATGACAGTGTAATGAATTTAACCCTCAGCAAACCAATTGTTACTATAAATGAAGATCAAGATACCATTTACAATTTTGTACACAATGATGCATTAACTTTGTAAAATTTCGAATATATTTACAGACTGCTTATGTATACACTACAATAATAATTAAAATAAGACAGTCTAGATTGCAACTTGTTGCGTTTATTGCTGGCAACCAGTTTCGGTTCTGTAGGCCTTTGGCACCTTATTGATGGATGGTGGCGGTGGCCGGAGCAGGCGTCAACAAATTGCGATCTAGACTGTCTTATTTTAATTATTAAAATTTTCAAGATTGCTGTCAAAAAATCTTGGATTTACGCACCTTTAGCAGATGAAGTTTATGCCAGTAAATAAGAATAAAGAATCTCTGACAAAAGAATATCTTAGGCTTCTAGCTGACAATATTTACACAGTTGACTAGTGAAATTCCTAAGTAAAATAATAAATAAATACTAATCTGGATTAGGATGCAGAAGTTATTTTTACTATGATCTAGGGAGATTATAAATATATCATTTCTTTCGATGATTCAAAAGTGATAATCGAGTGGCTATAGCAGTATATGCCTTTAAAATATGAATAATATTTAGTTACGCAGATGGAACTTAACCCTTTGCTACTGAAAGTATTGATCCTCTTTCATAATGGTTGTATATTGTAAATGATCCTGAACATTTCTTTCTGTGACGATTTTAGTCTGTGCACTACATTCCAGCATAGTTATCGAAGGATTAATATTTGTAAATGCCTTTTATTTTAATTTTGTTAAGGCGTCAGGGTACTCACTCGTTTAATTCATCATATTAGATGATGAGTATCAAAGTTTACTTTAAACGGCATAGAGCTGGTTGTTGATCTATGCATTGAATGAAGCAGACATAACACTTTAGTTAAGATGGTTATAGGAGACCCAAGGGAAAGGAGATGGCTTGCGGCCGAGGGTCCATAGTAGCAATGCAACGAAAGGCAATGCTGTCACCAAGCAGGGCATCAAAGACGCAGCTGCAGCAAAGGACGTTTTCAGTGGCATGGGATTTAGTCACTCGTATTTAGACTTAGCCTCGGCTACGGTCCACAGTCTCGAAACACTATTATCCTTCTCTCCTTATGAAGTACGGTGCAGTTCGGCGAGCGAGGAAAATGGTGTTAGGCACAAGTTAACAACATAACAAAATGTGGGGGGGTGAAGGGGCATCCGGACGGGACGGATGTCCATAGTCCCTGTATGTGGGGCTACATATGCAGCAGGATGACACCAAGCATTGCACAGGGTGAGGTGCATACAGCTGTACGCCTCAACCGTAAACTGTCCCCTTGACCTATTCTGGTGACTTATCACCTTTGAACGAGAAGATGAAGGCACCAGTAGCAACGCTGTCAACTTTAGGTTTCCTAAGGACACCCCGTCACTCGAGATTAGTGCACAAATCCTCGTCGGATGGCAAAAGGAGGTCCCGGTGAAAGATGATACCTGTACCATATTTAGAGGAGTTATGGAGAGGGGCACGTCACCCAACTTGTCACAGCTAGTAAGACCCGTGACTGGGCAGGGGACACTTTTTTGAAAGGACTGAGCCACTCAATATCTTTGACATGGCTGCCACTTCTCCGTACTTATCTTCTAAATTGTCAACAAAGAACAATGGCTTAATGGAAGCAAAAGATTTCCCATCAGTCTTTGTGCATACTAGATACTGGAGTAAATAGGGTTCTGCATGCTCTTCTGCCTGTTGTTGTTCTAACAGCATGGCAAGGGAAGGAAACTATCTGGGGGCATATTGCAATTCCCCGCTTAGAGATGGCAATTGTATGTCTGCTGACATTGATTTTCTGTTTGTTTCTTCTTGGTCCCGAGAGCAACCAGGAAAGTGGAAGTCCACACAGGCAGAGCTCCACTTGTCTCGGTAAGCCTGATACATCTGAGGTGCGGCAGGTTCCCAGAAGTTGTCCGCTAGTGACTTTACCACCTCAACGACTGTGCATCTCCTTGGCATGCAGCACACCTTGAGATTGAGGGTGGGTTTTATTATTATAGAGGTTTATTCTGTCCTCGGGGCCAGGGCAATTAAGCCACATTTCTCAGACTGCTATGTACAACGTTCCACCCTCACGTTGTACGTTAGATGCTGAGGCTCACACACAGCTTAAGATGACTGTTGATGCGACTCAGTCCCCTACTCAGGGATCAGGGTTGGCCAAGCCCAAACTCAGAAAACTAATGCCGGGCACCCTGAGGGTGCAAAAAAATGAAGTAAAGAACTAAAATCCTGTTAAAAAAGGAATACAGATATAAAAGGGACATTGTCATTTTTATGTAATTTCAATTTATGTAATTTAAATTTCAACCGTGGTTTATTCTTGTTCATGACTTAATTTCTATGTGTTGTATAATTAGTGTAGATATTTTTAGATGACCTGTTAAAAAGACCAATTGATACACATATTCAATCAGCAACTGCAGAGCTGAAAACAATTAGCTGTAGCTATTAAGATCAAACTGTGTTTTCCAAAAAATATTTCTTTTTCTCTATTTCAATCATATTTTTAATTTCATGTTTTCTAACTAATATAGTAACTTATAACTAAGCGAATGTTCACTTTGATTCAAAGAACTGATCTGTTGAATATTTATAAATAGGCAACATAAAAATTTTGAAGTAGTAATTAGATATCGCTTCTGGCAACTTCCACACTTCATGGAGGCAATATAATATTATGGAAATATAAAGAATGACCTTTTTTTATTGTATTACATTTTACTAAATTACTTAAATTTTTCAGTAAATTTTTTCAAACATTATGAAAGATATTAGGAAGAGGTGAAACACTCCTATCTTTCCTTCACTATATTCAATGCGACACCTCACATTTCCGTCTATCGGAGCCTTTACAGAACTTTCCATCCACACCCTTGCCCCGCATCCTTCCCCCTCCACTCTTCACCTCACCCACGCTCAAAATGCTCATGACGCTGTAGCAGCTGGACACGTTGGTCGTCTATGACCAGTTGTCTGATCGTGTGAATGTACGTGTTTCTTTTCCTAATGAAGGCCGTGGGAGAAAATTTAAGTCGTGTGAATGCAATTATCTATTTTTCATGCCCGTCAGTAGCTTGGCAAGCCTCTTTATGTCGATTTGTTATCTCGCCTTTATTATTGACATTCCAATTGGATTTTCCATTGTTAGAATTACAATATTACTGAAATGAGCCACTGGAGGCAGTCCGTCATAAAATACTCTGGTGGTATTGTAAATTATTTACTTTCTGACAATAACAATTCAGTGTACTGAGCTGCCTTGCTTAAGTGGTAGCTTTACAACAAAATTGTGTTTCAACTCCAAATTTCACATAGGTATTTGTAAGCAAACTACTTGATAGTTTCAGTCAAAATCATTAACTGATTCATTTAATCAAGTAACTAACAAACTATGACTGAACGAGTATTACTTAGTCATTAAAAAGTAGAGGGATATGACTCACAATATTACGTATTTGCAAATAATGCTGCGTACCTCCTCTACGCAGCCATTAAAAGCACACATTACCTTTATCACTGAAGTCATCGACTAGTAGAATCTCCTCAAGAAACTGTGGAGGTGTTCGATTGATGACACTGTGGACTGTTCGCATCAGAGTGGACCATCCCTCATTGTGGAAGACTATAATTACACTGGTTCGAGGAAGGTCTTCTGGGTAGTCCCACCTTTTGCATCTAAATACACAAACAGAATACGATTAAAGTGGCAGTTAAAAATCTATTGCTAAGCTATAACATGGAAATGTATAGTAGTTTTTTTGACATATCAGAATGTGTTTAACAAGGCAATTTCAATCATGTGTCCATGTAATTTAAATGACCAGTTATGTAAAATAACTTATTTTTAAAGAATGACTAGATGCATCTGTAAGAACTGGTGTAAACTACACAACAAACTTCACTGAAATATAGATACAAAAATATTTACTGTTAGTGCCCTGGTGTTTGGCAGCAGAGATATTAATGGTACATCAGGGGAGGTCAGGAGTTAAGACACTGGAAGCAGTGGGATCACTCTCTGCCCAGTTAAAACTTCAGTGCCTCCCTACTCCCACTGTCTCTCTCCATTTTCACAATAGGTGCATTCGTTTCAGTCTGGAGTCAGTCACCTGTCTCTCGTTTCAAACAGTCTTCAAATTACTCTTATTTTGCCAATGAGAAAAGAATTGACAGTTCTAAAAACTGTATGTCTGAGGGTGGGTTGGAGGAGAGGGTGGCAGTATGTTGAATTTTGTTTCCTGGAGGTACTGGGAAGTATTTAACAGCCATTCAAAATCAAATGCAAGTGAGAATAAAAAAACTAGCTCTTCAGTCACAATGATGACAAACTTAATGCAGAGTAACCTCCTTTAGTGTATGACATCAACCACTAAGAAATAAGTAGCCAGTCCTAACTTAAAAAATCAGCTGAACTTAAGACTATAACACAAGTAAAAGGCAAGTCAGTCTGGATTAGAAATTGTGTTCACAGTAAACATCATTTACAATCCAGTTGATTGTTTTTGTTACATTAACACTTATGAAAAAACTGAAAGTAGAAGGTTACAAATACTCACTCCGTCAACCTGGTGTCAGGGATGGTGCGGTCAAGAGAGATTTCATCTGAGCAAGCCATATTCATCCCATACTCCGCTAGTGACTGTTGGGCATCATTTTGTCGATCATCCCGCACAAAATGAGGGTGACCTCCCTCTCCTGGGCCTTCACGTGGCAATTCGGGAGCGGGTTCAAAATTTCCACGCCCCTGGCTCTCCCCTCTCAGTGTTGGGACCTAAAAAGTGAACAAACATAGTACGTTACTATCTGCACTTCATCCAATATGATCCCGAATGGTACTCTTTTTCTTACAATGGATTAGCTTAAATATTCCTTCAATTCTTGCAATTATGAGTTAACTAGATGACTCCGTGAACTATGTATCATTTACCTCTTAATATAAACCATATTAATTTAAATCTTACTATTTTAGATGCAGTTGCTTTATAAGGGCATCATCAGATAGTCTAAGCATCGGCTTGCTAGTGGGCAGAAAGAATGGGCAAATCACGCACACATGTCCAGGATAATGTTATTGTTACATTCGTAGAAGTTCAGGGAAGGTTCAAACAGTGATAAAATGTGGAAAATTTGCGAGAAAAATGTATATTTATAACATGTAAAATAATGACTTGGTTGTTGTGTTGGGTGCGTTCAGAAATATACTTTGAAAGAGTAAAGTTACACGAACTGAACCCGTATATGATCCATCAAAGGTAAAAATGAATTGCTGTTTGTTATCTCGCTAAAACTCGAGAACGTCTGAACCAATTTGACAACACATCATTCCATAAACCACTGAATCTATTGCGATTAAATAGCTTGAGTACTGAAGTACCGGATAAGATACTTGAGAAAGTGTGTAATTCAAGATATTTTTTGATTTGATGTATATAAAGCGAACTATCGAAAAATAATTACTCTCTGCAAAAGCTGTTTACTGTGACTTCTTAACTATTTGTCCACAAGTTATAATTAACTTCTAAAAATGCATTGTCCCTTTTGTAAAAAGTGAGTAGAACAGCAGAACAACCGAGGTACCTGTCCTAGTTTTATATAACGAACAAAACAAAAAGAGAATTACCCCTCTCCGTCATGTGACTAGTCAGTTATAGTGCTGAATTCAATTAATAACACATTGAAAAATGCATTTTCAGTTTTTCTCAAATTTTCCATTTTTCCAGTAGATTTTTCAAAGAAGAAAAATAAATAAACAAATACATACATTATTTCACACAAACCTTGTCCTGTCAAGACATACTCAAGTGATGGTCTTACAACCATCTTGCAACTGATTGTTATTCATACGAGAAAAACTGCTTTCGGTTTTTCCTACATTTTCCTACTTTCTGGGCGACTTTTCCAAATTTTTATTTGATGCAAACCTTCCTCTTGCTTTCAACATGAAATATACAAAATTTTATCGCAATTGGACGAACGGTACTGATAGCGCACTGGAAAAAGCTGTTTCAGTTTTTCCCGATTTTCCTCTTTTCTGGACAACTTTTCCATATTTTATCACTGTTTAAACGTTCCCTGGACTTACACGAATATTTCAAGACTAAAATGAAACAAATCGGTTCAGCCATTTTCACGTTTTAGCGAGTCTAACGAACAGCAATTCATTTATATATATATATATATATATATATGATACGAATATTAAGACGAAAAATTCCTAGCAGGAAAAATAAAATATAAAAAATAGACGAAGATTGCTCACCAGGCGAAGGAGCACAGGTGTGACAGCATCACAAATAAATAAATGAATACATGAATACACACACAAACACACACACACACCCACACCACACACACACACACACACACACACACACACACACACACACACACACACACAATTGCGATTGTGTGTGTGTGTGTGTGTGTGTGTGTGTGTGTATATATTCATTTATTTATTTGTGATGCTGTCACACCTGTGCTCCTTCGCCTGGTGAGCAATCTTCGTCTATTTTATATATAATCAAATGGAAGCTAAGCCACAATAAATACAGCCTAAATACCACCCATTTTGGCAAATAGGAATATATTCAAAACAGCTGTAGCACCAACAAACGTCGTCGTAGGTATGTTGTGAGGATGACATAATGTATGGAAGATGGAAAAGTGAGAAATATGTAACTAACTGCTATATAATGAATTAGAATTATAATAATAATAATAATAATAATAATAATAATAATAATAATAAAAATAAAAAGGAGAACAGACAGGCAGCAAAAGGAATTCAGCTTTGAAAAAAGAAATAGCAAAAGTTGTTCAAGAGAGTTGTTGAAGTTAAACCATGTTGAAACTGTGGTCAACTACAGTTAGTCAACAACATAATGCACAAAGGTTTGATGGTCGCATTTGAGTCCAAAACAGGTTTAAGGGTGGAGATAAACTGGAAAAGTTCGAGAAACCTGTATGAGAATGGAAGGAAAGCGTATAATAAGGGCTGGTTATGTAGTGGTAGATTACGACTGTGGAGGTAACAGTCTGACGAAGGAATAATGATATTAAAACCTATAGGAAGTTGCTGAAAAATGATCAGAAATGTCGAAAGAACGAACGGAAATGTGGAAAACGGGACTAGGAAATAATCGCGAAATTGCTAGGAAATGCCAAAAATTGTTATTTCTTACGTAATATCGTAAACTGAAGTTGTGACATAGTTTTAACGCAATAAAATAAGAAATAAGGAGAATAGAGGATATTATAGAGCTGTTGCAGTGTGGAAAAAGGTAAATATAATATTAAGTATAAAAATAATAAATAATAAAATAAGCCTTAATCGTAATTTTAGGTTAGACAAATCCCATGCCACTTTCCTCGATGTTGACCTCCATCTGTCCAACAACCAGATTCACACAAGTCGACATAAAACCCACCAATAAACAACAGTACCTCCATTATGACAGCTGCTATCCACTCCACATCAAACGTTCCCTTCCCTACAACTTAGGTCTTCGTGTCAAACGAGTCTGTTCCAGTCCTGAATCCCTGAACCAGTACACCAATAACCTAATAACAGCTTCCACATCCTGCAGCTATCCTCCTGATCTGGTACAGAAGCAAATTGCCAGAGCCACTTCCTTATCCCCCCAAACAGTCCAGTGCCAGCTGTCACCAGTGCCACATCGTAAACAGCGCTAAGTATCTGAATTTAATTTGTGTCAAATTTAATTTGCCAGTCTAGTTCATTTTCGTTAGTACTCTGTTTTAAGAGGTTTATTTCCGTGCACTTGCAGATTTCGTTTGTACTACTGTTTTAAGAGGTTTATTTCCGTGTACTTGCAGATTTTGTTTGTACTACTGTTTTAATAGTTTATTCTATCGTATTTGATAAATACCATTGTGTTTAGTCTTCGTCTTTGACCGGTGTATTTCAAAACAAGTCAGAGACCGTTACTAAAGCTCATTATCAGTCAGTCCAGTGCCAGCTGCCATCAGTGCCGCAGCGTTAACAGCGCTAAATTGCCGGGCTCAGTTTTGTTGATTTGACAGTGTAGTTACCACTGACCACAGTTCAGTCAGCAGCCAGCCGCCTTCATTAGAGTACTAGGCTTCTTTAAAGTTGTTAATTGCAGTTAATTGTATCGATATGATGGATAGGATGTGTGCCTGCTGTGTGCGGACGCAGGAGGAGTTGGCCGCGGTTCGTGAACAGCTGAGCGTGCTGTTTGCTATGGTCAACCGTCTTCAGGCTGCTGTGAATGGGCATCGTTTAATTCTGGGACTATGGATGTAGAGGAATTGTGGACTACATTTAAGTGCATTGTTAATAAAGTGTTAGAGAAATATGTGCCAGTAAAGATGATTAAGGATGGAAAAGATCCACCTTGGTATAATAATAATGTTAGAAAGCTGCTGAGAAAGCAAAGGCTGTTGCACTCTCGATTCAAAAAAGAACACGCAAATGATGACAGGCAAAAGTTAGTAGAGATTCGTGCGTCTATAAAAAGATCGATGCGCGAAGCATACAATAATTATCACAGCCATACCGTAGCAAAAGATCTTTCCGAGAACCCAAAAAAATTCTGGTCCTATGTAAAATCGATAAGCGGGTCAAAGCCCACTGTCGTTGTTGTTGTTGTTGTTATTTAAAGGGGACCAAACTACTGGGTCATCAGTCCCCTGTTCCCAACAAAGAATGTCCATTTAATTGTAAACAACCATATGAGTACTCAAGAGTACATGTCACCGATGAAATTTACAAACAACAAACATAGAGAAACCAACAGCACAGATACAAAAATAAAACAATAAAACCAAGTTAGTCAATCATGCTAAAATTTGAAATGAGAATCCGTGGCTGGCTGGTCACTGAGATAAAAATGGACGGGCCAGTCACGAATGTCACAGCAACACAAATGTCTGTTAATCAGAAGATATAAAACATTAAAATACGGTTAAAAAGTAAGGAGAAATCACCCTACATTAAATAGAATTGTAAAAACCGGCTGCACGGATAAAACGGAGCACTGACTCAGCCATGGAGGCATCGTCCCCTAGCACTAAGGATAGGGTAGTTGGAAGATTAAAAGACCGCCACAATGGGGCCAACACAGTACAGTCCACCAGGAGATGAACCACCGTCAAGGCGCCACCACAGCGACACACGGGCGGTGGCTCACAGCGAAGTAAATAGCCATGTGTCAACCAAGTGTGCCCGATACGGAGGCGGCACAGCACGATGGAGTCTCGACGACGGGGTCTCAGTGAGGTTTTCCATGAGGCTGTGGATGGTTTGATTGCGCGAAGCTTGTTTGGCACACTCAGTGCAGACCATTCCAAGCCCCAAGCGTCTCGCACCTTCCGGTGCAGCATCAACCTAAGGTCCGTTTCCACGAGCCCAATGTCAAGACGGCGTGAGGAGGTGGCCTGCTTGGCCAACTGGTCCACACGCTCATTACCAGGTATGCCGACGTGCCCTGGGGTCCATACAAAGACCACTGAGCGACCTGACCTATGGAGAGCTGCAACAGTGTCTTGTATACGCTGCACCAGAGAGAGTTTGCTGAAGCACTGGTCGAGCACTCGCAAAGCACTCAGGGAGTCGCTACATATGACAAACGACTCCCCAGGGCAGGCTCGGAGATGTTCCAGAGCTCTAGAGATAGCGACCAGCTCTGCAGTAAAAACACTACTCCCACTGGGCAAAGACCGCTGTTCAAAAAGGTCACCATGGAGATAGGCGTACCCAGCATGGCCATCTATGAGGGAACCGTCAGTATAGATGACTTCTGCACCATGGAAAGAATCCAGGAGTTCCAGGAACTGGCGACGAAGGATCGATGGTGAAGTGGAAGCTTTCGAGTCCCGGGACAAGTCCAACCGTAGCTGCGGACGAGGAATACACCAAGGAGGTGCACAGGAGGGGTAGAGGAAAGTAGGAGGGAAGGGAAGGGAGTCAAGGGAGGAGAGAAGGGAATGGACACGGACTGCAATTGGGAAACCCGACCGAGGCCGTCCGTGAGGGGATGGGAGTGCAGCGGTTGGGAAGAGAAGTCTGTGATTCGGATGATGGTTGGAAGTGCGCACACGAGCAACGTACGAGGCCAACAACTGTTGCCAACGGAACCGCAGTGGGGGAACCCCGGCCTCAACAAGGAGGCTCATCACCGGGCTCGTTCGAAAAGCTCCTGTTGCCAAGCGAACACCAGCATTGTGGATGGGGTCTAGTACCCGGAGTGTAGAAGGGGCTGCCGAGTCGTACACCTGGCTCCCATAATCCAAGCGGGACTGGATGAGAGCCGTATAAAGTTGTAAGAGGGTTCGACGGGCGGCTCCCCAGGCAGTGTGGCTGAGGCAGCGCAGTATGTTTAAATGCTGCCAGCACTTTTGTCTAATCTGTTGTAAGTGGGGACCCATGTGAGCCGAGCATCGAACACCATGCCCAAGAAGCGATGCGTATCTTCAACATGAAGGAGCTCATCACCCAAGTACAGTTCCGGGTCTGGGTGCACTGCTCGCCGGCGGCAAAAGTGCATAACCCGGGTTTTGCGGGCAGAGAATCGGAATCCATGTGCTAAAGCCCAGGAATGAGCCCTTTGAACGGCTCCCTGTAGTCGCCTTTCAGCGACACCAATACTAACTGAGCTGTAATACAGACAAAAGTCATCGGCATACAGGGAGGATGACACCGATGACCCCACTGCTGTAGCAAGTCCGTTAATTGCAATCAGAAACAGTGGAACACTGAGAACGGAGCCCTGTGGGACTCCATTCTCCTGGGTGCGTGAAGTACTGAGGTGGGTACCTATCCTTACCTGAAAAGTGCGAAGTGAGAGAAAGTTCTGGATGAACAGCGGAAGCGGTCCTCTCAAGCCCCAGTCATGCAGCGTAGCAAGAATATGGTAGCGCCAGGTAGTGACATAAGCCTTTCGGAGATCGAAAAAGACTGCAATCAGGTGCTCACGCCTGGCGAAAGCAGTGCGGATGGCCGACTCTAGCGGAACCAGATTGTCTAATGCAGAACGACCTCGGCGGAATCCCCCTTGTTGTGGGGCGAGGAGTTTACGGTCTTCAAGAACCCACATAAGCCGCCGACTCACCATACGTTCCAGGAGCTTGCAAGGAACGTTGGTGAGGCTAATCGGGCGGTAACTGTCTGCCACCTGTGGATCAGCGCCAGGTTTTATCACTGGGATGACGATGTTGTCCCGCCATTGAGATGGGAAAACACCATCAACCCAAAGGCGATTGAACAGGGCGAGAAGTTGGTCTTTAAACTCCTGTGACAGGTGGCGCAGGAACTGTTTGTGGACTCGATCTGGCCCTGGTGTGGTATCAGGGCAGGCAGTGAGGGCACTCTGAAACTCCCAGTCAGTGAATGGGGCATTGTATGGTTATCGCCGACGTGTGTAGAAAGACAATTGCCTCCGCTCGAACTGTTCTTTGCGAGTGCGGAAGCCCGCAATATACGCAGACGTCGCAGAGGTGCTGGCATAATGGTCCGCCATGTGTTCGGAGATAGCAGCTGGATCCATGCATATGGTACCCCGAATGATCAAGCTGGGGATTCCTCCCTGTGGTCGGTACCCAAAAAGGCGCCGAACCTGTGCCCATACCCGAGATGGGGCGGCACGCGAGCCAATGGTAGCGACATATCTCTCCCAACAGTCCTGCTTACTCTGGCGTATCAGCCTCCGAGCTTGAGCCCAAAGACGTTTGAAAGCGATCAGGTGCTCTATGCAAGGGTGGCGCCGGTGGCGCTGGAGTGCCCTACGACATTCCCTGATGGCCTCAGCAATCTCTGCAGACCACCATGGCACCGACTTGCGCTGAACTGAGCCAGTGGTGGTCGGAACACTGGCTTTAGCAGCGGAAATGATGGCGCTAGTAATGTGATGAACAGCCTGATCAACGTCATCTGGGAGTGGAGGGATCGCCCTAGTAGCTGAGGTGTAAGCAGGCCAGTCAGCCCTACACAGGGACCAACAGGGCAAACGAGTTGGAGGTTGGTATTGGAGAAGAGAGAGATGGATGGGGAAGTGATCGCTACCACATAGGTCATCGTGGACCCCCCAATGAAGCTGTGGTAGAAGACTTGGGCTGCAGAGAGAAAGGTCTATAGCCGAGTATGTGCCATGCGCCACACTGAAATGTGTGGGGGCACCGGTATTAAGAAGGCAGCAGTCCAGCTGTGCTAGTAGAACTTCAATGTCCCTATCGTGACCTGAGACCTGAGAGCCACCCCACAAGGGGTTGTGGGCATTGAAATCTCCCAATAGAAGGAATGGTGGGGGAAGTTGTGCGACCAAGTTCGCAAGGTCTGCAGGAGACACTGCCTCATCTGGAGGAAGGTAGAGTGAGCAGATGGTAATGTCCTGTCGTGCCTGAATTCTCACGGCCACTGCCTCGAGCACTGTGGTAAGTGGCACCGGTGAACTGGGGACAGTGGCAAGAACGTAAAGACAGACTCCTCCGGATACCCTGTTGTGCGTTGCACGATTTTTATAATAACCCCTATACCCACGAAGGGCAGGAGTCCGTTCAGCAGAAAACCAAGTTTCCTGTAGAGCAACACAGAGGGAAGGGTAGTGACAGAGCAACTGCTGTAACTCGGCCAAGTGGCGGAAGAAACCGCCACAGTTCCACTGCAGCACCACACTATCTCCCGACGTACTGGGCATATTTATGTAGTTGTTAGAGTAGGGCCCACAGGTTTCTCTGCAGCCACTGATGCAGCAGGCAGAGCCTCAGCGTCCATAGCTTCCCAGAGTCTTGGCAATTTCCAAGTCTTCAGGGGACGCGAGGATTTCCACCACGTCCTCGGAAGCAGACGATTTTTGTGGTGGCATGGTAGCCACCTGAGGTTCTTTTGTTTTAAATTTTTTCTGTTTCTCTCGCTGGTCCTTCGGCCTCTCACGCTGGGAGGGCTTGGCAAACTCAGTCTCAGGGACGGAGGTTGTCCTTGAGGCCCTACGACCAGTTTTGGGTGGCACTTGGTGCCACTCACTGGCATCCACTGAGCCAGTGGTAGAGACCGAGGGAGAAAGGGATTCAAGCGATCCCTTCCTCGCGAGAGGAGCCAGAGCAGGCTGTTGTTGCTCTGGCTCATGTGTGGGGACCGACTTCCCCGTTGGTTGGGGGGATTTTTGCTTCCAAGGCAGGGGGTTTGGAAGCAACAGTGTGAGATGTGCCCCCTACCACCAAGGGGGCAGATGGTGATGGTTGGGCTCGAGGGCCCACTGCGATAGACGGAACTGGCGGTAAACTTGTCTGTGGAAATGGTTTCGTGGCTGCTGCATATGATGTTTTGATGCTGACCGGGTGGAGTTTCTCATATTCCATGGTTTTGTATTGCATGATCTTCCTTTCTTTGTGCAGTACAGAGCAGGTAGGCGAGCAAGGTGGGTGCTGCTGTCCACAGTTAACACAGACGGGAGGTGGTGTACAAGGTACGTCTGGGTGTGATGGACGACCACAGTCCCGACAGGTGGAGCTGGCGGTACACCTGGAGGACATGTGCCCGAACCTCCAGCATTTAAAACAACGCATAGGGGGAGGAACGTAGGGCTTTACGTCACACTGGTAAATCATCACCTTGACCTTCTCAGGCAATGAGTCGCCCTCAAAGGCCAAGGTGAATGCACCAGTGGCGACCCTGTTGTCCTTCGGACCCCTATGGACTCGCCTTATAAAGTGGACACCTCGCCGTTCCAAGTTCTTGCGGAGTTCGTCATCTGACTGCAAAAGGAGATCCCTATGAAAAATCAAACCATGTACCATGTTCAGGCTTTTGTGTGGGGTGATAGTAACGGGAACATCACCCAGTTTGTCACAGGCGAGCAAAGCCCGTGACTGTGCTGGGGATGACGTCGTTATTAAAACCGATCCCGATCGCATCTTCGACATGCCGTCTACTTCTCCAAACTTATCTTCCAAGTTCTCGACGAAAAATAGAGGTTTCGTGTTCATGAAAGATTCACCATCAGTCCTAGTACATACTAAATACCTTGGAGCATATTGTTGTCCTCGGCTACGAGATCTGCGTTCCTCCCATGGCGTGGCCAAGGAAGGAAACGACTGGGGGTCATAAGTCTCAGCATTGAAGTCTACTTTTCCTCTCTTAGAGACGGTGGTTAAACGCCCACCAGTGTTGCTTTGGGTCCTTTTCATCGTGTTCCCACGAGCAGCTAGGGAAATAAAGGTCCACCCAGGCAAAGCCCCGCTTGCCTGGGTAAGCCTTGTACAACTGAGGTGCGGCAGGTTTCTCAGAGGTTGCTCGCTAGCGGCTGTTCAACCTCAACAGCCATGCATCTCCTCGGCACGTAGCACACCTTGAGATTGAGGTTTTTTTTATAGAGGTTTATTCCATCCTCGCGACCCGGGCGATTAAGCCAAGATCCCCGGGCTCTGAAACGTACAACGTTCCACCGTCGCGCCGAACGATGGTCGTTGAAGCACGCACAGAGCTTACGGTGTAGCGGACTGTTGGCGCGACACAGCCCACAGCTCAGGACCCCGGGTTCGCCAAGCCTGTACTCAGCAAATTAATGCTGAGCCCCTGAGGGGAAAGCCAACTGTCCAGTCACTAATTGATCATTCCGGGGCAGTAATAGAAGAAATCAAACAGAAAGCTGAAGTTCTAAATTTAACCTTTAAGAAATCTTTCACTGCACAAATATACCATCATTTGATCAACGTACTAATTCCAAAATGGGGAACATAGCAATAGGTATTTCCGGTGTAGAGAAGCAGCTGAGAGAGCTAAATACGAAAAAGTCTGCTGGTCCGGATGGCATACCAGTTCGGTTTTACAAAGACTATTCTGCGGCATTGCCCCTACTTAGCTTGCATTTATAGCGAATCTTTAATTCAGCGCAAAGTTCCTAGTGATTGGAAAATAGCGCAGGTGACTCCCGTGTATAAGAAAGGAAAGAGAACTGACCCATACAATTACAGGCCAATATCGTTGACATCGGTTTCATGTAGAATTTTGGAGCATACTCTCAGTTCAAATATAGTAAATTTCCTTGAAATGGAAAAGCTTCTTTCCATGAATCAGCACGGGTTTAGGAAACATCATTCATGTGAAACTCAGCTTGCCCTTTTCTCACATGACATCTTGCGAGCCATGGACGAAGGGCAACAGGCGGATTGTGTCGACTTCAAAAAGACTTCCGACGCGGTGCCACACTGCAGACTGCTAACGAAGATACGAGCTTATGGAATAGGTTCACAGATTTGTGACTGGCTGGAAGACTTCCTAAGTAATAGAACGCAGTATGTTGTTCTCGACGGCGAGTGTTCATCAGAGACAAGTGTATCGTCAGGCGTGCCCCAGGGGAGTGTGATAGGACCGCTATTATTTTCTATCTATATAAATGATCTGATGGACAGAGTAAGTTGTCATTTGCGGCTGTTTGCTGATGATGCTGTTGTGTATGGGAGGGTGTCGTCTGTAACTGACTGTAATAGCATACAGGTTGACTTAGACAAAATTTCTAGTTGGTGCGAAGAATGGCAGCTAGCTCTCAATGTAGAAAAATGTAAGATGATGCGCATGAGTAGAAAAAACAATCCTATAATGTTCGAATACAGCATTAGTAGTGAGCTTCTTGATGCTGTTGCGTCGTTCAAATATCTAGGCGTAACATTGCAGAGCGATATGAAATGGAACGAGCTTGTAAGGACAGTTGTGAGTAAGGCGGACAGCCGACTTCGGTTTATTGGGAGAATTTTGGGAAGATGTGCTTCACCTGTAATGGAGACCGCGTATAAAAGGCATGTACGACCATGTCTTGAGTATTGCTCAAGTATTTGGGACCCGCAGCAGATCGGTTTGAAGGAAGACATAGAGGCGGTTCAGAGGCGAGCAGCTAGATTTGTTACCGGTTTCGACCAATGCGCGAGAGTCACGGAAATGCTCCGGCAACTCAATTGGGGATCGCTGGAAGAAAGACGACGTTCTTTTCATGAATTTCTGTTAAGTAAATTTAGAGGGCCGGAATTTGAAGCTGAGTGTAGTACGATCTTGCTGCCGCCTACTTACATTTTGCGTAAAGACCACAAAGACAAGATAAGAGAAATTGGGGCTTGTACGGAGGCATATAGGCATTCTTTTTTTCCTCCTATTTGGGAGTGGAATAGGAAAGGAAATGCCTAGTAGTGGTACAGGGTACCCTCTGCCACGCACCTTACAGTGAATTGCGGAGTATGTATGTAGATGTAGAACACGGAGCCTTCCCCATCAGAACCACAACACCTTCCGGAACTGGATCGGACTCTGAATGTGACTCTCCAGTAAGGATAAGACTTCCTTAAATCCTGCGCCGAAATGAGATCCAACCTTCCCAATCCACCAAGAGTGTCTTTCCGCTGCCCACCTAACCTCTGTAACCTCCTAGTTCATCCCTATGGAATCCTCAAAGCCTCTTCCCTACTATCTGGCTCCTACCCATGTAACCATCCCCACTGTCGGAAGGTGTACAACTCGGAAGGTGTACACAATTAAGGGCAGAGCCACTTGTGATAGCAACCACGTGATTTACCAACTGACATGCCTGCACTGTGAAATGTTATACGTGGAAATGACCAGCAGCAAACTGTCCATTCACATGAACGGACACAGGCAGACAATGATGGTAATGAGGATCACCCTGTGGCTAAACATGCCTTGGTGCACAGCTAGCACATCTTGGCACAATGTTACACCGTCCAGGTATTCTGGATACCTCCCATCGACACCAACCTTTCAGAACTCTGGAGAAGGGTACTTGCCCTTCAGCAAATTCTCTCTTCCCGTTGCCCACCTGGTCTCAACCTCCACTAAATTCAAATTCATGTCCACCATTTGTAGTGTTACGACCGTGTATCTCTTCTTCTGAGGACACTACAAAATATATATTACTTATATTAGGTCCTTATATGTTGCTTAGTATATGTCTGATATTGGGTTTGCTCCTAAGAGAATGAGTCTTTTTCTTGATATTACAGGCATCAGACACTCTTATCAAAAGTTTTTCAGTAAGAGAGAGTAGCACAAAATGCTTTTTCAATATTGTACTAATCTTCTTCTAATGAATTAAAGTCATGAATCATTAACAAATGACAGTACTAATTTATTATACTGCATAATACAATATCATAATCAACGACTTAATTGTACAGAGACATATTACAACATATGCTCAGTTCCAGTCTCTCTCTCTCTCTCTCTCTCTCTCAATACAACAATGTCAATAATAAAAGTAGCACATTCTTCTGTCTCTGAATTTTTAGCACGGAACACTTATGAAGCCAAGGAATCCATGGTATCATCTCTGTGCCACTTATTCATCACAGGTTAGTAAACCTGCGTAATCACTCCTCTGACCATAGTAGTACTCTCACCTAGGAAGACAGAAAACCTTAGTCATAATTTTGTCCCCTGCTATTCTAAATCTCTTAAATTAATAGATATGATTGTCTTGAGTCAGTAAGCAGGAATGGAGTGTCACTTGTTACACTACACATTCTATAACGTCTTTGCCTCGGTTCTCTGGACAGAGCCTCTGCCTCGACTGGCATTTCTGTCAAACTTCTTTGCTTTTTACAAATGTCTTCCTTGGAGTTTTTGCCTGTGTGTGTGTGTGTGTGTGTGTGTTTGTGTGTGTGTGTGTGTGTGTGTGTGTGTGTGTGTGTGTGTGTGTGTGTGTTTACATTTCCTCCCCCCCCCCCAAGGTAAGTCCTTCCACTTGCGGGATTGGAATGACTCCTTATCCACTCCCTTAAGACCCGCATCCTTCCCTTTTCCCCTCCTTCCTTCATGAAGCAGCAAGAAATGAATTTATAAATATGTCTATATGCCATAAGTATTCAAGATACAGAAGTGGGTGAATAATCTTACGAACCCCTGCAAACAATATAGTAATAGGACAGTTTACAACTCGCTGCAAAGACGCGATGACAAGCCATGAAAGGCAAAAAAAGGCACACACAACACTTTCAGCTATCAGCCATGGCCTCTTTCAGAAATAGGAACATTCACGCAATCACACAGGCACACAACCATCATCTCTGGCTGCCGCACTTCGAATCATGCTCTGTGGTGTGGAAAGAGGAGTGGCCAGGGGGGGGGGGGGGGGGGTAAGAAGGTTGCATCATGGTGGTGGGGATTGATACAGTACAGCCTTCCAGAATATGTACGTATTAGATGGGAAGAATGAGATACAGCTTAGGGGGAACACACACACACACACACACACACACACACACACACACACACCTAAAAGGAGAGGTTTAGGATAGAGAGGTGGGAATGGTAGAGCAAGGAAAAAGGGGAAGTTCAGGCCTGGATAATTTTGGGGCCATAGAATGTACAGTAGGGATAACTCACATCTGTGCAGTTCAGAAAAGTTGATGGTGGGTGGGAGAATCCAGATGGGCCGGGTTGAGAAACCAATATTGAAATCAAGCATATGCTCCACTGGTGGGTTGTGCCACAGAGTGGTCCGCCTTGTTTTTGGCCACAGTTTGGCGGTGGCCATTCATTTTAATGGAGAGCTGGTAAGTTGACTTGGCAATATAGATAGGTATGCAGTGATTGCAGCACAGCTGTTAAATTACATGCCTGCTCTCACAGGTGGCCTAGCCTCTGATAGGATAGCATAAGCCTGTGACAGGACTGGAATAGCAAGTGCTGGGTGGGTGGACTGGACAGGTCTTGCAATGGGGTATTCCCACAGGGGTATGATGCCTGTGGCAGTGGGCTGGGTTTCTTGGTGACTTAGGGATAGACTAGGATGTTATTGATGTTGGGAGAGTAACTGAACACCACTTTAGGTGGGGTGGGAAGGATCTTGGGCAAGATGTTTCTCATTTCTAGGCACAAGGACAAAAATCAAAACTTGTGTGACAAGAAGAGCGCTCTTTTGTGGATGGTTACTGGTGGTAGAGAGAGGATTTGGGGTGTGTGGTGATATGGCATGGGAGATCTGTTTGCATACTAGGTCTGTGGGGTAGTTTCTGTCTGAAAGGCCTTTGTGAGACCCTCAGCATATTGAGAAAGGGAGTTCTTGTCACTGTAGATATGCCGTCCACGGTTGGTCAGGCTGAAAGGGAGGGATTTTTTGATGTGCAAGCGGTGGCAACTGTCGAAGTGTAAGTACTGGTGGTGGTTGGTAGGTTTAATATGGATATCCATATTACAGCTACCAACCACGAACAGTACTTACACTTCTACACTTTGACTGTTGCCATCCTTTGCACAGCCTCACAGCCTGGCCACCCATGGATGGCGCATCTGCAGTGACAAGAACTCTCTCTCTCAATATGCAGAGGGTCTCACAAAGACCTTAACAGACAGAAACTACCCCAGAGACCTAGTCCGCAAACCGATCTCCCATGCCATATCCCACAAAACCCAAAACCTCCCTCTACCACCAGTAATCATCCACAAAAGAGCACTCCTCTTGCAACCCTGTACCACCCTGGACTAACAACTAAATTCCATCCTTCACACTGCTGTGGTCAGGGGTTCGAATCTCCCCCCCCCCCCCCTCGGGCATGGATGTTTGTGCCATCTTTAGTGTAACCTAGTTCATAAGTAGTTTATAAGTTTAGGGACTGATGACCTGGTAGTTAAATCCCATAAGCTCTACAAACATTTGAACATCCTTCACGAAGGTTTTGATTTTCTGTCCACACACCAAAAAATGAGACACATTCTGCCCAAGATCCTCCTACACCTCCTAAAGTGGTGTTCTGTCACCCTCTCAATCTCCATAACATCCTAATATCTATCCCTATGTCACCAGGAAACCCAGCCCTGTGCCACAGCCATCATATCTCTGTGGAATACCCGTTGCAAGACCTGTCCAATCCACCCACCCAGCACTTCATGTTCCAATCCTGTCACAGGCTTATCCTACCATATCAGAGGCCAGGTTGCTCTGACAGGTGGCCAAGTAATTTAACAGCTGTGCTGCAATCACTGTGTTGCGATCTATATTGGCATGACGACTAACCAGCTGTCTATTAGAATGAATGGCCACTGCCAAACTGTGGCCAAAAACAAGGTGGACCACCCTGTGGAACAACGTTCAGCATAGAATAGTTTTGATTTCAATGGCTGCTTCACAGCCAGGGCCATCTGAATCCTCCCACCCACCACCAGCTTTTCTGAACTGCACAGATGGGAGTTATCCCTACAGTACATTCTCCGATCCTGAAATTATCCAGCCTCAATTTATGATAACTTCCCCTTTTTCCTCACTCTACAGTTCCCACCTCTCTATCCTAAACCTCTCCTATTTGGAGTGCCGTGTGTGTGTGTGTATGTGTATGTTCCCCAAGTTGCACCTCATTCCTCCCATCTAATATGTACATACTCTGGAAGGCTGTGCTGTACCCATCCCCACCACCGTGACGCAACCTTCCTATCCCCCCCCCCCTTTCCACACCACAGAGTGTGATTCTAAGTGCGTCAGCCGGAGATGATGGTTGTGGGATTGTGACTGCTGAGTGTTTCCTATTTCTGAAGATGGCCATGGCCAATAGCTGAGGTGTTTTAGATGTGTGCCTTGTTTATGTGCCTGTTGCGGCTCGAATTCACGTCTTTACGGTGTCCTATTAGTATGTTGTTAATTCCAACTTGAACTTTTCGTTATTAGATTTCAATCCCTGTAAATGATAGAAATACTTGAGTGCAATAGTAGTAATAGTCAATGAGAAAAGATTTTCAATTTGTTTTCAAATATCACTTTGCTGTTTGTCAGACTTTGGATCATTGTGTAGAACTTACACTTTGTTTGCAGTATTGTTCAAATGTTTGTAGAGGTTATGGGACTTAACTATGGGGTCATCAGTCCCTAAACTTACAAACTACTTATGAACTAGCTAATACTAAGGACGGCACAAATATCCATGCCCGAGGTGGGATTCGAACCCTCGACTGTAGTGGCCGTGCAGAACATGACTGGCGTGCCGCAGACCGCTCAGCCACCGCAGCCGGCTGGAGTATTGTGCTCCTCTTTTTATGGTGAAGATACATTTATACTTGGTAATTGACCCACCTCTCATATTGTAATTATGTACAGCACTGTTACTTCTGAACTGCAGTGGGTTATCCATTACTAACACCAAGGACTGTAAGTCTCCAGTTTTTACATTTCACCAAAAATGAGTTAGAAATTCAAGATTCCCATTAGTGGCTTTTTCTACCTTTGCTCAGTATTTAATGAATCAGCGGCAATAATTGTCTGAAGCAGTGAAGTGGTGACCTGGGAAGTGTCAGTTCACATGTGTATGCTGTCTTTAGTGTCAGTTCCTTTTATAATGTATTACATATTTTATATGTTTCTTGCTCTTGCTCAACATTTAGAGAAGCTGACGCCTTCCACCCTGTGATGTACTCCTGTCACACCCCCTTCCCTCCAACAACTTCCTGACCACTGTGACACCTGGTGGCCTGTTCTGTCGGAGTACACTGTCTTTCTCTATAGGCCAAAAGCCTCTGTGCCTTTCTGCAACTCATTGGCATGCCTGTGCCGTCAGAAGCAATCTATCCCTTTTTAAATATTGTTTACTTGATACTTCATTTGGAGATATACTTTCTTCTATTTGCCATACTTTTTATTGACCAAAATTTCTTTATTATAATAATATCATTATCACTTTCACAATGATTGTGGACAACAAACAAATATTAAAGTAGTTGGACAAATATCTTGATAACAATTGTCATGATGTAAGTTAACTTTCAAAAGTGAACACAATTCTGAAAGCAAACAATCTGGATGAAACTGATACTTTTGATAAATTTGACTTATGTTTTGGACTATTGTAAGCAATGGCGTTATTTATCTCCAATTCAAAATGAGGGAATAATATTGTGCATTTACCACAAGTCATAGGCAAAGCAAAAAACCATATTCTATGATGAATTAAAATTATTTATTTACACTATTGATGCTCAAAGACATTAAATTTACAACTCCAGTGCTTCATTTACATCTCTTATATTCAAATATTTTATTTACTACAAATATTAAATTTTTTATATAACTGGTATAAAACGTAATGTAAAAAGAGATGCTGTATTGTATCCTCATAAACTATTGTTTTCAATGGCAAAATGAATAAAGGATAACCTTACTGGAATTACAGAAGCAGTGTGTCACTACTTTAGTAGAGATGGAACTCCACACAGGAAGAAGACTATCTATGAAAGAAACGGGGGTTACAAACTAATAAAATCAAATAAGGCAAACCAAAAAGTACGGGAACCTTCTCAACTTGTAGTAGAGGGTTAGCAAATGTCCACTGGGTGATTTTGGGCGAGCAGCACATAATATTATTGCAGCACATTTTAGAAATGAAGACGTTCTAAATGGCAATTTATCACAGAGCATTATTCCATATGACGTTTTGAATGAAAATATTGCACTATACATCAACTTGAAAATTTCTCTCCCCAAAATTTGCAATGAACCAAGGAACAAATGTGGTTGAATAATGTTTCAGTAGCTCAAAAATGTGATTTTTGCTATTTTAAATTTGCATTAATACAATACACCAATAAATGTAGAAGCTTCTACCTAATTTATCATTTCCTCATCATGTGAAAAACATATGATTGGGTAATATCTGTAGATGTATAGAACCAAATACGTTAAGTGTTAAAATTTGAGTGTGGGACCATTCTCAGAAAACAAGTAAATATTACTTTTAAGAATATTAAAAGTTCCTTTTGACACTCGAGATGTAGAGGCTCGCTCGTCGTCACATATGAAATAACTTTCCAACAGAAGATAACTGCTATTAGCAGTTTACTAAAGAAACGAAAAACTGTGCACCTGTAACACTGTTTACATGATGCCCGAGAATGCAAAGGCTGGCATATCCGAGCGGGAGTTTTGGCCTGCAATGCACCAGAGTGGCAGCCTGAGTAAAGTCGTAATAAAATCTAAGGGGACAAAAAGGAACTTCTGTGAAAGAAAATTTAGGTTTTTGTTTTATTAATTGTAAGAACATTGGAAGATCATGACCAGTGTTTAAGAGAAAGACTGGATTTAGATATTTCATGAGTATTACAAGCCTAATGTACACTTATGTAAATTGTTTTAAGTTGAAAGTGAATCAATATATAAGTTAAAGAAAGACGAGTGTCTTATTTTGTGGTAGTCTGACAATGCTCACTTCTATGTTATTTTCCCCTGCAGAGAAGGAGACTGGTGCTGTGGATTGGATGGAGGACTCTTCTAGTTAAACTATACCAAGGCGACTGGTGAAGAATATCTGCAACTCGAGGTAAAGCTATGAGAAAGTGGTAAACGGCAGTGTAACAACTGTAGACTGCTACTGAAGCTTAAATCTGCCTGAGCTAATCTAATCCACATGCTGTGTGTATGGTTGGATTAATTGCAATAGCAGTGTCATAAAAAATAAATAAATAAATAAAAATCCAGGTTTGAGGGAAAAAGTTTCTTTTTTTCTCCCCCCCCCCCCCCCCCAAACACACAGTCCAGTGGGTTAAATTGGGTTGTTGAATTCTGGTGATGAAGTCTGGGTCACTTTATTGAGGATATGTGAATGTGCAAACTTGCAAATTGGACAGTTAGGCTGATCCTTAAAGTGTGACTTATTGTCATTTTATGTTGAATTGGTACATTCATTTCAGTTCTGAAAGTGATTATTGCATTTTCTCTCTTTGAATGTGAGAATCTGCCAACTTCATATTCATTGTTTATGTCTATTACGAAAGGTAAAAAAAAAATGTTTAAAACAATATTACTATATTAAAGCAACTCATTTGTCATTGAATCATACGCGTGCACGACCACCGACTGTCAGTCAATTGGAATGAATGGCCGTCATTGATCGGCGGCTGGAAGAGGAGATAAGTGAACTGAGGATATGTTGAAACCTTGAGTATCTCTGCTATGGGTTATGTTATAACATTACATCTGACGGGGTAGATTTTAGAAAAATCTTCTATACAACATTATTTATTACATGAAATAAATTAAAAAATAACCAGTCAAAATTACCTCCAAAGTTTGGTATTGAAAATTCAGATGACTCACTTTTCAAAAAAATAATAACTAGTGATTTATCAGTATTTCCTTCCATAATTAGCTATCTAACTACTATCTATAGGGCAATGAACCAATAAATATTTCCTGTTTTATGTAATTTTTTAAAATTTGATTTTTGTGAGTCTCTGGTGGATATGAAAACAAATTTTGATTTTTGCACATTTTGTATACCTATATCTGTCTGACCACATCATACTGGTTATGAACTGAAACTAAAGAAACTATACAGGGTGTTACAAAAAGGTACGGCCAAACTTTCAGGAAACATTTCTCACACTCAAAGAAAGAAATATGTTATGTGGACATATGTCCGGAATGCTTAATTTCCATGTTAGAGCTCATTTTATTACTTCTCTTCAAATCACATTAATCTTGGAATGGAAACACACTGCAACAGAACGTACCAGTGTGACTTCAAACACTTTGTTACAGGAAATGTTCAAAATGTCCTCCTTTAGCGAGGATACATGCATCCACCCCCCATCACATGGAATCCCTGATGTGCTGATGCAGCCCTTGCAGAATGGTGTATTGTATCACAGCCGTCCACATACGAGCACGAAGAGTCTCTACATTTGGTACCGGAGTTGCGTAGACAAGAGCTTTCAAATGCCCCCATAAATGAAAGTCAAGAGGGTTGAGATCAGGAGAGTGTGGTGGCCGTAAAATTGGTCCGCCTCTAACAATCCATCGGTCACCAAATCTGTTGAGAAGCGTACGAACATGTCGACTGAAATGTGCAGGAGCTCCATTGCGCACGAATCACACATTGTGTCGTACTTGTAAAGGCACATGTTCTAGCAGCCCAGGCAGAGTATCCCATATGAAATCATGATAACGTGAGTGTAAGTGGAAGAACATGAGGCCCAATCAAGACATCACCAGCAATTCCTGCCCAAACGTTCACAGAAAATCTGTTTCGATGACGCGATTGCACAATTGCATGTGGATTCTCGTCAGCCCACACATGTTGATTGTGAAAATTTACAATTTGATCACGTTGTAATCAAGCCTTATCCATACTAAAATGAGCTCTAACATGGAAATTAAGCGTTTCCGGACACATGTCCACATAACATTTTTTCTTTCTTCGCGTGTGAGGAATGTTTCCTGAAAGTTTGGCCGTACCTTTTTGTGACACCCTGTATAAGGGTAGGAAAATAAGAAGATGAGACTTGGATAAATTGAAGGAATCTGAGGTTATTGAGAATTTCAGAGGGAGATTTAGGCAACAATTGACAGAAAGAGGAGGAAATATAATAGTTGAAAAGAAATGGATAACTTTGTGTGATGAAATAGTCAAGGGAGCAGAAGGCCAAATACGTAGAAAGGCAAGACCTACAATAATCTTTTATTATTGCACAAAATACCAAATTTAATTCATGAAAGAAGATATAAAAGTGCAGTAAATGAAGCAGGAAAAATGTAGTACAGATGACTAAGAAATGAGATTGACAGAAAGAAAATTGGCTATGCAAGATTGGCTAAAAGGCAAATGCAAGCCTGTAGAAGAATGTGTAACTAGTGAGAAAATAGATATGGCCTACAGAAAAGTAAATGACACATTTGGAGAGAAGAAAAGCAGCTGTATGAATATCAATAACTCAGATGAAAAACCAATTCAGAGTGAAGAAGAGAAAGGTGGAAGGCGGGAAGAATATATTGATGGGCTCTACAAGGGAAATGAACTTACAATCAATATTGTATGATGGGAAAAGGAAGTAGATGAGGATGAAATAGTTGATACCATACTGAGAGGGGAATTTGACAGAGCACTGAAAGATCTAAGTCAAAATATGTGGCCTTGTTGTGGATGACTTTCCCTCAGAGCTACGAGCTGAGAGAGCCAGCCATGACAAAACTATTTCACCTGGTGTGCAAGATGTATGAGACAGGGAAGAAAATGTAATAATTGCTATTCCAAACAAAGCAGAGCAGATGCGTGTGAAAATTACAGAACCATCAGTTTAAATAAGCCACAGTTGCAAAATATTAACATGAATTACTAACAGAAGAATGGAAAATCTTGTAGAATCTGACCTTGGAGATGAGCAGTTTGGATTTAGGAAAATGTAGAAATGCAGGAGACAATACTCACCTTATGACTTATCTTAGAAGATAGATTAAGGAAAGTCAAACCTACATTTCTAGCTTTTGTAGACATGGAGAAAAGCTTTTGACCATGTTGATTGGAATACACTCTTTCAAATTCTGAAGTCAGCACAGAGTAAAAAATGGAGAAGGAAGCTTATTTTCAACTTGAACAAAAACCAAACAGTAGTTATTAGAGTCAAAGGACATGAAAGGGAAGCATTGGTTGGGAAGAGAGTAAAACAGGATTGTATCCTTTATCCAATGTTATTCAATTTGTACACTGAGTAGGCTGTGAAGGAAAGCAAAGAGAAGTTTGGAGAAGGCATTAATGACATGCAAAGGACCTGGGAGAGCACCTGAATAGAATTGACAGTATGTTGAAAGCATATAAGATGAACATTAAGAGGAGCGAAACAAGTGTAATGGAACACAGACTAAGAAAATCAAGTCATGCTGAAGGAATTTGATTAGGTAACAAAACAATAAAGGTGGTAGATGAGTTTTGTTACTTGGGACCTAAAATAACATATGATGGTCACAGTAAATGCAGAATGGCAATGAAAAGAAAAGTTTTTCTGAAAAAGAGACATTTCTGAACATCCAATATTAATTTAACTGTTAGGAAGTCTTTTCAGAAGGTATTTGTGTAAGACTGTTGCCTCGTATGGGTGTGAAATATGAACAATAAATAACTCCGAGAGAAAGAGGATAGGAGCTTTTGAAATGTGGTGCTACAGAAGAATGCTGAATATTAGGTGGGTAGCTCACATAACAAATGAGGAGGGACTGAACAGAATTGGGGAGAGAAGGAATTTCTGGTATACCATGACTAAAAGGATACATTCTTAGATATCAATGAATCCTAAATTTAGCTTTGGAGGAAAGTGTGTGGGGTAAAAATCACAGAGGCAGACCAAGAGATGAATACAGTAAGTAAATTCAAATGGATTTGGGCTGCCATTCTCATGAGGAGATCAAGAGGCTTGCTCAGGCTAGAGTAGAATGGAGAGCTGAAACAACAAAAATAACATATGATTGCAAGCACCGTAAAAATTTCAACATTGATATTTGACTAAACAATGATACAATTTTTTGAAAATGAGGAAATAATTCACATTATGCTACAATTGGACTTATGGTTGTTGCCTATTTCAATTTTTTATGGTTTCACAGTAAAAACTGTCATTTACATCTAGGTTTATATTCAATTACAAGTTTAAAATGATTACATTAAAAAATAACCATGTAAAACTTTTCTAATGTGTAGAATGCTACAGTTTTATCTCAGAGACAAGTGAGTACTGTAGCCCAGTAGTCAGTGACAGGTCTGAATGTGAACCATGTAGGCTTGCAGCCCACTATATTTACTTTGTGTGGCAATGTTGCAGTCACTCACTTCTCTTAGAGTGGACGTAGATACTTCACTGAAACTATAGAATATTTTATGTGCTTTTGTATAAGCATAATTTTAATTAATTTAAAATAATTTTAAGACTTACTAATTTGAAAGGCTTCCTGGAATTCAATAAAATGGATGAACAGTAATCTATTGACAGACAGTAAGAAAAGTGCACCACAAAACAATTAGGGTTGTTTAAAAAAAAGCTGCTATTGAAATCGTCATTCAAGAAATCTCAGTCAAAACAAAGAAAGCTTTATTACAGATACCAACAATATTTCTAATAAAGAAGAAAACCTACCTCCAGATCATCCAACACTAAATATTAGCTTAGTCAAGAAACTAAACAGTTAGTGTTCAGATATATCTGAAGTCAAAAAATTAAAATTTTATGTTTGCTCACTGGCCCATGGGCAAGACAAAAATAGTTCAAGAGATCAAATAAGAGATAAAAAAATACATGTGATTGAGTAGGAGGCACAAAAAAGTATAGATTGACTAAAGCCAGCCTACAAAGAATAACCACAGACCAAACTCTTACAATAGAGAAGATGTCTGCTGAAACTTCGTAGTAGATTAAAACTGCAATCTAGACCAGACTGCAGTTAAACCCTAGATTAGAAGACATCACCTCAGTCAATCAGAAATGTCAGAAAGAGCCAATTAGAAATATGTTTCAATTGCATTTTGTAAATATTGACTAACTAGCACTAATGTAAATTTGCAATTTTTTTACATCAAATCTTGACACATTCTTTGGCAATAGCTTAACATTTTTCGAAGAATTTCAGTGTAAATGTCTTTGTTCCAATGGTCACTGAGGTAAATTGATCTGCAGTAGCATGTATCTACGTAAAAACAAATTTGGAAATCGTTACATTTTTGTAGAAAACTGAAGATATACATTATTATCAAGTTTATATATGTGTGTGTTTGTTTACCTGTTCTTTTTGCGCTAAGGCAAATCCTTCTGCTCCCCAGATTAGAATGACTCCTCATCCACTACCTTAAAGCCCGCATCCTTCCCTTTTTCCCCCTCCTTCCTTCCTCTTTTCTGAAAAAGCAACCTTGGGTTGCGAAAGCTTATCATTTGTGTGCGTATCTATCAACGAACCTGTGCTTTTATGCCTGGTACATTACCCCATATCTCTCTCTCTCTCTCTCTCTCTCTCTCTCTCTCTCTCTCTCTCTCTCACACACACACACACACAAAACTCACCAAGGAAGACATTTGTAAAAAGCAAAGAAGTTGGACAGAGATACCAGTTGAGGCAGAGGCTCTGACCAGACAACAGAGGCAAAGATGTTATAGAATGGTGTGTGGGAATTTGAATTTAGCGGAACTTGAGACGAAGTGGGCAATGGGAGAACAGAATACGCTACGGAGTTCTGAAAGATTGGTGTCGGTGCGAAGTATCCAGATAACACTGTGCCAAGATGTGCTGGCCGTGCACCAAGGCATGCTTAGTCTCAGCGTGATCCTCATTACGAACAAACGCTGTCTGTGTGTGTCTGTTCATGCAAATGGACAGTTTGTTGGTGATCATTTCCTCATAGAACACTTCACAGTGCAGGCATGTGAACTGGTAAATCATGTGGTTGCTATCACAAGTGGCTCTGCCCTTAATCGTGTACAACTTCTGAGTTACAGGAATGAGTAAGTGGTGGTGGCACGGTGCATAGGGCAAGTTTTAAACGGGGTGAGGGGAGGGGGGGGGGGGAGGTTACGTGGGTAGGAGCCGGAGGGTAGGGAAGGTGGTTTGGGGATTTCATAGAGATGAACTAGGAGGTTACAAAGGTTATTCTGTCCCTTAACCCAGAAGTTGTACACTATTAAGGACAGAGCCACTTACAATAGCACCCACATCATTTACCACCATACATGCCTGCACTGTGAAACCTTCTATGTGGGATTGACAAGCAACAAGCTGTCAATTCACATGAATGGACACAGGCAGGCAGTGTTTGTTGGTAATGATGATCACGCTGTAGCTAAGGATGCCTTGGTGCACAGCCAGCACATCTTGCCACAGTGTTACGCCGTCCGAGTTATCTGGATACTTCTCACCGACACCAACCTTTCAGAACTTTGGAAGTGGGAACTTGCTTTTCAGCACATTCTCTCTTCCCATTGCCCACCTCACCTCAACCTCCGCTAAATTCAAATTTCCACCCACCATTCAACAACATCTTTGCCCCTGATCTCTAAACAGATCCTCTGCCTCAACTGGCATCTCTGTCCAACTTCTTTGCTTTTTACATACGTCTGCCTTGGTATGTTTGCATGTTTACGTGTATATGTGTGTGAGTTTGTTTACCTGTCCTTTATTCCTCTAAGGAAATTCCTTCCACTCCCAAGATTGGAATGACTCCTCACCCACTCCCTTGAAACCCGCATACTTTCCTTTTCCTTCCCTGCTCTTTTTCTAAAAAAGCAACCCCGGGTTGCGAAAGCTCAGCATGTGTGTGTGTGTGTGTGTGTGTGTGTGTGTGTGTGTGTGTGTTTCTATCTATGTACATGTGCTCTTTCGCCTGGTAAGTAAACCACATCTACTTTTTATAAATACCTTTTCCTACCAGGACTTTTTTCCTCTATAATATTCGTCTCTTCCATTTTAATTAATGAAAATTGAGTGTAAATTCATTTGTTAAAAATATTCACTTATTAACATTTAAAATACTTTCCAATCTAACCTACATAAAGGGGAGGAAAAAGGCAAAACCTTACACCTATGTAGTGAGCGATTCTCTAAGTACGTTTTCCATTTCCCACCTCATTGGCTCTCTCAACGTCACTTCTGTTTGGCTGCCTTTGAATCCCATCAATCACCACATCAATATGAATGTCTACACGTCAACGAGAAGCTAGTGTCACCTAAACTAGAATGCTGCCTTTCGCAGCACTGTACCGACTGAGGTAACGAGGCACACTTCACAGCTGTAGATTCACCAGTACCTTACCTCCCACCTTCCAAACTTCACAGAGATTCTCCTGTGAACCTTGCAGGACTATTACTCCTGGAAGAAAGAGTACTGAGGCGACATGGCTAAGTCACAGCCTACAAGAAGTTTCCAGAATCATAGTAGCACTCTGTAGTGGAGTGTGCACTGATATGAAGCTTATTGGCAGATTAAATTTTATGTGCTAGACTCAGATTCGAAATGAGGTGGGGTAGTGGTGGATCTGAAGACAGGCCATGATGAGTGCCAAGGCAGCTGACTTGCCTAAGAAAGGCAAAGGCTTCGGGTTCGAATCTGAGCATAGTAGTACGCAGTTTTAATCTGCTGTGACATTTCGTATCGGCGCTTATCATTCTGGTAGCATGTATGCGTTTTGCGAGGATAATATTATAACCATCACATATTTTTTCTTCAAGAAAAGGGGGAAAATTCATATAACAACAACACTTCAAACCAAACTGGAAAACTATAGCAATAACAAGAAAATTTCACAAATTTCTTGGTATTGTGAAAAACTTAATTCAGTGCTACGTAACATAAATTTACAAGGGTTCTTGTGCAAGTAAAATTACAGGTCTGTCAATAACATTGAACAACATAGTGGTATGTGTGTACGAGTGATAATGATAGCTTGCATAGGTTAAAAGAATAAGTTTGAAAAAAGATGTTGGTTCTCTTTAAGGGAGAGAGGGCATAACTTGCTGGCCCAAGAAAGTTATTCAAGAAATGTACTAAAACAAAGTGTGGATATTAATGAAAAATGTATTAAGAAAGCTTTCAGTGATTGAACTTACCACAGCAACTGGGACGTCTTATGTCACAAAAGCTGTCTGAAGAAAAAAATTGGTATTAACAATCATCACTAAGATTATGAAGCACATCTCAAAAGTAAATTAATTGAAAAGAGGCATAAGAACTATTGTAGTGTAATGTGAATAATTTCCTCATTTTCAAAAACATATAGCTTTGTTCACAAGCAGGTATCACTGTTGAAATTTTACAATAAAAAAAAAAAATAAATAAAAAGAGGCCAACCTCATTTTTATATTCAATCCCACCAGAAACGACTAGCCTCAAACTACTATATATATAATTTTTTTAAATTACAGTCTATTAATTGATCCTTTCTTTCCTTTTCTTTTTTTGTTTCAATTGTGAACAAACCCATCCTGGCTTCAAAGGCAGGAGATTGACTTCTACGAACCGCTTCCCTGAGGGTCCCCTCCGCCGCCGGTCACCGGGCCACAAAATCGGCACAGCGTCACCGGGGGGACTCACATGCACAAATGAGAGGGCGACATTCTCTGACCATGGGCACGTGACTGACACTGGGAAAATGCCACTAGCCACTCTCGCGCCAAAAATGTACATGCCCTGCGATCGACTCTGCAAGAAAGTATGACCTCGAATCGATGTCCCTAAGAGGTGCCACAGGCGGGTTTTAGAAACTACTGATGTCTATTGGACGTTCTCATTTCCAGGAGGACATTTCAGTAAAGAAAAGTGACTGGTGAGTACTTAGCTGAATATACTCATGTTCAGGCAGGTGCAACATGTGCAGCTGCACAGGGCAGCAAAATGTTGCCATCGGGGGGAAAAAAAAAAAAAAATTTGAAATATTATGTTAATGTTAATTCAAATCATCATTATTAAGAGTTTGGATTACAGCAATACCTTTAAAAATTCAGGTTTTTTTTTTTTTTTTAAAATCAGCTTGAATCCCAGATTCCGGGGGACGGGTGGGGGGGGGGAGGGGTAGGTTGCGTAAAATATATTACCACATGGGGGCGTCACATACCCTAAATATGGTGCCACTCTTTGTTTGGGTATATTCATTCTAATTAACAGTGTGCGTTGTCTTATAATTTCTTACCTTGTCACATTACATTCTCACAAACGGAAAAACTTGACTGTAACAGATCAATTTGCTGTGTTATTGTTATGCTAGTCAAATAAATGAACTACTGGCACAAGAATGAAATATAAATTGTGTAAAAGGTGGGAAAACGTAAAAGCGGGGTTTCACTGTACGTAAAATTGGATAAATTATTAAAAAAAATTTAAGGTTTTTGAGTAAAATTCAAGGGTTTTCCTAGATTTTGAAAATTCCAGGTTTTTTCCTCGGTTTTCAAGATTTCAAGGTTCACTGTACGTCCTGAAATGGCTTCCTCAAGTCTGGCATTCATTGCCACAGATTTAAGTGAAAAGTCATGCTTTCACAATACAATATGAAGTACAAGGTTACAACTGGATCTCACTTTCATGCGCTATTCATCCAGTCATGGTCCACTGCTCTGATACGAGTTATGGAAAACTCATTTTACCTCTTTGTATCAGTTCTGAAGATGTTCAATATGATTGTGTTTGTGGCATATAAGATACAAAAAACAATCACTACATTTTTAAAAAGCATCTACCCACACATGATCCCCTTAAAGCTCAAGTGGTGTAACTCCACTTTTTTTAAGTTAGCAATAAGTTCTCATTCAGAATAAATCTTTCTGTTCGCTGCATCAATGCTATATGTTGTAGTTCACCTACCAACTGGACAGGAAACAGCACATGTTTTGGCAGTCAATTGATCCATCTGTTTGCTGACAGTACAAGTGCTGCAACTGGGAGTTTCAATGGGTTCAATTTGCACTTCCATACCCAGAATGACACCTGTGATGTTTTTGCCAATACACTCAAAAACACAAAAGACAAAAAGGAAAAAAAAAAGGCTTAAAGAGGACTATGAAGTTCATTTAAGGGAGGCAGAAAAAGCTCGATAATCGATTTAAGTGGACGTAGAAAAATCAGGCAATGACGGCTCTTACTACGTGTTTACGTTTGTTGTGCAGAAGTCTCCGATTTTCCCAAAACTGACATGTCAGCTAGCTTTCTACAAATTTAATTTATATGTATACAATTTAAATTGCCATGAACTGTCATCAGAGGAAGGATTCGTGAATTGCTGGGACCAAGTGACTGGATCTAAAGGTTCACAAGAAATTGCCTCCTATTTGGTGAAAGACATTAAAACGAGGTTCAGAAGCAAACCATGTTACGTACAGTGACACATGTAGGAGTCAGAACTACAACTGGAAAGTTGTTATGACAATAAAACTTGTTTAGAGTGATAACAACTTGAAGACATTGACCCAAAGTTCATGCTGAGCAGACATTCTTATCTTTTCACTCTTAATGATCGGTATTAGGTAATTTCTCAATTAAGGGTGAAAAAATCCCTTTCATGTCACTCTTATGTCCAACAGTGATTTTTTTTTGTCTATTGAAAACCTATTTAAAAAAAAAAGAGAAAAGAAAAGAAAAGGAAGAAAGACAGTGAACGATATCCTGCACCATCCTTAAACGTGCTACAGATTCTGTACAAAAAGAGTGAACCATTCTTAATTCTTATCAAAGACAGTCTTTCAGAAGACAAGCAGTTTTGTAAGTTGAACTTCAGGCCAGGATCTAAAAGGGAGCGACCTGGTAACGTTCATAATAGCCATCAACAGAAGCTCTACAGTGGTTCACGCCCAGTCACACAGATAAAGAAACAGGACATGACAGACCTTTTTCTGTACGTCCCCTGCAGTTCATCATCATCATCATCATCATCATCATCACTATAAGAGCCTTGTTTCCAGTGAGAATGCCGTTGACTTTGGTCTGCTACCTAACTCAAAAGGAATGTAGTGATGATGAGTAGAAACTAATGTCCTTCAAGTGTATTTAAGGTATCAATGCAGTAGTGTGGTGTAACATGTGACGAGGTCCCTGGAGTTACGCTGGAGGGCAAACTCTGCCACAGAATATTGGGTGTCACCCAGGTGAACAGTCCGCCTGTGACCGTTCGGCCGTATCTTCGGTGGTTGTACCGACATAATGTGCAATAAACATACGTCAGTTAGTAGATTACATGTGTTGTGAAACTTCCTAGCAGATTAAAATTGTGTGCCGGAACCGGGACTCGAACCTGGGACCTTTGCCTTTCGCGGGCAAGCGCTCTACCACTGAGCTATCCCGACACGACTCACGATGCCGCCTCACAACTTTACTTCCGCCAGTACCTCGCCTCCTACTTTCCAAACTTCACAGAAGCTCTCCTGCGAACCATGCAAGACTAGCACTCCTGGAAGAAAGGATATGGTGGAGACATGGCTTAGCCACAGCCTAAGGGATGTTTCCAGAATGAAAGTTTAGAAAGTAGGAGGCGAGGTACTGGCGGAAGTAAAGTTGTGAGGCGGCATCGTGAGTCGTGTCGGGATAGCTCAGTGGTAGAGCGCTTGCCCGCGAAAGGCAAAGGTCCCAGGTTCGAGTCCCGGTTCCGGCACACAATTTTAATCTGCCAGGAAGTTTCATATCAGCGCACACTCCGCTGCAGAGTGAAACTTTCATTCTGGAAACATCCCTTAGGCTGTGGCTAAGCCATGTCTCCACCATATCCTTTCTTCCAGGAGTGCTAGTCTTGCATGGTTCGCAGGAGAGCTTCTGTGAAGTTTGGAAAGTAGGAGGCGAGGTACTGGCGGAAGTAAAGTTGTGAGGCGGCATCGTGAGTCGTGTCGGGATAGCTCAGTGGTAGAGCGCTTGCCCGCGAAAGGCAAAGGTCCCAGGTTCGAGTCCCGGTTCCGGCACACAATTTTAATCTGCCAGGAAGTTTCATATCAGCGCACACTCCGCTGCAGAGTGAAACTTTCATTCTGGAAACATCCCTTAGGCTGTGGCTAAGCCATGTCTCCACCATATCCTTTCTTCCTTAAGTGCTAGTCTTGCATGGTTCGCAGGAGAGCTTCTGTGAAGTTTGGAAAGTAGGAGGCGAGGTACTGGCGGAAGTAAAGTTGTGAGGCGGCATCGTGAGTCGTGTCGGGATAGCTCAGTGGTAGAGCGCTTGCCCGCGAAAGGCAAAGGTCCCAGGTTCGAGTCCCGGTTCCGGCACACAATTTTAATCTGCCAGGAAGTTTCATATCAGCGCACACTCCGCTGCAGAGTGAAACTTTCATTCTGGAAACATCCCTTAGGCTGTGGCTAAGCCATGTCTCCACCATATCCTTTCTTCCTTAAGTGCTAGTCTTGCATGGTTCGCAGGAGAGCTTCTGTGAAGTTTGGAAAGTAGGAGGCGAGGTACTGGCGGAAGTAAAGTTGTGAGGCGGCATCGTGAGTCGTGTCGGGATAGCTCAGTGGTAGAGCGCTTGCCCGCGAAAGGCAAAGGTCCCAGGTTCGAGTCCCGGTTCCGGCACACAATTTTAATCTGCCAGGAAGTTTCATATCAGCGCACACTCCGCTGCAGAGTGAAACTTTCATTCTGGAAACATCCCTTAGGCTGTGGCTAAGCCATGTCTCCACCATATCCTTTCTTCCAGGAGTGCTAGTCTTGCATGGTTCGCAGGAGAGCTTCTGTGAAGTTTGGAAAGTAGGAGGCGAGGTACTGGCGGAAGTAAAGTTGTGAGGCGGCATCGTGAGTCGTGTCGGGATAGCTCAGTGGTAGAGCGCTTGCCCGCGAAAGGCAAAGGTCCCAGGTTCGAGTCCCGGTTCCGGCACACAATTTTAATCTGCCAGGAAGTTTCATATCAGCGCACACTCCGCTGCAGAGTGAAACTTTCATTCTGGAAACATCCCTTAGGCTGTGGCTAAGCCATGTCTCCACCATATCCTTTCTTCCTTAAGTGCTAGTCTTGCATGGTTCGCAGGAGAGCTTCTGTGAAGTTTGGAAAGTAGGAGGCGAGGTACTGGCGGAAGTAAAGTTGTGAGGCGGCATCGTGAGTCGTGTCGGGATAGCTCAGTGGTAGAGCGCTTGCCCGCGAAAGGCAAAGGTCCCAGGTTCGAGTCCCGGTTCCGGCACACAATTTTAATCTGCCAGGAAGTTTCATATCAGCGCACACTCCGCTGCAGAGTGAAACTTTCATTCTGGAAACATCCCTTAGGCTGTGGCTAAGCCATGTCTCCACCATATCCTTTCTTCCTTAAGTGCTAGTCTTGCATGGTTCGCAGGAGAGCTTCTGTGAAGTTTGGAAAGTAGGAGGCGAGGTACTGGCGGAAGTAAAGTTGTGAGGCGGCATCGTGAGTCGTGTCGGGATAGCTCAGTGGTAGAGCGCTTGCCCGCGAAAGGCAAAGGTCCCAGGTTCGAGTCCCGGTTCCGGCACACAATTTTAATCTGCCAGGAAGTTTCATATCAGCGCACACTCCGCTGCAGAGTGAAACTTTCATTCTGGATACATGTGTTGTTTCACACGTGGTCATGCTCTGAATGGAGTAGGTTTTTCCTGTGGTAGGGCTGGAGTATTTGGTTGTGGGAGGGTGGTTTTGGGACTTTTAAGGGTTGACAAAGATGTCTTGGAGGTCGGGTGGATGGTGAAAGGCAACTCCGCGTAGTGTGGGAAGGCTCATTTAGGGTGACGATCTCATTTCAGGGACAACTTGAGAAAGTTGTATCCCCGACAGAGCAGTTTGTTGAGGCATTCGAGGCCGGGCTGGTACTGGGGGTGGAGAAGACTTAGTATTTTTGGCCAGCCAATGTGTGTGTGTGTGTGTGGGGGGGGGGGGGCGCAAGAGGGCTTTATAAAGCAATTTGCATAACGTGAAATAAAAGATTTTTAATTTAAATATTGAAATGCAAAACAGGACCTAATATCTTGGGCATTTGGAGGTGGGAGGGGGCTTGGTTGGGAAGGGGAGTGTCATTGGCCAAAGGGGAGGGGGGAGGTCACCTCTGCAACAAGCAGGAAAAAGCGGTGAGATTTGTTATTTGCACTAATACAGAGACTGGATGTTAATAAATTAAAAATACTGACAAGTACTTGTTGGCCTGTCTTATTCGTCAGTATAATTGTTCGCTTACCCACTTTAAGGTTCGATTCTGAGGCCTGCCTACTGATGAGAGTCTTAACTGATGCCTGTCCTAATCCCAAGTGACCGACCCAGTTCAGTGGTGGCCACCAGTGGGGTTGCAGCAGAGGGTGCTCATGGCTGATGACATAAAAACGCCGCGCCGTGCTTGCATGGCGGCGTGCGGCAAAAGTACGTGGCGCGCACTTCAGACTTGTGCAACACCACATTGTCATTATTACCAGTTATGTGATTACTTAGACCATAATATTATTATTATTTCTGCTGAACAGTTTGGCTTTAGAAAGGGTAAATCAAGTCTACCATCTAATCCTTGATTTAAAAAGTGCTTATGTTTATAAGGAAAAAAAATTGCTCATGCTATTTTTTGTGACCTTAGCAAGCTCTTTGATATTCCACTTCTCCACAAACTAGTATATTATGGCATCATTAACTATTAAATGGTACGGCGAAAGAAAAAAAAAACTGTTATTAAAATTCTAGTAGGATCTGAGGAAGCGCAATGCTGTTTGATAAGTGCCATGCATAATAAAAGGCTTTTTACAAATGTCTGTCTAGGTGTGTTTGTGTGTGGATATGTGCGAGTGTGTGTATCTGTTTACCTTCCTTCCTTCCTTTCCCCCCCAAGTTAAGTCTTTCCTGTCCCGGGATTGGAATTACTCCTTACCCACTCCCTTAAAACCCTCATCATTTCCTTTTCCCTCTCCTTCCCTTCTGCCTGACGAAGCAGCTAGGCTGCGAAAGCTAGTGTTTGTGTGTGTGTATATTTGTTACTATCACTGCCTGTGCTCTTTCACCTGGTAAGTAGACTACATCTAGTTTTTTACATATATATAAAATAAAGATTGTTTGACTTACCAGAAGTACAGGCTCGCCGATAGAAACATACAAACATTCAAGCTTTCATAACCACTTGCAGCTTCTTCAGGAAAAAGAGGAAGGAAGGAGAGGAGAGGAGAAAGGGAAGGATACGGGTTTTAAGGAAGTGGAAAAGGAGTCATTCCAATCCCAGGAGTGGAAGGACTTACTTTAGGGGACAAAAAGGAAGGTAAACAAATACACACACACACACACACACACACACACACACACACATATCCACACGCAAACACACACAAACATACGTTTTATGTTGCTATTGGCGAGCCTGTACTTTCGGTAAGTCAAACAATCTTTATTTTATACATCTTTTTCCCACCAGGAAAGTCTCCTTCACAAAGATTACTCACCAGACAAAGGAGCACAGATGTGACAGCAGCACAAATAAACAGAACACACTTTTTCCTCTCCTTCCCTTCTGCATGAAGAAGCAACTGGGTTGCGAAAGCTTGCGTTTGTGTGTGTGTGTGTGTGTGTGTGTGTGTGTGTGTGTGTGTGTGTGTGTTCTGTTTATTTGTGCTGCTGTCACACCTGTGCTCCTTCACCTGGTGAGTAATCTTTGTCTATTTTTTATATATAATTTTTCCTGCTAGGAATTTTTCGTCTATAATATTCGTATCATATATACAGGAAGATTACTCACCAGGCGAAGGAGCATAGGTATGACAGCAGCACAAATAAATAGAAACACACACACACACACACACACACACACACACACACACACACACAAACGCTAGCTTTCGCAGCCTAGCTGCTTCGTCAGGCAGAAGGGAAGGAAAGGGAATAAGTGATGAAGGTTTTAAGAAAGGGGGTAAGAAGCCATCCCAATCCCGGGACAGGAAAGACTTACCTTGGGGAAAGAAAAGGAAGGTGAACCCATACATTTTCACAGACGCAAACACACCTAGGCAGACATACTATAGAAACCAAAGAAGTTAAGAAGTTAGACAGAGATGCCACTAGAGGCAGAGGCTCTGTCCAGAGAACTGAGGCAAAGATGTTAAGATGTTAAAGATGGCGGGCGGGAATTCAAATTTAGCGGAAGTTAAGACCAGGTGGGCAACGGGAAGAGAGAATATGTTGAAGGGCTAGTTCCCATCTCCGGAGCTGGGAAGGATTGGCGTCGGTGGAAAATATCCAGATAACCCGGATGGTGTAGCACTGTGCCAAATGTGCTGGCCGTGCACCAAGGCGTATTTAGCCACAGGGTGATCCTCGTTACCAACAAACACTGTCTGCCTGTGTCCATTCATGCGAATGAACAGTTTGTTGCTGGTCATTCCCACATAGAACGCTTCACTGTGCAGGCATGTCAGTTGGTAGATCACGTGGGTACTACCGCAAGTGGCTCTGCCTTTGATTGTGTACACCTTCTGGGTTACGGGATTGGAGTAAGTGGTGGTGGAAGGGTGCACAGGACAGGTTTTACAACGGGGGCGGTTGCAAGGATAGGAGCCAGAAGGTAGGGAAGATGGTTTGGGGATTTCATAGGGATGGACTAGGAGGTTACGGATGTTATGTGGGCGGCGGAAAGACACTCTCGGTGGAGTCTTATCTTCTGGTCACGATGTATGCTAGACAATAAAATAAATGCTTTGTTCTTCTTTGGAACATACAAACAAAACACGAGGTCTGCAGTATGTCCAAAGAGAGTAATGCAATTTGTCTAGGACACCTACCATTGAATTCTTCTGGTATTTCAAGTTTGTTGGCGCTCACTGTTCCCAAGATGTTAGAGCTTCTGTCTTCCATTTCTCAGCAAGTTTAAGAAAGGTGAACCAAATGTCAAGTCACATTTCAATTTGTCCCTCTAATGTGTTCAATTAATCGCATCACTGTTTACGTTGCCAATGATATGATTTAGCAAACTTCACTGTCTGAACAAATATAAATGAAAGAATTAGCCATACAGAAATTCCTTGCAACTGTAAGGCATATAACTTTTATTCCATATTTATTAGGTTTTTTTTTGTGTTTTTAAGGCATGTACATTTTAAAAGGGCACTGTCTCCGAAATGGTACCTACATTTCATCAACAGTCACAAATCTTCCAACAACAAAATACTGAATATAATTATGGATGAATTCTCCCAAATTTCACGAATAGGAAAAGTTTCAGTTTCCCTTTGCTCTACTTGTGTCTGGACACATTCAAACTGCAAAGCTGCAAGAATAAGCAAAAATCTCTTGACACAGTGACTTGGAAAATCACTCTACTCGTGCTGTCTGGAGCAAGATGTCTAGGAACGTCTTCAGTTCCTCGTTTCAGTACACCTGGCATGTGCAACAGTTCTAAACTGCTTTGATTTCAATCATATCGACATCATCCACAAATGATGGCCGAGGTTGTTTATACCTGCTTCTCATTTGATGGATTTTGTTATTTTAGTGTTTATTATAATTAGCTCAAATGTTTGTAGAGCTTAAGAGACTTAACTGCGGAGTCATCAGTCCCTAAACTTACAAACTACTTATGAACTACCTTATACCACAGATGGCACAAACATCCATGCCCGAAGGGGGATTCAAGCCCCCTGACGAGGAACGGCCTCGCACATCACCGCACAGTGCCTCAATGCGGTTGGCCGCGACACTATAATTTGTAGCACGGTGTCAGTGAAGTATAATTGCCAAGTACCAATGTCAATGTCACCGACATCCTTTGCAGCTCTACAAACACTTGGTAATCTGATAAAAATGTAACGCGCACATGTACGTCCGAGTGCAGAGGGATTCTTGCTCACTTGAAATATTTATTATTTCTACAGAAATAGTTAGAATCACAAGTGGACACACAATCTTCTTCCTCAGTGACATTTTCACCAGACGATGATATGTCACCGGGCTCCACTACACCATCTCAGATTTCCAAGAAAGATGATATTTCATTTTCACTGATATCGCTGACAGTTGGGTCACCCAGTAGATACTGTATTTCTTCAACTGTAAATGGCTTCCTCCAAGCCGTGGCACCTTAACATCTGGAAATGTTAACAAAAGTAACCACCGGCCAGTGCACATGCGACACCAGCAGCAGCTCTACATTGTAAGATAACCGGCTTCGTAATACAAGCAACTTATTTTCATTTTGTGTGTGCTTTCTTTTGCAGTTCTTAAATCTTTATTGTGCTCACGTGTTTATTTATTAAGAATCGCATTTAGTTGTCAGTTCAGTTGTTATTTTGATTTATTAGCTCACATACATTTTTCAGATTCGCTGTTAATAAACAGTTTAGTGTTAGGTTCATATTTTTCGAAGCTCACTGTTTATCAAACTTCTGTGTCCTCAGACGTACTTACTTGGAAGATACATAGGTTTTTAGAATGGCTAGGAACTGTGACTGCTGCGAACGGATGGAGGCAGAGTTGGTGAATCTTCGCTCGCAGCTTCAGGCCGCACATTGGTTTCCCTGGCAACGCTTGAGACTGCGGTGGGTGGGCACTGCTGTTGTGGGCCGCTCGCGGGAGTGCAGCAGATGCCCTGTGTGTCTGTTGTGCCCTCCAATAGGTCTGCGTCTGTGGCCAGCCCACTCACTGCCCATGAGGAGGTAGCCCCCCAATCCGTGGTGGATTGGGAGGTCTCCTCAGAGCGTGTCAGGCGGCGTCAGACTTACCGGGTAACCGAAGTGGAGGCCTCCCCGGTTAGTCTTGCCAACAGATTCGAGGTGCTGTCTGTGGCAGAGGATGTTCCTGACGCAGATGGTGTTGCTTGTCCTGTACTCGCCTCTCTGCCTTCAAGATCCGGGCACTCACAGAGGGTGGATTTGTTAGTAGTTGGGAGCTCCAACGTTAAGCAGGTGATGGAGCCCCCTTAGGAAAATGGCTGCTAGGGAGGGGAAGAAGTCCAATGTGCACTCCATGTGCATACCAGGGGGAGTCATTCCAGATGTGGAATGGGTCCTTCCGGATGCCATGAAGAGCACAGGGTGCAGCCAGCTGCAGGTGGTGGCTCATGTCGGGACCAATGATGCGTGTCTGGTTTTGAGCGGCAATCAGAAGTGGTAAAGACTGCCAGTCTTGCTTGCAAGATGAAAGCGGAGCTCGCCATCTGCAGCATTGTCGACAGGACTGACTGCAGACTTTTGGTTCAGAGCCGAGTGGAGGGTCTGAATCAGAGGCTCAGATGGGTCTGCGACCGTGTGGGCTGCAGATTCCTCGACTTATGCCAAAGGGTGGTGGGTTTTCGGGTTCCGCTAAATAGGTCAGGAGTCCACTATACTCAGGAAGCGGCTACATGGGTAGCGGGGGCTGTGTGGCGTGGACTGGGCGGATTTTTAGGTTAGGCGGCCTCTGAAATACACAAAATGGGTTTCAGTCTCAAAGGGGACAGGTCAAACACAGGAAGAAAGCAGATCTAGAAACCATTGGTATAACAGTTGTAAATTGTCATAGGTGTAATGGGAAAGTTCCAGAGCTCCAAGCACTTCTAGAAAGTACTGAGGCACAAATCGTTATAGGTTCTGAAAACTGGCTGATGCCTGAGAAGTTCGGCCAAAATTTTTTCAAAGGGCCAAATGGTCTTCAGAAAGGATAGAATAAATAAAAAAGGGGGTGGCATGTTTATTGCCGTTACAAACAGTTTATCCTGCAGCGAAATTGAGGCGGATACTTCCTGGGAGTTGGTGTGGGTAGAGGTTATACCTGACAACCGGAATAAATTAATAATTGGATCTTTTTATCGGCCCACTGACTCAGACAATGCGGTTACCGAAATGTTCAAAGAAAGCTTAAATCACATTTGAAAATAGGTATCTGAAGCATACTGTTATAATCGGTGGTGAGTTTAATTTACCCTCGATACGTTGGCATAATTACGTATTCAAAACCGGCGGCAAATATAAAACATCATCCAAACTAGTTCTGAATGCTTTTTCTGAAAACTACTTCGAAAGTTAGTTCATGAACCCACTAGAATAGTAAGCGGTTGTGAAAAATACCCTTGATTCCTAGCAACAAATAATCCTGAGCTTGTAAAGAGCATCAAAACAGATGCAGGGATTAGTGAACATCCAGTTGTAGTAGCAAGACTGAATGTCTAAATTCCCAAATGCACCAAAAATAAACGAAAAATACATCTATTCAATAAAGCAGATAAAAATTTGCTTCACGCTTTCCTGAGTGGTAGTCTCCAGTCTTTCAAAACTAAAAATGCGAGTGTAGATCAATTGTGGCTTACTTTCAAAGATGTAATATCAATAGAGATTTATACCAAATAAATTAATAAAAGAGGGGACTGACCCCCCCCCCTCCCCGTGGTACACAAAACAGGTCAGATCACTGTTGCAGAAACAAAGAAAAACGCATGCAAAATAAAAAAAAGACACAGGATTCACAAGACTGGCAATCTTTTACTGAAACTCGCAACCTAGCGCGGACTTCAATGCGAGAAGCCTATAATAGTTACCACCAATGAAATCCTGTCTCGTAATCTTGCAGAAAATCCAAAGAAATTCTGGTCATATGTGAAGTAAACTAGCGGCAAAACGCAAACAATACCTTCACTACGCGATAGCAATGGTAATACTACTGATGACAGTACTGCTAAGGCAGAATTACTAAACACAGCTTTCCGAAATTAGTTCACCAAAGACGACGAAGTGAACACTCCAGTATTCAATCCAAGAACAGCTGCCAGCATGCGAAACTTAGAAGTAGATGTTCCTGGAGTAGTAAAACAAGTTAAGTCACTAAACAAAAACAAATCTTCCGGGCCAGATTGTATACCAACTAGATTCCTCTCAGAGTATGCTGATGCAATAGTTCTGTACTTAGCTATAATTTACAACCGATCACTCAGCGAAAGATCCGTACCCAAGGACTGGAAAGTTGCCCAAGTTACTCCAATATTCAAGAAAGGCAAGAGGAGTGATCCCCAAAATTACAGGCCAATCTCATTGACGTCGATTTGCAGTAGGATTTTGGACCACATACTTTGTTTGAATATTATGAACTACCTGGAAGAGAACAACCTATTAACCAAGAGTCAACACGGATTCAGAAAGTATCACTCTTGCGAAACACAGATTGCCCTTTATTCACATGAAGTGTTAAGTGCCATCGACAAGGGATCTCAAATCAATTCCATATTTATGGATTTCAGGAAGGCTTTTGACACTGTAGCCCACAAGCGGCTTCTTATGAAAATTGCGTGCTTATGGAATATCTCCCTATTGTGCGATTGGATTCACGATTTCCTATCAAAAAAGACACAGTTTGTTGTAATTGTCGGTAAGTCATCGAGTAAAACAGAAGTGATATATGGTGTTCCACAGGGAAGTGTTATAGGTCCCCTACTCTTCCTCATGTTTATAAACGATTTAGGAGACATCTGAATAGCTCCCTTAGACTGTTCACGGACGATGATGTCGTTTATCGGTTAGTGAAGTCGACAGAGGATCAAAAGCAACTGCATAATGATTTAGACAAAATTTCTACATGGTCCGAAAATTGGCAATTGACACTAAATAAAGAAAAGTGTGAAGTAATGCACATTACCACTAAAAGAAATCCGCTGAACTTCAATTACACAATAAATCAGTCAAACCTTAAGGTCGTAAATTCTACCAAATACCTAGGAGTTACAATTACGAACAACTTTGACTGGAGAGAACACATAGAAAATATTGCGGGGAAGGCGAACCAAAGGTTATGTTTCATTGGCAGAACGCTTCGAGGTTGCACCAGCTCCACCAAAGCGACTGCCTACATCACACTTGTGCGTCCTCTCCTGGAGTACTGTTGCCCCTTGTGGGACCCACACCAGGTGGGACTGACTGAAGACATTGAGAAGGTTCAGAGAAGGGCAGCTTATTTTGTTTTATCACGTTACAGGTGGAAAAGCATCACGGAAATGTTGCACGAATAGGGGTGATTTGTTTGCGAAATTTGAATCACCGACTTCTACTTCTGAATGTGAAAATATTTTGCTAGCACCCACCTACTTAGGGAGACATGACCATCTCAATAAAATAAGAGAAATCAGATAAAAAATGGAACGATTTAGGTGTTCTTTCTTCCCGTGCGCTATTAGAGAATGGAACGGTAGAGAAAAGTTATGAAAGTAGTTAATGAACACTGTGCCAGGCACTTAAATGTGATTTGCCGAGTATCTATGTAGATGTAGATAAAAATGGGATAAAGTTTCCTAGAAAATGTTCACCTTAGTGAAGAAAATACTAGTATTAACACTCTTACAAACCATTTGGAATGAATTGAAAGTAATGACACACACAGTCATCTACAGACCACTAGAGAATACCAAAACCACCAGCACCATCTGTTGCCTAGATATAGAGGCATGTGTAGAAAAAATGTCCTGGGGTCTGTCAAACCCCACAAGACCAGTTAAGGTCTAACAACAAAGATAGTAATATTTCTTAAGCCTTTCTGAACAACTGTAAGCAAATAGTATGTACTGGTAAAGAGAGATCACAGACAGCTGAAATTGTGTTTGGTGTGCCACAGGGTTCAGTTTTAGGACCTTAAAATGAGACATGCTTTACCATTTTATACAAATACCGGTAATACTCAATCCATTCTTTATGCAGATGAAACCAGTTCTTTAAATGTCTTTTCAGACCATGATGCCTTTCATATTATGACTGAAGACGCCCTATTACACGTATCAATCTGATTTCAAGCCAATGGATTAATGAGAGTAAAGCTCAAATTGTATTTACTCCACATCAAAAAGTCTCTACCATACAGCCCTGCCACCGTGGATGGCAAATTTGCAGTCATGAGAAGTTCCTTACCCATTATGCCAAGGACTAAACAGAGGCTTTTCACTGACAGACATTACCCTCCTGACCTAGTCCACAAACATTTAATGTGCCATATTGCAGCACAGAACCAGGCCTCCCTCCAATCCCAGTAACCAGTCACAAAGGAGTGTCCTCCTCACAGTTGAGAACCGCCCCCCCCCCCCTTTTTTTAAATCCTGCTCAGTGGGTTAAATTGGGTTGTCGAATTCTTGTGATGAAGTCTGGGTCACTTTATTGAGGATACATGAATGTGCAAATTGGACAGTCAGGTTGATCCTTAAAGTGTGACTTATTGGCATTTTATGTTTAATTGGTGTATATATATGCAAATTGACAACTGTATGATGACCTAATTTTACGAATAACTGTTTTACATGTCTGAGCCTGTGATAATACTGAACACTCTCTTTTGTAGCAGAAGGATATTGTGGCCTGATAGTCATTGAGACACTATCAACCACCTCTGTGCGAAGTATTTTATCTTCAGCTACGTTCTTTGGGCGAGCCACCTGTCAACCGCCATATCTGAACTTTGTAATCGAGGCCGTATGAGCTCTTCAATGGAGTAAGAAAAAATTTTTCGTTATAATATTTGGTGGTTTCTATGGGGCTATAACCCCTGTAACTCCTTTAATGGTGACCCCACCCTGATACTCTATTCCGAATATTACAGATTTCACCCACGCACTTGCGGACGCAAAAGTTTTTTCTATTGTGGACTGTATATGAGCATACCATCAGATTCTGATGGCTCTGGAGGATGTTGAAAAAACTACCAACACAGCTCCAGTAGGTTTATATTATTACCACTTCATGTGCTTTGGTCTCAAGAATGCCACACAGACTTGGAAACACTTCATAACCAAGGTTCTTTTTCCGCTTAAATTCTGTTTTGTTTGCCTGGACAACATACTGGTTTTTAGTGCTATTGTTGAATAAAGCAAACAGCACCTGCAGATCCTATGTGACACTTTAGCATCGAGTTAAATCACAAGGACGAACTCCACCAAACTTCTGTCCGTCTTCTAGGACATGCTGTGTCTGCAGATGGCATCTCCCCTGCGGCTGAGAAAGTGAACTCTCAACACTTTCGCTGCGATTGATGCTTATAAGCGTCCGCACTTAATGTAGGATAGTGTCATCTGCAGCCAAAGTGTTAAGGATCTACCCCCCCCCCCCCCCCTTTTCAAAATTCACGGCACTGATGCTTCCTGGGCAAAATAAATCATTACCAGTGTTATTTGCTGGGTGCCACGGACTTTCAAGCTCCACTTATGAATGCAGTAGCAGGCAAAACACACCTATGGCACTGGCCTTGTGCCCTGGAAATAACAAATGCATTCTCAGCCCTTGAAGAACTGTTGTTGTTGATTTTTGAGGGGACTAAACAGCTAGGTCATCAGTCCCCTGTTCCTAGCAAAGAGTCCACTGTCGAGAGCGTAGAAAATAAAACAAAGCTCGAAGATGAAAACCCACAAATGGGGTAAGCTGACAATGGATAAGTCGATGACAACACAAAACGAAGACACACAATAGGTAAAACGAAGTCAGGGTCTCAACTAAAACTGGACAGCAGAAGACCACGGCTGGCTGACCACAGAGAAAAAACAGGATGAGCAAGCCATACCACACACACTAAAAACCCCCTTGGTAATTTACAGAAAGGTCTTAAAAGGGGTGTAAAAGTGCTGGATAGGTATCAGGCTGTAGCACCCACCACTAGATGGAGTTGTAAAAACCAGCTACGCGAATAAAACTTAAAACGGAATGAGCCGTGGACGCATAGTCACCTAAAACTAAGAGTAGCGCATCTGGTAGGTTAAAAGACTGCCGCAAAGTAGCTAAAACTGGGCAGCCCATCAGAAGATGGAGCAGAGGACAACCGACTCTCTATGTATGGGCCGCATTGAAGACTTCGCCCGAGTTGTTGATAGCTTCACTGCTCGAAGCTTGTTTGTTGCACTCGTGGTAGACCATTCGGCACTCCAAGCATCACACACCTTCTTGTGCAATGCTAACTTGAGGTCCGATTGCGTGACACCAATGGTTAAGGGTGCCGCAGTGGTGACCTGTTTGGCGAACACGTTCATTCCCCGGTATGCTGATGTGGCCAGGGGTGCACAGGAAGACCATACAACGGCCAGATTTGCCAAGAGAGTAAGCAGTGTCTTGAAAGGTCTGCACTAATGGGTGATGAGGGAAGAACTGGTCGATTGCCTGTAAGCCACTCAGGGAGTCACTACAGATGACCCCCTGGAGCAGGCTCGGAAATGTTCTAGAGCCTTTAGGATGGCGACCAGCTCTGCAGTAAAGACACTATTGTCACGGGGTAATGAAAGTTGTTCGACATGGTCACCATGGAGACATGCATACCCAGTCGAACATCTGCTAGGAACCCATCAGTATAAAAGGCTTCAGCACCATAGAAAGAGTTGAAGAGATGCAGGAAATGGTGGCGGTGTTGTGTTGGAGAAAGGGAGTCCTTTGATGTATGGGACAGATCCAGACAAAGCTGCAAACAGGGAATGGACCAAGGCAGGGTTTGAAAGGAATATTGGAAAGTGGCAGGGAGTGAATGGGATTCGAGGGACGAAAGGAGAGAACGAGCACGATCTGACATTGGATAACCTGACTGAGGCCATCATGGAGGGATAGGGAGTGCAGTGCCTCGGAATAGAAGGCGGCGGGTTGGATGGTGTGGCAAGACCTCAACATGGGCAATGTACGATGCTAACAGCTTTTGCCGGTGGAACCGTAGGGGAAGGACCCCAGCTTAGACTAGGCGGCTGGTCACAGGGCTCGTGCGAAAGGCCCCTGCCGCCAAACGAACACTGCAATGTAAAATTCGGTCCAATGCCTGCAGTGCTGAAGGTGCGGCCGAATCATAGCCTATGCAGCCGTGGTCTAGGCACGACTGAATGAGCGCCTTATAAAGTTGCAGGACTGTTGGGCATTAGGCGCCCCAAACAGCATGGCTCAGACAGCGTAGGATGTTGAGGTGTTGCCAGCACTTTTGTTTGAGCTGGCAAAAGTGTGGCACCCAGGTGAGACGGTTGTTGAACAACATGCCTAAAAAATGGTGCATCTCTTTGACACGCAGCAGGTCATCAGCCAGATACAGTAAGGCTTCCAGGTATACCACCCGACACCGACAGAAATGCATCACCCGGGTTTTCGATGCAGAAAACTGGAAACCGTGGGCAAACGCCCATGACTGCACTTTTCGAATTGCTATCTGCAACGCCGATGCTAGTGGAACTAAAATACATGCAGAAGTCATCGACATACAATGAGGTGGAAGCCGATGACCCCACAGTTGCAGCAAGACCACTAATAGCGACTAAAAATAAAGGGACACTAAGAATGGAGCCCTGTGGGACACCGTTTTCTTGATAGTGAGGGGAGCTGAGACAGGGACCAACACGTATACGAAAAGAACGAGAAAATTCTGTATGAATACAGGAAGCGGACCGCGTGAGCCCCAGTCATACAGCGTAGACAGTATGTGGTGGCGCCAGGTGTTGGTGTATGCTTTCCACAGGTCAAAGAACACAGCAACCAGATGTTCGCGTCGTGTAAAGTCTGTACGGATGGCCGACTCCAGTGATACTAGATTATCGATAGCGGTGCGGCCACGACGGAACCCACCTTGTTGTGGGGCCAGGAGTCCCCGGCCCTAAAGGATCCACATAAGCCTCCAATTATTTGTTTGAGGAGTTTGCATGGGACGTTGGTGAGGCTGATTGGTCGGTAACTATCAGCCACCTGCGGATCAGCCCCAGGCTTCGTCACTGGGGTGACGATGCTTTCCCGCCATTGGGACAGGAATACACCCTCAACACAGACGATTCAGAAAGGAGAGAAATTGGCACTTAGAGAGTCCGCTGATAGTTGTCGGAGAAACTGACTGTGAATGGGGTCGGGTCCAGGGGACGTGGATAGGCATGCGGCAAGTGCGCTTTCAAACTCCCACTCACTGAAATGGATGTTGTATACTTCCTCGCGTCGCGTTCGAAAGGATATCAGTTTTCGCACTATGCACTCTTTAAGGGTGCGGAAGCCCGCACAATATGCAGCGCGCTGAGGTGCGAACATAGTGGTGTGCCAAATGCTCAGCTATGGTGAGAGGGTCAGTACAAGCTGTACCCTAATGCTTAGGCACGGAATTCCCACTGGTGGGCAGTGCCCGAAGAAGCGTCGAACTTGTGACCATACCCGTGAAGGAGATTCACGGGATCCAATGGAGGAGACGACTCTCCCAGGAGGCCCTCTTGCTTTCCTGGATCAATCGCCGTGCCCGTGCCCGGAGACGCTTAAATGCGATAAGATTATCAATAGGAGGGTGGCGTCAGTGGCGCTGTAGTGCGCGCTGATGTTCCCGGATGACCTCAGCGATCTCCAGTGTCCACCAGGACACTGACTTAAGGTGGTGTGAACCAAGTGAGGTGGGAACGGTTTTCTCCGCAGCACAAACGATGGTATCTGTGACCTGCTGAACAGCGGCATCAATATCAGCCAGAAGAGGAGAGGTAAGCGCAGCGGCTATGGAATAAGCTGGCCAGTCAGTCCTATGAAGGGACCAGCGAGGCAGACGGTCAGCAGGCAGACACTGTGGGAGGGACAGGAAGATAGGTAAATGGTCGCTGCCACACAGGTCATCGTGGACCCTCCAAGTGAGATGTGGAAGCAGGCTGGGGCTGCAGATAGACAGGTCTATGGCGGAGAATGTTCCTTGTGCTATGCTAAAGTGTGTAGCAGCACCAGTATTGAGGAGTCACATGTTCAGCGTCAGGAGAGTCTCAAAATCTCTATTATGCACCGAGGTCTGTGTGCCACCCCACAAAGTGTGGTGGGCGTTGAAATCCCCAAAAGAAGGAAGGGTGGGGGAAGTTGGGCGACTAAGGCAGGGAGGTCTACAGGAGAGACATCCTCATCTGTTACATATTGTAACATCTTGCACTGCCCGGAGCCAAACAGCAACTGCCTCTAGAGGTGTTTGAAGAGGCATGGCAGCACTTGGGACAGTGGCTAGGACATAAATGCAGACTCCACAGGAAACTCAGTTATAGATGGAACAATTTTTAAAATAGCCTCGGTAGCCTCGAAGGGCAGGGGACCGCATCGCTGAAAACTAGGTTTTCTGAAGAGCGGTACAGACAGCAGGTGTTAGGCTTAGAATCTGTCGTATCTCAGCCAGGTGGGGGAAAAATCCGCCACAATTGAACTGGAGGATGATGTTTTCTCTAGGCTGTACCGCCATGATGAATAAAGAAGCAGATCACTCCATTGGATCGTCTGCTACCATGTGCTCTGAATCCACAGAATCAGAGAGCTTATTGTTTGGGGAATCAGTAATTGCGAGGATGTCAACTTCATCCTCCGAAGAAGAGGATGGGGGTGATTGTGGCTGTGAAGCCACCGAGCATTCTTTCTTCTTATTTCTCTTCTTCTTTTCCTCTCGCTGGGCCTTTCGTTTGCAGGGCCGAGAGGGCTTCCCAGAAGCGGCATCCGGGATGGAGGAAGAGCGGGAAGCTCTTCGATCGGCAGATCTGTGGCCAGAATCCTCCGGAGCGCTCCGAGTAGCCGCGGAAGGGAGTATCGTGAGGGATCCATTCCAAGCGACAGAGCCCAGAGGAGGTTTCTCCTTCTCCGGCTTAGAGGTAGGCACAGGTGTCCCCAATGATTTAGTGGGTGTTGCTCCCACACTGAAAGGCGTGGGAGCCACTGAAGAGGAAGTGCCCCCAGCTGGCAAGGGGGCAGGGACAGTTGATTGGGCCTGGGGGCCCACTAGCATGGATTGCACGAACCACATCGTAGGCACAGTGGTTGACGACGGTGAGGCTGCCGTGGCATAGGTATTAACCAGGCACACAGGGTGGAGCTTCTGATATTTTCTCTTTTCCTCTGAGTAGGTCAGTCAATCTCTGGTCTTGTACTCCATGATTTTTCGTTCTTGCTGTAGAACCGTATACATAGGCAAACAAGGGGAGTGATTCTGTCCACAGTTGACACATACTGGAGGGGACGTGCAAAGGAAGCCCGGATGAACCGCACGTCTGCACTCCCGACATGTAGGGTTGGTATCACATCGGGAGCTTATAAGGCCAAACCTCTAGCACTTAAAACAGCGCATAGGGGGAGGAACGTAGGGCTTTAATCTCACCTGTAGGTCATCACCTTGACTTTCTCAGGCAATGAATCGCCCTCAAAAGCCAAGATGAAGGCACCAGTGGTGACCCTGTTGTCCTTCGGACCCCTATGGACTTCTCAAATAAAATGAACTCCCTGCCGTTCTAGTTTCGCTCGCAGTTCGTCGTCTGACTGTAACAAAAGGTATCTGTGGAATATTACTCCCTGCACCATGTTTAAGGTCTTGTGCGGTGTGATGGTAATGGAAACATCAACCAGCTTGTCACAGGTAAGCAGTGCCCGTGACCGAGCTGGGGATGACGTCGTTATTAACACTGACCCTGACCGCATCTTAGACATCCCTTCCACCTCTCCAAACTTGTCCTACAAGTTTTCTACAGAGAATAAAAGATTCTCCATCAGTACGACTACAGACAAGATATTTAGGGGCATAAGCCTCACCCTGGTGCCTTGCACAACGTTCCTCCCATGGCGTAACTAGGGAAGGGAACATTTGGGGATCATACCCTGCAGTGTTGTACTCATTTCTACCTCTCTTAGAGACACCGGTTTTGTGTCCGGCAATACTATTATGGGCTCATTTCATTCTCGTCCCATAAGCAGCTAGAGAACTAAAAGTCCATCCTGGCAGAGCCCCACTTGCCTGGGTAAGCCTTATACAACTGAGGTGCGGCAGGTTCCTCAGAGGTTGCTCGCTAGCAACTGTTCAACCTCAACAACCATGCATCTCCTCAGCAAGTAGCACACCATGATATTGAGTTTTTTTTTTTTTTTAATTTTTTTATAGAGGTTTGTACCATCCTCGCGACCCGGGTGATTAAGCCAAGATCCCTGGGCTCTGAAACGTACAACGTTCCACCATCAAGCCGAATGATGGTCGTTGAATCACGCACAGAGCTTACGGTGTAGCAGACTGATAGCGTGACACAGCCCACGGCTCAGGACCCCTGATTCGCCAAGCCAGTACTCAGCAAATTAATGCTGAGCCCCTGAGGGGTTGACGGACTGTACCATAGCTCACCTCCACCTAGACACTGAAGTTTTTATCACAATTGACACCAGTGCAATCGTAATTAGCGCAGTGCTCAGCCAATCCCTCACTGGCGTATCTTCGCCCCTAAAATTATTTTCCCCAAAAAGTTAATGCTCACTGCCTTTGATCACAAACGCTTGGCCATTTACGAAGCAATCAAACACTTTCAGGCTGAAGTCAAACACTGCTCCCTTTTTTGTACTCTCAGACCACAAACTTCACACAGCTGCAATTCAGAAGCCCCAGCCGAGCTGCCCCTCACCCCCCCCCCCCCCACTTGCCACTTCCACTACCTCGATTTCATCTCTCAATTCACAACAGACGTCAGGCATATCAAATCTGTGGACAACACTGTGGCTGACTTTCTGTCCCACACTGATCCTCGGCACATCCTCCCTCACGTTTTCTGGAATCGCCCCTCGTGACAATTAATTGACTTCTCCGCCTTCAGAACACCACTTGCCGCCTACACGCTCCATCGAGTCTTCAAGATGACCTGTTAGAACTCTCCAATGATATGCGCAACGCCGTCTGCCAGTCATCGCCTCCACCCCCCCTCCCCGGTCGCAGAATGAGTACTCCATACTGCGGGTAGGGACCCGTGTGGCGGTGACAGTCAACAAGACACTATCTACCACCTTTGTTTCATGTATTTCATCTTCAGCCGTATCTGAACTTTGTAATCCAGTCTGTATGTGTTCTTCACATAACATAACACAATCTTCGTTTCTGTACCTGGTGAATTACAATGACTAAAAATATTTGTTGTGTTTTACCTTCTTATAAAAGATAATCTGTTCACTGTATATTTTTATACATTCATAATTGTCCTAATCTATTGCTACAATACTGAAGGACAATAATTATAATTCTTGTTCCGTATGGTAATTCGGCTAAATTTGGGGAAATTTTGTTGTCAACATTAGCTCACTACAGCACTGCCATCCTACATAAAACTAAAACGCGCCACGATTCATTATAAATAAGGTCTGTAAAAGAAATCGTAATGTGAGAAAGCATAAACGTTCTTTTACGTCCTTTGGTTTGTTATAATTTCTTTTTCACGTAACAATCAACCCCAGATAAGTTACGATTGACTGGCCGCATCTACTTAGTCAGTGGTCGCCTCAGATCCAGCCATTCTCATCTGTTGCCAACATTAAGTAGTGACGATGGTAACACCTCGAGTAAAATGTATACATAAGTTCTTCCCTTGTTCTACTTGCATGGAACATAAAGCGGAATAGTGGCAGTCATACATAATACCTTCCGCCAAGGAAAGTTTCTGTGAACCGAGTACGTAACTAGATTTAGACAGTTATATGAGTATCACGTTTGGATAGTATATCAGAGCGGAAAAGAACGTCTACCGGTATGTTATAAAATTTAAAAGTTGTATGGCACAACAGTAAAACCCAGTATATTCTCGGTCTCGAAGCGACTATTAGCGAACATAATTTTGAGTAAGAACACAGAACAATAACTTTTTTTGATACTGAAAGTGGCACTTACCGCTTTATCAGACCGAATATTCCGCATAGCAGATAAATTTAGAGTTCCATCTCGGCGACCACCCACCTGCTCGAAAAGCAGGTAAAGTAGTGGCACGAATAATAGCACCAGTATCACAACTCGCAACACCCGGCTCTTGCGAAGCTGCACAATTCTCATAGTGTATTAAGCTGGTATCATACACTATTCCTGGCATGCTGCAACAGAAATTAATCCATTAAGAATGATGTCGTCTGACAATAAACAATTGTTCAGATATGAACCAATTTCACTGCATAGTTTTATCAACAAAGACCGTTATAATAGAAACGCCATTGACAGGAAATATTGACATAAATTGCGAGATGAAAAATAAATCTTAATCCTACACTATACAATACAATTTACCCAAGCGATACCATCAATTTCCGTGTACTGTCATTCACGCACACTCTTTGACACACCAAACTAACGATACCGACGTGTCGCGACGACGTAAACATTAATTTAGCGACTTACCAGAGATTCTTCAAGTGAATGAAGTAGGACATCCGTTATCTAGGAACACATAATTTGAAAGAAATTTATCAATTATGCTTTACAACTAAACTAAAAAACTAATAATACTCGTACGTCTTGTTTTAATGATTGTCACAGTACATAAATAATATACAAATAATGTAAAAAGGTTGAAGATAAAATGTCAAGTAGACTACGTTGTTAGTCCATTTCCACATCACAAGGGGCGTTGCTGTCGTTCCGTGTTTCTATTTTTCAATCACAGTAGTTGCGCTTCTCATTTGTTCATTGTTGTTGTTCTGTGCCTCTGTGGTTTGTACACATACGAACGCATGTGTATTGTGTATGTTGGTTACTGGTGTACCTTAATGCGCTTGTGTTGTGGTTACGCAGAGAACTTGTGATCAACATGGTGAGTAACCGATAATACAGCACAGAGCTGAAGCGTACTCCTTCATTTGCAGTACAATTGTTAAATATTTGTTACTTAGGGTCGTATTCCGAGGCAGTCTTAATTAGTGGTATGATGCAGTCACAAGAACCGAAGAAATCCGACGAATCAGAAAACCACGAAAGTGATTTGGTGAAAAAGATAATAAAATTGAGAAAACGAGAATTAGAACTTGATAGGGAATTGAAGGCGATTTCAGAACGTGCTGTCGATTCTGAACTTAAATTACGAATGGAGCTTTTACACGTGTATAATGATGTAAAAGATGCGACACAAGTTGTTCTCGGGAGATTGGCTATTTTGAAAGGTGTTTCAGTGACTGAACTACACAGGCAATATGGTTTAATTTTTGAAGATGATGGTTGAAATTTGTATGTAGCCTATCCTCACACTGATCGTGTGTGTTAAATTTATGAACCAAATTTATTCTTATATGCAGGGTAAAACGAAAAAGACGCGAAAAATTGCTCAACAGAGATTTGCACAAATGAAGAAAATGATAAGTTTAAGCGACTCAAGAATGTAAGTACTCACATTTATAACTTACTGACGCTATCATTTTTAGACATCTTTACTGATGTAGGCTATGCATTTTCATTTCCAGAAAGGAAAAAGATCGTTTACCTCCTAGGAAGAAAAAGGCAGAAGATCCTCATCAGATAAAAGTCCGCGAAGTGTAAGTATTAGGAAAAAAACTGTTTCCCGAAGAAAAAGAAGAATAGGCTTTACATATTTTCGTTAAATTATGTGTTTGATTCACTATTTTTAGCCCACAGGTTTCGTCGGCTTTGTTTTTCCAGTACAACACACAATTGGGACCACCCTATCACATTCTTGTCGACACTAATTTTATAAACCAATCAATCAAATTCAAATTGGACATAATCCAGAGTATGATGGACTGCTTGTATGCAAAATGTAAGTAAATGTTCAGAAACTGCTCTTGTTCATTTTTTGCTTGTTTCATGTAGCCTAAACAGGCTAATTTTGTCTATTTGTTCTGGATTTCTCCGGTGCATTATGTTTACATTTACTTTATAATTATAAATAGGCCTTTCCAGAAATTGTTTCTTTTGTGTATCCTGCAGCATTATCAATAATCTATGGAGGAACTGAAAAATTTCAACTAGGCCACTAAAAACATTCCTTTTAAAATTACCGAATTTGATACGGTATGTGTTTTTAACATTTATGTTCAAACAACTATGTGGAAAAGAAATTGGAATCATTGTGCTTCAACTCTACCAACAGTTCTGAATTGATTATTGAAATAAGTAAGTTTGGAATGTGTTCATCTTCATACATAAACTTACCATTGCCTTAGGCCATTGTACAAGCATAGGGCCTACATGATAATGTTGTTTTCATCAGTAGTAACTGGACTCCACGTTTTAGTTGGTAGATTGTCACCTCTGAAAGGTAATATGTGAATGGTGAAGTTAAAATTTGTTAATATGTGTGACTTGGGTACTCATCTCTATGACCTGGCCACTATGAAGTGTCGTGGAGACTTCACTGTATATTCTGGCTTTCAATGGCTACCTCACCAGCAGACTTCCATACACTTACTATATTAGAAACTGCTGAGAGCCTTGAACAAACTTAGACTATTGGGATCGACTGACATGCCAATACTGAATGTTGAATTTGTCCTGCCATCAAGATGACATGAGAGAAAAGGGCAAGCTGGGTTTCCCATGATCCATGCCTAAAGCCATGCTGATGCACGGGCAGAAATGTTTCCATCTCAGGGAAACTTTCTTTTGTTTTTCTTATACACAGGAGTTAGCATGCCTTTTTCCAGTTTGTTGTTAATTTGCTCTGCAACAAGGTTCACGATAAATGCAAGCTAAATGCCGCCAAGTACTCTTTGTAAAACCAGATTGGTACCCCATCTGGACCTGGTGACTTGTTTGTTTTCAACTTCCTCAGCCGCTTCTCTACACGAGCTATGCAAATTACTATGTCCTCCATTTGGGAGTTACTGCAACCATCAAATGAAGATATGTTTGTGTGGTCCTCCTGCCTGAATGATTTCTTAAACATTGAATTTAAAAGTTCGGCCTTCATTTCGCTGTCTTATATCATTAACCCAGAATGATCGAGGGACTGAATAGAGACCTTGGTTCCACTTACCAATTTTACATAGGACTAGAATTTTTTTTTTTTTCCAGGTTCTCAGCAAGATCTTTTGCTAAGGTTGTAACAGTGTTCCTGGTGAGATAGAAGTTGCATTGACTGTGTTCATACAATTGATCTCTTCTTCCAAGACACAGCACCCAATTTATTGCATGGTTGGTTCATATTTGCACCACATCTCACCAAATTAAATTGTGCAATATTTTCTCGTTTGATAGTTTCTGATTATGTAAAGATTACATAGGATCCTTACTGGATCAAGTCTCAAGAAGGTCTCAACTAAAAAACTACATCCACAAAACTCATTTCATTTATCTTAACAATGTATGTATTAACTCCATGTCAAAACACTCTCCTCCAAAGCTCATTTATGTTTTGCTATGTTGTGTGATGGCCTCTTCTTCAGTGGCTGAGGGCTGTGGATTGTTCAGTTTGGAATTGGTATGAGGCATCATGAAAGGATGGCTTACAGTGGGAAATTGGAACTTTTAGTGGGAGGCCCTTGTGGGATAATGCGAAATGGAAGACAAGCCTGAGTAAATAAAATGTGGGAACGTAATCTGGCTAGGGAGAAAGTATGTTTACAAAGGGAATGTAAATGACTTGTGGTTGTTGTAGGTATGTCGTGAGGGAGACATAGTAGGCTGAGTAGATGATGGAAAAGTGAGAAATATAGGCACTATAACAGACTGCAATAAACAAATAAAATAATATATATTTTATGTCTAGGGACCACCTCATCTGTTCACTCCCGCTTACCTGTGCGCACGAGTGCATGGCATACAGTGAAATCATTAAATACCTACTTCTCTATATATGGTGAATCTGCACATCTCGTGGTGGGACAATATCATAGTGTACAGCTAAATAAGCTGTTACACTACAGATCCCCATCCTTAGCCATAAGATGTCTGATCACTTACAACCTCTAATATTAGTTAAATATTTATCTATAAATTCCTTTCCAAGTTTTTTTTACTCATAATTGTGTTATTTGTTCTCATATACAGCCATAATACCTTTCTAAAATTAATTTTCCCACATTTTTGTGTATGCTAGACTATCACACTCTCCACATATGTGTTACTTTTTTTATGGTACTTTTGTATGAGCCTGCTCCAGTCTTGAATCCCTAAACCAGTAGAACAGTAACCTGATGACACCTTACACATCCCGCAACTACCCCCCTAATCCGGTACAGAAGCAAATAGCCAGGGCCACTTCCTCTTCCCCCCAAACCCAGAACGTCCCGCAGAGGGACCCTGAAAGTGTCCCTCTTATCACTGGATACTTTCCAGAACTGGAGCTGTCTCTTAAATATATGGCTCTCCAGCAAGGATACGACTTCCTTAAATCCTGTCCCAAAATGAGATACATCTTTCCCACTTCAACGAGAGTGTCTTTCCGCCGCCTTCATAACCTTCTAGCCCATCACTTATTCCATTCCTGTAACCCGATAGGGTGCGCCTCGGTTGCACAGTGGTAGAGTGCCAGACTACAAATCCAAAGGTCGCGGGTTCGATCCCCGCCAGGTCCTAGGATTTTTATCTGTCACTTTCCACTTCTTTCACCTCTGGCAGTATTGCTCATGTGAAAAATACCGAGTATCACCGTGGTTCGAAACCCACGTTAAACTGTAGGTCCCCCTATAACTGGCTGGGTAAGTTAGTTGAAGGTCGGAGGAAGGCAACGGCATACCACCTCCAAACAGGACCATGCCTAGTAAAGCACTGTGGTGTTCAAACCAATCTTCGGATTGTTGACTGCTTTACCTTTTTAACCCGATAGGAGTACACAATTAAGGGCAGAGCCACTTGCGATAGCACACATGTGACTTACCAGCTGACATGCCTGCACTGTGAAGCGTTCTATGTGGGAATGACCAGCAACAAACTGTCCATTTGCATGAACAGACACATACAGACAGTGTTTGTTGGTAATAAGGGTCACAGGCCACAGGCTAATGCCTTGGTGCATATCCAGCAAATCTTGGCACAGTGTTACACCGTCCGGGTTATAAGGATACTTCCTGCTGACACCATCCTTTCAGAGCTCCGGAGATGGGAACTTGCCCTTCAACATATTCTCTCTTCCTGTTGCCCACCAAGTCTCAACCTTCATTATTTTGAAATTCCTGCCCAACATTCTACAACATCTTTGTCTCCAATCTCTGGACGGAGTCTTTACCTCGACTGGCATCTCTGTTCATCCTCTTCCCATTTTGCATGTGTCTGCCTTTGTGTGTGTGTGTGTGTGTGTGTGTGTGTGTGTGTGTGTGTGTTTGTTTACCTATCCTTTCTTCCCCCCAAAGTAAGTCTTTTCTCTCCTGGGATTACCCACTCCCTTTAAACCCTCATCCTTCCCATTTCCCTTTCCTTCCCTGTTTTTACTGAAGCAGCAACCTAAGGTTGCGAAAGCTCTGTTTTGTGTCGGTGTGTATGTGTACGTTTTTATTAATATGTGAGTGTCAACGAAGCGGTATCTTTTCGCCTGGTAAGTCAAACTTTCTATATGTTTTATAAATATTTTGCCGATCAGGAATGTTCCCTCTATATTATATATATCTTATTTGTTCATTGCAGTCTGTTATATCGCCCATATTTCTCACTTTTCCATCATCCACATACTATGTCTTCCTCATGACATCTCTACAACCACCTCATAAAGTTTTATTTACATTGCCTTGGTAAACATGCTTTCTCCCTAGTCAGATTACATTCCCACGTTTTATTTACTCAGGCTTGTGTTACATTTGGCATTACCCCCAAGGGCCTCACATTAGAAGTTTCCATCTCTGGCTGTAACCCATCCATTCATCATGCCTTATACCAATTCTAAACAGAACAATCCACAGCTCTCACCCGCCTAATCCTTAACCTGTGCGTCAACTCCGCCAATGAACACATGTTTCGACTCCTATCCCTAATCAAAATCCTCAATCTTTCCTCTCCCACATCCACACCTGCAGTTCAGAACATACTCCTTCATGCCAACCGCAAATTAGGACAACATGTCGCCCTCCACCTCAAAAACTATCCAATCTCTTGGTTACCCACCTCCAGAAAGGCAATAGACTCTCCCTTAACAACTTCTTCAACAAACCTCAAGCTCCTCTTATTGAACAGAAACCCAGTCTCTCCCATCTACTCAATCTCCCACTTCTAGCTCCACTCCCCCCAAACCTCCAACTCCTAATCCACACAATCTGGAAATACAATATCCCAATTCAGTAGTCAACCTCTCTTTAAACCTCCCACAATCTGAAACCTCTGTCCTATCCAAAGGCCTCACCTTTAGCCTTACTCCCAAATTCAAGGAAATGGCACTTGTCAAAGATTTACTATCCTACACTCATAGTCTTTGCTGGAGATATCACTTTGCACAAAGAAAAATATTCCTACTCATAATGATCCCCAAGACATTCAAATTGTGAACCCTGCCTGGAACAGTTCCATCCTCCGTCACAGCGAGCGAGATCCACCCCCTCTTCCTCAAAATCGCCGTCTTCAAACCTTCCAGGAGTTCCTCACTTCCAACCTTGCCTCTCAGTCTTTCCTGAGAAACCTTAATCCTACTCCCAACATTACCACAGCTGAATCCCGAGCTATCCGTGATTTGAAGGCTGACCATTCCATCGTCATTCTCCCAACCGACAAGTGATCCACGACCATGGAACTTGATCGGTGGGAGTATGTGGCTGAGGGACTGAGTCAGCTTTCAGACAAAGTTTGTCAAGACAATCCCATTCCTGATGTCTAGGCAGAGCTTCAAGGAATCTTCAGATCCTTAGACCCACTACAAAACCTTTCACCTGAATCCATCAACCTTATGACCCCTCTGTCTATTTGCACCCCTGCTTCTACCTACTTTGTAAGATTCACAAACCTAATCATCCAAACCAGCCCATTGTGGCCAGTTACCAAGCCCACACAGATCGAAGCTCTGCCTAGATAGACCAACATCTTCAACCCATTATGTGCACTCTCCCATCCTTCATCAAAGCCACCAACCACTTTCCTGACCTCCTGAAATACTTACCCAACCTGTTATCTCCGGAAACCATCCTTGTAACTGTTGATGTTACTTCCTCATACACATACATCCCACATGCTCAGGGCCTCACTGTGATGGAGTATTTCCTTTCTCACCAACCACCTCCAACCCTACCTAATACCTCTTTCCTTATTACCCTAGCCAGCTTATCCTAACCCACAACTTCTTCACCTTTGAGGGCCAGACATATCAACAACAAAGGGAACAGCCATGGGAACCAGGATGGCCCCCTTGTATGCAAACTAATGTATGGGATGCTTAGTGGAAGCCTTCTTGGATACCCAAGCCTATCAACCAAAGGTTTGGTACAGATTTATTGATGACATCTTCATGATCTGGACTTTCAGTGAAGAACACCACCAGAATTTCCTCTCCAACCTCAACTCCTTTGGTTCCATCAGATTCACCTTGTCCTATTCCAAATCCCAAGCCACTTTCCTCAATGTCAACCTCCTTCTGTCCAATGGCCAAATTCACACATCCATCCATATCAAACCAACCAACAAACAACATTACCTCCATTATGACAGCTGCCATCCATTCCACATCAAACATTCCCTTTCCTACAGCTTAGGTCTTCGTGCCAGACGAGTCTGCTCCAGTCCCGAATCCCTGAACCAGTACACCAATAATCTAATAACAGCTTTCACATCCCGATGCTATCCTCCTGATCCGGTACAGAAGCAAATTGCCAGAGCCAGGATCATCCTGTGGCTAAACATGCCTTGGTGCATGGGCAGCACATCTTGGCACAGTGTTACACATGCCGGGTTATATGGATACTTCCCACCGATACCAGTCTTTCAGGACTCCAAAGATGGGAACTTGACCTTCAACATATTCTCTCTTCCCGTTGCCCACCTGGTCTCAACCTCCACTAAATTCAAATTCCCACCCACCATTCCTTTGCCTCAGTTCTCTGGACAGAGCCTCTGCCTGGACTGGCATCTCTGTCAACTTCTTTGCTCTTTACAAATGTCTGCCTTGTGTGTGTGTGTGTGTGTGTGTGTGTGTGTGTGTGTGTGTGTGTGCTTGTTTATCTTTCCTCATTTTCCCTAATGTAAGTCCTATCATTCCCAGGATTGGAAACTTTTCATCCACTCCCTTAAAACCTGCATCCTGTTCTCTTTGCCCTCCTTCATCTCTTCCTCTTTTTCCTGATTAAACAGCCATCGGCTGCGAATGTTTGAATCTTTATGTGTGTGTGCGTGTGTGTGCGTTTTTGTGTTTTTGTAGCTGTCAATGACCCTGTGATTTGGTTAAGTTAAACAGAGGGAAAGTTTCCTGCTAGGAAAAATATGTATAAAAAATTCGACAGATACAAGAAACCAATATAAACACACACAAATACAGATTCAAGCTTTCGTAACCGTTGGCCGCTTCATCAGGGAAAGAGGAAGGAAGGAGGGGAAAAAGGGCAGGATGCGGGTTTTAGGAGAGTGGAAGGTCTTACATTGGGGGGGGGGGGGGAGGAAGGGTAAACACACACACACACACACACACACACACACACACACACACACACACACACAAAGGCAGACAAATGTCTGCTCGTTTCTACACCAAACAGTCGCTATGTAGTTTATGATTTACCAACCACACAATAAAAAGTTTTCAAAAAAGAACATGATATGGCAACGAAACTAAGTTTTACCTTAAGTCCCATCTTTGCTTTCTCTTTTGTGCCCGAGACATCACCAGAGGAACTACTCCATCACATGTTAGAGTGCTTTTCCTACAATCTGACACGGTGCAATGGAATCTAATATATCATTTCCCACCTGATCTATGCAGAAGAAGGAAACAATTGTCAGCAAGCCCTACCTTGTCTGACCCGAACATTCAAGCTTTCGCAACCGTTGGTCGCTTCTTCAGGATAAGAGGAGAAAGGGGAGGATATGGGTTTTAAGGAAGTGGAAAAGGAGTCATTCCAATCTCAGGAGTGGAAGGTCTTACCTTAGGGGAAAAAAAGGAAGGTAAACAAATACACGCGCGCACACACACACACACACACACACACACACACACACACACCACACACATATCCAAATGCAAACACACCTAGGCAGACATTTATAAAAAGCAAAGCAGTTGGACAGAGATACCACTTGAGGCAGAGGCTCTGTCCACAGAACCGAGGCATAGATGATAAAGATGGTGGGCAGGAATTTGAATTTAGCGGAGGTTGAGACCAGGTGGGCAATGGGAGGAGAGAATAAGCTGAAGGGCAAGTTCCCATCTCCGGAGTTCTGAAAGGTTGGTGTCGGTGGGAAGTATCCAGATAACCCGGATGGTATAACACTGCGCCAAGATGTGCTGGCCATGCACCAAGGCATGTTTAGCCACAGGGTGATCCTCATTACCAATAAACACTATCTGCCTGTGAATGGACAGTTCGTTGCTGGTCATTCCCACACGGAACGCTTCACAGTGCAGGCATGTCAGTTGGTAAATCACATGGGCGCTATCGCAAGTGGCTCTGCCCTTGATCGTGTACACCTTCCGGGTTACTGGACTGGAGTAAGTGGTGGTGGAAGGGTGCATAGGGCAGGTTTTACAACAGGGGCAGTTGCATGGGTAGGTGCCAGAGGGTAGGGAAGGTGGTTTGGGGATTTCATAGGGATGGACTAAGAGGTTACGAAGGTTAGGTGGGCGGCGGAAAGACACTCTTGGTGGAGTGGGAAGGATGTCATTAATGATGGATCTCATTTCGGGGCAGGATTTAAGGAAGTTGTATCCCTGCTGGAGAGCCACATTCAGAGTCCACTCCAGTCCCGGAAAGTATCTGGTGACAAAAGGGGCACTTCTGGGGTTCTTCGGTGGAAGGTTCTGGATTTGGAGGGATGAGGAGTTTGCTTTGGTAATTTGCTTCTGAACCAAATCAGGAGGATAGCTGTGGGATGTGAAAGCTGTGATTAGGTTATTAGTGTACTGGTTCAGGGATTCGGGACTGGAGCAGACTCTTTTGCCACGGAGACCTAAGCTTTAGGGAAGGGAACGTTTGATGTGGAATGGATGGCAGCTGTCATAATGGAGGTACTGTTGTTTGTTGGTTGGTTTGATGTGGATGGATGTGTGAAGTTGGCCGTTGGACAGATGGAGGTTGATATCAAGGAAAGTGGAATGGGATTTGGAGTAGGGCCAGGTGAATTTGATGGGACCAAAGGAGTTGAGGTTGAAGAGGAAATTCTGGAGTTCTTTTTCACTGAGTCCAGATCATAAAGACGTCATCAATGAATCTATACAAAACTTTGGGTTGACAGGTTTGTTTTCCTCTAAGCATCCCATAAATAAGTTTGCGTACAAGGGGGCCACCCTGGTTCCCATGGCTGTTCCCTTTAGTTGTTGGTATGTTTGGCCCTCAAAAGTGAAGAAGTTGTGGGTTAGGATGAAGCTGGGGCTAGGGTATTGAGGAAAGAGGTTTTAGGTAGGGAAGTAGGTGGTCGGCGTTAAAGGAAATACTCCATCGCAGCAAGGCCCTGGGCATGTGGGATATTTGTGTATAAGGATATATGGTTACAAGGATGGTTTCTGGGGGTAACAGGCTGGGTAAGGATTTCAGGCGATCGAGGAAGTGGTTGGTGTCTTTGAAGAAGGATGGGAGACTGCACATGATGGGTTGTGGGTGTTGGTCTATATAGGCAGAGATTCATTCTGTAGGTGCTTGGTAACCTGCCACAATTGGGCGGCTGGGATGATTGGGTTTGTGGATCTTCGGTCTATGAATTTCTTATTGAGAATTTCCATAGGTGCTAATCCTGTTGATATGTGTGGCAATTCATTAATTATCATTTGGAAGTCACGTATAAATTTTGCCCGTGATGAATGTTTTTCTGAACAATATGTTTTACAAAGACGAGATATCTCCTTCACGATACGCTCACGTGGATTTGCTTGGGGATGATACTTGGATATAGTGACATGCCTAATGTTTTCACATGCTAAGAATGCTTTAAATTCACCACTTGTAAAATGTGATCCACTATCTGTCAATAAAAGCTGTAGTTTAGACTTCCTGAAAATACTTGTTTATATGTTTATTCAAAGTTCATGTATCTAGAACCAACCTTACACCACCTGTAACCTTTCAGACCACAAAGAAGGGGGGTTATTAAAGACGTTACTACTTCTTTATATAAAATATTCGATCTCATCTTGTACGGCCATTGTGAGAGTAAGTGGTATGGCTGTATGGGATATGGTCTGCAGTAGAATATTTTATCATCTTTCATTTTGAACTTGCATATGTAGTTCCATAATGTTCCTGGCTTATCAGAACATACTGCACTATACATGTGTAAAATATTGTGCAATTCTTCCTTTTGATCACTAGAAAGTAAAGGGGATTCATATGTTTTTTTCTTTTATTAAATTAAATACATCAGTCTCTTCAGGGTTATGCAACAGTGACATTTTAACAAAACAACTTCACGGCCTGTGTCATTACATTTAGGGTAGTCTCTGGTTCAAAGATTACTGTAAACTTGCTATTATTTAAAACACCACTCACTTGTTTGTTATTGAAGTTAATGTTTACCTTATAACGGTAAAGCCAGTCCATACCTAATAAAGTCAGAACATTGATATTCGGAATTACCAACAATGTCTGGTGTAATGTTACCCCATCAATTACGGTAGGTAACTGTGTTTCTTTTTTGATAGTTTGACTCTTAACACCTGTGATACCAATGACCTGGACACCTGTTACCGGCAATATAGGGCAGTTATTTCTTTGCATAACATATCGAATACATTTTGTGCTATTAGAGAAATCTCACTTCCAGTGTCTAAAAATAATTTTACTTTATGGCCATAGATCAAACCACTCTTTAGTGCGAACTATATGAGTGAACGCTATTAAGGTTTTTGATATTGGGTCTCTGTTTATTCTGTCTCCTGAACTATGACCCCTAGTCCAGGATGATTTCAATTTCCCTGATTCTTGTTCTGGTACGTGAAATTCCGTGTATGTGTGTCGTTTCTTTGGGACATTGTATTTGGTTGTTTATAGTTTGGGTTTCCTTAGTTCTGGATTCCCTACGGACAATATTTTTTCTTTTTGTATTCCAATTCTATTGATTTCCTCGTCTATGGACTTCACACAGATATAATTCCTTTTGATTCTGATTTTTTATTATCTGTTTCGGGTTTGTGTTATTCCTATTTGGTTCTCCTCTATTTTTATTTAGTGTCTCTATACCGTCTGCACATAACAAATCTTAACTGTAGACCACTCTTTATAACATATTTCCTTTTGTACATAATTTGGTAGTCTACATATTACCATCTTTGCTAAATATTGTTTATCTATTGGTACTGCAAGCAGTTTAGAATGAGTTAAGTGCCATTCTAAATATTTTAATACTACCCTAGGAACTATTGTAATACTTGGGATCAAGTAATTCTAGTGTGAGTTTTTCTTGTGCAGTATTTACTTCTGAATTGTTCCTTAAAGTCGTCCCACAACACAAAATCTTCGCATTAGCATTAGCCCACTCAGAAGCCTCGCCTACAAAATAACTTATTGCAAAATCAATTTTCTTTGCATCACCCCACCGGGATGGCAATGACCTCAAAACACGTAAAAATGTATTGTATGTACATCACCCTCAGGTTTGTACTTGGGGAATTGTTTGGACATATTCTAGCCTGAACCCAATGATAATTCTTCTAAAGATGTATCTTTTGGTAGTTAAATAATATTTGTAGAATTCCTTTGTGTGAGTTCTTTTTTGGACCTTACTGTTTCTTTCCAAATCTTAAATAAATGTTGTGCACCAACAACTGCATCCTCAACACTTGTGCTAGGCCTAATTATGTTACTGTCTATGTCCACTTTTACTTTCTTCCCCATTAATCCCTCTAGATGATGTTGTAGGGCACTGATTGTCTTTTCATTAACAGTAATTTGTGATAAATTTTTTAGACCATCAGTCTGTTGATTTTTAAAACTTTTTTAAATGTCCCTATCTCGTTAGTAGCACAATTACACAAGGCTGTAGCATTATTGTCAACTTCATGAAACTGTTCTTTTATCTCATTCCGTACTAAATCACATTCGGCTCTGTACTCTTGTTTAATGATATCTGGGAGTTTTTCTAAAGCCACTACTCGTTGGTCAATTTTATTAACTGCCTCCTTACACGATTGTATGTGTTGTGTTACATTGGTATTAATATCATTTACAAAATCAATTAATGTGCCTTAGTGTTCCTGAATTTGTTCTTTTACCAAACATAATACTGTACTTCGGCTTCAATAGTAGAGTTAATCCTATTTTTAGGTTAGCAAATGTCGCTGTTTGTGAATCTAGCTATGCTGTGTTAATCTCCTTTTTGTGATCTTCTATTTTGGAATTTAATTTAGTACTCAGTTGTATGTTTTGAGTCTCAAATTGTGATTTCATGTCGTCCTTGTGAGTTTCTAGTTACCGCGTTCATTCTACTCATTTGTTTGAGGGGGTATTTTAATGTGATTTCAGACTCGGTTGCCATTTTTCTTGTTTTCATAGGCATTTAAAAACAATAAAATTAGGCTAACTATTCTATCAACACTGTCCACACTCAAGGATTTCGCACTGTTTGTACAGATTAGTTCACGACTCACCTGGCGTCACAGTGAAAACTGCCTTGCCCTGGCTCGCTGCTGTTGTACGGTTGGCCGCCGTGGCCTGGCTTGCAGTGTTGTACGGTTGGCCACCGTTGCTCACCACTTCTCGTCATCAGTCGCTCGGCTGGATAATGGCGCCGATTAAGCGAAAACTCGAAGAACTCCTTCTGCTGAAAATCTAGTTTGCCACTTATTTACGTAGGTTACTATGGCGCTTGTTTGGCTGACTCCACGGCAACCGTGTTGACTTATTTGATGCATTATTTCACAATTTGGCGGAAAAAATGAACCAGTATTTTGTTCTATATCTATATTTTTCTTCTATTCTCACTTCTCCCCCTCCAAATTGGGACTGGTACACAGTCGCCAGGAAATGCAGAGTTCCCGGTGAGAAAGATGACCGTGCTGTTACAATCAAACTCTTCTCCTGAGACACAGCACCCAATTTATTGCGTGGTTAGTTCATATATGCACCACATCTCACCAAATTAAATATAGCAATATTTCCTTCTTTGATAGTTTCTGATTGCGCAAAGATTTGGCCTGTAGCTATCACCTAGAATTCAGGCTAGGACTTTGTTCCATAGCAGGAATGGAACACACTTAGCGAGAATACACTTTAACTTGGAGGGGGGGGGGGGGGGGGGGGAAACCCCAACCCTACAAGATGATTAACTTTTACAAACCTCTTGTATTAAGCCCCGTAGGCTAAGATTACATAGGATCCTTACTGGATCAAGTCTCAAGAAGAAATTAACTAGAAAACTACTTCAAAAAACTTATTTCATTTATCTTAACAATGTATCTATGAACTCCATGTCAAAACACTCTCTTCCGAAGCTCGTTTATGTTTTGCTATGTTTCGCGACGGCCTCTTCTTCAGCCACTATGACTATCTATGGATTGCCTTACCTGCGTACACGAGTGCATGGCACACAGTGAAATCTTTAAATACATACTTTATCTATATATGGTGAATCCGCACATCTTGTGGCGGGACAATACCATAGTGTACAGCTAAACTAGCTGTTACACTACAAAGTATGATGGTGGATCTTTAATTTTGCATACTGCTACCCCACACCAAAATTGTTTTAATAGCTGCATTAACTGAAAATTGGTTGATGTGCAAAACTATTAACAATGTGTTTTTAACTGAAGATAATTTTAAGGCATCTGTGTGCCAAAGCACACTCGGACTTGACTGCTACGTTGTACAGCGTTGTAGTATTCACCTCCGTTAGCTTGTACTTACTATCAAGTCTGTTTACATTAGACAAGTGAAAGAGAAAAATGATTTTTGAGTCTGTGTAATCCATCCCCCCCCCCTTCCCCATGTTTCAATTGATAGCACTGCATTGCTGAAGTGGAATGTAAATGAACTTCCTTTGATTTGCTCCAAGACTCACAAGCGATAGAACATGAGTGAACACTTGCAAATGGCAAACATAGATTTACATGAATGAATGCTGCTCATTCCCTAATTACACCAGTCTGCTCCAGTGTACAGGCACTGTCGTAATAATATTGGGAGAACAAATATCAGTAAACACATTCATGTTTTGGTAGGAAAAGTAAACAGCCACCAGCTGCAGTGTTGTAGATTTATTTACAACCCGTTTCGAGCAACTATTATCCTTCTTCAGGACACTTAATGTTCAGTGTTCTTACAAAATGCTCTGTTTAAACCTATAAGGCACGATTTATATACCTGAAGAAGGACAATAGTTGCTCGAAGTGAGTTGAAAATAAATCTACAACCTTGCAGCTGGTGGCTGTTTACTTTTCCAACCTAACGTAACACAGTTGCTGCTACGGATAAAACATTTACATACATGTTTGACAAGTTACAGGCTTACCTGTCATCAAAAGTTCCTATTTTGCTTTTATTTCTTTATATCTTTTAAAAGTGTCAGTATACCATTTTCTCCTATGTAACAAGATTTTGTCTTATTTCTATTTCAGGCATCCCATATGTTACCGATTGTGTTGTCGGTGAGTTGGAAAAACTTGGACAAAAGTACCGAATTGCATTGCGAATAATCAAAGACCCACGGTTTGAACGTATACACTGTATGCATAAAGGTACATATGCTGATGACTGCATAGTACAAAGAGTAACACAGGTTAGTATACACATTAACTGGAACACAAAAAGCTTTTGTATTGTAAGTAGAAATGATTTGATATTTTTAGAGTAGGTGTAAAACTCCCTTGTTAACAAATCAAGATTAGAAATGTAGACAATATGGATAAACAGTATGCTATTGCAGACAGTATTTGGAGAAAGGAAACATGTGAAAAGTTTTCACTATTCTATTGCTATACGCCTATCTTAACCTCATCACCATTCTCATTATCATGTGATGTTTCCAAAATCTTGTACGGATGTGCACAGTTTCAGACATTGCTCCAAACTTGCAAACTTACCATCCCCTGACATACAACAACTGACTGTATGTAGATTGTGTTCACTCAGTTTAACAGATGGCTACAGACTATCACTTTTCTTTTCCTTATTTGGCATTGTTATTGAATTTCTTGAACATCCTTGCGGTTCCTAGGAGCTCAGTGTAGTCAAAGGCAGGGATTAGCCTGCAAGGACAAACCACAAAAACTGTGAGTGTAGCCTAGTGTCACAGGCAATATCCATGCTACATCCATTTTTGTTTAGTTTCATACAGGCACAGATATGGATTTCCTCATAGATGTGCATTGAACCTTACAAAATAAGTTAGTATAAATATTTCAGTAACTGACAATTGCCATTCATTGGCGCTATAACATGTTCTAATTTACGACTTTCCTATGGATGGAATACACCTCGACCGACACTTGTATCATGTTAAGAACACAGATGACCCTTTCTAAACTTTCTCTGCTTCTGGTACCCAATGCAATGTTTAGAAAGTTAGTGGTGGCTGGGGAAGCAATGGTCTAACCCCGTGCACCTCCATACCGGGTTTGTATGGAGTTTTGTTCTCTGGGCCTAATTGTGGAGTTAGTTTTTGCTGTAGGCAGTTTTCAAATGTTTCTAGAAATGATACAAACACCTTTTTTTTTTTAATGTTTTTGGCCCTGTTATTGACTTTTAAAGGACATTTGTTGTGGTCAGCAACATCATAATCATTGGTGACCTACAAACATAATAATTGTATAGTACAGTATAATCTTTTATTAGAAGGAGACTTTCCTGGTGGGAAAAATATGTTTAAAATAAAGCTTTTTGACTTACCTGAAGTACAGGCTCATCGATAGAAACATAAAAACACACTAACATTCAAGCTTTTGCCACCACTGGCAGCTTCTTCAGGAAAAAGAGAAAGGAAGGTGAGGAGAAAGGGAAGGATACAGGTTTTAAGGAAGTGGAAAAGGAGTCATTCCAATCCCAGGAGTGGAAGGACTTACCTTAGGGGACAAAAAGGAAGGTAAACAAATACACACACACTCACACATATCCACATGCAAACACACCTAGGCAGACATTTGTAGAAAATCTTTTCTTATCATGACACAATTACGTTAACATCCACTCACTTGTAAACGGTTATCAGTTAAAGTGTTAATGAGGAAAGAACAATATCAAATGGATCCAAAACAGACTGTTTACCGTATTTACCTGAATCTAAGCCACACCTTTTTTCCCATTTTCGGTATCTAGAAAAACACCTGCAGCTTAGGATCGGGTAGAAAGCACACAAAAGTGTTGGAAAACAGAGCTGGGAGCTGTCACTACTAACTTTCACCATAGAATATAAACAGTACCACACTGACTGAAAGATAAATACTGGTGGCAAAACTTCTGCATTAGTAAAGATACAAATTAGAGAGAAATATGCTAGAATATGAGTATACTTTTTCTTCGAGTCTCTGTCACTGAATCATGTAACAAAGGGAGGGGGGGGGGGGGGCGAGAGATATTCTGTATTTCTCATCTATTAATGCCTTTAAAATATTTTTAGCAGCAAAAATAGGTTTCCTTACATCAGTACCAACAGTGCACAATGAATATGTTTAAGTAGGAACAGAGTTCCACAGATTCCAAATACACATTTTGCTTCTCAGAAATATTCTCATGTGTTTTTACTTATTTAACAAAAGAGATGAGAAAATATGGAGTGAATTTATAGTTCTGATACCAGTGTGATTGTTTGGTTTGGTGTTTTTGGCACTGTGTATTTGTGAGTGTTGTCAGTACAAACTGAACTACTAATGGTCTATCTAGCCCCACAATTTAATTACAAGACACTAATCATTATATATTAAGGGTGCCGATGCAAATCAAAATCTCGTATTTATTAGCATTTGTCTTCAAAATGTGCCATCTTCTTCTTTCTCATTCCAAGCATAAAACAGCTTGCTTATCAGAAATACATTGAAGTGCTTCCACAGATATGTTTAGATTTCTTTTCAAGGTTGTGGTTAGGCAGAATGTAAAAAGATGGCAATTGAAATTATAAATTAAGCTATAGTTGCCACCCTGTAGAAGTCAGATAATGCAAGTGTTTATAGATTTAGGATCTTAAGTACCAATACACCTGTCCGTCCCTAAAATTAACTCACTAATTGGAGGTATTCAGAGATATGTCCATTTTAATACATACAGCTGATTACCAAGAGAACAAATATATATAGCCCAAAAAGAAAGTGAGAGAAAGAACAGTTTTGGAGATTGGTTCCTTTGACAAAGGAGAACTTGCCTTATTTGTTAAGCAACTAGTTCTCAATTACAAATAGGCATCGAGAAAGTAGTTTGTTATATTCACGTAGAAAATAAGACTGATGTACTCAAAAACTATTATGGTGGAAGGGGGCACTCATATCTAATAGAGGGAATTGAAATGTTTCACTCAAGTCTTTTGTTTCAGCATAAATGTTACATAGTAGCAACCTGTGATCGAGACCTGAAAAAGAGGATACGTAAGATTCCTGGTGTTCCTATTATGTATGTTGCTCAACACAGGTGAGTTGATTGTAGAATTGTAGTTGTGCCAGTATCTAATAATTTATATTTCTAAGTAATATGTGTGGCTACTGTATTTTCACTTTGATTGAACATTATTAAATGAGTTAGGCCTACAGAATATGAGTTTGAAGAACAACTACATTGGTTTAAGATATTCTTCTTACTAAAGGTCATTCTTATGTAAGTTTGAAGATTCATTTTAAAGTGTAATAACATCCAGTTTTCTGCTGGCATGTTAGTACAGTTATTATATATTTACCATGAGTCTCCTGTACCAATAAGAGAATCATTGGTGTAATGTGAGAGAGATTAAAACATGTATTGTTCTGTACTGGTCAACCAGTTGAATTAGCATTTTTGGATGAAATTGAAATTTTTATGTTTACAATCCGTCATGCAATGCGGAACTCGTTAACACCACCCTTACCCAGCTTCCTTCCCCCTCCACTCCACACCTCACTAACAGTCTAGATACGTGTCACTTTGGCGTGGTTGTGTGTTTATAGTTGTGTGAGGGATTGTGTATGTGTTTCTTTTTCTGATGAAGGCCATGGACGAAAATTTAAGTTGTGTCAATGTGGTAGTCTACTTTTTGTGTCTGTAAGCAGCTCAGAGAGCCTCTGTATGGTGAGTTGTCATCTATCTTCCATCATTGACATTCCAATTGGATTTTCCATTGTTAAAATTTTTATGAAATGCCTTCCACATGTAGATCTTATCTGGACCAAGTACTCTAAGAATGGTCTTCAGTCCGGAGACTGGTTTGATGCAGCTCTCCACAATACCCTATCCTGAGCAAGCCTCTTCTTCTCCACATAAGAACGGCAACCTACATGTCTGAATCTGCTTACTGTATCTATCTCTTGGTCTTCCTCTGTGGTTTTTACCCCACACACTTCCCTCCTACGCTAAATTCACAATTCCTTGATGTCTAAGAATGTGTCCTACCAATCTATCCCTTCTTTTAGTCAAGGTATGCCAGAAATTTATTTTCTCCCCAGTTCTGTTCAATACCTCCTCATTAGTTATGTGATCCACCCACCTAATCTTCAGCATTCTTCTGTAGCACCACATTTCAAAAGCCTCAATCCTCTTCCTGTCCGCACTGTTTATCGTCCATGTTTCACTCCAATACAAGGCAACACTCCATACAAGTCCTTCAAAAAGGACTTCCTCAGGCTTAAATCAATTTTCGATGTTAACAAATTTCTCTTTTTCAAGAACGCTTTTCTACCCATTGCCATTCTGCATTTTATATCCTCTGTACTGCGACAATCATTTGTTATTTTACTGCTCAAGTAACAAAACTCATCTACCTCCTTTATTGCTTGGTTTCCCAACCTAATTACTTCAGCAGCACCTGATTTTCCTAGACTGCACTCCATTACCCTAGTTTTGCTCATGTTAATGTTCATCTTATATGCACCTTTCAGCACACTGTCCATTCCGTTCAATTGCTCTTCCAGGTCCTTTGCAGTATGTGACAGAATTACTATGTCGTCGGCAAAACACAATGTTTTTAATTCTTCCCCCTTAAGGGCATCACTCATGTCACAAGCGAAATTTTCACTTTGGTGGTGCAAGAAATATTTTGGATGAAGTTTTCCATCTCCTGTATAAGTTTCAACAACCTATTTACTTTCTGATTTAAATTTTTAACATCACTTTTACAAGCACTCAAACTATTGTTAATTACTGAAATTTCCTGATCAATGCTGGTTTACAAGTACTATATTTCTGTTCCAAACTTTCACTCACTTCCCTGATCTCAGTCTTTATAACCTTGTTCTCCTGCTGAACATACAAATTGAGGGTAGCTACATTTTTGGAATTTTTACTAATTTTAGCAGACAAGTTTGAATCTACATTAACAATTCTGTACTCTACACAATCTATGCAAGCATTCTTTTGGTCCTGCCCACTTTACTCCTGTTGAACTAATGGCTCTTTTTCACTTATAGTTGACACTTGCTAGTTCAAGTTTTGACTAGCCTATTTAACGTGTTGCCCTATCTGACATGTTAACTCTAATAAGTTCAGCAGAGCTGGTGACATAACCACTACTCCTTCACCACCTTTAGTTTAACTTGTTTTCATAGTTGGACTCCCTGCACTTACATTAATGCCTGAAATATCCTCACTTAATTGTTGAATTGACCCCCCCCTCCCAATCCTCTTGATTATCCTTACAATCAAATGGCACTTCTCTGTTCGAGTTGACACTTTCATTGTGGGCCACGGTGATAACACAAAAATTGCAAAGATATAGTACTTATTTGGCACAGTCCACCAGCTTTTTGTCTAACTTTTGACCTTGTTCAGGCTATTATTATGTTTCCCTTTTCACTCGTCACAGCACGGTTGATTTTCCAGTTCACACATACATATAGGTTACATACATTTTTTCCTTAAACTTGTTTGTGTACCTGAAACATAAATGCTTTGAGATATCTACTCCTTACAAAATTAATCCCAGCTCCTCCGCCATATTATAATACTACAGGTGCTTACTGACATTATCATAGTGTTATGTGAGATTAAAGTAGATGAGGTATACTTACCAGGCTTAGAAGCACAGGTATCTGACAGTAACATAAATAAAACACACACACACACACACACACACACACACACACACACACACACACACACACACACATGAATGCGAGGTTTCACAACCATTTGTTGCTTCTTCAGGCAAAGAGCAGGGAAGGAGAGGGAAAAGGAAAGGATGTGGGTTTAAAGGAGCAGGTGAAGAGTCATTCCAATCCCAGGAGAGGATTGGAATCCTTCTTCCTCATATAACACTACATACAACGTTTGTCAAGACAATCCCATTCCTGATGTCCAGGCAGAGCTTCAAGGAATCCTCAGAACCTTAGGCCTCCCTACAAAACCTTCCACCTGAGTCCATCAACCTCATGACCCCCACTGACACCCCACACCCCTACCTTCTACCTACTTCCTAAGATTCACAAATCTAATCATCCAGGCCAACCCATTGTGGCCGGTTACCAAGCCCCCACAGAATGAAGCTCTGCCTACATAGACAAACCCCTTCAACCCATTATGATCAGTCTTCCATCCTTCATCAAAGACACCAACTACTTTCTTGGTCACCTGAAATCCTTACGTAACCTGTTACCTCCGGAAACCATCCTTGTAACCATTAATGTTACTTCCTTATACACAAACATCCCGCATGCCCAGGGCCTTGCTGCGATGGAGTATTTCCTTTCTTGCCGACCACCTGCAACCCTACCTACAACATCTTTCCTTATTATCCTAGCCAACTGCATCCTAACCCAGAACTTCTTCATCTTTGAGGGCTAGACATACCAATAACTAAAGGGAACAGCCATGTGAACCAGGATGGCCCCCTCATACGCAAACTTACTTTTGTGACCTTTCTCTCTCGGGTGACAGTTTTAATCTGTTGTCACTTTTCTGTTGCCCGTCCTGCTGTATGTGCAGAGTGGCGTTCTGTCGACTGACCGCCATTCGGAATATCCTCATCTGTCTCTATTCTGATCTTACTACCGATGCTCACTCCATTAGTCATTTCCTCGTGGTCAGCCCAGTGGCGAGACCTGCATCCGTACAACCACCTACTGGTTTCCTACTTTAGGTTAGCCACAAGTATATGCCATCCTTTAAAAGGCAGGCCCATGTGTGAAACATGCCAGGTTAAATATCAGCTGTGTTGCAATTAGTATTTATAATTGTGTGTAGGCACGAGAAACTTGGCCTTTCGTTCGCCAAACATGCTGCTTATCTTAAGTCACAAATGACTTAAATTGCTTCACCACATGGGCCTTTTCAATGTTACCTTCAGCACAGTTTCCTTTGAACTGTACTGATGGGAATTCTCTCTTCCTGCACCCCTGCTAACCTATTCATACTGCTACATTTTCTCATACTCTCAAAACTGCCTCTTCCTTCCCTTCTCTCTCCTCCCTCTACCTTCTCTTCCCCCTGCATCCCCCCCCCCCCTCATTCTCCACCCTGTCTTTCCTCTACCTAAAAGCTGTACTCAGGCTGGTGGGTACAGTGACCCACGTCTCTGAACTTTTGGGTGGGTTTGAACCAGGGCCACCATGTCCCCGACCCAGAAAGCAGTATTTATACTATATATCCCCCCAGGCAGATTTTTGAGAGTTTCCAGTCCCATATGCTGCTAGTGAATATTAAAATGTGATTTGTTTTGTAAATTGTTTTCATTTCTGTTGTAGGTACACCATAGAGAGGATGCCTGATGCATACGGAGCACCCAAGATATGATATGATGTGATGTGTGACCTGCCGCTGTGATAACAGAAAAACAGTGCCCAATGACATTTAAATAATGTGTGATTGAAATGTTAATCAATTGCTTCAATCAGAAACTTGTGTTTCGCATGTAAAGATCGTATTCAAATTTGTCAGTTTCACAAAATTTATATACTTCGCCCTGTTGAAATAAAGATCACTACTGAAGTGTGTGGTAAGTTAGTCAGTTTGTATGTTTTGTGCATGTGAAACAATGAAGCTGTTCCACGATTTGGATCACATATTACACTCAATTTTCCCCTGCAATTGACAGAAAAACTGTGTGAGTTAAGAAATATTATGCCGTGTGTGGGGGGTGTGTGAATATGTTTACTTTCTAGTATTTACTGGAGGAAGAGCTAGCTAGCACTGTTTAGACCAGCATTGCAGCACAGTCGATGCCTTCACTGCCTAATTTTGATGGAGATTTTACCGACGTCGGTGTCACGAAAATGGAGTTCTTTAGTGAAATTTCTTCACCGAGGAAGACGGTGCAATTTCAAAACGAGAAAAACTGTTAATCTCGAGTAACGTAGTACGTATCAAACAATGAGAGTCACGTTTGGAATGACAATAAAATGAGGATAGATGGAAATTCGCTGTAAAGCCAGACGTGCATTTAGAAAATATGATCACATTCACACAACGCAAATTTTCAGCCACAGCCTTCTTCAGGAAAAGAGCATACATAACTCACGCCCACAATTATTGTCTATTGCTGTTACGGTACAACTCGTGTCTTCACATTGAATGTGGAGAGGAGGAAGGATGCAGGGCAAGGGTGCAAGTAGAATGTTCTGATGGAGTGTCAAGGCACAGACAGGCCGCGAGCTGAGAGGCAGCGCGGAAGGCAGTTATGGGATGGCGAAAAGGGGAAACCTGTCAGCTGGTGGTAGAGGTGAGAGGAGGATCCAACATGTTATACTCTGCTGTCTACAAGTTACAATGTAGCATCTGAGGAAATTGAACAGCAGAGAGTACCTAAAAATATTTTTTTTGTGTAACAGACTATTGTTTCAAATATTAAAGTTTCAACTTGGCAATCTTGTTGTCTGTAAGGATATGATTTTAATTATATAAAGGACCTAGGCTTCTGCCAGTCTTTTAATAATTATTACACTTAAGATGTTTGTTAATACCTATCATTTACTCATCATTAAACACTTTGATAGTGTTTACAATATTAGAAAGAGGCCTTCTTGCCTCAAAAACAAAACCATCTACAATAGCTAGTTTACTTAACATAGACACTGATGCATCACAATACACACACAAACTAGGACTGTTTTATAGAAGTTCTAAAATAAGGGGTACCTTCTTTCAAATTTGAGACTTAATATTAAAAATAAATATTTAACTTACAAGGGGTGTTAGTAATTTTAATTTTTGAACATACTTTTCTAACGTCTTTGGGGTAAAACCATTTTTATTTTTCGAGATAGACTCCTTTTAGACTTTCTGCAATGCTGTTCTAATTTGTTGATCCCTTCCGAATAATAGGAATTGTCAAAGTCTGCAAAATAGATATTAGTTTCTGCAATCACATCCTCATTTGAATGAAATCTTTGTCCCGCTGTGATGACAGATGATGGTGACGAGATGATTAGATGACATTGATGGTTGACTCGCTGAAGGTGTAGGGGACCAGCCGACAGTGTAGGGGATATTCACTTGAAGACTTAGGAACTTTTGGGTTAATCCTATAACAAGTGATTTCTTTCTCAGAATGCAGAACCATTTTGCCCTAATCACATACGTAAATGAGCATATTGTTATCAGACTACTGGAAAGAGTAATCAATTTTATCAATAGGATATTTTAAGCAAACTCAAACTATGGGTTCAAGTTAACCCTTAATGTTAATGAAGTTAATGAGAAATCGGTCTCATTTACTTTAGTTTGAATAATGAAGTAGCAAGCTTTCACAGATTAAGTTTTCATTAAGTAGAGCTTTGATATCCATATTTTAAACAAACAGTTATGCATGGTATGAATTCATATAAAAATTACTTGCTCAGAATTATTATTATTTTATGCTTTTGTATGTGTAAATGCCATTATGTGAGAAGTAGGCTCCTAATTCCTCACAGAAGGATGTTGAGTACATGTAATGACTTTAAATTTTATATTCAAATAACTGAGTGGAATGACTGACATAATTAAATAGTAAAACAGTGGGAGGAAACAGCTCTCAATGAGCACCACAACAATTTATCATCCAAGTCTATAGTTAAACTGGTTATAAAGACAGACAATGTAATCATGGTTATTTGAAAATTTTTCAAGTACTGTTTCTATTGAAAATTTATCATTTCTCGTAATATGAGCAATAGTAAAGTATAGAAACAAATTAGAAAGCAATATTAGACAAATAAGACACAAAAGGGGGGGGGGACCTGGTAGTAGTTAGCAGTGGCAATGGTTAAATGGTTAAGTACCATCATACAACTTGACTTACTTGATTTATTTCCTGTGTCTCCTAAGTGGAGCATAGGGCATCAACGAACTTCTGCCACCGGACTCTGTTCTGTGCCAGTGTCTTGATCTCGGTCCAGGTCTTCCCTTCTTTCTCGGTCCCTTCTGCTGCTACACTCCTTCTCCATGTATTCCTTGGTCTGCCTCTTCTCCTGCTGGCTTGTGGATTCCATTCTAGGACTTGCCTTGCCACACCTTTATTACGAGGTGCATTCAAGTTCTAAGGCCTCCGATTTTATTTCTAATTAACTACTCACCCGAAATCGATGAAACTGGCGTTACTTCTCAACATAATGGCTCTGCAGACGTACACATTTTTCACAATGCTGATGCCATGATTCCATGGCAGCGGCAAAGGCTTCTTTAGGAGTCTGTTTTGACCACTGGAAAATCGCTGAGGCAATAGCAGCACGGCTGGTGAATGTGCGGCCAGAGAGAGTGTCTTTCATTGATGGAAAAAGCCAAAAGTCACTAGGAGCCAGGTCAGGTGACTAGGGAACATGAGGAATCACTTCAAAGTAGTTATCACAAAGAAACTGTTGCGCAACGTTAGCTCGATGTGCGGGTGCATTGTCTTGGTGAAACAGCACATGCTGCTTCCCAGACATTTTTGTTGCAGTGCAGGAAGGAATTTGTTCTTAAAAACATTTTTTGTAGGATGCACCTGTTACCGTAGTGCCCTTTGGAACACAATGGGTAAGGATTATGCCCTCGCTGTCCCAGAACACAGACACCATCATTTTTTCACCATTGGCGGTTACCCGAAATTTTTTTGGTGGCGGTGAATCTGTGTGCTTCCATTGAGCTGACTGGCGCTTTGTTTCTGGATTGAAAAATGGCATCCACGTCTCATCCATTGTTACAACCGACAAAAAGAAAGTCCCATTCATGCTGTCGCACGTCAACATTCCTTGGCAACATGCCACACGGGCAGCCTTGTGGTCGTCCGTCTGCATTCGTGGCACCCACTTGGATGATACTTTTCGCATTATCAGGTCGTCATGCAGAATTGCGTGCACAGAATCCACAGAAATGCCAACTCTGGAGGCAATCTGTCCAACAGTCATTTGGCGATCCCCCAAAACAATTCTCTCCACTTTCTCGATCATGTCGTCAGACCGGCTTGTGCGAGCCCAAGGTTGTTTCGGTTTGTTGTCACACGATTTTCTGCCTTCATTAAACTGTTGCACCAACAAACGTACTTTAGACACATCCATAACTCCATCACCACATGTCTCCTTCAACTGTCGATGAATTTCAATTGGTGTCACACCACTCAAATTCAGAAAACGAATGATTGCATGCTGTTCAAGTAAGGAAAACGTCGCCATTTTAAGTATCTAAAACAGTTCTCATTCTCGCCGCTGGCAGTAAAATTCCATCTGCCATACGGTGCTGCCATCTCTGGGATGTATTGACAATGAATGCGGCCTCATTTTAATACAATGTGCATGTTTCTATCTCTTTCCAGTCCGGAGAAAAAAATATCTGAGGCCTTAACCCAATCCACTTCCATTTCCTACAGCGTATCTTAATATCAATCAGTGTTTGATGGGTTCTTCTCCATAGGTCTTCATTGGAGATTACTTGTGGCCACCATATCCTCAAGACATTCCCTCAAGCTTCTATTCACAAATATTTGAAGTCTGCTAATCAGCTGTTTGTTGGTTTTCCATGATTCACACCCATAGAGCAGTACCGACTTGACATTTTTATTGAATATGAATAATTATGTATAGCTGTTAAGTTCCCTTGATTTCCAGATTGGTCTCAGCATTGCAAATGCCCCTTTAGCCTTATTTAATCTGTTTCCTATATCGTTGATAGTTCCCCCCTCAGGGGTGACTAAACTTCCTAGGTAGCAAAACTGCTTGACTTGCTTGATCTCTTGGTTTTCTAAAAAAAAAAAAAAAAAAAAAAAAAAAAAAAAAAAAAAAAAAAAAAAAGTGCTTCATTTTGGTTATTACAGCACATCTCCTTAGTTTTTTTTTTTTTTTTTTCCATTTATTTTCAACCCCACCTGTGATGCTTTGGTTTTTAAATCATTCAGCATTGCCTCCATATCCTTGTAACTGCTGGCTAGCAAACACAGGTCATCTGCAAAGTCAAAGTCCTCCAACCTGCCTGTCAATCCCCATTGAATTCCTCTTCAGCGATTCATTGCCTTCTGCATCACAAGGTCCAGCTCCATCAGAAACAGAATAGGTGACAGAAAACATCCTTGCTTAACTCCTGTGTCTACTGGAATGGGTTCCGACAGCATCCCATGATGTAAAACTTGACATGTGTAGTTCTCATACATTTCTTGGGTTATCTTTATAATTTTCTTAAGGATCCCAAACTCTTGCATAGCTTTGCACATCTTCTTCTTCATCACACCGTCAAAGGCCTTTTCAGAGTCTACAAAGAGTAGATACAATGATTATTGCAGCTCTGTGGAGAGGGGGGGGGGCAGTGTGTTGATCTGGTCTGTACAGGAATAACCTTCTCTAAATCATGCTTGTACTTTCCTCAGCCTAGAGTTCTCTCTTGTTTACCCTTTCTAAAATTACTCTTGAGAGTACCTTACTTGGTACTGAAAGGAGGATAATCCGTCTCCAGTTATCACATTCTGATAAATCTCCTTTCTTCAGAAGCTTGATCAGGATTTCTTTTTTCCATCCTGTGGGGATCTTCTCTTCTTCCCAAATCTTTTTGAAAAGTAGGAACAGAATCTCGACTGAGGTACTCACATCCACTTTCAAGGCCTCCGGTGTGATGTTGTCCATACCTGCCGCTTTGCCATTCTTTAATTGTTGAATGGCCCTTTGGATCTCTATTCTTGATAGCGGTTCTATACTGATATCAACATCTTCCTGCTCTTCTTCTGTCACTGCCTCTGTCACCTCTTCCTTGACTGTTTGACGATTCAATATCTGAAGAAAGTGTTCTCTCCTCCTTTCTAGCTCTTCCTTTTGTATGGTTAATAGTTTCCCATTTTTGGCTTTCGTCGGCTTTTCTGATCTAAAACACTTTCCTGTTGGTCTCTTGGTAATGTCATAAAGGGTTTTACTGGCATTTTTTTGTGTTGCAAGGTTATTGATAAATGTTCGTTTGTCACTTCGGAATTGTCTTTTGGCCAGTTTGTTGAGTTCATTAAATTCACTTCTAGCTTGTACTTCCTTTTCTTATGTTCTTGCTGTGTTGAGTCTTTCCTTACATTCCTTCCTTTGGTTCACGGCTTCCCATGTTCTCAGAAGTAATCCATTCTTCCCTTCCTCTCTCCCCATTTGCCTAGTACCTTTTCACAGGTATCAATGTAGGTACTGTCTATGCTCTTCCAATTACGTTTGATATCCTGTTCTTCATCCTCTGTTAGCTGTTGGAATCGGTTTCTCAATTCTATCAATAAAAAATCATAGTATCCAAGTTTCCATTGAAAAATCAAAAAAAATTCAAACATCTGAATCCTTACTTCCCCCTCGCCCCCCCCCCTCTCCAAGGTTGAGTAAAAAGAAATATATTTCTTGTGAAACAAAAAACAAAAACTGCCAAATACACCCACTCTCCGAGGCAGTAGTCGAAAGAGGGGTAGATAAGTACGCTGCCATTAAATTACGTCCACAGCCAGGGCAGGTAACTGACTCGTAACCGGTTACAAAGCAGAAAGAGACTCTGGTTGTGTTTACTTTTTTTTTTTTGTTTAACAATTATTGTGCTCGTAAGGTATGATGATACACCATTTAGTTTTCTTAAATTCAACTTCTGAACAGAATGTATGTATTAATGGTAAACACCTTACCAAGAGCTACAAGATGTAACTGGCAACTTGACTCCTTAGTTCTGCAGAAGTAAAGGTATCAACATTTCCGTTCATTTTTGAACTAACTGTCCAATCAACGTAACACAGCCCAGAGTGCCACTGTTGTCAAACAGAAAAAAAATAATAATAACTCAATTCACAAAACACTTTCTATTAGTGGCATTATAATAATGATTGAAAATGAGTGACAATTTTTATAGTAGAAGTGAACAAAAAAAAAAAAAATCTGTGCATGTATACGTTAACAGTGTTAATCCTCATAATCATATTCTACAGAAAATACAAAATGGACATATGGTCTGTCTGATCATGTTCAGATACAGTACCGTATTAGAAATAGACACCTTGTAATCAACTGAAGATTGATACACCAAGCTTGCACGCAGAAGCAAGTCAACATGTGTGATATGAACTACACAGAGGTGTTCCACATGAAAATACATAATATAAAAGTTTGATAATAATAATAGAGAGTAATCTGTAATGGTTCATTATTTGTATCGTAACTGAATTGACATGTTCATCAACTATTTATATGTTCTGCAAGTACGCACTAAAAGTGCATAAAACATCTCACTTTCGTATCGCACATCATTGTAGATAAAAATAGGTGAAACACAAATATATCTCCTGTGTCCTTGCACATTTAGGTATTTTGGTGTTCGCATAACATTTACCATACATACTTCTGTACACAAGACAATTATTTTACACCAAGAATATGCATGACAAAACATTCAAAGTATGTAACTTGTAAAACATTAGTAGCTTCATCACGTAATTAATTTGATAAACTTGAAAGATAAAAATAAAAATTAAATTTTGCATCAGCCAAAGCTGTGTCACTTGTAAAAGATACTGATTTAAGATCACCGTATTACAGTATTTGATATTTTCCTTTTAAACAGTAAGCTTAAGGATAGAAATTGAATTTTACATCAGCCAACACTGTGTGTCCTCCCATGCTTGTAGTCACTTTTGTACTAATTAATAGCAATTCTCTCTTGACACATCAAAGTACGACACAAAATTAACCAACAACACAAAAGTACTACTGAATGATAACAGAGAGTTTGAAGAGTGTAAAAGAATTAGAATTGTAATGCACTGCAGATGTGATTAATAGAAAGATCACAGTGCATAACTGAGATAATCATTTTCTTATATACAATAACATTTCAAGCCACAAACAAATAATAAACATTTCAACATAACTTTGATTATGCATATGAAGTCACTAAAATAATTATGGTGTGTCAGTCTGTACCTACAGATATGGTATCTACACTGTATGTATGCCATATTCATAAATGGTATCAAAATTATCAACAAATATTTTCACAATAGGTTTCAGAGTAAGAGTAAGATAAAATTTTCAAAACATCAGCTATTTTTCTGTAGGTATGTTTTAAATGCATTAATCTTTGAGGCATCAACATTATGGATCGTGGATAAACAAAACTATAAGCATACAGCTAAGAGTTTCAATTACTTCAAGAGGCTCAATGTATACAGTATATGTAGAAAAACTCCAACTATGATCTTAACGAATGGACTACTCACATAGTAAAACATTGCTTGGTTTTTCAGGTTCAGTTAAATAGATCTTTAAACTTATTCAAAATTATTTATGTCACACTGACATATGGTATACTTTCCTACTCACTTCAGTAGATGACTTAACACTTAAATCAGGGCGTGGAGCTAACATTTTCAGTACACTTAACTCTATCATTTTAAGATTTCTCAGCAGTCTCAAGCTGTTTTAACGTCTTAGACTTTCAGTAAAGCATCTGTTCAGAGAATACACTATTATCAACACTACAACTTCTTATCATCATTAAGTTTCATTAAATATTCATTTTCATTTTGAAATATTAATTCTTATTTTTCAACACATCAAGCATTTTTCACTTCAATTACTTAATAACTATTTGTTCAGTATTTTCACTGATAATTCCTAACTTAACACATTTCTCTCATGAACATCACTGAACATTTTTACTAACCTGTCATATCTTGACTCCACAAAGACTTACACATTAGTTAGTGGTTCTTAAACATCATAACATAGACTCCAAATTGCTGACCAAACACATCTAATAAACCCCCATCATCTACTTGATACACATTATCTGTTCTTAATTTCACATGGCATTTAAATTCAAAAATCCTTCTCAAAGCTTGTTATTCTTTGCATCAGTATTAACTGTAAACACGAACGCATTATTCAGTTGAAACGGTATTTCAGTATATATAATTCTTAAGTCTATTGGCCTATACATTGTCATAAGTAGAAAATCTCATATTGAAAACTCCCAACTAAGATGACTGTAGTACCTCAGATTAGGTATAGTATTACTATTAGTTATAAAGTTCTTCTGAACTGAGGGTAAAATTCCTCCTACACATTATTTATTCATATTTTCAAAAATTCAGACTGGTAATAAAGTGGGGATTTGCCAGTTAACTCCATCGGGCGTGTGCGTCCCCATTATTGGAATTGGGAAAAGCTCGCTGGCTCTGCCACCAGCAGAGTCAGAGGGTAGTGGGGAAATAAAATACTCACTGTGAAATAACTGGACCGGTCCTCCAGGTTGGGGGTTGGACACTGGGCTAACAACCCGACCCATAAAAAAAGTGTTACAAAACGTCAAGAAATTGTCTCGGATGAAAAGGGATCTTTGGACTATCCAAAACAGCTTACAAATAAGGACTTGTGATTTGGAATGTGGAACGTAGAACTTTGTCAACACCTGGGGCCTTCAACATTCTGTCAGAAGAACTCAACAGTTGTAAAATGGATCTTGTAGCATTACAAGAAATTAGATATCCAGGAACAGGAAAATTGGAAATGGACAGACACATTCTCTACCACAGTGGTTTGGAAGATGGGAAATTCCAAAAGGGAGTGGGTTTTATGGTCATCAAAAAGTTAGCAGCGGCAGTAATTGATTTCCAACCGATTAATGATAGAATAGCTGTCATGAGACTGAAAGGTAGATTCACAAATATAACAATGATTAAGTTATATGCTCCAACAGAGGAGGCAGAGGATGAAAAGAAAGACTCATTCTATGAAATTCTTGAAGAGGTAATTAATAAAACACAGACATATGATATGAAGCTCATTATTGGAGACGCCAATGCTAAAGTTGGAAGGGAGAGCATCTGGAAAGGAATAGCAGGGACAGAAAGTTTACATCTTGAAAGTAATGATAACGGAGGCTACTAAGCTGTGCAAGTGCAGCCAACCTAAGGGTTATGAGCACATATTTTCCTCAGAAGGACATTCACAACGTAACTTGGATATCACCAGATGCGAAAACAAAAAACCAAATTGATCATGTCCTGGTAGATGAAAGGCATAAAAGCAATGTAATGAATGTGGATACCATAAGGGGAGCTGACACAGGCACAGATCACTGTCTAGTTGTAGCAGAGGTACACCAAAGAATAGCTATAGAAAAGCCAGGGGAGGGGGTCATAAAATACTGTAATATTTATATAAAAAGACTGAAGGTTAAAAACAATGTGAAGGAGTTTGTCATTAAGCTACAAAACAAATTTGATGTCCTAACACTGGAAGAGAACCTTGAAATTGAAGACCACCGGGGACAGATAAAAAAAATGTGAAAGACGCTGCACTAGAAGTGTGCAGAAAAAGAAAAAGGAGGAAGAAAAATCTATGGTTTTCATAAGAATATGAGCAGGAAGTGAAAGAAAGAAGAACAGTGAAGGTATAACATCTATAAGAGAATTCCAAGAAAAGTAAAGAAGCATATGAAAATGCTAACAGAGAAACAAAAAAAATCTTCTGAGAAGGAAAAAGAGAGAACATGTTGTTACGAATATTATAGACGAAAAATTCCTAGCAGGAAAAATTATATATAAAAAATAGATGAAGATGACTCACCACATGAAGGAGCACAGGTATGATAGTAGCACAAATAAATAGACAACCCCCCCCCCCCCCCCACACACACACACACACACACACACACACACACACACACACACGCACGCGCATGCTCCTTACACCTGGTGTTGACGGTCCCGGTTGTTTGGCCAATGTATGACATACTGCTGGCATGGTATGTGGTAGAGTCCCAGTTTCTTTAGGCCCATGTCATCGTTTACACTCCATAAGAGAGCCTTAATCTTGGGCAGTGGGCAGAATTCTCTGTTAACATTATACTTGAGAAGTATTCTGCTGCCAACTGTGGTGGCAGAGCGCTCTGTGGCGCGTCAGTCACGGTCCGCATGGCCACTAAGGTTGGGGGTTCGAATCTCCCCTCAGGCATGGATATTTGTGTCGTCCTTAGTCTTAGCTAGTTCATAAGTAATTTGTAAGTTTATGGACTGATGACCCCGTAGTTAAGTCCCATAAGAAAAAAAAGTATTCTGCTGATTTTCGCAGATATTGGTCCGGCATATGGCAGAAAGGCAACCGTCTTCATTTCTTCTTGTATTTCTGATGACTCCTCTGGCGGAGAAACAGGGCGCAATGCCTTCTTGATGTCTCTGGATGAATAACCATTCCTGTAGAAGACAGACTGAAGGTGTTCCAGCTCCTTTGTCACTTTGTCGGTGTCCGAGAGACTTCGTCCCCATTGAAGTTTTGAGTACCCCAATCTTTTGCACTGGTTGGTGGCAGCTACTGGCTTGCTGGTCAGATCAGTGAGAGTTGGTTTCCTATAAATACTATGACCGAAAGTGCCATACGCCTTCCTCTGGACAAGAACATCTAAGAATGAAAGTTGTCCATTCTTTTCCATTACCATCATGTTGGTGGCGAGAGTTTTGATGGTCTAAAAAGTAATGATGTGAACAATCTTTTCATTCGGTTGTTGGGACAAAATCAATCATTTGATTGTAGTTTCTCGTATCGGTTGAATTATTCATTCATTCTTCTGAGTGAAACCAGTCGGTGGGACCAACCGAATGAAACAACCGATTCAGTCACTTGGACTATTCATTCGTTCTTTAAAGTGAAATCAGTCGATGGGACCAACCGAAAGAAAAAATTGACACGGTACGTTGGCCTCTTCATTCGTTCTTTTGAGTGGAACCAGTCAGCGGGAGCAACCTAATGAAACAGTCAGTCAGTCAGTCGTAGTTTTACGTGTATGTCAGATTAATATTCGTTTATTTCTATTTATTTATTTATTTATTTATTATTTTTTTGAATGAAAGTAGTCTGTGGGAACAACCAAATGAAAACAGGCGACACTTTTGCAGTTTTGTACATTGACTGAATAACTCATTCTTTCTTTTCAAGTGAACAGGCAGTAAGTTTTTCTGTCGGTTGAACCATGTAATAATTATTTCAACTGAAACGACTCATTAGTGTTTTAGCTTACAGAGGTAACCATTTATTTGTATGAATAAAACTGGCATGTACTGATAGACAACTACAGCAGTGCTACATTATACCGCCATGGAAAAGGGATATGACAAAGTTAAAATGCGAATTACAATGTTCATTTAATTATGTACCGAATGAAGTAACTTTTCGTTTCATAATACACAGTAATAGTGATTCATATTTTGTTGTAAATTAAATTGTTCGAGGTGCCATCAACGTTAACTAATTAGATGTCATATCGCTGGAGCAAGCTTGCTTCCCAAAAACTTCTAGACCTAGAGGAGAAAGCTGGTCCACTGAGTTTTTGGATGAAGTATCACCAGTCCATGCCATCTCTGTCTGATGCTGCCATAAAGTATTTGTGTGTTCCGGCCACTTCGACCCCTTCGGAGCGAGTATTTTCTAAGTCCGGACAAGTTTGTGCAGAGAGGAGGCTTGCTTCTAACCTCTCCGGCACCCAAGAACAAGGCATAGTTGAAGATCCACAACCAGGAAAAAGGAGAAGATGCTACGAATGCAAATACAGCAAGACAAAATACTTTTGCGAAATTTGCAAGGTGTGGTTATGTTTGGCGCATGCAGAAATAGTTTGCGGTGAATGTTTTGAAAAGTGACGATTTTAGAGGTCTATACTTCCCAAACTATTCATATGTTCACAATATCCATTTATGTAGTGATAATTCAACATTTTTGTTCTTAGTTATTGTACTTATTCTCATTTATATTCATATTTCAATGAAATTTTCTTGTATATTCTGTTTACTAACATTTGGTACTGCAAAGTTGTATGTTTTTCAGTTTTATTTTATTATAATTATTGTACAATTCAGACAGGTAAAATAATGTCAGTGTATCATTTAGTACTATCTGAATAAAATAAAAAAATAGTCATTTTATGAAAATATACATTTCGTCACTTGTTAAGTCTTTTATATATTGGGTCTCTCAGACCCAGCCCGACCGTTCATGAAACTTTTTTAGCCCGAACGCTCTAGGGTTAAGTATCTCTTCAACTGAGTCAATCAATATAGTGCTTTTTCCTTCGTATATCTCGCGCGCAGGGCGCGAATGTAAAAATGAGGGAGAATCAAGTGAACATTCACTTATGGAATAGTAAAACACAGAAACAGCAGTGGCACACTAAGTACCATCCGCCGCACAGCAGAACGAAAGGAAACTACTGTTACATTGTCTTCCATTTCTGAATAATGCTGAAAGTTTCATGTCTCTTACTCGTCATGCATTACAAAATTTATAATGAACAGATAAACGAGTACCCTCCGCCACACATCAGACACGAAAGTAAACTACTATTGCATCATCATAGATTTATGAACTATTTTGAAAGCTCACTTGGAAGTTTCAAAACTTGCATCAACAATAAAGTACCCTCCGTCACACGCCTGACGTGAAAGCAAGCTACTTTTCATTGTAATCCATTTCTGAATAAAGCAGAAAGTTTAAAGTCTCTAGCTCACCAGTAAGTTGGTTTCTAATCAACTGCAAAATTTGTACCGCAGAAGAACAAAGTACACCTCCGGTGCACACTAGACACGAAAGCGAGATAATACTTCAGGGTCAGAGTTGAACTGATAGTTTTACGTCTATAGCTTATCCGAAAGTTAGTTGAAAATCAATTGCAAAATTATTGGTGAACACAAACCTAATAAAAACGTAATAAAAAGTAAATGTTAATTTATAAAATCACAAATTTACTGTGCAGCACTAGATATTAAACCAACCAAAAAGTGAAATTATAGTCAGAAGTACGAAAATTCGTGCGTAAGTAAATAAATAAATATATATTAAAATACTTTATTTTTAGAAATATACTTTTTATTCACACTTTTTTCTTTTAATAAATTCGTTACTAGCAGAAAACCCGGCGTTGCCTAGGTGTTTATTAATCCTTCCTTTCTGTATTTCCTTATGTTCCCTCTTTCTGTTCCTTCCCCTCTCTCGGTCCATCTCCCTCCACCTTAAATTTCCTCCTCTCTATTTCCTCCTCAGTTTTCTCATGCCATCGACTCTTCCCTTGTCTGTGAAAAACGTTATCGGTGAAACGGTGTGGAGGTTTATTCCATCCCTCCGCCATGTACCATACAAAATCTTAGATGAACAATGAACTGCCACTTGTTTTGAAACTCAAATGTGCTAAATTTCATCAAGATCAGAATAAAACTCTATATTGGCGTCAAAGTCTGAAATACCTTCTGTCAGGCACCGAACGAAAGTAGATGTAGACAGTGACCATTCTCTGTTTTTGAAGGTGAAGAGTGAAAAATATCATTAAAATTCGAATACAAATGTTTGTAAATCTATCGGACTTAACTTCTAGATTATCAGTCCGTAGCTTACAAACTACTTAAACTAAGGTAAACTAATCTAAGGACAACACAAACACCCATGTCCTAGGAGGGACTCGAACTCCCGACGGCGAACGGCCGCGCGCACCGCAACAAGGCGCTCCAGTACGCGCGGCTAATCTGCCGAGGCAATTCCAATACAAACGGAATTTGTCGCAGTCAGTAGGTAAAGTACCCTGCGCCATGCACCATACAAAATTGATAGTACACAGTCACCTCCACCTTCTTTTGAAAATGAAGTGTGTAAAATTTCATCAAGATCAGAGCAAACGGTGGTTTTTGTCGAAGTCAGTAAGTAAAGTACCCTCCGCCACGCACCGAATGAAATTTGATGTAGACAGTGACTTTCCTCTTGCTTTGAAGGTCAAATGTGCAAAATTTCATCAAGATTGGAACAAAACTGTAGATTTGCATGCAGTAGAAATACACACACGAACACACTGCTATATTTGTAAGATTTGTCTCTAAGAAAGTTTCAAGCTTAATCACGGTTCATTTATACCTAAAAAGGCTGAAGACGTATGAAAATAAAATCACACAAACTCGATGAATGAATGAAAACATCCATATAACTGCAGAAACCGACAGAGACTGGTTTCATTCGATTGTTTCGCATCGACTGAAACCACTCAAACCCCGCCAGTGATTGAAAACATACGGCCACAGAGACTATTTTCATTCGACTGAAAAAACCGACTGAAGGGAAAAACAACCGATTGACCAATCGGTTGTTAAAAACAGTCGTTTGTCCCATCACTACTAAAAAGGCTAGGAGCTTCTCCTTGCCGTGGGACCAGATCACAAATGTATCATCCACATATCTGTAAAAGCACTTGGGTTGATCTGCATCGTCCTCAAATTTTTCCATAAGGAGGTTCGCCACTACCGGTGAGAGTGGGCTGTTTGCTCGTAGAATTGACCTCCATAAAGGAAGTAAGTTGATGTTAACACATGCCTGAACAAGTCCTGGAGAGTACCAATGAAATTTTTTTATAATCAGCTGCAGAGGTTCATTCAGTGGCACCTCGGTGATCAAGGAAACTACGTTGAAACTAACCATAATGTCAGATTCTGTGATGTGCTGCTTCAGACAATGTAAGAAGTCTTCGGAGTTGCGAATGTGATGTGCACATTTGCCGACGTATGGTGGCGAGAGCACCTTCTTCAGGTGCTGAGCAGTGGGGTAGGTGGCAGCGCCTATGTTGCCGAATATCGGGTGCAAAGGGATCATCTCTTTGTGCACCTTAAGCAGTCTATAAAAAGCCAGACTATGAGAGTTTTTTTTTTTTTTTTTTTTAAGTGGAGCCCCTCCATGCTCGCACTAGCATGGTGACCAACTCAAAAGTTCTACTGTCACCTCTGCATGTGTTAGTAAGTTAATGTAGGAGTCACAGGAGCGGGAACTGTGATGTGTGCCGTACGTGTGGGTAAGATTACTCATTAATACGGCCCATATCGAGAGATAGTAGTGGTCGAAAACTTCGAAAGAAGAGCAGGTTTAAGGGCAGAGGGAAAAAAGTGCCAAGGCAAGTGCTAAGGGAAAAAAACCTCTGCGACAGTCAGGAGCGGGTAGTAAGGGCAGTAGCGGATTCCTTGCTAGCTGCGATAGTTCATGCAAGGGTAGGTAAAGTTAGTAGCGGGTATCGTGCATCGAATACCGTGTCAGTGCTAAGGTCGTCATAAAGACATCAGTCCGGTAGTGCTGCAGCAGAACGTGCTGCGTTGGACAGCACTGCTACACTTGATCAGCTGGCCAAGTGCGGCAGCGTGCCGCGATGTTTCTTGCGTCCTCTTTCCGGCGGTGGCGTCCTTCGTCGCGGTACCTCTACGCGCAAATGACTGCGCGGAGAGGTTCCTGCCGCCGGTCGTCGGGGCCGCAACTTCACTGGGTGGCGCACGACTCCTTCAGCCCCTCCAGTTTGGCCTTCAGGTCTTCAATCGCCCGCTTCTGGGCAGGCGTGATCTGCTGGACAGCTGTCGACTGCGGTTGTGCAACCACAGGAGCGCCGGTCGTCACGGCAGTGATCGCCCCAGAGCTCTGCGCCACAGGGGCGGGCTCTGTAGCGTCCTCAGCGTCGTCTTCATAGAGGTCGCGCGCCAGTTCGGCGTGCAGCTGCCGGATTTGTCGGCAGACCTCATCCTTCTCCGCAGCAAGTTGGGCCTGGAAGGCCACCCTCTCTGCCGCCATGGCAGCTTTGAATGCCACTGTTGCCTCTTCCGCGGCAGCGCGCAGGTCGTCCCCGAGCCGCGTCGTCTTCTTTGGGGCGGATGGTGCCCACCCCCTTTCCGCTCTCGGCCGGTCCGCGCCGCCGTTGGTGGGGTTTTCCGGCCGGTCGGGGCAGGGGGCGCGGCAGCCGCGCCGTCCCCTCGTCGTCGTCGTCGCCGCCGTCTCCGCCGACGTTGCGGCGCCGCCGCAGCGGCAGCCGCACCACCACCGGTTTGGCTTCGGCTTGAAAAAGGCGGACAGCCTCGCCAGTTGGCAACGTGAGGACCGCCACAACGGGCGCAAGTCGGCGTCTCTTCTCTGCCGCGCACGCAGTCTCGTGAGTCATGCTCGCCGGAGCATTTGACGCACCGCGCTGCGTTGCGACAGTACTTGGCCACATGGCCCACCCCCTGGCACTTGAAGCACTGGGGGAGAGGGTTCGTGTCGGTGGGGAGAGCTTCCACCATCACAGGAAAACCCAAGATCTTCCGCAGGGCGAAGACGTCGCCCCCATCATCGACCGTTTGCACGGCGACAACTTAGAGCGGCGGCCTCGTCCTGTTGGTCGGGTTGTGCAACTTTACAGTTGCACCACCGAACCCTGCTCGCTGCAGCCCTTCCCGGACTGCTGCCTCATCGCAGCACCATGGCAGGCCCTTCAGGAGCGCCCTGGTGTACTTCTCGCGCTTCCCTTCGGACGTCGTCGTCAAGGGAGGAGCGTCGACAATGAAGGCGGCCACAGCGCTCTTGAGTGCCCTGTGGTCCGCCTTCGTTGCTGCCTGTAGCGAAACGGTGGCGTTCGAGTCGACCGCCTCGATGCCGACCTCTTTCTTGCAGCAGCCGACTATAATGTCGTACACCTCCGCCCACGCGCCACTGCACGAGATGTACAAGGGCGGGGGAGGTGTACGATCTTCTTCTGTCTTCTTGCCGTGATCAGCAGACTCGATAAGTTGCGTGATCGACGGCCCCTTCACTGCAGGTTTCTTCTGCTGCGCCGATTTCTTCACCATGCTGTGGTGCGGGAGGACACGACAATTTGCACCGTTGCTAAAACAACGCAACGACAATTTGCTTCGATCCCGCCACAGCACAGACTTCCTCGCAGCTCTCCGGCAACTGGTACAGAGCGCGCTGCACCGACGATGCGCACGCCTCCGCTGCTCAGCTGCGACTTGAGAGTAAAATTCGACAACTTCTGGATGCCCCAGCATACAGGCTGACAGAAAGGGATCCCACTGACATGGTGGACAGGAAGACCAGGGCCCTTCTAAAGGAAACCGACATACCGGAGAAAGTCGTGAAGCAGCTGAGGCTGAAACCTCCAGTACCTCCTAGGCTTTATGGAAGTGTACAAGATGATCTGGGTCTACAGAAACCGGGACTCTACCACATACCATGCCAGTGAGGTATGTCATACATTGGCCATACAACCATTAGGTGTAAGGAGCGTCAATGGCACACCAGACTCAAACAAGCTTCCTATCAGCTATAGTGGAGGACTGTTTGGAATTAAATCAATGATGAATTACGATGATGTCAAGATTCTGGCACACACTCCCAGATACTGGGATAGTGTTATCAAAGAATCGTTTGAAATAAAGGTCATGCAAAATCTTATCAACCATGACACAGGATATGGTCTTAGTTCCACTTGGAATCCAGCACTTGATCTCCTAAAGATGCAATAGAGGCAACTGACCAACTGTGGGAGCAATAATTCTGCATGTGACACAATGAATATGTCAGCACAAATAACACAGGCTGAACAAATGGTGCTGAATCAAACAACAAATCAAGCACTAGAAGACGATCACATAGAGAACAAAACACCAGGAGCCAGAGAGCGATGCGGCAGGTGCTGCTAGCGGGCGCGGACCTCATAGGGAGCACTTGACCCGGCCGGCTACGGTGACAGAACAGTATAGTGCACTAGTAAGCTTAACACACTGGATTCAGCTTCAGGAAGCACCTGATGAAGATCAGAGTAACGCAATCGAAATATCGTGCTAGTACATCGCGGATCACTGTCAGAAACCCGATTCTCCAAGATGAGAAAAGAATTTTTTTAAGTATTGAAATGTTATGTTTGTATATTTTCCAAGGTACCAGGTTTAATTAAGGGATGTGTTTGTAACATTAAAATGAAAGAACATGAGCCATTTCGCAGTAAATCGTACGCAATGCCTTTGGCAAAAAGATCAGCTGTTGATGCAGAGATAGAGGATGTTTAATCAAATCATCGAAAGTTCAGACAGTGAATGTCCAAACTCAATTCATGCATTTGCAAAACGAGATGGTATGGTACATATTGTTTTGGATGCTTGAATGATAAACCGCATTGTTTTACTACAATGTGATTAACCAGGAAGCTTAGAATGTCTTCTACAAAAGTGTAAAGGAGTTAAATATTTGAGCCGTCTTGATCTTATGAGTAACGACTGGCAGCTATTGCTGCATGAATATAGTAGAAAATACACCGCTTTCTTGCACAATGAAAGGTCTTATCAGTTTCAGAGGATGCTTTTTGGTTTATCTATTTAATCTGCAGCCTTTATGCGTCCCTTGGACGAAGTTTTAGGAGAGGAAATTTGAAGAACATTACCCTGTACGTTAATGACATCTTAATTAGTACAGCGATGTGGGAGGAACGCCTTAAAATATTGCAGCAAGTACTAGATGCCTTGAAACGAGCGGGTATGACTATTAATCTAGACAAAACAGAATTTGCAAAGCCACATTCTTGGCGCATATAATTTTGGAAAGGAGAATTGGACCTGATCAGTCGAATATGGACACTGTTCGTAATTTTCCTGCACCAAAAGGTCGTAAACAACTTAATTCTTTTATTGGTTTTTGTAATTTTTTTTCGTCGATTTCTGCCTGGAAGCTATTTGTCATCACCAGTGCTGATGAGTTTGCTTAAAAAGTATGCCATCTGGAAATGGGAGGAACAACAGGCCACAATTACTTAATGGGGTGGTGATTATTAGCGGACTGTAGTTGGCAGCTAAAGTGAGGAATGTAGTTGGAAGCTGCAGTGAGTGAATTAGTTTATGAGGAGCAACTAAGCAAAACCTATATTGTCCACTTCCGGACGAAATTGAGTTTGATATGATTTTCGGAGATATTTTATGTGCTCTACACGCTTCTGCATTCAGATCTAATCTATTTGTATACTTTAACACTGAAATAGTATGTTGAAAATGCATGGTTAAAACCAATCGTATATTGTCCACATCACTGAATGAATCAGAACGTATAATGTCCACAACTTAAGTTTTTATTTTGCTTTCCTTTCCTCCAAATTGGCAATATTGGCGAGTGTAACACGTGTCAGGGCTTACAATACTTCAAAGAATTATAGCCTACGGCATGGTCGCCTTCTGACATTGTTCGACACTACTTGAGCCAAATCGTTATTGTTAGCAGTGCACAGTGGCAGTATAGTGTTGTGGTGTGTTTACCGGTAACAGACTATTGTATTATCAACGTTTACCAAGACAACTATTGTGTTACGACACATCAGATACGAGACAGTGGGTTGAACAGTGTTTCACTAGCCAACGAAATTCGCTCCTGCTCAACTCAAATGTACTGCCGGCAGCGACGGCATGGCCTCCGCCGCAGCAAGAGATTGCCTCTACGCCGTGGACTAGCGCACAACGTACGTGCAATTTAGTTCAGGATCAAGTGCTCACTGAGACTCCCACGGCTACTTGTGGACACTCAGTGCAAAGTACCGTGTGGTCGAGCATGAGACTTTGCTTTCCCCAGGCTACTAACTACGGGCCAGGTTATGATCGTCGCCCCCTCCGAGCTCTAACACCATGGCACCTGGATATGTGCAGCACAGCCGAGCTACATTTGCACCACACCACCTTAACACTTGTGCAGAAAGGGGTGCAGTATTCTGCGGCATCCATTTTCAATAAGCTGCCACAAGAACTAAAGAATCTTAGCAATAATCCACATGCTTTCAAATCTAAATTGAAGAGTTACCTCGTGGCTCACTCCTTTTATTCTGTCGGGGAACTCCTAGAAAAGTTAAGCAATTAAGCTAATTCATTTTTTCTTTATTGATTCTTTTCACTTTGTCTTAAGATTGTCGTGCCCAAAGGACTACTTAAAATTTTTCTATTACCATTCTTGTGTAACAATGTATTGACTTGTTCCATGACCATGGAGTCTTACTCCTCAAGTGGGTCCTATGGAACAGAAAAAAACCAATAAAATAAAATAAAGAAAGAGATTATACTCCTCACTCCTACATTCCATATATTTGGATCAAAAAAATTTGCATCTCTCATTTTTCTTCGTCCATTTTTGCCCGAAGTGCAAAGAGTAAATAAGTCGTTTGAAGCCCAGACTGCAGATCCATCTGAACTTAAGTTTTAGTGTAGGGAATTGCAAGGAAATTCGTTCTCCCAACATGCAGGAAAGATTTCCTGACCGAGAATCTTGAAAGCGGAAGGATTTGAAACTGAAGAAAAATTGCACAGTTTGAAACTGTCTACGGAGGAAGAAACTGAATTTAGGAAAAGGTGCATTACTTTCCTTCTTAAATTGCACAGAGAACTTCAAGCAAGTCCTCCTGAGAATGTTAAATTTTTGATACATGTGTTAGTGTAGTCAGTTTAAATTCTTTGCGACCATTGAAAGAATCGCTTACACTGTTAGTGAAACATCTACAAATCCCCAGTGAAAGTATCACAAAAGCAGAATTTCAGTGGCAAAATTTGTCGTTTGTTAAATGGAAAGAAACTTCTGATATGGTACTCTGAGATTCTGGCATGAGGTGGCGACTGTAAAGATGCTTCAGATGTTAATCCGTTTGAGTGTTTAGTGGATGTAGCAACTTCTCTATCACTACGTTTACATGAATCACATCTTCCAGAAGACGAAAACCGATTTCGTGTTTACATGGCATAGCCTGAATCGGATTTCATAGCCCACTGAAATGGTCACTGAAAAACAGCTGATTCACTTCCTGATTTAGTCAGCAAATTCGATATTTTTCTTTATTTAAATACACAGATTCATGTTCACTCTAATATTTATACTTACATTTCACATTAGAAAATATCACTTTCAATATGCACCGTACATTCTTAACAAGAGAAAACTATCTGACAAACCAAGAACGCTTCAAAAACAGTTCTGTTCACATGGGCACGAAAATCGATTGTGGAACTGGAAAACCGGTTTAGAGAAGCGGATTTCCAGAATCGATTTTGGAGTGTTTCCAGGACCAACCAAAAGCGGAATTGGGAATTCGGTTATGAAATCCGGTTTTGCGAGCCCATGTGTAAAGGGGGTATATTAGTTCTCCCATGGTCAAAAGCAGAGGTGCAAAGAATTTTCAGTACCATGAACATTGTCAAAAACAAACTGTGCAATATAATGTCATTAGAAGTGTTAAATGCAATAATTACAATAAAATCAGGGCTTATTCGAATAGAAAAGTGTTGCAAGAACTACATATTAAGTATTAAGCAAAGTAGGAACTATGGCTGCGTACAAGAGTAATGCAACAGGTATTTTGCCAACTACTTCAGCAGCATCTTCGAGAGCACGACTGCAGGCTCAACCAAAGACCTTGTAAAAATAACTAGACTCCCCGACGGCGCTGCTGTCGGGGGATAATTTGAACCTTCGCCTGGCCGCCATGGTAGTGGCAAGTGTCAGATAAATACGAGTGTTATTAGCAGGTAAATCGTGTATTAAATAGCTATTGTGAGATACATACACACTTGATAGTCACGTCTGTATTGTTTGACTATCACAGTGTACATGAAGTACGATGGTGAAGAACTTCTCAGTGTTTAAATACATAAATCAATTTAAGAAAGGAATAAAAAGATCGAATTCTGTATTCCCATTTATATTTCTCAGGAATACAAGTAGCACTACTACTTGTGTTCAGAGATAGTTACTCTTGCTTAAAAGTCTGTTAGTCAAGACAATATAAGATTGAATAAAATAAATAACAGGCTTTTATAATACTGGTAGCTCTTAAAAAGGAGCTACTTTAGGCAGTACTGGTGGACAGGAAGTTCAAAAAGTTTCATTTTATGATTGTGTAAAATAACTGTAGGGGTCACGAAATTAGTTGCCTCACTGCAGTTCGAATTTTTGCTTATGAAATTAATATTAGCAACTTGTAACGCAGAATTTAAAGGTAATCTGCTTTACATATAGGTATAACAACTGAAAGGGGTTTGCAGACCTGTGTGTAGTTCCATATATGAACGGCACATAGCCACAGTGGATGCAGTTCAACCCTGTGATGATAGTTGCTGACTTTTGAGCAGTTCATCCTGCTATAAGGTATTTGGCTTATAGCATTAAATTTGCTAATTTTCTTGCTAGATACCCTAATGCTAATGTTAGATACGTTAGTTAAGAAAAAGTTGTGACGTACTTCCTGTTCTTAAAAGAATTTGTTGGTGGCTGATTGCTGTATTCACAACGTAAGAAGCTATTTTTCAGTTATGTATCTGACGGCTATTTCACTTTCACAATCGATTTTTATCATTACCTGTTTCAATCAGCCTTGTTTGATTTTTTATGCTATTAAATATTGGAGAATACAGCATTAAAGCAAAGACGATAAATTCCGTTCATATGCTGCACTTAGAAACAAAAAAAAACTACATGTTATAGTTCGATTTCGTTAGGAAGAGGAAACGCTGTTGGCCAATTTCTATGCCGTATGTGTAATAAATTTACACACAACCGATAGTTGCTGTATATTCAAAGAGTCTGGAGCTGTTTTGTAGTTATATATTTCAATTAGTCATAGTTTTCGCGACTTAACTAATTTGTCCGCTGTTCGCAGTCGACCGCTTACGTGATTGTGGGAGGTTGGGCTCAACTTCATTTACATCAATTACAAAACTCGAAACTGAAACTGATGACCCTGCAGAAATCTTAATTTAAGCAAGGTAATAAACACTTCTTTTGTCTTTTTTATGTGTGTGTTAGAAAAATAACATGTAACGATTAATTGCATGCCTTTTACAGCTGTAAACATAATATCTGTACAACGTAACTTTTTACAGTGCAAAACAGCTTATTTTCGAACGCCATTTAATGGGATTTTCTCTTAGGCATTTGGCAACACTGGCGTCAAGTACACAGTGATTTTTGCTTTTGTTGTACCATCACGAAAGTATTTATATGGAAATAAGGCAGAACTACATGGGCTGCTGAAGTTTGTCCGTTTGTAAACCATCCAAAACATTTGGTTATGCAATAAATCCACTAGTTGTTTTCTATTGCACAAAGTAAAACTTGCTTCAGGAAGCAGTAGCTTCTTCAACAAACGTAACAGAAATTTAGAGGCAGGCTCTCCCGGATTTCGGATTCCATTAATGACAGGTCGTATAGGATAGTTTATTTTGTGGCTCTTTATTTGGGCTCTTAATGTAGGAGCTCTAGGGTTCATAACCTTTAGTTTGAAGAGTTCTTCAGAGGTGATGATGTAGAGGTACGATTCAAGGCAATTTTTTAGTTCTCTCGAGTAGTTTGCAGTGGGGTCAGAATCTATCATTTCTACGCCATTCTCTTCCAAGAAAGCCAAGGTCTTATTAATATAATCTGCTTTGTGTATTATGACTCCTGTGTTGCCTTTGTCGGTGCTCACGATTATTGCGTTTTCGTCTCTGAGATTCTTCGTAATTGATTTTAAAATTATTGAATCAGAGTGCAGTGGACATTTTGTTAACGCCTTCTGGATGATGTCACTATCCTTACACGGTAATTTGAGTTTGCAAATCCAAATTCCAAAAACATAGAAATACCACAACTTACGGTGTCACAACACGGAGAGCGATTGTAAGCTTTGTTTACTATTTATACTGTCTTCTTAACTCAAAATAAGCCCATGTCCCATTATCCCCATTTTGTAATTGCGCCTTGTAATTTTATGTAAATTCTGTCTCGCAGACAATCTGAAGATGCACTGCTAAATGACGAAACGTGTCATTAAATAAGGAATAAAACAATTTGCAATGAAGACGGTTTTCTACTGAAGGAATATTTATTCTCACTGATTGCTGTACACCATGGACTGGAAATCATTTTAGACAAAAATTTCTGTAAACCAAACTTCCTCGACGTTGACGTACGAGGAACCTAATAATGACATTCTGGCAGCAATTCCAGTGACCACTATTGCAATGATGAAAATGCCACTTTCTATGAAAAGAGTTTTGGACAAAATAGTTACAATAATAAAGTTTATAAAATCATGATCTAAAAATAGCAGACTGTTCAAAACCTTGTGCGATGAGAAGGGTGGTCTGTATATGTCTTCTTCACTCATAAGTAAGTTGGCTCTTCCGTGGTAAAGTTTAATGGGCCTCTTTCAACTGAGAAATGAATTGAACATCTTCTTGGCTGAAAATGACTTCTCTTTGGGAAAGAAATTGTGTGACGATCGTTGGCTAATGTACTTGGCGTATTTAGCTGATATTTTTACAAAACTTCATGATTGTCCATCCAAGGAAAAACAGTGACTATTTTGGACGCTAATGCTAATCTCGAAGGATTTAAAAAGAAGCTAAAGTTTTTGGCAGAATCACTCAAAAATGGAAGCCTGGATAGTTTTACAATGACAAAAGTCTTCAGAGATGAATACGAATCGGACAATCCTGAGGATATCATAAATGTGTTAGTTCACCTGTTATCTTTGATTCATTCTTTGAAATCCTATTTTGCAGACAGGTTGCGGGGAAACATTAAAGAAAATGTTTGGGTTGTAAATCCGTATTCTGCATCTTTGAAGTCGCAGCAGTATGAATGCTTTCTTGATTTGACATCAGATTCGGAGATAACTGCAAAGTTTCTAACTAAGCAAGTAGTCTCGTAATTTTGGAGTGTACTAAAGAACGAGTTTAAAATCTTTTCAGATAAAGCTAAACTTTATTCTTCTGCCTTTCTCAACCACATATTTATGCGAAGTGGGGTTTTCTGCGTATGTTTCAACTAAAACAAAACACAGATTCTGTCTCAGCGTAGAGCAAGATATTCGGTTGGAACTGCCCAGTATTCAGCCAGATATAGTCTCACTGTGCAAACTCAAAGTTCTCATCCTTCTCATTGACAGACTTTTTTTTTCATAAAGCAAGGAAAGCTTGTAACTATGTCATTTTATAGTTGTTTATCTGTGTGTGTAAAAAAATTGTTGATTTACAATACTTGTTTTGCTGAATTTATTCTAAAATGTTTTGTTACTGTTTTTCTTTTTCTTTTTTTACATGCGTAAAGTCCGGTATAATGTGAATTTGTTGATAAAATAAACATTTACAGTTATTCATGTTAACTGATTCTTCCATCGGTTCTTGGTAGAACAAATTCATTAGGAATATTTAAAATACACAGTTTGCATTTATAGTTATTAATCTTAATGTCTAGTGAGCTTAAATTACAACATTACCTTACTTTGTCAATAATACTGTCACCGAATTTACCAAATGCAGCAATATATTGGTGACGCAAAATTTAATGCTCCACCTTTAGTTCCACTTTTTAAGGTGCTCCGAGACTCAAAAAGCTTGAGAACTCCAGCTCCAGACGAATGACTGTAAAAACTGTTATCCTTCTTGCAGTTTTTTTAAAACAATTTCTGAACTTGGGTACCACACTAATTACAATGTTCCAGACATTAATGACTTCTGCAATTTTTGTTGCCTTTGTGAAGACCAAAGCCGAAAATTTAAGTTGTTTGCATGTAGCAGCTTAGTGAGCCTCTTTATGGTGAGTTGTTACCTATCCTCCATTATTGACAATACTGGCACAGTTATACCGTGAGTACAAACATCAACTACTTGCTAAGGTTACTGGTTGAATTACATGTTGACCTCTCCCCCCCTCCTCCTACAAGACTGTAATCACTGTTCTGTACAAACGAAGAGGAACACTATCACATGATGATGCAGTTGTGTTTCAAAGTATGAGTTTAGTCTGCATACAAATATTTAACTACAAGCTCTCTTATAAATGTCTTAAACTGCAAAAGCTTATGAAGTGCATTACGTAACCCCTAATGCATGCTATATGACACTTGTTTAACTACTGATAAAATTTTTAATTAAATTGCAGCAGCCAATGCTCATTAATAAAGCAACTAAATATTGTTATCTGATGGGATCCCTGATTACTTATTCATATAAAATGTATCCATACTAAGGTTTCTTATTTCATTAAAAGGACACGTTTGCAGTGACTGTAATTCAGTACAATTTTCTGTCTAAAATCTCATAACTATATTTTAAACATCTTTGTAGTAAGAAAGAATTATTCATTAAGCCAGATGTGTCTTAAAATTGCTGAAAAATTTTATTACTTTTCGAAACTGATATGTCAGAAAAATCAAACATAGTTAAGTAATGAGATAGAGGTTGATTTATTTTCCAGTTTAATAACTTTTAAGAAAAATATTGTTTCTCCAAAATATATGTAATTAGTCTTTTTTCTATTCATTAATGACCTCTTAAGGTTGTTAAGCTAATTTTAACTGTAGGGGACAATTTGTGTACTTTAAACTATACCTCATTACTAATGGCAAACAGACTCTGGTGATAATTCTCTGGACATGTCAAGCAAGTACAAATACATACCTGCCAGCAAACAGGTTTACAGTGATAACATGTACTCAAAACCACTTGTCAAAAGCCTTTTCGTCAATACGCTCTTAAATGATCGGTGAAAGGTCGTTCTGGAGATCGATGAAATAATTAGAAGTGTGGCTGGCGACAGGACAGCAGTTGTACTGGTTATCTGCCCCATTTCCCAATTTATAATATCTGTGATATCTTAGGTGTTATGAAAGCTTAAAAGAGTCATTAGAACTGCAACTTTATGACTGAAAGACGCCAATCACGAAAAAAAGTTTGCAGGCGATGCCAAGTATTTGGCTAAACGAAGTTATTTATGTTGTTTAGATTTATTCTGTGCGCCTCGGTTGCACAGTGGTAGAGTGCCAAACTACAAATCCAAGGGTCAAGGGTTCGATCCCCGCCAGGTCCTGGGATTTTTATCTGTCACTTTCCACTTCTTTCCCCTCTGGCAGTATTGCTCATGTGAAAAATGCCGAGTAGCACTGTGGTTCGGAACCCACGTTAAACTGTAGGTCCCCATATAACTGGCTGGGTAAGTCAGTTGGAAGATCGGAGGAAGGCAACGGCATACCACCTCCAAACAGGAACATGCCTAGTAAAGCACTGTGGTGTTCAAACCAATCTTTGGATTGTTGTTTGCTTTACCTTTAGATTTATTCTACTTTTACAGCTATAGTTTTAACCACTAATGTTTTCATAGCTTACTTACATTCTGAAATTTATGTTGAGAAAGGTAGAATTTTTTCCCGAACAGCATTTTAAATCTCTAGTGACAGTAGTTGCCCCATTCTGATCCTCTTTGGTGACATTCTTGTCACATGTTATGAAAAAAGCTATTAATGAGAGTTTGAGACATATTACCAGATTTAGTATACTTTGGGCTTTTGTAAAACTGAAAAAGTTAAGAATTTTTAGTAAACTACCATCACAAATTTTTATCTTTGAATATTACAGTTATTTCTCAAACTTTTAACAATGGAGCGAATTATATAAATTCATTGTTCTTAAATAATGTATAAACGGCGACCAAAAATTTATACTTCACGTTAATGCGGTGCTTACCTACCTTTCTTACTTTTGGCTCTCGATTATATGGTCAGTCTTAGGAGTAATATCCTTGTGGATTCTCAGTACAGCTAACCCCATCAACCGAATGTGGTCCATATTTGATCTTATTTGCATACTGGTACAGTAGCTAACAACTGTAAAGATCAGGCACAAGCCGATAGACTTCTTTGCTGCAGGACTGCAGTGCATCGATTGCTGATGATGGAAGATTTTCACTGGGAATGATCTTCACCTAATCTATCCATTTCTGTCGTCACATGGTTGCTTAAGACTGAATTAAGGACTCTGAAATTTGTTGTTGCCTATCGATGCCAATATATGGGACAAATGCTATTGCGAGTTCCTTTACTTTGTTCTGTAGCTCTTCTTCTGTCAGTAGAACTGTTCCATCTGGAACGAGAGGTGAAAGGTTGTACAAATGCAGAACTGTATGAGGAAATCTGTCCACAATATCATTCAGCATGTTGTCGAGGACAGGTATGTACATGGACAGTGGCGTAGCTATCGTAGGGCTAGGCGGGGCAGTGCTCCGGGGCCCCCGAGCTCCAGGGGCCCCTCGGCCTTCGTGAGCGACGATCGAAAAAAGTTACACTAGAGCGTCGAATTTTTTATTTAATTTGTTTTACCCTCCCACCCTATCGTCCATCATATCCCCTTCCCCTCAAACCAAGTTTCCCACAGTAGCCGCACTGGGCCACCGGCTGACGGAACAATGCTTCTAATTGCGCCTGCTGACAGGCGAAGCTGCCAGCCAGTGAGTACAACAATCGGCACACTTAAGTCGGCAGAAGTAGCGGCAGCGTCAAAGCTGCTCACAGCAACAGCTGCATCTTCCAAGTGTTGCAGCGTGCCGGCTCGGCGCAATGTGCAGGATCATGCTCCTCCAAATATAGTAGAAATACATTTACTGTGCAGTGCTTCCTATTGGCAAATAGAAGTTTACAGTTCGAATATCCAAATAAACCGGTTTTCAGAATATCCATGTCCCCAAATTACTTCGGATAATAGACGTTATCCTGTATATAATATTTTAGTTGAATGAAGGAATTTCGACTTTTCATTTCTCCTGCCGAAATTGACCCCAACATGGACAGTGCACCAATTATGTAAGGAAATTATAACAAAATATTCTTTATTAGAATGTAAGGTTGCCGCGATGGAGAAGCCGAGCGGTATAAGGCGCCTCGCTGCGGAGCGCGCGGTTGCTCGCCATCGGAGGTTCGAGTCCTCCCTGGGGCATGTTTGTCCTTAGGTTATTTTACCTTAGTTTAGTAGTTCGTATTGTCCTGAGGTTAGTTTACCTTAGTTTAGTAGTTCGTAAGCTACGGACTGATGACCACGCAGTTTGGTCCGATAGATTTACATTTGAATTTGAATGTGTGGTTACGGAAGTATTTACCGCAGTTTTATTCTTCTGCAGCAGCCGAAAGGTCGTTCAGCAAATTAAAAATTATCAAAACGCATCTGAGGTACAGTATGGCTCAAACTCGACTCGGACATTTGGCACTCATAGCAATCGAAAACAAGGTTGCATCAAGTCTAGATTTAACAAACCTTATTGATGCTTTTGCAAAAACCAAAGCCAGGAAAAGATTGTAAAATAATTGTTAAAATAAAATTGTCTACTTTTTAATTGTGTACCCATATTATTACTATAATGTACTGCAGTCACGAAAACGCTTACCGATAATTACCGATCAGAAATCGTATCTTTGCCAACATCTGCAATCTAACAGTTTGAAGCATTGTATTACTCCAGTAGGTATTCTTTCATTCTGACTTTGGTGCGTGAGGAAACACGAACGAAATCCCCACGACTTGAAAAACGCCACTCATTAAGTTCGTGATACACAGTGAGGCTCGAAAACTAATAATGATTTTTTTCAAGGACTAATAGTATTCGTGTTACAAGAAATAGAAAAATTCCCAACTTTTAGAAAACAATGTTTCAATAAATTGACTGCCGCGTGAGTTAAATATGTCACAGCAAGTCTTCTCTTCGGGCCACGTTAAGTAAATACAACTCACGGACATTTTTCTATTTAAAGCTCCGTGCTGCAGTTGTAACTCACAGTAGCGTGCTGTGACTTGGTGTTACAGTACGTTATGGCCCCAGTAACAAATCACGTTCCTGGCCTCCAGTTTTCAAGAGCTCAAGAGTAGTTATTGACACTTGAAATCGTGAATTATATATAACTCACATGGCCCAGTCATATGGGGGTGCCGGCCACGATGGCCGAGGGGTCTGCGGTGCGCTAATCACGTTCTGCACGGCCGCTACGGTCGGAGGTTCGAATCCCCCTCCGGGCATGGATATTTGTGCCGTCCTTAGTATTAGCTAGTTTTATGTTTAGGGACTAATGACCCCGTAGTTAGGTCCCATAAGCTCTACAAACATTTGAACATATTGGAGTTTCCTGTTTTTTACAATTTATTATTTAGTATTACATATTACTTATACAGTAGATTGTATATCACATACAGTTTTAATTACATTCTCCAACTCTAATTGCAACAACAGTGAAACAGACTGAAAAAATTGGGTAACTCCAGTTTGTATCTTTAACACCTGCATGCACCGTGCTTTATGAAGAAACACTCTTCGCAAAAATATGAGTCACAATTTCTTACATTTCCATGTAGTTTGTTTGCATTTCTTGACAGCCTGCTCTCGTCCAAATTCATTCTTCATTTTTTCGTAGCACCTGTACACTTAGGACTTGCTGCTCCCATGTTCACAAGAGCACAATCTGCAGGCAGCTCGGTGGCTACGATGAGAGATTTCTCAGGGGCATCGGTACCTTCTGTATGGAGTAATCTCAAAGTCACTTCCTCTTTGAATTCTATGATTGAGATAATCTTGTTGTTGATTTATCGGTAAATCACAATACCTGTACCATTTCACACCTTGCCTTCATTTGGTGAGAGAGATCTATAAATGACTGATTATAGTTGTCATTGCTATTTTTTTTCTTTGTGCCCCTCTTGGTTTGAATTTCAGCTTCTTCCTCTCCACGAGGAAGCATCAACACATTCCTCTTATTTTTGCATTTCAGTAGTATTTCATCTTCTTCACTTATGTTCATAACTTCATCTAAAAGCTTCTGTACATGCCTTTGTTCATCTACATAACTCCCACGAGACACTTTCTCCTGCTACAATATCACTGTGTTACGGAGCAAACAACACTGAATAAAGACTGTAGAAACAATACAGAAAAACACTAATGGAACTGTGCGCAAATAATGTTGTGGAATGAAAGACTTACAGGAGTACCAACCCAAAATTATTAGCGACATAGCAAATGACACACCTGGCACTTTAATCTGGCGCCATGTGAGTCATATGCAACTCACACAAAAAAACATAAACTAAGGTACTAAATTGCAATATTTTCAACTTGTTTGTACTTAAATAGTTTACTTCAAGCAAACTAAAGCAGAATATGGAAAAAATTAAATGGTCCCTGGGGGTCGGTAACCCAAGTATACATTTGACAGCCAATATGTTAATATAGTTATTGTTAAACAGAATGGACTAAGACAAAATGTTAAATGTATACAGCATATTTAAGTACAGTAGAACAGTATTGGCCATATGATTTGTTGCGGGGATGTGACAGGTGACAGTAGGAAGGGGTGGGGGGAGAAGGTGCGGGAAAGGGCAGTCCGCTGGAATGGTCAGGCATTGCCGTTCTTTGTGCGCCTGCAAACGAATAGCGAGCCCCCACTCTGTCTACCCGATTACGTCGCAAAAGGAAATGACAAGGTGTTTTACAAAGTTACACCGACCCTTCCACAGTGCAACTCATAAACCACAGATGACGTACTGCGCAGAGAGACCTGGAGAGTGTGCATTTTCCACAAAATGCTTTGTGCCAGGAAACAGGCATGTTTATTTTCCACAAATGCGTTAATACTGAAAGGACTACCGAACAGAATCTACATACCTTTCTACACATAACCTTGCAATGGTAGGCGGGAAATGGATTCGACATTCTGTGGCTTTTTTCTGGGGACAGCGCCTTCCCATACCATAAGAGCTATTCACTCTTCAATTAACGTTCATACTAACACTATACCCTCCGCCGCATTCTGCTCAGTTCTTCTACGTGAAAAACAAACAACTTCTCTGTGTTTTAAAGTAATGGAGAGAATTCAGCACTTCACGTAATCTTTTAAGGTACGTTTGTACCCGCACGCTATTTGTTTATTCTGCCATTTAAATGTTTAATTAAATTCACGGATCAGACGTTTTATGTAATAATTACTTTGTTTCAATAGTGAATTGTGCATCAAGACGCTGCCCTCTATCCCACTGTCACGATAATAAGCGAAGATATCAACTTAGTTATTTTACTTATTACTTTTTCCTTGCCAGACACTAACTTCTACTTCAAGAAGCCTGTTAGGGACACGGCTCAATCCAAAGTGTTTTCTCAAATAAAATCCGACAACTTAATTTGATGAAACCCTCCTACAAGAATAATTCCCCTGTTTTCCTTCTTTGCCCGGCCTGTCAACGAAATGAGCCAACAGTGCAATAGTTTAGCGAGGGTGAGTTGTCGGCACTGACAAAAGTCCGCCTGCTGTCACCGCTGACGAAAAATATCCCATTTTCATCTGTATGTCCTACCCAGGCCCAACTCCATCTCTATCCCTCTGCAAAATTTCATCCAAATCACCTTGTAATTTTTGCGTGACAGCATAACAAACAAACAAACTTTCACAATTGTATTAGAGAGTACGATTAAATATCATTTGCTGCGTGACACATAATAATTTACTTAGTAGTATTTAGGTTTGCCTTATTATGTCTTCCATTCTGCGGTAAGGAGTTGATGATGAAGTAGTTTTGCATCTGTACAGTATTAGTTTAAAGAGGGCCCCAATGTCATTTTTGCCCCGGGGCCCTTGGTGACATAGCTACGCCACTGTACATGGATATTCTAAAAGACTTTGCCTCTGCAGCTGGTTGGATCTCTGAGTCTGTTAATTGCAGCAACGAGGTGAAGTTATTACGACCCAGAGAGTGGAAGTTTTTCTTTCTGGTATACTCCAAGGAAACTTCTGCGTTTTTGCGTCTACTAGTCAAAACTGAAATCGGAGACAGCAGCCGAGGCTCGTTTCAGATCATCTGTTTTCCTTGCAACGACATACTTAGAGTAAGAGACAAAGACAAGACCTCATCCAGGATGAAAAGAGATACTATACATTTTTTCCTACCAATAGAACAACATTTCAGTGTGCAACAGCGAAAACTTTTACATCATCTATGTGGCATTCTACTGTAGTAGAGATTGACACGAGTTTATTTTGTAAGCACTGCACTAAATGCTGTTAACGGTTCTATCCTGTACAGTCCTATCCAACACTCTCCGGCGTGAAATCAGTAATGTAAAATGCAGAGTACACAGAAAATGAAAAAAAAAAAAAAAATGTTTAATTTCTATGATTTTGTGCAGCACCAATTTTTAAATTATTTGTTTTTGTTCCTGAAACATACATTCTCTACATATATGTAAATTTACTTGATAACAACCTACATATATACATATGTCCGCATATTATTTGTGTGGTGCTATGTGGACTTCACTGGATCCTAAACAAACCACATCGTTTCGTGTGCCAAATTAAAGACAAAATTACATTCTTACAAGCTAGCAAGTCGTGGAATCACATATTGTAGCAAGAGTAGTATCCATATCGTCCCAGAAACCCTGATGCCTTCACCAAACGCCTTTTCCTTTTATTACAACTCAGTACATGAGGTGTCGTCGAATCCACCTACTTCAATTTAAGGTTCATAGAGGATATGCAAAAATAGTACCTCAGAGCCGTACGAATCGCGATTTTCGTATTACAGATGAGGAAAGTTCATCTCATAGAAGTAAAATAAACGCATAGCTTTTGATAGTTGTATCCATTCATCGTCAGCTAAACTCCGGTTCGTTAGAAAGACTCTAGTACCGGCCACCTCTTTTTACCCCGTGCCCAATCAAACAAAAGTCTCACAGTTTTGAAGAATCACAAGGAGACCAGATGGGTATCGGAATTTAGAATTTTTCGATATTTATGATACCTGAAGTTCGGAACTCAAATAACAATTAGCCAAAACCATTTGACGCAACTCTTAAACCTTCTCGAGGTAATCGAAGTTTTGCAAAGTAGAAGTAAGTACCAATGATTAAAACACTTGCAGCGTCTGTCTGGCCTTAAGACCTAGGTCGGTCGTTAGAATGTTGTCGTGACAAATTATTATTTTATTGTGTTCGAATAATTACAAAATTTTAATATCTAATGGTAATTTTTACGAAAAGTGCACATAGTTTTTTTAATCGTAATTTTCTATATTTTATAGAAGGTTGTTTGATGGTTTCAATCAAAAAACGTAAGTTACATTATTTGCAGTATTAGTTGACGACGGTAGTCGTTGATTGTTCAGTTTGTGAAGAGCTATGATACTGGTTTTGGAAAGCTATCTCGACAGCTACTAATGGTAAAATGGTATAGTAAACAAATTGTAAAACTGCTTTAATCGTAAATTACTTACGATCTTAATTTATGTTTTGTCTTGATATAAAAATACTTTCATTGCAATGGTCTTAATTTTGTGCATGTCTTCTTTCTGAAAGATTCATTTATGTTCTACAAACAAACTTTTTAATATGTTATGTTGCAACTTCCTTGTTCTAGAATGTTCTGCAAACAGTCACATTATATTAATACAAGTGAATTGGCGTGTAGACAGTCAGTCTTAAGTATTACTTCAGTCAATTGTATGTCTACATCTACAACATGTCTTACAAGAGTCTTGTCATAATCATAAGTCAGTTTACAACATATCTTACAAATCTTGGTACAGTCATTTATTGCTTTAAGTATGTCAGTTTTTGTTTGTGTGTCCTCCAAAAAAATTAAATAAATAAGGATATTAAATGAAACGTGTCATATTTGTAATTCCATTGATATTGAAGAACCCGAACAGGCCTGCGAGCTACTGGATCTACCACTGAACGACAAACAACAAGTGATGTATGACTATTTATGAAACACCAATAGATGTGGCTGAACACAACACTCTTGGTTTCAATGGCTGCTGTACTACCTGAGCCATCTGGATCGTCCCCTCTGCCACCAGCTCTTCTGAACTGTGCAGATGGGAGTTGTCTCTTCAACTCATTTTATGGTCCTGCAATGATCGTGGCCTCAAACTAAGATATTTTACCATCCGTACACCCTATGCCTAATATCTCCCCCTCTTTCCCACTCATTATCCTGTATCATTCCTATTGCTTCCTTGCTTGCAACTGCTTGTTGCCCATTACAATATCTCATTCTAAGTAATTACTTTTATTTTATTTTGTTGTTTCTTCTCTTATTATTTTTAATGTTTCAAAAAAATAAATAAATAAAATAAAATAAAATAAAAAAATAAAAAATCAATGAAATAAAAGAAAACTCACTCACACCTTCCTTTATCCTTTCCCACCCTTCCCTTCACTGTATTCAATATCCTGTATCTCCCATTCCCACCTATCAGAGTCTTTACAATATGTCATGCAATGTGGAACTTATCATCCTCACCCTTACACGGAATCCTTCTCTGTCCACTCCCCTCCTCACTCACTGTCAAGATGCTTGTAGTGCTGCAGATCATTTCTGTATAATTGTCAGAGTGTCTGTGTGATTGTATTTGTCTTTTTTTTATGATGGCAATGTCCGAAAATTTAAGTTGTGTGAATGTGATTTCCTGTTTTCCATGCCTGACAGCGGCTCAGCAGACGACTTTATGATGAGATTACAGATTTTGTTGCATAAATCAAGAAGTCACTTATTATATCTATGGTTGACAAAGAATGGAGGTGTCCAAGATTTTTAAATTATTTCTGACAAAAAATTATTATTATTGTTGTTTATATACACTTAGAGGACAGGGGCAGTTTACACCAAAGGCTGGGTCAAACATCAGTTCCAAAACCCTGTGAACTATACTATGAAAATTGTTAGTGTTGTTGCACTTTAGAAGTTTAGTAACATGCAACTAATTCTTTTAATATAAAGATGATTCTCAATAATATTTCACAGAAACATTTAGAGAATAGCAGTTTGTAGATAAGTACTTTTAGCCTTTTGTGGAAGTAATGTTCATAATTAGGTGTGACAACATACCTTGAGTATGCGAGGTGGCGCAGTGGTAACACACTGGACTCATATTCGGAAGGATGGTGGATCAAATCCCCCTCTGCCCATCCAGATTTAGGTTTTCTGTGATTTCCCTACATCACTCCAGGCAAATGCCGGGATGGTTTCTTTCAAAGGTCACAGCTGTCTTCCTTTCCCCAACCTTACCCAAAACTCTGTATCTAATGACCACACTGTTGACGGGTCATTAAACTCTAAGATTCCTTCCTCCTCCCTCCAAACCATGAGTATATTCCCTGCAGTATCTTTCAAACAGGCACACGAAGACTTAATTTAAATAACCATTAATGATTGTTTCTTTAAATATAAAATGAAATATGTACCATTTGGCTGTAAATAATTTTTCATTTAATGCATAATCATGATTTCAGCCTTTGTAACCATTCTCAAGTTCCAAATCTATCAATAAAAATAGTTGTCATGACATGTTATATAAGGAACTCATAGTTTGATGGGGCGGTCTATAATTGTTAAATAATAATTTTGCACCCAAGATCGCATTTTTCATTTATTATGTTACCGGTTTCGGCGTGCTTGACGCCATCTTCAGACCTGTCGTAATTTACATATCTTCACGATATTTTTATATACTAAACCTGGATGTACTCTTTCAGTATATAAAAATGTCGTGAAGATATGTAAATTACGACAGGTCTGAAGATGGCGTCAAGCATGCCGAAACCGGTAACATAATAAATGAAAAATGCGACCTTGGCTGCAAAATTATTATTTAACAATGACATGTATTTTAGGTAGTGTCAGACTTTTTTTAAATTTGAATGAACACTAGACAATTGTTACAGAGGTAAAATTAATGCTTATGCAATGAATGGAACAATTATTTACTGTCAAATGGCAGATATTTCACTCAAAAACATTATGTAACTGTGGTCTCTTCACAAATAAAATGCCGCAGCAGCTTATTGTAGTTATTACTGAAGTTCCTTAGGGGTTCAATAGGGTCTGTAACTAGTTATGATGTTGTTTCTGGGACAGAAAAGATTATGCAAATCAAATAGTGTGAAATAAAAAACACTGTTGTCACAAATGCATTGAACTACTTTATTCACAGAACAGTATTTCCATTTACATTCAGTGACAATAGTAACAATAATGTCAGACTGATTAACCAAGAGCATATGGGGGTGAGTCATCAGTATCCAAATAGAAATTTCCAAGTGCGCTGCAACAGATACACAAAAATTAATTATTTTTATTGGAACAAAATAAAACTAATAACCAAAATAATGAAATAGAAGCTGATCTACAGACTTTTTAAAAATTTCTATATGTTGTTTATTTTTTGAAATTTGATAACAGCATTAGCATTTAAGCTTTTCCTCATTTTCAGAAGAAAGTTAAATGCACAATCTCATATTCACCAAAAACTCAAATCCCTAAAGTTTGCAAGTACTCTAAGTCAATTGTTATTATATAACCTTTCAGTGTGTCTATATCCCAGCTATTGCTAGCCCCTAGTGACTTTGTTGTAGTACCATTAACCAATAAACAATGTTCTTTTCCCATTTAAATCTCAAAGGCGAAGTCCACAGCTTTAAAGTCAAATAACCGTTATTCATTCTGTTCAGTAAATGAAGTTATATAACCTATTTTCACATATCATCAACCATCAAGATGACATAAGATCTTTTTACACTTATTGTAAAATTAAAATTAAAATGAATTGCTTAATTGTATCAACAGGATAATTCACTTACGAGAAAACTAAAACAGTAAAGTGGCAGAATAGCTAGACAGTACTTACGTTAAGGAGCCATATTTCCAGTACTGCTGTTAGACATACATTGAACTACATACAAACAATATCCAAATAATCTGATGGAAATTCTCCCCTGAGATGTGATGTGCCTCCCAACCTTATCTCACGACCAAAGCTGTGAGTAATTTTTCCCTTTTGTCCCCTTCATCTTCCCTCCTCTCCATTTGCATCTTTTTTTGTGTGTGATTATCGGTGGTACCAAGCTACGGCAGCCACTCTATTTCTTTTGAATAATAAATTAACACAATGAAACTTCACTCTGCAGCGGAGTGTGTGCTGATATGAAACTTCCTGGCAGATTAAAATTGTGTGCCGGAACCGGGACTCGAACCTGGGACCTTTGCCTTTCGCGGGCAAGCGCACTACCGAGACATGCCAGGAAGTTTCATTCTGGAAACATCCCTTAGGCTGTGGCTAAGCCATGTCTCCACCATATCCTTTCTTCCAGGAGTGCTAGTCTTGCGTGTTTGCAGGAGAGCTTCTGTGAAGTTTAGAAAGTAGGAGGCAAGGTACTGGCGGAAGTAAAGTTGTGAGGCGGCATCGTGAGTCGTGTCGGGGAAGCACAGTCGGTAGTGCGCTTGCCCGCGAAAGGCAAAGGTCCCAGGTTCGAGTCCCGGTTCCGGCACACAATTTTAATCTGCCAGGAAGTTTAATAAATTAACAATTTATATTTTTCTTTTCAAAATGGGATGTTCTACCTCATAGATGAAAGGAAGCACACATTGGAGAACGTTAGAAATGAGGGATAGATCATGTAGACTCCAGCTTGAAAGTATCTATTATTTACACTGTTTGACGAGCGTGGTAATACGTGTTTATAAAGGATTATCATGTGAAAAATTCAAATGAGAAATTAGCTATCACAGACAGTACAGTGAAGGTATATATCTATGTTGTTGTTGTGGTCTTCAGTCTGCACACTGGTTTGATGCAGTTCCCCTTGGCACACTGTCCTGTGCAAGCTGCCTCATTTGAGAATAAGTACGGCAACGTACATCCTTTTGAATCTGGTTACTGTATTCGTCCCTCGGTCTCCCTCTACGATTTTTTCCCTCACACTTTTTAATGTAACAGCATGAGCAGTCCTCTAGTGTCGATTTTGATACCAAATCGAAACACAACCCAAATCCATTCTCATCCTTTTGTTACATTTCTGTGACTACATGGTATTTATGGCATGGTTTGACTTTATGTATTTTTTTAAATTTTTTTATTTATTTAATTACACAAAGATCGTAATCAATGCAATTTAATCGTATCTGATCAATAGGTTTACCGCAGTATATGTTTTACGAGATTTTGTAGAATAGAATATTCTATAAAATGCATTGTTAGGATTGGTTAATATTGTTCAATAATACACATTTTACTTAATTGAAAAATAGTTTCAACAAACAGTAATCATATATATATATATATATATATATATATATATATATATATATATATATATATATATATATAGAAGGAGACCTTCTAGGTGGGAAAATGTTACAAAATAAAGATTTTTGATTTACCTAAAGTACAGGCTTGTCGATAGAAACACGAAACACACAAAAACACACAACTATTCGAGCTTTCGCCACCAGTGGTGGCTTCTTCGGGAAAAAGAGGGAGGATTTGTCTGACAAATGTCAGGCATCAGACAAATGTCTGCCTAGGTGTGTTTGGATGTGGATATGTGTGAGTGTGTGTGTATTTGTTTACCTTCCTTTTTGTCCCCTAAGGTAAGTCCTTCCACTCCTGGGATTGGAATGGCTCCTTTTCCACTTCCTTAAAACCCGTATCCTTCCCTTTCTCCTCTCCTTCCTCCCTCTTTTTCCCGAAGAAGCCACCACTGGTGGCGAAAGCTCGAATAGTTGTGTGTTTTTGTGTGTTTCATGTTTCTATCGACAAGCCTGTACTTTAGGTAAGTCAAAAATCTTTATTTTATGCCTTATATATATATATATATATATATATATATATATATATATATATATATATATATATATATATATATATGAAAGCAAAATAATAACAATCTTGTGTATTTGTCAAATCGATTCTCCATTGTAATTCACTTCGAAAAAATTGTTTTCATGTTAATTATGCAACTTTTATATTGTTATACATTCCACTAGTTTTTACTGTCCTAAAAATAATTAAGAAAATAATTTTCAGCTATTGTGGCAGCCAATGAACTGTAATCTTAACATGTAATATCAGTTACCCAAAATTCTTTGTATTCTAGAAGATTTAATTGTTATAAGATCTCATAATGAATCACAATAATGAGCCTAATTGTTGAAAAGCTATATAAGAATCATCTTCGTGCCAAAGTTAGTTAGCATCGAGTTAGTAGTAACTTAATAACAAGTTAGTGATAAGTTTGTGGTTGTCAGTATAAGACTGTATAAAACTGTGTCTATGTTTCTCAGCAATAAACGAAAGTAAATTCAGAGTTAATCATTTTTATTGAGCACCCCTACAAAATCATAAATCATTAAAATCAAACAAAGAACTTTATAATTGTGCATCTTTATGTTTTTGCAACGCAATGACTGTTCAAAGAAGTTTCAGGTGTGCAGCCACATAAAGTTTACTTCTTCTAATATTTCGGCTGAGAAACGTTCAGCCATCTTCAGAGACGAGTCGAAGACTGATGCTCCAGCACAAGCTTCGTGCTTATAAACACATGGGCCACACTACTGTGCATGCGGCCACAGATACAACAAAACAAGGTGCCAAAGACATTACTTGGCGGCAAGGAAGTATATGTAAATTATGTCTGTGGCTGCATGGTCGATTACTGCGGAGAACAATATTATAATTGGTGGAGTGAGCTTGGATTATGAACCAATGTATTAAAGACTTTCTGTTCCAAGTGGAAGCAGACAAAGAAGCCAAAGATGTTTGTAAAAGTTAATTATCTTGTGGATTTTAGTCAGTTAAAGTGTATTCTCACTGAGTGTGTTCCCTCCATGCTACGGAACAAAGTCCTAGCCTGAATTCTAGGTGAGAGCTATGGCCCAAATCTTTACATAATCATAAACTATTAAAGAAGAAAATATTGCTCAAGTTCATTTGACGAGATGTAGTGCATATATGAACTAACGACTCAATAATTTGAGGGCTGTCTCTTCGAAGAAGTAGATTGTAGCAGCATGGTCATTGCAACTTCTGTCTCACTGGGAACACTGCACTGTGAATCTATTCATTATGGGTGATGTATGGATTACTATTTAGTTTTTCTTTCATAATAATTATATTTTCTAGTTTGTAAATACATAGAAGTAGGAGTATTTTCTTAAACAGTGGCTTGCAAGATGCTCTTTGGTGTGCCCCTTCTATTATTCAAATAATCTTTATCTGAATTTTAAATTTTTTACTCTTGCTCCACTGCTTCCCAAAAATACTGTATCATATTTCATTTATGAGTGGGTGTAGGCAAAATATATGGATGTGAGAGTATTGTAATTATGATATGCAGTTCTTCAATGTTCATATGATGTAACATCTTGTACTTAGATTTTTGTTGATTTGTTGTACATGTATGTCACAGTTTTATGTCCTGATGAATCAATATTCCAAGAAATTTTGTGCTCTTTGTTTTTAGATTTCAATATGAGGATTGGCTGATGATCTATTCTGGGTGGTGAATATACCCATCATAACAGTTTTTTCTAAATTTATAATCAAACCATTTGCATCAAAGTAATCTCTAATTATTTCATGTAATTACTGTGCTAGTGTCATCAGTAAATTGTTGGTGGAATATAACTGTCCATAATGATTCTACATATTGCCGAAGATGATCAGGTGTTGATGGTGTATCCTGATCCAGTCATTGTGCAATCATTGAGCAGACATTTTGCTGACATTTGAAAATATTTTACAAAAGATAATGTATAGTCTTCTTCTCAAACCTCTGACAACTAATAAAATATTTATTATAAATGACACAATTTGGATTTCTAAAGGGTTCTGATATTGTGAAGGCTATCTATACTTACAGTGAGAATGTACTTAATTCATTAGGCAATAAAGTACAGGATATTGGTATATTTTGTGACTTGTGAAAGGCATTTGACTGTGTAAATCAAAATAAGCTTTCAGGAAATTAGAATATTATCATATTACACGAAGTGCTGCAGAATGGTTCAAATCATATACCTCTAACAGGAAACAAAGGGAGTCAATAGGAAAGAGGCAAATACTGAACTATAAGTCCTTATCCAATTAGGAACTAAAAATATGTAACGTCCCTCAAGGTTTCATCTTAGGGCCATGCATGTATAGGTGGCATTGCACATAAGTGAATGATACTTATTGATCCACACAAAGTGTATTTTTCCTTTACAACTCGCATTCTTTAGTGGCGCATTACCTGTTGGAGTGTTGTATCGATTTCTCCATTGCGTGTATGTCTGAACTTTACACAAACTACCCCAACAAAGTGAGGACATTAATGTGGTTGATTATTGGGGATTCACCTCCCCAAGTTAGCGTATTATGCATACTTTCACTCCATAATATCACATGGGATTATTTTCTCGGGTAACTTATTAGGCAAAGCTAAAGTTTTCACAGCCTGTCATATGAATCAGTTGTGGTGTCAACTCAAGAAAATCCTGCAGAAGGCTATGTGAGAAACTGGGGAAATTAACTAGTGCTTCCCAATACATTTATTCAGTAGTGAAAGTTGTCATTATATTCAAACCGATCGCTCAGTTCATAGGATCAATACTAGAATCAAGAATAACTTTCACTTCGATGCACAGAGTGTATTTTCATGTTTAGCTCATAAAGGTTGAAAGTAGCCTGTTGAATTATTTAAGCAAGATCTTGGGCAGTTGAGACCTGCAAATGGAAGTCAAAACGCTCACTGCTGTTCTAAATTACCTTGTGAGTAGCTACAGTATTTGCGCAATGGAGCCGGCCGTGGTGGCCAAGGGGACTGAGGCGCTCCAGTCACCGTCTGCATGGCCACTACGGTCGGGGGTTCGAATCACCCCTCAGGCATGGATATTTGTGCCGTCCTTATGATTAGCTAGTTCATAAGTAGTTTGTAAGTTTAGGATCTCATGGCCCAGTAGTTAACTCCCATAAGCTATACAAACATTTGAACAAACATTTTTTTGCACAATTGAAATTTATCTAACTGCTCACTCCTTAAGGGAGCAGCCAACATTTTAACAAACACTCACTTAATGTTAAAAAATAAATGAGTAGATAATTAAACATGGGATGGGGAGCATGAAATTATAAGCAGAGGTTTGATACTTTAAATCATCATCTATTCAATAAAATAACAAGCAAATAAATGTGGGAGGACAAATTAAGCACACACCTTGTACAATAGTGAATTAAATCATAAAGTTACTGCCGGTAATAAAATTGTTTCTGCCATTTATAAATACGGAGGTAACATGGGAAAAAAATTGCAAACACACAATGGATAGATGAAAGCACAATCATTCATTCAAAGCCAGACACGTGCATAATGGTTGCGGTACATTAACTATGCGGGGACAGTTCATAGCAGCAACAAACCAAGCGGCAGTGGCTGTTTTGATGAGATGGCAGGTGTCTTGAAGCACAACTTTAAAATCACTATGCACTAAACCAACTCATGTTCGGGGAGGCAGCGGCATACTATTCTTAAGTGCCATTTGTTGTGCGACCACAAGGAATGACACAGGATTTACAAAAGAAATTAATTTAGAATAAGCAAGTATAGCACGTGAGAGAATTCATATAGAAGGAAGCTAGTATTAATAAAAGCATGGCTGAAGGCCGAAGTAATGACCATTACGAAAGCACGTGGCGCAATCAGTTATACAAGACAGGAAATCTGAGAAATATTTAGCATACTCACGGATACAGATGTGTGGCAAAACGTTAGTTAAAAAACAACAAGAAAATTTAAACATAAGAAGTCTACACATAGGCTGAAGGCCACCCACACACGAGTATTCTAACTTGAGAAAAAATGGACACAAAATCATCACCAGAATGAAAATGGAAATACTAAATTTACACAGAATTACTCGAGTTCTGTAAATTAGTAAACATTTCGCCTTGCATAGTGAAAGAATTACTCAAGAAAACTATCACTAATAAACCAAGACTGTCTGATCACAAAGAAAGCAATGTTCTAACAGCATGCCATCCCCTCAGCATGATTTGACCAAGTGCTTACTTCAACGGTTGTAGCAAGAGTGAAGCCCTAAGGCCATGCCAAAACCTTCCCCGTCACACACCGGATCTAGAGTGTGCTAGAATCCCACACAGAGCGCGTTCAGAGAATAGTGTCTACCGACCCTCTCTACCTGAGGAAGATAATACCCTCTTCAATGGCTCCCAGAGAGGTCTCTTGTCACCTCTTTCATCCAAGATTAGGTTGGCACCACACTAAGTACACGGCCACCTTGCCATCTTGACAAGTAAGCTTGTCTCTGGCCACCAAGCAGACGCCAGCGCAGACGACAAACGAAGCTATGCGTTCTTAATTAAAGTAAATGGGGCCCTAAAGCGTGAGGCGGTGACTGTAAGCCATTGTGTGGCAGTCACTCAATATTAAAAACAACCTTCCCCATTCACATAAACATACAAGTTCAATCACACGGGTGGAAACATATATAAATATAGGGCATTGATCATTAGTAAACAGAATACAAATAATTAACATACTAATAGACAATATTAATGGTGTGGAAACACTTTGGGTTAATGAATAACTGAAAAATGGAACACGATAACACATTCAGTGGACGTGTTTCAAAGTGTCCACTATTCACCAATACCCATTTTGAATAACATGCCAGCAGCTATAAAAATTTTAACACAGAACAAAGTTCGGTTTGAGAAGAGTCTGAGGCATTTTTTGGTGAACAACTCCTTCTACTCTATAGATTAATTTCTTAGCAGAAGTAATTGATGTATATTATTGTATATAATATTCACAAATGTAAATATTATGTCAGACATCAGTACTAATCTTGTACAGTAATGTGATCATTGAAAATACGTGTTCAAAAATGTTTGATGTCCATTAAAATGGGCATATTCTCAACATGTTTTTGTCTGGTCTGGTCCACACCCACAAGGGCAATTACATTTTGGATCTGTGAAAGGTACACTAACACATCTCATCTTTAATATTAATAGAATATATGACATCAACTGCGATTGGGCAAAGCTGAAAATGTGTACCCAGCCAGGATTTGAACCCGGGTCTCCTGCTTTCTAGGCAGTTGCGCTGACCCTGCACCACTGGGGACACAGTGATCACCGCACCTGCAAGGACTACCTAAGCACGCCTCCCGTTAGTTACAAATTCCCAGCTCATAACTATGAGTTTGAGTACTGTGAGCAGAGTGAAGCTGGAAATTTGTAGACAGGTGATATTGATGGGAATACATTATCTGTATAAATACGTATTTTGGAAGAATCATTAACAGCTGTTAAGTTAGGGTTCATAGTGGACTGGCCAGCAGAGAGCAGGTGTGTGTGTGTGTGCGTGTGTGTGTGTGTGTGTGCGTGTGTGTGTGTAAGTCGGAAACGGCCGGCCGGGAGGGGGGGGGGATGAGTTTAGCACTCGCCTGGAAAGGCCGTGACGTCAGACGAAATCCACTGTGCAGCGAACGAGGCGATAGTGTATTGTATATAAGATGAAGTACAAGACAGATATGAGACCAGCATGGCAGTGTTTGTTCAAATTCAAATGTTCAAATGTTTGTATAGTTTATGGGACTTAACTACGGGGTTATCAGTCCCTAAATTTACAAACTACTTATGAACTACTTACGAACTATGACGGCACAAATATCCATGCCCGAGGGGGGATTCGAACCCCCGACCGTAGTGGCCATACAGACCGTGACTGGAGCGCCTCAGTCCCCTCGGCCACTGCGGCCGTCTGTTTGTTCACAGGTGCCGTATTATAAAATGACTATACCATAAAATCACATCAATTGATCAAATCTACTTACACATGTTTTATTTCTTTAAATAATTAATATGTATTTAATCGCTCCATAGGAGAAATACAATGTAATGAAATGAAATATTAATTACGATGATCAATTCCACGTGTATTTGTGTTTAGTGTAAGTGCTTAAAGATGTATTTGTATGAAATGTACGGTATACTTGGCAAAAACGTTGTATGTTGGAGAGGGTACAAATGTTGTCGAAGTTAGAAAGATTTATCGAGTGTTGCGAGTACTGTTAAACTAGCAAGATATCTTCTCGAGTTGCCGTGTGCTACGTAAAATTTGAAGACTGCAGCGTGTGAAATTTAGGCACTGTGACTTCAATACGTTTTCATTGTAAACTGATTGTAAAAGTGCATCTTATCAGTAAGTGTTAACCGAGTTATCATAAACATTCATTCATTCGATATCCGTTGTTGGACATGTCAAATAAACTGTGTATATAAAGACAAAGTATTCACGGTCAGGCACATACTAATGGAACAGCTTTTATGCAATTAACAGTAGCCTGGTATGCTAATTAAAATATTTTCGGCAAAGTAACTTTTGTCTGGGGGCTCACGAGCTATATTAGATACTCCAACGTACAGTGCTTTTACCGGTGACAGTGTTTTGATCCGATAAATAAACATACCACTTAATAATTTTTAAACAAAGTCTTATGACAGATATTACTATGTAATGTACCCTTTCTTCTCAATTTTAGTTGTGTTTTAATTAATCATACGCAGGTGGGGAGAGCGGAATCACAGATTACGAAGCAAGTATACACAATAGGAAGGGACTGGTGTGTGAGTAGTGGCGAGAACTCAAGTGTTTAGCTATAAACCTTTGAAGTCGGAGTTCGGAGTCATGTGATTCCGAAAACCAGTAAAAATACAAGAATTCCATTTCCGAAAAATAAAGAGAAATAGCTACGGCATGCAACGCTTAGAAATGTGCAGGATATCATAAGGTAGCTAAATAAATACAGTTAGACGTGATTGGAAAGGTTTTATATGGATGGACAAAGTCCAGTCTATAAAAATCAGCAAAATGGAATAAATTCAAAGTCGGAGTAAATCAACTAAGAAATACGGAATGCAGCCCTTTGAAATAAGTAGTATTTCATAAGCAAGCTAATAAAGGGGGTTGTACCAGGCTAGAAGAGAATTTACTGTGGGAGTCTGAAAACAAAAGTACAAGTTTGGAAACGAAACAGCAATTTAAAATAGGCGGAGGGCGGAGAACAGATCGCGATGTACTAAAGAAAATCAAAATGATACATACATGATTTCTTGCCTGAAGGGCCTAGAAACAGACACAGGGGTAGCTGAAGGCTTTGCTCTAAGAACACACCATGTGGAGTACATATCACTTGCAGAAGGAGGAAACGGAAAAGAATATTTCATTTGCACTACACAGAATAAAAATATTCCTACACATTGGTTGCATCCCATAAAACTAGAAAGAAATTAAACATAGTTCATACACTGCCAGCTAGTCTTACACAGGTTACCGATTCCCAACCATTATCAAACCATGTTTACCTATGCAAACTCAGCAAAATGAAATTGTACACATTTCCATACATAAATGGAGAAATTTATCCCGAAAAATGAACCTAAGATACGAAGTCGAAAAAACCAAACAGCAAATCGCTACCATCTCAAGGGAGGAAAGAAAATCAGAACGTCTTACCGTCTCGAACCACAGCCACAGAATGTCCAGACGGCCCACGAGCCCGCCACCAGGGGCCGGAAATCGGCAAAACCCGCGAAAAGCGAGGTGGGTGGAAGAGCTTAAACTCGCGTGTCCAACCGAAGCTCACGAACTGAGCATTGCCAAATCAACTTGAAACCAAAGGGTGGAGGAACCTCTTTGGTAGCATCAAAAGCAGAGGTTGGTAACGACTATGTATTGATACAAAGCCAGAGAGACACTAGTAGCGAGCAGCCAGCAGCCGACGACGAAAATTCTCATACATACCCTCAGACTGCCATGCTAGAAGATACTCATAATGGACATACAGAATAAAGCAAATACAGATTCTCACAGGGACAGTGGCGTCACGGAGAAACTGTTCATCTTGCCACATTCATAGACACAATGATAAATTATTAGTATAATAAAATCCCAGCAATATTACACCAACTAACATTTTAAAAGGTAGGCACAATGATAAATTTTTAGCATAATAAAATTCCAGCAATGTTACAGAAACATACATTTATAAACATGAAATGAAATGCTATTCCTCATGCCTCTGAACGAAAGGTGTTCTCGTTTAGCAAAAAAGGCCGTCTAATGAACTTAGAAAATTTACAAAATTAAAAACCTAGGGAAGACGACAGACAGCCATCTTTCAACCTTCAAGGAATCTTTCAGGCAGGAGGACCTTACAAACGTACCATCATTTGATCAACGCCCTAACTCCCAAATGGAGGGCATAGTAAAAGATAATTCCAGTTTAGAGAAGCTGCTGAGAGAGCTGAATACAAAAAAGTCTCCTGCGGCATCAGCCCCTTACTTAGCTTGCATTTATAGCGAATCTTTAATTCAGTGTTAAGTTCCTAATAAATCAAAAAAGGCGCAGGCGACTCCCGTTTGGAAGAAAGGTTTCCTGCAGAATTTTGGAACAACTCGAATAAAGTAAATTTCCTTGATACGGATGATTCTTTCTGAGAATCAGCACGGGTTAAGGAAATATCGTTCGTGTGATCTCAGCTTGCCCTTTTCTCACATGACATCTAGCGAGCCATGACAGAATGTCTTTTTCTCTATTTCAAAAAGGAATTTGACGCGGTGCCACACTAACGAAGATACGAGCATAGGTTCACAGATTTACTATTGGCTGGAAGGCTTCCTAAGTAATAGAACGCAGTACGTTGTTCTCGATGGCGAGTGTTGATCAGAGGCAAAGTGCATAGTCAGGTGTGCCCTAGGGGTGTGTGATAGACTGCTATTATTTTCTATCTATATAAATGATCTGAGGGACAGAGTAACTTGTAAATTTCGGCTGTTTGCTGATGATGCTGTGGTGTATGGAAGGATGTCGTCATTAATTGACTGTAATAGCATACAGGATGACTTCGACAAAATTTCTAGTTTGTGTGAAGAATGGCAGCTAGCTATAAATGAAGGAATGATGCATATGAGTACGAAAAACAGACCCATAATTTTCGAATACAGCATTAGTAGTGAGCTTCTTGATACAGTCGTGATGTCAAAATACCTAAGTGTAACGTTGCAGAGCGATAAAAAATGGAACGAACATGTAAGGACAGTCGTAAGACGGACAGCCGACCTCGATTTATTGGGAGCATTCTGAGTAGAAGTACTTCATCTGTATAGGAGACAGCGTATAAAACACTTCTATGACCACATCTTGAATAGTGTTCAAGTGTTTGGGTCTCACAGCAGATCAGTTTAAAAGAAGACATGGAAGCAGTTATAGAGGCGACCAGCTAGGTTCTTTACTGGTAGGTTCAATCAATGCGCGAGCATAACAGAAGTGCTCTGGGAATCACTGGAGGAAAGTCGACGTTCTTTCCGATAAATTCTGTTGAAGAAATTTAAAGGTCCAGAATTTGAAGCTGACTGCAGAACGAACTTACTGCCACCTACTCACTTTTTGCGTAAAGATCACAAAGACAAGATAAGAAAAATTAGTGCTTGTACAGAAACATATTCTTTTTTCCCTCGTTCTATTTGGGAATTGAATAGGAAAGGAAATGCGTAGTAGTGTTACCGTGTACCCTCCGCCACGCATTTACGGTGATTATATATGTAGGTAAAATATTTAAACTCCTGTGCGATCTGTTCACCAAAAATCTTGTAAACTTATTCGATGGGCACACATTACACTGGCGTAATACAATAATCCAAATGAAGCCTTTATTTCCCTTTTATTCGTTTGTTATGCACCTCTTTCCCTAGAGCCGTTTCCTGAATACTTCGAATGTACCCCACCTATTAGTACAGTCAATGAATGTGCCCATAATTTATCAAAAACAGTTGCCAGCTATGCAGAGGATTTCTAGGACTTTTCTCAGCACGTTTCACACCTGGTAAATGCGTTAGATGTTATGAGAATGTGTGCGGGTGTTGTTTGGTGGCGAACATGATTTCCATACTATGCAGTCTTTACTGACAAACACATTACTACCAGCACCACTATCACTGTCTGCTGGATCGACAGTCGACGTGGCTTGTTCGGTGCCAAGATCATTTTCACACTCTGGATCCTGGATTTCTTTATAACTCCAGAATGAAACTTTCACTCTTCAGTGGAGTGTGCGCTGATATGAAACTTCCTGGCAGATTAAAATTGTGTGCCAGAACCGTGACTCGAACCTGGGACCTTTGCTTTCGCGGGCAAGCGATCTACCGACTGACCTAACCCGAAAAATGTTCAAATGTTTGTTAAGCTTATGGGAGTTAACTACGGGGTCATCAGTTCCTAAACTAACAAACTACTTAAGAACTAGGACGGCACAAATATCCATGCCCAAGGGGCATTATCTGCCCTGACTGTAAACAAAGCCAATACAGCAAATAATTATGAGCTCGGCAGAGCGAACACCTGCGCACACAGCCGGTCTGCGAGGTCCCAGACCTCTATATTGTGAACTGTCCAAATGTTCTATTGTTGAAATACAAGGTGCAGCGTACCAAATGACTCCTAATGTGTGCAGGCATTGCATTTATGTGAACATATTCTCCTTGCTCTGACAGACGACATGCATGTACTGCCGGGTTAATACTGAACTAAAATCTTATGTTTCCCACAGTTCCATTGGATTACTCTTACTGTACTGTCTGTATGTAGGGCCACTTAAAATATGCCTCGAAACTTGTACATTTATGTTGTAGTCACATTCCAGTAATACCCCCAAACATGTTAAATACTGTCACTTCTAATCTATTTTATTGAGGTTTGGAGCAAATGACACAGAGGACTGATTCTTCAAGAAAGAAATTACTGAAGTGCATAAATTACCATGATAGAATATATTTTGAACAATAATCAAGTTGATTTCTATAAAAATAAGCTAAGAGAAATACAAACTCTTCAATTTTTTGTAGTAGTCATCACCCAAAAGGATACTTAAATTTCTGTTTTTTTTTGGAAAAATATGACATTTATCAATTTATTGCATATTTTTATTGCAGTTGTAACTTTAAAAAAATCCCAGGGTTCAATTTATTGATTAAGCTAAGAACTGAATGGTGACACGTGACCATCGAAAGTGCTAACAGTGATAGATGATTCGTGGAAGTTTGTTTAAAAATGTTTTTCGGTAGACTGTATTAGTTTTTAGTGTAATATGTATACAGTTTTCCACGTAATATATTTTGACAGCTTATATTTTCATCAACTGAAAATGATACCTGTAGAATGAGCACCTTTCCTATATCATACTTCCTTTAAAATTTTACCCTTCCCACATATTATCACCAGTTTTTGTATGCAGCATACTTAAAACTGTATGTGTTATATAGAGCTGTATAAAGTACTCACGTGGAAGGGCATGGAGCTCCCATGGATACCACGGTATTTCCGTAGCAATATCCATATAAATAGTTCATGTAGCTGTCACACAGGTAGCTGACAAAACGTGTTGAAGTTATAGATTCAGCATAATAGTCATGGGAGCGACTGTGACTGCAGGCACCTGAATGAACACGAGAGAGCAGTTTTACACCAGATTTTTAACAGTTTATAAAAACTGTTACCTCTCTACAGCAAAGGCTATAAGGATAGCCTGATTTAATTAACCGCAAAGAAATATGTATGGTATAATAAATGTGTGGATTGTGTTGGAATAGGTACTGGTAGCATAGAAATATAATACATGGCCTTCTTCCCCAGTTTCTTAAGTTAAACATATTCTTCATTAAGCATTTTTATCCTCTGAATAATTTTATTATTTTATTTCTCATATCGGAAACATACATAACATACACAATTATGATTATGTTACTTTTGCCCAAAACGTGGGTGCTTCACTGCATTTTCACTTCGGTGGTGAAGTCTGTTTTCTCTGTGGGAGGCTGAACACAATTATAATTGAATCCTATGATGAACCGTCTGGTCTTCTCCAGTGAAGCTGGATTTCATCTTTATCAGTGTAGAACCATTTTACCGAATTAACCTTTGATCTGCCAAGTCCAGATGTCAGGCTGTCACGGATTTCCAAGTGATCATAGCCAAAAGTAACCACAACCAGTAATAAGCTGTCTGTTCACATGAATGGCCATCGTCAAACTATGGCCAGCAGCCCTGCATGATGTGGCTCACTTCAGTGAGTGCTACACAGCCTGTGCCATACGGATCCTCCCCACAGATACCAGTACAGGTGGGCACATCCCCTACAATATATAACCTAGTCTAACCACAGCAGCTGGAGGCAGCAGTCATGTTTGTGTGACTGTGTGTCAGAGAATGTGTTTCTATTTCTAAAGAAGACCATAAGCTAAGCCAAAAGCTAAGCTGGAATTTTCATGTTCGATTTACCCAAAAGTAAAGTTTCGGCAGGGACGGCTCGTTCTAATGGGCCACAGGGCCCTGGCCCCACCAGACTTGTTATATCAAACAGAGTGCGACATGATTCCCTGGACATCCTAAAGCCCGTTTTAAACGATCAACGAATTTGTAATAGATTGATAACAAGTTGCGTTAATGGCGGCCGTCAGTCGTTTGAACGGCTGCATTAGTATGATCGCGCTAGTATCGAAGCGCGATAATTATAGCGATAAAGAAATAGGGCCAGTTCTAAATTCGGTACCAGTGGGTTCACTGCGCATGCGCGAGCTAGTAGCTGTCAGCTACAGTCACCGCTCCAGTTAGTCCGCCATTTTACTTCGTATTTAGGTATATTTTGCGTTATGTCGAAGTTTATGATCCGAATGTGTTACAAAATGTATTTATAATGACGGCATTCACACTGTCCATCACCAGACCGTCACCTAACGTCACCGTCACATTAAGCTTTCTCGAGAAGATTGTTTTGATTGAACAGTCGTCTGCTGACATCGGAAGTTAACCTATTTCCGTCAGGCGATTTTCATATTGTAGTAGTCAATTACACGGTTTGCACGCAAATTTGTCTTATTAATCTTTAGTTTATTATTATATTTTGGTTTAGCAGCAAATTGCAAATGTTTCATGACGACTTAAATATTTATCTCAATTATTGTCCACCGAAAAACGAGGTCGTACATCTGAAACCGAAAAATGGTTTTGCAATATCGTAACAGAAAAGACTGAAGCCAATTCCTTATTTGAATAAGATTGTAATTTGATGATGCAAATTTCATTAAATGGCATTTTAAATGAAAAAGTCAGTCCAAATGAAAGGCAAAAATTTAGTTGTGCATGACGTTATTAACAATGTCAGTTGACAAATCGTAGTAGATAGAGTAAAGAAGGTCTATTTACGCTCTTATAAATTTTGCTTGATGTGTTCATAAGTTTATTTTTTTCGCTTGAAAATAGATGTGAATGTTTTGAAATGTTGTTTCACTTCCCAGAACTAAGTTGACCAAAAACATAGATTGCAAGGTTTTCTTTGGCCGTTAATTGCAGTATTAAACTATGACTTCCTACGTAACAAATCGCCTGTTATAACCGAACTTTCAACATCGGGTATTACTGTTCGATTACGTTTATCGTCTAAACACGCTGCTACAAGATCTTGCTTGAGTTTGTAGTTCAGGGCTAGTACGCTAGGAGCGCTTCAGGAGACTATTATCGCCGGCCGCCGTGGCCGAGGGGACTGAGGCACTTCAGTCACGGTCTGCACGGCCACTACGGTCGGGGGTTCGAATCCCCCCTCGGGCATGGATATTTGTGCCGTCCTAGTTCGTAAGTAGTTCATAAGTAGTTTGTAAGTTTAGGGACTGATGACCCCGTAGTTGAGTCCCATAAGCTTTACAAGCATTTGAACATTTTTTTAGACTATTATCTATCTTGTTCACCTTCGTTCAACGTTTAAAAAGGGCTTAACTCAATTTACAATGATGCGATCAAATGGTTTCGTTTGCCTCTCGCCGCAGCACGGCTGAGGGCCCGCCCGGTGGACCCCTTCTCTTCATTAGGCTGTGTTCACAGTGTGTTCAAATGTTTGTTAAGCTTATGGGCCTTAACTACGGGGTCATCAGTCCCTAAACTTACAAACTACTTATCACCTACCTTATACTAAGGACGGCACAAATATCCATGCCCGAGGGGGGATTCGAACCCCCGACCGTAGTGGCCGTGCAGACCGTGACTGGAGTGCCTCAGTCCCCTCGGCCACCGCGGCCGGCTGTTCACAGTGGCATCGACAGACCGTCGTCAGACGCTGTCGACCGAGTTTGACTGAAAACATCGACCGGCGGTGTGGTCGCACTGCATCCGATATAGTTTGTCACTTGGTCCGGTTAAAGGAGAAAGGTTAGGTTAGGTTGAATGTATCCTGCGTCTGAAGTATATTAGATTTCAATTCCCTGGGGTCAATGGATTCGAGCGACATTTTTATGCTTCGAAATAAGTGCTACAATGCGGCTTTCGTTGTTAATAAGGACTTCGAATGCAGACGAATGACCTATACCTGTCTGGAAAGAAGGAAGTGGCGAGGATTGTTTACTGTCCTCAGTTATTGCTACTCCCAGACAATCTTTACGAATATGTGAGGTACCGGTAAAAGGAGAAATTTCCATTAAATACTTGTAATATTTCGTGGTGTCATTGACTATCAATATTACAGTTTCGATGAATTTAGTTTAATTTGTGCAGATGTGCCAGTTGACCTCCATGCTTTAAATAATGAAAACCTACACCAGTTAGGAAAGTTTATTGCTTATCACAACGAATTTCGAGGATTTATTGCATTTGCATATTGCATTGTTTACATAAATACGGTACTTTTTCGACCTTTCAATGTATGATTTCCTGACAGAATAAATATTGAAGTGTGTTTTATCCTAATGTTAGAAACCATAACTATTCTGTCTGCTTAAAGTTATTGTGCTTCTCCCATTCCTCAGAATATGCAACATAAGTTAATAATCGTGACTTAGGACTACCTGTGTACAAAAACCAGTGTAAGTGATGATATTTGTGTTGTGATATTCAGTTTAATGGAGCAGACACAATACGTGCAAGTATAGACAGACGTACTATTTAGTATGTAATAAAGGTTGCCAAGATTTTATTAGGTATGCTACGATTAACCTCATTACAGTAACCTGAAAAGCTATCTGTGCAAGACCTGCATAAAATGACACATGGCAACGTCACGATGAACCGGTATTTATGTAAACAAATGCACTAAAAGCGAGAAAAATTTTCTAAATGCGTTGTGCTAAGCAGAAAAATACATAATGGGTGCAGTTTTATTGATTTTTATTTTACCAGACAATTTTAAATATATAAAGTTGCAATTATTATTTTTTACATACTGTATAAGACTTTCAGTTTCTTCAGTCAGTGTCTAACATTAAGAAAATTTATTATATCTGTCCCTTTTATTTTGTTTTGAAATGTAAATGAATAAGGTTTTGTTGCTGTTTGTGGGAGCTTACTACTGAATTCTTCAATACCTCAATTCTTTCTTATTCATTTGTTGTAACTATACTTACAACCATGATGCATATCACATAAAACATTTACAATAGATTTCTTGAAGGACAACAGCAAAGCTAATAATATGTACTCACCACTAGCATCAATCCCACAACCTTCTTGGCGAGTTCCACCATTAGGAAAGAAATCAGCATGTCCTAAAGGATCAGCCCACCCAAGAACTGAGGTATGTATGACTTGAACAAAACTTGCATCTGAAGCATCCACTCTGTCAGCTAGAGGTGTATCTCCAAAGAGAGGAGCAGCCGGATCCAATGCTGTAAACACAAGTTCAGATTCAAGACAGCCCTTTGATTATAGATTATGTGTTGTATAACAGGCTATGACACTTCATAAACTGCATTGAAGAAACACTGACGAGCAAGACTACCTTGAAACTCCTTTCTCCATAGAAGAATTGGAATTAGTTTTTTAAATCTATGAAGAATAAAGAAGCTGCAGGCCTAGATGACCAAGACCAGAACAAATTAAAATGTTTGGGCCAGTAAAAAAACAATGGATCTCAAAATTTCTTGAGCTACTGTATTTCTAAATTACAAATCCCTAAGATCTGGCGCAAGGCCAAAGTTGTTGGACTTCTGAAGACTGGGAAAGAACCTACTGATCCTAAACACTTCCAGCCAGTTTCCCTTCTTTGCTAACTGTATAAAGTATTGGAAAGGTTGATCCTTAATCGTATCTCAGAACACGTTGATAAAAATATCATAAATGAACAGTCAGGATACCGCCCTGGAAAGACATGCTACGGTCAGGTCCTCAACCTGACTCCATAGACGATGGAGTGGCATTCATAGATCTGTCAGCGGCGTATGACACCGTCAATCACAAGATGCTGATGAGAAAGGTGTACTCAGTCACCAAAGACTATCGCCTAATACTGTTCATCCAGTATTTGTTGCAGAATCGGAGGTTCTTTGTAACTCTGCATAATAGGAAGAGCCGATGGAGAACGTTGAAGAATGGCCTTCCTCAGGGTAGCGTACTGGGGCCCCTGCTGTATAACATTTACACTGACTACCAACCAATCAGCCCTGAAGTGAGAACGTTTATTTATGCGGATGACACAGCAACTGCAACTCAAGGCAAAACCTTGAGGAAGTGGACATGAAGCTGAGAGCAGCCCTCGAGGACCTTGACAAGTATTATGATGATAACCGCCTAAAGCCAAATCCTGGAAAGACGCAGGTTTCTGCCCCCCACCTGAGAAACAAGGAAGCCAGAAAGTAGCTAAAAATTACCTGGAGAGGGCAACAACTGTATCACTATGATACTCCAAAATACTTGGGTGTAAAGTTAGACCGAAGTCTCACATTGAAATATCATTGCCGGGAAACCGAGATGAAAGTATCTGCCTGGAACAGCAACATACGTAAACTCACTGACTGCACCTGGGGTCACAGCCAAATGTCTGTCCGGGCACTGTGCTTCTCTGCAGCGGAGTTTGCAGCACCAGTCTGGAGAAACTCAACACATTCCAGAGAAGTGGATGTGGCTCCATATGAGACTGGACGTATAGTGACTGGCTGCTTTCGACCAGCTCATGTCAGAAAAAAATCTACGAAATTATGGGCATAGCGCCTCGAGACATACGACATGTAGATGTCTGCATAAACAGAGAAAAAGAAACAGGATATCAACCCCAGATCACCCCCTCTTCGTACGTGAGTCAAAAAAACATAGTCTTAAGTCAAGGAGGAGCTTTATAATCAAAACATCAACTGCAGTGAGGCCTGGAATTCGGAGAACAGAGTTATGGCAGAATTCGTCAAAAGAAAGGGCCGGAGAGAACATCAAAGAGGAACCTGCCGAAGGATTCCGTCTTCCGTATACAACGTGGAAGGCACTAAACAGACTGAGGACAGGAGTATCACGCTGAAAGGCGAGTCTGAGAAAGTGGGGCTTCACAAACGAAGATGAGCTCTATGAGTGTGGCAATGTTCAGGACCCACATCTCCTGGTCTGCAGAAACCTGTCCAACCCCTGCACCATAGAGGACACACACGCAGCAAATGATGTGGCTATCAAGACAGCAGAATTTTGGAGCTTGTGGTTCATCTAGCAGAAACTAGCAGTGCCCAACAGAATTAGTCACGTTTTTCCATATTTTATGTTCCTAGTTTGTAATTTATTTATTTTAATTGTATATTTATTGAACTTTGCATTTCTGGATTGTACTTTCTTCACTGTAATCATATATTTATTGAATCTGATGTCCCTAGATTACAATTTGTTTATTATAATTGTATATTTATTGATCAAAAGATATATCTTAGACCTGGACATGTAAAATAAAATAAATAAATAATAACTGTATTGATATTCTGAAATATGGAGACACAAATTCATTTAGATAACCTATGGCCAAAACTATAGGCTATACTTATTTCCTAGATTTTACACAAACTTCCCTTTTAGCTTTACTATATATGAAGATTGTAAGCATGGATTATGTACAGTATTAACCATTAAAATCTTCTCAGTTTAGAAGCCATGTCGCAATAAATGAAGTTCTAGAGCTTTCAATGGCTAACTGCACCATCATCATCAGGAGTAAAATCCTGCTTATACAGCTGCAATAGCTACACTTGGAACCTTCTTGAGGCCTGAACAGCGCAAGCGCCGAAGGTAAAGCGGGCAGTTCTATCACACAGGGATATAGTGTAAAGCCACATGTCGTGCGTAGCTGATGCCAATTTTGAAACGGCCGCTCCCACCTCCCTGCAGGTGCTAAAACTCTGTTTGCGCTCTATGGCCAAATCCTTGCTAAAGCCGTCGGCAAACGAAGCGTGTATCTGAACGAGTGTGGCCAACGTGGCGAGATTATGACGTCACAACATGCGAACCCGTGGCCGGCGAGAAAGACAGGCCTCAGCACACACATCATGCCACGTAAGCAAGGTAGTTCCGAGCCGGCGCGATCGCTAGCCGATTGGCCGGCCCGCAAGGGCACTCCCCACTGCCTCATAGCGGGCAGCCACTGAGCTTGCGATCGCCCCGGCACGGAACTACCATGCTTACGTGGCGTGACATCTGCCCTGGGGCCTGAATTTTTTCCGTTAGCCGCGGTGCGAACCGCACGTTGGTGAGGCTTTCCCGACCTGTCAGGCATTATCAAGCATGCCACATATTCTCAACGTGGGTCTGAACGATTACCATTAAGCTGGAAGGACGCCACCAACATCACACCACATGGAGGGGGGCAGTTATTTTTGGTAGAGAGATGAAAACGCCACATTGGCCATCGTATTTCATGGGAATATAACTTGGGTCTTATGAATGTATGGCATTTCAAAACAAGTAACAAATGTGTTCAAATGTTTGTAGAACTTATGGGACTTAACTACGGGGTCTTCAGTCCCTAAGCTTACAAACTACTTATGGACTAGCTAAGACTAAGGACGGCACAAATATCCATGCCCGAGGGGGGATTCGAACCCCCGACCGTCGTGGCCGTGCAGACCGTGACTGGAGCGCCTCAGTCCCCACGGCCACCACGACCGGCTACAAGTAACAGTAAACCGGTCATTAGAGGTACTATTTGTTGGAATAAATGAGAGGAAACGTCTTAAATATGGTTAAAAAAGTTTCTGTATTACAGTAATTTGTCATTTCAAGGCATGGCGGACTAACGAATCGTTCTTTACATCATTTGTAGTAATTACATGTCAGCAATGGACATGCATCTTATTGGAATAGCTATTTTTTAAATTAATAAATCAGCTTCTTTAAGAGACACTAGCAACCCTTTATTAACAAGAGAAAACAACATAAACGTAACTCGAATGGAAACCAGAGAGTAAGTAACAAAGAGTAAAGAAAACGAAGGTAAAGATTTTTCTTCTAAAAACTAAATATTAAAATGCACTGCGCTGAAATCATTCTGCTGACAGCGATTCCCACACAGCCCCCCGTGGTAGAGCGGAGCTCCAGGGATGTAGGGGTATTCGCTCTCGACACATCGGCTAGCCCTACAACGTCCCCTCGGTACTGTGTCTTCCTCTTTGGTTCCTCTTGCTGGTATGGAAGGTTGGGTGTTCACTTCTTCCGCCCTTCATCTTCTTGCTGTGGTTGTTGTACAGGTACTGCCCATTCATACGTCCCTGTTGAATGTTTTCTTCAGTCAAAAACATTACGTGCGGGCTTCAACCATTCCAACGATACTGTCTACCGCTTTCCGTGACAGTCGATCTGTATTGTATGGTCACCTCTCAATAACACCTTATGTGGCCCGGAATATGGAGGCAGCAGTGGTGGTCGTACTAAGTCTGTTCTGAGCATGACGCGGGTGCACGTGAGAAGGTCCTCATGGACGAATCTTTGTCATGGTGCAGGTGATAGGCGTAGTGTAGTTATTTGTCTGCGTACCATTTGCAGAACCTCTGGTAAGTCCTCTTGTGATGTCTCAACCTAAGTATTAAAGAATTCTGCCGGAAGCTGCAAGGTCTCCATGAAGACCGACTCCGCTGTGGAAGTTCCCAAATCTGTTTTAACTGCAGTTTGCAAGCCCAGTAGCACTAGAGGCAAAGCAGAAGACCACGACTGTGAATGACACATTAATGCAGCCTTTAAGGTTCTACGCAAACTATACCATTACTGGCCGGATGGTAAGCAGTTGTACGATGACGGCGGAAACCATACAGATTGGCCAATTCTAAGAACAGTAAAGACTTGAATTGGCAGCCTTGGTCGGTGGTCACATGTAATGGGCAGCCAAAACGTGCAATCCAAGTTGCCAGGGATACCCGTGCCACAGTTTCTGCAGAAGTATCTGCCAGTGGCTCTGCTTCTGCCCGTCTTGGGTAACGGTCAGTCGTGGTAAGGAGATAGCGGTGTCCTAGTAGTATGGTAATGGGCATTAAGCGCCACTGAGAGTCGCGCGTCTTTTGTTTTTTGGCGGGAAATTAGAATTACGCCCCACCCCTCCTCCCTTGGCCAATTGCCGGACCGCAGATCAAAGAATGCCGCCACAGGATGATTGATAGGTCTTCCCGGAAGAACGAAAGATGATTGACAGTTTACATTTAGGTCCTTTTCATTCGCTACTTGTCCGACCGCTAATCAAAGGACGCCGCCCTAATGCACTTAAGGATGATTGACAGGTTGTAACACCTCCCTCGGCCACACACGACGCCCCCCTCCACCCCTCGACACCGCCGCCAGACAGGCAGCACCTCCGACAGGTCCAGACCTGTAGACCCCTCGACTTGTCTGTAATCGCACCCGCGATCCCTACTTGCTCTGCCGATTGCCAGACCGCTGCCTCCACTGCCGCCGCCGCCAACAGATGCTACCCCCTCTTCCTCCACGCTCCCGACCGCTTCTCAAAGGACGCCGCCACCCGCCCTACCCGCGAGAACAAACAATACCACGACGATTGTGTTGACCGCACCGACACCGCCCCCGCCGGCGGACCCCTGGGCCTTACTGCCCTCTTTTTACCGCGACCGCTCCCCGCCAGGTCAGCAGCCAATTAAATTGTATGTTCATTATTATTAAGCGCGCCGCAACGATCCGTACGCCAGATCTCGATTTATGTAACAACAACAATTTCCGCCGTTTATTATTATTAACAAGAATTTCGGTGTAATGCTAAAAAAAAAAAAAAAAAAAAAAAAAAAAAAAAAAAAAAAAAAAAAAACTATTTCGAACAGAAATGCTTAGTTGGTCTCGTATACTACAGCATGTAGTAGTAGTATATTAAAACTCGTATGCAAAATTTGCGAGTAAGAATTTACACTCCCACCTCCACACTCTTCGCATATACTACAGCCGACAGACGTGTTTAATAATAATAGCGCAGTTTACGGTAACGAACGCCACAAACTTACGTATCCATCTTAACATACACTCTTTCTATATACAAAAACAATTCTAACGAAAAGAAAAGAAATGGTCCATTTCGGAACTCAGCCGCAACCTTAAATCTATAAATGTATCTCTTCGTTTAGACGATGCAAGCAACAGCCATCGAACGGAATGTAACTTATATGACAACCACTCCTTTCGATAACATAACAGCAGCAGCAGAAGACGGTATATTGTTTATACAAAAATTCCAAATAACGAAAATCGGCAATGACATCTAACACAACGTCTCTAAATATACATCTGCAAGCACCGTTAAACTCTTATGCAAAATTTGCAAGTAAGAATTTACACTTCCATCTCTCTCCATGCTCTTCGCATAGACTACAGCCGACAGGCGTGTTTAATAATAATAGCGCAGGTTACGATAACGAACTCCACAAACTTATGTATCCGTCTTAACATATACTCTTTCGATATAAAAAAACATTTCTAACCAGAGCAAACTAACCAAAAGAAAATAAATGGTCCGTTTCGGAACTCGACCACAACCTTAGATCTATAAATGTATCTATTCGTTTAGGCGATGCAAGCAACAGCCATCGCACGGAATGTAACTTTTATGCCAACAGCAACAGCAGCAGCAGAAGACGGCATATTGTTTATACAAAAAATTCCAAATAACGAAAATCGGCAATGACATTTAGCACAAAGTCTCTAAATAAACATCTGCAAGCACAGTTAACAATAGTCCAGAACACAGAGCGCTCTCTCGGCAGACTACATGAAAGAAACATATGCTAAGTGTTTAAACAAAAACACCTAAGTTACATATCCAAATGATCAAAACCTTCTACGCAGACGCACCACTCTGACAAGGATAGCTCGCATTGCATTTATTTCATGGAGCTGAGCCAGGCAAAAAGTTCCGAAATTTAACACTCTAGCGATCTTGCCCTGTTACGTTTCCTTCTTCTTAGATCGAGGTATAGATGCGCCTTCCGAGAATTCGGGTACTTTAATTTTACAGCAGTACACATCCCATCTAAGGAATCTCTATGTTCTGTTATGATCCAAACTACATTTATCTGACACCGATATTACAGCGCCCCAGAAGACATTTAAACCCTATTGTGCAACGGAGAGTCGAAATAATTTACCGATTCCGACCGTCTACACTAAAACTTTTCGAAATTATTGGCCTAACAACACCCTTATTCGACAATACAGCAACCACAGAAACGAAGTTACCTGCCCAATGCAACACCGATTTCCAGCTCGACCCGCCCTTTATCCACAAAATTCCTACTCCAAGTTCCTTTCTGGTTCATTCCACTAATTCGAACTAAGATTTATTATTTTTATTACAAGTATATGTCTACCGCAATCGAAGATGCTAACCTACACACCGCAACACATGATCCTATACACATAGGACATGGAGTGTTTACAATTTTTTTTGTTACAGTACAACTGAGTAAATGCAACGTAATGTTCGCAAACACTTATGTCGCAACGAACTCCCGCACACATCGATCATGACCTGCTCTCTAAGGAATGGATGGGAGTCACACACAGTACAAACACGTTTGTCGTGTGTCCCGCTAATTTCGGCCAAAACAACGATTCGAGACCAATCCCCCCGCCTGTTTACTGTAAAAGCAAATATTTTCCCCCATATTATCTGTTTAAACCGGGCTTGCACATATGCAATAGCCTCCTTTTAAAAGCCTATGTCTTCGCCATATAATCCAGTTTTCGTTTACCCTTCTTCTTCTTAGGACTTGTGAAATAACGTAGACGATATCTACGTCTGTGGAGAATAAAGTCCTGGAATGCTAAAAAATTATAGTTCCTTGCTCGACTCTACAAGTAATTTACAGTCGAAACTAAAAAAAAAAAAAAACATAATGTTCGAGAGAGCGGTCAATTTTCGGGTACTCTTAATACCCAAGTAATCAAATCTAAAAGCGTATATTAACCGGCAGCGATGCACAGTACAAAGGCGCACTTTGTAAATACCGTATCTTCTCTTTTAGAACACTTAAACAATCTTCTTGCACAATCCTCCATCTTCTCGGCCCAGCGAAAAAATAAAAGTCCTAACAATCAACTGCCTGGACGCTTTATAAAATCGATAACTTTGCTTACACCAGGGCTCGTGATTTTTCGATAAAGTTATTTTGGTCCTACAATTCGACGCCAACCAAGTTAAGCAGTCGTTTCCTCGCCAGCAACCACTTTGATATTGCTCCTTCCATCCGAAAGTCATGCTCGGATACGAACGCCGCTCGGTTAGAGTGTCGTCCAAAAATCCAGGAGATAGAAGCCATCTGCACGAAGCTGCTGCTGTAGTGTAGATGGGAGCGCCTCCATTAAAAAACATCGATTAGCTGCAGTTTATAAGATATATACCCACAGGACGTACATATTTCCCCCATGTATTCCAGAAATAGTAACTTCGTCTTATCTCCAACGTTTGCAGTATCGAACTTGCGTAATTTACTACACACACACACACACACGCGCACTCCATTGGCTACAACTAGTGCACTTTAAGTTACGAAACTATAGGAGTTTTATAAAACACGTTGATTTTCGACGAAAGAATTATGATTTACCGCAGCAGGCATATCCGCTACGTAACGTAATGCACACAAGACAACACTAGCTTACGATTAAACAGGCGATGCTTCGACGAAAGATCACTGCACCACCAAAGTCGGTATTCTTTAGAGCTTTACCGTGACGTATATTTAGCGTATATCAACACTTTTTACTTACATTCCGTCCCATATAGCCTACAATACTGTAAGCGCCAAACATTTCCAACACAGTAACAGAAGTACACCTGCAGTCAACACGAACCTACAACAACAAACGAATCTAGCTATTCCAACTCGTTTTTTGTCCCAACTAGCATGCTGCAAGCTATGTATACGTTCGTAACAACCCAGACAGAGCTATCCTTACATCTGTCACTAGCCCAGCACCAACTCTAAACAAGTTACCACAGACGGTGTTATAACTGCGATCAGCAACAGACAAGATCTCCCAGACACACAGTGTTTTAATAAAGTTTCGATCTCGCTCTCTCTCCACCCAATAACTACGTTGCTTGCTTGAGCCGTCCCTAACATCCAACCACAACTTTGTTTCCAATGCATAGCCCGGCAGACAATATTTCTGGAACGCTTTCTATCAGCCAGTAGACTATATACCTCGAGCATTCGCGCACAAATCACCATCGTATTCCACTCCATCTAACAAATTATTACTCTCGATAAACATCTGTAACACAGTGAAAAAATTATCGACGTGCGCACGCACAGAACAGCTAACAAGAAAAGATCTAGATCCAAGCCAAGTCAGGTCACGGATCGTTGCGGCGCGATTAATAATAATAAATATACAATTTAATTGGCTGCTGACCTGGCGGGGCGCGGTCGCCGTAAAAAGAGGGCAGTAAGGCCCAGGGGTCCGCCGGCGGGGGCGGTGTCGGTGCGGTCAACACAATCGTCGCGGTATTGTTTGTTCTCGCGGGTAGGGCGGGTGGCGGCGTCCTTTGAGAAGCGGTCGGGAGCGTGGAGGAGGAGGGGGTAGCATCTGTTGGCGGCGGCGGCAGCGGAGGCGGCGGTCCGGCAATCGGCAGAGCAAGTAGGGATCGCGGGTGCGATTACAGACAAGTCGAGGGGTCTACAGGTCTGGACCTGTCGGAGGTGCTGCCTGTCTGGCGGCGGTGTCGAGGGGTGGAGGGGGGCGTCGTGTGTGGCCGAGGGAGGTGTTACAACCTGTCAATCATCCTTAAGTGCATTAGGGCGGCGTCCTTTGATTAGCGGTCGGACAAGTAGCGAATGAAAAGGACCTAAATGTAAACTGTCAATCATCTTTCGTTCTTCCGGGAAGACCTATCAATCATCCTGTGGCAGCATCCTTTGATCTGCGGTCCGGCAATTGGCCGAGGGAGGAGGGGTGGGGCGTAATTCAAATTTCCCGCCAAAAAACAAAAGACGCGCGAATCTCAGTGGCGCTTAATGCCCATTACCATACTACTTGTCCTTATGAAGGTAATAATGGGCCTACAATGTACAAAAGTATGTATGTAAATCTTTTCCTCGTAACTGGAAAATCTCCTGTCTGTTTGTGGATATGCTGACCGATTGCGCTGTGCGCTGATTTGAAACTTCCTGGCAGATTAAAACTGTGTGTTGGAACCGGGTCACGAACCTGGGACGTTTGCCTTTCGCGGGCCAGCGCTCTACCGACTCACTATGCCGCCTCACTACTTCCGCCAGTACCTCGCCTCCTACTTTCCAAACTTCACAGAAGCTCTCCTGCGAAACTTGCAAGACTAGCACTCCTGGAAGAAAGGAAATGGTGGAGAAATGGCTTAGCCACAGCCTAAGGGATGTTCCAGAATGAAACTTTCATTCTGCAGCGGAGTATGCACTGACATGAAACTTTCTGGACTCGAGTCCCGGTTCCGGCACACAATTTTAATCTGCCAGGAAGTTTCAAGTCCGCGCACACTCCGCTGCAGAGTGAAAGTTTCATTCTAGAAACATCCTTTAGGCTGTGGCTAAACCATGTCTCCTCCATATCCTTTCTTCCAGGAGTGCTAGTCTTGCAAGTTTCGCAGGAGAGCTTCTGTGAAGTTTGGAAAGTAGGAGGCGAGGTACTGGCAGAAGTAAAATTTTGAGGTGGCATCGTGAGTCGTGTCGGGGTAGCTCATCGGTAGAGCGCTGGCCCGCGAAAGGCAAACGTCCGGCACACAATTTTAATCTGCCAGGAAGTTTCATTCATCGTGTTGTTCGTTTGATTTCGAAAAAATCAGTATATCGACAAGGTATGCGAAACAACATTGCAATCCTTTTAATACGTCATCCACCAAACGTTACCATGTTTGGGCTGCATTTCTCAAACCAAATGGCATACTTACATACTAAGAAAAACCAAAAGGTGTTGTGATCGCTGTTTTTGGTATGTCAGCTTCCGCAACTGGTATCTGGTGGTATGCTTTTTTACAGTCTATGACACTAATTATGGTCTCTCCTGCCAGTGAATTCGCAAAATCTCAGATGTATGGGATCGGGTACCAGTCGGGAACGGTGCGGGCATTTAATGCTCGATAGTCACCGCAGGGCCTCCAAGAACCATCTTTCTTTCTGACCATACAGAACGGCGATGACCGTGGACTGTCAGACCCGTGAAGCACACCTTTTTGCAGCAATTCTTCCAACTCTGCTTTCGCTGCCGCAAAACGGTCTGGAGCTAGCCTTCTCGGTCTCTGTGATACCGGTTGCCCAGCTGTGTTGTGCGAAACTGTTTGCGTGTTCACCTTTTTATCATTGCTCTGCAAATGAGACATATGATCATTCTGGTAGCCTACAGTACCAACGATATTTCTTTAACAAAAGGGTCCACTTCAGCTGTTTTACTTTTTTTTAAAAGACGACTGGTTTCGCGACTTAAAGTCGCATCTTCGGGTCAAATACCTGAATAGAAAGGAAACACCAGACTATAAGCCAGTGACAAAGCAGATTAAGCCTATTTGGATAAAGATGGGATAGAAATATACTTACAGTTAAAACATAAAACCAGGGGCTCGCCAATACAATCAACAACAACCCCGGCTGTCAGAACACTTCACACAAAACATCTGGGCGACAACCGCCCTCGTCGATCAAAGCACCTGATAGAGCCAGGCGGCACGGACAGCGGCGTGGCTGGACGTAAACTGGCGCAGGAGCGCCTGATGAGATGACAGTCTGCACCGGGGGTCGCGCATGCGCAAAGTGCATTTGGTGGACACAGTAATTAAAGGAAAAACACTTGGTACACAAAGTACGTGAACGGGACGTACAAACGTAAGCTGGTATAACAGGAGACGAAACATGATTGTCCATATAATTATATTGGTCAGACAGGTAGAACATTCGAGGTCAGGTTCAAGGAACATCTGTGTTTACCTGCCTACAATTCAGCCCTTGCCAACCACTTTTCTGCAACTGGTCACGCGGTCATTAGCATTTCTTCTAATCTATCAGTGCTACTCAGGTAACGAAAAGGAAATGTCCTTAATACTTTAGAAGAACTTGAGATATACTGGGCTTTAAAGCAATCTCCATCTCATACACTTAACACCCAAACTGAATTGAGGTACAACTCCATCCTCGCAAACTTTGACTACCTCAACATATAACCGAGCCCACTCATCTGTTTCACAGTTGCTTCTACCTCCCTTTGTTATTATTTACCTTTTTAAAAATTCTGAATCCGCTAATAATGGGATTTTAGCACTATAATAGATCCCTGTTTAATGATTTTGGCTCCTTGCAGCCCAGGGTTTCATTTCACGCTATATCATGTTTTGGCTGGTGTTATACCAGCTTACGTTTGTACGTCCCGTTCACGTACTTTGTGTACCAAGTGTTTTTCCTTTAATTGCTGTCCCCGCCAAACGCACTTTGCGCATGCGCGTCCCCCGGTGCAATCTGTCATCTCGCGCTGCTTCGCCAGTTTACTTATTGAAGATGTATCATGTTAGCTGTGGATGTCCGTCAACAAAGGTTTTATATTCCAACGGTATTTCGTCATAATGTACCTTTTATTATTTCTTCACCACATATTATGCTTGCTGTACTGATATTTACCTCCCAAGTTTATTGTGATACAAGAAATCCGCACCTAGGATAGCATCTGTAACTTCAGCTGATACAAAAGTCCAAGTATAATTTCATTTGAATCCTAATTTAACATCTAATTGACACTTCCCATAAGTAATTATTGGAGCTCCATTTGCTGCAGTGAGACTTCTCTGTGAGGTTTGAATTTTGGCTCTGCAACTTCCGATCGGTAGCGCACTTACGTCTGGTTCTGAATCAGTTAGGTAAATACTGCTCGGTTCTGCGTCACGCGCAATATAACCGCCTGCCTACTGATGCCGCTGGCGTAGTGCATCCCGTGAATCATACTTATTGATATATATATATATATATATATATATATATATATATATATATATATATATATATATATATATATATATATATATCTTGCCAAAGCTCGAGAAGGGCTGAACCATTTGGCTAATTTTATTCTTGAAATATTAGTTTAAGTCCAGGGAAGGTTTAAACGTTGCTAAAATATGGAAAAGTTGTCCGGAAAAGAGGAAAATCTGGAAAAACTAAAACATCTTTTTCCATTGATCTACCAATACCGTTCGTTCAATTGCGATAAGATTTTGTACATTTCATGTTGAAAGCAAGAGGAATGATCGCATGAAATAAAAATTCGGAAAAGTCGCCCGGAAAGTAGGAAAATTTAGGAAAAACCGAAATTGATTTTTTTATATGGATAAAAATAAATTGCCACATGGTTGTAAGAGCATCACTTGAGAACGGCTTGACAGGACAAGGTTTGTACGGAGAGGGGTAAATCGTTTTTTTGTTTTGTTCATAATGGTCTTGGAAAAGTTTTCAGAAAAAAAATAGGGTCAGTTAAAAAGAAAAGTCGCAACATTCGCCCGAGTTCCTTTTTCAATGTATTTCTAAATGTACCCCACACTATAAGTTGAGAACCATATATTTTGATCATTTGACTCGCAGCGAATGATGAACGTTCTTATGAACTAAAAATTTGGGAAAGCTACCCGGAAAAATTGAAAATTCGCGAGAAACTGAAAGAGCTGTGTAGGAGGTTAGCGTACCGAAGGAAGAGATTAAAACCATGTACTCCATTGAACAACGCGTTTTTCTGGTGCTATAGTACCACAGGTTAGAAGAGAGTCCTACGGCAACAAGGCGAAGTTTTCAAGCACGATTTAATGTTCCAAAAGGATCTGATGCGAAAACCATTCGTACGCTCTTCGCAAAATTTCAACGAACAGGCAGCGTAACTGATGATCTAGTGAGGCATGTTGGCCGCAAGCAAACCGCAGTTACGCCTGAAAATATCGCCAGTTTCTGGAATTATTCAGCGAAATCCAAAGTCATCCGTCCGTAGAATTGCATCTAAGACTGGTTTGAAGCGTTCCAGCATGCAGAAAATACTGAGAAACAGCCTACACATGTTTCTATTCAAAATTCAAATGCACCAGGCCATACCCGTACGAGCTGTGCAACAAAGGGTTGCCTTTGCTAATCAGATGCTCACAATGATTGATAGTGAAGGATTTGATGTTGGCTGCATCTGGTTTACAGATGAAGCACACTTCCACCTAAATGGATACGTGAATAAGCAGAACTGTCGATTCTGGGGTTCCGAAAAGCCATACTGGTGTGAAGCGAAACCCCTGTATTCTCCTAGAGTTACTGTGTGGGCTGCAGTATGCAGCAGAGGCATTATTGGCCCCTTTTTTTTCATTCAAGAAACGGTCACTGGTGCACGTTACGTTGCAATTTTGGAACAATTTGTCGCTACACAGCAAGCGTTAGAGGATCGACCAGGTACTGAATGGTTTATGCAAGATGGAGACCGACCACATCGGACCGAACAAGTGTTTCGCTTTCTTGAGGAATACTTCGGGAATCGAGTCATTGCTTTGTAATATTCCAAATTTACTGCTGCAGGCATGGATTGGCCTCCATATTCGCCGGATTTGACTCCCTGTGACAGTGAAAGACATGGTCTACACGAAGCATCCCGCCACGCTGGACGAGCTTGAATCGGCGATCTCTGTGGCATGTGAATCCATCTCGGTTGAGACACTACGAAATGTGATTGCGAATTTCATTCTTCGTTTGCGCCACCTCTGTAGTGCCAGTGGTGAACATTTTGAAAACATTGTGATGTGATTGTTTGCAAAGAGTGTTTTCATACGATTATTTCACTTATTTATACTGATATGAGCTGTACAGCGTACAACGCCATCTGTTAGCAGCTTTTGTAACTGTTATTTCAAACTGCTGTATAAACTTCTTACAGCTTTCACAATAGACATACCGTTTACTGCATTCCTCTATCGATCTTTGTTTGCGAGATATTTAATTTTGAAATCAGGGAGCCCTTTTCTGGACACCCTATACATTGCCCGTGGTTGATGAACTAGGACATGTCTATAGGAATCCCACACCATGAATCATGAAACCCTTACATTACATAAATCAGCAACAGTTTCAACAGGGTGAAGGCGCAGTCTTTGGAGATAGAGCGCAAGTAGAGGTTTGGCGCTTGCATGCATGCAGGGAAGGCCAGTTTCAGGTGCTGTGCCTGGTGTGAACATCACGTGACGCCACATGGTACCACGGCAAAATGGAACTGCCCACCTTGCCTTCCGTGCAAGTGCTATTTGGCCCTTCTGAAGGTCTAGTTGTATGTATTGCAGATATATAAGCAGGGCATCATGACAGTCCTGGTAGACAGCGATTTTACTCCTGATGATGATGGCAGAGTTTTCCATGGAAAGGTTGAGAATTTTATATGATATTACATGGATTGTAAACTAAGAAGATTTTATTGAAAAATTATACCATGAAATACTCAGACAACACATGATTTTCAAAGTAAAGTCATGTCGACATGAATGTAGGCCTGAATATCATACTATTAATATGGTCACTGTGCCCATATGTATCCAGTTACAAGGGCACAAAGTTTGGAAACCAAATGGAATGAATTTTTATTTTATTTATTTTTTCTTCATACTGAAACACTAATTAATAAACAAATATGACTGTCTGTTAATAATCAGCAAAATAACCATCTGTGATTTAAAGCAAGGTAATTTTTAACTGCAGTCTGACATTTATCTACACATTCACGTCTGTTTATAAACTTATGTAAATATAATTACGTAGGCTTCCGCGGCCAGAGTCAGATGACATAAAAGTTTTCTGGGTGTTGTACCGCGTCATGATGTAAGGCTATTACTAAATAACCGACGTTTCGGCCAACGTTACAGTGGCCTTCATCTGGGTATACTGATGTGAGCTGGTTGTTACTACACTTTATATTACTTTCATTTAGACATTACGTCATAATTTTCAAAAATAAGCGATGTTGTTGGTGAAATTTTTGGCGGAAGAATGGAACTTTATTTTGATAGGATGCTGAGGTGGAGGGAGTGGGGGTTAGCCGTTGCTTCTTGCATAGCGAGACATGATTGGTGTTCATCGGCGAATGGGGTGAGGGCTTCCGTTTCTCTCCTGCTGGCCGTGGGCCGCGCGGCGGCAGTTGCTTACTAGTGACGCTCGCGTGTTGTGTTGTCAGTGCGGCCTATTTCGCTGTGATGGCTGGTAGCCAAGAGGGGGCAAGCCTGAGTCCATCTTCTCTATTCATGTTATTAGGGTGTTTTACAACGCCACATTCGAATAGGCCAACACAATAAATCTGCAGTAGCCAAACACCAGCAAGATTGCAGCAAAAAGATAAAATTTTATCGCTGCACTCGCCAAGCTGGGTGGCTACTGCAGATTTATTGTGTTGGCCTATTCGAATGTGGCGTTGTAAAACACCCTAATAACATGAATAGAGAAGATGGACTCAGGCTTGACCCCTCTTGGCTACCAGCCATCACAGCGAAATAGGCCGCACTGACAACACAACACGCGAGCGTCACTAGTAAGCAACTGCCGCCGCGCGGCCCACGGCCAGCAGGAGAGAAACGGAAGCCCTCAGCCCATTCGCCGATGAACACCAATCACGTCTCGCTATGGAAGAAGCAACGGCTAACCCCCACTCCCTCCACCTCAGCATCCTATCAAAATAAAGTTCCATTCTTCCGCCAAAAATTCACCAATAACATCGCTTATTTTTGAAAATTATGACGTAATGTCTAAATAAAAGTAATATAAAGTGTAGTAACAACCAGCTCACATCAGTATACTCAGATGAAGGCCACTGTAACGTTGGCCGAAACGTCGGTTATTTAGTAATAGCCTTACATCATGACGCGGTACAACACCCAGAAAACTTTTATGTTATGTAAATATGCTGATATAAAGACAATAAGTCTCTATTTCTAGAAGCATTTTCGAATACAAATTCATGGATTTTGTGTTGATCTTAAAAATATAGTAGTATGGAACCAGTTAATAAATCATTGCTCCTTACAGTTCTTGGAGTGGCAATAACTTTTGTATAGTATGATGGTATGTAGCACCATAGCTAGGAGAAGCGTTACCTGTTATCCTGCCGACTGTTGCAGCAGCTCTATTTCCAGCCACACCAGCAACATGTGCACCCAGACTGTGACCAACTACTTCCATGTCGGCGGCAGAAGCGCCCTGTTGCACCAGGAAATCAATAAGGCGTCCTAAAATTGCTCCTACATCTGGAACAGCTTCTGCTGCCGGTTGATAAACAACATTACTTGCAGGACCACGCCAGTCCACCATGATGACGTTGTAATCACCAGCTCGAATCCAACCTGTAAATCAGAATTGGTGGTGTACAGTTCATTCAATTGGGTTGTGCCTTTTATTTGTCCAGTTATTGTATACACAAATCCTGATAAAAATGTTCAAATGTTTGTACAAATTATGGGACTTAACTATGGGGTCATCAGTCCCTAAGCTTACAAACTACTTATGAACTAGCTAAGACTAAAGACGGCACAAATATTCATGCCCGAGGGGGGATTCGAACCCCCGACCGTAGTGGCTGTGCTGACCGTGACTGGAGCGCCTCAGTCACCTCGGCCACCGCGGCCGGCAAATTCTGATAGAACAGTCAACAACAAATCAAATCTTCATATTTTCTTCTACAGTGCAGTAACTCTTCATAGTTTATAAGTTACATGCTACGCCACTGATTTGCTGTCATGCAGTATTCAAAGTCACCATCACATGCATTTCAAAAAAATGTTCAAATGTTTGTAAATCTATCGGACCAAACTGCGTGGTCATCAGTCCGTAGCTTGCAAACTACTTAAACCTAGGTAAACCAACCTAAGGACAACACACACACCCATGCCCCAGGGAGGACTCGAACCTCCACGGCGAGCACCCGCGCACTCCGCAGCGAGACGCTTTAGACCGCTCAGCTACTCCACCGCGGCCACCTGCATTTGCACAATCAGTCATCACAGGTGTGATTTTGTTTTACAAGGACTCTCTGCTGTCAGCCATCAGAGGCCACAACATATTCTCCACCACGCCATATACTGGACAAGACCCATTTTACAAGTACAGAGAATTATATGCAGCCTCACAGTTGATGTAAGTCTATGTGTTCATGGCTGTATCAGTCATTCATGAACTGCGTGTTACTTTTCATCGGCACTAGTACATCCCATTCACAAAAAAGGAGATAAGACAGATCCTGGGAACTACAGGGGAATATCGTTAATACCTGTGGACTATAAAGTATTTTCAAAAGCTAAACAGAGTGGAAAAACAACTAAACCCACAGATTGATGAGTACCAAGGAGGCTTCAAAAAGTGTAGATCATGTGCAGAACAAATTTTGAATCTTAAAATGATAATGGAATATCAAAAACAGAGGTGCAAGAAATTCGTGCTTACATTCGTAGACTTTAAAAAAGTATATGATTCAGTAGACAGGCAAACAATGTTCCAAATTTTAAAGGAGATGAGATTAGATAGAAAATCCAGTGAACTAGTGAGACAGACCCTAAACAATACAACATTCAAAGTCAAGTTCAGAGGAAAACTGTCGGAGTCATTCAAGATTAATACCGGAGTGAAACAGGGGGATGGACTATCCCCTATGCTCTTCAACTGTGTACTCGGCAAGGTGATCAGTGAGTGGCGACAAGGAATGAAAGCAGTGAGCGGGATACGACTGGGGTGCAAGAATAAAGGAATACGAGTAGATTGCCTTGCATTCTCGGATGATATTGTTTTACTTTTAGAATCATTAGAAGAGGTAGTGGTTGTAGATTTTTGTACAATCAATATTTTTTTCTGTATCTGAACCCGTTCGGTTTATACAACCAAATGGAACTTACTTTGTGGACATACCTCGTGTATTGCTACCGGTATCTATAGAAAATATCTGGGCACGACTCAGTAATATTATCCCATACCTACTGTAGAATTATATTAACCATTTCGTGTGTGATGTCAGACGCACGGACGGTGTGTTTGTGTGTGCTGTGTGTTTGTAGATGATCAGTATGAATGTGATATACTTGTAGTTAGTGTGTATAGTTTTGGTTGCCTCAGATTCCCTGTAGTTTGAAGTTATTGTACATCCTGTAGCATGTTCTTGTGAACTTTTCATTGCTGTGTTTGTTTACACTGTTCCGAATGCTTACCAACGTTGACATCAGCGTCGTTTTGGTTCTGTTTCTCGTTTGTTCTCATCAGCGTTGTTTTGTTTGTTCAGTTCTGTCTTTAGTATGCTGTGCTGATTAGCGTTCACGTTTTTCATGCTATTGAGATCTGGGAGATTAGTCAATATGGAATCCCACAAGTCAGTTCAGGAAAGTTCAGTTCTGAGTGAGGGAGCACAAGGCATATGCAAACCAACAAAACATTGGATAGCATTCTCGCGATTTTAGAAATTCACACTACTCAGTTGGCTATTATGAGAGAGGAGAATAATAGTAGATTGGGAACACTGGAAGTCGAACTTAAACTTTGTAATCAAAAGCTTGACAGACAGGTTGCGGAAATTAAACGCGAATTAGGAACCGAAATGAGCAACATGCGTGTTGAGATCACGAAAAGCGTCGAAGAGGTAACCAAAGCGTGTGAACAGAAGGTTAGAGACGCGAGTGAATGTGAATATAACAGACATCTACTCGTGTCTCTATAATGAATCGAAATCTTCCAAAGCGACGCAACTGAGAGTGTAAGCTCTATAAAAAGAAGTGTCAGCAATACGACAAGCGAATGTAAGGCAGGTTAATCCATTACAACTTCAAGCTGCATTCCCAATTCAGGGGGTGGATTTGCCACTGCCTACATACGGTAGAATGCGTGATATCAATCCAAAAGCTTATCTCAATTTGACACGTATTTGCGTCTTAAAGGAGTCGGTGAGTGCCATGCTTTGCTTGTTTTAGGGCAGGCACTGGACCAGGAAGAAGCCGCGTGCTTTGACGTAACATCTGACGAGAATAGTGATTACAAAGAGTTTCCCACAAAGTTTATGGCAACATACTGGGACGTCGCAACACAGGCAAGTGCAGAGTATATATAGAGGACAGTCACGACAATCCATGGCGATGTACGCGGCCCACTTTTGGCGGGATACCTGGATGACAAAATGTCAGACGAGGTGTAGTGTAGTGCAATGCGCTCACACTTTCCTGTCAAGTACAACGTGCACTCATCGGAGCACTTGAGAAGCAGCAGTTCCTCGGTATATTGAGATCATTAGACGATATACCCTCAGACTTTAAGAAAAATGGCCGACCCCGGTGGCCGATGTGACTGAGGCGCTCCAGTCACGGTCAGCACGGCCACTACGGTCGGGGGGTTCGAATCCCCCCTCGGGCATGGATATTTGTGCCGTCTTTAGTCTTAGCTAGTTCATAAGTAGTTTGTAAGTTTAGGGACTGATGACTTCGTAGTTAAGTCCCATAAGTTGTACAAACATTTGAACATTTGATTTTTAAGAAAAATGTAATAATCCACATTCCAAAGAAAGCAGGTGCAGACAGGTATGAAAATTACAGAACCATCAGTTTAATAAGTCATGATTGCAACATTTTAACATGAATTATTCACAGAAGGATGGAAAAGGTGGTAGAAGCTGACCTTGTGGAAGATCAATTTGGATTCATGAGAAATGTAGGATCTCGGGAGGCAATCCTGACTTTACAGCTTATCTTAGAAGATAGATTAAGAAAAGGCAAATCTACATTTCTAGCTTTTGTAGATTTGGAGAAAACTTTTGATAATGTTGATTGGAAGACACTCTTTCAGATTTTGAAATCAGCAGGAGTAAAATATAGGGAACGGAAGGTTATTTACAACTTGTACAAAAACCAGACAGCAGTTATCAGAGTTGAAGGACACGAAAGAGATGCAGAGGTTCGGAAGGGTGTAAGACAGGGTTGTAGCTTTTCTCCAATGTTGTTCAATTTGTACATTGAGCAAGCTATAAAGGAGATCAAAGGGAAATTTTGGAGAAGGAATTAAAGTTCAGGGTGAAGGTATAAAAACATGGCGTTTTGCTGAAGACATAGTAATTCTGTCAGAGACAGCAAAGAACCTGGAAGAGCAGTTTAACGGAATGGACAGTGTGCTGAAAGATGCATATAAGATGGATTAACAAGAGCAAAACTAGGGTAATGGAGTGCAGTGTAAGAAAATCAGATGATGCTGAAGGAATTAGATTAGGTAACGAAACAATAAAGGAGGAAGATAAGTTTTGTTACTTGGGCAGTAAAACAATAAATGATGGTCGCAGTACAGAGGATATAAAATGCAGAATGGCAATGGACAGAAAAGACAGAAATTTGTTAAAATCGAATATTGATCTAAGCCTTAGTAAGTCCTTTCTGAAGGCAGTTATGTGGAGTGTTGCCTTGTATGGGAGTGGAACATGGACGATAAACAGTGCGGACAGGAAGAGGATAGAGGCTTTTGAAATGTGGTGCTACAGAAGAATGCTGAAGATTAGGTGGATGGATTGTGTAACTAATGAGGAGGTACTGAACAGAATTGGGGAGAAAAAGAATTTCTGGAGTACCTTGACTAAAAGAAGGGATCGATTAGTAGGACACATTCTGAGACATCAAGTAATTGTATATATTGTATATTTTGCGTTGGAGGGAAGTGTGTGGGGTAAAAACCGCAGAGGAAGACCAAGAGATGGATGCAGTAAGCAGATTCAGTCAGATGTAGGTTGCTGTTCTTATATGGAGTTGAAGAGGCTTGCTCAGGATAGGGGATTGTGCAGAGCTGAATCAAACCAGTCTCCGGACTGAAGACCACAACAACAACAACAACATGTTCCAGTTCACAATGATTATATTACTGAATGATTCCTTTCATACACCATATTTTATTTTTTCCTTAATTTTTTTCATCTGTTGCCTTTGACATTACTTCATTTTGTGGTTTTATAGAGAAGCAATATTTCAAAAACCTCATGTTCCTATGTCTCTTAAATTATTGTAGGCAGGAAGTCTCCTTCATTATTTGTTGAAAAAATTATTAGCAGTACTTAATTTTCCGGGCATGAACCAAAGGAGTTCTTTCATACTCAAAAATGAATTAATTTTTATATTTACAATATTATATTTCATACCATCACGAAGTTCAGATAGATGATCCGAATTTGACATCCACCCATGAATGGCAAACCTTGTGGGTCGGCTGTTGCTGAAGTAGCCCAATGTTGAAGAATCTCCAATGGTCACATACTGTGCAGAGGTGGGGTTTGATCTGTAATGTAGCATATGGTTTATTAATTTTGACAATGAAAGGGATTAGCGGTAATTGAGATGAAAGAGGAGTTTATGATACTATCCAGTAAGAGTTCATCAACTATCATCTTATAGGCAACTGTTCAACCAAGTTATGTAACATAACCAAAGAATGATATTACATACTGTCTCTCAAAACATTTGCTGTTACTAATAGAGGCCATTTAAAAGGTTATGTTGAAGTCCACTGGGATGACAAAAATAAATAAATAAAAAATAAATAAATAATAAAAAAGAGACCAATTTGATTAATTTTTTTAATATTGTGGATTGTAACATGACATGCCAGGCTAGTAGTATTGAGGTATATGATAGCATTCCTGTACTGTAATATCTAGTGTCAATTGTCAGCACTGTAAAATGTAGATTACAATTTATAATCAAAATTAAACCAAAAGCTCTGAAACAATTGACATTTCCTATAGTGTTATATTTCCACTTGTAATATTGAAATGAAAAATAGTTATAAAATACTACAAAATTTCAATACAAAGGTTGCTTTTCTGGAAGTTTTGACATTAGCAGAGATTGATATTTTCAACTTTTGTAACTCAGAAATTTTTCATTGTAAAACTACCTTTGTAATTTAATTCTACTTGCATTCTTAGTGCTGTGTAAATATTAATAAAGAAAAGCATTACATAATTTATGTGTAAATCAAAATTGATAAAACCACATCATTTGAAGAGATAAGTATTAATTTTTGAATATGTTGTGGTGCTGTACATATGTGTGAAACATTCACTATCAGTCTCCATATCATATATTATGTTCTTTGGAAGCAAAGTCACCTGTATAAACTTGCCACCATGAAACTACTCTGTGCTAAAACTCTGTATTGCCAACAGTAATAAGTTCAGTCTCTCGTACATGTAGTTGTTTATTGGGGATTACAACACCTCTACCTCCCTGTAAATTTGTTTGTCCAACTATAATCATCATATTCATGTTACCACATCATTTTACTGTATTCGAATATCTGTTTGCTTTTTTTTGAAACTTAATAAATTTTAATTGTAATTATAAGTTTTGATGTAATATAAATGGGCAGTGGCTGTCAACAGTTCTAATTTTTGATCAAGTTTTCACATGAGATTTGTGCCATACTTCCTTTTAAAATAAATATTCTGAAATTTAACAAAGTAACACCTGGTGCTTGTGCCCGTCATTTAACTAATTTGGAATTCACACATGTTGGTTATTTCAGCAATCCAGAATTATCTAATTCATCAACAAAAATCAGTTGATTTTTAATGACCAGAATTGTTAGGTACGTTTTGCTGTACCAGTTTATATGACACCCACCTGAAGTCAAAGCATTGTTACTGATTTTCCATACTTTTATCGTGAGATTATTTATTTGTTTCAGTCCTACAGAAATTGATAGGGTTCAAAATTATTTCATTACTTACTTAATGATATAAATACTTGAATATAGTAAAACTGAATTTGAAAGCAAGTTGAAAAAATGTGAAATAGATTATGTACAGACTCCATTTACAGGATTAAGACATAGTCTTCTTTCTCATTCACTACATTTTTTTCAAGTAGGACCTCCAAGTACTTGGAATGACTTCAGGTGTACATGAGTGAAAGACAAGCTCCTACAGAAACTTGATCAAAAGTAGTGTCACACACAGGAAATGACCATATGAGAGCAAATACAGAAATTTTCTTTTAGAAAAATTTCACAACGGAAAGTCTGATTCGAATGTCAATATTGGAAGATGGATAACAACTCACTGGAAAGCGGCTCGATGGGCTGCTGACATAAAAAAAGACAATCACATTCACATAACTTAAATGTTCTGCCATTTCTTCCATGGCCTTCATCAGAGAAACAAACACATACATTAACACAATCACACAGACTACTGTATACAAACGACCACTATTCCTGGCACTGGAGCGTCCAGAGATGGTGACTGTTTCTGCACAGTTGTCTGAGTGATTGCGTGAATGTTTGTGATTATTTTTCTGATGAAGGCCATGGCAGGAAATTTAAGTTGTGTGAATGTGAATGTCTATTTTTCATGCGTGTCAAGAGCTTTTTACGGTGAGTAGTTATCTATCCATTCATTACTGAAATTCTGTATTGACGTTATAAACCAGGTCCTGCAGTCTGTTTCGTGTATAATTGTTATGAGTGCTTGCACAACGGGGTGTCGCAATGTGTTGCAATGAAGAATAGAATGGAGGGAGTGGAAGCAGGTGCCGGCAGAGGGCGTACTCCTCTTCAACGGCACCACAGTGTCTCCATCTGACGGAGGATAACCATCCCACACACCCTCACTTCATAAGAGACTGCAGCCAGATATGGAATTTAATCCGAAACGTTCACACGAAGTCTGTTGACCAGGAGCAGCGACTTTATGGAACTTTAGAAGGGATGGGGAGGATCTTGGACGGGTCGGTGTTCCGTCACCAACCTGAAATCAATAACATTCTAGTCCGTCACTATGCCACCGCCAACCCCAGCACCCTGACACAGTGATCGAGACCTGCCCAGTCCACCAACCCAGCAGTTGCTATCCCAGTCGCAGTTTCTCCTGCCCACGCAAAGGCTTGGCCACCTGTGAGAGCAGCCATGTGTTTTACCAGCTAGCGCCTTTTTGTATTGGCATGGCCATTAATCAGCTGTCCATTAGAATGAATGGCCACAGGCAAATTGTGGTCTAAAAGCAGGTAGACCATGGACCTTGTTGTGCCACAGCTTGCAGCTGAGCGTACTGTAACCAGGGGCTCGTGCACCCCCCAAGAATTTTTTTGGTGGTGCTGAGCACCCACATAAAATTGAGGTGGAAAATACAATTGTATACATTTAAAAAAATCGGGAAAAATCAAAGCCTATCTTATGACTTAAGAGGCAATGCAAAACGTGACCATAGCGAGAGACGATATTTCATACGCGAAAGAAATGATCACTTTTGTTCGCGGGTCCCCAAGCAAATAGTAATAAGTGTCCGTCTTTTAGCCACTATGCTAGCTTTATTGATCCTGAAATACGTCGTTCCTTTTGACCTTTCAGGTGTACTTATTTATAAACATTCAATTGTGTTCTTTCAGGAATTTAGCTTGAAGAATCTGATGCTGCTGCTAAAGTTAATCGTTTTTCATTTATCTTTGTCACTTCCCTTGTTATTAAAATTATAGATTCAGTTGAAATTTGTAATGCTTTTCTCTCAGGCTTAAAAAAACTTGGACTCTATTAATACTGACAGAGATGTCATGAAGTTATCTCGAAGTGATGAAAGTTTCGATGAAGTATACGGCCCTTGCTTGGAACTAGAGATGGGCTTACTCGGGTTCCACGCCAACCCGAGTTAACCGAGTTAACTCGAGTTGGCTAACCCGAGTAAGGACAAGAATGTACCTTAACGGCCAGTCTCATTCGCCTTTCAGCTGCTTAACGAAATCGATCTGCACAAAATTATTATACAGCAGTCGCTAGAATTAACTAGCCAAAAAAAAAAAAAAAAAAAAAAAAAAAAAAAAAAAAAAAAAAAAAAAAAAACTTTCGTTTGCATTTTGCGTCATGGTTAGCAAAACTGAATCGGTACGAAGTGGATGGATATTTCGGCTATATTTTTTTTTCACAATGATAATTGAAACCATACAACAGGCAGGGAATGAAGTACTTTTAATTAAACTAGGTAAAAGCATGGAGTTATTAGAACACGCGAAATTTGACTTCGCTGGCCGCGGTGGCCGAGGAGACTGAGGCGCTTCAGTCACGGTCTGCACGGCCACTACGGTCGGGGGTTCGAATCCCCTCGGGCATGGATATTTGTGCCGTCCTTAGTCGTAGCTAGTTCATAAGTAGTTTGTAAGTTTAGGGACTGTTGACCCCGTAGTTAAGTCCCATAAGCTCTACAAACATTTGAACATTTTTTATTATTTATTTAATTTATTTTTTTTATTTTTAAATTTTTTTTTTTTTTTTTTTTTTTTTTTTTTTTTTTTTTTTTTTTTTTTTTTTTTTTTTTTTTTTTTTTTGGAAGTTTGACTTCAGGTAATTACGAATAGCAAGTTATCTGGCGAATTTTTACCCTTCAAATTCATTTGTTGTAATTTCCAAGGCTAACCGAAACACGCGTTATTTACTTTAATAATTAAAATGTCAGGTTTTTAAATATTTTTAGTGAAGCACAAGTGTCGTAGTACCGGTAAGTCAATCAGTCCGCCCTGCTCGACACCATCACCATCACAGATTTCGGTGGAAATTCAAATGAACATTCGCACCGTCGCGATGGAGATAGGTGAAGTTAACATTCGTTGAAATAATAACTGTCATTAGTTTGAATCTATGCCATAGTTTGCAAAGAGCGAGCATGAATTTCTGCCGAATTTGAGTTGTTATAACTCGGGAAATTTGGCGGTCTCGTACAGCGTTATGCATTCTCCGAAAAGTAATAGTGAAACAAATGTTAAAAGGCTCATTCATCCTGTAAATTTTAGGCAAACCGCCCGAATAAATTGGCATCCAAATTTTGACTCCACATATTGCAGGGAGACCAGTTTGAAAAGTTTTATGGAACATAGTGCGGCCCCTCTGTAACGATACATACGATATTTCTAAGATAAATGCGGTGTTTGCCGCTATCCGCTCCGTTCTCTTTTCAAAATAGACCTCTGACCTGTTTTTGTCTTCAAAATTCAATTATTTTACGGCCTCTTTGGAAAGAGAACGTCATAGTATGAAGTTTGCACGCCATCTTGCTTCTAATTGCCCTTTGTGTGGATATTAATCCAGAAAGCCAAATTTAAACGGTCAATTCTTACCTTGAACATGGTAAGAGAACCTGCAGGCTATTAAATATTTTTTTCCCAAGTCCTTTAATCTGAATAGTTTCTTCTGCAGTGTGATCAATTGTGTACGGTCATTCTATTGCTAAATGAAGCTTAACATAGCCAAATCTTCTACGGTTAGAAGTTACCGTTAAACACCTCATTCAACATTTTAAAAATTGCAGTAGATCCGACAGCCTACAAGCTGAGAAGATAATGGAGGTAACTTCTAGCTTCTTTTTGCAATTGTATTTCGCGCCTGTCGCTATAACATTAATTGTTACATTCGGCATCTTATTCAGGTTAATCATTTATGGTACTGATTCAGTCCTCCGTTTATCAAGGCTTAAGAGTAATTGCAATTTGTTTTTCCTGTGTTAGGTACTCGGTGGATTTTTCAGCGTCGACCTATGCAGACGGCAGAGGGTAGTATCGCTGTAACGTGCTTGATTACAGCCACCGCGTCACGTCTTGGGTCACCTTGGGTCCCTTCCTCCCCTCTCCTCCCAGGACAGATTTTCTGAACCACTGGAGAACATCCAGCAAATCATTTGGCTGTACCTTATAATAAAATTACAGGTAGTCACCTTATCGATTGTATAACAGGCGTTTCGGGCTGGAGACTACAAAATACATTTACGGATTAGATCGGAAACGAGGATAGCCAATATTTACAAAGCGAAGCCCTGTGCTGTGTGTCAATCCCATCCATGTGGCCTCAGGTAACAAATTCCTTAGAGAGCAGTCGTGTTTTTTTTTTTTTGTTTTTTTTTTTTGTTTTTTGTTTTTTTTTTTTGTTTTTTTTTTTTTTTTTGCTGGGGTAATAAGAATACTGAAAATTCACTGGTGTCTCCGTAAATCTAGCGAACTCCTCTGCCCAATAGGATGATCGCGGTTTTTGACTCTCTTCTCGCACTAAATTTCGTTGTGTTTAAGCATTGCCTACTATTATGATTAGGATGGAACATCTGGCATAGTCTGTACTTTGACATAGGACTTCGAAATATGTGAGGTTTGTTGGTGTTTTGCGGCGATGACTATAAATTTTTCTTTTAACAATCTGGTGTTGCGGTGTGTAGGTTAGCATTCCAGGCATGTTTGTTTGCGCTGCACCTGTCGACGGGGTGGCATACAGGTAGGTGTTTATGTGCAACAAGGTGGTGGAAAGGTAGTTGAAAGGTTTTGGAAAGGTAGATCCGAGTTCGGTTTAGTGGAATGAAAAAAGAAATCACAGGAAAGAAGCTTTTTTTGTGTTTGGAGTAAGAAATTTTTGCCTGTATTATGGGTAAATGTCGGGTCAATATTGCTATACAGAACTTAAAATCTGTTGCAGGTGTGTTGCTTCCTAGCTATCAGGTGGGTAACGTACTACCTCAGTTGTGTGGTTGCTGTATTATCGAGCGTCAGTTCGAGGAAGAGTGGTGTTCGGTTAGTGCTTTGGAGAAAATAAGTTTTCGTGTAGATGGTCAGAAATAGGTAAACTACTTATCTTCAATTATTTTACGCATTTTTAAATGTTTATTGTCACTCTCCAAGGTTATACCATTGTATAATAGGGTTTAGTTTTGTTTAAACGTATATAAAGAAAAAATTTAAACATCTTCTGGAGTGCTCGATTATCTGTATTTGCAAGTTTGACCTGTGTCAATTACATGTTGTAAGGACTTGGAGCATTTCTAAAAGAATCGTTTGCAGTGCTTAATATTGTAATAGGGTATGATCGATAGAGAGAGAGAGAGAGAGAGAGAGAGAGAGAGAGAGAGAGAGAGAAGATTCCCTTTGCTATGTTTACATGGGTGTAAACAACAAGATGTTTGCTGCTTTAGCGTCCGCGTTATAAAGGAAATAAGAGGTCTAGAAAAATTGTCAGAAGGCGCAGAACTGGATAGTAAGTGGATTACAGAAAGACATGGAGTCTGAAAAAGTACCTGTCGCAGTACTGGATGGGAGATCTAATGAAACATTATAAAGACTTGGTACATTGCGAATCAGAATTGTCTAATATTGTAACAGGGCATGGTCGCTAAAGAGAGAATTAGATTTCGGGATAATAATGTGTTCTACTGCTGCTGTTGTTGGTGTGCTACCGAAAGAGTATTTGACATACACGTTTGTGGTGATTGTTACCGTTACATTCTAAACTGCGCTCACACACCGTGAGCAGTGGTCCTGCTATGGGGGGGGGGGGGGGCATATAAGTATCTACCGTACTAAACATTTAGTACTTAGTCTTTTTAATAAATAGATACCGTCATTGCATATGATAAGTACGTGTTGTTATGTGAGAATTAACACCTCATCATGCCAAGTTCAGTTAAATAAGCACAGGTGTTGTAAACCCACGACCTGGGGAGTTGGCCGGCTGGAGTATCCGCTGCCCCACGCCTGCACAGCACAGGGCTGACCTCACGCCCCATCTATTTTGGTCGTCTGTGGCCGGCTATGTGATGACTCACGCCCTTTCTCCACCTGCCCACCGCGATCTGAGCGTCAACTTGTAGCGAATACTACGCTCTACACTCCTCCAACCATTTATCATTTCAAGTGTATTAACTTGGTTCAGATCTCATTGGAGAATAAGTTTCTGGGTGGAGTCCACACTGTACGTACTTAGAAACAATTTCATATGACTATTATGTAAATTATTAGGAGGCAGACCTGTCGGCGGGGGCGGCAGTTGTTAAAAATTAATTGGGGGCGGCACTCGCACAAAAGCGCTGCCATAGGAGGCGGGGGTGGTAGTGGCACAAGTGTTTACTTGTGGAGGTGGACATGTTCAACAGTATTCCTGGCAATTCTACTGTCGTAAGTACGTGATAATGGGCTCCTTTTTTCCAATGTTGGTGTATTTCAATACGTAATATCTTTCTTATATATATATATATATATATATATATATATATATATATATATATATATATATATATATATATATATATGGGGGGGGGCGTCTCAGGTTCGAGTCCTGTACTGTGTCACGTGGGGGTAATCTTGAGGGCTGTCGTTGGGGTGGTGGAGGCAGCAGGGGGCTCGGGGGCTGTGCTCAAGCAACTTCTTACTTGTGGAGGCAGTTGCCCTTGTTACTGTTAAATACATAGTTTGTTACAAAGAAATTGATATGCAAAGTTAATGAAATTAATTGGGGGCGTTTTTTTGTGGTTTTAGGGCGCACTGCTGCTGAGGTCATTAGTGCCCGAATCAAAACTGAGATATACCCAAGGATAAGCTAAAAACAAAAGATCTAAATGTCCTTTGACAAATTGGTCAATTTGATAAAATTCAATACTCGAGCAACATCTCTTGTGTCATCCGCTAAAATTTCTTCCATTGTATCTGGTAGTTTCAGTGCAATCCGAACAGGAGTAAAATTTGAACAAGGCAATAAAACATGGCGCACCGTCAGCGGGTGACCGCAGGAACACAACGGTGCGGGGTCACCAGTTAGCAAGTGGCGGTGGCTGAACCGGTAATTGGGGGCGGAGGTAGGGCAAGTGGGCGAGGGTGGATGGATCAGGGATAACAGTAGTTGGATGACGTCATCAACACAGTAACGGTACATCTGCAGCTGGGCAAGTGGCTGAGGGTGGAGAGGGGTATCTGGCGACGATGATGGCCGATTCTCACTGCACTCGTACCAGCTTTGCTATATTACACAGCTTGCTCAATCTACTAACTGAATAACATTGGAGAAAGGCTACGACCCGTCTTACTCCCTTCCCGACAACTTCATCCCTTGCATGCCCTTCAACTCTAATAACAGCTGTATTGGGCAATTGTAAATAATCTTCATTTCCCTTCAGGGTACACCGCTACTTGTGATAGCAATTGACCCTTAATATAGAGAAGGGTGAAGTCATCCATATAACCACACTAAAAGAAGCCCGAAAGATATCTTGTGTGATATATAAATAAATAATTAACTACAGTGTTTTGCACTATCCTTTCGCATTAAATCTAGAAAAGATAGAAATGTAGGTTTGCCTTTCTTTAATCTATCTTCTGCGATAAGTCGTAAGGTGAGTATTGGCTCTCGTGTTCCCACATTTCTCATAAATCTGAACTGATCTTCCCCGAGGTAAATAATGTGTTAAAATTTTGCTTCCACGACTTATTAAATTGATGGTCCTGTATTTTTCACACCTGTCTGAGCCTGCATTCTTTGTGGGGATTATTATATTTTTCTTAAAGTCTGAGGGTATTTTCCCTATCTCATACATCTTACTCACTAGGTTCAAAATGTTCAAATGTCTGTAAATCTATCGGATCAAACTGCATGGTCATCAGTCCGTAGCTTACAAACTACTTAAACCTAGGTAAACTAACCTAAGGACAACACACACACCCATGCTCCAGGGAGGACTCGAACCTCCACAGCGAGCAACCGCGCGCTCCGCAGCGAGACGCTTTAGACCGCTCGGCTACTCCACCGCGGCACTCACTAGGTGAAATAGTTTTGTTATGGCTGGTTTCCACAGAGACTTCAGTAACTCTGAGGGAATGTCATCAACTCCAGGGGCCTTGTTTCAACTTAGATCTTTCAGTACTCTGTCAAATTCATCTCTGAATACAGTATTTCCTATTTCATCTTCATCTACTTCCTCTTCCCTTCCTACATTATTGTCTGTAAGTTCATTTCCTTTGAAGACCCCGTGTATGATTTCCCTTCTTTACTCAGGACTGGTTTTCCATCTAAGTCATTGATCTTTTATTTTCCTGTATGCGTTATCTACTTCCACGTCTCCTAAACTACAGGGCAGATTTAAAGCAAACTTGGCACGCATCTTCCTTTTCTATCAGACAATAGCGTGGGGTTAAGAAACACTTAACACAAATGCAGTGGTCAAAACAATTACGGGATAAGTTAGCCCACAGAAATTGGGTGGAGGAACATTAGGATTGGAGTCGTAACAAATGGCGCGAGGTTCTGTTCTCAGATCATCATCATCATCATCATTAGAGACTAAATTATGCCTCTCAGCGTTCAGTCTGGAGTATAGTCCCCCTAATAAAATTCCTCCATGATTCCCTATTCAGAGCTAATATTGATGCCTCGTCTGATGTGAAACATTTTACTTCAAAATCATTCTTTTTCGAATCTAAGTACTTTCTCCTTGATACATAGTTCGAACATCAAAATATTAGCCACGAACTTACAGAGTATTAGAAACCAAGTTCCCGAATTTGCCGCACTGCATGGAAATTATTGTGCTCAGATAGTTTTAGGTACCGAAAGCTGGCTAAATCATGATGTGGCAAGTTCAGAAATATTTAGCGAGGCGTGGAATGTATATCGGAAAGACAGATCGGATACAACTGGAGGAGAAGTGTTCATCGCTGTGGACGAAGATATTGTTTCTACTGAGATCGAGGTTGAAAGTAACTGTGAAGTTATCTGGGCACGTATAACGGGTCTAAAAGAAGTAAAGTTAATAGTTGGGTGTTTTTACCGCCTCCCGCCCCCCAGTGCTGCTGTAGCAGTTTTAGAATCATTCAAAGAAAGTCTGCTCTAGGTAGTGCACAGGTATCTGGGCCATTGTAATATTAGTCGGAGGAGACATCAACCTTAAGAGTATAGATTGGGACCTCGCTAGTTACATTTTAGGCGGTACAGACAAGCAGTCTTGCGAGCTACTTTTGGACACATTCTCCGAAAACTGTCTTGAGCAGTTAAACCGGCAACCCACGCGCAATGGAAATATTTTAGACCTTATAGCCACAAACAGGCTTGACCTTATTAACGATATCCGTGTAGAGACAGGAATTAGTTATCATGATATTGTCATAGCGTCGATGGTAACCAAATTTCATAAACCAATCAAGAAGGCTAGGAGCGTGATTTTGTTGGGAAGAGCCGATAAGCAAATGTTAGGATCGCACTTAAAAAACGAATGGGCATCGTTTAATTCCGGGACTATGTATGTAGAGGAATTGTGGACTAAATTTAAGTGTGATTCTTCAGTTTCTCCCGGCGTATTTGATGATCAAAATATCCACGGGTGTACTGCCGGTCTATAGTGTCCAACGGGCACAATATTTCGGCGATCATACATGTCGACATCATCAGGTGAACTGACGGACTGAGCTCCTGGACCACGGCGGACAGAGCCCTCACACCGACGTCATCTCAGACGCCGGCGCAATCGGTTCCTCTGCGCGGCCGCGGCGCGGGGCGCGGACCGCGGAGGGGTCGCTCCGCGGGCCGAGGGTATTTAAATCGCCCGCTACCTTCGAGCAGCCGTAGCGTGCGGATCTCCATGCCAGCGCGTTTCCAGGAGCTCAGTCCGTCAGTTCACCTGATGATGTCGACATGTATGATCGCCGAAATATTGTGGCCGTTGGACACTATAGACCGGCAGTACACCCGTGGATAAATTTAAGTGCATTGTAAATAAAGGGTTAGAGAAATATGTGCCAGTAAAGACGATTAAGGATGGAAAACATCCACCGTGGTATAATAATAATGTTAGAAAGCTGCTGAGAAAGCAAAGACTGTTGCACTCTAGATTCAAAAAAGAACACGCAAATGATGACAGCCAAAAGTTAGTAGAGATTCGTGCGTCTATAAAAAGATCGATACGCGAAGCATACAATAATTATCACAGCCATACCTTAGGAAAATTTCATTCCGAGAACCCGAAAAAATTCTGGTTCTATGTAAAATCGATAAGCGGGTCAAAGCCAACTGTCCAGTCACTAGTTGATCATTCCGGGGCAGTAATAGAAGAAAGCAACCGTAAGGTTAAGTTCTAAATTTAACCTTTAAGAAATCTTTCACGCAGGAGGACCGCACAAATGTACCATCATTTGATCAACGTACTAATTCCGAAATGAGGGACATATCAATCGGTATTTCCGGTGTAGAGAAGCAGCTGAGAGAGCTAAATACGAAAAATTTTGCTGGTCCCGGTTTTACAAAGACTATTCTGCGGCGTTGGTCCCCTACTTAGCTTGCATTTATCGCGAATCTTTAATTCAGCGCAAAGTTCCTAGTGATTGGAAAAAAGCACAGGCGACACCCGTTTATAAGAAAGGAAAGAGAACTGACCCACACAATTACAGGCCAATATCGTTGACATCAGTTTCATGTAGAATTTTGGAGCATATTCTCAGTTCGAATATAGTAAATTTCCTTGAAACGGAAAAGCTTCTTTCCATGAATCAGCACTGGTTTAGGAAACATCGTTCATGTGAAACTCAGCTTGCCCTTTTCTCACATGACATCTTGCGAGCCATGGACGAAGGGCAACAGACGGATTGTGTTTTTCTCGACTTCAAAAAGGCGTTCGACGCGGTGCCACACTGCAGACTGCTAACGAAGATACGAGCTTATGGAATAGGTTCACAGATTTGTGACTGGCTGGAAGACTTCCTAAGTAATAGAACGCAGTACGTTGTTCTCGACGGCGAGTGTTTATCAGAGACGAGTGTATCGTCAGGCGTGCCCCAGGGGAGTATGATAGGTCCGTTATTATTTTCTATCAATATATATGATCTGATGGACAGAGTAAGTTGTAATTTGCAGTTTTTTGCTGATGATGTTGTGGTGTATGGGAGGGTGTCGTCTTTAACTGACTTTAATAGCATACAGGATGACTTAGACAAAATTTCTAATTGGTGTGAAGAATGGCAGCTAGCTCTCAATGTAGAAAAATGTAAAGTGATGTGCATGAGTAGAAAAAACAATCCTATAATGTTCGAATACAGCATTAGCAGTGAGCTTCTTGATGCTGTCGCGTCGTTCAAATATCTAGGCGTAACATTGCAGAGCGATATGAAATGGAACGAGCATGTAAGGACAGTTGTGAGTAAGGCAGACAGCCGACTTCGGTTTATTGGGAGAATTTTGGGAAGATGTACTTCACCTGTAAAGGAGACCGCGTATAAAACGCTTGTATGACCACGTCTTGAGTAGTGCTCAAGTGTTTGGGACCCGCAGCAGATCAGTTTAAAGGAAGACATAGAGGCGATTCAGAGGCGAGCAGCTAGATTTGTTACCGGTAGGTTCGACCAATGCGCCAGTGTCACGGAAATGCTCCAGCAACTCAATTGGGGATCGCTGGAGGAAAGACGACGTTCTTTTCGTGAATTTCTGTTGAGTAAATTTAGAGGGCCGGAATTTGACGCTGAGTGTAGTACCATCTTGCTGCCGCCTACTTAGATTTCGCGTAAAGATCACAAAGACAAGAGAAATTAGGGCTCGTACGGAGGCATATAGGCATTTTATTTTTCCTCGATCTATTTGGGAGTGGAATAGGAAAGGAAATGCCCAGCAGTGGTACAGTGTACCCTCCGCCACGCACCTTACGGTGAATTGCGGAGTGTGTATGTAGATGTAGATGTACCTTGACTTCTCTTAGCCGCCACTCCTCAGCCCATGAGTCTCTTACGTAACGTTGCTTCTCCCATGCTTGTAACTTGATACCACCACTGCTTCAGCTATGGTGTTCATTCCCAGTTCTTGGATTTACCCATTATGGACACCCTGCTACCATTGTTCCCATCTATTAGTACCTGCAATCATTCCTGCTACTTTTACATCTGTAACCTCAAACTTTCACTCCTATACAACAAAGTAGGTTGAAAGATAGAGCGGTGCACTACAAACTTAGTCTTGGTACTAACTTCCTTCTTGCAGAGGAGAGCATTCACTGCATTAGCTTCACTACACCCTGATTCAAGTTCTTTCACTATGTTGCCATCCTCTGAGAAAATACATCCTAGATCTACCTATTCTAACTTTTTTCCTCTTATTTAGCACTCAATCTGTTTAAATCTCTTTCCCACAGACATTACTTTTGTTTTGGAGATGCTGATCTTCATATCATAACCGTTACACCTCTGATCGACCTCGGAAATATTAGATTGCAACCTTTCAAACGAATCTACAGGCACAACTAAGTCATCTGCATATGTGAAGTTGATTATTTTGTTTTCACCTATTTTAATCCCATCCTGCCAGTCGACTGTTTAGAACATATAATTCCTGAATAGTATGAACAACATTGGTGAAAGGTTACAGCGTCCCTGAAACTACCCTAAACCATGAACTTAGTTTGCCGTCTACTCTAACTGCTGCCTGACAGTCTACGTAATTTACCTTTAATTTCCTGGAGAAGTTTGGCACCTATTCCACAATCTTGTAAAACTACCAACAGCTTCCTCTTAGGGACTCGATTATTAGCCTTTTCTAGATCTATAAATCATAGATACAACTCCCTGTTCCACTCATAGTACTTCTCCATTATCTGAAGTAAGCTAAATATCTGGTCCTGACAGCCTCTAAGAGACCTAAACCTACACTGATTTTCATCTAACTTGTCCTCAACTATACTTGCACTCTCCTTTCAACAATACTTGAGAATATTTTCCCCACGACGCTAATGAAAGAGATATTTCGATAATTGTTGCAATCTTTTCTGTTTCCATGTTTGATAATTGGCGTGGTTATCGTTTTCGTCCAGTCAGTCAGAACCTGTTCCGACTCCAAAGTCTTTTCACTTATCCTGCTTAACCATTTTAGACCTAACATTCCACTGTACTCGACGAGTTCCTGCTTAATTTCGTCCACCCCAGCCGCTTTATTGCACTCCATTCTATTGACCACTCTCTCCACTTCCTCAATGTGATCCTGTTTTCATCATCATTCCTACACCATTCTACCTCAAAATCTAAAAAAAAGAGCAATTCTTCAAAATATTTCCTACATCTGCCCAAGGCATCCACAAGATTCAATAGCAGCTTTCCTGGCCTGTCCAAAACACTTGTTAATTCCTTCTTCCCTCCCTTTAGAAGACTGCTAATTACGCTCCAGAATGGTTTTTTCCGAAGCGTGAGCCATAATTTATAGCTTATTTCCAAAATCTCTGTTTTTTATCGAAGTCTAATCACAACTTTATTTATTGAAATAATACTTACCTGGTAAAAAGCCTGAAACTGACGTCACTGTCACTCACGTCATACTTGACTGGGCTTTTATAGTCAAGATCTACCAGGTAAGGTTTTCCATCACCACCAGGGATAACCATCCAATGGACAGCACTCACTGAAATGCACACACACAAATATTAAAATAACAAAATACAGTTAAACAGGATGTTTACGTTAATGATGTTTGCAACATAGCATACTGAAGAACACAGTACAAAATATTTTAAAAAATATATAGCTGAAAACCCGGCGTTTATTCCTGCCTTGAGTTAGTACTTCTCCTATCCGTTCTCTCTCGGTCCATATCCTTTTTTCTAAAAACATTTTATATTTATCAGACAATATATAAGAAATAAGGCTGTCTTACCTACTTATATAGCCGGATGTTTCAAAACAATCAGAAACTTGCGTTACTAATATCCTACTTGCCTGAAATAACTTTCTGAGTGTAATAAGCAGGCATCTCATCGTACGAAAGAGTCCTTGCACAGCTCGTAAAAAGCCCACGGTGAAGTTTTAGGAACGCAAAGCTGCTCCAGAGCCATACAGTAGAACTATCTCTAGAGTGAACATTCAAATGCATAGAAATTTTTTGTTTTCAACAATAAACTGGAATCGTCACGTGATCTCATGTTGAATCTACTGTTAGCACACTTTATCTTGAGCTTTCCGTGATGTCGGATGACTTTGTGTACCTTCGGAATCTTTACGCTAGTTGACAACTGAAGCTACTTATGAAAATAGCAATACGTTCTGAATGTAATGTTGATCCGTATGCGGTGTTGTGCATACTGACTGTTAAAATTATTTACAAAAAAATCGCACTGACATGTATTACTGCCCACTTTAGATTTGTAGTTTTATAAGTTTTTGCAAACATTTTGGACCAAAATAATAATGTAAACAATAAAAAATTAATTAATAAGAGTGTCTGAAACCCTTTTAGGAAAAAAGTTTTGTAGATAGTGATGGGATTTGAAACACTGACCTTCAGCGTCATAGTCCAACACATTGCCCACAACGCTACGCCCAACCCTTGGCAGTTGCGTTCCTTAATTGCATACTATTCATGGCCGTTAACTGATGCTAATATGGTATTTGTAGACACTAAATGATCACTTATCGTACGATGAACGACGTGTTTGTGTTTATTCTTCAGTGCGCTATTGCTTTGAAGTGACAATTTGTAAGTTAAAATAAGAAAATCATCAAATACGCAACGCAAGATGGCTTATGGCAGAGGGAGTTCTGTGCGAGGAATGTCACGTGACATCTGCGAACTCTGTTACTTTTTGCAAATATCTCTCCAACGATACAAAAAAAAAAAAAAAAAAAAAAAAAAAAAAAAAAAAAAAAAAAAAACTGTAGAGAATTTTCTGCTCTACAAATTCGGTTATTCAATTTTAGCGTCAGATGAACGGTTTATATGCAATTAAAATTACATTACAAACGGCCTTTTTTGGTGTTACTAAGCATTTCTTGTCCGAAATATTTCAAAAAGCGAGGTTCTGGTAGCCAACAATTATGTCTGTAAAATTTGGTGCCGATCGGTTGAACGATTCGACCTAGAAAGTGGGAACACGTTACAGCCAGACACACATAATCAAATCGCCGTTATTTTTGCAAATATCTCTGCAGCGATGCAAGACATGAAAAAAATCATAATAGAGCGAAGTTCTAGAGAATTTTCCCCTCCACCAATTAGGTTATTCAATTTTCGTGTCAGATGAAAGGTTCGTTTGCAATTAGAATTATATTACCAACGGCTTTTTTTGGCGTTACTACCATATTTTTTGTCCGAAAAATTTGATAAAGGGAGGTTCTGGTCTCTGTCAGCCTACAATTATGTCTGTAAAATTTGGTGTTGATCGTTTGAACAGTTCGTCTTAAAAACGGAGAACACGTTACGGACAGACAGACAGACATACATCCCAAAATGGCCGTTATTTTTGCAAATATCTCATAAACGATACGAGATATGAAAAAAAAAAAAAAAAAAAAAAAAAAAAAAAAAAAAAAAAAAAAAAAAAAAAAACACAAGAGAGCAAAGTTGTAGAGAATTTTCTCCTCTACAAATTAGGTTATTCAATTTTCGTGTCAGGTGAATGGTTAAGCCGTTATTTTTATTTAATCGAGCTGTCAAAAAAAGATCGCAAAGGCCCACTTTTAGTATTACTACCGTAACCTAAAAAGGGCCAAAATGAGCGAAGAGGCTGTACTTGGCCCTTGTTAAGACTCGCCCTTAACTTTCGATATTCGTTCATTAAAGACGAAAGTTGGCTGCTCTGGGAAAGCTTCAGCAGCCAATGACGGTCGTAAGCTTCCACTGCCAGCGTCCTCCGCTCTGGGGCCAACTAAACGTGTGCAATCAGGAGTTTTACACCGAGATCACGTGACAATCCCGGCTTAATGTTGACAACATGCTCACTCCAGAGATACTTCTACTCTATGTTCAGCCGGCCGCGGTGGCCGAGGGGACTGAGGCGCTCCAGCCACGGTCTGCACGGCCGCTACGGTCGGGGGTTTGAATCCCCCCTCGGGCATAGTTATTTGTGCCGTCCTTAGGATTAGCTAGTTCATAAGTAGTTTTTAAGTTTAGGGACTGATGACCCCGTAGTTAAGTCCCATAAGCTATACAAACATTCGCCCTGTAGTTTAGTTTACAAACAGCTCAGCGGTTATGACGTAGTACCTGCCGATCAATGATCGTTCAGTGAGACAATATTTTAGTTCCTTTCAGCGGTATATTTGGATTTTGTTTGCGAAATGTGCTGCGAACAAAGTAATAATAATTTAACAAAATGTCAAACATAATGCAGTATCTATTTACGGATGTCACGTTTATGATGTAATATCTCCTGAATTATGTCTCCTACATAAACATTATTTACCAGGTTCGTAGAGTGGAATATTAGGAAACTTCCTACAAAATGTGTTGTAAATGGAGTTGGTAGTAATGACGTAGTAAACTACAACTTAACGCTTATTAGGGCGAATTTTCATGCATTTCATTGTCTTTGACGTCATAGCACCTGAACTATATGTTGTAATACGATATTATTTTGAAGGTACGTCCATTGGTGTATATGTAAAACGTCTGCAAAATACGTCGCGAATAGAGTTGGTAGGAGAGACGTAATAAATCAAAACGTAATGCGTGATGAGGCAGTTTTGCATGAAGCAAATTGTTTATGACTCCATAGCTCATGAATTGTGTGTCGTACTATGATAAAGTTTTGAACATACGTTCAGTGGTATGTGTGTATACTGTTTGCAACATTTCTCACGAATACAATTAGTAGTGTACATGTAATAAATTGTAAAGTCATGCGAAATGACGTAATTTTACTTCCTGAACGCCCAAAGCGTAGTAAGCGAAAAACGTTTTTCCTTTCATCATTTTGACGGGGTTGAGAGCGAGAAAAAGTTTCCTAAAGGTGTGAAAGTATGTTTAAAGTTTGCTGCAAGTCGCCAAGTGCTCTCCTTCTCAAATAGTGGACCGATGAAGTCACACTATCACGTGCCGCAAGACGGAGAAGTTTTTAATGTTTATGACGTCATAAATCCTAAACTATCGGCTCTTTCTTAGCTGACATCCTCCACCTATAAACTACATTCCTGTCAAATTTCAGCTTCATAGGTGAAGTAGTTTTCCAGATTTCATATTTTTAGCAGTGAGTGAGTGAATGAGTGTCCTTTCGATTTTATATAGATAGAGATTGTTACTAAAAGTGCAAGAAATCAGTATTTAGATAACTATAGAACATGCAGTGGTGGTGGGGAAGCAAATGAGAAAAAGTAAGGCAACACAATTGTTTGGCTGTAGAGTTACTTCATCTCAACTTTAAACAAAATCTCTATTGGTACATCACGTGTTATCTACAGTCATTTGATTGAAAAACTGGTGAATAATCAATAACTGCAGGTTTTTGCCTGCTTAAATATATAATACAGAAACGTTTGGAAGGATATGAAGGATCCGCTTAGATACGTAAGTACATAAGCATCTAAATAGACATACATATGTTACATTTTTTCTTTGTTATTTTTTATTATTGATTTATGATTTCTTTTTAAGTATTTTTCTATGTTTTCTATATTTACAAAATGCGAAAGCATATAAAAATGTGTATCCATACTAGAGAATTTGTACATACATACAAAATATAGAAAAGACCAACTACTGACAAAACAGAATTAATATAATGTTATATCTGCTAATCCTCGTTTACATACTCATTCAGATTCTAATAGCATCATAAGTTTCAATGATATTGTGGGGACAATACTACATGTATTGACTCCAGACAGACTGTTTCTTCTGTGTATGAACTTCTTTGAGTGCCTCGCACGCGGTCTTTGTTATAATATTTCTTATTCATTCTCGTATGTTCTGATCTGCTGTGTACACGATTGTAACAAGCGTTTCCAATAGGTACCTTGTTTGTCGTTCTGATCTTCACTCTACAGACTGGTCTGATGCAGCTCTCCACGCTACTCTAGCCTGTGCAAACCTGTTCTTCTGAGAATACGAACGGCAACCTACAGCTTAGTCTGCTTACCGTATTCGCCCCTCGGTCTCCCTCTACGATTTTTACCCCATACGCTTCCTTCTAATGCTAAGTTGACAATTCCTTGATGTCTCAAAATGTGATTCACCAACCTATCCCTTCTCTTAGTCAGGATTGCAATAAAGTCCTTTTCTCCCCAATTCTCTTGAGCACCTCCTCATTAGTTACATGATCTACCCATCTAATCTTCATCATTCGTCTGTAGGAAAAGATTTGCAAAGCTTCTATCATCTTTTTGTCTGAACTTATCGTCCACATTTCACTCTCATACAATGCTACATTCCAGACAAATGCTTTCAAAAAGGTCTTCCTAACATAATGGATGTCAACAACTTTCGCCTCTTCATAAACGCTTTTATTCCCATAGCCATTATGTATTTTATATATTCTTTACTTCTGCCATCAGAAGTTATCTTGCACCCAAATACCAAAATGCATCTACTATTTTTATCGCTTCATTACCTAACCTAACGCATTCAGCGTCGCCTGATTTTCTGACACTACATTCCACTACCCTCGTTTTATTCCTGTTAATGGTCATCTGATATGTTCGCTTCCAGACAGTGTCCATTGCATTTAATAGGTCTTCCAGGTCCTTTGCTGTCTCTGACTGAATTACTATGTCATCAGCGAACCGCAAGTCTTTTATTCCCTTTCCCTGGGCTCAAATTTACTCTTAAAATTTCTCCTTGCATTCCTTCACAGCTTGCTAAATCAACAGATTGAACAACACCGGGGAAAGGGTACAAGGCTACAACCATGTCTTACTCCCTTCCCGACCTCTGTAACGCTCTCATGCCCTTCGACTCTAATAATTGCTGTCTGGTTTTTGTACAAGTTATTATAATTCTTCGCTCCCTATATTTTACCCTTGCTACCTCCAGAATTTGAAAGAGTGTATTCCAGTCAACATTTTAAAAGCTTCCTCCAGATCCACAAATTCTAAAAACGTAAGTTTTATTCCCTTTCCTTAGCCTATCTTCTAAGATAAGTCATAATGTATTGCCTCCCGTGTTCCTACATTTCTCCTAAATCCAAACTGATCTTCCCTAAACTCGGATTTCACAAGTTTTTCCATCCGTCTGTAAATAATTCGTGTTAGTATTTTGCAACCATATCTTATTAAACTGGTAGTTCTGTAATTTTCAGATTTATCTGCACTTCCTTTCTTAGGTATTGAATCTGAGAGTATTTAACCTATTTGCTACATCTTGCATACCAGGTGGGTCAGTTTCTTCATGACTGGCTCTCCTAATGATGATAGCAGTTCAGATGGAACATCATCTACTCCAGGGTCCTTGTTTCTGCTGGTAGAACCGAATACGAAAAGGAGAACATAGCATTAATAGTAGATGACACACGGGTAACAGATGTGTGCAATGTTGCTGCAATTTTCAACAAGCATTTCTTAACTATTACCGAAAATATGGGATTATCAGGGGCAGTAACTGCTGCAAAGGAATATCTCACATCTGTGACTACAAATAATTGCAGCAATATATGACAGCCACAAAACCGCTAGAAATAATGTCCACCATAAAATCCTTAAAATCAAAAAAATCCAGTGGCTATGATAATATATCAACAAATTTGGTTGAAAAAGTGCTTCTGAGCTTAGTGGCATTTTAAGTTACTTTTTTTAACCAGTATTTTATCAATGGAACATTTCCTGAATGGTTGAAATATGCTGAAGTTAAGCCATTAATAAGAAAGGAGATTCGTCTTCTTAATCACCTTACAACTACTCAACGATTATCCATGTCACAATTCGGGTTTCTAAAGGGTGCTGATATTGAGAAGTCTATTTACACATACAGAGAGAATGTATTTCATTCATTAGACAATAAATTACATGCCACTGTTAAATTTTGTGACCGGTCAAAGGCATTTGACTGTGTAAATCACAATACACTTTTGAGCAAATTAGAATATTACGGCGTAACGGGAAATGCTGCAGAATGGTTGAAATCGTATATCTGTAATAGGAAACAAAGGGTGTCTATAGGAAAGAGAGGTGTAATGAACTATCAGGCCTCATCAAATTGGGAACTAATAACATGTGGGACCCCCCAAGGCTCTATCTTAGGCCTGCTTTTTCTTGCATATATATATATCAATGACCTTTTAATATCAACATAATCGGATGCCAAGTTTGTATTATTTGCAGATGACACTAATATTGCAATAAATAGTAAATCAAATACAGCCCTAGAAAGATCGGCTAATGAAATCTTCATGGACATTAATAAATGGTTCCTATCCTATTCTCTGTCGCTAAACCTTGAAAAAACACACTATATGCAGTTTAGGACTTGTAAGAGTTTTCCTGCCAGTATATGCCTAGAGTATGACAACAAGGAAGTAGAAGAACTTGAAAGTCTCAAATTCTTAGGATTACAGCTGGATAATAAATTTAACTCGGAGGGGCATACCACTTAACTGCTGAAGCGCCTAAACAAGTCCCTGTTTGCTATGCGAATGTTGTCAGATATAGGAGATAAGCAAGAAGAAAGAAAAGCTAGCATATTATGCATACTTTCACTTCATAATGTCATACAGGATTATTTTCTGGGGCAATTCATCATGTAGAGGGCTATTTAAGAAACTGGGGATACTTACTAATGCTTCCCAATACATTTATTCTGTAATGAAATTTGTCGTTAAAATTTATATATTTTTTTCAAACCAATAGCTCAGTCCATGGGATCAATACTAGAAACAAGAATAACTTGCATAAAGATTTAAAGTCACTTACTTTCTCTCACTTACACGCATTCCTATTTTCTTATTCATGATCAGACCTACTCCTACGTTATTACCAACTGGTTTTATATTGATAACCCCACACTCACCAGACCAAAAATCCTGTTCATCCTGCGAACGAACCTCAGTAATCCTCACCATATCTAACTTTTACCTATCCATTCCTCTTTTCAAATTTTCCAACTGACCACCCGATTGAGGATAGAACATTCCGCGCTCCGATCCATAGAATGCTTGTTTTGTTTTCCTTGATGACTTACCTTATAAATGGTTACACTTAAACTTTCGGTAATTATGATATTTAAGCGTTCAGTTTGTTTGAGAATGTTGTTACAGATGCGTACGTTGCATTCTCGTAATGGATATGCTTTACACAGTAAGAGATCCAAAACAGAAATGTTGAATAAAATATTTGCATTTTTGCTATACGTTTCTTCCACGCGCTCATCTATATCTACATGCACGTATGTACACTTGACAAAACAAGTGTATCAACCCTGAATTGCAAAGTGGATGCCGCACCTGACGCTATGCAACCATCATAGCATAGCTGCGTCGCATGTCGTCAAATCATTCCATAAAAAAAAAAAAAAAAAAAAAAAAAAAAATAAAAAAATAAATAAATAAATAAATAAATAAAAATGTTCCAATGTTTGTACAGCTTATGGGACTTAACTGCGGGGTCATCAGTCCCTAAACTTACAAACTACTTATGAACTACTTACGAACTAGGACGGCACAAATATCCATGCCCGAGGGGGGATTCGAACCCCCGACCGTAGTGGCCGTGCAGACCGTCACTGAAGCGCCTCAGTCCCCTCGGCCACCGCGACCGGCAAATCATTCCACATTACAGACATTACCTACCCACAATAGGTACTACGTACGACACTAAAGACTATTTCTCCTTATAGCATTCAGTCAAGGAGCAAACCAATACTGTTGTGCAACAAATATTAGAATACACGTTATTAGAGACGAGACAGTAACGCTTGTAAATTAACTTTAATTGAAATAAGCGAAAAGTAGATACATTATTACACTTATTTAATGACATGATACGATTTTGTTCGTAATCTCAATTTGCATGCACTGTTAACCAAACAAAAGTTGTGTGCCCGATCGAAACGCGATTAGGCATAAATAGACGTAAAAAAACTGACGTTTTCATTAGTATCGGTTTCCAAGACCGATGTCAGAACCCGGAAATAAATGATAATCTTAGCACCAGGAATTGCATGAAGCTGATATTGTTGCTGAGGGGTAACCACTGAAGATATGTAATCTAGTGCAACTCACAGGCGTCATACATCATAAAGTTGTGGAATAGAATGCAGTACGTTGATGAATTGTTAACTAAGCACAATCAGATGTCAGATATAGCGTTATACTACAACCTGAAACTACGATACATGTGATTTTTTCCGGCAGGGACGCGAACTCGGTACCATTTGCTATTGTGTAATAGGAAGGAATACTGCTGATATATTTATTGTTTTTTGCGGGGACTCCAACTCCGCACACACCGTCACTCTTGACTGACACGATGAGGCGTCAACTATCACATTGTCGTTCACTACTAGTTAGGATCGCACCGTTCGTAGAGACTTGGAGGGGTTTGATATTTTGGGGGAACAACGAAAACTCTGTTGCGCATGGACATGTGCAATGTTGATTTAAAACAAAGCAGAATTCTGCGTTTTTTACTTGGCGTTACTGGAGGTGCAGATGGTATTTTTTGTAGCTGTTAAAAACTGTTACACTCAGCGGGAATCGGTCCCATACGTTAGCCATTACAAATTAACGTCACCCCGGTCTACCACCAAATTACAGATGTACTAGCATAATGTTTTGTCATAATGGAATATTCATTAGACGGTACGACCAGTCAAAGAGGTCAAAGGTGTCTGGCTAGGGTAGACATTATTGGCCGCATGGGATAGCCATATGGTATGAGGCGCCTTATCGCGGATTTAGCATGATATTACACTACGTTTTAACATGCTACATTATGATTTAGTATGGCATTTTGCTATAAGCTTATTTAACTATGGGTTCATTTTATTCAAGATTGTTGGAGAGCTGTTGTCACGATAACTTGAATATTACGCATTTTGAATATTATGAGGAGCGTCGATTATGCATTAGAAAAAGGATTCTGAAATGGGGAAAGTAGCTTCGTTTTGAGATCTGTTATTCACCACGTTCAGGAAGACAAACAGACTTCCATGAAGTAAGTTTCTGTGATTTTTACTAATATGGTCAGTGACAAGGTATCCGATAGCTGGCAAGTGTGTTGATCAATTATTCTTCGCGGTGTGGTTGCCTTCAGTAGTCATATTGAGGTTAAAAACAGCAAGGGGGATTCCGGTTCAATGTCGCATCGAAAGAGATAATGTCAGTCTCTGCCATTTCAAAGGTTGGATACTGGGATTTGTCAGAATAGATGGTCATTTTAAGGGAGACATAAGATTCAGTTGTCCATTATATCAACAGCAGAGAAACAACTGTAGCGATTAAAAAAATTATGACATACAGCACGTAGATGCAGATAAATATGTCAAGAGAGGGGTAGAGTAGGAAGGAGGGCGGGATCTAGGAATGAATAGGTGTGCAGACCTGGAAATAAAAAGAGTGATATGCCTGCAAAATACTCCTTACTTAGACATGTGTCACAGTTTGTTTCAGAGCTGAGAGAAACTAAACGGATGTTTTACAGAACGAAGGATTGATTATCGTAGATACAAAAGAGCACTGCTTCATAGAGAGTATCGATGGACAGTAAAGAAAGCGGACATTAAAAGAGAAAGTATAGTTCTAACGGAAACAACTAATTTTTTAACGTTTTGGGGGAATAGACGAGAAGGACAACTGAGGTTATAATGTAAGGGAGGTGACAGAGAGAGAGAGAGAGAGAGAGAGAGAGAGAGAGAGAGAGAGAGAGAATGGGGGAAAATTAACAACGAATAAATGTAAGACCAAATCGTTTGCATTTGCATACTTTGTGAAGGTCGGAGAGTGTATTAATGGATGGATGGGCAGAAGGATACGCGTATGAAATAACGAAAAATGCTTTGACAGCGCTTATGTAAACCGATTACTCTGTATGTATGAAGACAGCGTATAAATGAAATAAATGTAGTATAATAAACAAACTCTATGATTTTCCACTGGCTCTCACTGAGGAAAATAGAAAAAAAAATCATTACATAAATACGCTAACACGTAAATTGTGGTACATATTACTAATTTATTCGTACAAGAAGGCCAATGAAAGTTACATAATTCGGAAGATAGTTTGTCGTAGATTTCACGAATATAAATATTATGTGTGCATATAGCCATTAAAAGTGGTAAAAGAAAGTAAAAATTTTCCTATCTACATCTTGGATCAAGTTCTACATTCTCCAACAATCAGCTCACTGATTGGCTATTCGTCTCGACTAAAGACGCTGTAATGCAGCGCATCTGCAGTATTAAAATAAGTGAATATCGAAACATGGAGTGCTCCCAACTCACTTTCTTGTGCCGTTCAAATGCTTCATTTTCGCAGTGATTAAGAGTGGTTAAAGAAAATGGTTGTTTTCATATGAATACCGATATAAAGGATGATGTGCCGGGAGAGGCATCTAGCGGTGCTCGGGTGGAACTACGAAGTCGAGAATGCCGATATAAACGATGATGCGCCGGGAGAGGCATGTAGCAGTGCATAGGTGCAACTACGAAGTCGACATGTTGTCAGCTGTGGAATTCTGAGTATCGCAGCATCGAAATAACATTATTTCTTGGCGTTGTATAAATATACGAACACCGAAATTGTAGTTCCATTTCAAATATTAGGGTAATGAAAGTTATATAATTCGAAAATGGCATAAGAAGTATATACTTCCGTTTTTATTTGTTGTTATTATGTCAGGCATTTGCCTTAACACGTAAAAGATACCGTTTCATACCTCCCAGTGCCGGTTAAATTTTACCAAATATCCCAGCGGCCTCCTAGGATAATGTTAGCAACAGATGCTGAATAGTGAGAATCCTGTGTGTCTTCTATTAGCCAATCGCTTGACAACGCTAATGTTTTCTCATGGAATCTTCGCTTTACGAGGGCAATTATTTTTACTGAGCGGTCGAGGCTACATACAAGAACCTGTCAACCATAAAGTAGGAACAGCATTATTTGTTTACTTCATGGTCTGTACGATACACTAATCGAGTGATTCGAACAAATGGGCAAAGATTTTCTATCGTGTTGTTGATGTTGCCAACATAATCACGCGAGGCCGCCGACATGATACGTAAAATTTTACCCCCAGTGACCATTGTAAACACAATTGGTCGATTTTTTACCACAGGCAATACTAGTAATGATAGTTTCGTGTGGCTCATGGCCTGGTGCAAGTCTTTCAATCGGATGCCATTTCGGCGACTTGCGTGTCCCTAGCCTACCCCAGTTATCAAACCGGGGAAAGAGGAACTACAGCTTAACGTGGAATCCGAACCACGTGTCATTTCTGGCGATTCCTCACATAGTTGAGAGGTGAAGGATGGGTTAAAGTGCAGACTGAGAAAATCCGAGGTCCAACCCGGTTTCGAACCCGCGACCCTTCAGTTTCCACTGGAGCAGGGCCCAACAACGAATTTTTAATTGATATCAAGATTTATTATCGTAATAGATTCACCGAAATGTCATAGAATTCTAACAAAAATATGGAAGTGATCACCATTCAGAGATCCTTCCTGCAGGCCACACAGAAAGACAGAACGTGCCTGCATGCCGTATGTCGGTCTCCTGGTTATACTCTCTTCTTTGGACTTGCATTTGTCTTCTAGCCATCGTGCTCAACGAATTTGGAATATAAAGTTGTATTATTCTACATCTACATACATACTCCGCAATTCACCGTAAGGTGCGTGGCGGAGGGTACACTGTACCACTACTAGGCATTTCCTTTCCTATTCCACTCCCAAATTGAACGAGGAAAGAAAGAATGCCTATATGCCTCCGTACGAGCCCTAATTTCTCTTATCTTGTCTTTGTGATCTTTACGCGAAATGTATTGTCGTGGGTGTTGGCTTCATGTCTATCTTGGCTGTGATAAAGCGTTCATAGTGGCACACTCACATCCCTCTTTTCTTACTGCTGTGTTACACCTAACTGATTTTGTACCCTGTTCATCCTGCCACCAAACTTCATTAATCCTCACTATCGGCTACTTCAACCTATCCATTTCCCTTTACACATATGTAATTTACCTACCCATTTAAAGGATAGAACATTCCACGTTCCACTCTGTAGAATGCCAGTTTGGTTTTCCTGATGCCATTATTCACTCAGTAGACCCTGCCTGAATACCGAAATGGGAGACTATTTTAGATCCAAATTGCATACCAATTAGGTTCCTTTCATTGCTAATGTTATAGCCCATACCTAACTATTATACACAACCCTTTACTCAGTGAAAGATCCAAACCCAAAGACTAGAAAGTTTTACAGGTTACTCCAATTTCCAGAAAGGCAATAAGAGTTGACCGCGAAATTACATGCACATGTTAGTGAAATTGGTTTGCAGCAGGATTTTGGAACTTAGTACATAACCTTGATAAGGGGGATTAAAGACTAAATTACATCGGCAGAACACGTATATGATGCAGCAGTTATGCTGAAGAAACCGCCTACATTACAGTTGTTCGTTCTGTTTTGGGATATAGCTGGGCAATCTTAAATCCTTAAAACGTACACAGCCCATTTTGTATTTTCATGATACATGGGAGAGAGTGTCATAGAAATGATACATGAGTTGGAGTGGAGATTATTGAAAGAAAAGCAGTATTTGTTGCCTAGAGATATTATTTGCAAAATTTCTTTGACCAACTCAAAATATGAACATATATTGTCAGCACCCACCTACAGAGGGCGACATGATCATCGTAATAAAATAAGAGAAATCAGATTAAACCGAAAGATTTGGGTGTTCCTTTTGCCCCTTTTGCACGCTCTTACTGAATGGAAAAGTAGAGAAATATAAAGCAAGTGGTTCGATAAACACTTTGCCTGGCACTTAAATCTGATCTGAATCTAAGAGAACACAGCATCAAGTATCCATACATCAAGTGGCATGTGCTCGGGAAAAGTAGTGACTGTAGTTACAATCTTACCTAGCAAATAACCCAAGAGAATTAACGAATCATGTCAATACCTACTTCAGCAGCATTGCAACAAAATTACAAAACAAATCTTCAAACATGTAAATCAACTAACACCGAAGCAGATAGCTAACGCAATGTTAGTGTTTCCAACCACCGACGAGGAAGTATGTAGTGTTTAAAGTCAATTAAGGAACAAAACCACAGCAGATATGTATGAAATCCCATTGTCTGTGCTGAAAAAATGCATAAATAGTATCAAAGCTCCACTGAGAAAAATCATAAATGAATCCTTCAAAACTGGTTCCTTCCCTGACTACCTGAAGCATGCAAAAATTTTACCAGCTTACAAGAAAGGTGATGTAGAAATCATGATAACTACAGACCAATAGCACTACTGTCATTCTTTTCCAAAGTGATAAACGCGATAATAAAAAAAGTCTTATGAGCTACCTAAGTAATTAAACCTCCTCTGCAATGACCAAGACGGTTTCAGGCCTGGAAGAGTCACAGAATTTGCAATAGTACAATTCACAAAAACAGTCTCAGAAGCACCAGATGAACTGGTCTTTTCCTAGACCTTTCTAAGGTATTTGGTACAGTTGACCATCAGAGACAGTTATATGAGTTAGAGGCACTAGGAGTAAGGGGAGTGGCTAACAAATGGGTTAGTTCATATCAAGAAAATAGAGTACAGTCAACAAAGATCATACATGTCTCCAGTGGATTGAGAAACACGTATCAGATCCGCAGTATATCAACATTGGCGTCACCCAAGAAAGTATACTGAGATACTGGGCCCAGTATTGTTTCTGGGGTGTATAAATGACTTCTCACAACACATCAACAATGGAGAGAAGACATTGTTTACACATGACAGAAAAATATTAATCACAAGTAAGACACAAAATGCTGGAAAAATCTACAGAAGTGCTGAGGGATGTTTACAATTGGTCACAGGAAAATAAAGTTCCCCTCAACATAAAGAAAACAAATAAATATGTTTTAGAATAAATAAGAAACTGAATCCCTTAAATCTAGTGCTATATAACATCTTCATAGATGATGGACATAAAACAAAATTCTTAGGTTGCACATTGACAGCCAAATGAAGTGAAATGAGATTGCCGTGAAACTCTCGAATAAAATGTCCACAACACATTATACACATATAGCCCTGTGATAAACGTCTGAGAACTGTCTACTTCAGTTATGTTCATTCAGCTTTAGAATTAGGCCTAGGCATCTCATTCCAATATTTTGTTCTTTCATTTGAAAGAATGGCTGTCAGTTCTTAGAATTTTGTATTCATATAAATTAATTTCAATTTTTAACGAGTCTATTAAAATCCTGACGTTGTCAGAAAGCTGTAAACAGGATACCTTGACCCATTTGTACTTGAATAGTTCTTTGAAAATCTGATTCAAATGTCAGAATTGTAGGAGCATGACTGTAAAGCCATACAGTCCAACGAATTTCAAATATAAATAAAACATTGGACCTTGGCGGTAAATGAACCAGAAAATTCAATAAAATTAACCAGCTAAAATCATATCTCTCTAGACTGTAGTAATTTCTGTGTTCACAGAATCTATATTGTGGTTTAAAACAAATATAAGACATACCATTAGCTGCCAAAACAGAACAGAGTAACAGGAAAAATTTCGATGCCATTTTCGATGGACTCATTATCTATTGTGTGAGCGTTCTTAAATAGCCTAAGTTATCTCATGAAAAGGGTATCACATACAGATTTTTTTTAATTTGCTCATGGATAACAACTTAAGTACTCTAAGCACACTTAATGGCAGAATTATCAGATGTATATGATAAGTAATTCTTGACCTTGAGTGGACTGTATGATATGCAACGCAAGATAATTTTTGTCTATCACCACGTAGATAAGAGGTATCGAGCAGCCGACGAGCACCCTTAAAAATAAATTTATAAGTAGCAAAGTTACTGAACAGATCCCATCTAAAGATAAAAAGTAAATTAATAAACTGGAATTAAAGGCATTCGTGCATGTTGATATTTTCCAGTGCAAATGCTACAATTAAAGCAACTATGGCACCTCTACCTTCCACACCTACGTCTATACATTTTCTCGGCAAATCATATTTGAGTCTCTGGCAGAGGGCTTATTGAATCACTGCCATAGAGTTTTTCTACTTTTCCATTATCTACTAGTGCACAGGAAAAAGTAACACCTAAATCTTCCGTTTTCAGTCTGATTTCTCTCATTGTATTATGAAGATCATTTATTTCTAGGCAGGTGGTTGCTAACAACATATGCTCGCATTCGGAGGAGAAAGCTGGTGAAAGATATTTCACAAATAGATCTTGCTGCAATGCACAATGCCTTTATTTCAATTATTTCCAAACAACTCCTGAATCATCTCCGTGACAGTCTCTCCCCTGTATTGCGATAGTGTGAAAAGAGCTGCCGCGGCAGAGTGGCCGAGCGTATTGAGGCGCTATGCTCCGATGCGCGAGGCCGCTCCGCGTCGGGGGTTCGAATCCTCCCTCGGGCATGGATGTTTGTGCTGTCTTCACAATGTGCAGAAATACTCCAAAATACGATGAACAAGTACAGTTTAGGGCTGTAAACAGTTTCTTCAGTAGAACTGTTGCATCCCGTATGTGTTCTGGCAATGAAATGTAGCCTTTGGTTCGCCTTTCCCACGATGTTTTTTGTGTGTCCTTTCCTTTGTTGGTAATTGAAATTCTTAGATATTTATTTGAATTTATGGTCTGTAAATTTGAATGATTTATCGTGCAAATGAAGTTTAACGGATTTCTTTTAGTGCCGATAAGGATGTCGTCACACTTTTCATTATTTGTGATCAATTAGATGACCCGGTGAACTTCGTATCACTTACTTCTTAATATAGACCACATTAATTTAAATTATAAGTATTTTAGACGCAGTAGCTTTATAAAGGCGTAATCAGATAGTCTAAGTATCGGAGAAAGTCAAATGTGCAAAATTTTATCGCAATCATACGAATGATATTGATATCCCAAAGAAAAGAGCTCTTTCAGTTTTCCTCAAATTTTCCTATTTTATGGCCAACTATTCCAAACTTTTACTTCATTCAAACCTTCATCTCGCTTTGAATGTCTAATGTGCAAAACTTTATTGCAATCAGATGAATGGTATTGATATTTAATAGAAAAATCTCTTTCTATTTTTTTCTGAATTTTCCAATTTTCCGGGAAACTTTTCCAAATTTTTAATCCATAAGAAGGTTACTCTTGCTTTGAACGTCAAATATGCAAAATTTTATCTCAGTCAGACGAATGATATTGATATCCCATTCAAAAAGCCTTTTTCAGTTTGTCTCGAATTTTCAAAATTTCCGGATAACTTCCCAAGTTTTTAGTTCATAATAACGTTCATCTTTCGTTGAACGTCAAATGTTCAAAATTTTTCGCAATCGGTTGAACAGTTCTCAACTTAGTGTTGAGTACATTTATAAACACATTGAAAAAGGAATTTGGCTCGAATTTTGCGACTTTACTTTTTAACTGTCCCTATTTTTTTACTGAAAACTTTTCAAAGGCCAGAATGAAGAAAGGAAAAGTATGAATTACCTTTTTCTCAAATTTTTAAGTTTTCCGGTAGATTTTCCAAAAAAAATTATTTCATACAAACGTTGTCCTGTCAAGCCGTACTCAAGTGATGCTGTTACAACCATGTGGCAATTGATTTTCATTCATAAAAAAAATTCGTCTTCGGTTTTTCCTAAATTTCCCTACTTTCAGGGCGACTTTTCCAAATTTTTATTTGATGCGAACCTTCCTCTTGCTTTCAACATGAAATGTACAAAATTTTATCGCAAATGAACGAACGGTATTGATAGCTCACTGGAAAAAGCTGGTCAGTTTTACCCAATTTTCCTCTTTACCGGGAAACTTTTCCGTATTTTATCACTCACCGTTTAAACCTTCCCAGGACTTATACGAATATTTCAAGACTAAAATTAGCCAAATCGGTTTATCCGTTCTCGAGTTTTAGCGAGACTAACGAACAGCAATTCATGACAATTTTCACACCATGCAGTTATGTAAATCATTATTCAGTTGCTTTTGATCTTCTGGTGACTTTACAAAGTGATGAACAATGGCATTCACGAAAGGTCTAACAGAGCTGCTTAGATTATTTAGAAAGACAAGGAACACCAAAGATATGATAACATTTCACGAGGAATGCCAGATATCAGTTATATTTTATTGTATGACATTCTGTAAGCAAACAATTGATTAGAAACCACTTGTAAGGTACCGTAGAATGTCAGAAGCCCTCCGGAAATCCAGAAATAAGCAATTAACTTGAGATTCTTGTTGATAACACTTGTCACTTCATGTGACTGAAGGACGATACTTTCTGAGTCCATTTTGACTATGGCTCAATAAGTTATAATCTTCAAGGTAGTTTACAATGTTCGAAAAGAGTGGTATGTTGCAAATTCCTGCTACAAACCGTCAATGATATAGACCTGCAATTTTGCAGATCACCCCTATTGCCTTTCTTGAATACTGGAGTGATCTTTGGAACTTTCCAGTCTTTGAGTATGGATCTTTCGCTGAGTGATTGGTTGTATGTGATAGCTAGGTATGGTGCAATTGCATTCGTATACTGTCAAAGGGGCCTAATTGATATAGTCTGGGTTGGCCCGCTAGATGGCGCTGCCATAGGCCAAACGGATATCAACTGCATGTTTCTAAATGGGTACCACCATTTTATTACACATTCGTCTAGTATGTAAATAAATATGGATGTTTTATTTGTAACACTTTTGTCGCTTTGTGATAGATGACTCTGTAATATTCACAAACATAATGCTCACGATTTTAGACGAACAGTGGGTAACAGGTGGTTTTTTTTTTAAATTAAAACACAGAACCTAGTTATGTTTGAACTTTATTTCGGTTGTTTCAATTTGATACATGTACTTTTGTGAAATTATCAGACATTATGAGAACGCATGCAGTTACTGCGTGATTACCTGTAATTACCTCATCTACATCTACATCTACATGGGATACTCTGCAAATCGCATTTAAGTGCCTGGCAGAGGGTTCATCGAACCACCTTTACACTGTTTATCTCCCATTCCATTCTCGAATAGCGCGCGGGAAGAAAGAACCCCTGAATCTCTCCGTTCGAGCTCTGATTCCTCGTATTTTATTCTGATGATCATTTATATCTATGTAAGTGGGAGTCAACAATATATTTTCGCATTCGGAGGAGAATGTTGGCGATTGGAGTTTCGTAAGTAGCCCACACCGTAGCGATAAGCGCCGTTGTTGTTCTGATTCCCATCCCAGATCCTGTATCATTTCCGAAACGCTGTCTCCCCTGTATCGTGACAGTACAAAACGAGCTGCCCTTCTTTCGATGTCCTCCGTCAAACACACCTAATACGGGTCTCACACTGGGCAGCAATACTCCAAAAAATGACGGACAAGCGTAGTGTATGCAGTTTCTTTAGTAGTTCTGATGCATCATTTAAGGGTTCTACCAGTAACACGCAGTCTCTTATCCGCCTTTCCCACGACATTGTCTACGCGTACTTTCCAGTATAAGTCTGAAGAGTGATTGATTTATCTTTCAAACAAAGTTTAACGGATTTATTTTCGTACTCATGTGAACGACTTCACACTTCGAATTATTTAGAGTCAATTGCCAATTTTTACACCATACTGATATCTTATTCAGATCGTTCTGCAGTTGGTTTTGATCTTCAGGTAATTTTACTAGACGGTAAATGACGGCGTCATCAGCAAACAACCTAAGAGAGCAAGTAAAATTTTCCCCTAAATCGTTTGTGTAAATAATGAACAGCAGAGGACCATTAATACTACACTTGTGGAACGCCCGATATCACTTCTGTTTTAGTCGATGCCTTACCATCGATTACTACGAACTGTGTCCTCTCTGACAGGAAATCCCCAACCCAATCGCAAATTTGGGGCGATATACCATAACCACGCAATATGATTAAAAGTCGTTTGTGAGGTACGGTGTCAAAAGCCTTCTGGAAATCAAGAAATACGGAATCGATTTGCAAACCCTTGTCGATAGCACTCGTCACTTCATGTGAATAAAGGGCTAGTTGTGTTTCGCATGAACGATATTTTCTAAATCCGTGTTGACCTTGGGTCAATAGATCATTCTGTTCGAGATAATTCATAATATTTGAATACAGAATATGTTCCAAAACACTACTGCAAATTGACGTCAATGAAATAGGCCTGTAGTTTAGTGGGTTACTCCTACCGCCTTTCTTGAATATAGGTGTGACCCATGCAACTTTCCAATCTTTTCGTACAGATCCTTCTTTGACAAAGCGGTTGTATATGGATGTTAAGTAAGGAGCTATCGCTTCAGCATAATCACATAGAAATCTAATACAGTCCTGACCAGAAGACTTGTTCTTGTTAAGTGATTTAAGTCGCTTCACTACTCCGAGAATATCTACTTCAACGTTACTCATTCTGGTCTCTGTTTGTAATTCAAAATCTGGAATATTGGTTTCGTCTTCTTTGGTAAAATGTTTAGTAACTCTGGTTTAGTAGTGCTGTCATCGGCAGGATCGTCATTACTATCATGTAGTGAGGGTATTGTTTGTGTTTTGCCCCTAGTATAATTAACATATGACCAAAATCTCTTTGGGTTTTCAGTTTCAGTCAAATTTCAAGGAAGATTTCATTGTGATAAGTATTGTAAGCATCTCGCTAAATTTCGAGCGAGCTTCCGTGTAGGACCGCCAAACCTGGAAATTTTGTGTTCGTTTAAAATTCGCATGCCTTTTCCGTTGCTTTTGCTTCAGTGTCCTGACCTGTTTTGTGTACCAAGGGGAATCACCTCCTTCTATTATTAATTTATTTGGTATAAAACTAACAATTGCTGTCGACACCACCTCTTTGAATTTGAGTCACATCTGGTATACACTTACGTTTAGTGTTAAAAACGAGTGGAAGCTGTCTTTCAAGAAGCAATTTATTTTATTTCTATCTGCTTTCCTGAACAAATGTACTTTTCTTCTAATTTTTTTTTTTTTTTTTTTTTTTTTTTTTTTTTTTTTTTTTTTTATCTTTCGGACTTTCAATATTCAATCTCATGATTTCAATAAATGTTCAAAATGATGTCCTTCAATTTCAATGCATTTGGCAATATGCATAACGAAATTCCTTTCAACAGCGAGTAGTTCGCCTTCAGTAATGTTCTCACATGTATTGCCAATGCGCTGACGCATGTTTTCAGGCGTTGTCGGTGAATCATGATAACAAATATCCTTCAATTTTTCCTACGGAATGAAATCCGGGAATGTAAAATCCGGTGAATGTGCGGGCCATGGTATGGAGCTTCTACGACCAATCCACCTGTCATTAAATATTCCATTAAAACCGCTTCAACTGCACGCGAGCCATGTGCCGGATACCCATGATGTTGAAAGTACATCGCCATTCTGTCATGCAGTGAAACATCTTGTAGTAAAATCGGTAGAACATTACGTAAGAAACCAGCATACATTACACCATTTAGATTATGTTATGTATCACGAAGCAAACACCGTCCGCACTGGCGAAATGTTACGCGATACCAGTGCTTGTAAATACTTTTATTGTATGACTCATGATATTATCATAAAAGCTACATTTATAAAAAGATTTCTGTTTCAATTACGAGTACTTTCTTGTTATTGTTAAACTGTTGTTATTTACCATGCTAGCACGTTTCATAAGGTAGAAACGTCACAGCCTCTCAAAAACACTCATTTCTGTAGGGACATCGAAACTGAGCGCACATCTTATAAATGATGTAACTTCTGATTGGTTGAAGATAAGGTGCATATCAAATTGAAGGAAATTTAATACTCTCCGGGGGACACCACCTTGACGAAGCATTGTCCGTGTGGGTGGAGAGGCTGTGTGAAGCTGAGGGCTATACCGAAGGTAGAGAACCTACTGCCGGAAAGGCCTCAGCTGATGGATCTGACTAAGCGTGTCCCACAACGTCCCGTCTTCCTTGTCCTCTCCCAGTCCTTTACCAATTCCTTTCCCAACCCAAGGTGTGATGCGATCCGTGCGTGGCACATGGGTGGATGTGTCTCGAACGGAGCCTCAGGGATACCGGGCGACCTTCCTGAGTAAGTAGCCTTGCACCGCGCGGGGTTATCGTGGTGTGGACCATATTAATCCCAAAATCTCGCGGGACTAAGATGAACACAGAAAAAGAAAGTATTTTAAAAGAATCTGAGGGGCAATCTGAGACCTCAGATACTCGAACATCGGGATCAGGACCGATGGAGTGCACTCCTACTTCTCAGTCAGGGTCTAGACCTGAGCAAGAAGTGGTAACTGTAACAGAGACGTTGGACCAGATTATGATTAAGGCCTTGTCTGGCGCTCAGAGGAGGAATCTTCTCAAGGAACAGAAGCAAAAGGAAGGAAAAGAATGGCTTCCTAAGCATAAGTGGAGGGAATCGAAAGGGCTTGAGCCCAAGACCCCCAAAAAGAAACTGCCTCAGGTCGAAGGGGATACCCAGACCCCCTCGACGTCAAAGACATGTGGCAAGAGGGTTAGGAAGGAATCTAAGACTCCCTCCTCTCTGGAAAAGCGTGATCCTAAAGGGCTGAGGCAGTAAATAGTGAAACGGACCTATAGTACTGCAGTCTCGGTCTTTAGAATGGCGGTTGTCCAAGAAGAATATCCACTGGTGAGCATCACCTCGCAGCAGGAGCAGCTCGTGCAAATGGCCCTCTTTGAAGAGATTGGTGGGGACGCTGGTCCAGGACCCAAATTCAGGAGGGTCTATCTAGATCGCGGTGCCCCCATTTTTGCCTACGAGGGGGAGCACTCAGCAGTATGGCTTAAGGACAAGGTGCCCATGATATCTCCGTGGGAGGATGCGAAGCTGCTGGTCGAAACAGCTACCGAACTCCTGAAGACTGCAAAGGTATCAATAGGGGTACCAAAGATCCTTAAGGATGTCCCTCCAAAGACTGTTCGAGAAAATAATGGTCCAGAACCCAAAAGTCTCGACAGAGAACCCTGGTGGTGGAGGTCGGAGAGGCCCCTGAAGGCAATGCAAGAGCAAGGCCTGAAACTGTTTTTAGGGTTCTCGCAGGTCGCCGTCAGGGTAATCAAAGACCTTAAAGGCAATAATGGCAGCAAGATGGGGACTGGAAGTGCTGCAGATAAACCTCCACAGGAGGGAGACAGGAGGTGGATGTGACCCCAATACAAGAACCCTATATATACAAAGGGGGTGTATCAGGCCTCGGTGGTACTGGAGGTAAACTGATGTATTCTAGAAATCTAAAAAACTCCAGAACATGCATTTATGTTAGAAATGGAATACCTGTCATACCAATGATGGATTTTTGTTCCAGGGACCTGGTGACCATCAGGATGCAGCAACATGAGGAAGGTATCACGAGGGAAATTGTTTTGGCCTCAGCATACTTTCCTTACAAAGACAGCTCTCCTCCTTCTTTGGAAGTGAGGAGACTGACGGAAGCCTGCCATCGGCGATGTGATGCCAATACTCACAATCTATCGTGGGGCAGCAAGGACACCAACAGTAGAGGTGAGCACCTTCTTGAATTTCTCCTATCTAACAAAAATGTTCTAATATTTGTAGAGCTTATGGGACTTGACTACAGGGCCATCAGTCCCTAAACTTACAAACTACTTATGAACTAGCTAAGACTACAGACGGCACAAATATATATGCCCGAGGGGGGATTCGAACCCCCGACCGTAGAGGCCGTGCAGACCGTGACTGAAGCGCCTCAGTCCCCTAGGCCACCGAGGCCGACCCTATGTAACAACTTGGAGATCCTGAATAGGGTGATTCAAGAATAGTAGAAGGGAAGAAGTAATTGACATAACTTTTGGTTCCATGATGAACGGAAGTTACGTCAAACAATGGCATGTGGTCCTGGAGCCATCCTCATAATATCACATGTATATTAAATTCAAGGTTGAAATGGGAACCAGACAGACCATGGCCTATAGGAATCCCAGGAAAACGGACTGGGAGACATATAGGAGAGACCTTGACTTCAGCCTATCGGAAATTAAAACTTCGATTAGGAATCCAGCAGAGTTTGAGGAAGTAGCAGAGGCTGTAACCTCTGCTTTAGTGACCTCATACCAGGACAACTGCTCAATCACCAAGAAGTGCACAAATAGGAGTGTGCCTTGGTGGAATAATAACCTGGAAATGCAAAGGAAACAGGTACGAAGACTGTTTAACCTTGCGAGGCATAAAGGACAATGGGAAAAGCATCGTGAGGCCCATGTCAATTACAACCTTGGCATCAGACAGGCAGAGGAGGCATCCTGGAAGGTATTCTGTGAGGAAGTGGAGGGCATGGCTGCTCAAGCGAGACTTCATAAAATACTCACTAGGGTACCAACTAATGCAGGAGGAACATTGAGGAAGGAGGATGGGGAGTATACAAAGACAGCACATGAAACGCTGGAAATGCTCCTCAAGACTCACTTTCCTCAATATACTCTGGGGGATAACTAAGACCAGAGTGCGATTCCTAAAAGACAACAGTTATCAGGTATTAGCAAAGAGGACTGGGATTTGGCCACGGAGTGTGTCGATTTCAGTAAGGTCCGATGGGCGGTGGGAACATTTCAACCGTTCAAGTCACCTGGCCCCGATGGAATCTTTCCAGCTCTCCTGCAACAAGCAGGAGAAAATCTTATTAGATTCCTATGCAGGTTATTCACGGTTAGCCTAGCAGCAGGAATCATTCCCAATGCCTGGAGGGCAGTGAAGGTTGTCTTCATTCCAAAACCAGGGAGAATTAATCATACCAAGGCCAAGGATATGAGACCAATCATCCTGTCCTCCGTCATTCTTAATACATTGGAAAAGCTGGTTAATGTGTATGTTGGAGAAAGGAGGTTAAGTAGGGCTCCTCTACATTCAAACCAACATGCATATCAGCCAGATAAATCATGTGATACAGCTCTCCACCAACTCGTTGGGAAGGTGGAGAAAGCACTACACTTTCAGGAAATAGCCCTCTGTATTTTCCTGGACATCGAGGGGGCTTTTAGCAACACTACCTTCGATTCCATGGTTACTACTATATGTAGGTGGACTAGGGCCATGCTCAGTGGAAGAAAGGTAGGGGCTACCATGATGGATGAAAAAATGGTAATGAACACCACTAGGGGTTGCCCACAAGGAGGACTTCTTTCCCCTTTATTGTGGAATCTAGTGGTGAATGATCTCATTGGAGAATTTAACTCTAAGCAGTACTTTTGCCAAGGATACGCAGATGATCTTGTCATAGTAATACTTGGCAAATTTGCTGACACAGTGAAGAATATGGCACAAGGTGCATTGGACATTGTGCAAGACTGGTACAGAAAGACTGTTGTTGTAACATTTACAAAGAAGCATATACAACATTCAAGTTGTAATCTAAAGTTTTCAATGAAGTGCTGTGAAGGGGGACAGTGAAATATCTATGGGTTACCCTAGATGAGAAACTGACATGGACCCCTCACATTAGGAATATTTGCTCCAAGGCCAGTAGAGCTTGTGGCAAAAATTGGGGCCTGAGCCCCAAGGGTATGCACTGAATATACACCAGACCCAGATTAGACCCAGGATCACCTATGGGGCGGTCGTGTGGTGGAAGAAGGTAGAACAGCAGGTTGCTGCTAAGGAGCTTGGTAAGGTGCAGAGATTAGCCTGCTTAGCCATAACAGGCGGAATTAGCAGCACACTAACTGCTGGGATGGACACCATGCTGGATATGCCCCCATTACACCTTTGGGTCAAGATGGAGGCAGCAGATGGTGCATACAGACTCAAAACTGGCAACAACTGGAACTATTTGGGATATCCAGAATCACACACTAAAATAGTGAGTGAGGTAAATATAGGAAAGGTTGGGGAAATGCCAGCCGACTAACTCCATACTGCTTCAACGAGCCTTTCAATATGACAATTGGAAGTAGGGAGCAGTGGGAGAAAATAGTTCGACACCATACGGGGGATATTGTCTGGTTCACTGACGGGTCAAAATCAGACCAAGGCGTTGGGTCCGGGGTATACAGGGTGCAGCCAAGACTGGTGGGCATCTCTCTAGGAAAACTGGCCTCAGTATTCCAGGCCGAAATCACTGCCATCAGGGCGCGTGTGGAGGAGAATTTGCGTAGGTGCTACAAAGATCGTAACATCTATATCTGTTCAGACAACCAGGCAGCCCTAAGGTCTAAAATTGTTGCAGAATGTCACAGGGTTCTGGTGGAGCTAGGGGAGAGCAATAGAGTAAACCTATTGTGGGTACCTGGCCACTCGTGGCTCAGTGGCAACGAACATGCCGACAGATTAGCCAGGATGGAGGCAGAGACTCCATTTATTGGACCGGAACCTGTCCTGACAATCACCAAGGAAATGATCAAATTTGAGCTACGTAGCTGGCTCAGAAGACAGCACGTACAATATTGGACCAAAGTCCATCAACAAAAACAAGGTAATGATGCCAAAGCCATGTTTTAAAAGAAGCTCTGCAATCCTGTGTCTGAACAGGAGAGAGATTAGACTCATTGTTGGATTGCTGACAGGCCATGGGAATTTCAAAAAACACCTACATACAATGGGAATAACAGAAGAGGACCCTAAATGTAGGATCTGTGATGACAGTGATGAAACTGCATCACTTCTAATCTTCGATGGATTGCATTGGAGAGTAAAAGGCACAGAAAATTTGGGACAACCAGACCCAAAGAAATTGTGTCTAATAAAGAACTGGTAAAGGGACTCCTTGCACTGTTCAAGGGCATTCGTTGGCTTTACTAGATATACAGGGAGCGATACCGCACAATAAACTTAGTTTCGGGGCGGGCAGTGGCGGGTTGGTCCAAGACTGTTTTGGCTTCCCTGAAAAAATCAAATCAAATCATGCACTGCAACTTTCTTTGTAACAAATTTTCTGAGAAACGATCGAGTGAGTTACTAGAAGTAAATGTCTGACAAAATTAGTGAGGTAAAGATGATTTTTTCCTAAATTGTCGACTTTCAATAAAGTATATCCCGAAAACCGTTGGGAATTCGACATATATGTATAGAAACAATTTTTATAGCAAATTCAATTATCTTTCACTTACATCTCGAACATTTTTTCCTAAAGCCGACCGTTTTCGAGATATAAGCGGAAAAAAATTATCTTTCTACCCCCCTCCCCGCTTTTGGTCATCTCCCATGGGCGGGAATTTTAGTATGTTCATCTCCTAACTATCCCTAACAAAGTCCTGAAGTAAAAAATTCTCGCATATTCCATGCACTCTACAATGCATTCATGGACTACCCTACAAGCTAGAAAAGTTTTGTTCTTTTTAGTTTTTTCGTTTGATGCTTATTTCGTGAACTATTTGGCCCAGTCACTATCAATGGACCATATATATATATGAGACCAGTTTTGTGTAGTGTGGGTGAGTTAGGCCCCTTTCTTGTTAATATACTTGGAATAAATCTCTTAGTAGTTTTTGATGTCAAACATCTTGAATGTAATCTACATCAACCTACACTGAAATTGCGTCTACCGCCTGAAAGCAGGCATAGCCCTACTAGCTGAGTGCTAATTCTGGCTGTCTTCTCGCAGGCTGTTCTCATCGTTTCGCTGCCCTGTTGCTGAAGAGAACTGCTGCTGCCCGACATCGGCTGTTCCCACCGTCTTGCTGTCCTGCTGTTGACGTCATCACTCTGCCCGGCATCGCTGCTGCCTGGTTCTGCCACGGCCGCCGCCGCCTCTGCAGCCCATCGGCCGGCAGGCTCCTGTCGGCTCCTCTGCTTGCTGCCGCCCGACTGCTCCCGACCCCCGCTGCCTGCTCCGGCCACCGCCACAGCCGTTGCGGCCTCCGCTGCCGCCAACGTTTTCAGCAGGACCGTCGCCACCAGCGCGCCACTAGTGGACGCCGTTTTCCGTGTATTCGTGTGTTCTTCGATTTATGTCTGTGTAGTCCCCCTATCCAGCTACGTCCCTTCCTCTGCAGAGTAACATATACAGAGAAGAAGCCCCCCCCCCCTAAACCTCTGCCCTACAATCGAAGTTCCGTAAGCTGCCAGCAGATGTCAGGAGGTTCCCTGGCTTAGTACCGGTAGACGACACTAGAGGCGCTTCTGAGGGTGCCTCTCGCAAATCAGAGGGTAGCATGGAGGGGAGACTGAGGAGAGAGCTCGTGCCACCTGCCACGAGGCCACGGCTGTGTCCAGTGTGCCGGCGTTTGAGGGGAAGTGGTGGTGGGGACCGCCGCTACCTGCCGCCTCCTCTGGCCAGTTTAAAGGGCTACTTCTGACTGCAGCGCCATCATGGGACATCTTACGGAACTGGTAGTAACCCTCCCTCCTGCATCCCTGAGCGTGTGACCGGGCCCTTATGGAGGTTTCCCGTCTGTATATTTTTTTTCTGTGCTTCTGTCTACCTCTGTCTCCTCGACCATCACCTTAACCACTGCCTCCACCGTCGCCTGGAGCGTTACCTCCCCCTTCTTCCCTGCCACCATCCCCTCCCTCCTTACCCTCATCACCGCAGTACCTGCTGCTCCTGTCCCTAATCAGACTCCCGCTTCTGTTACCCCTGCCACCTTTGCCCTAGAAGTTTTTCCTCCCCTTCCCACCTCTCAGGGTGTGGCTGCTGTGGTGGCGCCCGGCCAGCCACCGTCGACTCCCCACTCTCTTCCAGTCTGGAGGATGTTGTGGCTGCAGGGCCACTGTGTCATCTCCCTGTCGAGATGCTCTCGGTGTAGTCCAAACGTGCTGCCTCTGATTCCGCCTCTCCACTTCTACAGAGAAAGCCCCCGACCAGCTTGCCATTGGCCCACCCGGTCCAATGGAAGCTGCTAATCACCACTCCTTCGTCCTCTCCAACCCTGATCCCAAATTTCGTGACCCCTGCACCCTCACTCGTCTGCCAATATGCCCTCTCTGCACCCACTCAAATCATCTCCTGGAGGGATTCGGTCATCCTGAAATCCACAGACTGTGACGTTAGCATGCAGATGTGTATTTCATATATATATATATATATATATATATATATATATATATATATATATATATATATATATATGCTCCACTCGCGTGTTGGTTGATTTTGATAAGATAAACTACCAGATTGAAAAAGTCTGTGCACTTACCGTTTATCAAGAAAGTAAGTAGTGTAGATCAAATCACACGAAAAAATGCACTCGTTTCGAAGAATCCAATCACGAAATTAAACAATAACGATTGTAATGATATCACAGATCGATCACTTGAAGTAATGCGCGCCGGCCGAGGTGGCCGAGGGGACTGAGGCGCTTCAGTCACGGTCTGCACGGACACTACGGTCGGGGGTTCGAATCCCCCCTCGGGCATGGATATTTGTGCCGTCCTTAGGATAAGCTAGTTGATAAGTAGTTTGTAAGTTTAGGGACTGATAACCCCGTAGTTAAGTCCCATAAGCTTAACAAACAGTTGAACAGTTGAAGTAATGCGCGAAACGTCAAATCGATTTTTTTAAAGAGATGTATTAAAAGAAATTTCCTTTTTACTGCTTTATTTATTTATTCTTATATTTCCTTTTCGTATGCTTATCTTTGCAGAGAAAGAGCACGCATAGACCAAAGATATAGTTTGTGGCATCACGTTTCGCTGTATGTAACCTCCTTCCTATATAGTCGCCTTCAGTCCAATTTTTTTTAATAATTTGACGACTTTCAACCACCATATATTTCACCCCCTTATAGTTATCGGCATGGAACTGCTATGGTGTACAACGGGAGACGTCGGACAACAATTACACACAGACCATTCGCTTGCTTTCTCTAGTTTCCGCTGCAGAGCGAAATATTATCACACACACACGTAGAATTTTATATACACCGATAACTTTCCATCCCAATATACTCCACCCTTTTATCATTATCAACCGTCAAGCAACAATGCAACAAAAAAAAACATTTTCAAAGAGTAAATATAATTTTCAAAGAGTAACTATTGTTCCGCATTTCGTGTGATATTCTTCAAATTACTAAATATCTATCAGATCGCTATAAAACCGTACCTAAAACCTTCCTCAGGTATAAATTAGTAACTGTACAAATATTTAAGTCTCTGCGTCTTGTCGTTGGACCGTGACAAGCGTACACTGAACAGACATTCACACACACACATACTATAGACATTAGTAACTGTGTCTTGTGGTTCACACGCGATAAACGAACACCGAACAGACGTTCACATTTATTGAATCATCAATAGGGAAAGTAGGAAACATCTTTGGTGTGTGTGTGGTATGTGGTCTTTGGAGTAACAGAGTGAGAGCAGTGGTAATAGCTGCCGAGTCAGGGGTCGAGCTCTGTCGTTTGAACAGTTCCGACGCTAGCAAGTGCGCGGGAGAGTTGAAAGACGGCTGTCTGCCATCTTCCCTAGGTTTTAAACTTTGTAAATTATCTAAGTTCACTAGACGGCCCTTTTTGCTAAACGAGAACCCCTCTCATTCGGAGCCACGAGGAATAGCATTTCATTTCATGTTTTTAGATGTTAGTTTCTGTAATATTGCTGAGATTTTACTATGCTAATAATTTATCATTGTGTCTATGAATGTGGCAAGATGAACGGTTTCTCCGTGACGCCACTGTCCCTGTGAGAATGTATACTTGCTTTATTCTGTATGTGCATGTATGAGAATCTTCTAGCATGGGAGTCTGAGTGTATGTATGAGAATTTTCGTCGTCGGCTGCTGACTGCTCGGTACAAGTGTTTCTCTGGCTTCAAGTCGATAGGTAGTCGTTACCAACCTCTACTTTTGATGCTACCAAAGAGGTTCCTCCACCCTTTGGTTATAAGTTGGGTTGGCAATGCCCAGTTAGCGAGCCTCGGCAAGACGCGCGAGTGTAAGCTTTAAAGTGGACCACTGTACGTAATTAAAAGCTTAGTTCTGATAGGAGGTATCCAGATAAGAATTTACTGTTATAAAAAAGCTTAATTTTAGCAGTAAAATTATCAAAAGATCCGTGTGAGCTACCGGCTACTCCCTGTTGCAAAACTTGTTCCCTGGTCCAAATTGAGAACTGACTTGGTTCAAATTTTATAACAGTAACGACACAGTGGCCAATATACGTAGCAGCTCACACGAAATTACATACAGACATTAATAAACAAACCACCACAATTAAAGTTATTTCATAAAGGTGGCTAAGAAAACATTTATGGCGCAACGGAACTTAAACATAAAAATTGCATCTGAGCTTGTTCTCATCACTGGTGAAAAACAATAGAAAATAAAAGGGAGAAGGTGCCCGAAAACTACAGTTTATAGGCAAGCAAAATTATACTGAACATAACTTCAGGTCGAACGCAAGCAAACTGGGGAACCAATTTTGTTAATACAATAAAACTGCATCTCCTTTACAGTAGCTAATACTGACGATGCCCAGCATTGACTTAACATAAAGTACACAGAACTTAACGCTACTGGGGGAAGGATTCATAAACAACACTCTTCCTCTCACACACACGCAATGCCACTGCGAAACTCACCAAAACAGCGTGCTGAAACGAGGCAGAAGCAGGCGCCGCTGTCGTAGGCGAAATTCAGCAAACCCGGAGGTACCACACAACACAATATACAATAAAACTGCGAAGACGGCTCTGGTCTGTCGTACCTGATTTGAGATGGTGCCTGAGTATAGCAAAGTTAAGTTGCACCTTGATTAGACCGCGAGCAAACACGCTAACGGCGACACACGCCTACGTTACATGATCGCACTCCACCGAAGGTGAAGTGGTTAAAGTCCGATTCATTACACAGAATCACGGTGGATTCTTAAGTTGCAGTCTGTTAGAAATCAATCTAGGTACTGGTCTTATATGAGAAGTGGCGTGAATTCAGGTGACTAGCTGCAAACCCCTGAAGTCGGAGTTCAGACCCAGGTGGTTCCGAAAACCGATAAAAAAGGTATAAATTCAATATCCGAAAAATAAAGAAAATTAACTACGGCATGCAACCTCTAGAACTGCGTAGAATTTCATAAGGAAGCTACTGCACTGCAGCATCATGTGGTTGGGAGCGTTCACAGAGACGGAAGAGGTCCTGTCTCATAACCGGGAAAAGTGAAATAATTACAAAGTCGGAAAAATAAAAATGAAAACTACGGCATGCAACCCATAGAAATGTTTAGAATTTCATATGAAAGCTACTGAAGGAGGTTGTGTAAGGCTAAGAGAGAATTACTGACAAATATTGAGTGCATACTACAAGTTCGGAGAAGAAATAGCAAAATTAAAATAGGCGGGAAGAGAAGATCGCGAAATGTTAGTGGAAATCAGAAGGATACCCACATAGTCACTTGCCTGATGGGCATGGAACAAAAAATAGTGGAAGCTGAAGGCTTTAGGCTAAGAACCAACCACGTGGAACACATATCACTCATGGAAGGAAAACGATAAGAAAAATTTTACATGCACTGTACAAAAATGAACATATCATCTGTTAGAAATCGGGCCCCAAAAATCTAGAAAGAATTTACACAGAATTTGTACACCGCCACCTAATCACAAAAGGTTTGAATATACCAGGCCATATCAAACTGCAACTAGTAACTGTGTTTATCTGTTGGAAATCACTTGATTGAAAAACTAGAACATATTGCTGTGCACGATCAGAAGGAATATTTAAAAAAAAATGAATCTAAGTTCAAGAGTCTAAATTAAACATTCTAGACATCGAATTGCTACCAACTCCGAGAAGAACCAACCTTACCTCACCACGATCCCAGCAAAAAGTGACTACCGAGCAGCCAGGAGCCACGGGAAAGCTACCGGAAACTGGGAAATCTAAGAAAACAATGGTGGTGAGGAGAGAGGATCTCAAGGCTCGCCCTGGAGAAGGCTCGTCAAATGGCTTGTAACCAAAGGGTGTAGAAACCTCTTTGGTCGCATCAGCAGCAGGGGTTGGTAATGACTAACTATCGACTCTGAGCCAGAGAGAACCATGCAAAGCCAGCGATCACTACCCACATTCAGACAGCCATTAGATTCACGCACATCCACTTAAAAATAAAACAAGTAAACATTGTCACAGGGACAATAATAAATAATTAAAATAACAAAATCCTAGCAATATTAACTAACATTTCAGAAACTAATATTTTAAAACATGAAATAAAAGTGCTATTCCTCATGCCTTGAAAAGAGTAGGGTTCCGATTTAACAAAATGCTAATCTAGCAATATCATATAAATTACAATTTTATAAAAAATATATGGAAGATGACAGAGGGTCGTCTTTCAAGCTCTTCCCCACCACCTCAGTTTTCCTGGGTTTTGCCAATTTCCGGTCGATTTCCGGTCTGGTGGGCCGATAGGACATTCTGTGGCTGCACTTCGACCTGGTAAGACGTTCTGACTTTTTTTCCTCCCTTGTGATGGTAACAATTCGTTGTCTGGTTTGTTATACTTCAGAACGTAGGTTCATTTTTCGCGATAAGGTTCTCTGATCATGTAAGGAAATGTATTCAATTTCATTTTGGTGATTTTGCATAAGTAAACACAGTGAATATGCAACTAATTTGCTTGATAATGACTGGGAAACAGTATCCTGTGTGAGACTAGCTGGCAGTGTATGAACTCTGTTTAATTTCGTTCTAGTTTTATGGGATGCAACCAATGTGCGGGAATACTTTTATTCTGTGTAGTGCATGTGAAATATTCTTTTCCGTTTTCTCCTTCCAGGAGTAATATGTATTCCATGTGGTGTGTTCTTAGAACAAAGCCTTCAGCTACCACTTTGTCTGTTCCTATGCCCTCCAGGCAAGAAATTATGTACGTATCTCCTCTCTGTCTATTTTAAATGCTGTTTCGTTTCCAAACTTGTACCTTTTTTCAGACTCCGTCAGTAAATTCTCTTGTATGACCCTCTTTATTACCTTGCTTATGAAATACTAGTTATTTCTAGGGGCTGCAAGCCGTATTTCTTAGTTGATTTACTACAACTTTGAATTTATTCCATCTTTCTGATCTTTGAAGACTGGACTTCGTCCCTCCATGTAAAACCTTCCCAATCGCATCTAACTGTATTTCTTTAGCTTCCTTATAATATCCTACGCATTTCTAAGAGCCGTATCTAATTTTCTTTATTTTTCCGAAATTGAATTTTTGTATTTTTACTGGTTTTTGGAACCACGTGGCTCCAAACTCCGACTTCTAGGGTTTATAGCTAGTCACTTGACTTCTCGCCACTGCTCACACACCAGTTCCTTCCTATTGTGTATTCTTGCTTCGTAATCTGTGATTCCGCTGGTTTCTGTTGAAATGAATGCGATCTTTAAGCAATTCGCCTTTATTGGGGTGCAAATATGTAATGTAGCAGACACAAGCTGTGTGTCTCAATAATTCTGCATGCTCACTGTTTGACTGAATGAAATTTAACCTGGCTGTTATCGCCTACCATTTGAAGTAAAGAAAGACAGACCAAAGCGACCTGCGAAGTTTTTTTTTTGTGTGTGTGTGTGTGTGTGTGTGTGTGTGTGTGTGTGTGTGCGGTACATCCTGGTTCGCCGAATTTCACCTATGATAGCGGCGCCTGCTTCTGCTTCATATCAGCATGCTGAGTTGGGTGAGTTTCGCTTTGCTTCGTGTGTGTTAGTGGCTGAATGCTTGTGGATTGTAAATCTCTCCCCCAACGGTAATCAGTTCAGATTACTTAAAGTTAGCCGCCAATGGGATGCATTTTTATTGTTTAACAAAATTGGTTCCCCATTTGCTCATGTTTGAACTGAATAAACAGGTTATTATGAATAAAATACTAGTTAATGAATACCCTCCCTTTTTATTTAATTTTTTTCAGTGCTGAGAACAAATTCAGATACATATTATCATATTTAAATTCCGTTGTGCCATAAATGTTTTCACCGCCATCTTCATGAAATGGTTTAGTTCGGGGTGGCTTGTATATCAATGATTGTATGTAATTCTCATGATCTACGATGTATGTGGCCAATTGTCTCTTTGTCTTCCTGCTACTAAAGTAAATTTTGAGTCAGTTCTAAAATCTGGGGCCAGGGAACAAGATTCTATTGCAGGAAGTAGTTAGTAGTTCACGCGAATCCTTTAACTGGTTTTTTACGGCCAGAATTATATGTTTAAAGTATGCTTTTAACTGTCTCCTTTCAGCTAGAATTAATTTTACAATTAACGGTGGTCTTTCAATTGGCTTACCGCTGCCAGGATTCGCTCTTGTAGCGGATCATATGTTCAATAATATAGTTACTTTTGTTTTAAATGCGTGCGGGAATTTTTTTAACTCTTTTGTCCCAGTGTGTGAACGTGTGTTTTCAGCAAAGCGCATTAATTTATTTCAATTTATGTTTTCAGCACTCGTGCGTTTTAGTTGAATTATATTTGTGTTATTTTATTTCATTATTTTGTAATAAAAGGCACAGCCACAGTGCATTGCGTGTGAAGATTTTAATTCGTGTTTTGCTATGCGTGATTTTGGTAGGCTAATTTTTGTGTTGGTAACCTCTTGTCGTTCTGAACGAATTCTAAAGATGAATACTGTGGTGTCGCACAAGTACAAAGTGCGCGCCACCTATTTTCGCCGCGCGCCGCCATGCACGCACGGCGCGGCGTTCTCACGACGACAGCCACGAGCGCCCTCTGCGACAACTCCGCTCGTGGCCACCACTGAAGGACAGAGTTCACTTCGGACTGAGATAGCAACGAGTTAGGACCATTTGGCAGTTCTTCCGCTCCCGCTATTTTTCAGCGTTTTTTGGAACAGCTGACAGTTTCTGTACCGTGTTGCTCGAACTACTTAGATGATATTGTGGTATCCGGACGTACAGTTGAAGAACATTTAGCAAACCTGGAGTGCCTTTTCAAAGTTTTGACTGCAGCAGGTCTACGTTGTAATAAAGCAAAGTGTTCGTTTTTTCAAACTGAAATAGAGTACCTAGGCCATGTGATTAATGCCCAAGGAATTCATCCCTTACAGTCACATCTTAGAGCAATCAAAGACTTGCCTCCTCCTAAGAATGTGCACGAATTGCAAGCAGTAATGGGAAAGCTGAACTATTATTTCAGGTTTATTCCCAATGCCTCTCAGATTGCAGCTCCACTGCATCACTTACGTAGGAAGAATGTTCCTTTTGTATGGTCCAAAGATTGTCAGGTTGCCTTTGACAAATTAAAGTCTGCACTACTCAGTGATGCATGTTTGATTCCCTTTGACCCACAGAAGCCTGTAGTTTTAGCAGTTGACGCCTCGTCGTACGGTCTGGGCGCGGTAATCTCGCATCGTATTGGTTCTTACGATCGTCCTATTGCCTTTGCATCCAAGCTACTGACGCCAACGCAACAGAATTACAGTCAGATAGAAAAGGAGGCCTTAGCAATCATTTACGGCGTCACAAAGTTTCATCATTATCTCTATGGCAGAAAATTCTATTTGTTGACAGACCACAAGCCTCTCACGTCGTTGTTCTCACCCACAAAGCCAATTCCGCCAAGAACGGCACAAAAGCTTCAGAGATGGTCCTTGCTATTGTCAAATTATCAGTATGAGATTTTGTACCGACCTACCACTAAACACGCCAACGCGGACATACTTTACCGACTTCCGGTTGGCCAGGATGTGTCGTTTGATTCTTCGGAAATGGCATGTTGTCAGATAGACTCCAGAGATGCTACCGCTGTCGCAGAGTTCCCTTTGAACTCTCGTCGGGTTGCACAGGAAACAGATTCTGATGCAGACCTAAGTGTGGTAGCACGTTTTGTTCGCTCAGGGTGGCCTGCCAGAGCCAAAGACATTGATCGGCCTCTGGTTCGACGTTATTTTGCACAACGTCATGCATTATCTTTATGTCAGGGTGTACTGTTGTTGCATACCGACAACGACCAAGCAAGAGTGATTGTTCCTCGTTCCCTGCAACGAGAAGTATTACGCCTCCTGCATCAAGGACATTGGGGTATTGTTAGGACAAAGCAATTGGCCAGACGTCATTGTACCTGGGTTGGTATGGACGCTCAGATAGAGCACATGACGTCACAGTGTACTGTTTGTGCGGAGCATCAGGCGGCTCCTCCGCAACGTTTCTCAGACTGGCCACGCCCCAAGGGACCATGGCAACGTTTACACATTGACTTTGCCGGACCTTTCTGGAATACGCGCTGGTTAATTGTTGTAGACGCTTTCAGCAAGTTTCCTTTTGTGATTGCCATGAACTCAACGACAGCTTCTAGTACAATCAGTGCCTTAACATCAGTGTTTTGCATCGAAGGTTTGCCTGAAACTATCGCCAGTGACAATGGACCTCAGTTTGTTAGTGCGGAATTTCAACAGTTTTGTCGTGTGAATGACATTCAGCATATCACCACCGCACCTTTTCACCCTCAGTCCAATGGTGAAGCAGAACGTTTCGTTCGAACATTCAAGTCTCACATGGAAAAGATGAAAGGTCAGCACTCCAGGCAGCAAGCTCTTCAAATTTTCCTGTCTACGTATCGGTGCATGCCACGTGACGGCCCGTCTCCTGCCGAGCTGCTACACGGCCGCCGTCACCGCACTCTCCTTCACCTGCTGCAGCCTCCCACGCACCGAGTCGGTTCGTATGGCGCTACGCGTTTTCAGATTTCCACGCCGGTGCTGTACAGGGTGTTTGCTGGAAACAAGAAGAAACTATGGATGCCGGGCATCATTCAGCGCGTGCTCGGTCGCAATATGTATGTTGTACGTTCTTCCACAGGGTCGGAGCTGCGCGCGACGCAAACTAATTGCGTCTGCACAGACCGCGCGATCCTGTCTCGGGTTTCTTGATTCCAGAGCCAGTTCACCGCCAGGGAGCACAGCCACATCGCTCGCCGCCGGGTCCAGCTTCCCCGGACTACGAGATCGTACCCATGGAGGTGGACGCACCTCCGACGCAGTCGTCTCCGCCGCTGTCGCCGCTGCAGATGAAAGCGTCACCGAGAGGGACTCCGGGACCGTGCGGGCCCCTCCAGCTTGGGCTACGCACCTCAGAAGAAGATGACCTGGTCAATCTGGGCGGAAGCGTGCGCCCTTCCCCAGTTTTCGGCGGGTTTCCTGGAGGATCTCAAGGCGGATGCCGGGGCGCTGACGGCGTCTCGATCCCGGCCTCAGCTACGACGCCCGTCCCACCAGTAACGCCCCCGCCCAGGCCCTCCTCCCAGTGCCGTCGCCGTCGCCCTCAGCCCTACGCCTCGACGGCGCGGCGGTTTGGGGGGGAGGGGTGTGGTGTCGCACAACTACAAAGTGCGCGCCACCTACTTTCGCCGCGCGCCGCCATGCACGCACGGCGCGGCGTTCTCACGACGACAGCCACGAGCGCCCTCTGCGACAACTCCGCTCGTGGCCACCACTGAAGGACAGAGTTCACTTCGGACTGAGATAGCAACGAGTTAGGACCTTCGTAATCAGATAGGCACCAGTGAAGACTTTGCTATTGTACAGGCACTAGGCAGGCCTCTAACAACTATGTATCAACATTCTGCAGTACTATGTAAAAGTTAAGTATTGTTACATTCTGTGCAATATATCTCTTTCTAATTTACTCGAGTGTTTATAGTTTCTGGCTGCTCCCCTCCGTACCTGCATCAGCGTGTCGGTCTCATTCCACTCGGCCACCGACACCTACGACGAGGCTGGGACACAAAAAATACTAGTTCTGCCTCTTCTGTGTCCACTCGTTCTAGGCGATTAAACCGAAGTGAGGACCGTGAAAGATCCTCTAGGATAGATCTTTCAACGGAAAGAGGAAGCGTGGCGGGTACAGATGGCCACGTTACCATTGAGAACGAGGATAGCTTAGACGTGGATGCTACCGGAAGCGATAGCAGGAGCGAACAAAATACGCCGTCCAGTCATATGGCGATTTCTGCTACCTCTCAAAATACTTCCAATTCCGTTCCAACGCGATTTTAGGCGACATCATGGCTTTCGTGAGGAACCTGAAAGCAGAAATGAAAGCAGAAGTAGGTTCCATAAGGAAAGCACAATATTTCACTCTGAGAAATAAAAGAGAGGATGGATTCACAAGGTAGTTTCGTGCAAACTCTCCAGGCCGAGCTGATCAAAGTTTCTGCACAAAGTAATACCATTCAGGCCATTCGCGAGAACCTAGATGGGTTGCACACTGATTTGTGCAGCTCGTACAGGAACGGCATGAGATAGCAATGAATGCTATCTCAGAGAACACAGCCAGGATTTCAGGGAACGTAAAAGCTATCTTTGCCCTCTATGACCGTGTAGATACCAATATCCACTCTATTAATTCTATAATTGGTAGACGGTAGGGCAAAAACGCGCACAAACGAGTTAGGAGCGCATGTTGAAGAGCTGGCCACCTCTATATCGCAGGTTCTGCAGGCGGGGATGGCAGCAGCAGAAAGGGCAGTTCCTGCTGTTGTGACTGAATTGGAGGAAGTCTGTGACTTGCTTCGGTTCAAGGAGCAACAGTGGGAAATAAACCGGAGGCGTCGTGATGTAGCGGCGATGCTGCAAGAACACGTCACCCTGTTAGAGCAAGCCTCTACTGCTCCGCTACCTGGCCTCCCGTAGAAAAAGTTTCCCACAACTTGTGCGGAGAGTAGCCCTGTCGTTCCGACTGCAGAGATGATTCGGCTTTCAAAGAGGAGGAAGTCGAACCCCTGCATGTACATCCTTTGAGATGGGAAAGTCAGAATCAAGTGCCTGTGCGGGAGCCTCAACAGGCCTTTGAATATAAACACTACTTGACTGGAAGGAAGTACCAAGTTTTATGGAACTATGCTAACGGGATACAGCCTCGGGCATGGCTAGAACAATTCGATTATTCTTTGCCCCCGAACTGAACCGAAAGTAATAAGATCGAATATGTGTGTGGATATCTTGAAGGAGATCCCGCTGCGGGCATGCGACCGCTCCTGAAATATTGCCGATACTATGAGGAATTTAGGGACATTTCCTGTCTGCCTACTGGTCAGAGAGGCAGCAGGAAAGAATAAAAAGTAGCATATTAGTGATGCCCCATTTCACGAACAGCAATTGCAAGAGTCTGAGTGACTTCTTTCAAGGGATGATGTTGAGAAATCAGTTCCTTGATTACTCGTATCTTCCACGCGAATTAATTAGAAATTGCGCCTCGAAACTGCCATGGAATGTGAGCAATGGCGTCCTTGCGGGAAGCTGCAAGGAGGACATTGAGTCCTTCCAGGCTTGGGGGACTTGGAGTTTGATGATGATTACGGATCTAGAAGAGATGGCAACGGCTCTTCTAGGAGAAATAATCGGAGTGAAAATAGTGCAGGGGACAATCACCAGGCGGAGAGTACTAGTAGCGAGCAGCCCAGTCCTACTAATGCTGAGAAGCAGCAGCAGAGGAGGAGCGAGCAAGGTTCTTGGCGTGATCAGCGAGCTGAAAAACGGAGAAGATTAGGGAACGGGAATAAGGGCTACCGACCCGATAAAGGCCGGAAAAAACCATGTGACCTGTCAACAGAAGGGGTGGAAATCAGGTCTGCTGATCCGCGCCACAACCGACCCCATTCACCCACCCCTAGCGAAAACCAGTAATAATTTCCTGCAGTTGATCGGAAAGGAGCACATACATCTTAAGTTTTTGTGTTTTCTAAAGTTATTTAAGTGATATTCTTACCAACCAAGTGATTGGTGTTGTAAATTTAAGCTGTATTGTGTTTGCCTTTTGCAGTGTTATCTTTAAGTTTTATGGTTTTATGGTTTTATGTTTATGCTTTGTTTTAATAGTGTATTTTGTTACGTGTGTCCCTTGTCTATGTGTTTGTTGTGCGATTTTCAGTTCGCAACAATACGTTTTCAGGTAGTTTGTGTGTCATGTGTAACATATGGTGCACGTTATTATTGGCATGGTTAACAACAACTTGCCATTTCCACCTGGTCAGCTGTTCAAAGCGGGTCATCTTGACAATCCGTTTTGTTTAAGGAATTATTAGTGCGACACCTCCAAGTGTCTCTGATGCCTAATAAGGCGATCGACCTTTAGAAATCGCTTGTTGTACATTGCTGTCCATATCATTAGCATGTTTCCCATGGTGAATTGATGAATTTCAGTTGTGTACGACATGATTAGGTATATTATTGTGTAATTTTGTTTCCGTAATTTATTCCCTGTCTATCGTTTAAATTGTGCATGCTCTTCTGCACTGTGAGTGGAGCTAGCCTTGTGAGTAGAGTGCTACAATTGCCACCCTTTCTGTAGATTTAATGTCAGCAATCTCCTGTTGAATACCATATTAATAAGACGCCGTGGTAGGCGATAACGCCGTTATTTATAGGATTTTAGTTGCACAATGATGCACTGTGGTGTTGATGCTTAGGGGCCTAGATAATTTTGCCTAAGCATTGTCCATTTCAGTAAGAGAAGGTGTGCAATTCGGCCGGTGGAATGTCGCTGGAGAGCATGAACGAAGGGGTTCATCTAAAATTTCATTTGAAAATATATACCCCGGCCTGTTAATAGAACCAAATGGCCTTTTTTCAGATATGTTTTACAGGACAATTAGTAAATTAAAGGAAAGGGCGTGAGATGATCTGATCTGTGGAGGAGGCCAATGTACCATTAGAAGAGGCATAACATTTGGTGCACAATCGACCTGAGCAAACGGCCTACCCAAACGACCTGCGCAAATGGCCTGCCCAAACGACCTGAGCAAACGGCCTGTGAAAACAGCCTGCGCAAACGGCTTGCCCAAATGACCTGAGCAAAAAGCCTCAGCAAACAGCCTGCGCAAATGACCTGTGCAAACGGGGTATACGCAAACAACCTGTGCTATCAGTCTGCGAAAAAGACCTGCGCCAATGACCTGTACAAACGAGCTGCGCAAGCAGTTACCCATTAACGGTTAGAAATAAACTGTTAGCCATAAACCATTGGCCATTAAACTGTTGGCCAAAAGCCAGTACCCAAAACCTGTTAGCCAAAACCGTGGCCAAAAACGGTTGGCCCCAAACCGTTAGCTGCAAACCATTAGCTGCAAACCTTTAGCTGCAAACCTTTAACCACAAACCGTTAGCCATAACCTTTAGCCATAACCTATAGCCATAAGCTTTAGCCAGATCCTTTAGCCATTACATTTAGCCATAACCTTTACACAAAAACCGTAGGCCAAAAACCGTTGGCCAAAATCTGTTGGCCAAAATCCGTTGGCCAAAAACCGTTGGCCAAAAACAGTGGGCCACAAACCGTTAGTCACAAACAGTTAACCACAAACAGTCAGCCACAAACAGTTAGCCACAAACCTTAGCCATACTGTTAGCCGCAAACCGTTAGCCATAAACTGTTAGACGCAAACTGTTAGCCATTACCGTTAGCCGCAAACCTTTAGCCATAACCTTTAACCATAACCATTAGCCATAATCTGTAGCCATAACCGTTAGCCGCTAACCCTTAGCCACAACCTTTAACCATTACCTTTAGTCATAACCGTTTGAATAACTGGTGTGCAATTCGACCAGAAGACGGTTGCGGAAGAGCACTAACGAAGGGGTTCATCAAAATCTACATCTACATCTACATACATACTCCGCAGTTCACTGTAAGGTGCGTGGCGGAGGGTACACTGTACCACTACTAGGCATTTCCTCTCCTATTCCACTCCCAAATTGAACGAGGAAAAAAAGAATGCCTATATGCCTCCGTACGAGCCCTAATTTCTCTTATCTTGTCTTTGTGATCTTTACGCAAAAAGTAAGTAGGCGGCAGCAAGATCGTACTACACTCAGCTTCAAATTCCGGCCCTCTAAATTTACTTAACAGAAATTCACGAAAAGAACGTCGTCTTTCTTCCAGCGATCCCCAATTGAGTTGCCGGAGCATTTCCGCAACACTCGCGCATTGGTCGAACCTACCGGTAAAAAAATCTAGCTGCTCGCCTCTGAACCGCCTCTATGTCTTCCTTTAAACTGATCTGCTGCGGGTCCCAAACACTTGAGCAATTCTCCAGACGTGGTCGTACAAGCGTTTTATACGCGGTCTTCTTTACAGGTGAAGTACATCTTACCAAAATTCTCCCAATAAACCGAAGTCGGCTGTCCGCCTTACTCACAACTCTCCTTGCATGCTTGTTCCATTTCATATCGCTCTGCAATGTTACGCCTTGATATTTGAACGACGCAACAGCATCAAGAAGCTCACTACTAATGCTGTATTCGAACATTATGGTATTGTTTTTTCTACCCATGCGCATCACCTTACATTTTTCTACATTGAGAGCTAGCTGCCATTCTTCGCACCAACTAGAAATTTTGTCTGTCATCCTGTATGCTATTACAGTCAGTTACAGACGACACCCACCCATACACCACAACATCATCAGCAAACAGCCGCAAATTACAACTTACTCTGTCCATCAGATCATTTATATAGATAGAAAATAATAGCGGTCCTATCACACAATCCGCCTGTTGCCCTTCGTCCATGGCTCGCAAGATGTCATGTGATAAAAGGGCAACCTGAGTTTCACATGAACGATGTTTCCTAAACCCGTGCTGATTCATGGAAAGAAGCTTTTCCATTTCAAGGAAATTTACTATATTCGAACTGAGAATATGCTTCAAAATTCTACATGAAACTGATGTCAACGATATTGGCCTGTAATTGTATGGGTCAGTTCTCTTTCCTTTCTTATACTCGGGAGTCACCTGCGCTTTTTTCCAATCACTAGGAACTTTGCGCTGAATTAAAGATTCGCTATAAATGCAAGCTAAGTAGGGAACCAACGCCGCAGAATAGTCTTTGTAAAACCGAACTGGTATTCCATCCGGACCAGCAGACTTTTTCGTATTTAGCTCTCTCAGCTGCTTCTCCACACTGGAAATACCTATTGCTATGTCCCCCATTTCGTAATTAGTACGTTGATCAAATGATGGTACATTTGTGCTGTCTTCCTGCGTGAAAGATTTCTTAATCTTTCCGTTTGTTTTCTTCTATTACTGCCCCAGAATGATCAACGAGTGACTGGACAGTGGGCTTTGACCCGCTTATCGATTTTACATAGGACCAGAATTTTTTCGGGTTCTCGGAAAGATCTTTTGCTAAGGTATGGCTGTGATAATTATTGTATGCTTCGCGCATCGATCTTTTTATAGACGCACGAATCTCTACTAACTCTGAATCGAGAGTGCAACAGCCTTTGCTTTCTCAGCAGCTTTCTAACATTATTATTATACCACGGTGGATCTTTTCCATCCTTAATTGTCTTTACTGGCACATATTTCTCTAACCCTTTATTAACAATGCACTTAAATTTAGTCCACAATTCCCCTACATCCATAGACCCGGAATTAAACGATGCCCATTCATTTTCTAAGTGCGATCGTAACATTTGCTTGTCGGCTCTTCCCAACGAAAACACGCTCCTAGCCTTCTTGACTGGTTTATGAACTTTGGTCACCATCGACGCTATGACGATATCATGATCACTAATTCCTGTCTGTACACAGACATGGTTAATAAGGCCAGGCATGTTTGTGGCTATAAGGTCTAGCATATTTCCATTGCGCGTGGGTTGCCGGTTTAACTGCTCAAGACAATTTTCGGAGAATGTGTCCAAAAGTAGCTCGCAAGACTGCTTGTCTGTACCGCCTGATATGTAACTAGCGAGGTCCCAATCTATACTCTTAAGGTTGAAGTCTCCTCCGACTAACATTACATGTCCCGGATACCTATGCACTACCTGGTGTAGACTTTCTTTGAATGATTCTAAAACTTCTACAGCAGCAATGGGGGGTCGGTAAAAACACCCAACTATTAACTTTACTTCTTTTAGACCTGTTATACGTGCCCAGATAACTCCACAGTTACTTTCAACATCGATCTCAGTAGAAACAATATCTTTATCCATAGCGATGAACACTCCTCCTCCAGTTGTATCAGATCTATCTTTCCGATATACATTCCACGCTTCGCTAAATATTTCTGAAATTGTCACATCATGATTTAGCCAGCTTTCGGTGCCTAAAACTATCTGAGCGCAATAACTTCCATGCAGTGCGGCAAATTCGGGAACTTTGTTTCTAATACTCTGTAAGTTCGCGGCTAATATTTTTATGTTCGAATTTTTGTTCCGAACGTGGCCTGAATTCGCTGTTTAAATACTGACAGGCGAGTGCTCATCAGAGTTAGCGCCTAGCCTAAAAAAACCCATGTGCACTCCACAAGTACTCTGCTACCCGAGTAGCCGCTTCCTTAGTGTAGTGCACCCCTGATCTATCTAGGGGCACCCTACAATTCCCCACCCGATAACGCAGATCCAGAAATCTGCAGCCATGACTGTCACAGAGTCGGCGAAGCCTCAGGTTCAGACCCTCCACTCGGCTCCAAACCAAAGGACCCCGATCAACCCTGGGAACAATGCTGCAAATCGACAGCTCTGCTTGCACCCCGCGTGCGAAGGTAGCAGCCGTCACCAATTCTGCCAGCCGATCGTAGGACCTGAGGATGTCCTCAGAACTCAAGCGACAAGCGTCATTGGTGCCGACTTGAGCCACTACTTGCAGTTGACTGCACCCCACACCCTGGATAGCCGCCGGCAAGGCCGCATCCACATCTCGGATGAGGGTCCCCGGCAGACACACCGAGTGCACGTTGGAATTCCTTCCGCATCTGGACGCTTTTTGCCTAAGAGGCTCCATCACGCGCCTAGCATTGGAGTTCCCAATAACTAATAATCCTCTCCCCCCGTGCACCTGCTCGGACCCTGCTGAAGGAGTGGCCATACTTTCACTCACAGGACGAACGGGCGCGGACGGACGTCCAGCCTCCACATTGGACTTCCGCCTCGAGCGACGCGAACGCCGTACAACCCGCCACTCCCCTTGCGGAGAAGGCGGCTCGACGACGTCCGGTACATCTGAAGGTGCCTCGGTAGCAGGGACAGAGAACGAAGCGTGAGACACCTGAGGTGTCCCACTCGACGCACCAGACTCCCAACCATCGCTGCACCCCGAAACAGCAGCTTGAAGACGGCTGACTGTAGACAACAGCACGCTCAGCTGTTCGCGAACATTGACAATATACACCCTCGCTTATTAATAGAACCAACTTATATTTTTCAGATAAGTTTTGCAGGGTAATTTTGTAAATTAAAGAACGGAGCGTGATCTGTAGAAGAGGCCAGACTCACATTCAGAAAAGAGCAGAATCACAGATGTGAGGAAACACAAACAACAATAAAGGAGCTGAACAAAGGCAAGCTCCACGTCAAGGAACTGTCCGCCCTACATGAACCGTGAGGACACCTGAATTTCTAACATCGATCGGACGGTAAAAATCCTCTCTCCATTTTTTGTTTTGCATCATAAGTGTGGGAAGAATAGGTTACATTATAAGTCAATTTTACCGTAGATTATTTTATTAACTTGTGTGTATTTCCAGTGTTTATTTTATGTGTTTGTACATTTGATCATCTGTTTATTTTGTCTAGGATTGCTTGGAATGTGTAAATTTGTAGTGTTTATTTTGTGTGCTTGCACACTTGATCATGTTGTGTCTTTTTTTTTATTTCCAAGATATATTTTTTTTAATATGTGTCATGGTTGTATCTCGCCTCTGCGTGAGTGATTTGCGTTATTTTTTGTGCATAGTGCTGCATGCTGCATGAGTGAAAGTAGCTTTGCTTCACTAACACTAACCCTGAGACTCCTGACGTAGTGTTTAAGTAAGTTATTTATTATACATATATTATGCTCAATGAGATATTATTCTTCTACTAGCTGTAACCCGCGGCTCCGCTCGCGTGTTGGTTGATTATGATAGATAAGCTATCTTTCAGTAGTGTGCTATGAGACTGAATAGTAAGTACTGTAGTTCAAATCACATGTAAAAATTCACTCGTTTCGAAGAATCCAATCACGAAATTCAACAATAATGATTCTAATAATATCACAGATAGATCACTTGATGTCATGCGCGAAACGTCAAATCGATTTTTTTAAAGAGATGTATAAAAAGAAATTTCAGTTTTTACTGCTTTATTTATTTATTCTTATATTTCCTTATTCGTAAGCTTATCCTTACAGAGAAAGAGCTGAAGACATTGTAGCAGGTATTGACCAAAGATATGGTCTGTGGCGTCACGTTTCACTGTATGTAACCTCCTTGCTATAGAGTCGCAAACGTCATCGCTGGCCTTCAGTCCGAATTTTTTTTATAATTGACGACTTTTAACCACCACATCTTCCACCCCTTATAGCTATCGGCTTGGAACTGCTATGGTGTACAACGTGAGACATCGGACAACAGTTACACACAGATCATTCGTTTGCGTTCTCTAGTTTTCGCTGCAGAGCGAAATATTAACACACGCACACGTAGAATTTTAAATACAACGGTAACTTTTCATTCCAATATACTCCACCCTTTTATCATTATCAACCCTCAAGCAACAATGCAACCAATAAAACTATTTTCAAAGAGTAATTATTGTTCCGCATTTCGCGTTATATTCTTCAAATTACTAAATATCTATCAGATCGCTATAAAACCGTGCCTAACCTTCCTCAGGTATAAATTAGTAACTGTACAAATATTTAAGTCTCTGTGTCTTGTCGTTCGGACGTGATAAGCGTACACCGAACAGACATTCACATTAATATATATAGATAAATAGCTATCCGATCGCCATAAAACCGTGCCTAAAGCCTTCCCCGGGTAGATATTAGTAACTGTACAAATTTTGAGCTCTTTATGTCTTGTGGTTCAGACGTGATAAATGTACACCGAACAGACATTCACGTTTATAGATATAGATTATTATGTGTTATTTCAATGTAATATGTCAATTTTTGTGTTTTGCCCTTCAATTAATGGGAAGTAGAATTTTTTTATATATATCTATGAACAATGTATCGTTAATGTTAAGATATTTATTAAGGACTAAAGACCTAGGCGTTCTGTTCACCATATGTCTAATTTAAGTGAATTTTTTGTAATGTTTTTGTATGAACCTGTATTGAGGTTATTTGTATTTTACTTAAATATTTGGGTAAATAAGAAGGCACTCCACGTTTGTGACACGATGGAGTTCCTCATAAGTTTAATATGTCCTGTGATAACATGGTGCACCAAAGTTTTGGTAGATACCTGAAGGTGTCTGAGGCCAAGTCGGAGGGATGCGTCCATGGACATCACGCCCGCTTGGCGCAAGGCAGCGGTGCGAGGCCGACCTGGGGTCCACTGGGAGGCGGAAGACGGATGTCCGCCAGTATTTCTGTAATTCAATAGAACAATCAGTACGCCGGGAAAGCTTTAAGTTTCGCGTATCGGACTATTGGCGAGGTACTGGCGGAAGTGAAGTTGTGAGGCGGCATCGTGAGTCGTGTCGGGATAGCACAGTCGGTAGTGCGCTTGCCCGCGAAAGGCAAAGGTCCCAGGTTCGGGTCCCGGTTCCGTTAAACTTCGTTTACAAGCTAAATTAATCAAAATTGAAGGCCGTAAACTCCACAAAATACCTAGGAATTACTATTACTTCAGATTTAAGCTGGAAAGAACTCGTAGATAATGTCGTGGGAAAGGCGAACCATTGTCCGTTCTTTTTTTGGAGTATTGCTACCCAGTGTGGGATCCTTATCAAGTGGGTTTGACGGAGGACATCGAAAGAGTCCAAAGAAGGGCAGCTCGATTTGTATTGTCACAATACAGGGGAGAAGGCGTTACGGAAATGATACAGGATCTGGGATGGAAATCATTAGAACAACGACGCATATCGCTGCGGCGTGGGCTACTTACGAAACTCCAATAGCCAACATTCTCCTCCGAATGCAAAAATATATTGTTGACTCCCACTTACATAGGTAGAAATGACCATTAGAATAAAATAGGAGAAATCAGAGCTCGAAGTGAGAGATTCAGGTGTTCTTTCTTCCCGCGCGCTATACGAGAATGGAATGGGAGATAAATAGTATAGCGGTGGTTCGATGAACCCTCTTCCAGGCAATTAAATGTGATTTGCAGAGTATCCCACGTTTATGTAGATTATTATTATCCTCCCTTCCTTGTCTCCACAAGGTCAGATACGTATCGGACTGCTCTGTTAAATTACGGGAATACTGCCGGACGTCCGCCAGTATTTCCGTAATTCAGTAAAACAATCAGTAGGCCGGGAAAGCTATTGACTCATAGTGTAGATTTCCGCCAGCGTGTGTGAGCCGTGGTCTGCTGAGTAAGCCGGCAGCCACGGGCTGACTCAGCAGCCCGGTTACATCACATCCACGCAGCTGCGACTCCCCGCACTCATCCGCCGAACTCTGATCCCCCGCTTCCCACCGCCAGCTGCCTATTATTCATCTGTTTCCGCCACTTCTCTGCGAAAAACCAGATCCTCACTACACTTACGACGTAACAGGCGATTTCGAGCTTATCTGCACGAGACACCGACACACCTAGAAGTACGAGCGTCGCCCCCTTGGGGCTGATTTGATTTTTCCAGGGAAGCCAAACCAGTCTTGGTCCAACCCGCCACTGCCCGCACCGAAACTAAGTTTATTGTGCGGTATCGCTCCCTGTATATCTAGTAAAGCCAACCAATGCCCTTGAACAGTGCAAGGAGTCCCTTTACCAGTTCTTTATTAGGCACAATTTCTTCGGGTCTGGTTGTCCCAAATGTTCTGTGCCTTTTACTCTCCAATGCAATGCATTCGAAGATTATATGTGGTGCAGTTTCATCACCGTCATCACAGATCCTACATTTAGGGTCCTCTTCTGTTATTCCCATTGTATGTAGGTGTTTTTTGAAATTCCCATGGCCTGTCAACAATCCAACCATGAGTCTAATCTCTCTCCTGTTCAGGCCCAGGATTGCAGAGCTTCTTTTAAAAAATGGCTTTGGCATCATTACCTTGCCATGTTTTTCTTGATAGACTTTGGTTCAATATTCTACGTGCTGTCTTCTGAGCCAGTTACGTAGCTCCAATTTGATCATTGTCTTGGTGATTGTCAGGACAGGTTCCGGTCCAATAAATGGAGTCTCTGCCCCCATCCTGGCTAATCTGTCGGCATGTTCGTTGCCTCTGATCCCCGAGTGGCCAGGGACCCACAATAGGTTTACTCTATTGCTCTCCCCTAGCTCCACCAGAACCCTGTGACATTCTGCAACAATTTTAGACCTTGTTGCAGGAGCTGCCATTGATCTCAGGGCTGCCTGGCTGTCTGAATAGAAATAGATGCTACGATCTTTGTAGCACCTACGCAAATTCTCCTCCACACATGCCCTGAGGGCAGTCCCTTGGGGCTGATGCAACAAAATTGAAGCCAATGTCGGCCATCTTAGTTTGACTCAAAACAGTAGCAGACTGCTGTTTGTGATTGATTTTTGTTCTTTGTTTCTGAAATGCGCACATAATAGCTGTTTCAGTACGAGGGAAGTTTGAAATGTCCGTGCAAAAATAAAAACTACATCTACATCTACATACATACTCCGCAATTCACCGTAAGGTGCGTGGCGGAGGGTACACTGTACCACTACTACGCATTTCCTCTCCTATTTCACTCCCAAATTGAACGAGGAAAAAAATAATGCCTATATGCCTCCGTACGAGCCCTAATTTCTCTTATCTTGTCTTTGTGATCTTTACGCGAAATTTAAGTAGGCGGCTGCAAGATCGTACTACACTCAGCTTCAAATTCCGGCCCTCTAAATTTACTTAACAGAAATTCACGAAAAGAACGTCGTCTTTCTTCCAGCGATCCCCAATTGAGTTGCCGGAACATTTTCGTGACACTCGCGCATTGGTCGAACCTATCGGTAACAAATCTAGCTGCTCGCCTCTGAACCGCCTCTATGTCTTCCTTTAAACTGATCTGCTGCGGGTCCCAAAACACTTGAGCAATACTCAAGACGTGGTCGTACAAGCGTTTTATACGCGGTCTTCTTTACAGGTGAAGTACATCTTCCCAAAATTCTCCCAATAAACTGAAGTCGGCTGTCCGCCTTACTCACAACTCTCCTTACATGTTCGTTCCATTTCATATCGCTCTGCAATGTTACGCCTAGATATTTGAACGACGCGACAGCATCAAGAAGCTGTATTCGAACATTATAGGATTGTTATTTCTACTCATGCGCATCACCTTACATTTTTCTACATTGAGAGCTAGCTGCCATTCTTCGCACCAACTAGAAATTTTGTCTAAGTCATCCTGTATGCTATTACAGTCAGTTACAGACAACAAACACCCTCCCATACACCACAGCATCATCAGCAAACAGCCAAAAATTACAACTTACTCTGTCCATCAGATCATTTATATAGATAGAAAATAATAGCGGTCCTATCACACTCCCCTGGGGCACGCCTGACGATACACTCGTCTCTGATGTACACTCGCCGTCGAGAACAACGTACTGCGTTCTATTACTTAGGAAGTCTTCCAGCCAGTCACAAATCTGTGAACCTATTCCATAAGCTCGTATCTTCTTAGCAGTCTGCAGTGTGGCACCGCATCGAACGCCTTTATGAAGTCGAGAAAAACACAATCCGCCTGTTGCCCTTCATCCATGGCTCGCAAGATGTCATGTGAGAAAAGGGCAAACTGAGTTTCACATGAACGATGTTTCCTAAACCCGTGCTGATTCATGGAAAGAAGCTTTTCCGTTTCAAGGAAATTTACTGTATTCGAACTGAGAATATGCTCTAAAATTCTACATGAAACTGATGTCAACGATATTGGCCTGTAATTGTGTTGGTCAGTTCTCTTTCCTTTCTTATAAACGGGAGTCACCTGCGCTTTTTTCCAATTACTAGGAACTTTGCGCTGAATTAAAGATTCGCGATAAATGCAAGCTAAGTAGGGGCCAATTCCGCAGAATAGTCTTTGTAAAACCGAACTGGTATTCCATCCGGAAAGCAGACTTTTTCGTATTTAGCTCTCTCAGCTGCTTCTCTACACCGAAAATACCTAATCCTATGTCCCCCATTTCGGAATTAGTACGTTGATCAAATGATGGTACATTTGTGCGGTCCTCCTGCGTGAAAGATTTCTTAAAGGTTAAATACAGAACTTCGGCTTTCCGTTTGCTTTCTTCTATTATTGCCCCGGAATGATCAACGAGTGGGCTTTGTGTTTTTGGAAAAACAAAAAAAGTTCAAATGTTTGTAAATCTATCGGACTTCTAGGTTATTAGTCCGTAGCTTACAAACTACTTAAACTAAGGTAAACTAACTTAAGGACAACGCAAATACCCATTCCCGAGGACGGGACTCGAACCCCCGACGGTGATCGGCCGCGCGCACCGTAGCACGGTGCTTCAGTACGCACTGCTAATCCGCCGCGGCTGGGAAAAACTATTTTTATTTTTCGACATAGTCTCCTTTAGATTTATACACTTCGCTCAACGGTGTTCTAATTTGTTGATTCCTTCCGAATAATAGGAATTGTCTAAGCCTACAAAACATCTTTAGTTTCCGCAGTCACCTCCTCGTTTGAGTGAAATTTTTGGTCCAATAGCCATTTCTTCCAATTGGGGAATAAATAGTAGTCCGAGACGGAAAATGGAGAATAGGGGGGGAGGGGGAGTGAAACGAGTTAGAATCCTATTTCCAATAATTTTGAGACTGTGCGTGTGCTGCTGCATTGTCGTGATGGAAACAGGACTTCCTCTCCTTTTTGTGTGTGTGTGTGTGTGTGTGTGTGTGTGTGGCATTCGCCGCTCGGTTTTCAGACGGTCCAAAAATGATGAATAATATGCACCTGTAATAGTTTTATCTCGTTCTAGATAGTCGATGAAGATTATCCCTTGCGAATCACGAAACAACGTCGCCATAACCTTTCCGGCCGAAGGACCAGTCTTCGCCTTTTTGGTGCAGATTCTCCCTTGGTAACACATTGGTTAGATTGTTCTTTGGTCTCAGGAGAATAGTAATGTATCCATGTTTCATCCACAGCGACGAAACGACGGCCACGCAGGAGTAGCCGAGAGATCTGGAGCGCCACATAACGGATCGCGCGGCCTCCCGCGTCGGATGTTCGAATCCTCCCTCGGACATGGATATGTGTGTTGTCCTTAGGTTAGTTTAACTTAGTTTAAGTAGTTTGTAAGACTAGGGACTGACGACCAACGTAGTTTGGTCCCATAGGATTGCAAACATTTGAACATTTTTGAACGAAACGACGCTTAAAGTCCTGCGGATTCTTCCTGAACAGCTGCAAACCTTCCTTGAAACAACATGAATCCGTTTTTGGCCAAGCGTGAGCAATCGCAGCACCCATCTTGCGGATAGCTTTCTCATATCCAAATGGTTAAGCAAAATATTATGTACCCGTTCTTTCGAGATGCCCACAGCACTAGCAATCTCAAACGGCTTAACTCTTCTGTCATCCATCACCATATCACGGATTTTATCAATGATTTCTAGAGTCAAAACCTCCACAGGGCATCCAGAACTCCAAAAATCAAATGTTCGTAGAACTTATGGGACTTAAGTACGGGGTCATCAGTCTCTAAACTTACAAACTATTGACGAACTAGCTAAGACTAAGAACGGCACAAATATCCATGCCCGAGGGGGGATTCGAACCCCCGACCGTAGTGGCCGTGCAGATCGTGTCTGGAGCGCCTCAGTCTCCTCGGACACCGTGGCCGGCATCCAGAACTTCAGCGTGACTTGTGTCCATATGGCCTCTCCGAAAACTTTGAAACCACTTATAAATTGTTCTAATCGAAGGTGCAGAGTTATCATAATGTTTATCAAGCTTCTGTAGTAATGTTTAATCACCACACGAAATTCTTTTTCTTCCATTCTTTGACAATCACTCGAATTCCTTGATTGCCAAACACGAAGAATTAGACCAATATAGCTGAAACTTGGTGTGCGTTCTTTCCAAACATGCTACTAACTAAACATGACCTCGATAAGCGGCGTTGGTGCCATCTCTCGGACTTTGCAAGGATTTTTCAAACGCCCCTCGTAGCATACATTCAGGGGAGGTAGTTTCGATTCTGGTTCCGAATGCGTAATTGACCCAGTAATGCGACCATTTGGCCTCTTTAATGTGACTGGGTTATTTTTATACATTACGAGAAACAAAGTCTGGAAATGCGGAATTAAAAAATAAAAAATAAAATAAAAAAATAAAGTAAAATTTTACTTATGATAGTATTGGCGAGAGTGTGCTAATGTAGTCAACAACGACCTTTTCATGTCCTCTGCATCACATGGAATGAAGGGGGGTTAATTTTTTTCGTGTTGACTGAAATAAATAATTAATGATGTTCCTGCTCTGCGGCTGAACAGTTCTTGTGTGTATCGCTGTCAGGTCGGTAAATTAATTATCATTGTAAGGCGGTCGTATATTAGACTCAGTAGTTTTATAAAGGCATCATCAGATAGTGTAAGTATCGGCTCGATAGTGGGCGGAAAGAGTGGGCAAATCACGCACACATGTCCAGGATAATGTTGATGTCACATTCGTGAAAGTTCAGGAAAGGTTTAAACGGTCATAAAATATGGAAAAATTGCGAGGAAAATTTAGATTTAAAACATGTAAAATAATGACTTGGTTGTAGCAGTGGTGTAACTATGGGGGGGGGGGGATGAGGGGGATAGAATTCCCCCCCAGAAAACGAAAAAAAAAAGAAAAAAAAAAGAGAGAGAAAAGAAAAGAAATCGTATAACAGGAATCTGGTAAAGGTAAATATTGAAAACTTGGGGTGTTTTATCATAATCTTTCATTGGATGGGTGTGAATTAGTTTCTTCAACGGGAATGGTAGATGGTAGTCCGTCTGGAAACTGACTAAAATTTTGCTCGTCTAGCAAATCTATCCCTCTCCCCCCCCCCAAAGCCAAGTCCCAATTACGACACTGGGTTGTAGAGTGTTGTAGTGTAGTGTTGAAAGAGTAAAGTTCGTTTTACACGATCTGAACACGTATATGAACTGTCAAAGATTAAAAATGAATTGCTATTCGTTAGTCTCGCTAAAACTCGAGAACGGCTGAACCGATTTGGCTATATATCATTACATAAACCACTGGATCTATTGTGTTGAAATCTGGTGTGGAGATAGCTTGAACGCTGAAACTACCGGGTAAGACACTTTAGAAAGTGTGTAATTATTCAAGACATTTTTTGATTTGAAGTATATAAAGCGAAATATCGAACAATACTCCTTGGAGAAGCGATTTACCCTTTGACTTCTTAACTATTTTTCAGAAGTTATAATTATCTTTTAAAAATACATTGTTCCTTTTGTAAAAAGTGGATAGAACGGCAGAACAACGGAAATACCTGTCCTATTTTCCGGGCGACTTTTCAAAATTTTTATTTGATGCGAACCTTCGTCTTGTTTTCAACATGAAATATAGGCTACAAACTTTTATCGCAATTGGACCAACGGTATTGATAGGTCACTGGAAAAAGCTGTTTCAGTATCTCCTGATTTTCCTCTTTTTCGCAAAACTTTTCCATAATCACCGTTTAAACCTTCCCTGAACTTCCACGAATGTGACATGAACATCATCCTGGACGTGTGCTTGATTTGCCAGTCTTTACGCCCACTAGCGAGCCGATACTTCGACTATTTGATGATGCCTTTATAAAGCTACTGGGTCTAAAATACGTGTGATTTAAATTAATATGCCGGCCGCGGTGGCCGAGAAGACTAAGGCGCTCCAGTCGCGGTCTGCACGGCCACTACGGTCGGGGGTTCCATTCCCCCCTCGGGCATGGATATTTGTGCCGTCCTAGTTCGTAAGTAGTTCATAAGTAGTTTGTAGGTTTAGGGACTGATAACCCCGTAGTTAAGTCCCATAGACTATACAAACATTTGAACATTTTTTTTTAAATTAATATGGCTTATATTAAGAGGTAAGTGATACGAAGTTAACCGGCTCATCTAGTCGACACGGCAATGCTTCCCAATTGCTAATATGTAAGTACTATTGCTTTTAACGTCAAATGTGCAAAATTTTATCGCAATCGTACGAATGGTATTGATATCCCAGAGGAAAGACCTCTTTCAGTTTTCCGCAAATGTTCCTATTTTCTGGCCAACTATTCCAAACTTTTACATCACTCAAACCTTCCTCTCGCTTTGAACGTCGATTGTGCAAAATTTTATTGCAAAATGTTTAAATGTTTGTAGAGCTGATGGGACTTAACTACGGGGTCATCAGTCCCTAAACTTACAAACTACTATTGAAGTAGCTACTACTAAGGACGGCACAAATATCCATGCCAGAGGGGGGATTCAAACCCCCCGACCGTAGTGGCCGTGCAGACCGTGACTGGCGCGCCGCAGTTCCCTCGGCCACCGCGGCCGGCTTTTATTGCAGTCAGATGAATGGTATTGATATTTCATAGAAAAATCTATTTTTTCTGTATTTTACAATTTTCCGGGAAACGTTTCCAAATTTTTATTTCATAAGAACGCTATTCTTGCTTTGACCGTCAAATATGCAAAATTTTATCGCAATCAGACGAATGATATTGATATCCCATTGAAAAAAGCTCTTTCAGTTTCTCGCGAATTTTTAAATTTTCCGGGTAGCTTTTCCAAATTTTTAGTTCATAAGAACGGTAATCTTTCGTTGAAGGTCAAATGATCAAAATGTTATCGCAATCGGATAAACGGTTCTCATCTTGGTGTTGAGTACATTTAGAAACACATTGAAAAAGGAACTTCGTTCAAATTTAAGACTTTCCTTTTTAACTATCCCTATTTTTTTAACTGAAAACTTTTCCAAGACCATAATGAAGAAAAAAAAAATTACCCCTCTCCGTCGTGCGAATAGTCAGTTATAGTGCTGAATTCAATCAAAAATACATTGAAAAATGCACTTTCAGTTTTTCTCAAATTTTCCAGTTTTCCGGTAGATAATCCCAGAAAATTTATTTCATACAAACCTTGTTTTGTCAAGCCGTATTCAAGTGATGCTCTTACAACAATATGACAATTGATTTTTATTCATAGAAAAAAATCTCTTTCGGTTTTTCCTAAATATTTCTACTTTCCGGGCGACTTTTCCAAATTTTTATTTGATGCGAATCGCCCTCTTGGTTTCAATATGAAATGTACAAAATTTTGTCGCAATTGGACGAACGGTATTGATAGCTCACTGGAAAAAGCTGTTTCAGTTCTTCCCGATTTTCCTCTTTTCCTTACAACTTTTCCAAATTTTATCAGCGTTATAACCTTTCCTGGACTAACACGAATATTTCAAGACTAAAGTTAGTCAAATCGGTTCAGCCGTTCTCGAGTTTTAGCGTGACTAACGAACAGCAATTCATATATATATATATATATATATATAAGATATTCGAAGGGGTGCAGGGGACCTGGTTTATAACACCAAAGTTCTTCTAAAACATGAACAGGTGCTGAAGAATTAATTTCGTTTTCATAAAATGTAATCCCAAGTAGATCCAGACTCTCTTGTGAATTTGGCAGCAGGAATGCAAGGCGTAGGTCGTCAGGATAATAACGAATGTGATCCCAATTTGCGTACAAAAACTGCAAGACCGACATATGCTGCAATAGAATACCTTTATTCAGAAAGTTACATTACCTTACCTTAAACAAAAAGACATTTACACTCTACTTCTGTCAATATACGTTAAATATTTAACCTCTGATTGTACTACATCTGTTTTATCCGGTTCATCGCCAGAAGTTGCACTCCTATGTAAAATGGATTAGTTCCTTGAAACAGTTTGTTTTTACATTTACACTAATTTTCAGGACTCTTCCAATCTTTAACATCAGCAACATTTGCACTGGTCTCTGGTTTTGAATAGGTAACAAATTTAAAACGGCTCTTTCCGGTATACGTCGTTGTATCCATGGTAAACGCATAGCCGGCCGCGGTGGCCGAGGGGACTGCGGCGCGCCAGTCATAGTCTGCACGGCCGCTACGGTTGGGGGTTAGAATACCCCCTCGGGTATGGATGTTTGTGCCGTCTTTAGTATAAGCTAGTTCATAAGTAGTTTGTAAGTTTGGGGACTGATGACCACGCAGTTAAGTACCATAAGCTTTACAAACATTAGAACATTTTGGTAAACGCACCCATTTTACCGCTACATGCAATGCGGATTTTCTCTAACAGGCCTTGTCCTTCAAATATTTTCGAATATTGGCAAAGTTTATGGGACTTAACTGCGGAGTCATCCGTCCCTAAACTTAGAAACTACTTATGAACTACCTTGACATAACAAACATCCATACCCGCGGGGGGGGGGGGGGGGGAAGCATTCAAACCCCCGACGGGGAACGGCATCGCGCATCGGAGCAAAGCGTCTCAATTCGGTCAGCCGTTCCGCCACGGCCCAAATATTTTCTTATCTGCTATATCGTCCAGTGTTAATCTATCAATTCTTGCATCAACTCGCGTACGCTACAACTTATTGATAATAACATTGCTATATTTATCAGATAAAAACTTAAATTCATCACTAATGTCATGCAACCTAAATGCGCCTAGATTCTTAGCTTCAACATAATGCTTTTCTAAAGACGCATACTTCCCGTACTCAGAACGAACATCATCAGACATTGTGTATTCTGTTCTCCATCTACACATACGTCCAAAAACTGGTTTACTAGTCCAAAGCCGGCAGCGTAGAGCTACTCGCTTGCGTCTCAACATCGTTCTGTACCTTATCCTTCTCATCGGACGAGACATCATAAACCTCCGTGGCCATCTCCCATATCCGACGCCTCCGGAGATTCCACCTCGTCCTTAGCATTCAAACAATGCACTATATGGCAACCTGCATGCGCCACATTCAAACGTGATGATAAGACCTCGTCGCCAATACTCATTTCGTTAGATATAAATATTAATAAACTCTTATGCGTCAACAAATCGCTTCAAAATACTTGCACATGAACGCCACCTATTCTATTCCAATTCTTCGAAAACAATACCTTTCTGTACCCTAGTATCATATCCACCAAATCCGAATTCGGAACAAGATGGTAGATAGGCTTAGGGTCGGTTTGTCAATGTCTCGTTAAGTTCCATTTAAGATTTTAACTTGTCGTTAGCGGAGAATTGCGTTTGTCAATGTTTCGTTATGAGTTAACCAGACGTTAAATGACCTCAAACTGGCCGTTAAGTTAACGAGTAGAATTCTGTTCGTTACACGGCTAACGACCGGTTAAGTGAGAATGTGTATGAAAATGGCAGGATTACAAAACGCTAAAATACCGCAATATATTACGTGATAAAGACCGAATTAGCGAACAAAATAACAGAAGCACTACATGTATGAGAAACTTGTGTGGAAAGCACCTTTACTGGAAAATTTTATCGTCATATTAATCGCCATATCCATGTCAGTAGCGATTAGTTTGATATATTGCATATACTTGACATAACCTTAAAATTATTGTTACGATATCAGAATACAAGCTTACGGGTAACGGCTAGTTAAGTGAGAATCGGTATGATGAAAATGGTTGGAATATGAGATTTGATTGACAACGAAGAGGATGTCAAACCACCAAGCTAAAAGGATTCGTTCCAATGCTCCTTGGTTTTCACGAAAATCGAGATCAAAGTCCAGCGCGTAACAGCTATACCTGTATTAAGGCACTAGTGGCACGTTAGTCAGTGTGGAGTAATTAGTAAGGCGCTGGACTGTTTTACATACGACCCGATGTCTCCGTGCAAAATTTACTTGAAAGAGTTCACTTTGTTAACACCAAAATCCTACCGAAAATTTGGTACGTAGGCCAAATCCTTCCGGTCAATGCAACAATAGCTGGCAGAGTGATGGCGGCGGTAGGGTGGAGTCTATGGCGAGGCAGTATATTTAAGGTCGGAATAGATGTCACGACACTCCCCCCCCCCCCCCCCCCCCCCAGGGAAGGAGGACTTGGTGTAGTGGATGTTGGTACCAAATGCAGAGCACTACTGATAAGACGAACTCTCCAAATTTAAGACGAACAACCACAAAGCGTTCTCCGAGCAGTCATCAACGCATACAGACCACTTAGTTTAGAGGCTCCGGTTAACCTTAGTGCCGTACCACACGAACTAGCTCATATTCGCCAGTTCTTCCTAGACGCAAGCTACCTGCGAAGGCAGAGCAACACCATCAGAAATAAAACAACAGCAGAGATATACAAGTTTATGAATCACAACGGGAGGAAGAACAGGCTGGAAACGAAATACGCACACATACTGTGGCCCACAGTGTGGAAAAACATCGACAACAAGATCCTCGACACAGACATCAGATCAACATGGTAAACAGTCGTAAACGAAACAATAGCCACGAAGGAAAATCTTCACAGAATAAAGCTGGCCAAGACACCTACGTGCAAGGATTGCGACCTCATCGACACACTACAACACAGGTGTGTATGCGGAGAGAACACGAAGATATGGGAATGGTGTCGGAAGAAACTTGCTCTGATAGGCAGAACGACCACCAAAGCAATAGCAATTGGAACCATGCTATAACCTGATTTCAACTATTTCCCAATGACGAAACAAAACATGTGGCTAGTCGGCCACACATTACATTATATAATTAATAAACCGGCGGAAGGCACTTACCACGATTTTCGACTCTATAGTATGAATCAGGCTATGAAACTCCTAAACAATCCACGACACAAAACATTATTTGCAAACTACCCAGCGGCGTTAGAATTAACGCAGATGTGAAGAACGAAGAGCAACGAACGATATTAGTTTATGATGAACCCGACGACATTAGTGAAACATTAGAAAGAGGATGCCAAAGAAGCATGACGCATAGTCACTTCGGCGCGTGGCGCTACCGGAGTTAAGAGAGGACAAAGTAAAACAGTTTCAAAATGGCTGAGATTATTGGTTTTTACGAAAAGAAGATCCCCAACGGAAACCAACCAAACCCAATTCACGAGAAGACGAACTCTGGTAGTAGACAGTGTGCTGAAAATGACATGTGTGAAGACAGAAGTGTCAGTTTCTTTATCATATTCCTTTAGTTATTCTTATTTCTGATTATTATTATTTTCCTGTGACAGAAGTTGTCGATATATTTTATTTCCTTCTGGATGAAGTTCCACACTTACCAGCGGAGGACTTCAAGGCGGAAAGAGATCCACTACCTTAACGTGCAGAAGAAGAGCACATTACTTTAGCCAAAGGCCGATGAAGCCGACGCCGATGAAGGCGAATTAAAAAAAAAAAAAAAAAAAAAAAAAAAAAAAAAAAAAAAAAAAAAAAAAAAAAAACACCGAGTTCAAATTCCACTTGGATATTTTTTTACACTTGACAGACGATTTGTTGTGCATAAATACATGTTTTCATATTCACTCTAATGTTAATGCTTGAGTAATTGGTCATAAAATAATAACTTATCTTAATTGCTTAATATGATATGTATTGCGCGACGATTATTTTATTTAATTTGTCATTTCGAAGTATACTTTTACGGCGATTGAAAGATCAGTAAACCGCCTGTAATTATCACCTATAACACTTGTGCAGCGTTTGCTAGCTGCGTTTAGTCCCCGGCCCCACTGTTATACCGCCGAATGCAGTGTGTGCCCACTTGACTCGTCCCAGCGGATTACTACGCTGCGGCCAGGTGGCTAGTCATTCGTAGCGTGTCGTTCACATGTAACTGTAATTATGTCATATAACTTTGCCTTTGTAATAAGAATTGATAAAATGGGAAAAAGGAATATAATTATACACAATCAATCGTTGGACAAATGTTAAAAAAAATTCCAACCAGGATTTGAACTCGGGTCATTTGTGTAACAGTCGAGCGCCTTGCTAACTACACAACGCTGTCTCACGTACCGTTGCTGACTTAGTACAGGTAAAACTGTTAGGCGCTGGACTTTGATCTCGATTTTCGTGGAAACCAAGGCGCACTGGAACAAATTCTTTTAGCTTGGTGGTCTGGAGGAGTTCCCGCCCAACATACCTGCGACACAACAAAATTCGTTTGTACCATCCTTGGTGTTCCCCTTGTCAGTCCGACTTAGTACAAGTATAACTGTTAGGCGCAGGACTTTGATCTCAATTTTCGTGGAAACCAAGGCGCACTGGAACAAATCCTTTTAGCTTGGTGGTCTGGAGGAGTTCCCGCCCAACATACCTGCGACACAACAAAATTCGTTTGTACCATTCTTAGTGTTCCCCTTGTCAGTCCCAAGTGTCCTTATATTTCTCTATTAAGGCCGCAAGACACACGCACTCACGTCTTGTAAAATACGAGCTTCTTTCGCGTTTGTTGCGGTCTGCTAACCTCTTCCCTGCCAGTCAAATATGCCGAACAGCTGTTCATTCAGACGGAACTTTCATTTGTTCTATTGCCAACATAATCGAAATATATCATACCTTCTCGTTTTCTGCAGGTTAGCAAACGAGAGGTCTATCCGGCAATGACAAACTCAATGCACTTAACGAACACATTTAACTGGACGTTAAAGTCATCTTTTCGTTAACTAATAGAAGATTAACGAGAGATGGACGAACCGGCCCTTACTGTTTTGTAGACGAGACCTTCTCTATCAAAATAGATTTGACAATGTATCGCCACCGTTTAATAGTCCCCAAGAGGTTTACGGATTACGGGAACACCCGCCTTCCACTTGAAAAACGACCCTGAATATAGCATTATGTCACGGTGAACGGGTGCGTAGCGCGGCACACGTAGGGCCGGGCGCCTGTGGCGAGCAGCGCTAGGTTGGCTGCCCTGGGCCATTCCCGCTCCATGCGATAAGACAGGCTCGCGAATGCGCAGTTGCGCCAACTCAACTGACCTTCTCTTCGCCAGGCCGGCCGTTATCTGCCGGTACTCAAGTTCCGTCCCTGCGCGAGCATCGCCGCAGCTCTCTTCTCGTTGCTCTGATTTTGTCCACCGGAATACACTCTTCCAAATTCTGAAGGTATCAGGGATAAAACAGACAGAAATTATTAGAGTCGACGGGCAAGAAAGTGACGCAGAGGTCAGGAAGGGATTAAGACAGGGTTGTAGCCTTTCCCCAGTGTTGTTCAATCTGTACATTAAACAAGCAGTGAAGGAAAGCAAGGAGAAATTTGGAGAGGGAATTAAAGTCCAAGGATGGGAAATAAAAACCTTGTGTTTCGCTGACATAGTAATTCTGTCAGAGACAGCAAAGTACGTGGAAGAGCAATAAAGCGGAATGGACAGTGTCTTGAAAGGGAGGTATAAGGTGAACATTAACAAGAGTAATACGATGGTAATGGAATATTGTTATTGTTATGGTCTTCAATCCAGAGACTGGTTTGATGCAGCTCTCCACCCTACTCTATCCTGAGCAAGCCTTTTCATCTCGTCATAAGAATGGCAACCCACGTTCATTTGAATCTGCTTACTATATGCGTCCCGTGGTCTCCCTCTGCGATTTTTACCCCACACACTTCCCTCCCTAAATTTACGATTCCTCAATATCTAAGAATGTGTCCTACCCAGCGATCCCTTCTTTTAGTGAAGGTATGCCAAAAATTCCTTTTCTCACGAATTCTGTTCAGTACCTCTTCATTAGTTACGCGATCTACCCACCAAATCTTCAGCATTCTTCTGTAGCACCACATTTCAAAGGCCTCTATTCTCTTGCAGCCCGTACTGTTTATCGTCCAGTACAAGGCAACACTACACACAAATGCCTCAAAAAAGGCTTTCTTACACTTAGTATTCGATGTTAACAAATTTCTCTTTTTAAAAAATGCTTTTCTTCCCACTGCCATTCTGCATTTTATATCCTCTCTACTGCGACCATCATACGTTATTTTACTACCCAAGTAACAAAACTCTTCTACCATCTTCATTGTTTCGTTATCTAATCTAATTCCTGCAGCTTCGCCTGATTTTCTAAGACTGCATTCCATAATCTTTGTTTTGCTCTAGTTAATGTTCATTTTATACGCTCTCTTTAACATACTGTCCATTCCATTCAACTGCTCATCTAGATCCTTTGCTGTCTGACAGAATTACAATGTCATCAGAAAAACGCAATGTTTTTATTTCTTCACACTGAACTTTAATCCCTATTCCAAATTTTCCCTTGTTTTCCTTCACCGCCTGCTCGATGTACAAATTGAATAACATCGGAGAAAGGCTACAACCCTGTCTTACTCCCTTCCCAACTGATGCTTCCCTTTCATGCCCTTCGAGTCTAATAACTGCTGTCTGGCTTTTGTACAAGTTGTAAATAACTCTCCTTTCCCTGTATTTTACCCCTGCTGGCTTCAGAATTTGAAAGAGTTATTCCAATCAACACGGTCATAAGCTTTCTCCAAATCTACAAAAGCTAAAAATGTAGGTTTGCCTTTCCTTAATCTATCTTCTAAGGTAAATCGTAAACTGAGTATTGCCTCCCGTGTTCCTACGTTCCTCCTGAATCCAATCTGATCTTCCCCGAGGTCAGCTTTTACCAGTTTATCCATTCTCCTATAGATAATTCGTGTTAAAATTGTGCAACCATGACTTACCAAACTGATGGTTCTGTAATTTTTACACCAGTCTGCGCCTGATTTCTTTGGAATGGGGTTTATTACATTTTTCTTAAAGTCTGAGGGTACTTCACCTGTCTCATGCATCTTACACACCAGGTGAAACTGTTTTGTCAGGGCTGACTCTCCCAGACACTTTAGTAGCTCTGAGAGAATATCATCTACTCCCGGGACCTTGTTCCGACCTAGGTCTTTCAGGGCTCTGTCAGATTCATCTCTCAGTATTGTATCTCTTACTCCATCTTCATCTACTTCCTCTTCCTACAACTTGTCTCTACGCTCATTTTCTTTATAGAGCATCTCTATGTACTCTTTCCACCTTTTAGCTTTGCCTTCTGTGCTGAGAACTGGTTTTCTATCTGAGTTCTTGATATTCGTAGAGCTGTTTTTCTTGTCCCCAATGTCTCTCTTATTTTCCTGTATACAGTATCTACTTTTCCCTTGTTAGACATTCTTCTACGGATTTGCATTTGGCTTCTAGCTACTCCTGCTTAGCCTTTTTGCACTTCCTGTCAATCTCATTTCTTAGTCGTCTGTACTCCATCTTGCCTGCTTCATTTACTGCATTTTTATATTTTCTCCTTTCATAAATAAAATTTAGTATTTCCTATGATATCCAAGGATTTTTAGTATGTCTTGCCTTTCTATCTATTTTGTCCTCTGCTGACTTTACTATTTCATTTCTCAATGCTACCCATTCCTCTTCTACTGTTTTATTTTCCCCGGTTTCTGTCAATTGTTGCCTAAAGCTCCATCTGAAATACTTAAGAACTTCAGGTTCCCATCTCCTTATTTTACTACCTTCTTGCAGTTTTTTTCAGTTTCGGCCTACACTTCATGACCAATAAGTTATGGTCAGAGTCTATATCTCGCCCTGGGTATGTCTTACAGTTTATAACCTAGTTCCGGAATCTATGTTTTACCTTTATAAAATTCCGGTGTCTCCTGGTCTCTTCCACGTATACAACCTTCTTTCGTGATTCTTAAACCAGTTGTTACGATTAAATCATGTTACGAGCAAAATTCTACCATACGACTTCCTCTTTCATTCCTTCTGCCCAGTCCATATTCACCTACTATTTTTCCTTCACTTCCTTTTCCTACTACCGAATTCCAGTCCGCCATCACAATTAAGTTTTCCTCTCCCTTAATTGTCTGAATAATATCCTTTACCTCCCCATACTTTTCTTCGATCTCCTCATCGTCAACAGAGCTAGTGGGCACAAAAACCTGTACTACTGTTGTCGGTGTTGGCTTCGTATCTATCTTGACAATGACAATGCGATCCCTGTGTTGCTCATAGTAGTTTACACGTAATCCTATTGTCTTATTCATTATCAGTCCTACTCCTGTGATACCCCAACTGATTTTGTATTTATGATCCTGTACTCACCTGACCGGAAGTCCTGTTCATCCTGCCACCAAACTTCACTAATCCCCACTATATCTAACTTCAACCTATCCATTTCCCTTTTTAAATTTTCTAATTTACCTACCCTATTAAGGGATCTAACATTCCACGCTCCGATCCGTAGAATGCCAGTATTGTCTTTCCCGATGACAACATCCTCCTGAGTAGTCCCCGCCCGGAGATCCGAATGGGGGACTATTTTACTTCCGGAATATTTTACTCGGGAGGATACCATCATCATATTTTCATACAGTAGAGCTGCATGTCCTCGGGGGAAGTAACGACTGTAGTTTCCCCTTGCTTTCAGCCGTTCGCAGTAACTGCATGGCAATGCCATGTTAGCTGATGTTAGAAGGCCAGCTCAGTCAATCATCCAGACTGTCGCCCCTGTAACTACTGAAAAGGCTGCTGCCCCTCTTCAGGAACCACACGTTTGTCTGGCCTCTCCACAGATACCCCTCCGCTGTGGTTGCACCTACGGTACGGCTATCTGTATCGTTGAGGCACGCAAGCCACCCCACCTTGGCAATGTCTGTGGTTCATAGTTGTCGTGGATACAACAGGAGCGACCTTTTCGATGCCTTGAGGCTGCAAGTCTACGATATCACCAGGAGCATCCAGCCAGGGTCTGCCAGTTTCTATCTCCAGATTCTTTGCACCAAGTATCATTTCTTGTTCGAGCCTTCTAGTGCTGGTGTCCAAGAGTTTGAGGCACACATCACACTTCTTCCGACGGCCGTACCCCGGTTCTTCAAGTGCCAGCCTGTACCATTTGCTCCTCACGACAAATTGCAGGCAGAGCTCTCTCATTTGCAGGGAGCTGGCGTCTTTAACACTTGTTTCTAACAGTTAATGGGCATCGCCCCTAGTAGACAAACCGTATGGTTCCATCCGTGTATGTGGTGAGTTCAGTAAAACCATTAATTCCCAGTCGATTGTTGATACATACCCCACTCCCAAGGTCGACGAGATCCTCATTCGATTTTACAAAAATTTTTAATCAATATATTACGTAAATCAATTTTTATAATCTCACTGTAGGAGCTTTAAAAGTTTTGTGAAAGTGTTCACTTGCACTTACATACTAATACATATATACATAGGGATATACATATATACAGGCATTGGTAACTGAACATTATATTTTAGAAAATATGAGTTTTTATTTTTCTGACTTTGGAAGTATCACAGCACAGTTCTTTGATAGGGAGGTGCCGTAGAGGCTGTTTTCGCTGTGTCGATTATAAAAATTTCGGTACCGTTTTTTTTTTTTTTTTTTTTTTTTTTTTTTTTTTTTTTTTAAGTAACAGCAATTGTGGTATATAATTTTCACTCAGCGGGATCACCGTTGGGTGCGTGACGTAATAGTAAAGTCTCAACAATGAGTAAAGCGCTACCGCAGACCAGGGTTGCCAACTTGGGGATTCCCCCCCCCCCCCACCAGATTAAGGGGGAAAATTTTTTTCAGGGGAGAATTCAGGGGGAAAGAAATGTTAGGGGGATTTTTAGGGGGGAAAAGATGCGTCAGGGGGATTTTTAGGGGAAAAAAGAGAAAGGATTTATTTTATTTTATTTTTATTTTTTTTTTTTTTTTTTTTTTTTTTTCATTGAATGTGTGGATACCAATTATAAGACGTGTTGCCGTACTGACTGCAGATGTTCATTGCCAACCGTGCAGCGTACTGTCAGCCTGTGTTGATTACATTGTCGCTCTTCTGTCACTACTGTCGCGCTGTTTTGTTTCTGCAGTTCATGTTGCCTGCACTGTTTACTTACAGCCCACAGAGGCGGCGCATATTTCCCCCCGTTACACCCCCACATCCTCGCTCAACACTACCAGTTTTTTATTTATTTTTATATTTTTATAATAGAAATTATTATTTTACAATATATGACACTATAAAAAATAAACTAAAAACTGATGTTATGAATCTTGAACGTCTGAGACGAATTGGGGTTGATGGTGGAAGTATGATGGTTGGCATTCACAATTCTTTATAAGTTCTTGTGAAATGTGTTTGTCATGCCCTCCATCTCTGTGTTGAAAAGTCCTCCATAGTCCTTCCACGCCACTGGACTTCCTAGTAAGAGAAGTTTATAACTGGTTTTCCTGTAGTCCCAAGAGGTTATCTCCGTGCAGGAAATTGTACAGAACTAATAACGAAAACTGCACACCACAGAAAATTCAGGGTATTTGTGGCACACGTTTTGCAAGATTTTCAGCAGTCGAAAAAATTCTAGGGCAGTGGGATGAATTGAAACTTCTTTCTTCACTAGCAAAAAATGTAGATAAATATTGCATCTGATTAACTGAGACTTCTTTTAGCCTAACAGGATTACAAGATTTTCTTGGCGTAACTTCCTTCTTAATCAAATTCAAAATACAGACACAGTGATTTACTGTTAAATAACATTTACCTTCCTTAAAATCTAATTTTGCCTCTCGACTTTGAAGATATTCTATGTCAGCATCTCCTACAAGTAATGAACAAGTGTCTATTTCATTACTGATTTGTAGCTGAACAAGTGTTTGTAACTTAACTGGCTTAGATCTTGCACCTACTGCACCAATGATTTTACAGTTTTGCATAGGAAATGTAGGTAATCGCTTAATGTTGTTTATGCGTTTAAACAGACTATGGGACAATACATTAACAGCTGCTACAGTGTCAACTAAAATCGAGGTGGGTATGCCTCCTACTGTTATTAAGATGTGTGCTTGATAAGCAACTGTAGGAACTTTGTTTTGTTGTGATTGTTCCTGGAGTAGCTCTTTCCTGATATCAATTCCTTCATAGTATCGCAGCATATTTACTGTGAGAATTGTGCCCTCGCTGCCTCTGTCGCTCATTGTCGGAGGACCAGACACGAGCCCGTTTAGTTTGACGTTTGCGTCCCGTTAGACTGTCTTTTGTGGCTGATTTAAGGTCTCTGTCACGTCAGTTATCGTCGCGGTCGATTCATTTTGTGTCCAGTTTGTTTGATCTGTACCGTCAGTCCTCATCGTTGCTACTGGTATTTGATTAACATTCTGTTGCTGTGCTGGGGTAGTGGAAAAATTCTGAAATTGTTGATTGCCGTTACTGTTTGGAAAGAAGTTCCTGTTTCTATTATTATGGTGGTAGTTACCATTGTACCAGTGTGTTTCCATTATATTGGTTTGGAAAGGCAGCTGTGTTGTTATTGAATTTACTATTGTTGTGGTAAAGTAGCCAGGATTGAATCTGTTGTCACGACGGCGTCGGTAATACTGACCGCCGTTGGGTACATTAACGCACTGCGTTTCCACTGTTTACATTATTAGTCACTTGTTGCGTGCGCGGCTGTCCGGTATTACTACCAAATGACTGTTGCGGTAATATCTGTTGAGAGCGTGAAATATTTTGATTACTGGGCTGCGGCTGATTACCAAGACGGTTGAAGTAAACATTGCCGTTACCGTACCTGTAGCTATTATTCCTCGCACGGTCATCTTCAAAAATTGAGTCGAGTGTATCAACCTTTGTAAGGAAAGTTTCTAAGTTTTGTGTTGAAGCATTTGCTAGTTGTAATCACAATCGCGTGGGCAATTTGTTAACCAACACCCGATGTACTTCTCTGTGCGGGAGAAGGTCATCAAAGAATTTAGCTTTGTTTATGTACTTTTCGAAATATCTCCGCAGACGTCCATTTCTTTCATTGAAAGGTTGCGGATTGTATACTTCATTTCAAAACCTCTCTTGCACAACGGGCGACCAAAAGGTAGCTAAAACTGTCAGTTTAAATTCACTGAAAGTTTCGCAACATTGTATGGCTTCTGCAGCCCAGATTGCCCCCTCACCTTGAATATATCGGACAACAAATCTTATCTTTCTCTTTTCAGACCATGTCTCAGAAAAAGATTGGAGAAAGATAACTGGGTGTACAGTACGGATCTCATTGATAAACATTTGAAATTGGTGGTGCTTTATCATACTTTCGTCAAGTGCTTCTGCAGTAGCATGATTTCGTTGTGAATAAGAGGGGGGTATTTCATTTCCCTACCTAGTCATTAGAGGTCGTCAAGCAAAAGTCAGTCTGCATCCTGTCTGACTAATAACAAAAACTGCACACCACAGAAAATTCAGGGTATTTGTGGTACAGGTTGGCTTGCAAGATTTTCAGCGGTCGAAAAAATCCTAGGGCAGTGGGATGAATTGAAACTTCTTTCTTAACTAGCAAAAAATGTAGATAAATATTGCATCTGATTAACTAAGATTTCTTTTAGCTAGGTGTACCCGGATTGTACGGAGAGTGTGGAGTATTTGTTGCAACTCTTGGGAGTTTCCAATCATGTGACATGTTTATCACGGGTTCATCTGGCCTAGATTGTATCATCTGTGTAGTTAAAATTGATTTCACCGCTATCAGATCTTTTTGTATGGATTTAACGGTAGTTCCGTGTTTTTCATACGAATTAACAGCTACATTTGAATTACAGTGATTAATTCTGCATCTATCTTTTCATTTAGTTTTGCTTCTGTATTAGACAAGAATTTTTGTACCCTATCATGATTTTCTTTGACTGTGTTTTCTGCCTGACTAGTGATGCTCGTAACAGTTGTTTCCAAGTTTTCTTGTTGAATTTGAAGTTGTGTAAGATTCTGCGTAAGACTGTCGATGGCTGTTGGCAATGTTTAACTGTTTCTTTGCACTTAGTTACATCATCAACAACAGAAGAGAACTTTACATCTACTGTGTCCATGATTTCATCTACTACTTTGTGATGTACTGTAGAAAATGTACTGTTCAAAGCCTGTTCGACTCTGAGTATTCGTGCGTCTATTTGTTTGTTTACTTCGTCAGAAATAAGTGACGGTAAATTTTGTTGTACTGATTCTAAATTTTTAAATCTCGACTCAAATTCATCACGAGCTATCATTCGAGCCGCAATTTGATTTTGCTGTTCCTCTACTCTGTATAATTGTTGCTTGGTGGAATTTTGCAACTGCTCTAAATCATGTTTTGTGTTGGCCTGTAAATTTGTTTAGTTCGTTTTTTGTAGTTATCTGTAAATGGTTAATTTGGTTGGTCAAGCATGAAATCTGATTTTAGCACTTTGTTGTTGTTTGAATTTATCATCAAGTTCCTTTGTGGTGGATGTCTGTAAATTGTTTAGTTCGTCTTTTGTAGATGTTCGCAGATTATTTAGTTCGACTTTTGTTTGCAAATTGTTAATCTGTTGCGACATGTTAGCAAGTAGTATTTCAAATCGCTTCAGCCAATCTTCTTGCGGATTTACAGATTGGTGTTTAGTCTGTGTAGGAACATCTGTTACGTGTGATGTGGCTGCAAGATTTTTCCTCCACTATGTGGGAATCATTTCAATTTATCTAGCAACCACATTATTGTCTACATTTTGCGCGGGCTGTGGAATTTTAGTATTTTGTTCTGACTCCATGGTAGTAATCTGTCTACGAATTTTAACCATACTAATAATGACGACGTTACAGCGTTCATTTTTAATGAAATAATCGCAATTTCCGATCACTTAAGGCTTCACTGTACTAGCTTTAGATGTAATACCAATGTGCGGCGAATGAAAATTTGTGCCCGGCCGGGATTCGAACCCGGGATCTCCTGCTTACTAGGTAGACGCGTTGACCACTCCGCCACCGAGGACAAAGTGACCAGTATTGTGGCTGCGAGCATTACAGAACAAATAGGCTGTGGTAATAGGAAAGAGACAGCGTGGCGAATGGAGATTTGAGAGTGGCGGGAGACGTGCAGGGAAGAGTCCTCTGCAGTCGAGTTGGGCACTGTGTCCTCGGTGGCGGAGTGGTCAACGCGTCTGCCTAGTAAGCAGGAGATCCCGGGTTCGCATCCCGGCCGGGCACAAATTTTCATTGCCGCACATTGCTGTTACATCTAAACCTAGTACAGTGAAGCCATAAGTGATCGCAAATTGCGATTATTTCATTAAAAATGAACCCTGTAACGTCGTCAAATATATATATAATTGTATACAAGCCGAGGCTGGGCTCCTGCCGACAATGAATTGTGTCTCGATACCTCATGGTCTTTTCTCCCTGATGTGGAAATACAGTATTGTGGCTGCGAGCATTATAGAATAAATAGGCTGTGATAATAGGAAAGAGACAGCGTGGCGAATGGAGATTTGGGTGTGGCACGAGATGTGCAGGGAAGAGTCCTATGCAGTCAGGCTGCTCACTGTGTCCTCGGTGGCGGAGTGGTCAACGCGTCTGCCTAGTAAGCAGGAGATCCCGGGCTCGAATCCCGGCCGGGCACAAATTTTCATTGCCGCACATTGGTATTACATCTAAACCTAGTAAAGTGAAGCCATAAGTCATCGCAAATTGCGATTATTTCTTACTAATAATAAGTCGTCAAAATTTGGAATAGTGCGGGAACCTTCACACTTCACACGCAAAAACTTTTTAGTCAACACTGTTTTAACATTGAAACAATTTAATCACTATTAATATTTGTCACAGGCATTCTAGAAGCTTTGAGTGAGAGACAAGCGAGGATCGCTTTGCTACTAATCGATTCATCAGCCATGTTAGCCATTTTTCCAAATCATTATTTGCAATAAATACCTAACTACGAAAGAAATTTTGAAAGTGGGTTTTTTGCCAACAGAAAGAGGTACCGAATCTGAAATTGCGTACTTGCGATAGATTAAGAGTAAATAAGAAGTACCAAATAAGCGTAATAATTAGTCTGGCTTTACCTGTGTTGCAATTCTTTGTTGGCTGCAGTTGAATTTCTCGTGCTTGCGTGGCTCCAAATTTTAGTTTAATTTCTGGGGTAACAATAATTTTACATCACATTCGGTCAGCAGTTGTCCATGAAAAAATAAACAAAATATGCAGATTAGATAACATGCATTGGTAAATAGTTACAAAGATAAAAAAAATTTTAGACAATAATATTAATTATGCCACATAAATTAAATTTCACTTTTACCTCTCGAAGTCCTGTCACAGTCGCCAATTCTTCTGTAATGATACTTTCTCTATTTTTATGGCTGGTGGTGTCATAAGGAACAAAGTTAAATGCCAGTATTGAAATTTAGCCAACCGTGAAATAAGGCAATGAATATCAATTTTGAAAAAAATAATAACACTGTGAAAAGCACGAAAGATTCCGCCATCAGTATTTAGTAGCAATGGTAGTTAGAATAAAGACAGCACCAGAAAGCATCATTACAAAAGAAACTAGCGGAATCTGTTTGTTACCTGGTATACATTCATAAATGGGAGCCGACACACTGTAGATGTACTTGAGTGAAGTAATTAATCTCTTCTTTATTGTAAATTGATGCTTTGTTGCATGATCTTTGAATACTAAAGTTTCAGAACCGTGTTTAATTTCAGTTACTATTGATGTTGAAAGTTACTAAATTATCGGACTTCGTTTTTAAAAGAAAGGAGAATTACTGCAGGCATTGAAATAATTTTAACATAAAATGTGCGTAAGTTGTGACGATACTGCTGGCCCTCTCATCTCAACGTTATCGTACGATACCGTCTGCACGGCCCTCTCACCTCAATGTTATCGTACGATACCGTCTGCGTCGGACCCGGAATCGTGAGGTTCAATAGTGATACATGTTTCGTGTGAAGTTAGTTAAAAACGAAATAGCCACCCTAGGAATTAGTGTAGGACAGTGTCTCGGTGATACTGTGATTAAAACAAGTGCGATTTCATTAATTAAGAGATTTGCATAAGACGTTTCCAGATAGTTCTATAAACAATAGTTTTGTCATTGTATGTTATTTCAATAAATAGACAAAAAAATGTTCAAATGTTTGTAGAGCTTATGGGACTTGACTACGGGGTCATCAGTCCCTAAACTTACAAACTACTTATGAACTAGCTAACACTAAGGACAGCACAAATATCCATGCCCGAGGGGTGATTCGAACCCCCGACCGTAGTGGCCGTGCAGACCGTGACTGGAGCGCCTCAGTCCCCTCGGCCACCGCGGCCGGCCAATAAATAGACAGACGAATGGTAAAAAATTTAGTATCTGCCTAAAGACATTAAAATAAATAGCATTGTATATATGTTAGGTTCATAAACAAGTTGTGTTGACCAGCTAATTGTGGTAATTAATGTAATAGTCGAGATTTGAATATTGTTATTCTTTGTATATATGGACTGACATGAGATTTTAAATCTAGTTTCAGAATGGCCAAGATATTTGATAGTACAATTTATGTTAGGAACATGTATGACGTACTCGTTAACTAATTAATTGACATTTGACATTTCGGTTTGTTGTCAAACAAAAAGTAGCGTGATTAAAACTTAAAAAGATATGTGGCATGTAAAATTATTGTATGCATAGTTTTCGTTTTATATTGTTTTTATATTATTATTTTTGTGTACATGTAATATTTTCTTTGTATGTTTGTTAATTGTAAATTAGTATATTCAACTGTTATGAACAATGCATAATGTAACGTCATTATTGCCGATGTTATATATTTGCCTCACCGCCTTGCGTGGGGGAGTTCGAGTTCTGGCTTTCGCAAAGTGCTTTGGAATTTATGTCAGTCTGTGTTGTTGTTGTTGTTGTACGCAAGTTTGAAGTTGTAATGTTTTGGTGGAGAAGCAGCTTTGTTTCAAATTAAAGAAGAAGTGAAAAATTGTACATAACGAGTATTTATTTCTACCACGACGCCCCAGGTGAATAAATTTGCGGCGAGCAGAACCCTGATACATCGTAATGTTGAAAAGCTAAGTATCTCGTTTGGAAGTGGTAGAAAGGAACTGTGATTACTTAAATAGAATATAGTAAAACATTTCAAAGTGAAATGTGAAATCGTGAAGCAATGTACAACAATGCCAAGCATCCTTTTACAAATTATGCTGGAAACAAATATTTTTGATAAAATTGAAAAATTGGGAAAATTTTCATTTTAAATAAATTCGGGATTTCAAATGAAATTGCTGAATTTATTACAATTAAAAGATCCTAACAGCTCACACTTGCATTTCAATGTGGAGAGGTCGAGAGAGAGAGAGAGACGTCCGCTCGATACAACGGCAGAAAAACGAAAGACGAAAAGCGATTCCGTTTTCTTCCCAGCTCATTCAAAAAAAATTGAAAGTATCTTGTGAAACAAAATAGTCAGAGATTCATTGGCAGAGAGAAAAGCGTCACAGATATAATTTTAATAAAAAAAATATTGAATGTAACGCTACAGACCAAAATTCATCTCCAAAAAATTGACAGTGGCACAGTTGAACTATGGGCAAATTGAAAAAGAGGCCTTGGCCATAGTCTCAGCTTTGTTTATGGTCGTTATTTTACCATCTTGACCGACCACAAACCCCTGCTGCCTCTCTTTCGCTGTGATGCAATCCCTACCAAAACGGCTAACGGCTAGACGCCGCCAACAGTGGGCCCTATTTCTGGCTAATTACTCTTATGATATTCAGTATTGCTTGACGACCAATCTTGTCAATGCCGATCTCCTCTCCCGGCTTCCATCAGGTCAGGATCCTTCAGTTGATGCTGACCCTGAAGTGTGCTGCCACTTAGACGCAGAAGAAGAATATACTCTCTTTCCATTGACCCAAAACTAATAGCCAACAGAGAACCCAGTCCTGCACGAGATCATCCGGCTAGTTCAGCAGGGTTGGCCGTCGGGTCGATGGCAGATGTTTACCCCAAGGGTACGGATTCTCTGTCCGTGATGGTGTTCTTCTCATCCAGGGCGAAAACGGCCGGCCATGGGTTGTCATTCCTCCCTCCCTACAACACAAGGTCCTCAGCCTGCTTCATAGTAATCATTGGGGAGTCGTGCTAGCAAAACGTCTAACACGTCAACATATCTGCTGGAATGGGATCGACGCAGTTATCGTCTCTGTGGTAGCAGCCTGCCCCTCCTGCCAAGCTCATCGGTATTTCCCATGGCCAGAGGCGTCAACATCCTGGTCCAGGCCCCATCGGGACTTCACAGGCCCCTTTCTGGACTCCTCGTGCTGTATTGGAATCGTAGCCAGCTCTGGGTTTCCTTACGTCTCCTGGATATCCTCCACATCATTGACCCAGGTCATCCAGTGCTCACTGGCATCTTCGCCATTGAAGGCCTACCAGGGACAATGGTTACCAACAATGGCAGAATTCACAGCCTGCAGTGCGTCCAATGGCATTGCCCTGGTACACACAGCGCCTTTCCACCCCATGTCCAATGGTCTAGCAGAGTTGTTTGTACGGACTTTCAAGAATCAAATGTCGATGCTCTCCGCACACCAAGCACTGGACGATGCTTTGTCCATCTTTTTGGGCTCTTACAGGGCAACTTCACAGTGGGAACCAGTCTGGCGGAGCGGCTCCATGGGCGTCCACAGCGTTCACTCCTCTCCCTCCTCCATCCACAACGACCTGTATAGCACACTGGATCCTGGTGGTCTCCCGCTGCAGATCCAGCGGTGGTCACAAAACTACTGGGACGAGCATTGGTGGAGGTTCAACTTTCAGATGGCTCCCTTTGCTGCATGCATCTGAACCAGGTGCGCCCCCGGAGCTGTAAGTTGGAGACTGCAATCGAGTCACCACCTCTTGCTGTTGCAGGCCCGTCGACCAGGCAGCCGGGAGCCCCTGCAAGACCAACCCCTTCTACAGCCCCTCCAATGTCAATGGACGATGGTGGGCAGCTAAATCCTACACCCTGGACAATACCGATAGACGTCGACCGCACACCCCTGGCGAACCACACACTACCAGGCTCATCCGATGCCATGGACGTCGATACAGACTCTGACCCTGGCCTCCGTCTGGCTCATCTCTTTGCGGGGGAGGGAGATCATGCACCGGTGGCTCGTCTGTCAAGCAGACAATGCGCAATGCAGGATACAAGCACATGGATGCGTACCAGTGAGAAGTCCCACAGCGGCGGTTCCGGAGTCACCAGAGGACGCGACGAGCACCGCCAGAGAGCGCACTAAACCGGAACTATTTTCCTCCGCACAGTCACGAGAGACCAGCTCGAGACTGCTATGTATCACTGCGCGCCGACTATTTAGAGGGGGATGCAGTGCAAGACGACGGCAGTCTCCGCCGACCGCCTACGAGAACCATAGCTGAGGGATCGCAACCGACGCCTGCCAGCGACGCCGCGCCTCCAGGACTTCCGGCAACGGAATACGTCGTCTGGTTCCGTCTCCCTAGCCATAATCTCAAGGCTGTCGTTATCTCCTTAGCTTATACCTAATTGGTGAAGAAGAAAACTCTTAGGTGAGGTTTGTTGTTATTGCCTTAGATTCAGAAGCTTGTTATTTGTTTTGTTTCCAGAAGATGATTGGTTTGTCTTGTCAATAAACACAATCTCCGTATCAGACAGTGTGTTTCAGTTGTTATCTCCTGAGGGGAGACATAACAATATAAAACGTAGGGAAGAAAAGTGTTTCTAAAGAAGCGGATCTTGTTAACATGCAATATTAATTTAAATCCTTTCTGAAACCATTTGTCTGGAGCATTATACGGGAGTGAAACGTGGACAATAAGGAGTTTAGACAAAAAGACGATAGAAGATTTTGAAATGTAGTGCTATAGACGAATGATGGAAATCAGATGTGTAGATCTCGTAACTAATGAGGAGATGCTTAACCTAATTGGGGAGAAAAGGAGCTTCTGGCATATTCTGACCAAGAGAAGGGATAGATTGGTAGGACACCTTCTGAGACATCAAGAAATTGTCAACTTAGCATTAGAAGGAAGTGTTTAGAGTAAAAATTGTAGAGGGAGACCGAGGGACGAATATAGTTAGCAAATTCAAAAGGACGTAGGTTGCCGATGAAAAGACTTGCACAGGACATGGTAGCATGGAGAACTGCATCAAACCAGTCTGCAGACTGAAGACTACAACAACAACAAAATGTAACTAATAAGAAATAGACAATATAGGTAGAATAAACGACGAATCCCTCTCTGAAAGCACTGGAGATTCTAGGAAATGCCATTACAGTCCTGGAATCAATGAAAGGAACTCCAGACATTCACCTCCCCAGGGTAGAGAGGGGGGGTAACGCTTGCATAGCAAGCGGCTAACGAATGCAGGGACCGAATATCCCCTGGGATAAGGGAATCCCCTATATCAAGTGCCAAAGGCCTCCATGAGGACGGATGAGAGGGTATAGGATAGGGCACTCAATTGCCCTTGGAGTGTGAAATCACTCATAAAGGCGAAAGAATCAGCAAACTCAACGGCATAGAATGGAGAAAGCAAGATGGAAAACCACTCCATTAAAGATACTTTTGGATATCCGATGTCAAGCAACAATGATGGCAGACTTTGTAACTAAACAATAAGGAGGTAAAATAGTTCATTCGGATGTCTGACAGGAGACAGATTCAAAGCCCGTTATCAAAGATGATAGAAGGCATGTCAGAATGGGAACCTGGAGCATCAGATCCCTTAAAATCTGTGGAAAACGCGAGAATGGTAAAAAGGAAATTGAAGAACATAATATAGACAAATGTTCAAATGTTTGTAGAGCTTATGGGACTTAACTACGGGGTCATCAGTCCCTAAACTTACAAACTACTTATGAACTACTTACGAACTAGGACGGCACAAATATCCATGCCCGAGGGGGGATTCGAACCCCCGACCGTAGTGGCCGGGCAGACCGTGACTGAAGCGCCTCAGTCTCCTCGGCCAACGCGGCCGTCCATAATATAGACATACTAGGAATAAGTGAAATACGATGGCCTGAAAAGAGAAACACTTGGAGTGGTAATTTTAGAATTGTAGACTCTGGAGAAGAAGGAAGTTATGCAGGTGTAGGAATAATAGTAAGGAAACACTTTGGCACCCATGTTAGGAGCTACGTGCATTACAGTGATAGAATAATAATGTTAAGAGTAGAAAATGACCCTATTAATACCGTAATAATACAGGAATACATGCCAACGTCTAGTCATACCGATGAATAAGTGGACCAAGTATATGAACAACTAGAGGAAATAATGGAAATGGTTAAGGATGAAGACAACCTCATCATGATTGGAGATAGGAATGATTCTGTAGGTGAAGGGGGAAGATGGAAATACCGTGGGTAAATACGGACTTGGTAGGACTAATGTCGGAGGACAACTAGTTGACCTTTATAAAGAAAAGGAACTAATAATTGCAAACACATGGTTCCAGCATCCCAAGAGAGTAAGATACACCTGAATTGCACCGGGAGACAGAATACAATACCAAGTAGACTACATAATGGTAAGAGGAAGATATCGCAACTAAGCTAAACAATGCAAAAGCTACCCTGGCGCTGTTGTAGCTACAGATCACAATCTACTTATGCTAAAATCTAATCTAAGAAGAAAGGGAAAAAATACAAAAGGAAATCGCAAATATGATGTCAAAAAGTTAGAGCAAGACAGTAATAAGGAAAGATACCGAAAGCAGGCACAGCAGAAAGTTAAAGAAATACCAAATGGTACATTAAGTGAGAAATGAATTGGATTGGAACACTCAGTCCTTGAAGCAGCTGATCAAGAAATAGGAAAGAACAAACTACAAGCAACACAACCGTGGATTAGTGATCACATACTTCAACTTATGGGAGAAAGGAAAAAGTTCAAGAATTCAATGAGTGAAGAGAGAATAAAATACTATAAAAGGTTCCAAAATATGGTCATCAGGGAAGCAAAGAAAGATGAAGAAGAATATACGATGAGGCGGTGCAAGGATGTAGAAGAAAAGTTAGAGAAAGGAAAAATAGAAACTTCATTTAAAACTTCCGGGCTCATAAGCCGTGGTCGATTTATAAAACTTTCCCCTAACGTTTAACCTTCGGCTGCGGAAGACATCTTCAGAGGTAGAATATAGCATTTATTACTCCGAAACTTGGGCACTCGGCATTTGCGACAAGAGAAGACTAGAAGCATTTGAAATGTGGTGTTGGAGAAGGATGCAGAAAATCCCTTGGACGACAAAGATGACAAACGAAGTAGTTCTTAGATAAATTGGCGTAAAAAGAGCACTTTTGAAAACGATAATGAAGAGAAGCGACAAGTTAATAGGTCATTTGTATAGGCACAATGAGTTTATACTCAATGTTATGGAAGGAATGGTAGAAGGAAAAAGAGGCAGAGGAAGCTGCAGATTACAGTACTTAAAACTGATTCAAAGAGATATAGGAATAGGATAAACTCGAGAAGAGACAAGTGTGGAGGAGAAGAATTGCTGCCAACCAATGTTCGGATTGAGAACTGAGAACGAGGGAGCGAGAGAGAGAGAGAGAGAGAGCGAAACGACGAATATACCTTAGTTGGTGACAGCAGTGGTCGGTGGAGCAGCCGACATTGTTAGACATTAATTCTTACAATAAAATGGCTATATATAATAGCTGTTTCTTTACAAGATTAAAAACAAAAGATAAAATCGATTACGTTACATTCATTAAAGCATTTGTCATATTCAGCAATTTCGTCAACATATAAAATTAAAGATATGTTGGAACTTAGAGGTTGCCATCTATGGCGAAACCCAGGATCTTGGTAGTTGTGTGGTGTCAAGTGCCTTGATTGACGCCATGGTTTCCACGGAGATGCCGTAGTTTTATCGATATGATTACATTATATAAGATTAGTTGGTTTGTTCGATAGATCCGAGATGAGTTGATCCTCGTGGATGTAGAACATGTCATTTTTTGTTACAAGTTGATAATATAATATTACTAATACAGGTGCATACACTTTTTACAAGCTGAATATAATAACACTAATAGTATGAATACAGATACATGGATCGTTCTGCTTAAGAATTCGTCAGTGACGTAGAAGGAGTTGGCCACTAGAAAGTCTTTTAGGTTCCTCTTAAACTGATCTTTATTTGTAGCTTAATTTTTTATGGTTCTTGGTAAATTATTGAAAATGTATGTTCCTGAGTAGTGGACCCTTTTTGAACTAAAGTGAGTGCTTTTAAGTCCTTGTGTAGATCATATTTGTTCCTAGTATTGTAGGTATGAACTGAGCTGTTTGTTGGGAAAAGGGATATATTATTTATGACAAATTTCATTAAGGAATAAATATACTGAGAGGCAGTAGTTAATAAACCCAGTTCCTTGAAGAGGCTTCTGCAGGATGTCCGTGAATTTACACCACAAATAATACGTATTACACGCTTTTGGACTCTGAAAACTTTTTCTTGACTTGAAGAGTTACCCCAAAACATTATACCATATGGCATTCTGGAATGAAAGTAAGCGAAGTATGAAAGCTTTTTTATTTTTATATCTCCTATGACTGATAGCATTCGTATTGCAAATACAGATTTGTTAAGTCGTTTCTGCAGTTCTGTGGTGTGCTTCTCCCAACTGAATTTATTATCAAGCTTTAATCCCAGGAATTTTATACTGTCAACCTCTTCTATCTGCTCTTCTTCGTACTTTATGCATATACCGGATGGGAATCTCTTACATGTTCTGAACTGCATGTAGTGAGTCTTTTCAAAGTTCAATGTTAATGAGTTGGCTTTAAACCATGTATTAATGTTAATGAAAATACCATTGGCAGACCTTTCTAAAACTAAGCTTGACATGGTATTTATTGCAATACTTGCATCATCTGCAAACAAAACGAACTCTGCTTTTGGCAGGGTAACTGATGAGAGGTCATTAATGTACATAAGAAAAAGCAATGGCCCTAAGATGAATCCTTGTGGAACACCACATGTAATTTTTCCCAATCTGATGATGATTGTTGGCTTAATGCACTAGTCTCTTGCACTGACACCCTTTGTTTCTTGTTTTGCATCAATTCCCGTGACACCATAGAATTCTAATTTACTTAAAATGATGTTATGGTTCACACAATCAAATGCCTTTGATAAATCACAGAAAATACCTGCTGCTTGTAATTTATTATCTAATGAATTAAGTACATTCTCACTGTAAGTGTAAATAGCCTTCTCGATATCAGAAACTTTCAGAAATCCAAACTGTGTTCTAGACAATATGTCATTTGAGGTTAAGTGGTTGAGAAGCTGCTTGTACATTACCTTTTCTAGACTTGAGAATGCCGGTAAAGGTGAAATCAGTCTGTAGTTTGATGGTATCTCTTTGCCCACTTTCTTGAATAGAGGTTTAATATCCGCATATTTTAAACAATCAGGAAATGTTCCAGTTGTAATAGACTGGTTATACAAATAACTTAAAATTGTGTTAAATTCATAACAGCATGCTTTAATTAACTTTGTTGATATTTTATCGTAACCACTAGAATGCTTTGTTTTTAAATATTTTATTATAGAAGTTATTTCTTGTGGTGAAGTGAGTGACACATTTATGTTCCTGAAATTATTTGTAAATGCTAGTTTCAAATATTATTTCCTGACCCTGACAATCCCAAACTATCAGTAACAGATATAAAGTACTTGTTAAATAGATTTGCCACACTATCCCCATCAGTTACTAATGTATCATATACTTTCAATGCTATCTGCTCCCGTTCCTTTCTGTTGCTACCCGTCTCTTCTTTCACTACGTCCTATGCTCTGTGTTCCAATGTGCATGAGGATGTATACTGGCGACTGGCGTGGATAGTTGCTGGCATGTACTGGACGCTGTGGACGAGCCCTTCGAATTATGTAGTCTATTCCTGACTCTTAATAGAAAATTGAAAATTTATTTAAATTTATTAAAAAAAATATGTTAACATGAAGTGCAGACTGGCTAAGCAGTAGTGGCTAGAGGCTAATGCAAGGCAGTAGAAGAATGTATAACTAGAGGAATGGTAGATATCGCCTACAGGAAAATAAAAGAGGCATTTTGAGACAAGAAATGCAGTGTTATGTATATCAAGAACTAAGATGGAAAACCAATTCTAAGCAAAGAAGGGAAAGCTGATAGATGGAAGGAACATATAGAGGGCCTATACTAAGGAAATAAACGTTAAGATAGTATTCTAGAAATGGAAGACGAAGTAGAGAAAGATGAGATAGGACATGCGATACTGCGAGAAGAATTTGACAGAACACTGAAAGATTTGAGTCAAAACAAGGCCCCGGGAGTAGATGATATTTCCATTCTAACTGTTGATATTGAAAGTTGTTAATAATTAGAATAATGTAAAGATTGTTATTTATCAAATATATCTATAATGATTGGTGTTGTAATTGAGACATTAATGTTTAGTACTGTACTCGCAGCTTGTCAATAAAATTGCTTGACTGTTCTTTAGTGGCTTCTCAAACTATTGTTTCGTGTGCAGTTGTGTGTGCATGGGTCAGTGAGTGTCGTGGCTGTATATGTTAGACTGTGGTTCTATGCTCAGACACCAGAGTTATACAACCAGGTTACATAAAGATCTCTGGGTGCTGACGTTGACACCTAATAGACTGTGCCATCTGTGTCGTAGTCAGAAGCTGGCTAATCGGAAGCATTTCATGAGCTATTTAGGAGCGCTACGTCATCAGTACCGACAGTCAGTTGCGCCCCTCGAAGACGATGGAGGTAGACGTCGAAAGCTCGAGGTTTTATCAAGAGCTGATGCAGTAAGAAGTCCGACAACGTTTTATTCGACGCATTCGTCGCGAAAGTCTTCGTTCCCAGAGATATAGTTGACACCTCGAATATAATCAGCTTCAATACTGATGACCTTTTTGCAACTGTGTGAACACGTCGTACAACATTTGCGCGCCTTTCTCTGTTGACGAATACACTCAAACCTCGGTATGTCGAATCTCTAGGGAAGAGGAAATTAATTCGATATATCGAGGGTTCGATATAACGAGGTGTTCCAGAAAAAAGTCACGCTTTTTGTTACTGTACTTTTGTGTGTGATTTAGGTGTATGCTTAGTTTTAGTAATCCTGAAATTTTCAAGCTACCCATTACTCGCCCGAAACATATCGCATCCCAACGCTGCTGCAAAATAATCTGCCTTTTCTTTCAAAACAAGTGCAACATTGTCACATTATTATTCCTCAGTTGCCGGAACCACTACAATCTGTCCCTTCATCTGCGGTAATCGCGCAGTCTTCATTCTTCATTATTATTGACAGTCTGCTTGCCGGAAACCCAAACTAAACTGCTAACTTTTTTTTCTTTACTCCTGCTCTCACTTCGTCAATTAACTTATGCTTTGCAGCAATTGACAGACATTTCACTGTACACCCATGACTGGCATTCTCAGCTCACACTGAATGAAAACAAACACTGCTTAAAACCACAAGTGCACGGAAGTCGTAGCAACTGCAGAGCGACCCAGATCTCAGACATGCACAGAGACAGGGAGGAGAGGCCTGGGACTGCCCTATTTGCGCGCACTTCGATACACACAGGTAGCACAAAAAAAGACTACGATACATAGAGGTGACTTCGATATAAAGATTTTTCCCCCACTGAACTTCGATACACAGAGCCTTCCAAAAACTTCGATATAATCGCGCGTTTTATTCGAAATATCAAGGTTTTGAGCTTCCTAGGGAGGGTAATGAAGGAAAAATTGGACATAGACAGGTATTCGATGTATCGAGGTTCGATATATCGAGGTTTGACTGTACTGCCTGTGTTTGAAATTCTACAGATTGTTTTAACACAGTAACGTAACTCGAAATTTCTGAAATGGAATTGGCATTTATTAGTATGCATATCCTTAGTTCCTGCCTGAAAGGGAAGTAGGAAGTCGTAGCTATTTAAAATGAAGTAATTAAAAATCAGTAACTTACTTGAATTCTATGGTAGCAGCAGCAGTTGACCACAAAGTTATTTTTTCATGATAATTCGTTAAATAGTGTCGCCAAGAAATAACGTTATTCGGTTAACGCGAAATTTTTATTTCCACAGCTGACTACACGGTCGACTTGGTAGTTCCACCTATTGTGCCGCTAGATGGCTGTAGTCCTGGACCAGCACCTTCCGTAGCTTATAGTTGCCTAATAGCAGTTCTGTTTCACACAGGTTTGTTTTAACAGGAAACTTGTGGTACTGTTAGGTAAGGCACTAGATATACCGAGCTGAAAAATCATCCATTTTGAATCCCAATCCGACGAAGTGTTGTATGCTTTGTGTGGTGCAGTGGAGTGAATCAAGATAATATTTTGTGATTTTATTGTTTCACACTGTGAAATGGTTGGATGTGTTGCTCCAAACTGCTCACATAATAGCAGACATGCTCGCTATAAGTTTTACCGGTTTCCTTCAAACATAAATCGGTGTAAAAGTTGGCTTGTAAATTCCAGACGCCAAGTGTGGACACGAAAATGGAGTAACTATCTGTGTAACATTAAGAGAAAAACCTTTTTTTATCTGTATTAGAAATAGTTAGCCTCACAGAGAGGTAGTAAGGGAAACATATATCTATAAATGTAATCAATGGTTTAATTTTGCTACAGATTGTTAACACAACATACAGTGCGTTTAAAGTAAGCTACTTTTCTTGATTTTATTTAAACCGACTAAGGAGTTATTCCAAGGGTTGTTAATTGTTTTTTAAGTGATGCATGAGTGCAGCTGGATTTACCCGAATAGTGGTGTTTAAATTATATTATTTCACATTAGTTCAGAGTTTAATAAATGTGACTCTCAACACGAGAATATGTAGGCCTAAGCCAAGCTGTGAACAGGACGTCTGAAAAAAAAAATTGAACTTCACAGAGAATTCGAACAGGAAAGAAGTCGTACATGAAAGACCTTAAATTAAAAACTTTGCATTCCACATTCACTTTATATCAAAGTTAATACTATTAGAGAGACTTTATTTAGTCATTATCTAACGAAACCAGACACATTTTTGACGTAAAATCTCCCTGAAATATGGTGTGTGTAAAATATGCGAGACATTAGAGGGGGAATATAGAAGGTACAGTATCGCAATTTAAAATTATTCCATAACGCTTTTCGAATGAAACTCTTAGTTACTGTAAATGTATGTGGAATGACCATTCGTAAACCAGAAAATACGACATTTTAACGTATTTTAACTGTATGAGGTAACTATTTATAACAGTAACACATGCTTTAATTTGAATTGTAAATGAATGTATCCTATCTCTAAAAATCCATTTAATCACTACTAACTTTTAAGTTGCTTGCCTCTTACAGTCAAAACTGTTGTTGTTGTTGTGGTCTTCGGTCCGGAGACTGGTTTGATGCAGCTCTCCACAATACCCTATCCTGAACAAGCTTCTTCAACTCCACATAAGAACGGCAACCTACATCTGTCTGAATCTGCTTACTGTATCCATCTCTTAGTCTTCCTCTGCGGTTTTTACCCCAAACACTTCCCTCCAATACCAAATTCACGATTCCTATATGTCTAAGAATGTGTACTACCAATCGATGCCCTCTTTTACTCAAGGTATGCCAGAAATTCCTTTCCTCCCCAATTCTGTTCAGTACCTCCTCATTAGTTACGTGATCCACCCACCTAATCTTCAGCATTCTTCTGTAGCACCACATTTCAAAAGCCTCTATCCTCTACTTGTCCGCACTTCCTGAAAGTTTGGCCGTACCTTTTTGTAACACCCTGTATACTCAGATCGTAAAAAAATTAAGCAGCTTCTATGTTACTAGCCAAAGAGAAAGGTCTTTACAGTTTAATGAACATGAGACTCTATATGTAAAAACTGAACTAAAATAAAAATATTGTTAATTATTTTTATTTATTTTTTTTTTTCGAACAGCGATCTTAAAAATTTTAATAATTAAAATAAGACAGTCTAGATCGCAAAAAAATGTTGCGTTTATTACTGGATGGCAATAAACGCAACATATTGCGATCTAGGCTGCCTCATTTTAATTATTAAAACTATTGTTTTCCATAAGATTCCCCCACTCGGTGGCGCCGCTGACCTGCTAAGCAGCGGGTCGCCGTATATGAACAATCGGTATGCAACTTCAGTAGAGCAGTAATGATAGCGGCAGCATCAAAGCTGGTCGCTGCAGCATTAAAACGGCTCACAGTAACAGTAGCACAAGTTCTCAGTGGCGACATTACCTTGCCAAATCATTGTCAGGTTCACATGTGCTTGGCAAATTATACTTACTTTGTGATTCATTACATGTGTAGTATTTCAAAGTTTCTGTGCCGACATGTTAAAAAAAAAAAAAAAAAAAAAAAAAAAAATCGAAAAATCTTTGGTACATGCCGGGTGGGGTGGTTTCTCCCCCATTAGCCCCTCCTTCTCCCCGCCTCCTTGGTTGCGCCACTGTACCGAACTCCTGCAAATTATACGAACCTGTAATGTTGCGGACAAACATTTGTTTACGAACGTGAGCAACAGGTTAGAAACCAGTGACGGCAATATTGCCGCGAGAGACCACGAACACAAACTGCCGGCGTGGCGCAGGGGATAGCGTCGCGGACTGCGGAGCTGAAGGTCGCCGGTTCAATCCCGCCCACCGGCAAAAATTTATTTCTTTGTAATTTACAATTCCAGAAGGTTCTACATCTTTCTTATGTTCACTTGTAAATTCTACTTGTTTCTTATGTTAACTGTTCTTCTAATTTCTGCGAAATTTTGTCTGTGTATAAATAGCAGAGCACTCTGCCTGAGAGGCAGTCAGTGCTGCGTGTATGTTGAGTTCGTAATAAACGTGCTTTCAGTATAAGTGCTGTGTTTAGTTGCCTTCGAAGTCAAGCCTACTTCCTTTGCAACATGACATTGTTTGGTGGAGGCGCCGGGTACACTGTGCAACAGCTACATCACCGTGGCTCCGATTAGGCAACGTAAAAGCCGTCGCTTACACGGACTGGAACCAGAATACAAGGGATACACCGAGTACATCCTTCCAAAAGTCCGTATTATCAGGAGAATGATGGAGACGAAACCAGCAATAAGCCAGCTGCACATCAGACACCCGTCGGTGTTCTCTGGAGATGCTGGACAGGACCCTAACAAATGGCTAAAAGGGTTCGGCCGAGTAGCCAAGTACAACAGGTGGGATCATACGATGTGCTTGGCCAACTTTTATTTCTACCTGGATGGAACAGCCCAGCAATGGTTATAAAACAACGAAGACAAGTTGAATGACTGGGAGACGTTCCAGGAGGAACTTAAGAAGACGTTTGGAGACCGCCAGCGACAAATCCGCTCGGCGGAAGAACAACTGAAGAACCGGGCCCAACGACATGGTGAGCCGACACAATCGTACATACAGAGTGTTTTGGCCCTGTGTAACGTAGTCAATCCGAACATGACTGAAGCGGACAAAATCACGCACCTGATGAAGGGAATTGCAGAAGATATGTACCAAGCTCTTCTGATAAAAGACGTCGCTACGACAGAAGAGTTCATCAAGTGGTGACAGCGTATTGAGGAGATGCAACAAAGGAGGGTTGCACGCAAGAAGTATGACAGGCTACCAAATGTAGTCCCTATGGCCGTTGTGGAAGACCAGCAGGACTTGGCTTCTCTCATACGACAAATCGTGAGAGAAGAATTACAACAGTGCATGGCAGCCGGGACTATTAGACCGAGCGAGCATCAGATTATGGCCATGGATGTGAGCCCTGTAAGTCACGAGGTGGCCGACACCGCTGAGGACGAGGTATTTCAAACATTAGCTCCTGTCGGCCCCGTCAATCGCACCCGACGTGAAGAATGGCGTCGCCCTGCTATGACTTACGCTGCAGCCGCCAAACGGCAGCCCATGAACCGACCGACGCGACCACAGCCAACTCCTCCGGTAACTATGACGCCCCGCAGAAGAACAGACGTCTGGAGGACAGAAGACAACACACCACTGTGTTTCCACTGTGGACGCCCTGCAGAGAGAGGAGGCGAGTATTCGATGATTATTTTGCCGCAAGACGTCAGCCGTCGGAGCAGTTCTATCCAAGGCAGTCACCTGCTGATGAGTTCAGTCGACCTATGGGAAGAAGCCCATCGCCGTACCCTAGACGAGGTCGCTCCCCGACGCGCCGCAGCCGTTCACCGTCGCCGTACAGAGGTACCAGCCGCTCCCCTAGCCGCCGCGCCCAGGAAAACTAAGCGAGGCGACCATCTACGGAGGTGAGGCCGCCGCAGATGAAAATCCTCCATGGACGACAGTCGCCAAGATGTCGGGAAATCTCATCGACGTCATAATCGACGGCCACCCTGTCCGGGCACTTGTTGATTCAGGAGCCTCTTTTTCTGTATTATCGGATAATTACCGCCGCACACTCAAGAAGACAATGTTCTGTGATACGGGAGCAACTGTGCTGAAGGTCGCGAATGGAAAGTACGTCCATCCAGCAGGAACTTGTGTCGCAAGATAACCATCAACAACAGGACGCAGCCGTTTGAGTTTGTCGTGTTAACAGAATGTAGTCACAATGTCATCCTCGGATGGGACTTCCTTCAGGCATCCCAAGCTATCATTGACTGCGGAAGATCTGAGCTGCAAATTGAAGTTGTACCGCCAGATACACGTAATACAGAATTTTCTGGGATGTTATTCGTCGTTGACAATGTGACGATACCGCCGTTGACAATGAGAAGAGTTGCAGTCACAAACACAGATGACTGGTTAAACTGTGAAGTTCTTGTTGATAGTAAAAACTTAATCAGGCTCACAAAAGAAATTTACGTACCAGCGGCTATCATAAGCATTACCGGTGGTCAAGGAGAGATTTGGATCACAAATTGTCACGAGCAGTCGCAACTTATCCCCAAGGGAATGTGTATCAGGACAGCTGAACCAATCCAGGACGGTGAGCTCAATATCATCAATGAAGACCCATGCCCTGCTATTAGTACAGACAACAAGCTGGAGAAAACAAACCTGGAACTGCCAATAGGGCCTGGACTGACAAAGGAACAACGCCAGCGGGTGTTAGGTATACTACGCCAATTTTCGGGTGCATTCACACCTTAGACACCTTAGACTGCTTGAAAGGAGCTACATACTTCTCAACTATGGACATGCAGACAGGTTACTGGCAAATCGAGGTTGACGAAGCTGACAGGGAGAAGACGGCTTTTATTACACCTGACGGTCTCTATGAATTTAAAGTAATGCCATTTGGCTTATGTAATGCTCCAGCCACATTCGAACGCATGATGGACAACTTGTTTCGACACCTTAAGTGGACGACGTGTCTCTGCTATTCAGATGACATTGTCGTTTTCTCGAAAACATTTGAAGAACATCTGAGTCGCCTGTCAACTGTGTTGAAGTGTGTTCAGGCTGCAGGTCTCCGCCTCAATCCAAAGAAGTGCCTCTTCGTCGCCAAAGAGATAAAAATCCTGGGGCACCTAGTCAACGGAGATGGTGTCCGTCCTGATCCAGATAAAGTAAGGGCAGTCACAGAATTTCCAACTCCTCAGCACATTCGTGATGTGAGAAGTTTTCTCGTGCTGTGCTCATACTACCGACGTTTCATAAAAGGATTTTGTAACAAGGCACGTCCATTACGAGAACTTCTGCAGGGAGACGCCAAGTTTTACTGGGATGAGACAAAAGAAAGAGCTTTCCGAGCAGTTAAGGAGGCTCTAAATTCCGCACCAGTGCTAGCCTTGTACGACGAGAATGCAGAAACGGAACTTCACACAGACGCCAGTGGCTATGAGATTGGTGCAGTGCTTGTACAAGTTCAGGAAGGAGCCGAAAAAGTGATAGCCTATGCGTCAAGAGTACTCTCAAAGTCCGAGATAAACTACTCTACAACTGAAAAAGAATGTCTCGCGGTTATCTGGGCTATCAACAAGTTCCGGCCGTATTTATTCGGCAAACCATTCACCGTCGTGACAGACCACCATTCTTTGTGTTGGCTGACTAGCTTGAAGGATCCATCAGGTCGACTAGCAAGATGGGCACTAAGACTCCAAGAGTACGATGTCACAGTGGTATTCAAGAACGGGCGCAAACACAAGGATGCCGACTGCCTTTCGAGGAATCCATTAGTGGAACACAACACAATTAATGAAATTTCAGCTCTCACTGAATTAGATGACGTTACAGCTGAACAGAGGGAAGATCCAGCACTATTAAAAATGGTAGAGGCCTTGGAGAAAGGAGAACCGACCAATGGAGAGTTCCAACTTATAAACAGAACATTGTACAAGAGCAACTACAATCCACTGGGCCCCAAATGGCTACTTGTTGTTCCAGCTCATCTCCAGCCAGCTATTCTCAAATATTTCCATGATGCTCCAATATCCGGTCATCTGGGATTCGTGAAGACCCTAGACAGAATTTAGACGCAGGTATTACTGGAAAGGTCTCTACCGATCTGTCAAGTCACTGTAAAGAGTGCCAGCGACGGAAGCATGTGCCGCAATTACCTCCAGGACATCTCGTACCGATTCCGCCGGCAGCAGCTCCATACCACCGAGTTGGGATCGATCTTTTAGGGAGGTTCCCGAAGTCGACAACCGGTAACCGTTGGATAATAGTCTGCACTGACTACCTCACACGCTACGCTGTCACCAAACCTGTGCCGACTGCAGAAGCTCCAGAGATCGCAAAATTCCTTGTAGAAGACATTATTTTGAAGCATGGAGCACCACGTGTCATGATATCTGATCGTGGGAAAGTATTCCAGTCAAAACTAGTATCAGAGGTAATGTCACGGTGCAACATTGTCCACAGAATGACAACTGCATACCATCCTCAGACAAATGGTCTTACGGAACGTTCTAACAAAACGTTAGCCAACATGCTGTCGATGTACGTCGATGTTGAGCAGAAGGATTGGGATACAATTCTGCCAGTCGTGACATTTGCTTACAATACCGCAAGACAAGACACCACAGGCTTCGCTCCGTTTTTCCTGCTCCATGGCCGTGAAGCTGAGACGACAATGGATACACTGTTCCCGTTCCAACCAGACGACACTCAGGATGACTATGTTAAACAGCTCATCACCAGGGTCGAAGAAGCAAGACAGCTGGCTCGCATACGGACTCTGGACGCCCAAGAGAAAGACAGTCAGCGGTATAACGACAAGCACCGACCTGTTGTGTACAGCCCAGGAGATCTGGTATGGATTTTTACCCCTGTACGGAAGGTTGGACTGTCAGAAAAGTTATTGAAGCGATACTTTCGTCCGTATCGTGTCATACGCCGCCTGTCAGACGTCACATACGAAGTTGAGGATTATGAGCCGTCGTCGAAACGTCAAAAACGAAGAGACATTGTTCACGTCCTGCGCATGAAGCCTTACTACGATCCTGAAGAGCAGGTAGACGGCAATGGCTTCTTGTTGAAGGACTTTAAGGACGGTAATGTTCCTGATGAAGCCAGGACAGGAACGTCTGTAGTCGATAATCGCGGAGAAGAGAAGGATTCTCTTGAACTGTCATACAGAGGACCCATGACACGGTCAAGATCCAGGACATTGCAGCTGGCTCCACAGGGATCATAACAGCGGGTCGCTGTTTCTCCAGGAGAGGGAGCAATGCCGCGAGAGACGACAAACACCAACTGCCGGCCTGGCGCAGGGGATAGCGTCACGGACTGCGGTGCAGAAGGTCGTCGGTTCAATCCCGCCCACCGGCAAAAATTTATTTCTTTGTAATTTACAATTCCAGAAGGTTCTACATCTTTCTTATGTTCACTTGTAAATTCTACTTGTTTCTTATGTTAACTGTTCTTCTAATTTCTGGTAAATTCTGTCTGTGTATAAATAGCAGAGCACTCTGCCTGAGAGGCAGTCAGTGCTGGTGTATGTTGAGTTCGTAATAAACGTGCTTTCAGTATAAGTGCTGTGTTTAGTTGCCTTCGAAGTCAAGCCTACTTACTTTGTAACGTGACAATATCGTTTTTAAATGATTCAAATGTTTGTAATTCTATGGGACCAAACTAAGTTGGTCATCAGTCCCTAGACTTACAAACTACTTAAACTAAGTTAATCTAATCTAAGGACAACACACACATCCATGCCCGAGGACTCGAACCTTCGACGCGAAAGGCCGCGCTCCAGACCGCTCGGCTACTCCCGCACTGCCATTTTTTAATTAATAATATTATTAATAGTGGCTGGATGCTGTTTTCTTCTTCCAAACTAGATTTTGTACACAGCTAAGGTCTTAAAATTTCAGTTTCTGACAAAATAGTATTACGTAACGCTATTCTCTAAGTTTTACTTACGGTCTGCTAACAAAATACACTAACCGAAACGAGTTGACTGTCAGTAGATGCTTAAAGCTACCTGCCCGAAGTCTGCCCGCACCGCTAGTTAGTAATTAGAAATATTTCAGTGTAACCATCCGTCTATAATAACCTGGATGTCGACAGGGCTTTAATCTTACTTCCTTTTCTTCGAGTGGCCTACTAAATCACGTAATCTCAAATCCACAGAAATTGTGTGGGACTATTTGAAGCCGGCTGCGGTGGCCGAGGTGACTGAGGCGCTCCAGTCACGGTCAGCACGGCCACTACGGTCGGGGGTTCGAATCCCCCCTCGGGCATGGATATTTGTGCCGTCCTAGTTCGTAAGTAGTTCATAAGTAGTTTGTAAGTTTAGGGACTGATGACCCCGTAGTTAAGTCCCATAAGCTTAACAAACATTTGAACATTTGATTTGACTATTTGAAACAGTTGGTGAGCAGTGGCAGTCAACGTCCTTGCAATTTTATACCTCCACTGGAGCTGTTCTTCAATGAATATAGTGAATACCTAAAGAACTTTGTAACTTGACATAATTGTCCGTAGAAATATGACTGAAATTTATTTTGAAAAATTTTTATTTGACACCATAATTTATGGTCATGCCACTGTCATAAAAAAATCTAATTTATTTTTTAACACGAGAAGTTTCGACTCACTACTTTATACTTTTCATAAGTATCGCCGCGGCGGAGTGGCCGAGCGCATTGAGGCGCTATGCTCCGATGCGCGAGGCCGTTCCCCGTGGGTGGTTCGAATCCTCCCTCGGGCATGGATGTAAGTAGTTTGTAAGTTTAGGTACTGATGACCCCGCAGATAAATCCCCTAAGCTTTACATACATTTGAATTTCAACAAAAGTTGTTTGGCTTTATAAATCTTGGATCTAACAGCCAGTGGTGGTCATGCGGGTTTCTTCGTCTACCTTTGCTCCAGTTCCTAGTCAAATGTGATTCATAATATATCAGGAAAGTGTTTAGCCAGTTTATTTACAGTCTTCCATTCATTCATTTCAAACTGTCGACGAAGTGCGTCGCAACTTGTCATGTAAAAGGGTTGTAAAAGGGTGAATAATTAGATTATTAGTGACTGTGACATGTTCACCACGTATGGTGTCAAATAATTTGTTTTCAACCTAAAGAAGTCTCTTCCTCGTCGAATAGCATCTCCTGGAGACAAATAATCCGGAGCTAATAAAGAGCGTCAAAACAGACACAGGGACGAGTGAACACAGAGTTGTAGCGAGACTGAATATCGGATTTCCAAATACACCAAAATTAAAAGGAAAGTATGTATATTAAAAAAAGATAAAAATTCTATTGACTTTTTCCAAGAGAATTTCTAGTCTTTCTAAACTGTGTTGTGGTCTTCATTCCGGAGACTGGTTTGATGCAGCTCTTCACAATACCCTATCCTGAGCAAGCCTCTTCAACACCACATAATAACGGCAACCTACATCTGTCTGAATCTGCTTACTGTATCCATCTCTTGGGCTTCCTCTGCGGTTTTTACCCCCACACACACTTCCCTCCAAAGCTAAATTCACGATTCCTTGATGTCTAAGAATGTGTCCTACCAATCTATCCCTTCTTTTAGTCAAGGTATATCAGAAATTCCTTTTCTCAACAATTCTATTCAGTACCTCCTCAAAAATGTTCAAATGTTTGTAAATTTATCGGACCACACTGCGTGGTCATCAGTCCGTAGCATACAAACTAATTAAACCTAGGTAAACTAACCTACGGACACACACACACACACACACACACACACACACATGCCCCAGGGAGGACTCGAACCTCCACGGCGAGCAACCGCGCGCTCCGCAGCGAGGTGCTTTTGACCGCTCGGCTACTCCACCGCGGCCCTCCTCATTAGTTACGCGATCCACCCACCTAATCTTCAGCATTCTTTTGTAGCACCACATTTCAAAAGCTTCTATCCTCTTTCTGTCCGCATTGTTTATCGTCCATGTTTCACACCCGTACAAGGCAACACTCCACACAAATGCCTTCGAAAAGGACTTCCTTAGGCTTAAATCAATATTCATTGTTAACAAATTTCTCTTTTTCAAGAACGCTTTTCTACCCATTGCCATTCTGCATTTTATATTCTCTGTACTGCGCTCATCATTTGTTATTTTACTGCCCAAATAACAAAACTCATCTACCTCCTTTATTGTTTCGTTACCTAATCTAATTCCTTCAGGATCACCTGATTTTCTTAGACTGCACTCCATTACCCTTGTTCTATTCTTGTTGATGTTCGTCTTATATGCACCATTCAGCATACTGTCCATTCCGTTCAGCTGCTCTTCCAGGTCCTTTGCTGTCTCTGACAGAAATACTATGTCGTCGGCAAAACGCAATGTTTTTATTTCTTTACCCTGAACTTTAATTCCTTCTCCAAATTTCCCTTTGATTTCCTTTATAGCTTGCTCAATGTACAAATTTAATTACATTGGAGAAAGGCTACAACCATGTCTTACTCGCTTCCCAACCACTGCATCCCTTTCATAACTTCAACTCTGACAATCAACATTGTCAAAAGCCTTCTCCAAATCTACAAAAGCTAGATATGTAGGTTTGTCTTTTCTTAATCTATCTTCTAGGATAAGTCGTAAAGTGTGTATTGCCTCCCGTGTTCCTACATTTCTCCTGAACCCAAACTGATCTTCCCCGTGGTCGGTATCTACCAGCTTTTGCATCCTTCTGTAAAAAAGTCGTGTTAATATTTTGCAACCATGACTTATTAAACCTTCTAAACTAACAGTATGAATTTAGATCAGATGTGGCTTACATTCAAAGAAATAGACGACTGATAGATTTATACGAAACAAATTAACAACTGGGGGATCTGACCCACCTTGGTTTACAAAACAGGTTATATCACTCTTGCAAAAGCAAAGAAAAATCGCATACCAAATTTAAGCGGACACAGAATCCCCGAAACTGGTGATCTTTTACAGAGACTAGAAATTTAGCTCGAAATTCAATGCGAGAAGCTTACAATAGTTACCACAACGAAACCTTGCCACGTAATTTAGTAGGGAATTCTAAGAGATGCTCGTCGTATGTTAAATATACTAGCGGCAAAACACAATTAATACCATCATTACGCGATAGAAATGATGATGCCACTGATGACAGTTCTGCTAAAGCAAAACTGCTAACCACAGCTTGCCGAAATTCCATCACCAAAGACGACGAAGCAAATACTCAAAATTCGTATCAAGAACTTGCGTAATTTTGAAGTAAATACCCCTGGTGTATTAAAGCAACTTAAATGACTTAACAAAAGTAAGTCTCCCGGTCACGACTGTATACCAATTATGTTCCTATCAGAGTATGCTGATACCTAGCTATGATATACAACCAAACTCTCAGCGAACTTTCCATACCCAAAGGCTGGAAAGTTGCACAGGCTACTCCAATATTCAAGAAAGGCAACAGGAGTGATCCGAAAAAATACAGGCTTATGTCATTGACGTCGGTTTGCAGCACATATCGTGATCTACCTCGAAGAGAACGTCCTGTGAAGCCATAGTCCTGTGAACGTCCTGTGAAGCCATAGTCTATACGGATTCAGAAAGTATCATTCTTGTGAAACACAGCTAGCTCTTTACTTATATGATGTAACGAGTGCTATCGACAAAGGATCTCAAATCGATTCCATATTTCTTGGCTAGGGAAGGCTTTTGACACTGTAACCCACAAGCGTCTTCTAATCATATTGCGCTATGGAATATCGCCTTAGTTATGTGATTGGACTCGTGATTTCCTGTCAGAAAAGAGACAGTACGTTGTAATTGACAGTAAGTCATCGAGTAGAACAGAAGCGATATCTGACGTTCCCAGGGAAGTGTAATAGGACGTCTATTGTTTCTTACGAACATATTTTCTTAGCCCGCACCTAAATAGGAAGACATGATCATCAAAATAAAATAAGAGAAATCAGTTCGAAAACAGAAAGGTCTACACCAAGATATACACTCCGCAATCCACCGTAAAGTGCGTAGTGTAGGGTACAACTACTAGGCATTTCCTTTCCTATTCCACTCCCAAACAGAACGAGGAAAAAAATAATGGTTATACGCCCCGTTCGTGTGATAATTTCTGTTTTCTTGTCTTTTTGCTCTTTACGCGAAATGTAAGTAGGTGGCAGGAAGATCGTTCCGTGCAGTACGGCAAATATCTAAAAGTACTAAACGAACATTCATGGGGTATCACAGTAAATTGATAATAGCCTGGTGCAACATATAGGCTTCATTTCATCATAATCGGATGACGGAAAAAAAGATACATCGTAATCTTCAATGTTATCAGTAGCTGTCTGTTCATCTATTAGGAATACCTAATCTCGTAAACTACTTCACGGATTTGCATGAAGCAACTTTGTTTCGTAAAAATGAGATCACGAAAAAATATTTAGATGTAGGCTATGCTTGAGTATGGATGTCATAACACAGCAAACAAGCGATAGAGGCGCTGTAGTGCACCAAAGAACTAATAGACGCCGCTGCTGTGAAATAAGTTTGGGATAGTACAGCAAGGAAGCGAACGTCTGTGATAGAATTAAGCAATCTTATCTCTGCGAATATCAACAAACATTGAACACAGTGTTACTGATTTAGCTTTGTGTATTAAATACTTAACAAGATTTCTTTGCTTCTTTTGGCATGTTTCATTTTGTATCAAAAACTTTATGAAGATACACAGTTTCTGAGGATGACTTTTACTTACATTTCACATCTTTACGTACATCATTTCGGATATCTTGACTAGGACAACTGAATTTGTTGACAGAGCGATCCAACAAAGGATTTTTACTGAGTGGGGTCTGGAATCCTAAAAAGCCATGATAAGCACATGCCCTTCTTTAACAACCGTTGCAAAGCAGGGACATATAATCCAGTATAGACAGAAGATAATAGTGGTCCTATCACACTCCCCTGGGGCACGCCTAAGGCTATACTCGTCTCTGACGAACACTCGTCGTCGAGAACAACGTACTGCGGTCTGTCACATTTTTAGGAAGTCTTCCAGCCAGTCACAAATCTGCGAACCAATTGCACAATCTCGTATCTTCGTTAGCAGTCTGCAGTGTGCCACTGCGTCAAGTGGCTTTTTGAAATCGAGAAAAGTGTTTCTTTTTCCCACGAGCTATTAAAGAAGGGAACTGTAGGGAAGTATCATAAAAGCGGTTCGATGAACCTGAGCCGGATCGATGATGTCCATCAGCGATCGGCGAGTTTCGATCGACTCATTACCTTTGGCAGAGAGGCTAGTGAGACAAGTGGAAGGGTCTCTGGAGGGAGTGGCTAGGAAGTGTGTGCTGGAGACGAGAGGGACGCTACGGGGGTATGGGGAGTAAACTGGATGTGTACGTTATGTCGCTGACTGGGAAGTAGTCAGTTTCGACTGCACTGCGCGACGTAGCCATACCGAGCAGTGGAACGACTGGCCGAGCTGCCTTGATGTGTTCCGAAGGCTGTGGCGATGACACTGCCGGTGTGTGATGTACAAATTAAGTTTGAACTAGCTACCAACGCGTCTTCCAAGACAGCGGAATCAGCATTTTATGCTACGGCGACAGTGCTATTGTGAGTTTGACAGTTTAACTGTGCGTTTAGCCTGATTTGCGATTCTTCTGCTGGGTGAACGGTCTCGGTTGATAGCGATGTAATTGAATTGTCTCGTCGTAGTTGAACAGAGTGATGGCTCAATCCCCCTTCCTGCAGATCAAGTTGTAGTGTTATGTTTTGCTCTCATGCTGTGTACATCTACTCGCAACTCGTGGTTAGCGAACAAGCTGCTGTTACCAACGTGGTGGTGTCTGAAGGCCATAGAAAATGACGCGAAGTAGTGGCATGTATTCAAGTTAAATCTTCTGGAATTCTGGGGCTGCTACAAGACAGTTAGCTCGAATATGAAAATTTTTTTGGAATATTTATTGTTTTATATCTTGGCTGTATTATTGAAGGTTTAACCAAAGATTCTTGTTTCGAGGTTCATATATTAAACATCAGCTCTTAAGGTATAAGGTTTATACGAGACGCGTCCAAAAAGTAAGTTCCGTTTCAACTTATATCCGCTGCAGCGCTGCGATTGCAGTTCCGCACATGCGCTGTAGACGATGTGTATCAAGGAGAAGAACGTGCGCCATTTGGAGATCGCTGTCAGTTACGTACGCTTTGTTGTGCTTGTTTGAAATGTCGGCGTTGATTGAAAATCCCGCCGCCTGTGAAGTCAGGTCGGTGATTCGGTTTCTGAATGCGAGAAAAGTGAAACCAAGTGAAATTTACCGTCAAATTTGCTATGTTTACGGGCCAAATGCGACGAGTGATTCGATGGTGAGAAGATGAGTCCGACAGTTCAATGGCGGGCGTAGTGATGTGCACTATGAAGAACGAAGTGGGCGACCACCTTTGGTTACAGAAGAACTGGTTCACACGATTGATGACAAGGTCCAGGAAAACCGTAGATTTACAATTGGACTTCCCCAAATTCCGCCATCACTGATGCATGAAATTGTTACCAAACAACTGAAATTCCGTAAACTTTGCTCACGTTGGGTACCAAAGATTCTCACTGAGCAACACAAAACACAACGGATGGGTAGTGCACTTGAGTTTTTGACCCGTTATGCTGAAAGCGGCGAAGAAATTCTGAGACCGATAGTCACAGGTGATGAAACGTGGGTTTCTTACGACACCCCTAAGAGTAAGCAACAATCAATGGAATGAAGGCACACTTCATCCCCACCAAAGGTAAAGCCAAAGCAGATCATGACACCTCGGAAAATGATGTACACAATGTTGTGGGACTGGAAAGGCATCCCAGTCATTGACTTCTTACCGCGTGGTCAAAGAATCAAAGCAGATACTTATTGCGAGACATTTCGGAAATTGCGCCGTGCAATTCAGAATAAGCGCCGGGGACTGCTGTCAAAAAGTGTTGTTTTGCTTCACGACAACGCACGACCACACACTGCAAATGTGACGAAAAGCCTCCTACAGGGATTTGGCTGGGACGTGTTTGACCATCCTCCGTACAGCCCTGACCTCGCTCCTAGCGACTTTCATCTGTTCTTACATCTCAAGTCTTTCCTTGGCGGTCATCACTTCACCAATGACGACGAGCTGAAAGAAACTGTTTCCAACTGGTTGAAGACACAGGCGGCAGATTTCTATGAAGAAGGTATACAAAACCTGGTGCCAAGCTATGAAAAATGCCTGCAAAATTTCGGCAGTTATGTGGAAAAGTAGTTTTAGAGTTGTAAAATTTTGTGCAATAAAAATTTCTTCTGTATCTGTGTACAATTTCATTTTATTACCAAACGGAACTTACTTTCTGGACGCGCCTCGTATTAACTGCAGAACTGCAAGAATATTTTAAGATAGCCCATCAGGTGTGTGGGTTGTTTAAATGATTAGGTGTTGAATTATTAACTTGACCTCAAAATTTGCCCTTATGGCGTTGGATCGTTTAAAAAAAAAATTATTAATTTAATCTGCAAATTCTGCTGATTGCAGACTAAATAAATTGTGTGTAAACTGTCCATGAATTGTGTGCGAGTGAATAAAACCGGCTCAGTCCTTCCTCGATCCTTTGGTTACCTGGGGCCGGGTTCGAGCCCTGTCCCACGCTACAGAACCCTCTGGCATGCACTTCAGTGTGACTTGCAGTGTATCTACGTAGACGTGCGCAGCTCTTAATACTTCACGTTCTGCTGCCGACTGGAGTGTGAAAGGCACAGTTTGTTTGTCATTTGTGCCTGTGGCAGCCGCTATGATGTTATCTCACTCCCCGGTGTGGATGTGCAACGTAACGGAGCCGGCAGCTGGTGCTGGTGCTGGTGAGCGGCTCTCGCAGCTTGAGAGCGCAGGGTCGGCTGGCTCCCACGCAGCGCTAGCCCAGGCCGTTGCACCGGCCGCTGCGAGAACAGCGTTCGTCACTGGCGGCGCGCGCTCAACCCCTGCAAAAACAGCTGGTCATGCAAAAAACAACTTTTGTGTAGGGTGAGGAAGTACATGGATAAAATGTTTATCAATATTTTTTCGCAATAGCGAATTTCTCTTAGCTTAACTGTATCAGGTATGCCTGTCTTACCAACTGGTGACATGCGAAAATTTGTGCCGAGCCGGGACTCGAACCCGGGTTTCCCGTGTTTCGCGAGCGGTAGGCTTACCATTTTTTTTTCGGGCCTCTCATCTCCCCTTCTAGCCCGTCCTTTCACTCTACAGATATGCCTTCTTCGGCTAGGCTTCATCGCCTTTCTGTGAAATCAAAATCTTTTCTATTGTTCCTTTTTCTTAACAGAAATATTTTTTCCATGGTATATACCAGAACTCAGTGTTGCACTTCCTTTTGCATTTGATAAAAGAGGACTGAAAGCTGTACTTCTTTCCAATGAGCTACTTTGTTGAATAGTACATGTTATAAATTACTTCTGATTTTTTGGGACGAAAATTCAAAGAAAACTTAAATCTGTTTATAAACGCACAACTTTTCCTTGTAATTATATATAAGCAACTTACGAGGCTTTCACTTTAGTAAAAAAAAAAAAAAAAAAAAAAAAAAAAAAAAAAAAAAAAAAAAAAAAAAAAAAAAAAAATAATAATAATAATAATAATAATAAAAAAACAAGTAATTAAATAAAATTGTGTAGACATTTACTTATACGTCAATGTTTTCTTTAGAAAATTTGCATATAGTAATCGATGATCTTTTATCTAATATTCATAGAATATATGACATCAACTGCGATTGAGCAAAGCTGAAAATGTGTACCCAGCCGGGATTCGAACCCGGATCTCCTGCTCTCCTTGCAGGTGCGGTGATCACTGTGTCCTCAGTGGTGTAGGGGTCAGTGCAACTGCCTAGAAAGCAGGAGATCCGAGTTCGAATCCCGGCTGGGTACACATTTTCAGCTTTGCCCAACCGCAGTTGATGTCATATATTCTGTGAATATTAAATAATAACAACTGCTGGATCAGAAGTGACGTCTTTCTTTCGGAACAGACGCCACATGTATATATAAAATATGCCGGTGAGGGGCAATGATCCTTTCGTTAGTAGGGAGGGGTGGGCAAGTTTGAAGCCCTTACTCTTACGGGAATTAGTTTAATAACTACGAGTTTGAGTACTGTGGGCAGGGAGAAGCTGGGAATTTGTATCTGACGGGAGGCGTGCTTAGGTAGTCCTTGCAGGTGCGATGATCATTGTGTCCCCAGTGGTGTAGGGGTCAGCGCAACTGACTAGAAAGCAGGAGCTCCGGGTTCGGATCCCGGCTGGGTACACATTTTCAGCTTTGCCCAAACGCAATTGATGTCATATATTCTGTGAATATTAAATAATAACTGCAGGGTCAGAAGTGAGGTCTGTTTTTTCGGAACAGACGCCACATGTATTTAGATCTTTTATCTGTTCTAACTGGTGGTGTTGTATTGTCAAATATATCAAAAAGTCTTCTTTGCTTTTTTCTTCATTTCTAAGAATGTAGAATACCGCATGTCCAATGATCCAGTTGACAGCATTCTTTTTGGCATTTGGATAAGGCACTTCTTCGGGGTGTAATAGTTTCGTTGGTGTTATAGAGTTATCTGATGTTCGTAGCATAAGCGAGAGTACATGCCGAACATAACCCCAAATATCCTTGATTTTGTCACATGTAAATTTGTGCTCGTCTGTGTCTATCAAGTTGCACGAGCTGCAATTTGGTGATTCAACCAGTAGTCTACCCGGGCACGACTCCACGACCAGCCAAACTTCCGTATGCCACGCTGACTGCACATGTGAGTCAACTACATTCAAATAAAGTCGTTCTTAGATGAAAACGGATTTTTATTGAGTCTTCCATCACATTACAGCACTGTATACATCTGGTCTTAAGCTTACAACTTACAACTGCCATCAACTGCCGTCAGTAGCGGAATGTTTAAATACATAGATTTTGGCACCCAAGTCGCGAATACGTCACGTTTACTCATTCTATTTCAAATAAATTGACTACAAATTTTGAAGAAATTTATACCGTTCGACTTAGTGCTGAACAAATAATATAACTGGTTACAAAATTTCGTAAAACAGGATACAATTCATGCAATAAATTATTTAAAGGTAAGTGATGCGTATTTCGCTACACGGCCGCTAGGTGATTCAATAACCTTTGAGCTGTCGGTTCATATAAACAAACGAGTCCGCACCTGACGTCTTATGATTGATCTTCAAATTCAATATTTTGCCAAAATTTTAAGGTAACGACAATTAACATGTGAAAAAAATGTTCATAAAGGTGTATGGCTTACCAAACTTAATAGATGACAATTCTAGTATTTCGTAAGTAGTTCAAAACTGATATAATCGTTAGACAAACTGTTAGGTTCATAAAACTTACAATATCCTTGTTTTTTTTTTAAATCTTTGTAGTGACTGTTTTATCGCGAGGTTTTTTTTTTAACTCAGGATCTTTAATATTGCCTATGAAAAGTCACACAATGACGATAACAGCGTAGGGTAATGCCTCGTTTTTATTCTCCCTGGTGCGGGAATATAGTAAAAGCTGCGAGTGCCAAGGGATGAATGTAGTTATAAGTGCAGTCAGTGTGGCATGCGGAAGTTTGGGGTGCTCCTGGAGCCGTATTCGGGTACCCTAATACTAAGGCGATCGCTCGCCCGGCACAAATTTTCGTGTGTTGGTAGGACATACAGACCTTATACAGTGAAGCTACGAGAAATTCGCTATTGCGAAAAAATATGGATAAATATTTTATCCATACTAGTATTGCCTGTGGTCGAAAATCGAACAATTGTGTTTACAATGGTCACTGGGGGTAAAATTTTACGTATCATGTCGGCGGTCTCGCGTGATTGTTGGCAATATCAACAACACGATAGAAAATCTTTGTCCATATATTCGACACACATAGAATGACTCGATTAGTGTATCGTACAGACCATGAAAAACAAATAATGCTGCTCCTGCTTTATGTTTGACAGGTATTTGTATGTACCCTCGTCCGCTCAGTAAAAGTAATTGTCCTCGTAAACCGAAGATTCCACGAGAAAACATCAGCGTTGTCAAGCGATTGGCTAAAATGAAGACTCACAGGATTCTCACTATTAAGCAACTGTTGCCAACATTATCATAGGAGGCCCCTGGGATATTTGGTAAAATTTAACCGGCACTGGGAGGTATGAAACGGTATCTTTTACGTCTTAAGAAAAATGTCTGACACATAACAACAAACAAAAACGGAAGTACATACTTCTCATGCCATTTTGAATTATATAACTTTCATTAGCCTAATATTTGAAATGGAACTACAATTTCGACGTTCGTATATTTATACAACGCCAAAAAATAATGGTATTTCGATACTGTGATATTCAGAATTCCAGAACTGACAACATGTCGACTTCGAAGTTCCACCCGTGCACCGCTACATACCACTACCGGCGCATCATCATTTATATCGGCATTCTCGACTTCGTAGTTCCACACGAGCACCGCTAGATGCCTCTCCCTGCGCATCATCCTTTATATCGGCATTCATATGAAAACATCCATTTCCCTTACCCACTCTTAATCACTGCGAAAATGAAGCATTTGAACGGCACCAGAGAATGAGTTGGAAGCACTCCATGTTTCGATATTCACTTATTTTAATGCGTTATTTTAATACTGCAGATGCGCTGCATTACAGCGTCTTTGGTCGAGGCGAATAGCCAATCAGTGAGCTGATTGTTGGAGAATGTAGAACTTGATCGAAGCTGTAGATAGGAAAATTTCTACTTCCTTTTACCACTTTTAATGGCAAAATGCACACATCATACTTATATTCGTGAAATCTACGACAAACCGTCTTTCGAATTATGTAACTTTCATTGGCCTTCTTGTACGAATAAATTAGTAATCTGTACCTCAATTTACGAGTTAGCGTATTTATATAATGATTTTCAAAGCATTTTTATCTCTGAAAAACTCTTAAGTCATGCAGATAAAACAAATACGTACCACATCGCAGCCCAGACACTAATGAGGCTCAGATGAACCTACTGAGTCAGCCTTTAGGCACAGGGAGAGGCGAAGGGAAACGTCGCGAGTAAAATGGGCGTTTGTGCTGGTGATTGGATTCGATTGGATACATTTCCTTGGGCGCACGACAGCTTGGCCTGTAGCGCACAAACAAATATAAGAATTGAGGAGTAGGTTCACAGATTTGTGACTGGCTGGCTGACTTCCGAAGTAATAGAACACATTACCTTGTTCTCGACGGCGAGTGTTCATCAGAGACGAGTGTTTCGTCTGGCATGCCCCAGAGGAGTGTGATAGGACCGCTATTATTTTCTATCTATATAAATGACCTGATGTACAGAACAACTTGTAATTTGCGGCTGTTTGTTGATAATGCTGCGGTGTGTGCGAGGGTGTAATCTTTAATTAATTTAATTAATTAATTATGGAATAGGTTCACAGATTTGTGACTGGCTGGAAGACTTCCTAAGTAATAGAACGCAGTACGTTGTTCTCGACGGCGAGTGTTCATCAGAGACGAGTATATCGTCAGGCGTGCCCCAGGGGAGTGTGATAGGACCGATTTCCTATCTATATAAATGATCTGATGGACAGGTTGTAGTTTGCGGCTGTTTGCTGATGATGCTGTGGTATATGGGAGGGTGTCGTCTGTATCTGACTGTAATAGCATACAGGATGACTTAGACAAAATTTCTAGTTGGTTTGAAGAATAGCAGATAGCTCTAAATGTAGAAAAATGTAAGATAATGCACAAGTGTAGGAGAAAAAATTCCATAATGTTCGAATACAGCATTAGCAGTGAGCGTCTTGATACAGTCGCGTCGTTCAAATATCTAGGCGTAACATTGCAGAGCGGTATGAAATGGAACGAACATGTAAGGACAGTTGTGAGTAAGGCGAACAGCTGACTTCAATTTATTGGGAGAATTTTGGGAAGATGTACTTCATCTGTAAAGGAGACCGCGTATAAAACGCTTGTACGACCACGTCTTGAGTAATTTTGAAGTGTTTGGGGACCCGCAGGAAATCAGTCTAAGAGAAGACATAGAAGCAGTTCAGAGGCGAGCAGCTAGGTTCGTTACTGGTATTTCGACCATTGCGCGAGTGTCAAGGAAATGCCCTGGTAATCGAATGGTGATCGCTGGAGGAAAGACGACGTTCTTTTCCAGAAATTATGTATAGGAAATTTAGATGGCCGTAATTTGAAGCTGAGTGTAAAACGATCTTTCTGTCGCCCACTTACATTTTGCGTAATCATCACAAAGACAAGATAACAGAAATTAGTGCTCGTACAGAGTCATATGACATTCTTTTTTCCGTCGTTCTGTTTGAGAGTCGAATAGGAAAAGAAATGTCTAATATTGATACAGTGTACCCACCGCCACGCACTTTATGGTGGATTGCGGAGTATGTATGTAGATGTAGATGTAGGAGTGTGAACAAAGGGCGGAGTTAAAACCAGCGACAAAAATAAAAGAAGAGGAATCCATAAAGTAATATATGCAACAGAGGTAAAAAAAAAAAAAAAAAAAAAAAAAAAAAAAAAAAAAAAAAAAAAGTAACTATTTCAGATGAAGATGAAAGAAGTTCCCTACCGGGAAATTTGAAGAGATAGTTAAAACAACCAATCAGATGACCATGGCTGGCTGACTACTGGGATAAAAGAAAAAAGCTGAGCCAACCACTATGTAAAGTAAAGCAGTCAACAATCCGAAGATTGGTTTGAACACCACAGTGCTTTACTAGGCATGGTCCTATTTGGAGGTGGTATGCCGTTGCCTTCCTCCGACCTTGGAACTGACTTACCCAGCCAGTTATAGGGGGACCTACAGTTTAACGTGGGTTCCGAACCACGGTGCTCCTCGGTATTTTTCACATGAGCAATACTGCCAGAGGTGAAAGAAGTGGAAAGTGACAGATAAAAATCCTAGGACCTGGCGGGGATCGAACCCGCGACCTTTGGATTTGCAGTCTGGCACTCTACCACTGTGCAACCAAGGCGCACTCACATTAAAACTTCCAGACTAAAAGCTTGGGCCACAGTCGCCACAAATCACGAAATTTTAAAACTTTGCACACGCTCGCTTCGTTATCACTTAACATAGAGGGCACATCACCACCAAGATTTGCCTGAACCCTCTCTGCGTGATATAACTGACAATTAAAATATGGCCGGCCACTGTGGCCGAGGGGACTGAGGCGCTCCAGTCACGGTCTGCATGGCCACTACGCTCGAGGATTCGAATCCCCCCTCGGGCATGGATATTTGTGCCGTCCTTAGTCTGAGTTAGTTCATAAGTAGTTTGTAAATTTATGGACTGATGACCCCATAGTTAAGTCCCATAAGCTATTGTAACGGGAAATTTTAATTTTTTTTTTACAACCCGCTATATGATATCCCAAGGTCGCTACAACTTATTGCGACAGATAAATAATTTATTCTTCATTGCTTATTAGGAAAAGGCGATTTATTTGTCATTTGTATTATTATAAATTAATATTGTTTTTTTTTGTGTGTAAAATGTTGTGGAGCTGAATTGTAACTGCCGTTCAGCTGATCGACCCTTGCATCCTAAGACGGGCTCGCGAGTATGCTGCCGTCGGCGCCAATTATCCTGCGCTATTGCATCAAGAGCTGGCCACTAAAAACTCGCAGACCGCAAGCAAAGAATAATGTTAGGGGGAGAAAGATGTTATTCCTTGCTCACAATTACGTTTCATTATTGTCGATTTCATTCTGTCTGATGAAAGCCTCATTCAGTGTATATGAAATATTAACTTACTGGTCAAAAGAAAAACATTGCTGCCGTAAGGGAATGATTACCGGTACAATCATAAAGATCGGTGCATGAAGTATAGGACGTCGATCTAACTAAAGGTAATTCCTGGATGTTTAAGGAAAAATGTTGCTTATGGGTTCATTAACTTCTGTAAGACGTTGCAATCAGTGTGATTGAATATTCCCAGGATTCATTTAGTTAAGACAGCAAAAGGGCTCCATAACGGTGGTGCAATGAAGCGATATAATTTTTCCCTTATTATTAAAAAATATATAGATGTGGTATAAGCCGCTCATTTTGTTTAAAAGATAGTAAATTTTATCAAGTAACTGCTGAAATACCAAATTAGTTCATGGCCAGTGGGAAAAGGAAATTTAATTATGAGCAGTCCTGATGGGAGCTGTTTTATTTGTGATAATTTAGTTGGCCGAACCGTTTAATGATCCTGAGGGAGTCATATAAACAGCAACGAAATGTTCGTGTGCTAAAAGTTAGGATCGGTAACTATTTATCACAACTATTTTACTTTCCTACAGCAGAACGTTTGATACAAAGATTGGGAGGTCATTAAAAACTGATTGCGCCATTGAATACTTACTGGAGTGTGACTATACAGTAATTAAAGTCAATTTGATTTACGAGATGTTAGCAAGGAATACATCGAGTATCCGATGTCTTAGTTTTCGAGTGACAAAAGGGGGAATACTATTTGTAGAAAATTAGTTTTGATAAGTCACCCACGCCTGAAGAGGCAGAGCTTTGAATCAGTTATCACAATTTATGGTTAAGAATCAAAGTGGCGGTGGTGCCGTAGGGTTTATTTTACTTTATTTTGAATAATAATTCAAAAGATAGCTAGTGGGTGTTATGACTAGGTCCATAAGTCACTCGAAAACTTTAATGCACTAATATCCAAGAAGAGAATATTTTACTACGGTGTAATCTTATAGAAATAATTTTCTTTTATATATTTTTTTCAATAAATGGTCAAGCAATACTTGACGAAAAAAATATTCACCACTGTACTCAATTCAGTTTTTTTTAATAATAAATATTTTTCATTTTGTGACGAAATCGATAGTTTGCCAGTACAAGAACGGGTGGAACAATATTATTTATTATTTTCAAAAGTTGGTATCAGGACAAAGGTGATACACGAAAAATCTCAACACCATCTCAGTTTAGATTACAAACATTATTTTTCTTTGTGTGTACAAAAATAACAGCTGGGACTGGAGAAACTGCGTAGAAGAACATACGATTGGAAACACGAAACACAGTAAATATATCAACAAATAATACTAAAACATTAGCCATTTTAGTTATTTTAAAAGTATAAACGTGAAACTATTATGAACTCATTTAATATTGTGAACCATTATTTGCCTTAACTGTGTACTGATCCTTACCTAATGACTGAAAACGATAAAAGCCGAACCTAGAGAAATCTTCTGTGATATATATTAGTTCAGATGTGACATTTTCTGTAGAGGTCATTAGGAAAAATTTTCTTGTTAACATCTCGTTGCTATGTATATGCGACCAGGGCCCGAATTACTTATTAATACGACATTGATATTTTATTTAGATCTTTCACATATTAAGACGTATGTGGAGGAAAATAGAATCACGTTGACAAGCGAGATTCTGACATTGGCAACAGAAGGTGCACACTAAGAATTGGCACCCTGTTTCCAGGATCAGTGCAGATAAATAACATTGAATGTGGGTAAACGGTGGTTCACAGCAAGGTAGTGCCTAGTGGTGTTGACAAAGGGTGAAGCTATTTACAGTAGTGCATTAATTAATAAGGTACTTAAGTATTTGTACAGGATTGATTTAGAGAGAAGGAGTGCAGTCTACGTGTCCATGCGATAACGAACTGTCAACCAAAGAAGGGGGAGCAGCCAACTTAATGAGTGTATACCAGGACAACGAGACTAACTTCAAGCAGTATCAAAGGACTTGAGTATAAAATAAAGTTTTCAGTAACTATTAGTTTTTATACTTAGTGATATTAGTGCTAGAGAACCTCTTGTTTTGCTACTTTTACTATCGGAGTATTATTGAATGTGAGTTAATTTCATTGTTTGTGACAGTATTTAATTTAGTGAATAAATATGGATAGGTTTGAGGAATCCACCAAAGTTCTGAAGATAAGTCAGGAGGAGGCTACTAAAGATTTAAAGGAGGAATTAAAAACTGTTAGAGATGAGATGAGAATGAGGCTAGGAGTAGCTGATAAAATTATTGAAGAAGTAAAGCAAGGTCAAGATGATTTAAAGAAAGGACAGGAGGAAATAGCTAATACTTATTTACAGATGGATCAAAGGTTATCTGAAGTAGAGGATAAGCTGGGGGAACTGGTTGTGTTACCTGAAGAATTAGAAAAAGATAAGAAAGAAAGGTCCCTGTTATTGGAAGTATTATTGAAAGATGTAGCTGAATATATTAAGGAAAATAATCAAGTTGTACAGTCACAAATTAACGACTTAGAGTTAGATTTGCAAAAGAAATTAGAAGGCACTCAGAATTGGGTATTTCAGAAAGTAAAGTCAGTTAATGTACCAGTGGAGGAATTTAGTATTTTGAAAGGGAATGTGAGTGAAAGTAAGCATTGTGAGATGGATAACCTTAATGATGCTACTTCTACACCAGAAATGCAAAGTATGAATAATGATTCTGAGAAGGGGGTACAGAAAAGTTTGATTTCAAGTACTCCTGTATGTGATAATGGTATTAGTAAGAGGGAAGTTTCCTGTAAATGTGATATAGTGGAGGAGTTGAAAATGGGTATGAAGTCTGGAGGTCAGGATTTCCCTAAATTTAAGCCTAATGGTTAAGTACATCCATTTGTATTTTTAAAATCATTTGAAGAGGCGTTACCTAACAATTGGAGTCATGATAAATGTATTAGGTTTATAGTAAGTCATCTTGAAGGGGATGCTTATCAATGGGCAGTGGTAAATAAAAAAAGGTTTACTTCTGTAGAGATTTTTTCTCAAGAGTTTAAAAATAAGTATTGGTCGACAAATGCACAAAGAAAACTCAGGTTGGAATTATTTAGTCCAGTAAAATATACTGAAAGTTGGGGTGGTTGTAGGAACTTTGTTGAGCATTACTTGAACCAAGTCCTATTCCTGGATAAACCAGTAGATGAGGAACATTTAATGGAGGTATTACTTTCTAGGTTACCGGAGAGAGTGAAAGAAAGGTTAGCAGAAAAGGACTGGTCAAATACACAGGCCTTGTTAGAATTACTGGATCATTTCGATTACTTTTACAAAACTGGGGATAAATCTGAAAGTAAGACTACACATTGGGTAGAGATTAACAAAGGAGATAAATTTCAACATAATAGTACAGATAGTAACAGGGTGAATAAAAATAAAAGTTGGAATAATCAAAACCAAAATAATTCCAGGAATAATAATGATAATAGTACCTATTTTAATAAAATTCTTTGCCTTAACTGTGTACTGATCCTTACCTAATGACTGCAAACTATAAAAGGCGAACCTAGAGAAATCTTCTGTGATATATATTAGTTCAGATGTGACATTTTCTGTAGAGGTCATTAGGAAAAATTTTCTTGTTAACATCTCGTTGCTATGTATATGCGACCAGGGCCCGAATTATTTATTAATACAACATTGTTATTTTATTTAGATCTTTCACATATTAAGACGTATGTGGAGGAAAATAGAATCACGTTGACAAGCGAGATATATATATATATATATATATATATATATATATATATATATATATATATATATATATATATATATATATATATATATGGCAACAGAAGGTGCGCAACACTATAAAAACAACAATTAAATGTGGCGCACAGTAATTTGAACAGTACAGGATTCACAGATTGGGGGCTCCTCTCGTTGGATTTGGACGTCGTTGATAACTGGACAGTGCGTGATTCGGAGGGGGGGGGGGGGGGGGGGGAGACTTCATCCCGCCTGACACGCCGACAGCAGGACCACTACAGATGGACTGTGTGGGCTTCAGGAACCGCAGCTAATTGTTACTCACTGAGAGCCATTCCTCCTCCACAACTGCAGGGGCCGCAACGCAACATAGAAGTGATAATTATTAATTGATGTAATAAGGCCGTCTAGATCGCAATCTTACGAGGCGCGTCCAGAAAGTAAGTTCCGTTTCAATGTATCTCCGCTGCAGCGCTGCGATTGCAGTGCCGCACATGCGCTGTAGACGATGTGTATCAAGGAGAAGAACGTTCGCCATTTGGAGATCGCTGTCAGTTACGTACGCTTTGTTGTGCTTGTTTGAAATGTCGGCGTTGATTGAAAATCCCGCCGCTTGTGAAATCAGGTCGGTGATTCGGTTTCTGAATGCGAGGAAAGTGAAACCAAGAAAAATTGATCGGCAAATTGCGATGTTTACGGACCAAATGCTTCACGACAACGCACGACGACACACTGCAAATGTGACGAAAACATCCTACAGGGATTTGGCTGGGACGTGTTTGACCATCCTCCGTACAGCCCTGACCTCGCTCCTAGCGACTTTCATCTGTTCTTACATCTCAAGTCTTTCCTTAGCGCTCATCACTTCACCAATGACGACGACTGAAGGAAACTGTTTCCAACTGGTTGAAGGCCCAGGCGGCAGATTTCTATGAAGAAGGTATACAAAACCTGGTGCCACGCTATGACAAATGGCTGCAAAATTTCGGCAGTTATGTGAAAAGTAGTTTAAGAGTTGTAGAATTATCTGCAATAAAAATTTCTTCTGTATCTGTGTACAATTTCATTTTATTACCATACGGAACTTACTTTCTGGACGCGCCTCGGATATATTAACCCTCAACTGCCCGAATTTTTCAAAATGGAATATTTTGTTTTGTTTCCAAATTATTGCATTCTTATGCATTTAAATAATGCATACAAGCTATTATTTTGATTTTATCTGCCTTAGCGTATCTGTAACACCACGTGTCCATATGGAAACGCTGGGCACTTAGATGTTTAATTCTATTTTTGTGTATGACTACAAATTTGTATTACAGATATATCTTTAAAACAAATTTTAATCCAAATAAGGCAAAATTTGTATAATAAACTACATAAACACACACATTTGCAATAATACACTTATTGACATTCGTGGTAGACTTCAAAACAGTTTATACACAATCCTACATCACATTTCATGCTTGCTGTTCGAACTGCTAATGTCTTCTGTTTGCAGTACAACCCTATACATCTCTTTTTCTCAGTTTTCTTGACTTAGTGTTTTATTCCATCATATCTTATCTCACTTGCAACACGTGATTTGTATCCACATACAGGACTAGTAGAAGGCCTGCCCGCTGCTTTTACAGAATTCATATATCTCTTCAAATAAAGTTGTACAATTTCTCTCCTGAATTCAAGGTGAGTAATTCTAGCCCAGTTTCCTTCTTGCAGTTACCAAGCGTTATGTACAGAAATATCAATGAGCAAAGATAGTAAAGCCCAATACCAGTTCTTGTTCAGAATGTTTATTCGGTGCATTGCAATGTTTTCGTCCATTCTATCCACTCCACCCATGTGTTTGTTGAAAGCTACAATAATTTTGGGACGCTGTATTTGAATCATCTTCTTCTCCTTTGGAGAGTATCTTAACAGATGATACAGGCTCCACTCCCTCACAGGCCGATGCTACAGCAAGCACTGAATTATCCACCCATTTTGTGACAAAACGCCGTCATCTTTGCAAATAGAAGATTCAAAATATCCCCTTTCCTTTTTCAGTAGGTCTTTTTTCGAAGAAATTGGCCAACGTTTGGGAACTCTGTTTTCTCTCATGGTTCCTGTACCACCACTACCTTGTTCTCTTAGGAAAGACAGAAGAAAAAATCCAGTAAAAAAGTTGTCAAAGAAGAAATGTTATAGCAATTGTTTTACTTTCGCTGATAAATCACCAATCATCTGAATGGAGCAGTAGTCTTACCAAATTGTTCTTCATAAGCTGTATTTGTATTTGGAAATTTTTCCTTGGTAAAAGGAAAAGATTACAAGGTATCCAGAGGTGGTGTACAAACACCAAGGTTCGACCCAAGTTTTCTGCTTTTTTCTGTTTCTGTAATCTGAAAGCTTCAAATCTGTTTTTATTTGCGAATCTGTCGGCTCAGTGTTGTCGAGGGTTAAGATTATCCGGTATTTCCCCTTCATCCTCCACACTTGAATCCTCGTCCGTCCATCAAAACTGCTGGATCAGGGGGCGCTATGTAAATTCCAGCAGCCTGAGGAGCGTTTGTATCCTCAAACAGAATACCTAAGACATCCTGCACTGCTACACCCTCTACCAAAGACGCAGAGAGACCTCTTTTATGAAATAACGGAGAAAAAGAGACTAAATCAATTTTGACCCTGCAACTCCCGTCTTTACTGTCTTGTATGACCGATTGCACCATGGGCTACTTCGGCCTTCAGCCATACTTTATTAATACTAGCTTTCTTCTATACGAATTCTTGCGTATGCTTTAATCGCTTATTCTAAATTAATTTGTTTGTAAATGCTATGAAATACGGTGTGGTCACACACCACGTGGTACTTAAGAATAGTGAGCTGCTGCCTCCCCGAACATGAGTTTCGCTTAGTGCAGAGTATATTTAAAAATTTGTGATCAAGACACCCGCCACCTCGTCAAGACGCCGCCGACGCTCCGTTTTGCCGCTGCTTTCATGTGTTCCAGGATTGTAATGTACTGCCAAGCTTTATGCGTGTGTCTGTTAATGAATGAATGTGCTTTCAGCTACCCATTTCGTATTTAAAAATTTTCTCCCATATTCATAAAGGGCAGAAACAATTTTAATACAGGCAATAATTATATGTTTTAATTCACTTTTGTATAAGGTGTATGCTTAATTTGGTCTCCCCACATTTATTTGCTTGTTATTTTACTGAATAGATTATGATTTTAAGGTATCAAATCTCTGCTTTATGATTTCATGCTCCCCATCCCATGTTTAATTATCTATTCATTTATTTTTTAACATTGATTTTGTGTTTGTTAAAAACGTTGGCTGCTCCCTTAGGAGTGAGCAGTTATATAAATTTCCGTTGTACAAGTACTGTAGCCACTCATAAAGTAATTTAGAGCAGCAGTGACCGTTTAACTTACATTCGCAGATCTCAGCTGCCCGAGATTTTGCTTATTTTAATAACATGCTACTTTCAACCTGTTCACGTAGTTGTCAAGAGCTGTCGGTTGATGAGTCGCACGTCATGGCATCAAATCCCGCGTGTGCTGCCATTGGCGATAACTGTGGAGCTCGTACTGGCCAGAGAAGTTGCTGCACGTCTTGATAGTACCATGAGTTTAAATCTCCGTGTGTGGGCGATTATTGACCTGTTCGAACAGCACATCTACTTTCTGTTGCAAAAATGCCCAAACAACGGGTCTTACAACATTCTGCACGACTGGGCACAGGTCAGTGTTATATCCTCAAAGACAAAAGGTAACGACAGTTGCAGCTTATCGCATCCCAGACTATAAGGTCAGTGAGTTTTGGACGAATGCACACTCAGAGATATTAGCTCATGTTTCATAGATCATAAATATGACATTTCACAATGATATGCACTGTGTCAGTTTAATAAATGGTGTCTGTACGTAACACTCGACATTTTAAGGATTTTTTAGCGAAATTAATAGGTTTTATATAAAAATTCATCTAAAGTTTAAAAGGAGTTGCAATTCAGAAATTCCTTTAATTTCTTTTAACATACCAGTTTGCTATCTGTCAGACTTTTGATAGTATTTGGTAAGTGACCAAAAACTTTTGTGGCAGCAGATTTAACCTTGAATAGTGAATAGGAATACTAGCAGAATTGGTCAAATATGGTACCGATAAATTACATGAACTTTTAAGAAGCCTCTTTGAAAAATGCTTAAATGGTGAGGCCATACCAGAAGACTGGAAAGTAGGATATATATCGACAATCCACAAGAAAGTTAGAAAAGTTGAGTGCAAAAACAACAGAGGAAAACCGTAACTAATGTATTTAGCAGACTTTATGGAAGAATTATTTTAAAAAAATTCAATTTCAGGGAATGGAATCCAAAGAGCAGGTTGGCTTCAGAGCAGGGAGATCAACTATAGATCATCAGTTTTGTGTACAGCAAATAATTGAAAAGAAAAAGGTTCGAAATCAATCCCTTCATTTAGTTTATGTTGATATAGAAAAAGCATAGAATAATATACCATTATGTAACTTGTATGTATCACAATTAAAAAAATTCAGAACCTTTACGAAAAGTCAACAACAAGAATAAAAGTACAAAATTATTTCTCGCCTGGAATCAAAGTAACAAACGGATTATGTCAGGGATGCTATTTGTCACCAACACTTTACAAAATATATACAGAAAACAGATGACATTCCGTCTGAACTGCTGATATCGTTAGGAGAGCCTGTTATGAAAAAATTGTTCCACCTGGTATGCAAGATAAGAATATTGTAATTCCAATTCCTAAGCAAGTAAGTGCAGACAAAGATGAAAACTACAAAACTATCAGTTTAATAAGTCATGGTTGCAAAATACTAACACGAATTACTTACAGACTAATGGGATAACTTGTGGTATCCGTCCTTGGGGAGGATCAGTTTGGATTTAGGAGAAATGTAGGAACTCGGGAGGCAATATTCAAATTACGACTAATCTTAGAAAATAGTCTAAGAAAAGGGAAACCTACATTCTTAGCATTTGTAGATTTGGAGAAAGCTTTTGACAATATCGACTGACATACACTCTTTCAAATTCTGAAGGTATCAGGGGTAAAATATAGGAAGCGAAGAGTTATATTCAACCTATACAAAAACCAGACAGCAGTTATTAGAGTCGAAGGGCAAGAAAGGGAGGCAGGAGTTGGGAAGGGAGTAAGACAGGGTTGTTGCCTTTCCCCAATGTTGTTTAATCTGTATATTGAGCAAGCAGTGAAGGAATTCAAGGAGAAATTTGGAGAGGGAATTAAAATTCAGGGAGAAGAAATAAAAACTTTGAGATTTGCCGATGACTTAGTAATTCTGTCAGAGACTGCAAAAGATCTGAAAGAGCAACCGAATGGAATGGACAGTGTCTTGAAAGGAAGATATAAGATGAACATTAATAAGAGTAAAACGAAGGTAATGGAATGTAATGTCAAAAATCAGGTGATTCTGAAGGAATTAGATTAGGTAATGAGACAATAAAAGTAGTAGATGAGTTTTGTTATTTGGGTAGCAAGATAACTTCTGATGGCCGAAGTAGAGAAGATATAAAATGCAGAATGGCTATGGGAAGAAAAGCGTTTCTTAAGAAGCGAAACTTAACATCCAATATTAATTTAAATGTTAGGAAGTCCTTTCTGAAACCATTTGTCTAGAGTGTAGCATTGTATGGGAGTGAAACGTGGACGATAAGGAGTTCAGATAAAAAGTTGATAGATGCTTTTGAAATGTGGTGCTACAGACGAATGATGAAAGGTGGGTAGATCACCTAACTAATGAGGAGGTGCTTAACCGAACTGGGAAGAAAAGAAGTTTCTGGCATATCCTGACTAAAAGAAGGGATAGATTGGTAGGACATATTGTGAGACATCAAGGAATTGTCGACTTAGCATTAGAAGAAAGCGTGTGGGGTAAAAATCGTAGAGGGAGAGCGAGAGACGAATATAATAAGCAGATTCAGAAGGATGTAGGTTGCCGAACGTATTCTCAGATGAAGAGACTTGCACAGGACAGGGTATCTTGGAGAGCTGCTTCAAACCAGACTGTGGACTGAAGACCACAACAACAACATACAGAAAACGCACTAGAACATTGGAAAAGGAAATGCAAAAACATGGAGATCCCAGTAAATGATATTACTATATATTACTTACAATTTTCCTAGACCAGTTAAATTTGGCACGCGATAAAGAAGACATAGAGTACATTACAAGGAAATTTATAGAAGAGTATAAAAATGGGGACTTAAGGTCAACGAGAATAAAACAAAATACATGGTAATACGAGACATAAACCAAGTTAAACACACTGAAGAATACAAATACCCAGGAGTAACTATCACAGAAGATGGCAAACAAGACAAGGATATATGCTGGAAAGTGTACTATTGCGACATTAAATGGTATCTAATGGGACCAACAGATCAGAAAAAAACGAAAAGAAAAATCTCCAATATAATCATCAGAAGCATCATGACATATGGATCAGAAGTATATGCTCTTAAGTCGCAAATAAGTAAGAGTTTGATGGTAACGGAGATGGACTTTTAGAAACGATCTGCAGGAATAGATAAGCGAGAAAAGATCAGAAATGAAGTCATCAGTAAGAAAATGGACGTTAAAAAATCAATTATGATATTATAGAAAGACATACAAAAAGGATGTCAGAGGGAAGACTACCACAGAGAATTATGGAATGGGAGCCAGCAGGAAGAAAGAAAAGAGGGAAATCACCAACTACATGAATCCAAGGAATTCAGGCATCTATCTGAAGACGGAATATAGAGGACAATTTATGGGCAGATAGACAAAAATGGAGACTGTTTAATAAATAATAGTGTAATAATATTAATATAAAATAATGCAATTTATAATCTTGGGTTGCTGGAAAATGTAAACTAAATTACACTATAAAACCAGATAATAATAGTGTGTCGCTACGCACACTGTTATTACTTTTGAATTGCGTTTGATTCTTAATAACAAATTTCATGAGTGAATATATATATATATATATATATATATATATATATATATATATATATATATATATATATATAGGCATAGTAAGCTTATTTACTGAGATGAACTCAAACGTTTCAGTAGCTCTGCAACGCGTTTCTTCCATTTCACATACCTAAATAATTTTGAATATTCTACCTTAGCTACAGATTTATGTATATACTGTGTTTTATCAATGTTTAATGAGAGTCCATTGGTAGAGAACCACTTAATAATTTTCTGAAAGACACCATTTACAATTTCATCAGTTAATTGCTGTTTGTCAGGCGTGATAGCTATACTTCTATCGTCAGTAAAAATAACTAACTTCGCGCCTTCGTGATTATAGAATGGCAAGTCTTTAATATATATTAAGAACAGCAAAGGACCTAAGAACGAAACTTGTGGGACCCCACTTCTGCTAACTCCTCAGTTAGAGGAATTGTTTCTTCCATAATATCATTTCACTTTCTGCACTCCGGTAAGTATGATTTAAACCATTTGTGCACTGTCCCACTTATACCTCAACACTTAATCTTATGTAAGAGAGTCCCATGATTTACACAATCAAAAGCCTTTCAGAGATCACAAAAAATCCCAATTGGCGATGTGCAGTTATTCAGAGTAATCACTCTGTGTTAAAGGGTACACACAGAAGGCGCTCTAGCAGCTATTTTACTACACAATATGTCGGCTGAGAACGCTAAAACCATCAGTACATCTACTATCCCACAGGTGGCATCTGCCGTCTTATGATCAAAATCGACTTACACTGAGACGGCACGACCGTGGGGTCGGGGATTTGTCGGAAATTTTGTCTGGGAAAAAGGACCCCTAGCACATCACGTGGTTAAAATATTAGGACGCATTACTCGAAAAATCCCGAGAAAAATCGATCCAAAGTTTCTTAGCTGTCTTATGAGTATAAAATGTTTGTCCACTGCCTAGCCGCGGTCTGGCCTAGATGGTTAAGACTCGCACTCTTATGCCAGGACTCTGGTTCGATTCCTCCTCCGGCACTTTTTTTGTCTGTTTCTTTTGTTAGTCCACCAATTATTCGAAAAGTTTCTCAAACCTAAATTATTTTTAAAACATTATTTCAGGTCAAGATCGTAAAAGTTTCCAATCACTGAAAAATATTCGTGCTCGTTGTTCTATTTCGTTTTATGGTGTCCCATTGGGATTATAACGGTCATCTGTGCATAGCACGAGCCATGAGATGTAAATGATTATGCCTTTCAGCGTTCAGTCTGGAGCATAGTACCTCTAATAAAATTCCTCCATGATCCCCTATTCAATGCTAACATTGATGCCTCGTCTGATGTTATGCCTTTTACTTCAAAAACATTCTGCACCGAATCTAAGTACTTTCTTCGTGGTCTATCTCGACTCCTCTTTCCCTCCGCTGCCGAGCTCATGAGTCTCTTAGGTAACCTTGCTTCTCCCATGCGTGTAACATGACCCAACCATCTCAGTCTGTTCGCTCTAACTGCTTCATCTATGGTGTTCATACTCAGTTTTTCCTTGATTTCCTCATTATGGATGCCCTCCTGCCATTGTTCCCATCTATTAGTGCCTGCAATTATTATATGTATAAAAGTTGAATGTTTCCCGATAGACTTTGTTATTCTGATTAAAAACCCAATGTTTCTCCTCATATACGTTACAATGAGGAATGGAAAACCCATCGCCATGAATTGTGTTGCTGGACATTAAGAAAATAATTCTTATTCATTAACGTAACTAATTTGTTAAAGATAATGTAGGTTTGGGAAACTTTCTGAATAATTGGTACAGTAACAAAAGAAAATGAAACAGAAAAAAGGTTCCGGAGGAGGAAACGAACCCGAGACCTGTGGTGTAAGAGTCCGAGCCCTAATCATCTTTTTTTTCATTGCCTTTATGTAAATCAAAGTTTTCTTCTATAGTACGTTGATTCGCCTTCTTCTTCTGTGAGGCTTTCATTGAAATATATTTCCCCTTTGACTGTTTTCGAAAAACGCCCTCATGGGCGTTATGATTTTAAATTAAGGTAAACGGAAAGCAATTATTTTTATTTTCCTACTTGTTTTTGTAAACCTTGTGACACTTTCCTTACTGTCACTGCTTTATTTGATACCAGTTATAAGTTCCAAACTGAATTAGAACAGAAACATAATAAATAAGTATGAAAATAATGAGTTTATTATTTTTTTCGCGTTTCGTCTCATGTCGTAGTTTAACGTATTGTCACTTCAAGTCGATAACAGTACAATGAGGAATCTTTGAAACAAAACTTTGTATCTGGGTCGACTTAGTAACTTGTGATGCTCCGTTGATAACAATTGTAAAAAGTCAGGTAAGGATTTCTTTTTATAGTTGATACTGTAGTACACATAATATCCAATGAGCCAGGCGTAACTGTTATTTTTGGCGTTAGGAAAGAATTTCCAGTCTGGGTGCAATATGTGCGTAGTCGTGATATTCATTGTACTAGTTCGTGTTATGAGAGACACCTTTTTCCTTGTCCAGGTCCATATCTCCGTTTGATCCCTGCAAGTGAACTTGTGCGCGAGGGAGTCAACGAGAAGACATGCATTGCAATATGGAGTCGGGCGGAGTTTGATGTTATATAGCTTTTCTCCTGTAGCGATGGCGTTGTTGACAACCTCGTACCAGACAGCTCGAACGTGAAACGGAAGCACGGGATTCTGAACATTTTTCCATGTGTTCTTCCACTGAAGCCCCTGGTGTTTCGACTGGATTGGATGCGGTGGCTGCATTTTTGTAATTTCAGTATACAGGTTTGTTGTTGTTAGTCCCTTAGAGTCTGCGTCGATGTAACTTAATTCTATATAATAATTGCGAACGTAGGCCAGACTGCTATTTATTCCACCTATATTCACCGGAGGCCTTTTGTCGCCAGGATCGAGACATGCGAAAAAAGTCGGTTCGTGATCGTGTTCACGTTGCTTTGCAACATCTTCATTGTTGCATGAATGAAGATGGCCGTGCACTGGGCGTGAATGTTTTTCACACCGAGCCCTCCTTGCAGGCGTGATAACGTTGCGGTCGCAAAGGGAGGTTTAAAGATGTTTTCCCTCCAAACCATCTAGGCCAGACGGCGGCTCCGCAATTATATACTCATAAGGCACCTAAGAAACTTTGGATCGATTTTTCTCTGGATTTTCCGAGTAGTGCGTCCTAATATTTTAACCACGTGAGGTGTTAGGGGTCCTCTTTCACCACAAAAAATTTCCGACAAATCCCCGACCCCGGGGTCGTGCCGTCTCCTTGTTAGTCTTCCAGGTGCACTAATTCCCCTTAATCCCCCCTCCCGGCAGTATACCGTATTTATACAGATAATTTCACCGCGCACTCTGTTGTTTCCTTCGTGACGTTTTTCATCGCCAGTCGCTGGCCGTATCAGCGCGCGCGGCGCTGAGACGCGGCAAGGCCTAAAGCTCTCTATAAGGAAAGTATGGCCATCGTTTACTGCGCCGCTTGCCGCCGTCTGCAGCTCGTGATTGGCTGAAATCGAGTCACGTGGTTCTTTCCGCCATCTTGGTCCTATACGTTGCTTGGCTGCCACGAGAAGTCTTGTTAATTTCGTATGTTTGGGTTTGAATAATGCCACAGTGTTGCACTTTTGGGTGTTCTTAACAAGCGAAGAAGGGAGGTAAACATTATAGCACTTCCATTAGATATCAGAAATGCAGGAAGATGAACAGTCTGACTGATGAAAGTCGTAAGAGAAAACTAGGAGCCCTGAAGCGACCTTCGGTTCTTCTACTAATTCATAATATGAATTAATAGGTTAAAGATTCACTGACTAATGCATCACGCATCAGATATCTATATAATTTTAACTCGAATAAATTTGTGAAGAAAATTCCTGCACAATCTCGTGAGAAATTATTCACGCGCCTTTGGTTTTATCTGCAGGTAGTTTCCGATAACATACAAATTTTGATCATATTAGTGAGTGAACTAGATTATCGTTTAAACATGAAATTAATATATAGTTCCTGAAGCAAGCTTTTCTCATTCTTTTGCATGTGTTAAGTGTATCGTAACAGGAAACATAGAATTGAAACAAGACAAATATTAAGACATTCAAATGTAATTGGCGTTGTAAAGGCACATTTAATTTCTCTTTTTGGTAAAAGTCATGTAGTGGGTATCCCCTTGTAGTTTTCGTAGTTCATGTAAGATATAAGTACATAATGCACAAGAAAATAAACATTAAAGACTTATCCATAATCTAAATGGTTTACTTCATTTACGCTATGCTCCGATGATGACATGTTTTCGGTCTATTCGAATACTTGACTACCAGGGGGATGGGGGGGATAGAACCCCCCCCCCCCCCAGAACCCGAAAAGAAAAGAGAGAGGAAAAAAATAGAGAGAGAGAGAGGGGGGGGGGAGAAAAGAAATCGTGTAACAGCAATCTGGTAAAGGTAAAGATTTGGAACTTGGGGTGTTTTACCATAAGCTTTCACTGGAAGGGAGTGAATTACTTTCTTCAACGGGAGTGGTAGATGTTAGTCTGTCTGGAAAGTGAGTAAAATTTTGCTCGTCAAGCAGATCTATCCCCTCCCCCCCCCCCCCCCCCAAAAGCCAAGTCCCAGTTACGCCACTGTTGACTACGGTACAGGTCAGTCTGAATTTATAGGTGGACTCCTTAGATCTGGGGTCACAAACCAAGCTGTTTTCTTAATATCGAACGATAACTATTTCGTAGAGCCGGCAGGTCCGCATGGACAGAACTACGCGAAGTTGCCGCATCTGTCCGTCGGATATAACAGCCTGTATCTCGAGAATGAAAAGAGTTATGGTTTGCTCTCAACCTTAAATAAAATTTCGATATCTTACCTACATTTCGTCCGCAGCATTGTATCTGCTAAAATCAACCATACGCAAAGTCTACGCAATGCGATTTTTCCTCTGCAAACTCTTCAAAATTTTGCGCAGTTGTTTGCTTAATTTGATGTAGCACGGAAACTATACGATATAATGAATAGAAAAACAGATCATTATCGAGTGAAAATATCACCATATAACACGTGAAGAAATTTTTTTTTTCCATTGAATAGTTTTCTCAAAATCGGTTGATAAGTATTGTTAAGGCCGGTATTACACTATCAAATTATTTGTCAAAGAATTGGACAAAGAAAAATTGGACGTAGTGTAATGGGAACGTCGTCCAATATTTCATCCAATCTAAGGCCTCAGCGTAGATTTGATCAAAGAAATCGCTCGTCTTCTGTTTCCTGCAGTGAGAAATGTGAACGCTTGGAGCGCTAGTAGTATACAGCTTCCTTTATTTTATTTGGGGGTTAAATATCTGACATTACGTGGACATAACGTTCGTATTCGTAAACATGGCTAGTAGTGGAATGTTTGTGTAGTGTTTTCTAGCAACAACAAAATTTTTAAAAAATCAGATGGGGCGTTGTATAACAGGTGACAAGGCCAATTCACGCTGTCCGTCACGTCAATTCGCGTAGCGCAATACCCTGCGGTAAAAGTGAGGTTGAGTTACAATTCGTGATGTAAAAAAGTCATTATATACTATCGGATTGAAGAAGTAATACCCATAAATCTTATTTACGGCCGAAACTGAATTTAGAATGTATGATTTTGGTAACTTGGCGTGCGAAGTGCTGGGAAGTGAAACACCTTTCAAAACATCGACATCTGTTTGCAAGCGAATCTATGTACATATAAATACGTCAGCCAATTTTTCTAAGAAAATAAATAGAGCCTATTTACTTTATCAGCAATGTTTCCCCCCTTACACTGTAAATAACGTCATAAACAATTTTGATTATCCTCTTTGTCAGTGCTCACATTTTCCATTTAAAACGTTATTTAATGAAACTTGCTTTATGAACTTAACAATCTTATTCTACACACTGAGTTAGCCTTTTTGTTACTCTATTACAAACTGTGAAGGATGAAGAGCGACAAATTAATTAGCAGTGAACGGTCTGGCTGTTCTGCCGACGGCATAAAAAAGGAAAATCCTCCCGGTCCCGTAACAAATTTTATTTATCTCGCTCTGACACCCACGGTTTCATCCAAGTGCGTTTCCTTTTCTTTTTTCCCTCCTTCTCTTCTAAATGCAGACACAACGCAACTGTAGTATAAACAATAGCTGAGCATTACACCGCCATTTTGAAGCAAATTTGATAAAATATTGCATGATAGTGTAATACCCCCTTTTGCGTTTCATCCAATGTCTTTGTCATAAAATATGACCAATATTTCATCCAATTTTTTCGTCCAATTCTTTGTCCAATAATTTGACAGTGTAATACCGGCCTAAGCGCTGGGGACGTTGTAGCGGTCGGTGTGTAAGCAGTAGCGGAACATGGCTGCCGCTGGCAGGCTGGCCACACTTTCCCTATACACAGCTTTACCACGGCCTGCTCCGTTGTGCGGCCGCTTCCTGCAGAAGCGACCAGAAGTGCAGCGGGTGCCAAGGCCACGGCTGCAGTGCACGCCCCTTCCCGCCTCTTTTTGCAGCCCCGCCTAATGTAAGCGATACGATACGCCGCGGCCTATTCGTTGACACACGGCCTCCTTCTCGGAAGGCGTCCTCCGCAGTCTGATACTGCGCGTCCTCTTCGCGAACTCGTTCTTTTCTCCTCTTCCCGAAACTTATAACGTCATCTTCCGTCCACAGTTTCCGACAAGGAAAATGCGTTATTGTCTTTGCTGTGGTCTTCAGTTCAAAGACTGGCTATTCCCCGCGCTACCCTACTGGCGAAAGTCTATCCTCTCTCTGAATAAACTATTCTATCTCAGTAATAACGGAAAGCTGCATCCCCTTGAACCTGCTAACCATATTCTTCCCTCGGTCTCCCTCTGCGAGGTTTACCTCAAACACTTTCCCACCTACGCTAAACCAGAAAGGTATTGTATCAACTGGGGTGGGAGGCGGGTGGGAGGCAGGATGGGCAGCCTCCCGCGTCGGTGGTTGGAATCCCCCCTAGGGCATGGATGTGTGTGTTGTCCTTAAGTTAAATGAACTTACTTTAAGTAGTTTGTAAGACTAGGGACTTATGACCAAAGTAGTTTGGTCCCATAAGAATTAAAAACACTAGTATTCCCTGTGGTCGAAAATCGACCAATTGTGTTTACAATGGTCACAGGGGATAAAAGTTTACGTATCATGTCGGCGGCCTCGCGTGATTATGTTGGCAACATCAACAACCCGATAGAAAATCTTTGCCCATTTGTTCGAACCACATAGAATGACTCGATTAGTGTGTCGTACAGACCATGAAGTAAACAAATAATGCTGTTCCTGCTTTATGGTTGACAGGTTCTTGTATGTACCCTCGTCCGCTCAGTAAAAATAATTGCCCTCGTAAACCGAAGATATCATGAGAAAACATCAGCGTTGTCAAGCGATTGGCTAAAATGAAAACTAACAAAATTCTCACTATTCAGCATCTGTTGCCAACATTATCATAGGAGGCCGCTGGGATATTTGGTAAAATTTAACCGGCACTGGGAGGTATGAAACGATATCTTTTACGTGTTAAGGAAAATGCCTGACACAATAACGACAAATAAAAACGGAAGTATACACTTCTCATGCCATTTTCGAATTACACATCTTTTAGTAGCCTAATATTTGAAATGGAACTACAGCTTCGGTGTTCGTATATTTATACAACGCCAAGAAATAATGTTATTTCGGTACTGCGATATTCAGAATTCCAGAGCTGACATGTCGACTTCGTAGTTCCACCCGTGCACCGCTACATGCCTCTCCCGGCACATCATTTATTTCGGCATTCTCGACTTCGTAGTTCCACCAGAGCACCGCTAGATGCCTGTCCCTGCGCATCATCCTTTGTATCGGCATTCATATGAAAACATCCATTTCCCTTACCCACTCTTAATCACTGCGAAAATGAAGCATTTGAACGGCACCAGAAAGTAAGTTGGAAGCACTCCATGTTTCGATATTCACTTATTTTAATACGTTATTTTAATACTGCAGATGCGCTGCATTTGGTCGAGGCGAATAGCAAATCAGTGAGCTGATTGTCGGAGAATGTAGAACTTGATCCAAGATGTAGATAGGAAAATGTCTACTTCCTTTTACCACTTTTAATGGCTAAATGCACACATAATATTTATATTCGTGAAATCTACGACAAACAATCTTTCGAATGATGTAACTTTCATTGGCCTTATTGTACGAATAAATTAGTAATCTGTACCACAATTTTCGTGTTAGCGTATTTATATAATGATTTGAACATTTCTTTTTTTCTGGATGGTCAAGAAACGGTTTCTGCCGCCCCCCCTCCCCCATATTCACTTGATTTTACTTGATATTTAGGCAGAGCCATTGAATATGCTGCAGTCAATAATATGGGACAGTAATATTGGTAACAGCAATTTTTTACCATTGACTGAAGCATATTGTAACAACTACTACATTCTGTTCTCCTCTCGCAAGCGTAACTTGATATATTTTATTATTTTATTTATTACTTTTTAAAGAATTTACAACTGGTTAGAAGTAGTGTTAATGTATCCTGATGCAAATACGGCATCAGTGATCTATATCAGCTTCTGTTTCCGTATGCCTTTAGCAGTTTTCCTAGTACTTTCAAAATAAGCTGCTTGACGTATTGTACATGAGCGCAGACACCGGGCATTCCCCATATTGACTTCACAATGAGCCCACTATATGTCCAAATGTTTGTAATTTTATGGGAACAGACTATATTTGTCATCAGTCCATAGTCTTACAAACCTCTTAAACTAAGTTAAACTAACCTAAGGACAACATACACATCCATGCCCGAGGGAGGATTCGAACCTCCGACGTGGGAGGCCGCGCGATCCGTAACGTGGCGCTCCAGACCGTTCGGCTACTACCGTGCGGCCCCACTGTATGATTCAACAGCAAGCCGGCCTGACGGCAGCGTTAACGTAACATTGTAAACATCGGCATGTTCACCAGGTGTGTGAATGTGCTCCTGTCGTTGCAAAACTGTGGACGCCCCTGCAGCTCTGTTTTAGGTAAATTCATTTTTTCTGCGCTTTTATCTGTTTCACTGCTTTATGCTCCGCTTATTCTTCTTTGCTTTCGATACCTGAAATCAATAATTCTTTTTAACATTTTTAATGTATCTTTATAACGATCGTACAGGATAGGACCGCATCTTAATATCTTCTGTATTCCCTATGTTATTTATAGCATTCTGATCGGTTTTGTGATCGTATCCTACTTTTATGATTTGACGCTGCCAGATTGTGGCTAGCAAGGGTTTTAGTTCATCTGATGTGATATTTTAAGGTCAGTTAACGTTTTGTTAATTTTTTAGTGGGATTGTGAACGCTAAGCTTGGGCTTTTAAATTTTATGCCCCCTTTTCATTTACTTTCCAGACTTTGATATATATAAAGAAAATGGAAAAAAACGGGAATAGGAACTATCTAATAAGTTAAAGTCCCATCACCTCGCCCCCTCCCCCAGACCACAGTCCGGGATTCGACAATGTGAAAGACGAAGTCAGTAAATAGGTTCTGTTGCCCCCCCCTAAAGAAATAGTTAGTACGCCACTGAAGGTACCTGTAAAAATGATAAACAAATTGAAAAGTGGAAGACGCCCGGTTAAATGAAAGATATCTGTTTAAGTGGGCTGAATAGCTATTGAACTATCTACTTCGAATTAAAATTGAACTAAAAATGGGCATCTGTTACGTAGGAAGCAGAGAACTGTTTCCAAATTTATGACAACTGCATTTAATTCGTTGAGAATGGAGGTAAGGCTTTTACGCGCAGAAGAAGCAGAATGTGAAAGTGATTGCTCTGTTTTCGTCGAATTTATGGCCCTGTTCTTTCACTTCTAAGTTGGTAACGCATTCGATTCTCTCGCAAGAATTACAGCAGCAATGACAGCGGCAGCAGGCAACATCATAAATAAAAAGGTTATTCCTGTACGGAAAGTGCAGTGTGGTCCAAGGTAAAGTATGCTGACTCAAAAATCGGATTTAAATAAAAATATGCAGTGGTAAGGGGAAACTAGCTACGCGAATTAAATGATGTAGACTGACATATATTTTAGTTTTAAAAGGTCCTTTATTGACTTTGAAGCAAAATTTTTCAGTAATCAAATCAAAAGTAGTCAAATAATGAAATTGAGAATTCTTCCCATCAATTTACAAAGAACATTAACAATACAAGATAATTGTTAACTGTGGTTCTGAAAAGGACATAGATGATGTTTCTGGTATGAAAGGATCACTAGCTCCAATCCTGTTCAATGTATATACCAATTACCAATCTATAGCTACCAACAACAGGAGTTTGTTGTATGCTGATCATCTCCCTCTTGTCAGACAGAGCACAAACTTTGAATCAGTAGAGAACACCTTAACGAATGCCCTTGAAGATCTGTCTTGATACTACTCTAAAAAATAGCTTAAACCAAATCCTTCCAGACAAGTGTGTGCCTTTCATCTGAGTAACAGGGACGCCAATCGTAGATTAAAGATAGTGTGGTCAGTGGTTGAACTGACAGATCTCTTACATACAAGAAGGATTGCAGCAACGCCAAGTTTTCACAATGCGACCGGTTCACAATGGGGTAGCCAGCCTGAAACCATCCAAACTTCTGCAATGGCATTGTGTTATTCCACTGCAGAGTACGCCTGCCCCGTTTCGTATAACTCAACTCATGACAAACAGGTAGATGTAGCTCTTAATAACACATGCAGAATTATAAAGGGATGTTTAAAATCCACTCCAATCGAGTGGCTTTACCACCGTGTAGGAATAGCATCATCTTCTCTTCGAAGAGAAATAATAGCGAGCAAGGAAATGAAAGTGGAGAAGGAAATAACTCATCCCTTATATTGACATGAGCTGCATGTACAAAGACGTAAGCCGCGCAAGAGTTTCTTGAGAACATCAACAAAACTTACAACCACAGATGAAAAAGCCAGATTGCAATTGTGGAAAGATAAGGCCACTTTACCACCTGGGTGGAAAAGAGTATCTGAAACTTTGCCACCTGATCATGACAAAGGATGGCTGACATGTCCTTGAATAAGTCTAGATCGGTAGTGGTCAGATCCAGAGTTAATCTAGTAAGATGTGGCTACGCTGTGGAAGATACCCTTGAAGTGCGAGAGTGGAGAAGACCAGACCATGAAAGAAATGCTTCAGTGTCGACTGCGTCCAACCACCTGCGCGGAGACGATCTTTATCAGGCATTGGAAGTGGCCAATTTTGGTCACATGTAATGTAATGTGTATAACTGTCTTAATAACAGTGTCAATTACTGTGTGAATATGTATGTTTCTGACACAAGAATAATAATAATAAACAGTACAAAATGTGGGCGTAACTTCATTCCTAACAATGACAAAGATGGAGCTTCTACTTGATATCTAACCTGCCATTACAAAATTTCTTACGCCTCTCTCTTTTTTGGGGGGAGGGGTGTGGGACTGGCTCTTATTTACCCCCATGTTCTTCCTTACCCAAAATGCTTAATCTCTCCACAAAGTTCTCTTAAGAAAAGCTGCTCACAGACTATTTGCCACAGAGACTCCACAGATTGACTGCTACAGACGGACTGAACATACCGACTGTTATCCATCACTCTTTACTCGCTACAATCTATTGCGCCCAGCGATAATAGTATATCCAAAGATATAGATATTAAGGTATACTATAAAATTTACACAGACTCAAAAAAATAAATGACATTAAATATACGAACATTGCCAAGATACACAGAATTTACATAAAATATAATTATAAAATGAAACGCAGGAGTCTCATAGAATCGAAAATATAAATTTAAACTTTCGAACCTTACAAACTGATTATTGATTCATTTCGCAGAATGTGTCCAACCAATTGAGCCCTTCCTCTAGTCAAGATTTACCTCAAGTTTCTTTTCTCCCCAATTCTGATCATTACGTCCTCGTTAGGAAGTAACTATCTAATCACCGACATTCTCCTGTCGCACCAAAGTTTAAAAGCATATATATTTTTTCTGTCTGAACTCCTTATCGTACATGTTTCACTCCCATAGAAGGTATACCCCACACAAATACCCTGAACAAAAACATCCTACACTTAAATTAATATTCAATATTAACAAATTTATTCAGAAGTGCTTATCTTCCCATAGCCATTCTGCATTTTATATCGTCCACTCCAGTCATCAGAAGTTATCTTGCTACCCAAGTTACAAAACGCAACTACTACTTGTATTTTCTCGTTACATAATCTAATTCCTTCAGCATCGCTGATTATCTTAGACTATAAAAGCTGTGTGTGTGTTGTGGATGTTGAACCTATCGTTAAATCAGACAACAAATTGTTCATTAACACAGCAATTTGGTTTAATTATGGCCCTGATATTGATGTATATACTATTAAATGGCAAACAGTGCATTAACTGATTATGTGCGCAACGGATATTTTAACAAACAAAACAACTGTGACAAGTCACCATTTGAAACAGACACTGACTATACTCAAAAATTTTGACTGCGAGAAAGATACTAAAAAACCACAAACCACTTTCTTAATGCTTGACTGTGAGAATTTTACGCAGATCAGTTTCTAATTATTGAAATTTAGTCTCATAGTCAATTAACTATCATTTACTATGGCACCAACAACGAAATCTGTTCAACAATATTATTAAAATCAATGCTGCACTTTAAATCCACTAATAACTAATTATCAAATGAAGGAAGTAGGTTAATTTTCTATCTACGTAAATGAAACAGGAAAGAAAGATTAAGTTACTTTTTATTAATAATCAGCATTACATTACCTACATAATACAACTTCTGACTTGCTGGCAAAGCAGCCTCTGCTCTACATCTGAGCCATACACACAACCCAACCGCTCTCTAAGCGAGCTGTACCACAAGTGTTACTCTCTCTCAGCGCGAGCTACAATGCTATGCAATACATGATCTTTGCCAAAGATGAAACTTCACACATATCGATACATACAGTAGAAGCGATATTATACATTTTCTTGCAAGCAAGTTACTCGATACAAAACAGGAGGCACAATATTAGACATTATCTTACAAAAATAATTTTTTATGGACACGTTTCAACTATATTGCATTACTCTTGCTTTGCTCTTTTAATTTACATCTTATACCCTTCTTTCAAGTCATTACCATTCCGTTCAACTGGTCTTCCACGTGCTTTTCTGTCTCTGATAGAATTACAATGTCGTTAACTGTAATAAGATGTAGGGTGACTTAAGGGGGTATCGATGCCCTATCCTCAAAATATTAAATTTAACAGGTTTACATCTAGTTTTCTTAGGAACTATCCAAAGTAACGAAACAGCACTTTGCCAGAGTTAGGAGTCAAGATACAAAATTTTTAATGAAGGCCTAATAAAAATTATGAAATTTTGAAAGAAAATATTTTTATTATCAAACTAAGAGGGTTATATCTACTATTGTCTACATCTACATCTACAAGTGCTACTCAGCAACTCACATTTAAGTGCCTGGCAGAGGGTTCATCGAACCACCAGTATACTATTCATCGCCCAATCCATTCTCGAATAGCGCGCGGGCAGAAAGAACATCAGAATCTCTCCGTTCGAGCTCTGATTTCACGTATTTTATTCTGATGATCATTTCTACTACCTATGTACGCGGCAGTCAACAATATATTTTCGCATTAGAAGGGGAATGTTGGTGACTCGAGTTTCTTCAGTAGCCCACGCCGCAGCGATAAGCGCCTTTTTTGTAATGATTCCCATCCCAGGTCCTGTATCATTTCCTTGACGCTGCCTCCTCTATATCGTGACAATACAAAACGAGTTGCCCTCCTTTGAACTCCTTCGATGTCCTTCGTCAAACCCACCTGATAAGGATCCCACACTGGGCAGCAATACTCCAAAAAAAAGGACTGACATGCGTGGTGTATGAGTCTCTTTAGTAGTTCTGTTACATCTTTTAAGGGTTCTGCCAATAAAACGCTGTCTCTGGTTCACCTTTCCCACGACATTATCTACGTGTTCTTTCCAGTTTAAGTCTGAAGTAATTAGTAATTCCTACATATTCTGTTAAGGTTATGGCCTTCACGTTTGATTGATTTATCTTGTAAACAAAGTTTAACGGATTTCTTTTCGTACTCATGTGAACGACTTCACACTTCGCATTATTTAGAGTCGATTGACAATTTTTACACCATAGTGATATCTTATTTAGATCGTTCTGCAGTTGGTTTTGATGTTCAGATGATTTTACTAGACGGTAAATGACGGCGTCATTTGAAAACAACCTAAGAGAGCTACATAGATGTTCTCCCATATCGTTTATGTAAATAAGGAACAGCAGAGGACCAATGACACTACCCTGTGGAACGCCCGATGTCACCTCTGTTTTAGTCGATTACTACAAACTGTGTCCTCTGACAGGAAATCCCCTATCCAGTAGCAAATTTGGGGCGATGTACCATAACCACCCAATTTGATTAAAAGCCGTTTGTGAGGTACAGTGTCAAAAGCCTTCTGGGAAATCAAGAAATACGGAATCAGTTTGAGAACCCTTGTCGATAGCACTCATAACTTCGTGTGAGTAAAGAGCTTGTTGTGTTTCGTATGAACGATATTTTCTAAATCCATGTTGACCTTGGGTCAATAGGTCATTCTGTTCGAGATAATTCATAATATTTGAATACAGGATATGTTCCAAAATCCTGCTGCAAATTCATGTCAATGAAATAGGCCTATATTTTAGTGTAAATATAAATAAATGAATTGCAGCAACCAGTTGCTTGTCGTTATTTATTTTGAACTTCAACGACCGGTTTCGGGCGCTTGAGTGCCCTTCTTCTGGTCTCTATACAGACAAACAAGTGCATTTGTATACGATAATGCTATAGAACGTATAAAAGTCGATTACAGAAATATGCAGCAGTTTCGAACCAAATAGAATCTAATAAAGATAAGTTCATATAATGGGATGAAATTAACACTTACATTTTTGTACTGTTGCTTAATAGATAAACATGCTACTAGTGGAATCAACGCTAAGTGCAAAGATTATGGAATGAATAACAGTCAGCTGGTAACAAAGTATCTATGGATGCAGCTTATAGTAAAGGAGTAACGATAAAAAAGGGGGGGAAGAAGGCTATGGGTAAACAGTAATACTCAAAGTAGTTGAAGAAAAGCATAAAGATAGGAGCAGGTGACTGATAAATCAGTCGCTTAGCAGATTAAAATTCAGTAGTCTAGAAGTACAATGATAAGTGGCGCCATAGGCGGAATATTTCAGAACTACCAGCTGTGCAGTAGTAGGATGCTTAGAATGTCACTGTCAGGGCATCTGTCAATATAAAGAATTTGTCATTGTATCTATGGCTTCAAAATTTAATGGGAGTAGATTGATGAAGTGATTATCATACAACGAATAAGTTAAGGATGTGGGTTATAAGTTTTAAGATGCGTGAACTAATGTGCAAAGAAATGTGAATGGTTACAGTAATATTAACCTAGTGTTACGATTGGAACATCTAGTCAGGCGACTGAAGAAAGTTACACAGTGAAATTGCTAGGAATATACCAAAGAGGATAATTTTAATGTAGTTGTACTGCAGAGGAAGAAGGGTATTATGAGAGTTACTTAATGTAGTATGTGGGGGGAGGAGGAATATATTAAGTTTATAAGTAAATAGCAGGTAGCAGGTGGAGAGTGTTGTGTTTGTTTGTTTGTTTGTTTGTGTGTGTGTGTGTGTGTGTGTGTGTGTGTCTGTGTGTGTGTGTGGGTGTGTGTGTGTAATTGATGAATAGGATAGTGTGATTGTGGACCTAGGGTATGTAAGGTGTGACTGTGGGTGTGCACAAAGTTTATGGTTATTTGTTAGGGATTTTTATAAAAGAAGGGGAATAGCTGATTATTGTATGGGATATTTTAGTGGATTACTCCTACTGCCTTTCTTGAATATAGGTGTGACCTATGTATTTTCCAATCTTGTGGTACAGATCCTTCTTTGAGTGAGCGGTTGTATATGGCTGTTAAGTAAGGAGCTATGTCTTCAGCATAATCAGATAGAAATCTAATTGGTATACAGTCCGGACCAGAATACTTGTTCCTGTTAAGTGATTTAAGCTGCTTCGCTACTCCGAGGATATCTACTTCAACGTTACTCATTCTGGCCTCTGTTTGTAATTCGAAATCTGGAATATTGGTTTCGTTTTCTTTGGTGAATTAGTTTCTAAAAGCTATGTTTAGTAGCGCTATCATCGGCAGGATCGCCGATGTGTTTGTCGATCCACATAAACATAACACCACTGTCAATAAGATGTAAAAATTACAGAGCTTTAGCTTAAGTACTTTATGAGATAATTGGAAACATTGGCCAAAAAAAAGAAGTTCTTCAGAAATCGCACTTTAAAGTTTAAGTAAAGGAAAACTCACTATTGAATGAAGACACAGCCTAAATCTCTCCTGCTTTGTAATATTTATTTTCTTGAGGTTAAGTCAGGTTCAGTCTCTCCTTCTTGAGGGAACTTGCAGCTTCTGTTGTTTTATTGACCATAATTTCTGCCCCGGAAACTGGCTGTCTAGCCAGTTCTTGTAGCATTGCTTCCGTATTATAGCCAGCCTTATGAACTCCAAGTTGCTTCAGAACTTTTATTCTGTTTGCGTTTCCATTATTGAAGATGATCACAGCATCATTGACCCCAGTCTTCAGTGTTTTCAAGCCCCAAAATATGTTCTTGGGTATCCTTGTCCATACAACATTGTTGAAAGACTCATTTACATTTTGAGTTTTACCTGTGAGGCATTTCTTCAGAAGATGGGGATGTTCTAGATCTCTATATACGGCTTTATTAGTCTCCAACAGCTTCAGGGGTGTTGTTTCTATGGGTATATTTGGTACCTGATGCCTCATCTTTGCGGTATTTGCACCAGTCTTGTAGAAAAACGTTGCCCATACTGCTTTTCTCATTCCTTCCAGGTATTCTCTCTAATAGCTTGGCCATAGTATTCACTTATCTGGCTAGTTTTTTCAGTCAGCGTCCTCTAATAACCTTGTCATCTTCAAGCCTTTTGCTAGAAACGTTCTGCTTGATCTTACACAGTTGGGTACCCATTCGTCTCTGGCGCATCACAGACACATTCAAACTTTGCGGTGTCAGGTCATCATAAGGTCTGCTGTTAATTATTGATTTGAAAGAGCTGGAATCACCATCCCCAATGAATTTAGCATACCAAACCCCACGTTGCTCTTGAGAGCGCTGAAAGATCTTCACAGCTGAGGCACTTTCCATTCCTCCACTGGATGCCTCATAAGTTTTCTGGCAGCTGCATTCATGCAATTGTTTCTTTTCATTATTGGTACCAACTTTTTTTCCATACATGCTTCCATTGTGGCAGATTTAACTGATTCCTCTGCAATTACTTTTACTGCTTCCCTAAAGCACCTGTGTATCTGCCGTCTTACCTAGGTTTTTAACTTTGTAAATTATCTAAGTTCACTGGACATAATTTTTTGCTAACCCCTTTCGTTCGGAGGCATGAGAAGTAGCATTTCATTTCATGTTTTTAAATATTATTTTCTGTAATACTGTGTTAATATTGCCGGGATTTTATTATACTAGTAATTTGTCATTGTGTCTATGAATGTGGCAATATGAACGGTTTCTCCGTGACGCCACTGTCCCTGTGAGAATGTGTACTTGCTTTATTCTGTATGTCCATGTACGAGAATCTTCTAGCATTGAATGCTCGACCTTACAGAGCATGACTGGTTGATGTTTTCGTGGCACACATAGTGTGGCCTGCTCAATCTTCAAATTTGAATCCCAAAGAGCTTATTAAAGTTGAACTATGGGTGCATCAAATCAGCATCCACCAACAGCTTCCAAGACTTTGCTGGAAGAATGGGCTTCTTGCATCATCGTTGATTGATGACATCATTACCATGCCTATATTTCTGCTGGAGGTACAAACTCCCCATAATAAGCACATTAACGAGTTGTCTAAATGTGTATGAAAATCTGTTAAGTTGAAAAGTTAATCGTTATTAGTGTTCAGCTGTTTCAGTTAACTCTTTTTCTACTTTACTATCACCTGTTTATACTGTTTCATGAAAAAATAAACGCAACAGCCGGCCGCGGTGGCCGAGCGTTCTGCGGCGCGCGAGTCACAATCTGCACGGCCACTACGGTCGGGGGTTCGAATCCCTCCTCGGACATGGATATTTGTGCCCTCCTTAGTATTAGATAGTTCACAATTAGTTTGTAAGTTTAGGGACTGATGACCCCGTAGTTTAGTCCTATAAGCTTTACAAACATTTGAACATTTTTAAACGCAACATTGCAAAATGTCTCTTTATTGCTTTAATTGTTGATACTAGTGTATATGAGCGCATTCTCTGGCGCGCGCAAAGAATGTTTTATTACCCACTCAGTGCTGTAATGGATGAGACGGGATGAATAAGGCGGCATAAAGCATCTTCCACTGTGTTACAGACAGCTGTTTCTAAAGTAACTCTGTTGGTAATTTAGAAATGGAAAGTCTAAATTACGGCGACTGGGCGCACTTTTGAATCTCTGAACCTCCTGAAAATTAGTACAGTCTGAGCCAGTTTACTCACTGCGAAAATTCCGTTCGGAAGCTGGGTGAAAAAGTCAGATGCATTTATTTCGTAACGATCCTCTTATAGGAGGAAGTGCTGTGACGCGTCCATTAGTACTTCTCATCATAGAACAAGTAGGACTAATTCGATGAAATGTGAGAGTCTAGGCGACACGCAGTGACTGCGTCTGGCAGCGAGCCAGGCGCAATGATTAGGTGTCATTAGCTGGGGCGAGTTAAGCTCCCACTGAAGCGGCCAGTGGGGTAGTGGCTGCACCGTAGCCGGACAAAATTATTCTGCTAGTCTTGTTTGGCCATCTCTCCGTCCTAGTCTGTCCCATTCTTTAGTATCTCCATGAAAGATCCATCAGTTTTTAACTCAACAAATATTGACAATAGAAATGTATCTATGGAACTACACAGCACAAGCAGCATTTTTAATAAAATCCGTATTCCTGAAACCTTCGCGAAATTTAATTTTTATTATTATTTCTTTCCACGGGTGGTACGTAAAACATAAAAGTTCTCATGTAATGTTCTACATGCCCCGTGCTACTAAAATTCTCAGGATTTCCCTGTAAACAGGGTGAGTCGCCTAACATTCCCGCTGGATATATTTCGTCAACCACATCAAATACTGACGAAACTATTTCACAGACCGAACGTGAGGAGAGGGGCTAGTGTAATTGAAACCATAAAAAATGCAAGGAAGTATGTTTTTTAACAGAAACCTACGTTTTTTTTAAATTGAACCCGTTAGTTTTGTTAGCACATCAGAACATATAAACAAATACGTAATCAGTGCCGTTTGTTGCATTGTAAGATGTTAATTACATCCGGAAATATTGTAACCTAAAGTTGACGCTTGAGTACCACTCCTCCACTGTTCTATCGTGTGTATCAGAGAACACCTAATTAACTAGGGATCCAAAGGGAACGGTGATGTACCTTAGGTACAGAAGCGACTAGAACAGTACATAACTTCCACATGCTAACACCTTTATTGGTCTTTTTCACTGACGTACATGTACACTCTTTGACAAAAAACCTGGCCGCCGGCCGGCCGCCGCTGAGCCTAAGTCCGAGCCGATCGCGACATGGGACAATAAAAGTGGCCGCGCTGATTCGCTCTAAGTCCATCTATCTGCACAATCTGGCAACACTGCAGACTGCGGGAGTTCATACAGCACTTCTTGTGTGCAGTTAGAAGACAACTGGGTCAGCTTCCTCCTTGGTCTTGCGGTTAAGTGCGCGACTTGCATGTTCAGTATTAGCGATCGAAACCGACTGTTGACAAAAATTTTAAATTCACGTCACTCGTTCATGCTGATGCCACATGTGTAAGGGGAGCATATGCGTAACGTATATCATTTTTTAATACACTGGTAATAACATTTGGGCCCAATAACATCGCTGCCTCTGGCCGCAGCACTTGGCAGAGCTCTCCGCGGCCCACTCGCCGGCAGCAGCGGTGGCGGCGCTACACAGCGCTGCCTCGCCCTCTGCCCACAGCGCCTGCCGCCGCTCATCGCCCTGCATACGTAAAATGCTGTAGTGTTGCTAAGTGGTGATCCACAAAAAAGGTTGTGATTCGTATTTCACACAGGATATAACGAAGCAGACCACCTATTTTGAATGATGAGCATATAATACATTAGAGAGGCAAAAAATTGTCATTGTCCAATCCAATGGCACTCTCCGATGGTTAACACTTATTTGTGGTTTAAATCTCGATCCTTTTCCTTTCAGAAAAGCCTTTCATGTAATTTGTTATTGTCATCAGTTCATGTGTTTTCATCAAGACACAATATGTAACTCACTAAAATGTTTTAGTGTCGTTGTTTCACTCCGTACGGTAAATGTATGAGCTAAATTATGTGAATGCGTTTCAGTGCACGTTCTAAAGCAATACAGGCACTCTGCAAGGTTCGTGCCTTCATGTCTCATTTCTACAGGAGATATTTCACATCAATGGAGGTGAATTCGAATTTCTTCGAAGGAGTTTGTATGGTGAAGCAAAGAAGACATCTAATACTATTTCCATAATTTGAAGTCGACCTTTCTGAAAGACTTATTGCATAAAGTTTTTCTTATGATTCCGTTAAAGAGTTTCTTCTTGCAATCTGCAGCGTATAAAGTAAAATAAAATGAAATTAAATTCCATACCCAAACGCGCTTTCTCCAACCAGGAGTAGAACTGCCGCCTCACACCACGCTTGCATCACAAGACACAAGCAGAACCACACAGCCAACCACACACTGCCAGAGGTTGCCCTCAGTCTCTCATATATTCAATGCTTAGCCTCTAACGCATCGTGAAAGAACCTGAAAGTCACCTAAACAAATAATTACATTCCTTGACTGCAAAAGTTAAATTTCTGTCTCTCATTTCACGTCGGCATTACAAGTCATGAAAGTAGAAAAGGAATGTCAAGTGAACTTAGTGGGACAATTCAGTACCACTTGAGGAAGTAACTGCACTGTCACAGTGTTGCCAAATATCAGCAACGATGTTGCCAGTTCTTAGCTGTACTAGGAAGACCTGTGTAGCGATAAGCGACGCGAAACCGGGCTAGTCTCATGCGGGCTTCTAGACAGGAGTCGCGCATTTAGGTTAATATACGGCGTTATCTCCTGATAGATTCCGTCGTCACATTTATGATGCAGATATTAAATTCGTCCAATGAGGCCGAAACTATCGTTTAAATTTTTTGAAGCTTTACTGCATTATGATATGACTAGAGAAGTTAAAAATACTGATACTGTGCTTGCAACACACGGCAAATCAAAGACAGAGATACGTAAACATGCATCACGATTACAGTGTTACCCCCCCCCCCCCCCAAAAAAAAAAGAATGAAACAATTGCTTGATACATTTCGACAAAAGCTAATTTTTTTATGAAAAGTTACTGGAAATCAATGATGCCCCATCCGTCTCGAAAAACTTCGCAACTTGAAAGCGACTGCGCTTCAAAATGCAGCCTTACGACTGTACAAGTAATATTTCATGTCTTCTACGTGTCGGTTTACTTGAAAGCCAGAAGAAACATTGTTAACTGATTATTTGTGCAACACAGTAATTATTTCACTTAAGTATTCAGAAGACTGGATACTTAAAATTACGGCCATGAACACAGAAACGAAACTGTATATGTGGGAAACATATACATATAATCTATAGACTACTAAGCAGCTTATTGATTTCGTTGTGTTACAGCCTTGATGGGCCAACAAATGATGATGAGAATCCGAACCCATGTGTCTGATGGATTTTTCGAACGTTGCAACCTATGACTTGCATGTGTTGTTGCTTAGTATCTGTCGTCACGATGTTAAATCAACAGAAATTTTTACATTTTATCTACTTTCTCCTATTGTCCTATTTTTCGTCAAACCACACATTCTTTCTGGTCTCTTGGCCACATGGGAATGAAAGCTTTTGCAACTGAATTAATGATAATAATGATGGTAATAATGATAGTAATCAATGATGGTTACGGCATTACAACAGAATGATAAAGATTACAATAACAATAGAAAATGACGATCTCTTGGTTGACACACTGCAATGAGTTTTGGTATTTCGTTGCTGAATGCCATTTAGGATATTTTTCAGAGGAGAAAAATAGAACCGGAAGCCACACACATCACTAGTACAACGATACCTCACTAATCAACTACGCTTGCTGTAGATGAGTAAACGAAAACGGCGCCACTGAGCTAAAATGAGATTACTCGTTCAGTTATCTGACATTTATTGGCAGTTAATACAGACAGTCCCGACATAAAACACAAAATTGTTTGCAATTTAAGGAGGGGTAGACCTTTCTGCAGTCGAAAATTTAATTCAGGATAACAGAGTCATTTAAATGCAATGACTAATCTCATATCCTCATGAATATTGGAAAATACCTCGAATTGCGGAACTAAGGGAACGATCAGAGTTTCCTAGCATCATAAGCAATACTGCTAAGCTATAGGAAGAATTTCTTGGCCATTCCACAATATCCTCATTCCTACCAACAGCTTGCTTCAACTGGCTTTTATCCATGCTGCGCTGCCAACGCCCATTCTAAGTAAGGCTTGAGTCCGAAAGCATACAACATCATTGAAAATGCTGATGAATAGATGACTTACGTTCATCAACATCCGGGGAGAGTTTCTTTCAACGAAACGGAGAAAGTGTGAAATGACTACTTTCTCCAAAGTTCCTACGGACTTTTGTCTCAAATTGGACGTATATACGTTCAGTCTTGTCATACGCGGCTCACATTCCAGGAATATCACCAAAATGAGCATCTGGCGGGTACCGTCCTAGAGCAGCTGTTACGCAAGTTTTTACCGATAATCATAAAATTGACAAGACGGCTTTTGCTGCAGAATATAGTGACTTCTATTACATCCGCATAACCTTTCGATATAAGAAACTGTTTTCTTCGTATAGTGATGCCCCTGTTTAGGTGCATTACAATGTTAGTGTTTAATGTTGCTTCAGAAGTACTTTTTGTCTTAAATATTTTTATATTTGCAGGTGATTCAAAGTAATTCATCTGTTCAAAATCAATGAATAAGAGATACGTCAATACTTTTATTTACTATCTTTTAACAAGCAACAGTGCAATTGCTTTCCCTAATATTGTTCTAAACCATGGCACATTTCATCGATCAATTTTAATCATTGTAACACGTGATTATTAGGTTGCTTTATTGTCTATTGTGTTTTTGTTACACATTTTACAATTGATTTTATACTAACGATAGGCCAGAAACTTAATTAACATAACTCATAACCGCGTGACAATGCAATATTTACTCGCATTCGTTTTTGCTACGGAGCGAGTTGGGCTCATATTCGGTTGCACGGCGCATCGAACTGGCCGTCGTCCATTTCGATTTGAGTTTTCCATGATTTTCCTAAATCAGTCTCGGCAAATGCCGGAATGGTCCCTGCGGCAGGGCACGGACGATTTCCTTCCACATCCTTATCATGACAATCCGAACTTCTGCTTCGCTCTAATGACACCCTTGTCGAGGGAACGTTAAATTGTAACCTTCCTTCTTTCTTTCGTGTCTCGTGTGCAATAGAGCTTACTTTGTTCATGTTTCCGTGTGTTGGTACAAATTTTGCAGTTAATTTCAAACCAACTTCCCTCTGAACAAGAGACCGTGAACTTTCAACTTAACTTAGAACTGGATGACACTGCTTCATTAACGCCATTTCTTAATTGGTGTGTGGTGGAGGGTAATTTTTATACAACTGCTGTTTTCGCCTGTTTCTCTTCCAGTCGTGAATGGCTTGCAGTTAAAACTATTTCTGGTAAGACTTAGTGTGCGTTCATATCGCCCTATCTTTTACCTTCGCGATCTTTTCGTGACTAATACATAAGAGGGGTCAAGTGAAATAGAAATAAAACAAATGTATCGAATGTCTCTGTTGTATTCTCATAAAAACGGTTGAAACTGAATGAAAAATTTCACACATACAAAATTTGAAAAGTGTAAAATAATCATTCAGATGGAAAATGCATAGAAACGTGGTTTTAAAATAGACTAAGACGTATAATGTAACTTTTGTCCACTCGATAATTGGTACCGCGTTAAGGATAGTTCCAATAAATTTTCGAATTTTTAATAGCTATGTCAGACATCATAGTAACACTGGAACATAAAGTGTTCTTGCATCATGAGTAATGCTAACAGTAGCGTTTAGTGGCCACCAACGTGAAGGGTAATTCATTTCATTACCTTTCTGAAGTCGATATGAGGTATGACGCGGTGGGGGCAGCCACGGTCGTTTTGGTAAATGCGGCACAACGAGCGAGCGAAGGCGCGCGCGTTGGAAACGGGGAAGGCGGAGCGCGCAAGCTGGAGGGATAGTTTTCGTTCTGAACAGAGGAAACCATCAAAAGGAGCCTAACGGATATTCGGTAGACCTCTTGGAACGTACGTGTTTTGACTTTAACATAAGAAATAAATGGAATTCACGAATTGCATTGAACATTGCAATGTATAGTAAATTAATGTCGTCCGCTATCTGCGACGACACCGATCGAATGATAATCTATCGACGTGAGATACCTGGAACCTAAAAGTCGCCATTAAGTTTGTACTTTGGAACCTATCACCGTGCTGTAATGAATACGTTGCAATTAAAACTCTGTTTAAATCGCATCCGGTCATGAGACTACGTAACATTTTATGAAATCAACGAGGCAGGCAACAAAGACAGGTCCGGAATCCATTGAGCACCTCATCAAGAAACGTGCTCAAAAAATTCAAATGGAACGCTATTTATCGTAGCAAGATGTTCTGTCAATAACAGGTCGCTTGTAATTTCCATATTGGCCTGTGGACATTTTATTTTATTAGGAAGCAAACTCGAAGGAAACTGGACAAATTTGGGTATTTAGGAAGACTTTTCTGCGACAAATTGTGAGTCTTATTGTTAGTTAATGTTCAAATGTTCAAATGTTTGTAGAACTTATGGGACTTAACTTCAGGGTAATCAGTCCCTAAGCTTACAAACTACTTATGAACTAGCTAAGACTAAGGACGGCAAAAATATCCATGCCCGATTAGAACGCCCGACCGTAGTGGCCGTGCAGACCGTGACTGGAGCGCCTCAGTCCCCTCGGCCAGTTAGTTAATGGAGTACAGTAAACATAACGATAAGTCCTGCATATGAATCAACCATAAACCGAGAAATAAAACTGGTAATATGCTCAATGAGGTATTGACTGATTTCTTTCTTTTTTTTTTTTTTTTTTTAATTATTGGCCACGTGACATATGTGCAATTTGGAGAGCACAGTATCTCGAGCCTGAATGGAATTACGGATCCGGATCCTAACATGCAGGACGCCAGCTACATAAACTCGTTCATCAGGCCAACAATGTAATCAAGATTTTCCAACGTCGCAGTAGGGCCTATTGTTTCGCGACTTCGGTATCATGTAGATGTGAGTCTGATATGTAATTCTGCAGTCAGTTGACTTTTTCTTGTCACCTACATTAAATATTTTGAAAAATTAACATTGTAGTAGTTAACTGAATTTGTGTTCAAGAAGGTCGTTTCATACATTAACTACTCGTACTCTCTTTCACGTTGCGAGCAATCTTACTCAGCTGTGAGTAAATAAATGAGGTAGGGTTTATAGCAGTAATGTCTAGCTGTATAATAGTCACTTTCTGAAAACCTAGCCAATGTAGAAATCGGGGCCGTTTTGTTGAAAAATCTGGATCTCATCATTTCGTCTCGTTACGTCTTTAATTTATCCGCTTACTGTCAAACAAATTCAACCATTCCAACTGTCTCCTGGAAACCTCATAGCAGATGCTGCAGCCACCTACTTCAAGAATATCAAGTGACATCAGAAACAAAACGAAAGAACATGTTCTTAAATGAATTTATCAATTATTCTAAAATGATGGTAAAATTTTAAATATAGATAGAACAACTTATTTGGAAATCACTTCAAATGTAGTCATCCCATAAAGTTAATAATAAATTCTGAAGGCGTGTCAGCTGCTTTTTTTATTAAGAATGTTGCTTTACTGGTCCAAGACCGTTATTACGTTTTTAAAGGCCCATCTTCAGGTGTTAATTTTTTTCATATGAAAATTCATTATAGAGACACAAGGTTCTAATTGCTTTCATCTGTCATGGGAATAAAATTTAATTAATTAGGAGCAGATATATGGAACCAGTCCAACAGAAATCATCACTGTCATTCAGAATAAAAACCAAGGACATTAAAATGTGGGACAAATAGTCGCGTAATTTTGATTACTGTATTTTCAATTAAACCAGTAGATAGCCGACGAAGTGAAGGAGTACAAACCAAAGAAACCTGTCCAAAGAATTTGTATTTTGCTCATCTTTGCATCAAGTATTACGGCAAGGTAATAAGAATATGCGCAACCTCCCAGATTCTCTGTTTCGTTACAGCTTCATTAGGACTTAATTCATTTACGTAATATTCCTTGAATGTGAGACTCGTTTGACAAAACTCAACGTAGATACAGTCCATCTTCGGAAAACAGTGCCCAGTATCATTGGAGAAAATGATGGTTCGCATTACTTTTTCGTTTTGTTACAAAAAGCACTCACTGAAAGTTGATGAGGGTAAGTTATCAAATCATCATCATTTCTTCTCAATGCATGGCTAAAAGCCAATTGAGGCCAGATGCTAGTAGGATTGAGAATAGTGTGGACTGTCACTTTCAAGATGCGAAGTGTTTGATACCTTACTGTTTAGTGACTGATAATGCAACGTTCATTTCCAGTAACTCATAAAAAAGATATCTAACAAAGTAATTGTTTTAGTCATTTTGGGGGGGGAGGGGGGTGAAACTGAAATCGTGATGGAAGTTTATATATCTCAGACTTTGACCTGCAGTATGCTGCCGTATTTTTAACTTCTCTAGTCATTTGCTGAAATATCATAATGCTGTAAAACTTCAAAAAACTTAAACGATAGTTTCGGCCTCATTGGACGAATTTAATATCTGCATCGTAAATGTGACGACGGAATCTATCAGGAGATAACGCCGCATATTAACCGAAATGCGCGACTCCTCTCGAGAAGCCCGCATGAGACTAGCCCGATTTCGCGTCGCTTATCGCTACACAGGTCTTCCTAGTACAGCTAAGAACTGGCAACATCGTTGCTGATATTTGGCAACACTGTGACAGTGCAGTTACTTCCTCAAGTGGTACTGAATTGTCTCACTAAGTTCACTTGACATTGCTTTTCTACTTTCATGACTAATGATTTGTAATGCTGACGTGAAATGAGAGACAGAAATTTAAATTTTGCAGTCAAGGAATGTAATTATTTGTTTAGGTGACTTTCAGGTTCTTTCACGATGCGTTAGAGGCTAAGCATTGAATATATGAGAGACTGAGGGCAACCTCTGGCAGTGTGTGGTTGGCTGTGTGGTTCTGCTTGTGTCTTGTGATGCAAGCGTGGTGTGAGGCGGCAGTTCTAATACTGGTTGGAGAAAGCGCGTTTGGGTATGGAATTTAATTTCATTTTATTTTACTTTATACGCTGCAGATTGCAAGAAGAAACTCTTTAACGGAATCATAAGAAAAACTTTATGCAATAAGTCTTTCAGAAAGGTCGACTTCAAATTATGGAAATAGTATTAGATGTCTTCTTTGCTTCACCATACAAACTCCTTCGAAGAAATTCGAATTCACCTCCATTGATGTGAAATATCTCCTGTAGAAATGAGACATGAAGGCACGAACCTTGCAGAGTGCCTGTATTGCTTTAGAACGTGCACTGAAACGCATTCACATAATTTAGCTCATACATTTACCGTACGGAGTGAAACAACGACACTAAAACATTTTAGTGAGTTACATATTGTGTCTTGATGAAAACACATGAACTGATGACAATAACAAATTACATGAAAGGCTTTTCTGAAAGGAAAAGGATCGAGATTTAAACCACAAATAAGTGTTAACCATCGGAGAGTGCCATTGGATTGGACAATGACAATTTTTTGCCTCTCTAATGTATTATATGCTCATCATTCAAAATAGGTGGTCTGCTTCGTTATATCCTGTGTGAAATACGAATCACAACCTTTTTTGTGGATCACCACTTAGCAACACTACAGCATTTTACGTATGCAGGGCGATGAGCGGCGGCAGGCGCTGTGGGCAGAGGGCGAGGCAGCGCTGTGTAGCGCCGCCACCGCTGCTGCCGGCGAGTGGGCCGCGGAGAGCTCTGCCAAGTGCTGCGGCCAGAGGCACGATGTTATTGGGCCCAAATGTTATTATCAGTGTATTAAAAAATGATATACGTTACGCATATGCTCCCCTTACACATGTGGCATCAGCATGAACGAGTGACGTGAATTTAAAATTTTTGTCAACAGTCGGTTTCGATCGCTAATACTGAACATGCAAGTCGCGCACTTAACCGCAAGACCAAGGAGGAAGCTAACCCAGTTGTCTTCTAACTGCACACAAGAAGTGCTGTATGAACTCCCGCAGTCTGCAGTGTTGCCAGATTGTGCAGATAGATGGACTTAGAGCGAATCAGCGCGGCCACTTTTATTGTCCCATGTCGCGATCGGCTCGGACTTAGGCTCAGCGGCGGCCGGCTGGCGGCCAGGTTTTTTTGTCAAAGAGTGTACATTACCATGAGGGGTGAGGTACACGTACACACGTGGTTTCCGTTTTCAATTACGCAGTGGAATAGAGTGTGTCCCGACATGTCAGGCCAATAGATGTTCAAAGTGTTGGACATCATTTGCTGCACACATTTGCAATCTATGGCGTAATGAATGTCGTACACGCCGCAGTACACCTGGTGTAATGTCGCCGCAGGCTGCCACAATACGTTGTTTCATATCCTCTGGGGTTGTAGGCACATCACGGTACACATTCTCCTTAAATGTACCCCACAGAAAGAAGTACAGAGGTACCACATACGTCGACGCGTTTCCAGTGGGACATTTTCGAGCAACGTTGGCAGATCATTCTGTAGAAACGCGATGTATATTGCAGCTGTTTGGACCCCTGCAATGAAATGAGGACCAATGAGGTGGTCGCCAATGATTCCACACCATACATTTACAGTCTACGGTCGCTGTCTCTCTACCTGTCGGAGCCAGCGAAGATTGTCCATCTTCCGTAGATTCACTGCCCCGTGGTTTGTGAAACCCGCTTCATCGGTAAACAGGTAGATCTGCAACGCATTCTCTGTTAATGCCCATTGACAGAATTGCACTCGATGATTAAAGCCATCACCATGTAATTGCTGATGTAGCGACACATGAAACGGGTGAAAGCGATGACGATGCAGTATGCGCATGATACTACTTTAACTCAATCCACCGGCTCTCGCAATGTCTTGTGTACTCCTGTGTGGGTTCACGGCAACAGCAGCTAACACACCAACTGAACCCGCTTCTCCTGTGATGGGCCTGTTACGGACCCGTTTGCGTACTACGACTTCAAAAATGTTCAAATGTTTGTTAAGCTTATGGGACTTAACTACGGGGTCATCAGTCCCTAAACTTACAAACTACTTATGAACTACTTACGAACTAGGACGGCACAAATATCCATGCCCGAGGGGGGATTCGAACCCCCGACCGTAGTGGCCGTGCTGACCGTGACTGGAGCGCCTCAGTCACCTCGGCCACCGCGGCCGGCGTACTACGACTATTGTATACAGTTGGCGGTAGATGTTTTGAAATGTGCGGCACGTTGGATGCTCTCTGTCCGGGTACCGTTCTGCATACACCCTGCAGGCTTCAGCTGCATTTTGTCGAGACTCGCCATAGATGAGTATCATCTCCGCCTTTTCAGAGTTCGAATACACCTTGGTCACAGTTCCTACAACACTAAACTACCACAGACGTCTGGTAACACAGTGTACTACAGTTAGTCTGTGTGCAAAGACGAATGCAGCAAACGCTACATGCGGACACTGCGACAGCTACACCAAATCATAACAGTGCACTACAGCCACACTCGTAAACACGGTCGTCATCGTAAACATGTCCCTGCAGATGCTGCTCGCCGACCGTGGCCCGTGTTTGTTACAACACGCAACTGAACGTCGGATGTTTCAAGCGTCAACTTTAAGTTACAATATCTCCGGATGTAATTAACATTTTACAATGCAACAAACGGCACTGATTACGTATTTGTTTATATGTTCAGATGTGCTACCAAAACTAACGGGGTTCCATTAAAAAAACGTACGTTTGTATTAAAAAAACATACTTCCGTGCATTTTTATGGTATTTATTAACCAGTTACACTAGCCCCTCTCCTCATGTTCGCTCTGTGGAATCGGTTGGTCAGTATTTGATGTAGTTTACGAAATATATCCAGCGGTAATGTTAGGTGACTCACCCTGTATTTCTCATACCTGTCACATTCATCTTCAAATTCAAACACCACTTTTCAAAGGGTACGGATTGCTTAATGATGTTGGCATCACGATTTCATAGCTAATACAATACTAAAGCAACAGGTGTGGCACTAATAATTTGAGTATTATCTTGTTTTCAAAATTTTCATTCCATCTCTGATGAGAATGGTGGATCATTTACGAACAGATGTTTGTGCTAGGTGATGTAGCATGATGTTGGTTTCGTACTGTTCATTTCTATCATTGGGGTGGGGGGAGTTGGGGACAGCTCAGTAATACATAATAAAGTACCAGGTCGTCCAAGCGCATCTGACGAAGTCGTCAAGCGTGTGAGTTTTGTCAACAGTCCTACGAAATCGAGCAAGCGTGCATCTCGTGAATTCAAGTCCCACATACAACAGTTTGGCGTGTGTTGAGAAAACGTTTGCATTTGAAACCGTACAGATTGTTGCTTTTTCAAACAATTAAAGACACTGATAAGATTACCCAGAAGAACTTCTATGCGAAGACCGAGTGGATGATGATGAACATTTCTTGAACAACATAATCTTTTCTGACAACTCAACTTTTCACTTAAGTGGCAAAGTTAACACACATAACCGTAGGATTTAGGGTAGTGAGAAACCACATGAAATATTACAACATGCTCGTGATAAGCCTAAGGTGAACGCTTTTTGTGCGTTGAGCAAGATGAAAATGTACGGCCCCTTTTTTTTTCCAAGAATGAACCATCAACGGGATAGTGTACCTGGATACGTTGCAACAATTTTTGATACCATCGATCGATGACGACGGAGACGAAATGCTTACTTCATTCAAGATGGCGCACCACCACACTATCTCACTGACGTCCGGGATTTTCTCAATGACCGTTTACGAGGAAAATGGATTGGCCGTGCTGCGCCAATTGCATGGCCTACCCGTTCCCCAGACCTCACACCACTACACTTTTTCTTCTGGGGCATCATCACAGATATGGTGTACGTACCACCTTTGCCGGCCACTCTACTGGAACTTAGAGCAAGAATCTACGCCACCGCTGAAGAAGTTACACCTGCAATGCTGATGCGAGTTTGGGAAGAAATCAGTTACCGATGAGATGTCTGCAGGATAACCAACGGAAGCCACATCGAAAACCTGTAGTTTAAGGTAAAAACTTTATGTGTTTTCCTTTGAAACAACACTAAAACCAGCTCTGTACCTCTTTTTAATAAATTAATATGAATTTTCAAAGTTGTTAAGTCCCTTTTGAAACACCCTGTATTTTACCTTCTGAACACCTTGCACAAGGAGATGCTACCGTTGCTAAACATATTGTAAAAGTGCATGTCATCGGGAAATACAGAGACTGTAGCCAGCATTTTGCAATGCGACCACTGCAAGATCATGTTGCCAATGTTACACGGTGGGATCAGTCATCTGGGCAGTTGTACCTGCCAAAATAAATAAAAAGTGCTTAGTTTGCGGAACCATTTTAGATGGATCGTATGCGGCTTTCGATTGGTTGCACCTGCACCGTAGAGGCACACAGCCAAATAAAATACAACGTTTGTAGGGGAAGAGGTAGGGGTGCTTACGACTAGCTTAGTCTAATATTAATAACTTGGAGGACCGTATCACTGAAGTCGATTTTCAGCAGGATTTTGGAACATATACTTTGTTCGAACATCATGAACTACCTCGAAGGTAACAACTTATTGACCCATAACCAATAAAGATTCAGAAAGTATCGTTCTGGTGAAACGCAGCTACTTCTTTACTCACATGAAATGATGTGTGCTACCGACAAGGACTCTCATTTTGATTCCATATTTGTAGATTTCTGCAAAGCTTTTGACACTGCTCCTTCAAAAGTCTTCTGATCAAATCGTGTGCTTATGGAACGTCGTCTCAGTTGTGCGATTGCATTCGTGATTTCCTGTCAGTAAAGATACAGTACGTAGTACTGACGGAAAGTCATCGAGTAAACAGACGAAAAATGTTCAAATGTTTGCATAGCTTATGGGACTTAACTAGGGGGTCATCAGTCCCTAAACGTACAAATTACTTATGAACTAGCTAACACTAAGGACGGCACAATTATCCATGCCGGAGGGGGGATTCGAACCTCCGACCGTAGTGGCCGTGCAGATCGTAATGGCGCGCCGCAGTCCCCTAAAACAGACGATTTAGGAGATTATTGTTCGCGGAGATGCTGTCATTTATCGGTTAGTGAAGCCACCAGATGATCAAAAGAAACTGCAAAACGATTTAGATAAAATATCTGCATGGTATGAAAATTAGCAATTAACCCTAAATAATGAAAAGTGTTAAATCATTCATATTAGCACTAAAAGAAATCCGTTAAACATTTACACGATGAATCAGTCAAATCTAAAGGCCGTAAATTCAACTAACTTTTGGGTTTTAAAGTTACGAAAAAATTTAATTGGAAAGAACAGAGAAAATATCGTGGGCAAGGGCGAGAAAAGGTTTCGTTTCATTGGCGGAACACTGAGAAAAGGCAACAGTTCTGCTAAAGAAACTACCTACATTATACTTGTCCGTTCTGTTTTGGAGTATTGCTGTGTGTTGTGGGATGTTCGCCAGGTAAGGCTGACGAAACACAGAAAAAGTTCAGGGAGGGGTACCTGGTTTTGTATTATTGCGATACAGGAGAGAGAGTGTCACTGAGATGAGATACGAGATTGAACGGAAATCATTAAAAGTAAGGCGTTATTCGTAGCAGCGAGATCTATTTGCAAAATTAAAAAACAGTTCAAATGTTGGTTAAGCTCAAGGGACTTAACTGCGTGGTCATCAGTCCCTAAACTTACAAACTACTTATGAACTACCTTATACTAAAGACGACACAAACATCCATGCCCGAGGGGGCTTCGAACCCACGACTGGGGGCGGCCTCGCACATCGTAGCATAGCGCCTCAACGCGCTTGGCCACTTCACTTTCTTTCACCTTGTTACCACCCACGTAGTCCGCCTTCGTAGCTCAGCGGTAGCGTCGCTGAATACCACGCAGGAGGCCCGGGTTCGATTCCCGGCAGGGAACTGGGTGTTGTTTGTTGTGCTAATCATCATCATCTCATCATCATTGGCACGTAAGTCGCCCACGCGACATCAAGAAAAAAAGACACTAAGGCGGCCGAACAATCCCGCAAGGCATCTTCCGGCCAAGAACGCCATACGCTCATTTCCATTTTTAACACCCACATACATAGAGAGACAATATCATCAGAATAAAAAATAATCAGAACGTTAAGATTTAGGTGCTCCTTCTCCCCATGTGCTATTAGAACGGTAGAGAACAATTGCCCAAGCTCAAGGGACTTAACTGCGTGGTCATCAGTCCCTAAACTTACAAACTACTTATGAACTACCTTATACTAAAGACGACACAAACATCCATGCCCGAGGGGGCTTCGAACCCACGACTGGGGGCGGCCTCGCACATCGTTCTATAAAACCTCTGCTAGGCACTTAAATGTGATTTGCGAGTAGTTATGTAGATGTGAATAAAAACTTACTCGATAGGCAAACACAATTCAGTTGGGTGTGTCATTTTTTGCCATATCATTGTATTAAAAGTTACGTCCTTCTGGCTGTCTCTCTGTATGAAACTTAATGAACCTTGAAAGTTCCCGTCAAAATAGCAGATGGTCAGCTGACATAAACACGTTCCGTTCTCTTATCTCCCTCTCAGCCTTAAAACGACTTCGATGCGCTGAAATATTTGTCTAGTCAAAAGCACTGACAAGGTCAGCGTGTAGTCGAAAGTGCACAAACATGTCTCCCAACAAAAAATGAACTTGACGATATCGCACTGTTAACATGTGCGGCCATCTGCGAGGACTCATCGCTGTGGCCCTGTTCCGCGTAGGCTACAGCTGTTATCGGAGTCCCGGAAACCCTAATTGTGATGTTGTGAACAAGGCCGGCCACAGCTACGATGTCGCAGTCGCTCGACGAGTTCGAGGAGTCGAGAGAAAAGCTGCACGAGTAAACATCGATAATCACCTCCGCCTGCAAATGGCGTCATTTTCCGAATAGCGCTGGAGACAAGTGCTCAGCTCACGTCGCGTGCACCGTTTAGTGGTGCTCGACCGTGATGAAATGCCAGCAGGAAGAGAGCGAACGGTGCGGCCAACGGCTTCGGCACCAATGACGCGTGTCGCTTTTCGTAGAAAGAGATAGTCTCTGATGGCCAGCGGCTATGTCAATTGATGAAGAGTGCCAGGCTTTCAAGCGAGACAAAGGCAAAGTAGGATTGCCAACTTTTGTTTATCAAAATAAGAGAGACTTCGACTCGACAAAATGAATAGGTCTAACACAATTTATTTACATCTTAAAACAGGTTTATTGCATGGACCAATTACAAAACTTCTTCATAACAATTATAAACTGAAGGTCTACATAATTTTTTACTTAAAATTACATTTGTTTACACTTTTGGCAGAAGTCTGAAGATTGCGATCGTTCTTTACAAATTTATGTGTTACTTCCCCAAACTCTGCTGTTGTGTCCTTCGGTGTTGGCGTGCTGCTGACAGTCTGTATTACCACCATGAGCTACGCTGAATTCACGCTTGCAGAGGGTGCAATACGCCTTATAATTGTTTCCTTCTACAGGATTAACCCATGAATGAGTTTCTTCCAGTTCCTTCTGATATGCACAGAAGTACTTTCCTCTCTTTTTAGGCGGAATTTTCGATTCTTACATTTCACGTAACTCGGATGATGCAGAACGACAAAGAAACAAGATAATCGCAACGTGACTCGCGGCACCGTGTTTGTTAAAAAAAAAAAATGTTCAAATGTTTGTACAGTCTATGGGACTTAACTGCGGGGTCATCAGTCCCTAAACTTACAAACTACTTACGAACTAGGACGTCACACCGTGTTTGTGTTTTGTTTTGTGTTCCCTACAAACGCTGTAGTAACTGTATCGATAATACTATGCTGTATCGATTAATCAATCTTGTAACGATGGTCCAGCAACGAGATTTGAAAAATATGCGGCAGGTTTAAATCTTAATCGGTGTCATTTTCCTCAAATACGGGAGATACAACCTCCCGTATAAAATAAAAACGGGAGACGGGAGTTGGCTTAAAAATTAAGAAAAATGCGGGAGTTTCCGTATAATACGGGAGAGTTGGCAACCCTAAGGCAAAGGCACAGAATAAGGAGTATACAGAAAGGAAACTCCCGCTGCCGTCTGTCGTCCAAAATTTAGTGCGCGTGCGCGGAATCAGCCATCTTGAAAAGCAGTAAACGCGTGATCACTCCCTACTCTGTGGCGCAGTAATGCGCCGTCTTTGTTTGTTAATTGTATATTTTAACTGCCTGAAACGCATAAAAGTAAACACGTATTTGGTACAGTACAGTGAAATGAAAGAACTGTGTGTCAGTAGTTGGAGCTGTTCCGTTTGTATTATGAGCAGCAATAAAAGAAAAGGCGGTCGATGGTGTTCAGCACCTAATTCGCGCAATAATTCGAATTCAAATCAGGATATAAGCGTCTTCACCTTCCCAAAAGATGTTGAACGGTAAGTGAGCGTTGCTATATGTGTAGTAAAACTTAAATATTATCAATTTCGAATGAGAGCATTGTGTGCATAATTATTAAAAGTACCCTTGCTTCTTCTCTTGACGATAACTCTTGCTGTTGCTGTAGCAGTTCAACAGCATCGAAATGTTGAAGTACATTTATATTTTATAATTACAAGTTTAACGTCGCATGGAATAATATAAAATGAAAGACAAAGAATAGTGCGTAAGTATTGGGACTCCAACATTTTTCGCGTGCGTTCCCTTTTCCTGTTGCCCACACAGGCGTGATATTTCAGGAATTTTTTAGGCTCATCTACCTGCTCACCTTCACATAATTTGATGCAAACGGTAAAATTTTACTAACGGCAACGGAGGCGTAGCGTGCTAATGTTGTCAACGACTGTTGATCCTCTTACAAGGGGAGATCGGCAATCGGGACCTGGCGACTTCGCCCAAATTGCGTGTGTCCTTCATTTGTGTGTAATTTAACAGTTTTATATATGCCCAGACGTCATTTAGTTCTGTGTAATCAAGTTGTACTGCTAAGTCTGACTCAATATTTTGTGCAAATTTATTTGTGTCAAATAAAACCTGGCAGTTGTAAAGTCACTTTCTCGTTTGTAACTAATTGCCGGCCGCGGTGGCCGAGGGGACTGAGGCGCTCCAGTCACGGTCTGCACGGCCACTACGGTCGGGTGTTCGAATCCCCCTCGGGCATGGATATTTGTGCCGTCCCAAGTGTTAGCTAGTTCGTAAGTAGTTTGTAAGTTTAGGGACTGATGACCCCGTAGTTAAGTCCTATAAGCTATACAAACATATGAACATATGTAACTAATTTCCCAAACATAACTTCGCGTTACTTGGGATTTTTCTATAAATAAACACCAAATAAAACGATCATTGATTCCATCGTACATTTTCGTAATTGTATTAAAATATTTTTCGTTGGATTATAATTAGGTGCAAGAACACGGCGCAAAATAGAGCAGAGCATAATGAAAAGCCGTTTCCTTTCGTAAAAGTTGGTGAGATCAGCTGCAGTTCGTAAAAAGTCCAGTTCCAGCCAAAGTACTAAGTGGCTGTAGTTCCGCTTTTACTGCTTTTCAATATGGCGTCGAGCGCAGCGCTTGGTAACATACAGATCAAAGGCGCCGCCCCCAGCTTTCCCTTCTGTATGCTCCCTATTCTGTGGCAAAGGGTAACTATCTGCAGCAGCATCGACAGGACCGACTGCGGACCTTTGCTCAGAGCTGAGTGGCGGGGCTGAGACTGGGGTAACCAGCATTTCTTCATTATTTTAAAGCAGATGGCCGATATCTTTGACCATGATTTTATCCCTTTTTTGGCAGTGCTGTATGTCGTTACCTGATTACGTGAGCTAACTGGACAGAAATAAATCATCAAAAATTCCCACGTAATCTAATTTGTCAAAAGGCTAATCTGATAAATATAATGTAAAAAATGATAAGAATCGGTAGAATGGCGTGGTATAAATGTATTTCAAAGAGTATTAATCGGCAAATTTTTTGATAAAAGGGGTTTTGGTAGATAATGACATATAAAAAAAAATCGCACTGTCGTGTTCTACGGCCCACTTTAGATTTGTAGTTTTATAAGTTTTTGCAAACATTTTCGACCAAAATAATAATCTAAATAATAAAAAATTAATTAATAAGAGTGTCTGAAACCCTTTTAGGGAAAAAAATATTAAGGTAATGTCGGGTTTTGAACCACTGACCTTCAGCCTCGCAGTCGAACGTAGTGCCCACTATACTATGGGTAACAAGTAGAACTTGCGTTTCTTAATCTCATACTGTTGATGGCCGTTGTTAACTGATGCTAATATGGTATTTTTAGATACTAGATTATCATTTATCGTACGAAGAACTATGTGGCTTTGTTAATTCTTCAGTGCGCCATTGCTTTGAAATGACAAGTTACAATAAGGAAATCATCAACTACGCAACACAAAATGGCGTATTTCAGAGAGCGTTCTGGGCGAGGAATGTCACGTGACATCTGCAAACGGCTGCTTTTCGTTAATTCAACGGAAGGTGTCAAAACTCTGTTATTTTTGCAAATATCTCTCAAACGATACCGGTACGAGATATGAAAAAACATAAGGGAACATCTACATCTACATGGGATACTCTGCAAATCACATTTAAGTGCCTGGCAGAGGGTTCATCGAACCACAATTATACTATTTATCTCCCATTCCATTCTCGAATAGCGCGCGGGAAGAAAGAACACCTGAATCTCTCTGTTCGAGCTCTGATTTCTCTTATTTTATTCTGATGATCATTTCTACCTATGTAAGTGGGAGTCAACAATATATTTTCGCATTCGGAGGAGAATGTTGGCGATTGGAGTTTTGCAAGTAGCCCACGCCGCAGCAATAAGCGCCGTTGTTGTAATGATTCCCATCCCAGATCCTGTCTCATTTCCGTAACGCTGTCTTCACTGTATCGTGACAATACGAAACGAGCTGCCCTTCTTTCGATGTCCTCCGTCAAACCCACCTGATAAGGATCCCTGGGATCCCACTGGGCTGCAATACTCCAAAAAAGGACGGACACGCGTAGTGTACGCAGTGTCTTTAGTAGTTCTGTTGCATCTTTTAAGGGTTCTGCCAATAAAACGCAGTCTCTGGTTCGCCTTTCCCACGATATTATCTACGTGTTCTTTCCAGTTTAAGTCTGAAGTAATAGTAATTCCTAGGTATTTTGTGGAGTTTACGGCCTTCACATTTGATTGATTTCTGTTGTAAACAAAGTTTAACGGATTTCTTTTCGTACTCATGTGGACGACTTCACATTTCTCATTATTTATAGTCAATTGCCATTTTTTACACCATACTGATATCTTATTCAGATCGTTCTGCAGTTGGTTTTGATCTTCAGATGATTTTACTAGACGGCGTCATCTGCAAACAACCTAAGAGAGCTACTTAGATTTTCCCCTAAATCGTTTATGTAAATAAGGAATAGCAGAGGACCAATAACACTGCCCTGTGGAACGCCCGATATCACCTCTGTTTTAGTCGATGCCTTACCATCGATTACTACGAACTGTGTCCTCCCTGACAAGAAATCCCCTATCCAATCGCAAATTTGGGGCGATATACCACAACCACGCAATTTGATTAACAGCCGTTTGTGAGGTACGGTGTCAAAAGCTTTCTGCAAATCAAGAAATACGGAATCGATTTGCGAACCTTTGTCGATAGCACCCATGACCTCGTGTGAATAAAGAGCTAGTTGTGTTTCGCATGAACGATATTTTCTAAATCCATGTTGACCTTGGGTCAATAGATCGTTCTGTTCGAGATAATTCATAATACTTGAATAAAGGATATGTTCTAAAACCCTGCTGCAAATTGACGTCAATGAAATAGACCTGTAGTTTAGTGGGTTACTCCTACTGCCTTTCTTGAATATAGGTGTGACCTGTGCAACTTTCCAATCTTTTGGTACAGATCCTTCTATGAGAGAGCGGTTGTATATGACTGTTAAGTAAGGAGCTATCGCTTCAGCATAATCAGATAGAAATCTAATGGGTATACAATCCGGACCAGAAGACTTGTTCTTGTTAAGTGATTTTAGTTGCTGCACTACTCCGATTATATCTACTTCTATGTTACTCATTACGGCATCTGTTCGTAATTCGAAATCTGGAATATTGGTTTCGTCTTCTTTGGTGAATGAGTTTCTAAAAGCTAAGTTTAGTAACTCTGCTTTAGTAGCGCTGTCATCGGCAGGATCGCCATTACTATCACGTAGTGAAAGTATTGTTTGTGACTTGCCCCCAGTATATTTAACATATGACCAAAATCTCTTTGGGTTTTCGGTCAAATTACGAGAAAGAGTTTCGTTGTGATAAATATTGTAGGCATCTCGCATTGAAATCCTCGCTAAATTTCGAGCTTCTGAGTACGATCACAAATTCTGGGGATTTCGTGTTCGTTTAAATTTAGTATGCCTTTTCCTTTGCTTTTGCAACAGTGTCCTGACCTGTTTTGTGTACCAAGGGGGATCGCGACCTTCTTTTATTAATTTATTAGGCATAAAACTTTCAATTGCTGTCGATACCACTTCTTTGAATTTGAGCCACATCTGGTCTACACCTACGTTTAGTGTTAGAAACGAGTGGAAGCTGTCTTTCAAGAAGCAATGTATTTTGTTTCTATCTGCTTTCCTGAACAAATATACTTTGCGTTTATTTTTGGTAACTTTGGGACTTTCGATATTCAATTTCGCTACGACAGCTCTGTGTTCACTAACACCTGTATCCGTTTTGATGCTCGTTATGAGCTCAGGATTATTTGTTGCTAAGAGATCAAGTGTGTTTTCACATCCATTTACAATTCTAGTTGGCTCATGAACTAATTGTTCGAAGTAATTCTCAGAGAATGCATTGAGTGCAATTTCGGACGATGTTTTATGCCTACCTGCTGATTTGAAAATATAATTTCGCCTACAGATCGAGGGTAAATTAAAATCACCACCTACTATTATCGTGTGAGTCGGGTACGTTTTTGTAATTAGATTCAGGTTTTCTTTGAACCTTTCTGCTATTGTATCGTCAGAGTCGGGAGGCCGGTAAAAGGAACCAATTATTAACTTCTTACGATTTTCGGGTACAACCTCTACCCATAATAGCTCGCACGAACTATCAACTTCAACTTCGCTACATGAAATACTACTTTTGACGGCGATAAACACGCCCCCACCTATTTTGTTTAATCTATCCTTTCTGAACACCGATAGATCTTTTGAAAATACTTCTTCTGAACTTATTTCCGGCTTGAGCCAACTTTCGCTGCCTATAATGATGTGTTTCGGTGCTTTCTATTAACGCTTGCAGTTCTGGAACTTTCCCGACACATGTACGACAATTTACAACTGTTATACCGATAGTTTCCGGATCTACATTTCTCCTGTGATCCACCTGAACCCTTTGAGATTGCCCATTTTCTATTTCCCCGAAGCTCTTTATCCTAAAAAAACCTCCCAGTCCACGCCACACAGCCCCCGCTACCCGTGTAGCCGCTTCCTGCGTATAGTGGACTCCTGACCTATTCAGCGGAACCCGGAAACCCACCACCCGATGGCGCAAGTCAAGGAATCTGCAGCCTACACGGTCGCAGAACCGTCTGAGCCTCTGATTCAGACCCTCCACTCGGCTCTGTACCAGAGGTCCACAGTCGGTCCTGTCAACTATGCTGCAGATGGTGAGCTCTGCTTTCATCTTGCAAAGCAAGACTGGCAGTCTTTACCACTTCAGTTAGCCGCTCGAAACCTGAGAGGATCTCTTCAGATCCGAAACGACACACATCATTGGTACCGACGTGAGCCACTACCTGCAGTTGGCTGCACTCCGTACCCTTCATGGGTTGTAGAGAAGTTGTAGAGAATTTTCTCCTCTACAAATACGTTTATTCAATTTTCGCGTCAGATGAAACGTTTATTTGCAATTAAAATTACATTACAAACGGCTGTTTTGTCCAAAATATTTAAAAAAGTAAGGTTCTGGTCTCTGGTAGCCAACAATTATGTCTGTAATATTTGGTGCCAATCGGTTGAACGGTTCGACCTAAAAAGTGGGAACAGGTTACAGCCAGACAGACAACGTCAAGGCATCGTTATTTTTGCAAATATCTCTGCAACGATGTAAGATATGAAAAAAAAACATAACAGAGCGAAGTTGTAGAGAATATTCCCCTCTACCAATTAGGTTATTCAATTTTGCTGTCAGATAAACGGTTCGCTTGAAATTACAATTATATTACAAACAGATTTTTTGGTATTACTACCATATTTTTTGTCCGAAAAATTTTAAAAATGGAGGTTCTGGTCTCTGGTGACCTACAATTATGTCTGTAAAATTTGGTGCTAATCGGTTGAACGGTTCGTCTTAATAACAGGGAACACGTTACGGACAGACAGGCAGACAGACAGACGGACAGACAGATATCCCAAAATCGCCGTTATTTTTGTAAATATCTCTGAAACGATACGAATTACGAAAAAACATAACAGATCAAAGTTGTAGAGAATTTTCTCCTCTACAAATTCGGATATTCAATTTTTGTGTCAGATGGTTTTCGCCGTTATTTTCATTTAAATTTCGAGCTGTCAAAAGATGATCGCAAAGGCCCACTTTTAGTAACTGGGCCAATACAAGCTGATACCTACTCCTTTTGCATGCTGGTTTTATGATGTAACTGTGCAGTGGAGAAAGACTGAAATAGATATCAGTCTGTCGTAATTAATAACTTGGACGCCAATCTCAACAATACCTGTTCTGTGCCAATGACCGTGCATTACATGAGTAAAAAATACTTCCGCGGTTAGCGGCATTTGCGAAAGAATAATAGTAATAATCGGAAGATAAAAGAAAATTGCAGGTTCTAACTATCGCCCCAAATTTATGATTGATAACGTATTGCTTTTCTAATGGCGGCATAAAATCCAGGGTGTGAAAATGGAGGCCAAATTTCAATTATTTATGAAACAGAATAACTGAAAAATGGGGGGAAATATCAATTAAATGACGATTCCAGAAAATAATCTTTAAGCAATTTATTCAAATAAACCATGCCCAACTCATTTTCTGCAGCGAAGAAGAAGAACGGAATCAGCAGTCCGATTCTACTGGCGGCCGAAAGTAAAAGTTTCTATTGTTCTCCTCCGCCCTGATCAGAGGTTAATAAACAAGGGTGAAATAAACATCGCTGATCAGAGGGGAGCAGCCAGTGATCTCTATACAAATTGGATGTATAACTCTGGTGTCTGAGCATAGAACTGCATGGTGCCTGCACATTCATATGTTTTGCGCACTATTTCGCATCGTTCGGCATGTTTAAATTTGGCAAACGAGTTTCTATCAGTTATTACGTGACAATAAATTGCTTGCTTACCTCTTGATTTGGAATTTAATTCAATATTCGTTGTAGTAGGCTCATATGGAGTGGAATCGAAACATGCTTCATGACAGCCATGTTTGAATTTGGCAAGAAACTAAATATGAATATCTATGGCTGGTAGGCTAATACAGCTGAAGTTCAATATCCAGATAGTATAGAGATCAATGGGAGCAGTAAAAGGGGAGAATAAAAAGAATCGTTGTCTCGTGGGGCCCTATGTGTTGTTATAGTTACTCAAGCAACATCAAAATTGCACATGGTTTTCTGCAATCAGTTTCAAATTTTGTCCTGAAATAGAGCTCGCAACCAACATTTAAACTCTTATATACAGTGATGTTACAGTTTCTTCCAGGAAAAGTTTCAGAATCGTCTGTATCTTTGACACTGTAAGCTTACCTAAGGAGTTATCTAGCTTCTTTCATTGTTGTGACGTTATTTACTCATAAACGATAAGAGAAAGCCTTCAATATGAATTATTATGAAAAAGTGTTAGTTAATTCTTATCTGGAACATTCGAAATGAATCAGGGGCGTAACTAGAACTTGGCTTTGGGGGGGGGGGATAGATCTGCTTGACGAGCAAAATTTTAGTCAGTTCCCAGACAGACTACCATCTACCACTCCTCTTGAAGAAACTAATTCACTCCCATCCAATGAAAGCTTATGGTAAAACACCCCAAGTCTTTACCTTTACCATATTGCTGTTATACGATTTCTTTCTTCTTCTTCTTTTCGGGTTCTGGGGGGGGGGGGTCTATCCCCCTCATAGTTACCCCACTGAAATGTATTCCAGTTTACTGGAAAGAATAGGTCTGGCAGACCACTATGGAATGGAGAACCATGTCAAAACAAGTGGGAAACAGCATCTTCTTTACCAGTGAGCAATGTATTACGTGACAGTTTTGATCAAACTGTGGTCCGAAAAGGAAAATGTAGCATTTGTCTTCACGGGTACTTCTCTGTAAAACGTAGACATTGTGGGACTCTTCAGGACTTTGACCAAAAAAGGTCTAGTTTTCACATATTTCACATGAAATAGTGTAAAATGAAACAACTTTTGTATCCACAGGAACAATACCGTATTATTTATATTGTAGCACTCATGCTCCTTTTTTGGACAACATTACTTACAGACATTAATTACATTTTCAAAAGAGTCCTGAAAAATTGTTTACATGACCATACACATTTAATTTAACTACTTCAATAGATTTTCTTCTTGCGATTTCCGTGTACGCCAAATAAAAGTACGAACAGTGATATTTCGTCGCCATAAATTTAAACTTCACACCTACAACGTATTTTCGAGTAGTCGATAACAATGGACTTGTCAATATAAAAAGAACACATTTGCCTATCTTTACCAAGAATATCAAAGAGAAATTTGGAGAAGGAATTAAAGTTCAAGGAGTATAAATAAAAATTTTGTTATATGCCTGTTGTTGTCCTCAGTCCGCAGACTGGTTTGATGCAGCTCTCCACGGTACCCAGTCCTGTGCAAGTCTCTTCATCTGATAATAGGTTCGGCAACCTACATCCTATTGAATCTGCTTACTGTATTCGTCCCTCGGTCTCCCTCTAAGAATTTTACTCCACACACTTCCTTCTAATGCTAAGTTGACAATTCCTTGATGTCTCAGAATGTATCCAACCAATCATCCCTTCTCTTAGTCAGGCTATGCCATAATCTTCTTTTCTCCCAATTTGGTTAAGCACCTCCTCATTAGTTACGTGATCTACCCCTGTCAGGCAGCAACGTAGTTAGAATAACGAAATAAACAGTCTTGAAGGCTTGAGGGTGAAAGCTACAAGGCAGGGATAAATAAATATAACACTTAACTTGGAAGCGGAAGGGCTGCTAAAAACCACCAAACATCTTTGTCATTTTAAAATTTACACAATTCCATTTTATTTATAAAAGGCAAATTCCATCCGATTAAAATTCCTTGGATTACTATAACCTCATTAACAAAAATATATTCAACTCTTCCAGATACTTCATTAATAGGATCAACTGTGTAAATACATTACAGTAAGCTGTTTAAGGATGTGCATATTCAAATTTTCTGTTTCCTTCGTTAAACCAGAGTAACAATAATGAAAAGACTCAGGCCAGGCACAACATCCCACAGTAAAAACACAATGAACCATTGGGGAATCCAACTGTTCAGAAAAACGGCATGTACCCTTTACAACAACCCAGACTCAATATTTTAAGGCTTGAGACAGATTTAACATAGCTTAGAGAAGAACCATTATATAAACAGTTTACGGGGGTCTTTCGAATGAGCAGTCAGCAAGCTGTCATGTTACAACCAGCTTCTCTTGTGCACAAGTTGTCTGATCACATAAACAGATCTTTCTACCTATCCTATCATGCCGGTATTCACGTTATAACAGGCAAGAAATAAACAAGAAAGACCAATGTGACAGCCCACTAGCACTAGCAAGTTCTATAAAAAAAAAAAAAAATCACACAATGTCAGATTATAAATATTTTCAGTCACTTACAATACATTAAAAATATCACACCCTACCGCTCAAGAAGAGTGAACATAACCAACGGCACCTAGATGCAAGGCCTGTGCGCTGCCTGCCAAGAGTAGTCATAAAAAAAAAAATAATAATAAAAACCATTTGTCTTATGTGGCGTTCTACCGAGTTTGGGAATACGTACAGGTTGCACACTATTTTTCAGAATGTTTTTCGTTATCCTGATTCACAGACATATTTGAGACGTTAATCCGTCTCTGGGTTTATTTATTTCTATTTATTAGTAAGATATCTTACCGATATTGGATTCGGACGATTCATATTAGGCATTTTGTCTCATACCAGCAAAAATCTGCACGAAGAATCATATAAATAAAACGAAAAATATTCTGAATCCCAGTGTGAAATGTGTACGTATTCCCAAACTCATCACAACCCTACGTAAGACAATTAGTTTGCTTGTGTTATGACTGACTACTCTTGGTAGACAGCTCACAGGCCTTGTATCTCGGTGGCGTTGGCATAACCTGGAGGTACATAGCAAGAACAGTCACTCAGAATCCCAATGCTGAGGCACGTAACGCCTGTAACAACACACCCAGACAGACAATGGGTCCCCTTCAAATACTACTAGAGGCTTAAAACAATCAATAACAATACAATAAAAGTCATCAGTTTTGCAGAAACGAGGGTGATTATGGACAGGGGAGGGTGTCTCAGTTGAAAGCTTGTTCCTCATTACGTAGCGTGAGTTGAGCAACACGATTCTTTTTCAGGAATCGATTCCTGCGATTCAATCCCACAGTGTGAATCGATTCCTACGATTCGTTCACGATTCTTTCTGGTCTGCGACGGCACAATTCAGACGGAATGCCAAAAAGGAGACGATATGGTTATCGGATTTTTTAAAATGTATTTATGGTGAGTACAGTTGAGGCTTGAAATAATAATCAGCCAAAGCCATTCGATTCAACTTAAAAAATTCTTGAGAAAATAGTCTTTGAAGTTTTTCAAGCGGATATTATACATATTACTCTACCAATCATTTCTACTGTTGTCGTAGCTCATTTGGTAGCGTTGTAGGTTGTTAATCTGGTGAACATTTGCCATGTAGGTCGAATCCTTATAATTCTTTTTTTTTTTTTTTTTTTTTTTTTTTTTTTTTTTTTTTTTTTTTTTTTTTCGAATACTTCGGCTATTTAAATATAATTTTCATGAAATGTATGGTAATGAAGACATATATAATTGTTATAAAATACGTATTATGTAAAATCACTTAGTTTCAGAAAACACGTCTATATAAATAAACTTTAATAATTCAAAATCCGTCTCTTAATACCAAATTTCTTTCAAGATGCAAGAAATTCACGTTTTTATATTAAAATGTATCTTTTTTGCAAAACCAGTTTCTTTTAGGAAAGACAAACATAAAAACCTAAATAGTATATCTTTGTAAAATTGTGTTTTTTACAGAAAATACAACTGTATGTAGATGAATTCAAAAAGGATAAACCTCTCTAAATCTATATCTATAAATGTGAATGTCTGTTCGGTGTACTTTTATCACGTCTGAACCACAAGACATAAAGAGCTAAAAATTTGTACAGTTACTAATGTCTACCCGAGGAAGGCTTTAGGGACTGTTTTATGGCGATCTGATGGACATTTAGTAATTTGAAGAATATAACGCGAAATGCGCAACAATAATTACTCTTTGAAAATTATATTTACCCTTTGAAAATGGTTTTATGGGTTGCATTGTTGCTTGAGGGTTGATAATGATAAAAAACGGTGGATGGATGGAAAGTTATCGGTGTGTATAAAATTCCACGTGTGTGTGTGTGTTTTAATATTTCGCTCTGCAGCGAAAACTACAGAACGCAAACGAATGGTCTGTGTGTAATTGGTGTCCGAAGTCTCCCATTGTACACCATAGCAGTTCCATGTCGATAGCTATAAGGGGGTGGAAGATATGGTGGTTGAAAGTCGTCAAATTATTAAAAAATTCAGGCCAGCGATGGCGTTTACGATTCTAGAGCAAGGAGGTTACATACAGCGAAACGTGATGCCACAGACCACATATTTGGTCTAATGCGTGCTACAATGTCTTCAGCTCTTTCCCTGTAAGAATAAGCATACGAATAAGGAAATATAAGAATAAATAAATAAAGCAGTAAAAAAGAAATTTAATACATCTATTTAAAAATAGGTATTGTATTTCATTTCATCCTTCAAAACCAGTGTCATAGCATACCACTGAAATATAGCTTATCTATCATAATCAACCAACACGAGAGCGGAGCCGCTGGTTTAAGCTAGCACAAAATATAATTCAAATCGTTAAAGCCGTTTCCAGGATACGCGAAATATAAATGTGCAAGAATTGCCCGTTTAAATATATTACATGTAATCTGTATAAACGACGTGTGTGGCTGCACTACATATGCCACGCATAAGACGTACGTAATTTTTCATCATTATTTGATTTCTTGATGTTAATCGTGTGTATTACTGTAGCAGCATTGTATTTTGATGCATTTCGTTTCTGTCATATGTAATTCGTGAATAATAATGGTTCACGATCTTCGTTCTGTGCTTCCTTTGCTCATACACATCCTCTCATTGACTGCTTTCTAACTTTCGTAATAATTTGGGACGATTCGCCAGTTGCATTCGAATCATGAATCGTTGGATCTTGGAAACGTCACGAGATAGATGATTCTTTTGAACGACGATTCGTACCCCCGCTCGACTGCTCTCCGGCATTCGTAATCATTCGATACGATTCGGCATGATTCGGCAGTCGCCTTCGAATCATGAATCTATGGAACTTCGAATCGTCACGAGACAGACGATTCTTTTGAACGACGACTCGTCCGGGTCATGATTCGATTCTTACGATTCTTTATTTGTATTCGTTCAAATTAACGACTCATTCACGAATCGCCACAACTCTAGCGCGTGTACGTGCAGCTCCAGCAGTCCGTGACGTCATGTAGCCACGTTGCGAAGATGTTCAAATGTTTGTGAAGCTTATGGGACTTAACTGCGGGGTCAACAGTTTCTAAACTTAAAACTACTTATAAACTAACTTATACTAAAGACAGCACAAACAACCATGCCCGAGAGGGGTTTCGAACCCCCGATGGGGAACGGCCTCCGCATCGGAGCATAGCGCCTCAATGCGTCGCTAAGAACAAGCAAGAGAATGCGATAACACTGGAGTTACTAGCCACTAGCTTTATGTTTGTTTAGAACATATAGAAACTGAGAGTGTAACTTCGTCTGTCTGAGCATCACATTGTCACTGATATGGAGAAGGTAAATATCAATAGGTACAAATTAGCTGCACCTATTAGTCGATATAATATGGTGAATGGAAGAGTTGCCATATATGTCAAAAGTTTTCACAATGTGAAAAATTTAGAAACAAAAGGTTTTGTGTAGAGCAACATATAGAAGCATGTGCCACTGAACTTAAACTAAATGATGGCATTTTCATAATTTTAACAGTGTATAGGTCCCCCGTCAGGGGACTTTCAGCTTTTTTTAGAAAACTTGGATGCATTGTTGTGTTACCTGTCAGAGAGGGAAGCAAATTATCATTTCTGGGGATTTCAATGTTGATTCCCTGAAAGAGTGTAGTAGGAAGAATGTTCTTTCAATTTGAGCTCCATTATTGATTTTCCTACTCGGATAACAAAGAACAACAGCACATTGAAAGATAACTTTTTTATAGACCGCGATAAGTTTAAGAACATAAATGGTTATCCTGTTGAGAATGTTCTTTCAGACCATGATGCGCAGTTGGTGACAGTATATGGCGAAGCTCCATGCAGTAAATCAAATCAGACTTTCAAAGTAGTCCGTTCAATTAACAATATAAATATTGCTAACTTTAGGGAAATCCCACAGCAGCTTGACTGGGATGAGGTGTATAAGGAACCCTATGAAAACTTGAAATATAACTTATTTCATGATACATTTTTAAGGGTATTTGAAAATTGTTTTCTCAAGAAAACAGTTAAACATAAAACTAAGAAAATATGTAAAAAACCATGACTAACTAAAGGTATAAAAATAAATTGCAACCGTTAAAGGGAACTGTATCTTACAGCAATAGTAAGTACTGGCCCAGAAATTGTCCAGTATTATAAAAAACTGTTGTGCATACTAAGAAAAGTTATTTAAAAGTTCAGAAGCGTGTGTATCATGTCTGAGATCAGTGCCTCTGATAATAAAATTAAAACAATTTGTAATATTACTGAAAGGGAAGCAGGGCAATCAAGAACGCAGGAAGACTTCATAACCATACAACATAATGAAAACTATACCAATAAAAAATCATAAATTGAAAATATTTTCAATAATCATTTTCTAAATGTTGTGGAGAAAATAGGATCTAGATATTCCTTAGAACAGGCAAGGCTACCTATACAGTTTGATGCAATTGTAATTTCACCAACATCTCCCTTTGAAATCAGTAAAATAATATACTCTCTGAAAAGTAAAAGTTCTTACAGAATTGATGGAATTTCCAGCAGGGTACTTAAAGCTTGTTCCCCAATGATAAGTAGGAGTCTCAACCACATATGTAACAGCTCTCTGAAGCACGGTGTTTTCCCTGATAGACTGCAATATGCCATTGTTAAACCACTGCATAAAAAAAGGATGTATCAGATGTCAACAACTGCCGTCCAGTCTCTCTGCAGACAGCTTTATCGAAATGTTTTGAGAAATTTATGAAGAGTAGCGTTCCGTATTTGTAAAAACAAAGTATTAAAAATGTCAGTTTGGTTTTCAGAAAGGCTTTTCAACAGAAAATCCTATATATGCCTTTATTTATCAAATATCAAATACTCTGAATAACCGGACATCACCCATTCGTGTCTTTTCTGATCTCTCAAAGGCCAATCATGGAAATCTTCTAGATAAGCTTAATCATTACGATTTGAATGGGGCAGTCCACAAATGGTTTAATTCCTACTTAATCGGAAGAATGCAGAAAGTTGAAAGAAGTGTTTCATGTCATTCGAAACATCAGCTGATTCCTCACTGGGAGCTATCAAAAATGGGGTCCCACAAGGTTCGGTGTTAGGTCCTTTACTGTTCCTGATATATGTCAATGACTTGCCATTCTACATTGATGAAGGTGCAAAGTTAGTTCTTTTTGTTGATGATAAAGTATAGTATTCACATTCAAAAAACAAGAACTGATGTAATCGTAAATAATGTTTTTCACAAAATTATTAGGTGGTTCTCATCAAACGGACTCTCATTAAATATTAATAACGCACAGACTATACAGTTCGGTACACTATATGGTAAACTCCAGTAATAAATTTAGACTCTGAACAGAAGTTTGTAGCTAAGGTAGACTTTTCAACAAATTTAGGTGTGTGCACTGATGAGAGATTAAACTGGAAGCAACACAGACGATGTGTTGAAAGGTTTTCGTTATTGCAAATTTTGGCGATAAGAATCTTAATAAATTAGCTTATTATGCGTATTTTCATTCAGTGCTTTCGTATGGCATCATATTCTGGGGCAATTCATCATTGAGTAAAAAAGTATTCATTGCACAAAAACGTGTAATCAGAATAATTGCTGGAGCCCACGCAAGATCGTCCTGCATACATCTATTTAAGGATTTAGGTGTCCTCACAGTAACTTCACAGTATATATGTTCACTTCTACACCAACATACATACTCCGCAATTGACCGTAAGGTGCGTGGCGGAGGGTACACTGTACCACTACTAGGCATTTCCTTTCCTATTCCACTCCCAAATGGAACGAGGAAAAAAAGAATGCCTATATGCCTCCGAACGAGCCCTAATTTCTCTTATCTTGTCTTTCTGATCTTTACGCGAAATAGAAGTAGGCGGCAGCAAGATCGTACTACACTCAGCTTCAAATTTCGACCCTCTAAATTTACTCAACAGAAATTCACGAAAAGAACGTCGTCTTTCTTCCATCGATCCCCAATTGAGTTCCCGGAGCCTTTCCGTGACACTCGCGCATTGGTCGAACCTACCGGTAACAGATCTAGCTGCTCGCCTCTGAACCGCCTCTATGTCTTCCTTTAAACTGATCAAGACGTGATCGTACAAGCGTTTTATACGCGGTCTCCTTTACAGGTGAAGTACATCTTCCCAAAATTCTCCCAATAAACCGAAGTCGGCTGTCCGCCTTACTCACAACTGCCCTTACATGTTCGTTCCATTTCATATCGCTCTGCAGTGTTACGCCTAGATATTTGAACGACGCGACAGCATCAAGAAGCTCACTACTAATGCTGTATTCTAACATAGGATTGTTTCTTCTACTCATGCGCATCACCTTACATTTTTCTACATTGAGAGCTAGCTGCCATTCTTCGCACCAACTAGAAATTTTGTCTAAGTCATCCTGTATGCTATTACCGTCAGTTACAGACGACACACTCCCATACACCACAGCGTCATCAGCAAACAGATAAAGATTCGCGATAAATGCAAGCTAAGTAGGTGGCCAATGCCGCAGAATAGTCTTTGTAAAACCGAACTGGTATTCCATCCGGTCCAGCAGACTTGTTAGTATTTAGCTCTCTCAGCTGCTTCTCTACACCGGAAATACCTATTGCTATGTCCCCCATTTCGGAATTAGTACGCTGATCAAATGATGGTACATTTGTGTGGTCCCCCTGCGTGAAAGATTTCTTAAAGGTTAAATTAAGAACTTCATCTTTTCGTTTGCTTTCTTCTGTTACTGCCCCGGAATGATCAACGAGTGACTTGACAGTGGGCTTTGACCCGCTTATCGATTTTACATAGAAGTTTTACACTTAAGAAATTTGTCGTTAATAATTCAACCCAGTTCAAAAGTAATAGCAGTGTGCACAGCTATAGTACCAGGAGAAAGGATGATCATTACTATGCACGCTTAAATCTCACTTTGGCACAGAAAGGGGTGAATTATGCTGCCACAAAAGTCTTCGGCCACCTAGCAAACAGCATGAAAACCCTGACAAGCCAACTAGCATTTAAAAATACATTAAAAGAATTTCTGAATGACAACACCTTCTACTCATTGTATGAATTTTTAGATATAAATTAGTAAATCTAAAAGCAAAAAATAAAAATAAAAAAATAATAAATATATTTGTGTCATAATATTTTGTGTAATGTAATATGTTGTACAAACACCTTTTCTTTAACCTGACACGTTCCACATCATGAGAGAGAGAGAGAGAAGAGGAGGCAGGAAAACAATGTTTTCCTCTGGTTACGCCCACAAATCGGGTAGCTATGGAAGCGTGGACGGCCACAAGGCAGAAGAAACATCTGGATTACTTGGCTGCGCAAAGGACCAAACAACAATACGCAAATAGCGATAAACACTGCAATAAACTTACAAATAGCAACACGGCATATTTAGATGCCAAATACTTGAAAGTAAATCACTGCCTAACACACGTACTTGCAACTCCAGAGGATTACGATGCCAGAAGGAAAGCACCACCATACAAAAACTCGCCGCCTCTTACGAAACCACACAGGCGTAATACGAGTACTTCACTCCAGCATATGTGCCAGTACAGACTGCACGCCGATTAAGAACTGCCAGTTCAAGGCAACGGCATTGGAAGTTTCTCGCTTCTCCTTCTCTCTTACAAAATTTCCGTCTGCTGTGTGTTTGAACTTGTTCTAGCTGAATGCCTTTGTACAATGTTATGTTAATCTGACTGTGTATTTTTAACTGTATTCTATGTGAATGTAAAGGTATTGCAAAACCTATCTGAGTGAGTAATGTTTATTGTAATGAGACACAAACTGTTAACTGTTTCTGTATGCAAATGTCGTAACAAAGTTAACTGTCTGAAAATTACTGATAATAAAAATTACTGTGTTAATAATTCTGACCCTACAAACTTGTTTCTGACTGAACTAACAATCTTTACGGAATGTAATGAACACAATATTTATCAATGCAATCTGACTCAGTGCAAAGACTTGTTAACCTGAACACTGTATGAATTGTCCTACCCTGAAATCTGTAAATCATAGTGAACTGTAAGCTTAACAAAGACTGATTCTTTCTTACCTTCACTTACTGCATAAATCTGCGCAACACCAAACTGCTTCCTGCTGTACTAACTACAAAAAACATCTATGGCACTTTTAATAAAAATGTGAGGAGGGATAAACTGGTATGTTGTTTAAGAAACTCGAACTAATTATTAAAATTGAAATATCTGATTTATTTTCTAACTGATGTAACTTCATGAAAATTACTAACAATGTCATGTTTATGATTTTAAAATATTTCAGAGAAAAATATAACTCAGATATTTAATCTGCCTACAAAATTATTTTGAAACAAAGATAAAACATTTCTTTACTGTTAATAAATTTAACTCGATTTACACAAACAATGTTACAACAATACCATATTTCAAGAACAGTACCCATGAAATTCCTATTTCATAAAAAACTTAATTTCAAAACTAAACTAGTACAATAAATACTTTTCCTAACACAGAAAGGGGTCCCTAGCATAAATAGTGAGGCCACAAGCTAACAGCAAGATCTTTCCCGACCGTTACCGTTACCTTCAGTTCAGCCTAACAATGCAAAGTTGTGCCATAGAAAACATGCCAAGTATTTCATGAAAAACTTTACCTTATAAAAACTTCAAAAGATCGTTTCTCCAACGCCATCTATTCCTTTTCGTCTCCATATCTTAAACAAACAACTTGGCTCAGCATTCATGACAAAATCTCATCTCCTCGGCTATCCCGTCGGAACGACAACTGTATACAACCACGGTCTTCACGCTTCTGCAACAGGGTTGCCAACGAGGTCATGATAAAAACCACCGAAGTGACCGTAAAATCCCACCAAAAACCACCGAACTGTCTGAAGTTCCCATGCAAAAAAAAAACACTGTCTATTCGTTTGTTCTTGACCGATTGATTTGAAATTTGAACGCAACTATGCATTTTAAAGGAGGAGTATTTATGTACCTGACATATCTATACACACTAGATGGAAATACAAAAAAAAAATATTTATTCAAAAGCACTTCAGTAAACAAGTTACATACAAAAAACAATTACTTTGAGCCATTGCAGTGATTGTCGGCTACAGACAGCACACTAAATAACGCACATGCAGCTTCTGCTCTTGCTTGATTCAGATCAACACTTTCACTCCGGAAATTTTTCTTCGTGTTTGAGAGTGAAACGGTTCAGCGGCACGCGCGTTTCTTGGTTTTTTGATGGTCTATAATCTGATCAGCATATCTTGCCTTCAGATTAGTACCACAGTAACGACAACGAGCAACTGTGCTGTCACCTGGCACTTCTAAAATCCAGTTCTTTATTTCCGGATCATTTTTCCACTCAGACCGAAACTTTTGCACGTAAGGGACTTTAGTTTTCCCCATACTTCCGTGATGCAAGTACAACACTTCCTCTCCATGGAGATTGGAGAAGTCAATACAGAACTAACAGCCTACAACAATGAGCAATGAGTCATACCATTGTTAATATCCTGGAACTCTTAAGAATTTTACATTTTATCCAATAATGTGATACATTTCCTAGTCATTTATCTGTCCATATTCGATAATAATTTCAAATTAGGATTATATTACTTCTGCAATCTTTTTTTCCAGAAAACGATTTCATTAAAATCCACCAACTTTCCCGCCTCCCACTGACTCAGATTTTTTCCCACCGTCGGCTTTAAAAAACCACCAGATTCTGTGGGAAACCACTGACGTTGGCAACCCTGTTCTGCAATCTCATCGGCGCGCCTAGCAGAGTCTGCACTATCAATAATCACAACCTTACTTCCCGGTAACAATACTATCACCGTCTCCAATATCGATAGTACTGCTATCGAAAAATAAGCCTGCAACCAAAGATAAATGACCCATGCCTGACTAGCTTGACATTGGTCTCAAATTCGTGGTATATTTGAATATGAAACGTATACCTTCCCATAGCAGTTATCTTACATCATGCTCACGGCTCAGACATTAAATCAGAAAATGCTGCGACCGTCTACTCAGAGATCCGCCTCCCGACCCAGAAGTGCTCTTCAAGAAGTTCCAAAGCTCGCAAGTCACGCAAGCCTCCAGCACAAGTTGAAACGGCTGAGTAACCGCCTTCGTGCACAACATCCGCCAACGGCCACAGGTTACACTCCACAGCCCGTATTCCCTCTGCACACCATGCCCCGTCAAAGACTCCGCCACGCCATCGAGACAGGTCAACGTCATCGATGGCGGAAGCGTCAACTAAATATCGAAATTGCAATACAATGCCCGGTCGTCAAATAATTTACTAACAAGGAAAGATACCAGGGAGCCAGCACGGCTCGGAGTGTATGACTTGAACACTAGCAACAGAAAATCAAGTGTTTTTGAAGGAATTTGTGTGGCGTGTTGTCCTATACAGGAATGAAAAAAGGACGATAATACTTATAAGATGAAGGAATTGGATTAGGGAACGAAACAATAAAGGTGGTAGATGAGTTTTGTTACTTGGGTAGTAAAATAACATTAACTTTTTTCATTAATGGGCCTGCAGCAGTGGATATATCGTAATATGTCATTTTTAATAAGTATGATATCCTTTACTGCTGCTTATTAGCTTTATTTATTTATACACTACAGCTGTTTCGTCGTATTTGGCATTGTCAAGAGGTATTCCATTTGTTGGTAACACATACACAGCATCTCTACCTCTATATGATTTTTACAGATACCTTTCTTAGAAAGTCGTTTTTTAATAATTTTTAATTTAATGACTTTCTTATTTGACATTATTAAAAAACGACTTTCTAAGAAAGGTACCTGTAAAAATCATATAGAGGTACAGATGCTGTGTGTGTGTTACCAACAAACTGAATACCACTTGACAGTGCCAAATGCGGCGAAACAGCTGTAGTGTATAAATAAATAAAGCTAATAAGCAGCAGTAAAGGATATCATACTTATTAAAAATGTCATATTATTAAAAATGTCATATAACATATTAACATTTGACAGACATAGTACAGAGGAGATAAAATAAATGTTCAAATGTTTGTAGAGCTTATGAGACTTAACTAAGGGGGCATCAGCCCCTAAACTTACAAACTACTTACGAACTAGCTAATACTAAGATGGCACAAATATCCATGCCCGAGGGGGGATTCGAACCCCCGACCGTAGTGGCCGTGCAGACCGTGACTGGAGCGCCTCAGTCCCCTCGGCCACCGCGGCCGGTGGAGATAAAATACAGAATGGAATGGGAAGAAAAGCTTTTTCGAAAAAGAGCAATTTTCTAACATCGAATATTAATTTAAGTGTAAGGAAATCCTTCTGAAAGCATTTGTGTGGAGTTTTGCCTTGTACGGGAGTGACGATAAACAGTGTTGACAGGAAGAGGATATAGGCGTTTGAAATGTGGTGCTACAGAAGAATGCTGAAGATTAAGTGGGTAGATCGCGTAAGTAATGAGGAGGTACTGAAAAGAATTGGTGAGAAAAGGAATTTTTGGCATACCTTGACTAAAAGAAGGGATCTATTGGTAGAGCACATTCTTAGACATCAAGGAATCGTGAATTTAGCGTTGGAGGGAAGTGTGTGTGGTAAAAATCTCAGAGGGAGAACAAGGGATTAATACAGTAAGCAGATTCAAATACATGTGTGTTGCCGTTCTTATGAGGAGATGAAGAGGCTTGCTCAGGATAGACTAGGTTGGAAAGCTGCATCAAACCAGTCTCCGAACTGAAGACCATAACAACATTTTAAGAAAATCAGGCGATGCTCAAGGTATAAAATTAGGTAATGAGATAATAAATGTAGTAGATGAATTTTGTTATTTACGATTGCCAAAGTAGAGCAGATATAAAATGCAGAGTGGTTATAGGTAGAAAAGTATTTCTGAAGTGAAGAAATTTCTTGACATCGAATATTAATTTAAGTTTTAGGAAAAGGAATTTGTCTAGCGTGTTGTCTTTTTACAGGAGTGAAAAAAGGACGATAAACACTGCAGACAAGAAGAGGATAGAAGCTTCTGAAATGTAGTGATACAGACGAATCCTGAGGATTAGATGGGTAGATAGAGTAAACTAAGGAGGAGGTACTGAACAGAAATGAGGAGAAAAAAAAATTCTGACATATCTTGAATAAAAGAAGCTATCTATTGGTGGGATACATTCTTAGACATCGCGAAATCGTCAATTTAGCATTGGAGGGAAGTGTTTTCAGTAAAAATCGCAGAGCGAGTGATACGTACAGTAAGAAGGTTCAAAAGGATGTGGGTTGCCATTCTTGTACAGAAATGAAGACGCTTGCACGTGTTCGGTTAGCGTGGAAAGCTGCATCCAAAAAGCAGGGAGGAAATAGATACTCAGGAACAAGAACTTTCAAAATGCCCGCAGCTCAACTGGCAAGCTCTTAAACGTTTAAAATTGGAAGATACGTTGTATTGTGAACGTCTAAACAAAATGAAGTAAAAGAAGATAAATCTACGTATGTTACTCTTTCACGGGTTTGGGGAAAGGGCGAGGAAGGTCAGGTTTGTTTGTTTGTTATGTTCGTAATAATCCAGACAAGGGTTGTATCAAAGAAAAATTTATAAAAGTTTCAAAAATTTAAATGTTTGCATATCTGTGGGACTTAACTACTTTGATTATTAGGCCCTAGATTTATAAACTACTTAATCTAATTTAAACTAACCTAAGGACAACACACAAACCCATGCCCTACGGAGGACTCCAACCTCCGACGGCGAGCAACCGCGCGCTCCGCAGCGAAGAGTCTGATCGGCCACTCCACCGCGGGCGGAAAAGTTTCTCGTAAAACTGGAAATACATATATATATAATATTAAACAATTAGTTTATATATATATATATATATATATATATATATATATATATATATATATATATATATATATATAAAGTCAGACTAGATAAATTAGTTTTCAGTTTTGCTCCCCCCTCCCCTTCCTACCCATAAATGTAATCCTGGGTTTGGGCCTGCCCATGCATGACGCCGCGGTTGCTTACATCTACATCTACATACATACTCCGCAATTCACCGTAAGGTGCGTGGCGCAGGGTACACCGTACCACTACTAGGCATTTCCTTTCCTATTCCACTCCCAAATTGAACGAGGAAAGAAAGAATGCCTATATGCCTCCGTACGAGCCCTAATTTCTCTTATCTTGTCTTTGTGATCTTTACGCGAAATGTATGTAGGCGGCAGCAAGATCGTACTACACTCAACTTCAAATTCCGGCCCTCTAAATTTACTTAACAGAAATTCACGAAAAGAACGTCGTCTTTCTTCCAGCGATCCCCAATTGAGTTGCCGGAGCATTTCCGTGACACTCGCGCATTGGTCGAAACTACCGGTAACAAATCTAGCTGCTCGCCTCTGAACCGCCTCTATGTCTTCCTTCAAACCGATCTGCTTCGGGTCCCAAATACTTGAGCAATACTCAAGACGTGGTCGTACAAGCGTTTTATACGCGGTCTCCTTTACAGGTGAAGTACATCTTCCCAAAATTCTCCCAATAAACAGAAGTCGGCTGTCTGCCTTACTCACAACTGTCCTTACATGCTCGTTCCATTTCATATCGCTCTGCAGTGTTACGCCTAGATATTTGAACGACGCGACAGCATCAAGAAGCTGTATTCGAACATTATAGGATTGTTTTTTCTACTCATGCGCATCACCTTACATTTTTCTACATTGAGAGCTAGCTGCCATTCTTCGCACCAACTAGAAATTTGGTCTAAGTCAACCTGTATGCTATTACAGTCAGTTACAGACGACACCCTCCCGTACACCACAGCATCATCAGCAAACAGCCGCAAATTACAACTTACTCTGTCCAACAGATCATTTATATAGATAGAAAATAATAGCGGTCCTATCACACTCCCCTGGGGCACGCCTGACGATACACTCGTCTCTGATGTACACTCGCCGTCGAGAACAACGTACTGCGTTCTATTACTTAGGAAGTCTTCCAGCCAGTCACAAATCTGTGAACCTATTCCATATGCTCGTATCTTCGTTAGCAGTCTGCAGTGTGGCACCGCGTCGAACGCCTTTTTGAAGTCGAGAAAAACACAATCCGCCTGTTGCCCTTCGTCCATGGCTCGCAAGATGTCATGTGAGAAAAGGGCAAGCTGAGTTTCACATGAACGATGTTTCCTAAACCCGTGCTGATTCATGGAAAGAAGCTTTTCCGTTTCAAGGAAATTGACTATATTAGAACTGAGAATATGCTCCAAAATTCTACATGAAACCGATGTCAACGATATTGGCCTGTAATTGTATGGGTCAGTTCTCTTTCCTTTCTTATACACGGGAGTCACCTGCGCCTTTTTCCAATCACTAGGAACTTTGCGCTGAATTAAAGATTCGCTATAAATGCAAGCTAAGTAGGGGGCCAATGCCGCAGAATAGTCTTTGTAAAACCGAACTGGTATTCCATCCGGACCAGCAGACTTTTTCGTATTTAGCTCTCTCAGGTGCTTCTCTACACCGGAAATACCTATTGCTATGTCCCCCGTTTCGGAATTAGTACGTTGATCAAATGATGGTATATTTGTGCGGTCCTCCTGCGTGAAAGACTTCTTAAAGGTTAAATTTAGAACTTCAGCTTTCCGTTTGCTTTCTTCTATTACTGCCCCGGAATAATCAACTATTATGCTTAATGCTTAATTATTTGTGACATCATATCTCTTGAATTTGGTGTCGTATTGTGATACAATTTCGACGATAAACTCAGTGATATGCGTGTGCATTGTCTGTAAAATTCCGAATTACGAGTAGTAGTGTAGAAGTAATGAATTATATTTTCATGCCGAATGTCATAGTTTTACTACATAAACATCAGAAAAACAGTAGACGATAAACATCATTCCTGTCATCATTTTACTGGGTTTGTTAGCGAGAGGAAATTTCTTAATGGTTTTAAAATATGTGTAGTTTCTTGTAAGTCGTTAAGTACTCTCATTCTCAAATAGTGGATGAATAAAGTTGCGTAGCATCTACATCTACATGGGATACTCTGCAATCACATTTAAGTGTCTGTCAGAGGGTTCATCGAACAACCTTCATAATATTTATCTACCATTCCATTCTCGAATAGCGCGCGGGAAGAGAGAACACTTGAATCTCTTCTTTCGAGCTCTAATTTCTCGTATTTTAGTCTGATGATCTTTTCGACCTATAGTAAGTAAGAGCCAACTATATACTTTCGCATTCGGAGGAGAATGTTGGCGATTGGAGTTTCGCAAGTAGCCCACGCCGCAGCAATAATCGCCGTTCTTGTAATGATTCCCATCCCAGATCCTGTATCATTACCGTCCTGTATCGTGACAATACAAATTGAGCTGCCCTTCTTTGGACTCTTTCGATGTCTTCTGACAAACCCACCCGACAGGGATCCCACACTGGGCAGCAATACTCCAAAAAAAAAAAAAAAAAAAAAAAAAAAAAAAAAAAAAAAAAAAAGGACGGACACGCATAGTGTGTTAAGTCTGAAGTAATAGTAATTCGTAGGTTTTTAGTGGAGTTTACGGTCTTCACATTTAATTGATTTATCTTGTGGACGACTTCACGGCCTTCACTTTTGATTGATTTATCCTATAAACAAAGTTTAATGGATTTCTTTTCGTACTTCACACTTCTCATAATTTAGAGTCAATTGCCAATTTTACACCATAGTGATAGCTTATTTAGATCTTTCTGCAGTTGGTTTTGATCTTCAGATGACTTCTGCGAACAACCTAAGAAAGCTACTTAGATTTTCTCCCAAATCGTTTACATAAATAAGGAACAGCAGAGGACCAATAACACTATCCTGTGAAACGCCCGATATCACCTCTGTTTTAGTCGATGTCTTACCATCGATTACTACAAACTGTATCCTCTCTGATAGAAAATCGCATATCAAGTCGAAAATTGGGAAAGTGTTATGTGGCTCATTGTTTATGACGTCATATCTCCTGAACTATTCGTCGTAGATGGATTTTACCCACATAGTGATTGTTTTCTTACGGTAAAGAATTGTTGTACCAAATGTTGTTGAATTCGGCCCATTAGTTTTGGATTAGATGCGGAACATTGTAAGATGGTTGCAGCTGTAAGCGAATTTCATTGTTTCTGCCACATCACCTTAACTGTCGTCTGTAGGTGGTCCTCATCTCCACGACGTCTGCTGTCTCATAGTGAGCAATACGTGGGTGAAGATTGATTGAAAGCAGTCTAGTAGTTTAAAAGAAGAAGTGCTACATACACATGCACAGACACACATACCTGGTGATCAAAAAGTCGGTATAAATTTGAAAACTTAATAAAACACGGGATAATGTAGATAGAGAGGTCAAAGTTTGACACACATGCTTGGGATGACATGGGGTTTTATTAGAAAAAAAAAGGATTTCTAGACGCTTGAATGATGTCTTGCGCGCTTCGTTTGGTGATGATCGTGTGCTCAGCCGCCACTTTCGTCATGCGTGGCCTCCCAGGTCCCCAGACCACAGTCCGTGCTATTATTGGCTTTGGGGTTACCTGAAATAGCAAGTGTATCGTGATCGACCGACATCTCTAGGGATGCTGAAAGACAACATCCGACGCCAAATGCCTCACTATAACTGCGGACATGCTTTAGCTGTTCACAACATTATTCCTCGACTACAGCTATTGTTGAGGAATGATGGTCAACATATTGAGCATTTCCTGTAAAGAACATCATCTTTGCTTTGTCTTCATTTGTTATGCTAATTGTTGCTTTTCTGATCAGTTGAAGCGCCATCTGTCGGACATTTTTGTTCTTTTCTAATAAAACCCCATGTCATTCCAAGCATGTGTGTCAATTTTTACCTCTCTATCTACATTATTCCGTGATTTATTAAGTTTTCAAATTTATACTGACTTTTTGATCATCCGATACATACATACATATATTTTTAATATATAGTTCCGGATTTCGGCCTCTGGCAATTGGCTGGGACTGTGCTCTGTCAGCGACGTATGGACAAGTTTCAGTCACCAATATGACGAACTGTAAAAACTTCAGATTTAAAAATGGCGCAAGGCTGAAGAAATCGGGATAGTACAGTGAATAACAATTACAGTCAAATGGCAACAATATCACTAAGAAGTGCAAATTACACTTGCATTAGTCGCGACGCCGCATCCTTCGGCAAAAATCTCAATTGCGGATGACGAGAAATGCAATTCCCGACCGACTAGGCAGCTCGATCAGCAATTCATTCATAATCGCCTGCAGCTGTTGTTTTGCTTCTCCGGCCCTGGACTTCGGAATTGCCATTGTGTTTTATGCTGTTCAAGACGAATCTGCATTTGTTTGTCTGGTCCTGACTGGAGATCACGTTGCTTTCAGTCCCAACGGTCGCTGTCCACTGTCTGTTCTAGAGCTCCTAAATACCCAGGCTGAATCGTCCGCCATTTTTCCCCAACATGGTTGGAATCGCTCTGCGCTAACAGCATAGAGGCGCATGCCCCGCCTTCTTACACAAACGAGTTCACAAAAACTAATTGGTAGAAATATTTAATCTTTCCGCTACTTAGAAAAATGTTCAAATGTTTGTATAGTTTATGGGACTTAACTACGGGGTCATCAGTCCCTAAACTTACAAACTACTTATGAACTAGTTAATCCTAAGGACGGCACAGATATCCATGCCCGAGGGGGGATTCGAACCCCCGACCGTAGTGGCCGTGCAGACCGTGACTGGAGCGCCTCAGTCCTCTCGGCCACCGCGGCCGGCCGGTACTTACATCTTTATATGTCAGCATTGTGTCGAAATGCTCGTCATTTCGTTAATAGTCATAGTTAATAAGATATTGGCTTCGAAATAAGAGACTGCGCTACATTAGAAAAAGTTTGCAGTAAAAAATAGAGGCTGCTATGATATTCCGTTTGGTGCTTGTTGCACCATATGTTGCTGCGGATGACACTTTCCTAATTAATTGAATTTTATTTTCGACTTAGGAGGAGATCTTTACCTTTCACTCATACCGCTAAACTTTATTTTATTTAGCGCACTCATTTCTGATGGCGATAAGGCCAGAACGAATCATTGCGTATCTCATACACGGTTAGAGGTATCAAAATGATATTTTGACAAATGATAACATGCAAAGAGGGGACTACTTTGCCACATGGTTACTATACAACACTTCATTAATTGTCGCGTTATTCAAGGAAAGACATAGTTGTAGAATGAAAAAGAGTAAAGTTAGTGATTTATTATTCGATTTGCAGATATTCCTTCGTCACTCACAAATGTTTATTTCTTTCCTTCTTGTCCATTGTGTTCCAGAGCTACTGCTCACTTTCCAAAACCTAAAAGGAGTTACATTTCCTTCAGTTTAAAGCCTAGTAGTAACAGAACGGAAGTTACTAGATATAATGAGGATTTTATGTGAGAATACTTGAAAATGACAGACAGCAAGGATCTCTTCACTAGCTAACAAACTGACTTGTTCTCATTTCCTCACATAATAAAGCACTCTGTATTGAGATATTTAGAATAGCCTTTTCATATAACTGAAAAATTGAAATTGCATATTACGTAGAGACACAGCACTTTTAGTGTGCAACTATTAAATTTAATGGGTTAAAAGAAGTCAGTACCAGTATCTTCAAGTATGTATGTTATGCAGTAACAACATATGCCTAATTGTTAGGAGATCTAATACGGAAGACGTGTTACTACTAGTCGGGCGGGCGGATCCTAGTGCGTCATATTTAACTGACATTATCTCAAGTTATACGTTTCTCACAGTGTTTCTGTTTGTAGAGGATGAAAATTTGATGTATTTTGAACTTTCATTCACTTAATGTGTTCGCCTAACTTCAACAGAAAAAACGTTCCTCGCAAGTCGAAAATTCCGTAACGTCGTCAGAAAGTGCATGGTCGTAAACTATCAGTATATGCTGTTTATAAATTATTGCCGTAAATAAAATTAAAATGAAAATGTAGTGTAGTTGTTAACGAACACATCGATGAAAGTTTCACGTTGATACAGTGAGTAGTTAGCGAGTGTGAACGAGGTGAATGAAACGCGAGGTAACGCGTGACCTTCGTTCGGAATGTGGCAACTCCTACAGCTTGGGGGAAAATGGCGGATAGTTCAGCTCGGGTTTATAGGCAGTACCGGCGGAAGGGCCGGGCGAGCCGGGCGACCGCCCGGGGCGCCAAATTTTAGGGGTGTTTGGGGGGCGCCAAAATCCTTGCTAAATTTATATTATTGTAAACAGTGAACAAAAATTAACTTTTTCATAAATTTTGTAGCAACATTGGTTACTACCTCATGCCATAGGCCTCACTCTTTATAACAACCCTGGTTTCTTCTTGAATCTCCTATAGAGGACATCCCTTCATCCTTCACCTTATTTGTCTATAAAAAAATCTCCGCTGACAAAGCTAAAGGCTATTGTTGAGAGTTGGGAGTTTTGAGCAACAATAACACGCTCTCCCAATTACAACTGCCGCGGTGCTAACAATTGCACTCCTTGCGACAAAGCTACAAACGATATTGAGTTCAACCAAAAAGAAATTAGTCCTGTTTGTACTGTCAAATGTCTCGTGAATGAAAATTATAAATCAGAAGTCAGGTACATGTAGTGCAGGCTTCATGGTGTGCGTGTTCGTCTTTTGTCTCCTGAATTTCGCCTCTCAGTAGAAGAAACATTGCGTTAATGTGTTCTTTATCAACATTTCGGAAAAAAGAAGCCTTCTGGAAATGTATACAGAAAAAGAACAGCACAGTTAGCGGCTGAAAATGAGAAACAGGCAGCAGCGTTAAAGAAATTCTTTCGTACTCCTGAAGCAGACAATAATGGAAATGAAAACGTAGAACCAGAGAATGAAGAAACCAAATATTCCAGAAGATAACAACAGAGTACATATAAGAAGGCCTACATTACGTAACGTATTTTTGTTTTATTACGTTTAATAGAGAAGAGGTGTTTGCACACGTTGCCGGCCGCGATGGCCGAGGGGACTGAGACGCTCCAGTCACGGTCTGCACGGCCACTACGGTCGGGGGTTCGAATCCCCCCTCGGGCATGGATATTTGTGCCGTCCTTAGTGTTAGCTAGTTCGTAAGTAGTTTGTAAGTTTACGGACTGATAACCCAGTAGTTAAGTCCCATAAGCTATACAAACATTTCAACATTTCATCTCACACGTTGCGTCTTAGCAGGCTGGAGTGGGTACGGTGGCGGCCTCTCAGATAAGCGGCGACCTTCAGGCTCAAAGAAAGTTATTTCCCCATTGATATAAGTAGCAATAATTACATTCTATACCAACACTGATTCTTGATAAGACTTTAACTCGTTAGATGTGTATTAACCGACTTTAATTGAAGACTTGGCAGAGAAAAAGGCACGAAAAGTTAACTTTACTTAGCTTTGTAAGCAACTCAAAGGACAATTTGCATTAAAACTGTATAAAGATAAAAGATTATATTACTGGTTGTATTATTTGTATTACGAATTCTTTGTACAATGCTGTTACAAAATATATTTGTATAGTCTTTTGTTCATATGTGTTCTCTTTTGCAGTTAACAAGGTTGTTTATGTATATATGTGTAACTAAATGCTGTATCGCATCATCAATCTTAATTTTATATAAATCGTTGTTTCTTGAATCGTTCTGTAAATTTCTAATCAGTGACGTAGAATATTCTGCATGCTCATGTGTAAATAATTGTTTCGTATATCGTTAACCAAAACTTACTCTGTGTACTTAACTGACAAAAAGCATAGCAAATTTAATGTCAGTAATACCAATGGGTTGTAGGGGGCGCCATATGGATTCTTTGCCCGGGTGATATTTTCCCCTTCCGCCGGCCGTGTTTATAGGAGCCTCAGTCTGTTCGAGTTTGTGACACTTGCGGGGAGTGACACTTGCGCGGAAAGGGAATTTGTAGACATTTGCGCGGAGACCCGGACGGTGCAGATGGTGAACAGGGTGTTCCAGAAGTAGGGATACACCACCCCTACTCCACGCCCTCCAGCCGCTACCTGTGCCGTATTCAGGGAAAGGCCCACCGAGCGAGGTGGAGCAGTAGTAACGGCCCGGAGATATCACAGCCTCATTCAACAGGGAGATAACACATACAAATATCACTCGATTTACAATACAGCACCATGTGAAGAGGAATGTGATGAAATCGGAATTGAGCGCAACCGTTGCTAACTACAATTTCGGATTTACTGCATTTTGAGTCAGAATTCGCATCTGTTGTTGTTGTTGTGGTCTTCAGTCCAGAGACTGGTTTGATGCAGCTCTCCACCCTACTCTATCCTGAGCAAGCCTTTTCATCTCCTCATAAGAACGACAACCCACATCCACTTGAATCTGCTTACTATACGCGTCTCTTGGTCTCCCTCTGCGATTTTTACCCCACACACTTCCCTCCAACGCTAAATTCACAATTCCTTGATGTCTAAGAATGTGTCCTACCAACCTATCCCTTCTTTTAGTCAAGGTATGCCAGAAATTTCTTTTCTCCCCAATTCGGTTCAGTACCTCCTCATTAGTTACGCGATCCACCCACCTAATCTTCAGCATTCTTCTGTAGCACCACATTTCAAAAGCCTCTATCCTCTTTCTGTCCACACTGCTTATCGTCCATGTTTCACTCCCATACAAGGCAACACTCCATACAAATGCCTTCAGAAAGGACTTCCTTAGGCTTAAATCAATATTCGATGTTAACAAATTTCTCTTTTTCAAAAACGCCTTTCTACCCATTGCCATTCTGCATTTTATATCATCTGTACTGCGACCATCATTTGTTATTTTACTGCCCAAGTAACAAAACTCATCTACCTCCTTTATTGTTTCGTTACCTAATCTAATTCCTTCAGCATCACCTGATTTTCTTACACTGCACTCCATTACCCTAGTTTTGCTCTTGTTAATGTTCATCTTATATGCACCTTTCAGCACACTGTCCATTCCGTTCAATTGCTCTTCCAGGTCCTTTGCTGTATCTGACAGAATTACTATGTCGTCGGCAAAACGCAATGTTTTTAATTCTTCACCCTGAACTTTAATTCCTTCTCCAAATTTCTCCTTGCTTTCCTTTATAGCTTGCTCAATGTACAAATTGAACAACATTGGGGAAAGGCTACAACCCTGTCTTACTCCCTTTCCAACCACTGCATCCCTTTCATGCCCTTCAACTCTGACAACCGCTGTCTGGTTTTTGTACAAGTTGTAAATAACCTTACGCTCCCTATATTTTACTCCTGCTTGCTTCAGAACTTTAAAGAGTTTATTCCAATCAACATTGTCAAAAGCCTTCTCCAAATCTACAAAAGCTAGAAATGTTGGTTTGTCTTTTCTTAATCTATCTTCTAGGATAAGCCGTAAAGTGAGTATTGCCTCCCGTGTTCCTACATTTCTCCTGAACCCAAACTGATCTTCCCCGAGGTCGGCTTCTACCAGCTTTTCCATCCTTCTGTATATAATTCGTGTTAATATTTTGCAACCATGACTTATTAAACTGATGGTTCTGTAGTTTTCACACCTGTCTGCACCCGCTTTCTTTGGAATGGGGATTATTACATTTTTCTTAAAGTCTGAGGGTATTTCGCCTGTCTCATACATCCTAGACACCAGTTCAAATAGTTTTGTCATGGCTGGCTCTCCCAGAGACTTCAGTAGCTCTGACGGGATATCATCTACTCCAGGGGCCTTGTTCCGACTTAGATCTTTCAGTGCTCTGTCAAATTCATCTCTCAGTATAGTATCTCCTATTTCATCATCATCTACATCCTCTTCCCTTCCTACAATAGTGTCTCGAAGTTCATTTCCTTTGTAGAGCCCCTCTATATACTCTTTCCACCTTTCAGCTTTCCCTTCTTTGCTGAGAACTGGTTTTCCATCAGTGTCCTTGATATTCATAGAGCTGTTTTTCTTATCGCCAAATGTTTCTTTTATTTTCCGGTAGGCTGTATCTATTTTTCCCCTATTTATACATTCTTCTACATCCTTGCATTTGCCTTCTAGCCATTCCTGCTTAGCCATTTTGCACTTCCTGTCAATCTCATTTCTTAGTCGTCTGTACTCCATTTTGCCTGTTTCATTTACTGCATTTTTATACTTTCTCCTTTCATCGATTAAATTTAGTATCTCCTGTGATATCCAAGGATTCTTTGTAGGTCTTGCCTTCCTACCTATTTTGTCCTCTGCTGCCTTCACTATTTCATCTCTCAATTTTACCCATTCCTCCTCAACTGTTTTATTTTCGCCTGTTTCTGTCAATTGTTGCCTGAAGCTCCCTCTGAAATTCTTAAGAACTTCAGGTTCCTTCAATTTATCTAGGTCCCATCTCCTTATTTTCCTACCTTTCTGTAGTTTCTTCAGTTTCAGCCTACAGTTCATAACCAACAAGTTATGGTCAGAGTCTATGTCTGCCCCTGGGTATGTCCTACACTTCAAAACCTGGTTCCGAAATCTATGTCTTACCATTATAAAATCTATCTGGTATCTCCCGGTGTCTCCTGGTCTCTTCCACGTATACAACCTTCTTTTGTGATTCTTAAACCAGGTGTTTGTTATAACTAAATTATGTTCCGTGCAAAATTCTACCAGGCGGCTTCCTCTTTCATTCCTTTTGCCCAGACCATATTCACCCACTATCTTCCCTTCCCTTCCTTGTCCTACTACCGAATTCCAGTCTCCCATAACAATTAAGTTTTCCTCTCCCTTAATTGTCTGAATAATTTCCTTTAGCTCCTCATATATTTCTTCGATCTCCTCATCGGCAGAGCTAGTTGGCATATAAACCTGTACTACTGTTGTCGGTGTTGGCTTCGTATCTATCTTGACAATGATAATGCGATCGCTGTGCTGGTCATAGTAGTTTACCCGCATTCCTATTTCGCATCTATATTCGCATTTATCGCAAATGCGAATTTTTCCTGTCCCTAGTAATACCTCTAAAAATAAACAGCTGATCAAGGCACTAAAAGCAAGGGCAGATCTTTGGGTGTATTACTACAAATAACTAAAACACAATTTGATCGTGGAATTATATACAATCTCATTATAAAGGTTTTTTGTAGGTGGTTTTGAGCCGCTTTTAAATATGTTAGGAATAGCATTATGAAATATAGACAGCTACACCTTATGTTTATTATGAGATATCGATTTCGGCTAATTTCAGGTCATCTTCAAGTCTCAAACAACAGGTGTTACTTATGTATTTTTCCAGTGGCACTCATAACCTAAAACAGTTTACACACGAGATCTAACGTTGTTAGTCGCGTTAGCGATGAAAACAGAACCCAGAATCTTTGCGTCTAAATGATACATATATTGGTGTGATGTCTTATTTCGAAAGAACAAACATCACACCAATACATATATAGCTCTCGGTAAAGTGGAACAGTACGATGTCGTTACGTAGCACAGCACGGCGACTGGAAACGCAGAAGTGCAAACAACGTTCTCTCCTCAGAGGTATGATTCTAATTAGGTTCGACGTAGACTTCTACAACACACAGTCTACACGGCGAAGATTACACCAAAAAATTTAATGTTTCGTCTACTTTGGCGATAGCAACCAAATTTTAAAATCGTGTCTACTATGTAAAGATTTAGCAACACAAAACGCTTCAAGTCCATAACTTCACTGGTTTTCGAGTTCTCAATTTTTAATATGTTTTTAATGTTATTACATAAAAAACAAATTTGGGACTCACACTACAATATTCATATGGCAGATTTTGTAGGTACATTCACAAGAGATAATTCAACGGTTCTGTGCATTCATTTTATGAGAAACACCAATCATTTGTTTTCAGTGTTTATTTCAAATTTCTACATTTAAGTTTCTTTAGTTATTAGTACTTAAATATGGTGATGAAATAAATAAATTACGTGTATATGTGTAGTCTTATGCGGCCAAACTACTTAGGTCATCGGTCGCTAGACTTACACTACTTAATCTTACTTAAAATAACGTAGGCAAAGTACAAACAAACATACCCATGTCCGAGGAAGGACTCGAACATCCGACCGGACCGGCCGCGCAATTTGTGACACAAATTACATGTTTGATAATATTAATGCATAGAAGTATGAAATCACGTCAAGACTACTTCCTGCAAAAATTTCGACAAAAAAAGTTGGCACTGAGTTTAGAAAAACAAAATTCTGGTATATTGGATTTTAACATTTTATCAAAAAATGAATGTTACTAGAAGAGATACAGCCATTCAAATTTACGGGCACGATAACGTATTCCCTTCCTGAGTAAATGAGCTGCTTCTTGTAGATTCAACACCTTTTTCTTGAATGTTCTGAATATAAATCTTCACACAGACTTCTTGAGGAGGAGAGTGATACGGATATCTGATTGTAAACCACTGCCTATTACCTTACACCTTTTTGACTGTACTGAACAGGAGTCCCGCGTATTCCGTAATTTATATTTATACAGTTAACAGGCAATGTAATTTATAACCAACTATTGACCGTCAATTTCGCTTCATTTTTCCTGGAAGTCTTGCAACTTGTTTCTCCCTGTTGGTTTATGCCAAATACGGAGTAAAAATGGTTCTATATGACGGTGATGGAAAATAGAATTTATCTTTAGCATTTTTCGGTGTGTGACATTCCCTTACACATTCCGTATTTCATACATTTATTAGATGTATTTCTAATTCGAATACAGCCAAATCGTTTTGGGGTCTACGAATAAACGCTTCAAGTATGTAAAATACTCATTGACTTATTATTAACGTTTTTTAATTGAAGGTTTAAGGTTGCGTCTCCTATTAAAAAGCATAGTAGCTATTTTTAAAGAGATGGAAGTTGCGTGATAGTGGGGTTAACTACATAGCGGTCAATTACATCAGCGTATCTGTGCAGGATGCCTAATATATTTATTGCTTGCGTAGGTGTCTTGATATGCTTAGTGTTCTGAATAATATGCTTTTAGGAGGTATGACTGTGGAAAGTCATCGTCTTGTAGTAGCAAAGAATGTCTTAAAAACTCTCCAAACATTATCACTGTTAAAATACCTTTTTGTTTTTAGGAGGAACACTCAACGAATTCATATGTAGTTAGAACAAGTTACTATATTGCTCTTCAGCTTTGAAAGAGTTGTGCAATTTCACTGAGTTTCGTGTTACGTTGACAGTGTGGAAACTTGACAACAGCAGTGCTAGACTTCTTGGTGTGCCTGTACCCAGGAAAAGCCATTAGCCGCCCCAAGGGTCCCGGGTTCCGCGCAAGTGTCACTCCGCGCAAGTGTCACTCCGCGCAAGTGTTCCAACCCCGTCTGTTCGGCTACCGACTTTGCTTCGCTAAGAAAGAGACGGAAACCTCACAGGTTTCGCACTGCGGCTCTTTCGTCCCTGATGGGTTGATACTGTGGAAGGCTGACGTCCAAAACAAGGAGCCGCCTCTCTAAATGTTTTCCTCGTAGTATGTCTTATCGTGATAGTAATAAGAATTATATAATTTCAACACTGTATATTCTTAATTCGTATTAGTTACACTATAAGCTTATTTCGACTTAAAAGTCATCTTCAGGTGTTACGCCTGCAATACGTAAGTTATCATAACATTTAGTACTATGCTGCCTACTTGTTTTATACAGCCGGAAAAAGAAATGATACATACCACATTCTGTTATGCTGTACATTTTGATATTATTGTGACATGATTGTTTTTCTTTCTTCTTCTTTGTAATATATATATATATATATATATATATATATATATATATATATATATATATATATATATTCCCGGTCCGACCGGAGATCTTCTCCGCTCGGGGACTGGGTGTTGCGTTGTTCTCATCATCATTGACGCGCAAGTCGCTGAAGTGGAGTCATCTTAAGAGACTTGCCCCAGGCAGGCTGGTCTAACCGCCATCATCAGTAGTACATACATGAACCCCCCCTCCCCCTGCAAATGACTTCTGTCGCCATCAGATCAAAATTAACGTCGTCTCTCCAAGTGTAGAATAATTTCGGCGGTGTCTGTTAATAATTTTATTTTTATAAAACATTGTTGCGGGAATTCAGCGATCTGTTATAACAAGACATCCCTGTGAACATAATCGAATGGAATCGGCCGACAGGGAAATTATATCTACCTAAATACATCTCTGACTGTAAGCAGCCATGTTACGATGGAAACGGCATCCCTGACGTCGTCAACCGACAACAACAGACGGTGATAACATCGGCCCTTGTTTTAAATGATTTTAATTGTTTTGAGCACTGTTTATAATATTTTACAACATTCCTTTCACCATTATTAATGTATTAAAAAGAATATATTGATTCCTATTCCTAAGAAAGCAAGTGCAGACAAATGTGAAAATTACAGAACTATAAGTTTAATAAATCATGGTTGCAAAATACTTTCACGAATTATTTACAGACGAATGGAAAAACGTGGAATCCGATCTTGGGGAAGATCAATTTGGATTTAGGAGAAATGTAGGAACACGCGAAGCAATACTCACATTACGACTTATCTTAGAAGGAAAGATCTATGGATCTGGAGAAAGCTTTTGACAATTTTGACTGGAATGCACTCTTTCAGTTTCTGAAGGTAGCAGAGGTAAAATATAGGGAGCGAAGAGTTATATTCAACTTGTACAAAAACGAGACAACAATTATTAGAGTCGAAGGTCAAGGAAGGGTCGCAGTGGTTGTTGCCTTACCCTAAAACGGTACATTAAGCAGGCAGTGAAGGAATGGAAGGAGAAATTTGGAGAGGGAATTAAAGTCCAGCGAGAGGGAATAAAAACCTTGCGGTTTGCTGATGACATAGTAATTTTGTCAGAGACAGGAAAGGAGCTGAGAACAATTAAATGGAATTGACAGTGTCCTGAAAGGAAGGTATAAGATGAACATTAACAACAGTAAAACGAGGGTAATGGAATGTAGTGTCAGAAAATCAGGCGATTTTTAACGGATTAGATTAGGTAATGAGACTATAAAAGTAGTAGATGAGTTTTGTTATTTAGGTAGCAAGATATCTTCTGATGACCGAAGTAAAGAATATATAAAATGCAAATTGGCTATGGGAAGTGAAGCATTTATGAAGAAGCGAAATTTGCTGACAGCCAATATTGGTTTAAATGTTACGAACTTCAAATGTTTGTATAGCTTATGGGACTTAACTACGGGGTCATCAGTCCCTAAACTTACAAACTACTTATCAAGTAGCGTATCCTAAGGACGGCACAAATATCCATGCCAGAGTGGGGATTCGAACCCCCGACCGTAGTGGCCTACGAACTTCCTTCTGAAAGCATTTGTCTGCAGTGTAGCATTGTATGGGAGTGAAACGTAGACGATAAGGATTTCAGACAAAAAGATGGTAGAAGCTTTCGAAATGTGGTGCTACAGACTACTTATGAAGATTAGATGGATAGATCACGTAATTAATGAGGAGGTGCTCAACAGAATTGGGGAGAAAAGGAGTTTCTGGCGTATCCTTACTAAGAGTAGAGATAGGTTGGTGGGACACATTCTGAGACATCAAGGAATCGTCAACTTGGCATTAGAAGGAAGTGTGTGTGGTAAAAATCGTAGATGGATACCGAGGGACGAATACAGTAAGCAGATTTAAAAGCATGTATGTTGCCGTACGTATTCTCAGATGAACAGGCTTGCACAGGACAGGGTAGCGTGGAGAGCTGCATCAAACCAGTCTGCGGACTGTAGACCACTACAACAATGTAAAAATTGTTATACGTATTTATTTTAATTTTATTCGCTAATTTTCATTTATTATGACAGTCATTTCCCATTGGCTGTCCCTGACATTATGAATCCACGTGCGTGCGATGTTTTAGCTGTTTAACCGATGGTAGGGCAGCCATCAGCAGCGGTTTATTGACTGCGACTGAATGTCGCTACTAAAGTCCACCAGTAACAGCCATATGGGCAATGATACACTTTTATTCTTAATTTGTAAACAGTAATATACAGCTCTGACATCTGCATGTAACGCTGTATTTCTGTGTTCATGTACAGTGGATTAGATCTGAAGATGGCAAAAGATTTTTGCCGAGACCGATCCTTTTAAAAATAAAATATTACGACATGAGACTGTTCAATTTATATTGTTAATAATGTATCAACCATTCTCACCAGTTAGTAACGCTGGCCATCGTCTTTAATCCCGAAGTTCGACAATTCTATGTAAAAGGCAACCATCATCGTTCCTTATTACAGTGGGATCAGAATATGGTTTGAAACTACATGTATAAAAGTCGCAAACAATTTTGATATCTCGCAACAGACGTGTTACAACGCACTTCAGGCACTCTTCTCAGAATTTAAAAACCATTCAACATGTTGTAACAGGAAGCAAGTCATAGCGCTGAAGGCAGAACTGCTTACGCGGCACGTCGTTAACAGAGCTGGAAAAGTAGCTCGTTACGAGTTCCCTACCATTAAAAACAGTATGCTGTATTCGCGGAAAGAATTCCGTAGACGTTATACGAGCTATAGCAAACTGCGCCTACGTATTTTCAGCCAACACAAAACATTCCAAAACCCTTACATCACAACCGATACTCTTTTCAAACGTAATGGATGTCGCGACAATTGTGCAAGTTACGTGCAGTGGCTAAAGTCACCAACAGCCCAACGGTCACCCGAAGCAGTAAACCACTGTAGCTGTTAAGTGCAGCCATTTTCCAGCGTCCCAAAACTGCCGTATAAGCAGCTCACAATAGGCTCGACAGCATCCCAGGAACAATAAGAGAGTATATTCGCAGAATTGCAATAACTCAGGGTCACATTGCTACAGTGCGAATGGGCAAACTTCTGCTACAAACAGGAAACTAGAGACAAGGAGACTCTTTGGAGGTATAGAAGTCAGAAAATAAATGTGCAAAATTTAAGAGTATATTCTGTCGTTACGGATATTGCATAGCTGGAATTGATTGAGAAATTGTCGTACTATATAAATTTTGATTCTGGGCTCCAAGTTGCAATAATGTACTTGTGTTGCCGAACGAGTTCTGGACAGAAGACAATAAGGCGCCGTCGAGAATAAAATCTACCCATCTGCTGGCTATCAATGATTAAATATCGGGCGTTTCAGGAGTAGTAGTAAATGTTTTAGGACGTGATAGTTCATACGAATTGTAATAAAAATGTTTCTAAATTCATGTAGTTCGGTAGCTATCTATATTGCGTCTCCTTTATCGCAAAATTCACTGGTTCTTTTATTTACTTATTTTTTTCTATCTTTGTTCGTTACAGCCATCTAAGGACCACGCACTAATTCCAATGTTTTCTCCTTTGTTCTTCTTTCTTTTTCCTCCTGTATTCTTTCATCTTTTCACTATGCATCCTTTTTCTCTCCTCAGACCATTTTACTCCTGTCTTCTTCTCCCTCCTGCCTTGGAATCCTTCCATTTTTAACACTTTCTTCTTAAACGTTTCTCTTCCTGTTGCATCTTTTTCACGTATATTGTTTCTTTCCTAACTTCTTGAATCCATGCTATTGTTGACTTTTTGTCCCAGATATATTTAAAAATCTGTTTAGTTAACCTGTTGCTGTTCATTCGGTATAAATGTCCAAAAAATAGCAGTCGTCTCTTCCGTAGTGTTTCGGTTATGTTTTCTATGTTGCGATAAACTTCTGCATTGCTTCTTAGTTTCCATACATCTGTATTTCTTAGTGGACCAAGTGTTTTCCCAATGATTTTTCTTTCTAGGACTTCAAGTTTATGTTATTTGTAATTCGGTACTAAACATTCACTTGCATAAAGACATTCTGGCTTTACTACTGTGTTGTAGTGCTGTATTTTCAGATTTTTAGACAGAGACCTTTTGTTGTAAATGTTCCTGGTTATACCATATGCTCTCTCCATTTTGTGTACTCTTTCTTCTTTCTTTTCTAATCCATTTTCCTGAATCATCTCTCCCAAATAATTAAATTTATTTACCATCTTTATCGGCCCAATATCTGTTAGTAGGATTTCTGGAGCATTTTTTATGTTTGTCATAAATTTTGTTTTCTCTACAGAAGTCCTTAAACCTGCTTTGTTGGCTATTTCTTCTAAGAGATTGATTTGGATTGCTGCATTTGTTAGGTTTTCAGAAAGAATGGCAAAATCATCCGCAAATGCTAGACAGTGAATTTCAGATCAAATTCAAATGTTTGTATAGCTTATGGGACTTAACTACGGGGTCATCAGTCCCTAAACTTACAAACTACTTATGAACTAGCTAATCCTAAGGACGGCACAAATATCCATGCCCGAGGGGGGATTCGAACCCCCGACCGCAGTGGCCGTGCAGACCGTGACTGGAGCGCCTCAGTCCCCTCGGCCACCGCGGTCGGCACAGTGAATTTCGATACCTTTGTATTTAGTCCCCAGTCTGATTGATGATAGCTTATGATCCTTTAGTTTTTGTTTCCATTCTCTTACTATTTTCTCTAGGACGCTGTTGAAGAGGAGACAGGCCGTCACCTTGCCTTACACCTGTTTTGATGTTGAATGGGTTGGAAATTTCACCCTGAAGCTTTACTTTTGATTTGGTGCCTGTGAGTGTTTCACGAATAAGGTTTGCTAATTTAGATTTAATTCCAAATTCTCGGATCACTTTATCTAGTGTTTGCCTATCAACCGAATCAAACGCCTTTTTAAAATCTATAAATTTTACAATGATGTCTTTGGAGTTTGTAAGTCTCTGACGGATTATGAACTTTAGGTTGAAAATCTGTTCTGAGCAAGATCTGCCTTTTCTAAATCCACTCTGATATTCTCCCAATTGGCTACCAAGTGTTGCTTCCACCTTGTTTAGTATAATTGTTGAAAATATTTTATATCCCACTGGTAACAAAGATATACCTCTATAGTTATTTACATCTTGTTGTTTTTTATTTATTTATTTTTTTCGACGGAGTACTACACCACTAGTCGCCTTTGTTTACCTTAGTTAATCACTGTAGTCATTCGTTTTTCTCGGTTCTGTAGTCATGGATAGAGACTGTGACTGCTGTCTACAGATGCAAACTATGTTGATGACACTTCGCTCCCAACTTCAGGCTGTGTTAACCTAGGTTGCGATCGAGGGCCGCCGTTGTTATGGGCCGACAGTGGGAACCGAGCGAACGTCTTCCATTTAGGGCGTATCCACCGATCGGCCAGCGGCTGCGGAGAGAGCTGTTACAGCAACTGAGTAGTCGTAGTTCAGGGGTGAGTCAATAGATAGCGGCAACTCTCATCTGTCAAACGTGTCTATAGACACGTGACTGGAAAATCCAGGCCGTTAAGCCGGGTTCACACGAGCAACTAAATTGAGACAACAACGCGTGTCTTTCTGCAGTTGTACTCTGAGCAATCGTTCACACAGAACTTCACAAACACTACTTAGTTGTGCAGTTTTCAACATGGCGTCCGCAGTCTCAGCTGATCACGATTTGCACGGTTCATTTCATTCACGGCTAAACGCCCGTTACATTTTGTTCCTCAAGCACATGAAGTGTTTTTTTAATTGATTGGAGAATTTAGCCGCAAACAAACACGACAACACGTAATCCTCGAACGCAAACACACTGATACGAAGTAAAATGGCTTCGAAATACCCCGAGAGGTGACAGTCGGTGGTGGGAGAAGAAAGTGGCGAAACAAAGTACAACCAAGTTGAACTTTTTGTTGCATGGGGAAAGTAGCGACTCTAAAGTGGCGCTACTAAAACCAGGGCCGCGGTGGAGTAACCGAGCGGTCTAAGGCGCCTCGCTGCGGAGCGTGCGGTTGCTCGCCGTCGGAGGTTCGAGTCCTCCCTACGGCATGTGTGTGTGTGTGTGTGTGTGTGTGTGTGTGTGTGTTGTCCTTAGGTTAGTTTACCTTAGTTTAAGTAGTTTGTAAGATACGGACTGATGACCACGCAGTTTGGTCCGATAGATTTACAAACATTTGAACATTTTGAACTAAAACCAGGAAGTTCACATTTGCTACTGAACTACAACTTCACTATGCAACTAGCTGCTTATAATATCGTAGATCTCAAAGAGACGAATTCGACAGCGTTTCACACATCGAAATCCGATTATTAGTTTCGGAGAAATTACAATATTTAGATCCCCGGATGTACGTGTTCTGAACATCAAACCAATTGGTGTCTTATGCGGAAGTCCGTGATTTCATACACAAATAAGGAAATGAGTCACACCGGGTAAGAAGAAAACAGTGTTGTACAGTAGCGATACCGGTATAAAACGGCCAGACAGGATAATGGACTTGTTATACTGCCTAGTTCATGTGTAACGAGTGCTGGAGAGATTGAAAAAAAAAAAAATTCTTTTACAAACCAAGAGAATTTAGATATTCTAATTTCTCTTGGTTTGTAAAAGACATTTCTTTTCGAAACTTCCCAGCACAAGGACCATTAGCCTCTCTGGCCCTTTCATACTAGCACCTATTTTTTATGACGTTATATCTCCTGAACTATGTGTCGTATGTGATTCTTAACCCAGCAGCAACTGTCACTTTCGGTAAGGAATATGTGTACCAAATCTGCTTGAAATCGGTCCAGTGGTTGAATAGGAAATGTGAAACACTGTCGCGTGATATAGCAGTTTTTCTCGCATCTCATTGTTTAAAGAAAGGAAGCTTAGGGTTTAACGCCCCGTCGACAGCTTGGTCATTAGAGACGGAGCTTACGCTCGGCGTTTTGGGTAAGGATGAGGACGGAAATCGGCCGTGCCCTTTGAAAGGAACCATCCCGGCATATGCCTGGAGTGATTTAGGGAAATCACGGAAAACCTAAATCTGGATGGCCGGAGGTGTATTTGAACCACCATCCTCACGAATGCGAGTCCAGTACGTTACCACTGCACCACTCCGCTTGGTCTCTCATTATTTATGACGTAATAATCACCTGAACTATGTGTTGTACCTAATCCTTAGGCCCTATTCTCAAGGGGGTACTTAAGTCTTCGAGTGACTGAGATACTGTGCGACCATGAGACGCTGCATGTGTAGTTAAATGGGACCATTCACATGGGAGATACTTGGGTAGCGACGTCATGAGTCAGATACTAGGCGACCCGACATGCTGGTCGCAGAGTATCCCAGTCTCTTGGTTGCAATCGAAACATTTGGTTGCCCAATGTATGACAAAACGTTTAATTTGAAATTCGAGGTAGAATATGTTTGCTAGCTTCCCGATGAGTTATAGAACATGATGAATGTCTTTTATGAGAGGTGTAGCGGAGTTCACTTTCTGTAGCACTGTGAAAGACGACCGTCTGTCGTCTTCCATATATTTTTGTATAGTTTCTGTAAAGTTATAATTTATTTAATGTCGCTAGATTATCATTTTGTTAAAACTTGAACCCCACTCTTTTCAGAGCTTCAGGAATAACATTTTTATCTCATGTTTTAGAATATTAGTTAATATATTGCTAGGTTTTTCTTATTTTGTTATGTTAAAAATTTATTATTATATATAAGTACGGCTTCTCCGCTACGCCACTGTCCCTGTGAGAATGTCCAGTTGTTTTACTTTTAAGTGGGTGCGAGAATCTATGGCTGTCTGAATGTGGTGAGTGATAGCTCGCTTTGCATCGTTCTCTCTGGTTCAGTATCGATAGCTTCTGATACTACCAAAGAAGTTTCTACACCCTTTGGTTACAGTCCTCCACTACGGTCGGGGGTTTGAATCCCCCCTCGGGCATGGATATTTGTGCCGTCTTTAGTTGTAGCTAGTTCATAAGTAGTTTGTAAGTTTAGGGACTGATGACCCCGTAGTTAAGTCCCATAAGCTCTACAAACATTTGAACATTTTTTTTTTTTTTTTTTGCTACAGTCCAGTCAGCGAGCTATCTTTAGCGCGAGTCTCGCTGTCCGTCCCCACCACCGCTGTTTTCGTGGATTTCCCCGCTTCCAGTCGTTTTCCCGCAGCCCGGTGGCCGCACGGTGATTCATTCTGTCCTGGGCGTCTGGTGAGGTGAGGTTGGTTCTGCTCTTGTTTCTAGAGATGGTAGCGTTTCATTGACTAGCACGTTTAACTTAGATTCGTGAACTTAGAATCATTTTTTGGAATATTTTCTCCAATCGTGTGCGGAAATGTGTTCTTGTTTTTCAATTCAGTGATTTCCCATAGATAAACGCTGTGTGTGTGATTCTAGTTGCAGTTTGATAACGGCCTGGTGTGTTAAAACCTTTTGTGATCATGTGGCGGTGTATGAACTCTGTGTAAATACTTTCTAGCTTTGTGGGTCCCGATTTCTAATAGGTGATATGTGCATGTAAAAATCTTCTGATCGTTTCCTTCCGTGAGTGATATGTGTGCCACTTGGTTGGTTCACAGAACAAAGCCTTCAGCTTCCACTCTTGTTTGTTCCATGCTCATAGGCAAGTAACTATGTGGGTATCCTTCTGATTTCCACTAATATTTCGCGATCTTCTCTACCCGCCTATTGTAATTTTGCTGTTTCCTCTCCGACTTGTAGAACGCACTCTGTCTTGTCTGTAATTCTCTCTGAGCCTTGTACAACCAACCTCCTTAACTGCTAATTGTTTCTTTCCCTACTCCTGTCACTAATGATTCTCGGAAAGAACGATTGATGGTAAACACCAAGTGAGCTCGAATCTCTCTAGTTTTTACCTTCATGGAATTTTCGCAAAATATACGTAGGAGAAGGCTATAGACTGAATGACTCACAGAAGAAAATTGAAATTAACATGAAAGTTACCACACGTCTGCTATAATCTCCACAAAATGTCTGAAATCGATTAAAAATTTTTACATGCACTACGCCAAAAACCAGAAAATACTTCTTTAAATATTAAAAAAAATCAATCCTGTTATTAAAACCGAGTAAAAATTACAATACCTAACCCCATGCAGACAGCCCAGACCTAAAAATTTGTGCTTGTGAATTTTAAGTAGCTACGATAATACTTCTACAACTGAAAAAGAAAAACGTGGGGTACATGGAACAGATAATGGTAAGAAGTAGAGGTTGCTTAGAGAAACCATACAACAGTTCATAGCATATGTAGTGCGACAAAATCATAATTCATAAGTGACTCTGATGAACTATTCGTATCTCAGTTATACAGGCTGGTCCATTGATAGTGACCGGACCAAATATCTCACGAAATAAGCGTCAAACGAAAATAAAAAAAGAACAAAACTTTTCTAGCTTGAAGGGGGAACACAGATGGCGTTATGGTTGGCCCGTCATAGGTCAAACGGATATCAACTGCATTTTTTTAAATAGGTACCCCCATTTTTATATCACATATTCGTCTAGTAAGTAAATAAATATGAATATTTTATTTCGAACACTCTTCTCGCTTTGTGACAAATGCTGCTGTAATATTCACAAACATATTGCTCACAATTTAGACGAACAATAGGTAACATATAGGTTTTTTTTAAATTAAAACACAGAAAGTAGGTACATTTGAACTTTTTTCGGTTGTCCCAATGAGATACATGTACTTTTGTGAAATTATCATACATTATGAGAAAGCATGCTGTTACTGCGTGATTACCTGTAATTACCTCATGACTTCAATAAATGCTCAAAATGATATCCTTCAACTTCAATGCATTTGGCAATACGCGTAACGAAATTCCTCTCAACAGCGAGTAGTTCGCCTTCAGTAATGTTCTCACATGCATTGACACTGCGCGGACGCATTTTTTCAGGCGTTGTCGGTGAATCACGATAGCAAATATCCTTCAATTTTCCCCACAGAAAGGAATCCGGGGATGTAAGATCCGGTGAACGTGCGGGCCATGCTTCTACGACCAATCCACCTATCATTAAATATTCCATTTGAGATCGCTTCAACTGCGCGCGAGCCACGTGCCATGTTGAAAGTACATAGCCATTCTGTCATGTAGTGAAACATCCTTGTAGTAAAATCGGTAGAACATTGCGTAAGAAATCAGCATACATTGCACCATTTAGATTACCATAAATAAAAAATAAAATAGGAGCCAATTATCCTTCCTCTCATGATGCTGCACCATACTCGCCAAGGTCGCTGATGTTCGTCTTGTCGCAGCCATCTTGGATTTAGCGTTGCCCAATAGTGCATATTAAACCGATTTACGTTACCTCTGTTTGTGAATGACGTTTCGTCCGTAAACAGAACGCGTGAAAAATATCTTCTATCATCGCGTAATTTATTTTGTGCCCAGTGGCAAAACTTTATACGACCTTAAAACCCTTCGCTTTGCAAATCCTGCTGCATAGAAATATGGTACGTGTGAGCCGGCCGCGGTGGCCGAGGGGACTGGGGCGCTCCAGTCACGGTCTGCACGGCCACTACGGTCGGGGTTTCGAATCCCCCCTCGGACATGGATATTTGTGGCGTCCGTAGTATTAGCTAGTTCATAAGTAGTTTGTAAGTTTAGGGACTGATGACCCCGTAGTTAAGTCCCGTAAGCTTAACAAACATTTGGACACTTCGGTAGCCGGAGACGCAATTTGCATATCCCCGTGTGAATAGGGCAATACGGCGACCGTCCACATGCATTGAAGCCTACGCGTGGTAAATTTCACAAAGCATTGAAACAAAACTGTAGATTTATATGTAATACATACACACAACAGTCAACTGCTGTTTGTGTATGAGAAATCGGTTGGAAACTTTCCTCATGTCAGCGCGTTGTAGGTGATGCCACCGGCGCTAACCTTGTGTGAATGCTCTGAAAAGCTAATCATCTGCATATCACAGAATATATATATATATATATATATATATATATATATATATATATATATATATATATATATATATATATATATATATATCCTAATTGCTACACAACGTAGATGACGTGCTACAGATGCGAAATTTAACCGACAGGAAGAAGATTCTGCTATATGCAGATGATTAGCTTTTCAGACCATTCACACAAGGTTAGCGCCGGTGGCGACACCTATAACGCGCTGACATGAAGAAAGTTTCCGACCGATTTCTCATACACAAACAACAGTTGACCGGCGTTGCCTGCGTTATTGTGATACCTCGTGTAAGGAGGAGAAATGCGTTCCATCACGTTTCCGACTTTGATAAACGTCGGATTGTAGCCTATCGCGATTGCGGTTTTTCGTATCGCGACATTGCTGGTCGCGTTGGTCGCGATACAATGTCTGTTAGCAGAATATGGTATCGGTGGGTTCAGGAGAGGAATACGGAACGCCGTGCTGGATCCCAACGGGCTCAGATCACTAGTAGTCGAGATGACAGGCATCTAATCCGCATGGCTGTAACGGATCGTGCAGCCACGTTTCGATCCCTGAGTCAACAGATGGGGACGTTTGCAAGACAACAACCACCTGCACGAACAGTTCGCCGACGTTTGCAGCAGCGTGGACTATCAGCTCGGAGACCATGGCTGCGGTTACCGATGACGCTGCATCACAGACAGGAGCGCCTGTGATGGTGTACGCAACGACGAACCTGGGTGCACGATTGGCAAAACGTCATTTTTTCGAATGAATCCAAGTTCTGTTTGCAGACTCATGATGGTCGCATCCATGGTTGGCGACATCGCGGTGAACGCACATTGCAAGCGTGTATTCGTCATCGCAATACTGGCGTATCACCCGACGTGATGGTATGGCGTGCCATTGGTTACACGTCTCGGTCACCTCTTGCTCGCATCGACGGCACCTTGAACAGTAGCCGTTGCATTTCAGTTGTGTTACGACCCGTGGTTCTACCCTTCATTCGATCCATGCGAAACCCTACATTTCAGCAGGACAATACACGACCGCATGTCTCATTTCCTGTACGGGCCTTTCTGCATACGGAAAACGTTCGACTGCTGCCCTGGCCAGCACATTCTCCAGATCTCTCACCAACTGAAAACGTCTGGTCAATGGTGGCCGAGCAACTGGCTCGTCACAATACGCCAGTCACTACTCTTGAACTGTGGTATCGTGTTGAAGCTGCATGGGCATCTGTACCTGTGCATGCCATCCAAGCTCTGTTTGACGCAACGCCCAGGCGTATCAAGGCCGTTGTTACGGCCAGATGTGGTTATTCTGGATACTGATTTCTCAGGATCTATGCGCCAAAACTGCGTGAAAATGAAATCATATGTCAGTTCTGGTATAATATACTAGCTAAATTCCCGCTGCTTCACACGCGTAGACTTGATGGTTTGCATTGGTTGTTTCTACTTCTAAATATAAATTTTCATAGCTTTGGCTTTAAAAATGCTTTCCTAATCAAGTATTTTCATACAACTTGCGACTCCCTATTGCACCATTGTTGGCAGAATTCAAAACATCCCGAAAGCATTTATTGTTATTTATAACCATGGTTCCAAAACCAAATTTTCACATTTCTAGCATCAAAATAGTCTTAGAAGCACCCTTAAAAGATTTTCCCTTATTTCACCCGCTTAATGGCTGAATTTCCAAAAATATCGAAACACGTGTTATTAAAATTCCAATCAGAATTCAAAATCGGAAGTTTTGTATTTCTTCTTAAGAATTGCCTGCATAGCAACGTATTTTCAAAAAGTCATTCATTCCCTTCTTCACCCGCTTAGGGATGGGAATATCGATTAATCGCTGATGCCTACAGTGTAAGATAAACAACATCTACAAGTTTCAAGTTTCTATCGTCTGTAGATTCAGTTTTGACTTTTAGAAACGGATCGAGAACGCGAAATTTCTTTCTTACGCTTTGGCATCTTTCTTGGTAGTTTTACTTTTCAAACTGCCATATGCACTTATTTTATTCGTGCGCTTGCTGCAGAAAAACAACTGAAGATGTACATTACGTTTTGCTGTGTATAACCTCTTTGCAATTATAGTCCGACGAATTACAACTACTATATCATCCACTCTCTTGTAGCTATCGACACAGAACTGCTAATCCAATTGTAAGTATTTTGATCCTAAGCCATTGTTCTCATTATAAACACTGGAAACACAACTGTAGTGCTTAGGACAGTGATCTCTATACTAATTGGAAACACAACTGTAGTGCTTAGGACAAAATACTGACAACTGGATTAGGAGTTCCGTGTCGATAGCTATAAGAGGGTGGATGATATAGTAGTTGCAATTCGTCGGACTATAATGAGACCAATGATGCATTGCCAGCGTAGTTAATGCTCAGTTAATGTATGTCTGTGTTTCCCAGTGTTTTATCTTTAAGTATTTTTATCTTTGAGCATCTGTTGATCGTCGTATTGCTCCACATTTTACGGATTTTTGATCGCCATACTCACCCACCGCCACACACCGCGACCAAAACACCATAGTGCACACCGCGAACCTACTCTCATGCATAACCGCCGTTGGTCTGCAGTGAATAATTTTGGCTACCAAGTGAAATATACGGACACACGTAGCAAGTTCCATTTTTATATATGTATATTGATTTGTCCAATGAATACCTGTTTATCATCTGGAAAACTACCAAAGCTTTTCAAACCGGCTAAGATAATTGCCATCTTGAAACCAGGTAAAGATGGAACAGATGCTCCTCACTATCGACCTGTATCGCTACTTAGCATGACATATAAGCTACTTGAAAGGCTCATCCTAAATCGCATACAAGAGACCATTGACCAAATCATCCCTGCTGAACAAGGTGGCTTTAGGAAACATCGGAGCTGTTGTGACCAGGTCTTAACGTTGACAACATTAGTAGAAACTGGGTTCCAACGGGGTCTTAAATCAGCCGCAGTTTTGTGGACCTCACAGCAGCTTATGATACTGTGTGGAGGGAGGGACTGATGTTGAAGCTTCTCCAAATCATCCCATGCCAAAAGCTTGCATTCCTAATGAACAACATGCTCTCGGACAGACGCTTTAAGGTATTCCTGAATGGACAATCTAGCAGTTGGAGGACGCTAAATAACGGCCTTCTCCAGGGCTCTGTTCTGGCTCCAATCCTATTTAACGTATATATACATGACATGCCAGACACGAACTCCACGAAAATCCAGTACGCAGATGACCTAGCATTAGTCTTCCACAGTAAGACCTCAAGCACTGCGAGCAGGCACTGACAAGTGACCTGATTAAATTAAGTGATTACTTCCATAAATGGAGACTTCAACCAAACCCAAATAAAACTGAGGTTACTGCATTCCACCTGAATAACAAAGAAGCCCAAAGGAAGCTACATGTGACTTTTGACGGAATTGAAGTGCCACATAACTACAATCCGGTATTCCTAGGTATCACTCTAGATCGATCCTTGACATTCAAAGAACAGTGCTTAAAGCTTTCAAAGAAACTTGCCTCAAGAGTGCACTTGCTTCGTAAGATTGCTGGCAGCAATTTGGGTGCGGACGCCAATACCCTACGCTCTGCTCTTGTGTATTCTGCTGAGGAATACTGCGCGACAGTGTGGGAAAACAGCGCTCACACAACAAAGATTGACGTCCAACTTAATGAAGCCATGAGGATTATCGCAGGCACTGTCAGGTCTACGCCCATTCAGTGGTTACCTGTCCTGGCTAACATTGCTCCGCAAGATCTGAGGAGGAAAACAGCTAAGGTGAAATTGATAAAGAATGTCGAGGCGCACAAGAATTCTCCCTTGTATGATGCTCTAAGGGGTCCCCCAGCATGTCGTCTGAAATCACGAAAACCTCCCTGGTGTGACACACAGAAAGCACCACTTTCTTCGACGTGACCTCCAAGTGGCAAGAACGCTGGAACGAAAATCCACTGCACAACGGCCACCTCGTGCAAGATCCATCCAAGAAGGTTGAGGGATTCCATCTACCATGCCAAACCTGGTCGGGACTGAACTGCATCAGGACTGGTCAAGGGAGGAGTGCTTACAACATGAAGAAGTGGGGTTTCCTTCCATCTTCTGACTGTGACTGCAGGGCAGAGGAGCAAACCGTAGGGCACATCGTCAAGCAGTGTCCACTGCGAGCATTTAATGGTGACTTGGAGAGTTTACATCAAGTGACAGAAAGTGCTCTAGACTGGCTGTTAAATTTGGACATTTCCATTTAATTGTATGTATGTATTTTTGTATACTTGTAAGAACCATACGATAAATAAATAAATAATCTGCATTTCTTCTTGGTGTAGCAATTTTAATGGCCAGTATTGTGTATGTATTGTGTGTGTTGATTCACACTGTGCAAATTGGCATTGGGACTTGTCCTCCCCCCCCCCTGAAAAATAATGCCGTGCTTGGACCTGTCAGAGCCGGTGAGTAACACGTCGTGAGGGACGGGGCGGTGTGTCAGCGGGCCGGACGGCGCGTTGCTCGTTTTACGGCGGGCGTCGCGTGACGAGTGCCCTGGTGACGTAAGTGGCCCACATGTCGCCCGCCCTGACTCACCTACAGCGCCGCGTCGCGCAGGTCAGCATCCGCGCCGATGGCCAGCCCTGCTCGTGACCTCGTCCATGTGGCGGCTGGAAGCGATGAGTCAGGAGTTTACTCACAGCTGCAGCTCTCTTGCTATACGCGGGAAATCAAAGCTGCGCAGCGTAATATATTGATTTTACTGTTGGAATTGTTGAGAGGCTGTGTGAGCCGCAGAGACGCACTCCAGGCTGAGAAATAGAGATCATTGCAGATGTTGTTGTTGTTATGGTCTTCAGTCCGGAGACTGGTTTGATGCAGCTCTCCAACCTACTCTATCCTGAGCAAGCCTTTTCATCTCCTCATAAGAACGGCAACCCACATCCACTTGAATCTGCTTACTATACGCTTCTCTCCCTCTGCGATTTTTACCCCACACACTTCCCTCCGATGCTAAATTTACGATTCCTCGATGTCTAAGAATGTGTCCTACCAAGCGATCCCTTCTTTTAGTCAGGGTATGCCAAAAATCCCTTTTCTCACCAATTCTGTTAAGTACCTCTTCATTAGTTATGTGATCTACCCGCCTAATCTTCAGCATTCTCCTGTAGCACCACATTTCAAAAGCCTCTATTCTCTTCCTGTCCGCACTGCTTATCGTCCATGTTTCACTCCCGTACAAGGCAACACTCCACACAAATGCCTTCAGAAAAGACTTCCTTACCCTTAAATTAATATTCGATGTTAGCAAATTTCTCTTTTTCAAAAATGCTTTTCTTCCCATTGCCATTCTGCATTTTATATCCTCTGTACTGCGACCATCGCATGTTATTTTACTACCCAAGTAACAAAACTCATCTGCCACCTTCATTGTTTCGTTACCTAATCTAATTCCTTCAGCATCACCTGCTTTTTCTAAGACCGCATTCCATTATTTTTGTTTTGCTCTTGTTAATGTTCATTTTATACGCTCTCTTCAACACACTGTCCATTCCATTCAACTGCTCTTCCAGGTCCTTTACTGTCTCTGACAGAATTACAATATCGTCAGCAAAACGCAATATTTTTATTTCTTCTCCCTGAACTTTAATCCCTATTCCAAATTTTTCCTTGCTTTCCTTCACCGCCTGCTCGGTGTACAAATTGAATAACATCGGAGAAAGGTTACAACCCTGTCTTACTCCCTTCCCAACTGATACTTCCCTTTCATGCCCTTCGAGTCTAATAACTGCGGTCTCGTATTTTGTACAAGTTGTAAATAACTCTCCTTTCCCTATATTTTACCCCTGCTGAATTTAGAATTAGAAAGAGTGTACTCCAGTCCACATTGTCAAATGCTTTCTCCAAATCTATAAAAGCTAAAAATGTAGGTTTGCCTTTCCTTAATCTATCTTCTAAGATAAGACGTAAAGTGAGTATTGCCTCCCGGGTTCCTATGTTCCTCCTGAATGCAAACTGATCTTCCCCGAGCTCAGCTTCTACCAGCTTTTCCATTCTCCTGTAGATAATACGTGTTAAAATTTTGCAACTTACGGCGGGCAACCATTGCAGATAACAGGCTAAAACAGACACGTATATCTTATGGGATGTAGGCAGTAAAGAAGTCTCCTAGCGAACTGCTGATGCTCTCAGCCACTGTCCCAGGATGAAGGTTACCCTTCGGAGAAGATGGTCGTAAATTCATATAGCGTGTAGACGCTGTTGTAAGACGTTATATTAGTACATGGTGGCCAACAGGCACGTTTTAATGTACGTAGCAAAGTTGATACCAGTCACTTGGGAACAGCAACGTCAGTGGTTTCACGAGGCTAGAGTGAGAGGGTAAAGAAGAAAAACTGCAAGTTAGCAGCTCCCCTGAGGCGTGGCCTAAGGCGGAGCCTAAGGCGTGGTCAACTGACGTAAAACATTGTTGTTGTTGTCCATAGTGGGTAGTGTCGTGACGTTTTACTTTCAGATGAACAATGTTGCTACTAAGTATGGATTTTGTTAGTGCACAAACAATCCACCTCCCCACCCGGGAAATGGCAGAAGGGACAGGGCTGAAACGTGGTTCGCTAGAGGGGTCAGGGAGAGGGCAAGCCACAATTCAGATTGGTTAAACCAAGTAGCGGCCAATAGGAATTTGTTAAAAAATGTACAAATGTTTGTAAATCTATCGGACCAAACTGCGTGGTCATCAGTCCGTAGCTTACAAACTACTTAAACCTAGGTAAACTAACCTAAGGACAACACACACACATCCATGCCCCAGGGAGGACTTGAACCTCCACGGCGAGCAACCGCGCGCTCCGCAGCGAGACGCTTTAGACCGCTCGGCTACTCCACCGCGGCAGGAAATTGCTAACTGTCGGAAAGTGGGGAAAAGAAGTGCGCCAACACCGGTCGTTAAAACCCCTGGTTTTTGGATCAAGAGGGCAGTTATCAGTCAGACGGGTCGGGTGCCAGCCCGTGACTATCGCCGTCGGCCTCGGGGTGCTCCACGACAGTCTGTTTCTCGCGGGGAGTGCGTCTGTCTAGGGGATGCTGCTACGGAACGTAATTACTGGCTTCTGATGTGGCAACCGATTTATACTTCTTGTTTTTTAAATAACTACCCCCGTGTAGTAGACTTAGTATGGGAAGCAATAAATTTAATGCCATGTACCTAGGAGTTCCATAAAGTTTCCTAAACAAGTATCCTCTCGAGTCCCGAAATCCGCATCTCTAGCAGATGCCTGTACTGTCTCTCTGCAGTCACTCCTTTCCGCTCGGGATATGCAGACTGACCTTGCTACCTCTTCCCTCTTTCCTATGTAGGACACGACAGCAGTTACGACTTAGGAAGTGTCCTGGACAGGCGCCTAACATCGCGTGAGGCCTCCTCTGGCCAGCAGTGACACGCCTGTGAAGTTAGTGTGTTAGTGCCTGGTACTCTGCACGCAGCTCAAATCAAATCGTTTGCAGAGCGGTAGCCGATTCTGGGGTGTTCGTGGGTGCAGACTCCGTGACATCTCAAAGTGCTATCGACAAAGGATGTCAATTAACAAATAAATAACAGCCAACCAGTTGCAATAATAATTGTTTAATAAACTTTTGCCAGCCGCGGTGGCCGAGGGGACTGAGGCGCTCCAGTCACGGTCTGCATGGCCACTACGGTTGGAGTTCGAATCCCCCTCGGGCATGGATATTTGTGCCGTCCACAGTATTAGCTAGTTCATAAATAGTTTGTAAGTTTTGGGACTGATGATCCCGTAGTTAAGTCCCATAAACTGTAGAAACATTTGATTTGTTCATTTCCTCAAAATTCTAAAACCTCCTTACTCCTTACATTTGTAACTTTCCTTTGTAATTGACATGTGTGATATATATATATTAATGAAAATTAGCAAAGAAGAACTGCAGTCAATATTAATAAACTTCAGAGAAACTTTAGAATAAACTCATGTAAAAAAAAAAAAAAAAAAAAAAAAAAAAACGACAGTTTTCTGAATGTCTTCTTATTGTTGATTGCTTCATCACATCTCAGGGTCATTATGTGGTTCACTTTAAGGCCTAAGTAATAAACTAAGACGAAACTTTTCACTCTTGAGAAAGATCTGTATTTTTCTAAAAACATTTACATTACAGCTGAAAGTTAAAAAAAAAAAAAAAAAAAAAGAGAGAGAGAGAGAACGAGTACCGAGACAGCTTATCACTTCTAACTGCTCGAGAAGACAAGACAAGACTGACTGCTAATTAACAAGCAAAGATACTGCTCTTCCACTTTTTTCTTTTAGTTCCACAGATGATTTTTTTCTTCACAACATTAATTAATAATTGTCTATTATTATTATTAATTTTTTCTTCTCTTTTTTAATAATAAAAAAATGAAATTAAAATAGAAATTCGCTTCTTACTGTTCTGATACCACAACACTCCATCCCTGGTAACAGCACACATGACAGCCATTCTATCTCATTTGCGTCACCATACTATAAGCCACATACTAATCCAGTTCATTTTTACATATATTTTTTGCTTGAGTCAGACGTATTAAAGGATTCCAAAACAGTTAACAAGAGATAATGCCAATCTTATTATTGCTTTCATGCAAAATAACACTAATTTAAATCATATTTACCAGGCATACAAAGGATCTGACATGACTTTTAATGAATTTATATCTATATTTGGTAATTGCTAGAATCATGCATCGTATGGTTTCTTGGTTACCGGCAAAACGAGAAACTGAGCCGCGGCGGTGCGGCCGAACGCATTGAGGCGCTATGCTGCGATGCGCAAGGCCGTTCCCCGTAGGGGGTTCGACTCCCCCTCGGGCATGGATGTTTGTGCTGTCTTTAGTATAAGGTAGTTCATAAGTAGTTTGTAAGTTTACGGACTGATGACCCCGCAGTTAAGTCCCTTAAGCTTTACAAACATTTGAACATTTGAGGAAACTGAACAACGCCCGATATATGCGCAACTTTCAGGATATTCTGCCTCCGCGGTGGAGTAGCCGAGCGATCTAAAGCGTCTCGCTGCGGAGCGCGCGGTTGCTCGCCGTGGAGGTTCGAGTCCTCACTGGGGCATGGGTGTGTGTGTTTGTCCTTAGGTTAGTTTACCTAGGTTTAAGTAGTTTGTAAGCTACGGACTGATGATATAAGAATTTCAGCACTTATGTCTATATCCTCGATTCCATTTGGCTCCCAACTGCAAAGAAGGATGCTGAAAACCTGTGGGAAAGTTCGTCTTAATATCAGCAAGATGCTGCCGCAGACGCGGTTGCAACTGGCATACAAGAACAATATGTAAAAAAATGTGATGTGTACTTGTGTTTGTCAAAAGATGAAAACTGTTTTCGCTTGTATCATATGAAGAAATGTATATGAAGACATGTTACTGTAAGATTGTGCAGATCATACAAATTGTAGTGAAGGCCCAAACCACACAATTGTGTGTGTACAAAATTTCTGGAAATTTTTGAAAATACGTTTATTTTCTTTTTTGTGATGAATTTATTTTGTATCTTAAACGTCCTTCTGTTTGTTAATGTTCCATCACCTACAACCTTGGGTCTGAAAGGAATACGCACAACCCGGAAACCGTCGCAAACTCATATTACTCTTATTTTGGATGCCTGACGTCGATTAAAATTATTTCCAGCTTGTGCTTATTTTGTAGCCACCAAAAGTCTAATTTGCCTGGACTACATGTATAGACTGGTGTGGTAGCTGTTCTTTCGGACAATCTGAAATGGCGAGCATAAGAGGGCGTGGACAAAAGGGGCGCTACAGCTGTAGTGTACGACTTGTGGGAAATTGAGACGGACGGGAGGCGAGCGCGGGTAGACGAGACTTCTGATGGCTCAGCACGTTCGACGAGCGGGCATGCAGAGGAGGACTGAAGCTTTTGAAGTTTGCTGCTACGGAAGAATGGTAAATATTAGGTACGTTGATCGCGTAGCTGATGTGGATATACTGAAAGAAGTGTGGAGAAATGAAATTTCTGATATACTGTGACTAAAAGAAGGAATCGATTAGGAAAACACATTCTGAAGCATGAAATAATCGACAATTTAGTGTTGGAGGGAAGTGTAGGGAGTAGATATCGCATCGGGACCAAGAGACAAATTCAGTAATTAGGTTGAAAATGGTGTGTCATTATGAACAGGTTTCTTCTGACGTTTGGTTGGTCATCTTAGGCAGTGGGGGAGGGGGGGGGGTGCGAACTGCCCCGAGCCTCTCGTCTATGGGGAGGGGGGGGAGGGCTCCAAATACCTGGAAAACAAGAGAAACACGATATCCCTCGCAAATTCATTGGCAACCTTATTTCTCTACTCAAGGACAGAGAACTTTGTATGAAAGTTGGCAACAACAGTGTGGGACCGAGGAAGACGAGTAAGGGCATCCCACAAGGATCAGCTCTCTCACCGACGCTGTTTAATATTTACACTGCAGACATGCACAACATTTTCGATAGTGATATCATAATATTACAGTACGCTGATGATTTGTGTGTATATACAATAAGCGACAGTCTAGAAGAAGGACAGCGCAAAATGGATGCAGCAATGACAGCTCTCGGCTACTGGCCAGAGGAAAATGGCCTGTCCATTTCACAGACCAAGTCTGCGGTGAGCATCTGCACCAGACATCTGATGCGAGAAATCCCATCCCTAACGTTAGGAGCATACATTCTTCCGGTGAAACCAGTGGTGAAATATCTTGGCCTGTACATTGACAGTAAACTATGATGGACAGTACATATAAATCAAATAGTAGCAAAATGTGAGAAAAACATTAACGTTTTACGGGCAGTGGCAGGCGTAACATGGGGAGCGGACTCCTACACACGAATGAACGTGTATCGTGCCATAGTGTGGTCGCGGTTGGACTACGGAAGTATATTCTACGGGTCGGCAACAGACAATCTCCTACAAAAACTTGATACCGTACAACACAAAGCACTCAGAGTCTGTCTTGGTGCCATGAAGTCAACCCCAACTAATGCTTTACTTGTGGAAAGTAATGTACCATCTCTACACTTACGGCGCAAATATTTAAGCATAAAATTTGTAATGAAAAGGGCACAATTTTCAGAACACGTCTTATTATCTCGCATACAGGAACTTTCTGTCATATGTTACACTGCTCATTGTTGGCTATGTAAGAAGGAAGGAAGGAAGGAATCTTAGGATTTAACGTCCCGTCGACAGCGTGGTCATTAGAGACGGAGCTAACGCTCGGATTTTTGGGTAAGGATGAGGGAAGGAAATCGGCCGTGCCCTTTGAAAGGAACCATCCCGGCATTTGCCTGGAGTGATTTATGGAAATCACGGAAAACCTAAAACTGGATGGCCGGAGGTGGATTTGAACCACCATCCTTCAGAATACGAGTCCAGTGCGTTACCACTGCGCCATCTCGCTCGGTGCTATGTAAGAACCTGCCTCCACTTGCAAGGGAATATCTAGAGGTAGCGCAGAACATCCGATTAGCCATCTCAAATCGGCGACTGCTCATGTTTGAACGAAGCTATTTACGTACTGTTGTTGAACCTGATGTGACATATGATCTCCCAGCTTCCTCGACTCTGGCAAATTACGCATTACTAGAATTCCTAGAAAATATTCACAGACGAGGATTCTTTACACAGACGGCTCCAAAATCGATGACGGTTCGAGATGCGCCTTTTGGTATACCAATGCGCTAATAGGATGTAAATACAAACTGCCATAGGAAATGACAATAATGACCGCTGAACTCACAGCCATCTTGGAAGTTCTCAAGTACTGCCTTACGGTTCCGGAGGAGCATCTTCTCGGACTCTAAATCTGCGCTGATACTCCTTAAATATTTTCGTCGATGGCATAAAAACCACCCAATAACCTACGAGATACTGGCACACATAAACCACTTGGAAAGGAATGGACGCAGTGTTTCCATGTTTTGGATTAAAGCACACAACAACGTTCAGGGGAACGAGATCGCTGACACACTTGCCAAGGAAGCGGTTACCACTGGTGGTACGGAAGAATATACTCAGGTTCCAGCGGAAGATCTTTTACCTGTTCAGAAGGAAAATTCGGACAGAATGGGACAAAGAATGGCAAGCTTCCCAGTCAACTAAAGGGAAATACTATGCACAAATAACACCAGTGCTACCAACCAGACCTTGGTACAAGGGACTGAGGACATCAAAGTTGCTAAGTTATATTGGGAGCAGGGACTACCAGTTACCAATATCTATATCAACATTATTGGCAACCAAAAACTTTGGAGTGTACAAAGAACTTATTTATCCTTTCTAACGGCGGCAAAGAAAGAATTATTTACGTAAAAGATAAAAAATGTTTAATCTCTATATTGTATTATATCTTTAATGTTTGTTATGTTACTTCAAATTGATCTTTCTGTTTTTGTTTTCTGTCACATCTTTGATGTTTGTGTCGTTGCTTTTGCCAACTTGCTTACATAACCGTACTAGAGGATGTCCTTATCATTACTTATGTGGATGGCTGTAAGGGGACTACTCAAAGGCCAATAAAAATAAATAAATAAGCTCCCTTGGTCACCTCTTGTTCTGGGGCCTCCTTATCATATCTCGAAAGCTTTTTTTTTTTTTTTTTTTTTTTTTTTTTTTTTTTTTTTTTTTTTTAGACTGTTCCATGCCTCTCGTTTGGGGGGCCTCCAAATCTCAAAAGTTACTTTTTTTATAATATATGTTTTTCCAGGTAGATGAGGAGGAGGGCTCATTTTGTTTTGCCGCCGCCCAAGGTTTCCTACAGCCTTTGCCGCCACTGATATTTGGTTTCATGGTGAAACTAGTACTTTTAGAATGTATGTGTGTGAGGGGGATGTTTCAGCATATGGCCTTCATACCGATGATTTACATATGCTTGCAAAGCGTTCTTTCATTGTATTTTTACCTTGAAAATGACAAAATTTGTATCTCCTTAAGTATTGGCAATTGTTGAAGATGTCACCCGTCTGCATTTCCGAAAGATATTTGAACATTTAATACACAGGGAGACACACGCGGGTTTTACAGTTCCTTATAAATAACAGTATCCTCATGCCTTTTCCGTCAGAACTAGGAATACGGCGTTTATCGCAAACACAAACCGCATACGGTTATACTGGCTCTTTAGACTACAGTTCATCGCTATTGTTAAACCGCTCAAAACAACTAGATTTTGGGAAGACCTATTTTCGATGTCGTATTGCTGTTATTACCAGTTATAAACCAGGACATGAAAATCAAATGAAATGTTTGTAAATTTATGGGACATAACTACTGCGGCTTACTACTAGGCTTACAAACTACTTAAACTAGCTGAAACTAACCTAAGGACAACACACATACACACACAACATTTCCAAGTGGAGGACTCGAACTTCCGACGGCAAGCAACCGCGCGGTCCGCAGCAAGGTACCTTAGGGCGCTCGGACACTCCACCGTGGCCCCAAGACATCGCACCAAGACCGCAAAACTTTAATGTTTCTGTCGATATGGGATTGATAATGTGGGGGAAAGCAATGATAGTAAACATGGAGGAGGCAGGTGTATCGATTTGAGGCAGCTTAAGATAAGGCCTACATGGTGGCGACTTTGTGAAAGCGTCAGTTTTGGAAGGTATCAATTTTTCACCTTGAATCAAACACAAAGCTAAAGGTTCAGATATTACCCTAACTTTATTGCACGTCAATAAAAATATTTTTATAATATCACATTTATACGATTCTATTCCTTTCGCACTCCGTAAAATACCTCCAAACTAGGGATCATACCATTCTGTAATACATCCGATGTCCAAGGACGGGAACAAGTATTCATGGGCACTGTCTAACAAGTCACACAATCAGCCAACACTTCACTCAGTGTCTCAGTAATCCTGTGGCCATTCTTATATTTGTTGCTAGATCCAACTGTTTGCACTGTTACTCAAATGGGATTGATTACAATTATATATATTTTTGACGACGTTACAGCGTTCATTTTTAATTAAATAAATCGCAATTTGCGATCAGTTATGGCTTCACTGTACTAGTTTTAGATGGAATACCAAAGTATGGCGAATGAAAATTTGTGCCCGGCCGGGATTCGAACCCGGGATCTCCAGCTTACTAGGCACACCCGTCGACCACTCCGCCATCTTTTTTTTACATTTTTTTTTTTTTTTTTTTTTTTTTTTTTTTTTTTTTTTTTTTTTTTTTTTCCTCAGGGCCTCCTTCCTCCCCTTCAGCCCTGCCTTTCGCTCGCCATTATCGCCTTCTTCGGCGTGGGCTTCTTCCGCCATGTAAAAGAATTCGTTTCTTACCCTTTACTCAGGTGTCTATAAGCATCGTCCTTGTTACAGAAAAAGTATTATAAACTCAAATTATTCTTTCTGTATTCCACTGCATTATTTTCATTTGCAGTGGGCAAATTGCAAGTAAAACTAAAATTTGTTCTGCCTCTTAGTGGCATCAATATAAACTTGTCTTATCTTCTATCATATAATGTAGAACTAAACGTTTTTTTTTCCAACGAACTAAGTACTCCTTGCTCTAAAGTAATTTCTCCCTTTCCCTTCCGCAAGGAGCCACAAATAAAATGTATTTTCCGGCATCCTTCGGTTTTGATAGAACAGAAAAAAATAGCAAACCAAAACATATACTTCACTGGAAATGAAAACAACTTTAAATACCTATCAAAGGTATATGAATCTACATTTTTCAAGTTACTTATAATCCTTGGACAATGCGTTTTCAGGGTTCTGCTGAGGCCTTCACGGCTACCGAAGCGGTCACATGGCTCACGAAGTCCCCACCGTACTTCACCCTCAGCAGCAATCCCCTACTTAGCATTTATCCAACACATTGCCACTATACTACTATAAAAGCCTTATCCTATGCCTTGTCTTTCGAAAAGAATTTTTAACATATTTCGGTAACTCTTCATATGTCCTTTTTTTCTAAATATTTTATAATATTCATCCTGCATATATTGTCTACATTCCTCTATACAGTCTTTCCCCTTTTTGTTAATTACATAATTTATGTAATTACCATATATCCATAATAATACGTTATTCTTCTGCGGTGGGAAAACTATTTCTTCTGGAAAGAATAAATTGTTCAAAGTAATTTCCCGGCCATCACTCCGTTTAATAAAAGCGGCCTGTACCGTGCTCTCTTTCCATATATCTGCGTATCCTTCACATATGAAGCGGTGCTTCAGTAGATCGACATTTCCGCACTTTGAGCATACGTTAGTTGCTCTACGTCCTATGGAATATAATTTTTCGTTGGTACTTACTATATTATTGATGACTTTGTACCAAGCCGACTGAACGTCCGATGTTAGTGTTCTATTGCTGATGTTTTTCCATATTTTTTCCCAGTTTTTCTCGGGATATTTTAATTCCATCCTGTTGCGTCCTGTAGTTGATTGTAGTTTATCCATTATATATTGGCTTTTCCATTTGTTCTTATCCCCGATGATACCTCTCATATAACTAATTTCAAGGTAGAACATTTGTATGTGCTTCAAATTGTCGTTAATTCTTCCGACATTTACTGGCGGTGACATGCAAACGGGCCTAAGTAGGTCAAATAAAGCAGCAGTGATGCTGTCTGAATGATTATCAATAAGTTGCAAGGTCCGTTTAATGAAGAGGGCCGTACTTTTTTTCTCAATATATGCCAGTCCTAGCCCACCTTTCTCACGTTTCAGTGTTATTACATCCCGTGCTACTCGGAAAATATGATCTTGCCATACATAATTGCAAATTGTACGCATAATAGTTTTTGCTATTTCTCTGGGAACCGGTAATATCTGACCGACATATGTGGCTTTCGCAAGGACCACGTAATTAATGAGTTTTATCCGTTGTTTTAGATTCAGATCCCTTGTTTGATTCGATTTTAAAATGACTCGAAATTTGTCCAGTATCTGTTTCCAATTTGAAGCTGCCGTTCTTAGTGGGCAACTGTAGAAGGTTACGCCTAAAGCAGTATGATGCTCCACTCGCTTTGCCCACGTCAGCTGTACCTCATCGAGACTCTGCAAATTTAAGAAAGAACTTTTGGTCTCGTTTATTTTAGCGCCCGTTGCGTCACAGTAAATTTGCAATTTTTCTGTCAACTGGACATTGTCTGCTTCGCTCCTTATTATGACGCCGACATCATCAGCGTATGCGTTTATTACCCGTTTAGTTCCACGTATTGTTATGCTCTCTAAAGTGGAATGCAGAATTCGTAAGAGGGGTTCAACTGAAACGACGTATAAAACCATTGATAACGGGCTGCCTTGTGGTACTCCATTTAAGATTCTGATGTCTTTGGTATATTGACCATTAATAGAAATCCTAGTGGTTATAGAATTTATAAAGTTCCGTATTATAGTCAAGCTATTCTCCTTAAAACCAATATATTTCAAGGTATTATACAGATATTTATGGTTCACCCTGTCGAAAGCCTTTGCGAAATCTATGAAGGCTAGGCCGCCTTTCGCCGATGAAGTCGAAAATATTGCAATTATGTCTCTATATTCACAGACCGTCTTAAATATGCTCCTTCGAGGAAGGCAAGTCTGGTGGCTCCCAATTACATGTTCTAAAATAGGTCGCATCCTATCTTTGAGCACCCTCGCGATGATCTTATAATCTGCTTTCATTAAGCAGATGGGTCTCATTTTACCAAGTTCTTTAGTGTCTGTGATTCTTCCTTTTGGGAGTAGTATTGTGACATACATTCTATCAATTCTACTTTGTGAATCACGAGTAAAATATGTAAATTTGACAACTGTTGGATACTTTACTTCCCAAGCGTCTTTCCATTTCATTTGTTTGACCAACGCGTCCAATTCGCGGGAGAAATTAAAATTTGGTCGTTTATTTAGGACGCAATTCCAGTCTCCTCCTATTAAAATTTCTGCAGGGTTGTCCTTGAGAAGAAATAAAATGTCACTCTTAAAAAATTTTGCCCTCTCTTCCCTGGCATTATTTCCTGAGGGTGCGTAAATATTTATAAAGGTGGTATTAAAAATTTTGCAGCTGATTCCCCTCCCTGATTCCAAAAGACGTACGTTTGTAAGTTTCAATCCACCTTTGGCGAGTATTGCTGTTCCGCAAGCCTTCTCAGTTGCGGTGTTTAAAATCTCTCTGTAGCCGGACATATAAAAATTCTTGATGTTAACTTCCTGTAAGAAAGCTACATCAGTATCGGACTGATATAAAAAATCTCTGAGTGCGGCTACCTTCGTAGAATTTTGAATTTTGTTTATGTTCAAAGTGGTAACGTGGTATGTGTATTCCACTCTGAAGCTCTACTTAACAAAAGATGACATATGTAGGGCAAACTTTCGTCTATTAATTACTTTCGTCTTTTTTTTTTTTGTCTTTCGTGTAAACTTAAAAATATGTTTCACTAAAACACTCCAAAATATCATCCTCGTTCATGCGTTCCGTTCCTTGGGTCTGACAAGTTAAAAATCTTTAATAGAAGACGTCTTCTTCACTCTCCTGGTCCGTGTCCATTTCGTCCGTCCGGTTCTCTACATCTTCCGCCCAATCACCGGTCTTTTCTGCTCTTTCACGACTAAGCCGAGATACGTCATCCGTGTCAGGGCTGTTTGTGTCAGGTGCAGTGTTCAATTTATCTTGCGGTTCTGCAGCATGTGCCGCACCCGTTGTTCCATCACTGCGCTCACTGACTCCTTCCGTTTGGAGTACGTCGTGCTGTCTTTCTCTTTCTTGGATATTTCTAAGCAGTTTTGTGCCGCTTCGTGTGCAATTCGCCTTTTCTTGTTCTTTTTACGCGTCGATTTCGCCGATCTACTTGGAGAAGATCCTGGTGAGGTGTCAGGGGACCCCGTAGGCGCTCTCTGACAAGGGGACTGTTCCTTCTTGTTCGAGGGAGCGTTCTGAACGCCTCCGGTTTGATCATCGGTTTTAAGTACCGCCTCCTCTTGAAGCTGCGGTGTGGTCCGACCTTCGTGATCTGCTTGTCGTTCATGATTTCTATCCTTTTCTTTGGTATCTGTCTTGTCGCCTTGTTGTTCTGGCGAAGTTTTGTTTGTGAAGTGATTCTTCCCTTGACTAAGTTGTTCTTGCATTTGAGCCACTGATGCTATTTGGCCTTCGTCATGGGCAACATCTGAAGAGTGCCCCGGGCGTTCAGCTTCGAGTAACGTGTCTGGTACGTGTGAAGTGCTCGCAGTCACCTCAGGTACATGCGTTTGGTCCTCAGTGGAGTGTCGATTTCCAGAGACGGGACTTCCTCGTCCGTTGTCCAGTTGCGCGTTCTCGCCGCCGGCCGCTTCCTCCCGCTGCTCCGCGGTGGTCAGTGGAAAGGGGCCGCGGCTGTCTGCCGCGGCTGTCTGCCGCGGCTGTCTGGCGTATGTCAACTTCACGCTCACCACCGGCCCCGGGACAGCCGCCTCGTTAGCCGGGATCTGCGGGACACGACGTCTAGGACACTCGCTTCGCACGTGATCAGGTGAATTACAGAGAGCACACGTCTTCGGCTGTCCATCGTAAATCACGAGGGCACGATATCCACCGATGTTTATAAAATATGGTATGTCCCTCTCAAGTTCAATCTTAATTTGTCTCACTCCGTTCAACACGGGAAACATGTATTGCTCAGACCATTTCTCGGCAACATTCGAAATAACCCGGCCATATGGTTGGAGGGCGATACTAATTTGTTCAGCTGGCATTTCGAACGGTAACTCGAATGTTCTTACTGTTCTAAGACCAGCATGCGACACAAGAACGTCACTAACTCGTCCGTCTGAATGATTAAACTTCATTTTACCCCCACTTCTTTCGATAATTCGACAACATAAGTCAGCAGATCGTAATTTTACGTAAACAAAGTTCGTAACAAACGAGAGATGTACTCCAATTACGTCTACATCCATAATTCCGACTGTTTCTACAAACCATGTCTTTAACTCGAAAGCCTTCGGTCTAATAAAGTCCCAATCGAAAGTAAACTTAATTGTATCTTTTCTTTGACAACTATTCAGATTCATTTTGTCTTCTGGTGAAACATTTCAAGTTACGAGGACGCAACTAGAAGGTTACAACTGACCTGCTGTACTGCCGCACGTCCGTTGTTTACGTCGGGCCGCCGCGCTGCCTCCAGACATCCGTCCCGCACTGCGGCGTCCACTCGAATGCCATCGAGAAGACAGTGACCAGCCCGACTGCAGAAGACTCTTTCCTGCACGTTTTCCGCCACACCCAAATCTCCATTCGCCACGCTCTCTCTTTCCTATTACCACAGCCTATTTGTTCTGTAATGCTCGCAGCCACAATACTGTATTCCCGCATCAGGGAGAACAGACCATGAGGTATCGAGACACAATTAATTGTCGTCAGGAGCCCAGCCTCGGCTTGTATACAATTATATATATTTTTGACGACGTTACAGCGTTCATTTTTTAATGAAATAAATCGCAATTTGCGATCAGTTATGGCTTCTCTGTACTAGTTTTAGATGGAATAACAAAGTATGGCGAATGAAAATTTGTGCCCGACCGGGATTCGAACCCGGGATCTCCTGCTTACTAGGCAGGTACGGTGGCGAAGTGGTCAACGAGTTTGCCTAGTAAGAAGGAGATCCCGGGTTCGAATCCCGGCCGGGCACAAATTTTCTTTCGCCATACTTTGGTATTCCATCTAAATCTTGTACAGTGAAGGCATAACTCATCGCAAATTGCGATTTATTTCATTGAGATTGATTACTTTTCTCATTTTCTATAATATTTCAAACCGTCAGAAATTTTACTATTAAATATTACTTCTTTTTAAAAAATATTATTTAAAAAATTAGAATTTTAGCAGCGCTGCTAGGAAAAGTTGGTATGTCGGAATTTTCATCCGGATATTACTAAACATGAAAAATCCTGTTGTAACCGAGACGAAACGAATAACGAAAAAAATCATTATGCCAGACGAAAACATCCGTATTAACCGGTAGGTTTTTCCAATGGCTATTTGGCAGTCGGTTCCCTTAAGCATTTCAACTTTCTCACGGTATTGCAGCTGGTCCGCTTCCTGTTAAAATTATACAGGGTGCTACAAAAAGGTACGGCCAAACTTTCAGGAAACATTCCTCACACTCAAAGAAAGAAAATGTTATGTGGACATGTGTCCGTAAACTCTTAATTTCCATGTTAGAGCTCATTTTAGTATTTCTCTTTAAATGTAAATTGAAATAATTCGTGCAGACAATTGTCAAAATACCCTATTGTTTCGTTAGTATGTACTGTACTTCCTCGATTCACCGCCACTTCAGTGCTCGTGTAAATTGAAATAATTCGTGCAGACAATTGTCGAAATACCCAATTGTTACGTTAGTATGTACTGTAATTCCTCGATTCACCTCCACTTCAGTGCTTGTGTTGACATGCGACGCATTATTGCTCTACAGTACTAGCATCAAGCACATCAGTACGTAGCATCAACTGGTTAGTGTTCATCACGAACGTGGTTTTGCAGTCAGCGCAATGTTTACAAATGCGACGTTGGCAGATGCCCCTTTGATGTATGGATTAGTACGGGGCAATAGCCGTGGCGCGGCTTCGTTTGTATCGAGACAGATTTCCACAACGAAGGTGTCCCGATAGGAAGACTTTTATGGGGGCATTTGAAAGCTCTTGTCTACGCAACCCCGGTACCAAATGTAGAGACTTTTCGTGCTCGTATTGTGGACGGCTGTGATACAATACGCCATTCTCCAGGGCTGCATCAGGGATTCCAAGCGACGGAGGGTGGATGCATGTATCCTCGCTAACGGAGGACATTTTGAACATTTCCTGTAACAAAGTGTTTGAAGTGACGCTGGTACGTTCTGTTGCTGTGTGTTTCCATTCCATGATTAATGTGATCTGAAGAGAAGTAATAAAACGAAAGAAGAGAAAAAGAGAAGTAATAAAATGAGCTCTAACGTGGAAATTAAGCGTTTCCGGACACATGTCCTCATAACATATTTTCTTTCTTTGTGTGTAAGGAATGTTTCCTGAAAGTTTGGCCGTACCTTTTTGTAACACCCTGCATAGATTAAATGCGGCAAATTTCTTCGCGACAAGTAGCACGGCAGGTAAAGGCCGGAGTGCGAAATGTGACGGCGAGCTGACACCCAAACCTTCAGATGTCAGACACTCAGATCCGCACCAAACGTTGTATATCGATAGAGTATCAACCGGAACATCTATATAATTCCTGATTTTTGCTGCCGTCCAGTAGAACGTGCGTAAATTATAATAATAAGTAACAGCTAACCTACGGATTAGAGAAAAGCGTGTCTGTGAGGAGGTTACCAAGCCACGCCACCGTGGGTTAGTTGGTAGAGCGGTGCAGAAGGTCCTGGGTTCAAGCCCCACCTCGCTTTAATTTTTTTCATTGTTTAAACTACAGTACGTTGGAAATTGTTAAAAGGGGCAACGTGTTCCTCATATGTAAAAGGACTGTTTCGATTTTGTAGCAATGTGTTATTGGCAGTTTACTCTTGCTTCGTTTTATTTGAAAGTAGGAAACCTGTACAGCGTTATTACTTTAATTACGCTTATTGTTTTTAACATTACTTTTTTGTTATTGTTATTACTATTATTACTATTAATACAGCTGTATGTGTGATGCAGTTGTTTTTTTTTAATTCATATGTTCCGTTTATTCTGTGAAACTACGAATAAACCCTACAGATTACCTACTTTCAAAGAAAACGAAGCTAGAGTAAACTGCCAATAACACATTGCTACAAAATGGAAACAGTTCTTTTACATATGAGGAACACGTTGCCCCTTTTAACAATTTCCAACGTACTCTAGTTTAAACAATGAAAAATTTAAGGCCTAGGAGGGGTTTGAACCCAGGACCCTCAGGAAGACAATCTAATGCTCTACTTACTAACCCACGGAAGGGTGACGTGATTATGCCGCACAGATACGCTTTTGCTCTACTCCGTAGGTTAGTTGTTACTTATTATTATAGTTCATACACGTTCTACTGGACGACAGCACAAATCACGAATTATATAGAAGTTTCGGTTGATACTCTATCGATATACAACGTTTGCTACAGATCTGAGTGTCTGGCATCTAAAGGTTTGGGTGTGAGAGCGGCATCCGCTGTAGGCGTGACGCCTAAGCGAATTGTCCTCTTTAACGGGAGCGGGAGCCCACGCCGCGGTTTAAAGGGGCGATGCGTCCGGAGCTGCCGTCACTGCACCGACACGACTCGCAGAACAGTGCAACGGGCTGGCGCTGGTAGAGCTGGATTTGAACATGACTCGAACTGTTCGAACAATTTACGTCACAGTTCGGGAAATCTCGCGAAATGTTCGAACATTCGATCACGACGCTATCTAGCGATGTCAGTAGGTACTATCTCTACGATTTACAACGATGATATTCATAAATCTTCTCTGTGCTGTGCAGTATACTATTTATAATGTAGATACGGTATCATTAATGTACTATGGGAATTAATTAGTTTGAAATTCCGACTATAGTAGCTTCTAGGGTGCAGGTCATCAGTAAAAACATTAACGAATATAGGCTATAATTAAACGAGAGCAATCGCGATTTAAAATTCTAGTGCTGCGATCTAGCGACGACTGTTGATACTACGTACACAGCAAGTCGTGCACCGTTTAATCCGAGGTAGCAATTAGTAAGTAGGCGGTAGCAAGATCGTACTACACTCAGCTTCAAATTCCGGCCCTCTAAATTTCCTCAACAGAAATTCACGAAAAGAACGCCGTCTTTCCTCCAGAGATCCCCAATTGAGTTGCAGGAGCATTTCCGTGATACTCGCGCATTGGTCGAACCTACCAGTAACAAACCTAGCTGCTCGCCTCTGAACTGCTTCTATGTCTTCCTTTAAACTGATCTGTTGCGGGTCCCAAACACTTGAGCAATACTCAAGACGTGGTCGTACAAGCGTTTTATACGCGGTCTCCTTTACAGATGAAGTACTTCTTCCGAAAAGTTTATTTTTATATGACTTATTTCCGTTATTGTGTATTAAATTTCTAATGTTTTCCCTGTTTCAGCTCTAAATGTTTTCAAAGCGATTAAGAGGTGGTAACATTTTTATCTGTTACTATTCCATATAACAGGGAATGGCATGATCACTTGCAACCTGTCTCTTATAATCACATTGAATGTAATTTCTACTTATAAAGGATTCACATTTTCTTTTGTCATTTGAGTTCTAGCCTTCAGTAATATGACGCTGTAGTTCTGTTATAGCAGTAAATATTTTATCAATGGATCATATCTTGCAGTGTTACCAGGCAAGTCACGTACTATGGACACTTTTTTAAAAAATGCACAGTTTTTCACAGTTATGCCCTTCTTTTCTTTTGCATGTACTTTCACTTCCTATGAAATTAGTTCTGAGCAAAGCGATAGCCCAGTAACTTCGAAATTCCCCATGTATCGTTTGTAGATACGCAGAGCGAGTCGTTTATTATCTGGGTGTTCGAACAGTTCGATACTGTACCGAGTTCTCTGCTGTATCGGGAAATCCCGAACATGTTCGAACACGAGTATCATTTGCCCAGCCCTAGGCTCTGGGACCCATAGTGATATGGACGCAAGCGGTGTGTGGAGCGAAAGCATTTGCTGTGTGTGTCTATGAAAGAGAGAGATCATGGAGCGATACATCTACATACATACCCGCAATCCACCGTAAGGTGCGTGGCGGAGGGTACACTGTACCACTACTAGGCATTTCCATTCCTATTCCACTCCCAAATAGAACGAGGAAAAGAGAATGTCTATATGCCTCCGTACGAGCCCTAATTTCTATTATCTTGTCTTTGTGATCACTACGCGAAATGTTAGTAGGCGGCAATAAGATCGTGCTACACTCAGCTTCAAATTCCGGCCCTCTAAATTTTCTCAACATAATTTCACGAAAAGAACGTTATCTTTCTTCCAGCGATCCCCAATTGAGTTGCCGGAGAATTTCCGTGACACTCGCGCATTGGTCGAACCTACCAGTAACAAACCTAGCTGCTCGCCTCTGAACTGCTTCTATGTCTTCCTTTAAACTGATCTGTTGCGGGTCCCAAACACTTGAGCAATACTCAAGACGTGGTCGTACAAGCGTTTTATACGCGGTCTCCTTTACAGATGAAATACATCTTCCCAAAATTCTCCCAATAAACCGAAGTCGGCTGTCCGCCTTACTCACAACTGTCCTTACATGTTCGTTCCATGTCATATCACTCTGCAATGTTACGCCTAGATATTTGAACGACGCGACAGCATCAAGAAGCTCACTACCAATGCTATATTCGAACATTATAGGATTGTTTTTTTCTACTCATGCGCATCACCTTACATTTTTCTACATTGAGAGCTAGCTGCCATTCTTCGCGCCAACTAGAAATTTTGTCTAAGTCATCCTGTATGATATTACAGTCAATTACAGACGACACCCTCCCATACACCACAGCATCATCAGCAAACAGCCGCAAATTACAACTTACTCTGTCCATCAGATCATTTATATAGATAGAAAATAATAGCGGTCCTATCACACTCCCCTGGGGCACGCCTAACGATACACTCGTCTCTGAACACTCGCCGTCGAGAACAACGTACTGCGTTCTATTACTTAGGAAGTCTTCCAGCCAGTCACAAATCTGTGAACCTATTATGACATAATACACGACAAAGAAGGATGATATTCTAAGCTGTGGTTGGTTGTCACTCCTTTAGTAATCTGTTGCTGTTATTGTAATATCACAAACCGAAACAAAATGACCAATCGATAGAAAAGCAACTCAACACGCTCAACAGAGGAAAAGCCACTTGTGCTGACAGGATAACAGTTTGCCGATGTTACGACTGGAAGTGAGTGAGGAAATTGACGGCCGCACAAACAGTACGTCACGGACCTCCTGGTTGCCTTTCATATCACCGTGAACTGCGTGTGAAGCGCCCTATTGAAGGCAGTGAAGTCGCGGTTTCGAAACCCGTTTGAATCATAGATTTTTTTTTTTTTTTTTTAGTTTTTTTTTTTTTTAGTTTTTTGTTTTAATCCAATCTTCGCCTCTCAAAAATATCATTGCCGTGGCTCAGTATATTCGGTGAGAGTGTTGGATGCCCTCTAACAAAAAATTAAAACTAAATAAAAATATAAATAAAACTGAGTCTAGAAGACATCGATCAACATTGAACAAATACTATCCCGCGTTCGCAAAGGACCTAACCGCTAGAAAGACAAAAGAAAATGATGTGAGGAATCGCCAGAAACGACACATGGTTCGGATTCCACGTTAAATACATAGAAAATATTGAACACACAGAAAATATTGTGGGGAAGGCGAACCATAGGTTACGTTTAATCGGCAGAACGCTTCGAAGATGCACCAGCTCCACCAAAGAGACTGCCTACATCACACTTGTGCGCCCTCTCCTGTAGTACTGTTGCCCCTTGTTGGACCCTCACCAGGTGGGATTGACGGAAGACATTGAGAAGGTTCAGAGAAGGGCAGCTCGTTTTGTTTTATCACGTTACGGGGGGGAAAGCGTCACGGAAATGTTGCACGAATTGGGGTGGAAATCATTAAAAGAAAGACGTTATTCATTGCGGCGTGATCTGTTTGCCAAGTTTCAATCACCGACTTTTAGTTCTGAATGTGAAAATATTTTGCTAGCACCCACTTACTTAGGGAGACATGACCATCCCAAATAAGAGAAATCAGATCGAAAACTGAACGATTTAGGTGTTCTTTCTTCCCGCGCGCTATTAGAGAATGGAACGGTAGAGAAAAGTTATGAAAGTGGTTAATAAACCCTCTGCCAGGCACTTGAATGTGATTTGCAGAGTATCTATGTAGATGTAGATGTAAACCCCTATCCCCGGTTGGGTAACTAGCCGTAGCTAGTAGCGTGCAGTTTAAAGACTTCCACTAGGCCACTGAGCCACACGAGATTATTATTACTATAGTGATGCCATTTATCAACACGACAGAACAGTGATCGTCTACGTGACATTTATCAGTCAGTGAACCGTCTGCAAGATACAGGAAGAAAAGAAGTTTAGCATTTAATGTTCCGTACACAGTGTGGCCATTATAGACGGACCTCAAGCTCAGAGTTTTGGGTAAGGATGGGATAGAAAATCCGGCGTGACCTTTCAAAGGTACCATTCCGGCATTTGCCTGGTTTGATGTAGGGAAATCACGGGAACCCTAAACATTGATGGCCGGGGATGGACCTGAACCACCTTCCTCCCATAAGCGAGTTCAGTGTGTTACCACTGCGCCACCTCGCTCGGTGCAACATGTTGAAGTCGAGGTACCACCATGGCCAACAATATCGCAAAAATCTGTCATGTCCTTGGGATCGACGTCATATTCAGATAACTCAATACTCATGTCCAGAATATTGAGGACAGGTTTTAAGAGCCGGCGGCCAGCTTGATTCAGCAAAGTGTTCAACGGCTTTATTCCATTCTTCCCACCATCGTGCAGAACGCATAAGTGGACTCATACTGCAGAGTTCGACAACAATTGCACTCAATTTTGTGATCAATGAAAGATTGACGTATATGCCAGCAACCATTAAATTTCATTTCCTCCTCCCATCCTACTGCTTTGATTTTGTGTCAGGAAGACCATGACATCAAATAAGGTCGCTAGATTTGTAAGGGTAGTTTGGGGTAGCATTGTTACACTACTGGCCATTAAAATTGCTACACCAAGAAGAAATGCAGATGATAAACGGGTATTCATTGGACAAATATCTAAAACTGACATGTGCATTATGTGCATTATCCTGCTGAAAATGTAGGGTTACACAGGGGTCGAATGAAGGGTAGAGCCATGGGTCGTAACACATCTGAAATGTAATGGCCGCTGTTCAAAGTGCAGTCGATGCGAACAAGAGGTGACCGAGACGTGTAGCCAATGGCACCTCAAAACATCACACTGGGTGATACGCCAATATGGCAATGACGAATACATCTTCCCATGTGCGTTCATCGCGATGTCGCCAAACACGGATGCGACCATCATGATGCTGTAAACAGAACCTGGATTCGTCCGAAAAAATGACGTTTTGCCGTTCGTACACCCAGGTTCTTTGTTGCGTACACCATCGCAGGCGCTCCTGTCTGTGATGCAGCGTCAAGGGTAACTGCAGCCATGGTCTCCGAGCTGATAGTCCATGCTGCTGCAGACGTCGTCGAACTGTTCGTGCAGATGGTTGCTGTCTTGCAAACGTCCCCATCCGTTGACTCGGGGATCGAGACGTGGCTGCACGATCCGTAACAGCCATGCGGATAAGATGCCAGACATCTCGACTGCCAGTGATACGAGGCGGTTGGGATCCAGCACGGCGTTTCGTATTGCCCTTCTGAACCCACCGCTTCCATATTCTGCTAACAGTTAATGGATCGCGACCAACGCGAGCAGCAATGTCGCGATACGAAAAACCGAAATCGCGATAGGCTGCAATCCGACCTTTATCAAAGTCGGAAATGTGATGGTACGCATTTCTCCTCCTTACACGAGGTATCACAACAACGTTTCACCAGCTAACGCCGTTCAACTGTTATTTGTGTATGAGAAATCGGTTAGCAACTTTCCTCATGTCAGCATGTAGTAGATGTCGCCACCGGCGCCAACCTTGTGTGAATGCTGTGAAAAGCTAATCATTTGCATATCACAGCATCTTCTTTCTGTCGGTTAAATTTCGCGTTTGTAGCTTGAAATCTTTGTGGTGTATCAATTTTAATGGCCAGCAGTGAACTTGCATAACGGTGTATAATCATACCGCATAAGCATATTGCCGGTTCAGTTCTATCTCGGGCAATGTTTGATGATTTTTCTGATATGTCGCCAAAAACCAGCAGGTAGGCATTGCCAAAGACACGCGTTCCATTGCTGGTACTACAAGCGTCTGTATATTACGCAAACACGGCGTAAAGACTATTTTTGAACCGAAGTTTAAAGAGGGTCTCATAATGGTAAAAGACAAAAGGGACTCAACTGCAATGAGTCGAATATGTCGCATACCATGTACATATCAAGAAGTGTATGTTGGAATATTTAGGCAAGCAGTCAGCATCAGAATCGCTCAACACAGAAGGCTCTGCAAGTTGGGACATGCTGAGAAGGTCGCCGTGACGGAGCATTAGCTGTGTGGGACGGACTACACGATTCTAAAATTAGCCGACACCGGAGTTCTTGCTATGGAGGACTACGACACCCGCTTGCTTACCGAAGCTAGAGAGATAAGCAGTTCAACAGCTTCGACAACACAGAGCGACAGCGAACGGATTTTAAGTTATCTTGCCGCGCTGAATGACCATTGCAGGTAGCAAGGTAATGACCGCGATTAGGCTTTGGACACTGACGAACAGGTACGTACGCTGTCGGAAAATGATTAGTACACTTCGAAATATGACATCGAGTCCATTTTGGTCCGATGACAACAGATGCCAGAGTGCCATCTGTATATACCCTCTGCCGCGCACTCCAATGTGACTTGCAGAGTGTTTATGTAGATGAAGATGCAGAATACGTAATGTTTATAAGGCTCAGTTTGATATCAACATCTGAAGCGAACACACGTCATGCCACAGAGACGCACTCGTGGTTCCTACAGCCAAATGAGCGACTTTGAAAGGGATCAAATTGCGTGCTTCCGAGTGTCTGGATGGACCTTTCAGAGAATTGCCGCACAAGTGGCTTGCTACTCAGTTGTGCAACTTTGCTGGCGGTAATGGTCACGTGAACATACTCAAATCCGTATACAAGGTTCCGAGCGTCCACGCAACGCCGACGTCCTCCAAGATCGTCGTATTGTAAGAGCAGCAGTGGCAAATAGTTCAACTACAGCAGTACACATAAGAGGGTGTGAGCTTCGTGAAGTGTCAACATGAACTGTCGGCAACCTCTGCGCAGTGGGACTACGAGCATTCACACCTCTAGCCCGTCTTCCACATTCGCCACAGCAGAGACGTGAACTGTTGGACTGGTGCCGTCAGTGGTTCAGTTGGAAGATGGATGGCCGGTCGTGGTCTTAAGCAGATTCTGCCTGCACGTAAGTGATGGTCGTTTGCACGTACGATGTACACTTCATGAGTGCAGTCGCGTACATCTACATCTACATCTACATGGGATACTCTGCAAATCACATTTAAGTGCCTGGCAGAGGGTTCATCGAACCACCATTATACTATTTATCTCCCATTCCATTCTCCAATAGCGCGCGGGAAGAAAGAACACCTGAATCTCTTCGTTCGAGCTCTGATTTCCGGTATTTTATTCTGATGATCATTTCTACCTATAAGTGGGAGTCAACAATATACTTTCGCATTCGGAGGAGAATGTTGGCGATTGGAGTTTCGTAAGTAGCCCTCGCCGCAGCGATAAGCGCCGTTGTCGTAATGATTCCCTCCCCTGATCCTGTATCATTTCCGTAACGCTGTCTCCCGTGTGTCGTGACAATACGAAACGAGCTGCCCTTCTTTGGACTCTTTCGATGTCCTCCGTCAAACCCACCTGATAAGGATCCCACAATTGGCAGCAATACTCCAAAAATGGACGGACAAGCGTAGTGTATGCAGTTTCTTTTGTAGTTCTGTTGCATGTTTTAAGGGTTCTGCCAATAAAACGTAGTCTCTGGTTCGCCTTTCCCACGACATTATCTACGTGTTCTTTCCAGTTTAAGTCTGAAGTAATAGTAATTCCTAGGTATTTTGTGGAGATTACGGCCTTCACTTTTGATTGATTTATCTTGTAAAATAGTTTAACGGATTTCTTTTCGTACTCATGTGGAGGACTTCACGCTTCTCATTATTTAAAGTCAATTGCCAATTTTACACCACACTGATATCTTATTTAGATTTTTCTGCAGTTGGTTTTGATCTTCAGATGATTTTACTAGACGCTAAATGATGGCGTCATGTGCGTACAAACTAAGAGAGCTACTTAGATTTTCCCCTAAATCGTTTATGTAAATAAGGAACAGCAGAGGACCAATAACACTACCCTGTGGAACACCCGATATCACCTCTGTTTTAATCGATGCCTTACCATCGATTACTACGAACTGTGTCGTCTCTGACAAGAAATCCCCTATCCAATCGCAAATTTGGGGCGATATACCATAACCATGCAATTTGATTAAAAGCCGTTTGTGAGGTACGGTGTCAAAAGCCTTCTGGAAATCAAGAAATACGGAATCGATTTGTGAACCCTTGTCGATAGCACCCATCACTTCGTGTGAATAAAGAGCTAGTTGTGTTTCGCCTGAACGATATTTTCTAAATCCGTGTTGCCCTTGGGTCAATAGATCGTTCTGTTCGAATTAATTCATAATATTTGAATACAGGATATGTTCCAAAACGCTGCTGCAAATTCACGTCAATGAAATAGGCCTGTAGTTTAGTGGGTTACTCCCATCGACTTTCTTGAATATAGGTGTGACCTGAGCAACTTTCCAATCTTTTGGTACAGATCCTTCTATGAGAGAGCTGTTAAGTAAGGAGCTATTTATCAAAGGACGCTGGCGATAAACTACGTCCCTCGTTCACTTTCGGTGTTTGTGGAGGGAATGTTGACTAGAGCTCGGTACGTGCAGTATACGGGAAGACCAGTTCTTTTCCTATTCTTGCAACAGGGTCACACATTGCGCGCGAAACTCAGCGTGCTCTATCAGACATGCTGCAACTTACCAGGCTAGCACTATCTGTAGACTTAAATTGCAAAGAACACAAGAAAATATTGTAGTGAAGGCGAACCAAAGACTAGGTTACAACTGGCAGAACATTTAGCAGATGCAACTGTCTACTAAAGAAACGGTCTACACCACACTTGTGCGTCATATTTTCGAGTATTGCTTTGTATTGTGGGAGCCACACCAGGTGGGACTGACTGACGATTTAGAGAATGTTCAGAGGAAGGCAGCTCGTTTTGTACAGGGTGGCGCAGAGAAACGGGAAATTTCGAAATAACGTCATTTCCATGAATAAATTCATAAAACTAGTAATTTATTAACGAAAGTGAATGTATTCATTACGTCATTATTCAGTATGTCTTTACAATCAAAATGTCCAAAAGTGTCTCTTTACTTTTTTAAGATGACATCGGAAAGATTTGCTCCCATTTGGTGTTCACACTCTAACAGCCTGTTATGAAAACTCTGGAATGCGCGGTGTAGCAAATCTTGGGGAATGGCAGTGATTTCGTTTTCAATGTTCTCCTTCAGTTCATATGTTGTTGCAGGACGTGTACGGTACACCTTACCTTTAAGATATCCCCACAGGAAGAAGTCGCAAACACTAAGATCAGGGGATCTCGCAAGCCATGCAATGTCACCGTTACATGAAATAATGCGTCTTCCAAACAATGGACGAACTCAGTGGCGTAGCTATGTCACCAAGGGCCCCGGGGCAAAAATGACATCGGGGGCCCTCTTTAAAAGAAACCTATGCAAAACTACTTCATCAGCTCCTTACCGCCCACTGGAAGACATAATAAGACAAACTTAAATACTATTATGTAAATTATTATGGCAGAGATTAGCCTGCTTAGCCATAACAGGCGGAATTAGCAGCACACCAACTGCTGGGATGGAAACCACGCTGGATTTGCCTCCATTACACATTTGGGTCAAGATGGAGGCAGCGGCTGGTGCATACAGACTCAAATCTGGCAACAACTGGAACTCTTTGGGATATCCAGAATCACACACTAAAGTAGTGAGTGAGGTAAATATAGGAAAGGTTGGGGAAATGCTAGCCGACTATATTATAACCCCATACTGCTTCAACAAGCCTTTCAATATAACAATTGGAAGTAGGGAGCAGTGGGAGAAAATAGTTCGACACCGTACGGGGGATATTGTCTGGTTCACTGACGGGTCAAAATCAGACCAAGGCGTTGGGGCTGGGGTATACGGGGTGCAGCCAAGACTGGAGGGCGTCATCTCTCTAGGGAAACTGGCCTCAGTATTCCAGGCCGAAATCACTGCCATCAGAGCATGTGTGGAGGAGAATTTGCGTAGGTGCTACAAAGATCGTAGCATCTATATCTATTCAGACAGCCAGGCAGCCCTGAGATCACTGGCAGCTCCTGCAACAAGGTCTAAAATTGTTGCAGAATGTCACAGGGTTCTGGTGGAACTAGGGGAAAGCAATAGAGTAAACTTATTGTGGGTCCCTGGCCACTCGGGGATCAGTGGCAACGAACATGCCGACAGATTAGCCAGGATGGGGGCAGAGACTCCATTTATTGGACCGGAACCTGTCCTGACAATCACCAAGGCAATGATCAAATTGGAGCTACGTAACTGGCTCAGAAGACAGCACGTATAATATTGGACCAAAGTCTACCAACAAAAACATGGCAAGGTAATGATGCCAAAGCCATGTTTTAAAAGAAGCTCTGTAATCCTGGGCCTGAACAGGAGAGAGATTAGACTCATGGTTGGATTGCTGACAGGCCATGGGAATTTCAAAAAACATCTACATACAATGGGAATAACAGAAGAGGACCCTAAATGTAGGATCTGTGATGACGATGATGAAACTGCATCACATCTAATCTTCGAATGCATTGCACTGGAGAGTAAAAGGCACAGAACATTTGGGACAACCAGACCAGAAGAAATTGTGTCTAATAAAGAACTGGTTAAGGGACTCCTTGCACTGTTGAAGGGCATTTGTTGGCTTTACTAGATATACAGGGAGCGATACCGCACAATAAACTTAGTTTCGGTGCGGGCAGTGGCGGGTTGGACCAAGACTGTTTTGGCTTCCCTGGAAAAATCAAATCAAATAATCTGTCACGCAGCAGATAGTATTTAATTGTACTCTCAAATATAATTATAACTGTGAAAGTTGGTTTTTTATGCTTTCACGCAAAAGTTACTGGGCGGATTTGAATGAAATTTTGCAGAGGGATAGATTTGGACCTGGGTAAGACAAAGATAAACGACCTCTTGGGATAGTTTCCGAAGATTCTCCATTCTAGGTGAATGAAGTCGCAGGCATAAGCTAGTAAAAATTAGCAATGAAGAAGTATTACTTAACCATGAAAACATGGCCCCCTGCCGCGAAGCAAACCGGGAACAGTCAAGTCCGCGGTGACAGCAGGCGGACTGTTGTCAGTGCCGACGTCTCACTGTCGCCAAACTCCTCGCTGTTAGCTCACTGCTCCGTACCGATCAGCCTAATTTCGTTGATAGCCCAATCAAAGAAGGAAAATAGGGGAAATATTCGTATAGGATGGTTTCAGAATAAGAAAGCTGCCGGATTTTGTTTGATGGAATACTTTGGTTTGAGCCGTGCCCCTACCAGGCTTCATTAAGTATATATTAATGTCTGGACAGTAAAAAGTAATAAGTAAAATAACTAAGTTGACATCTTCGCTTATTATAGTGGCTGTGGGGTACAGGGTAGTGTCTTGAATGCATTACTATTGGGACAAAGTAATCATATTTTCTCTTCTTCTAACACGAATTTCAGAGTACAGTTGGTTACAGCTCTTCATTGGGATCTATGATTATGGAGCACATCCTTGGGGAATTCACTACACAGGCAGTTGAGTCACATTAATAATACCGTTCTGTAATAATGCATTGTAGAGACTTCATATTCAAATGTGGTCACACTGTCTACTGTCACACTGTGCTAGTAATTCAGCACCATTCACTGTTATTTCGCAAAGATTGGCAGGCACAGCAACTCCGACTTCAACCGACAATACGCTGACGATGGCAGGGTCCACACAAGCAAAGCAAACATAAGTGTTTATATTCTGGAGTGCGAATAATTTTTGGACTTTACTTCGTGCGTTTGAGGTTTGTTGGTCAGGGTTCAAAAAGTTCAAAGTCGGAAAACCTTCATTCAATTAAATTATTACATACAGTAGATCTTCGACTACCGAAGTAATTGGGGGACATGAAAGTGTTCAGGGATCTACTGTAACTTTTTTCGAACGTCGCTCACGTAGGTCAAGGGGCCCCTTGAGCTCGGGGGCCCCGGGGCACTGCCCCACCTAGCCCTATGATAGCTACGCCACTGGACGAACTGCTGCCATCGATTGTCGAGCAGTGTGTGACGTGGCTCCGTCCTGCTGAAACCGCATATTTTCGACGTTAAGATTAAGCTCGTACAGTCTCGGTGTAAAGAATGTTTGAAGCATTTCAACATATCGAGCGGATGTTACTGTCACAGAACTACCATCCTCACGTTCAAAAAAATAAGGGTCGATAACACCATGTCATGATACAGAACACCATATTGTGACCTTGGCGCTATGTAGCGGTCTCTGGTGAAACTCACAAGGATTGTCCTGTGCTCAATAACGAAAATTCTGTTTGTTCACGAATCCGTTCAGGCAGAAATGGGCTTCGTCTGATATCCATAATTAGTTACCAAGGAAATTCGCGTCCTCGTTGATTTTAGCCAATATCTGGCTCCTAAACTCCATCGTGACAATGGATCTCGTTCATGTAAGTGTTGCACAATGTACAACTTATAGGGATGGAAGTCTAATTCGTGCAGTATTCTTTGTAACCTTCGTCGCTTAATCCCTAGCGAAGATGCATGCTGTCGAACGGAGCGGCGAGGACTTATCTCGATTGCAGCTCTAGCAGCTGCAATGTTCTCTGGGGTACGTACCCTTGGAATGCTACCTGGAGGTTTCTTTTTCAAGGCAGATCCTGTTTCTTCAAAATTACGCACCCACGTTGTAATCGCATGCGCAAATGGGACACGTCCATGACGTCCAAGCTGGTAATGCTGTCGAAATGTTCTATACGCGGCAGTCGCACTATCACCATTTTTGTAAAACGCTCTCACAGCTACTGCACGTTCCGCACCAGTCCAATTCTCCATGATTACTAAATGGCAATGCGTTCACATCAATTGTGCAAAGTTTCGAACATCTGACGGTGCTTCAGTGCTGCCAACTGTAACGTTCAAAATTGTGTCACGGAAATGATGCCAGAGTTGGGGGTGGAAATCATTAAAAGAAAATCGTTTTCGTTGTGACGAGATCTATTTGCAAAATTTCTTTCACCAACATTCTCGTCCAAATGTGAACACATTTTGTTAGCACCCACCTACATAGGGACACATCATCATCATAATAAAATAAGAGAAATCAGATAGAAAATAGAAAGATTTAGGTGATCCTTTTTCCCGCGAGCTATCAGAGAATGGACTATAGAGAAATATCGTAAAAGCGGTTAGATGAACTCTCTACCATAACCTTCAATGTGACTTACAGAGTAGCTGTAGAAGTATCTCCAATCGAGCACATATGGGATATGATGGGACGACAACTGGCATATAGAGGACAGAAGTCAATCAGTGTAAGTCAGTCCACAATTAAAGTGAAGAAAGTTAGATGTTTGCAAAATGTAACACAGAAAAATATAACTGATTCAAACAATGACAAGACTTTTTTTATTGAAACCTAATAAACAGATCACCTATTGCGAGGATACAGTAAAACGTAGCTTAAGTAATTTACAACATAACTGTAATTTAACACAGAAACTGTGACTTATGCTCACTGCCCACTGAACCTTTTGATGAATTTTATCTATATATTCATCTTTATCACTGCCATACTTTGCAGGACTCTGGAATTCCTTTGTTTTTGAGGATGATGCGCGTGTGCTTTGGTTTATTAGAAGTAATATATTCAAAAACTCCAAAATATGTTTTTTTTCCTTTCTGTATCACGTCAGTTTCTTCTTTTCTGTATCACAATATTTACGTTTTCATTGCTTTCATCGTGGCTGTCTAACTGGCGTTGATCTTCTTCAGTGGTATCTACAAATCAAGAAAATATTTCGAAAGTCATTCAATGTAATTAACCAAATCGTTCACAATTCACTTGGTCCCGGTGTTAGTAACTTGTTAGGCACTTTTTCAGGATACAACGAAAAACTCAACGGTTGCACCAATGAAAAAGACAGACTCTGGTAAGCTCTATGGAAGAGACAAACTCGCCAATCTGAAAAGGAAGTTAAACTCAGAAGCGTCTGTTCATATCGGGCAGCTCCCTGGTAGGGGTCTGTTCACCAATCAGGTGCGGCCGTTTTCTATACATCTTACTTCAAACGTAGCATAGACTAATCACCACAACAATGGTCAATAATAACTAATTATGTGTTGTCAGACTTAAGTTCTCCAGCTCATAGCAGCTACTTTGGTCATTTACTTGATATTCAAGTAAAAAATGGTATAACCTTAACTCTGCCAGTATTACATGGTCGTGTCATTGGAGAATCCCTCTCTTGCTTTCTGTAAATGTGTCTAATATTTGCAGTCACAGGCAGCATTCTATAGCAACAGCTTGTGGAGACGCTGCGCGTGATTCTATAGTGGTGTATTTTATAATGTTTCACACATGATTGTTATACGAGATACGTCCACAAAGTTAGTTCCGTTTGGTTATACAAAACAAACATGTACAAATACATAAGAAATATTTATTGTAAAAAAATCTACAACTGTTAAAATATTTTCTACATAGCTTCCGAAATTTTGTAGACACTTGTCATATCGTAGCACAAGTTTTTGTATGCCTTCTTCATAGAAGATTGCCGCCTGCATATTCAACCATGTGGTATCATGTTCTTTCAGCTCGTCATCATCGTTGAAGTGTTGATCACTAAGGACGGATTTTAGGTGTAAGAAGAGATGCAAGTCGCTAGGAGCGAGGTCCGGGCTGTATGGAGGATAATCAAACACGTCCCACTGAAATTCCCGTAAGAGTTGTTGCGTCACTTTCGCCGTGTGAGGTCGGGCATTATCGTGGAAAAAAAAAAAAAAAACAACTTCTTGCAGTAATCCTCTTCTTACAGCTAAAATCTACCCTTGCTGGTCTACACTTCAACGATGATGACAAGCTGAAAGAACATGTTACCACATGGTTGAATACGCAGGCGACAACATTCTATGAAGAAGGCATACAAAAACTAGTGACACGCTATGACAAGTTCCTAAAAAAATTTCGGATACCATGTTGAAAAATAGTTAACCAGTTGCAGATTTTTGTACAATAAATGTTTTCTCTGTATTTGTACATGTTTGTTTTATATAACCAAATGGAACTGACTTTGTGGACTACCTCGAAATTACAATATGTGATTCACATCGCATTGCAAATTAGCTAATTTTAAAGGTTTACTGACGATAAGCCTGCAATTTTGTCGCGGTTAATGTACGTGTTTTCCACTCAGTTATTACATGGGTCATACATTTATCTCTGATAGCTATTTAAAACCAAGAATGTAGAGTTTACCATGTACTAGAAAAGCAAAGTTAAACAGACACCTAAAAACTGACGGAAATGCTTAAGATTTCCATACAGATTAGCGAAAGAGCACGCACAGCGAATTCGTCTATGACAGCGTTAAAAGGTATTTTCGGTGGAACGATGTGGACAAATAAACTGCGGAGAAAGAGTAAGATCTGAGGCCATTAAGCAGGCTGAAATGGCTGCAGATGAAAGTAGTAGTTTTGAGAGGAAGACGTGCTCATTATAGGTTGGCGCGCAAACCAGTCCAACTGAAGACAAGAGCAACTATGTTTACAAACTCAAAAGCATTCTCAGCGCCGTTATCTTGAGAACGGCTTCGAGAAGGAAGCGAGTGTCGTTTCGCTGTTGGAGCTTAAACTCAGCGTGAAATCTGCTGTAAGTGCTGCTTACTCTTGGGAGCTGAGGTAACGGCTTGTGTAAAAGGCACTTCATTTCCTGGCGGGCGTTGTGTTACTCCTTTGCGCGGAACGACGCTGCTGTGTTCATAGCGCAGCGACGTCTGTTACGACCGAACGTTGTATACAGCTCCTGTACAAGAAAATATAGTTGGATAGAAATATGTTTTCCTACATTATTTTGAGACGTAAATCGTAAACATTGTCATGTGAAAAACTGTAATGGGAATCTCCGTAAACAGAGGAGACAAGATGGCTTGTTTACAATTCATTTATTGACACCGGTATCGGTAAATCTAAGTTGCCATCATCAAGTCTGTAAGACATATAGATCAATGATACACACAAATTGTATGTAAGTGTAACATATTGCACAGTGCCACATTTAAGATAACTGCATACCTTGTTGTTGTTGTTGTGGTCTTCAGTCCGGAGACTGGTTTGATGCAGCTCCCCACAATACCCTATTCTGAGCAAGCCTCTTCATCTCCACATAAGAACGGCAACCTACATCTGTCTCAATCTGCTTACTGTATCCATCTCTTGGTCTTCCTCTGCGATTTTTACCCCACACACTTCCCTCTAATGCTAAATTCACAACTCCTTGATGTCTAAGAATGTGTCCCACCAATCTATCCCTTCTTTTAGTCAAGGTATGCCAGAAATTTCTTTTCTCCCCAATTCTGTTCAGTACTTCCTCATTAGTTACGCGATCCACCCACCTAATCTTCAGCATTCTTCTGTAGCACCATATTTCAAAAGCCCCAATCCTCTTCCTGTCCGCACTTTTTATCGTCACTCCCGTACAAGGCAACACTCCACACAAATGCCTTCAGAAGGATTTCCTTAGGCTTAAATCAATATTCGATGTTAACAAATTTCTCTTTTTCAAAAACACTTTTCTACCAATTGCCATTCTGCATTTTATATCCTCTGTACTGCGACCATCACTTGTTATTTTACTGCCCAAGTAACAAAACTCATCTAGCTCCTTTATTGCTTTGTTTCCCAATCTAATTCCTTAAGCATCACCTGATTTTCTTACACTGCACTCCATTACCCTAGTTTTGCTCTTGTTAATGTTCATCTTATATGCACCTTTCAGCACACTGCCCATTCCGTTCAATTGCTCTTCCAAGTCCTTTGCTGCATCTGACAGAATTACTATGTCGTCGGCATTTTCTAGTTTCTCCAACAATCAGCTTATTCATTCGTTACTCGCTTAGCGACCAAATAGGGTAACATGCCCAAATTTCGTACCCTTAAGGTGTTCTGTCTTTTATCTCAAAACTGATAAGGGGTAAAAATGTGGGAAAAGTCATAAAATAACCATTAAATATTATTTAACAGGTTTTATAATCATTAGGTCATAAGAAACGAATACAAAACAATTATTAACAAAAATCGAGCACAGGTGTTGTGGTCTTCAGTCCGGAGACTGGTTTGATGCAGCTCTCCACAATACCCTGTCCTGAGCAAGCCTCTTCAACTCCACATAAGAACGGCAACCTACATCTGTCTGAATCTGCTTACTGTATCCATCTCTTGGTCTTCCTCTGCGGTTTTTACCCCACACACTATCCTCCAACGCTAAATTCACAATTCCTTGATGTCTAAGAATGTGTCCTACCAATCTATCCCTTCTTTTAGTCAAGATATGCCAGAAATTCCTTTTCTCCCCAATTCTGTTCAGTACATCCTCATTAGTTAGGCGATCCACCCACCTAATCTTCAGCATTCTTCTGTAGCACCACATTTCAAAAGCCTCTATCCTCTTCCTATCCGCACTGCTTATCGTCCATGTCTCACTCCCATACAAGGCAACACTCCATACAAATGCCCTCAGAAAGGACTTCCTTAAGCTTAAATCAATATTCGATGTTAACAAATTTCTCTTTTTCAAAAACACTTTTTTACCCATTGCCATTCTGCATTTTATATCCTCTGTACTGCGACCATCATTTGTTATTTTACTGCCCAAGTAACAAAACTCATCTACCTCCTTTATTGCTTTGTTTCCCAATCTAATTCCTTCAGCATTACCTGATTTTCTTACACTGCACTCCATTACCCTAGTTTTGCTCTTGTTAATGTTCATCTTATATGCACCTTTCAGCACACTGTCCATTCCGTTCAATTGCTCTTCCAAGTCCTTTGCTGTATCTGACAGAATTACTATGTCGTCGGCAAAATGCAATGTTTTTAATTCGTCTCCCTGAACTTTTATTCCTTCACCAAATTTCTCCTTGCTTTCCTTTATAGGTTGTTCAATGTACAATTTGAATAACATTGGAGAAAGGCTTATAATATTTAAATGTCGCATAGAAATATTTCATCATGCTTGGACATGGGTACGTCTGATATAAAATATGCTGCAACCATGTTGCAAGCCCATCACAATACCAACTGAATCACGAACGAGGAACTCGCATTGTAACTGTAACTCCCACTCGCAATTTTGAGTACCCCGGTGTTGATCTTACTCTATAGGCGTCATTTAAGAAGCGTTTTTTCCACATTTCGTCCGTAAGGGGGGTGAAATAGGGGTTGAAACATTTTTTGAAAACACGTTGCTATTTAGGCAATTTTGAAGCAAAAACTACATAATTTCTGATTTTAATTCAGGGTTCGAATTTAAAAGACACGAGTTTCGCCTTTTTTTTTTTTTTTTTTTAATTCAACCAATAAGGGGGTGAAAAGGGACGAAAAAAATTGATTTTCAAAAATATGTTGCTGTTAACTCAAATTTTACGCTACAACTACGAAACTTCGGATATGGAATCTTGGTCAGGTTTAAAAAAACACGAGTTTCAGTATTTTTGGAAATTCAGCAAGTAAGAGGGTGAAATAGGGGATGAAAAAATCTTTTCGAAAACACATTGTTGTCAATATAATTTTGAAGCTATAGCTGCAAAATTTGGTATTTTTATTGATGGTTAAAATTTAAAAAATACGTGTTTCGGTATTTTTGGAAATTCAACCATCAAGGGGGTTAAATTGGAGAGAGGATGTTTTTCGAAAATCTGTTGCTATTTAGGCAATTCTGAAGTTAGAACTACAAATTTTCGGATTTGGATTCAAGGGATTCGAATTTAAAAGACACGTGTTTCGGTATTTTTGAAATTCGATCACTAAAGGGGTGAAATACGGGATGCAAAAATTGATTTTAAAAAATATGTTGCTGTTAACTTAAATTTCAAGCTATAACCACGAAACTTAGGATATGGACTCTTAGTCAAGATTAAAAAGACGCGAATTTCGGTATTTTTGGAGATTCAACAACTAAGGGGGTAAAATAGGGGATCAAAAATGCCTTTCGAAAACACATTGTTGAGCAGACAATTTTGAAGCTAGAGCTGCAAAAATTTGTATTTGTATTGTTCTTTAGAATTTTAAAAAATACGTGTTTAGGTGTTTTTGTATATTCAACCATCTAGGGGGTTAAATTGGGATGTTTTTCGAAAATCTTTTGCTTTTAAGGCAATTTTGAAGCTACAACCATATAAATTGGTAATAGTTTTCTTGGTCACAATTAAAAAGGTACGTGTTTCGGTATTTTCAGAAAATTAATCATGTAGGGGGGGGGTGAAATAGTGGATGAAACATTTTTTGAAAATACGTTGCTACTAAGCCAATTTTGAACCCAGAATTACAAAAAATGATATTTGCATACTTGGTTGGAATTTAAAAGACACCTGTTGGGGAATTTTTCGAAATTCAACTATTAACGGGTGCCATAGGGGGTTACAAGTAGTGAAATGAAATGTTCAGATTTTTGTAAATTTTAAGAGACTTAGCTACTGGGTCATCAGTCCCTAAGGCATACAAACTAATTAAACTGAAACTAACTCAGCGTTTCGCACTCCCGACGGCGAACAGCAGCGCGCACTGTAGCATTGCGCCTAATACGCACGGCCATTCTACCGTGGCTACAAGTAGTTCCATAACATTTCATTACGATAGTACTTAAGCTGTACCTATGGAAATTTAAATTAAGAGCGAGAAACAACTGGTGCAGACCAACCACCGTACGCATGCGAAGCAGCGGGCGTTAAGTTAGTCTCCATACATATAAAACCGAAATTACATTCACACACTCACTCAATCACTCACTCACTGACTAAACATGAAATCTCAAAACTACCTGACCTATGTAGCTGAAATTTGGCAGGAATGTAGTTTATAGGTAGTAGACGTCAGCTAAGAAAGGATTTTACGATAGTGCCGATAGTTCAGGAGATATGACGTCATGAACAATGAAAACTACCCCGTCTTGCGGCACGTGATAGTGTGACTTTATCACTCCCCTTTTTGATAACGAGAGCACTTAGCGACTTGCAACAAACATTAAACACAATTTCAAAACTTTAGGAAACTTTTTCTCGCTGACAACCCCAGCAAAATGACGGAAGGAACAAAAGTTTGCCGCCACTTTTTCGGCGTTCATGTAGTAAAATTACGGCATTTGACAAGAAGTTACAATTTATTACTCCTACACTATTAATTGTATGAGCGAGTAATATTAAAGACAGTATGCACACATACCACTGAACGTACGTTCGAAATTTTATCATAGCACGGCACACAGTTCATGAGATATAGACTCATAAACAATTAGGTTCATGAAAATCCGCCTCAACATCCATGACGTTTTGATTTATTACATTTTTCCTTTAAATCTATTATCGACGTATTTTGCAGACGTTTTACAGATACACCATGGTATATACCTTCGAAATAATATCGTATTATGGCATATAGTTCAGGTGCTATGACGTCAAAGACAATGAAATACATGAGAATTCGCCCTAATAAACATGAGGCTGTAATTTACTACGTCTTTACTACTAACTCCATTTATTTATGTTTTTATACTTGTTTCATTGATTTTCGTATTGGTAATTCTTTAATGGACATTTACAGACATAAATGAGTTATTTCAGACCACAATCTTTTTCCTGTATTCGTTAATTCAGTGTGGACATGTTACGAACTTTCTGGAAACCAAGACGTAATTTAACACGTTACGTCATTAAATAACCATCAAAATTTCTCTCAATTACTCACTCTGACACCTATACATATTTTATCAATCTGTACACTCACTGTATATTTTATCTCACAGTTTAAACAGTTCATTACGAAATCATACACAGATGATTGTCATTTCACTAATTAGCATGCTAAAGATTAAGCAGCTTGTCTACGTGTTTTGTTCTTTTATATTAAATCACGCGATACCCTGTCTCTAAGTATCTGAATGTGATAGTTCCACTAGTATCGGGTGGTTTCATGAAGTGTGGTATCCTGTTATTCATTTATGATGAGGGAGCTGGTATCACAGTGCCATTCTCTGGGTGTTTACATTGTGTCTGCAGACGCATGCCTATAGCAGTTTATGTGGGTCTTCAGTGTACACAGAAAATGCTGTCACAGAACCTGATGAATTTTATTGACACCAGCAATGAAAGTAGCATCTTTCCACAACTAACGGCGAAATACTCTAGAGAATTCATAGACTGAAACCGTCAGCTATGTCAGGTAGCACTTAGGTAAGATGACCTCAGTGAAGAGAGTCACGTCGCCGACTCGCTTTACTGGTGCCTCCAAAAGCAAATCACAAGGCCAGGGGATGACGTAACCTCGAAACTGCGCAGGCCCTGCACAAGAGGAACTGAATCTTTCAGGTTTAATTTTAAAGAGCTGTAAGACCTAAGGGATCAAAGTACTCAGGTGTTCGGTCCCTAAACTTAAACACTGCTTAAACAAATTTATGCACACTTATGCCCGAGAAGGACTTGATTCCCCGATGGGAACCTCCCTGCAATCCGTTCATGGCGCTTTCGGGTTTGTTTTGGAATGAACTCAACTTCGAGCTGTCAGTCAGCGTATCACAGAGAGAAGTATAACTAGACAGCACTTCATTGTAGAAAATAAATTAAAGTATTTAATGTCGCGCAGACGTTGGCTTTTCTCTCGAAAATTGTAGGGTGTGTAGTGCGCTGTCACCTTTTTAAAAGGAGCCGCGCCAGGGTTGGTCTCAAGTGATTTTGGAAAACCAATCTCACTGTGGATAGTTGGGCAAGGATTTACAGCACCAGTCATACCGAATAGGAATCCATGGCAATAATACTGAGCCATATGATCGATACATCTATTTTCTGATATGAATAGACAATGTCGAGAGAGAAATGCAGCTAGAGCAAATGTTTTGTGTGAAATCATTTCCACATTTGTAAAAAAAAAAAAAAAAAAAAAAAAAAAAAAAAAAAAAAAAAAAAAAAAAAAAAAAAAAAACCACCACACATTCAGAATTCTGCTGTGAAGAAACTTCGTGACAGTTACTACTATTTTGGAATATTTGAAGTCGAATGCTTTTAAAATATTCAGCAAGAAAAATGCCATTTATTTTGACATGCCACTTTCTATGGTAAGAAAATTATTGTACGTGATTGAATTAGCGTGACAACAAAAAAGCCTGAATTCATCTTGAATGTCTTTATTCAACATGTGTGTGTCGATACACACCACTACTGATTAAAATGGTATTCTATAGGGCGCAATGGTTAAATGTCTCTCTCTCTCTCTCTCTCTCTCTCTCTCTCTCTCTCTCTCTCTCTCTCTCTGTCGGCTTTTGGGGTCGTGTTCTTCATGTCAACAGAGTCTCGAGATATTTCTGTCTCCACTCTTTTGTAAGTTAATTCCTTCATTTTTGTGTAAGTGAAATTCGAGGTGCATTCAAGGAATAATACCTGCGCTGCAGCTGTAAATATTTTTCACAACGTCGTCGCCAGCACGTTAGGATGGCATCTGTGTTTGACACAGTGCCACACTCGATGAAAATAAAGTCCCATTCACGCCACCATCATGCGTCAAGTTTGCCTGACAACATGCAACGCGCACAGCCTTGCGGTCTTTGTCAGCATTCGCGACAGCATTTTCGCCTTTTCAAGTCCTCACGTAGGACTGTATGCACGAATCCCACGGAAGTGCCAACTTTGGAGATGATGTGTTTCACAGTCTTTCGGCGATCCTCCAAAACAATTTTCTCAGAATGGTACACAAATTTATCTTCAAAGTCAGTTACCAACTTATTCATATTCATCGTATGATGCCGACCTTTGTATTCAGAAATTATATATTCTGTTTCTGTTCATAATGTGCATGTACTGACTGACGACGACAAGAAGTGAGTGAAATCCAATTGATTTAGGTTTGACGTCACTAATAGGAAAGAGCTTACTTGAGAGCGCATTTGCTCTTTATTATGTTATTATAATGAAACTATTACCTTGTCAGACAGCTATCATTATTTCTCGTCAATTGTGGAAGGTGCCTGAAACAAAACTTGTTAACAGCACAGTAATTTGTTTGTTAGTTAAGTTTTGATCTGAGCATCTGTTTGATACACAACAATCTTTGCTAAAGTCGCACCAAAACCTATATTCATTTCGTGTTTGCTCTTGTAATCAAACCTTTGATCTTTACTCAGAACGATTAACATGTCTTGATTCTCAGTTCACGAATTGCACTGCATGTCATATCTGTACTTGTCATTCGGTCAGTTGGTTTCATCATTTAGTCAGACTCACAGTAAAAGTCGACCACTGTACGTAACAAAAGCCTTGTTTTATCACTAAAATTAGTAAATGATGTCCGTGTGAACCACTGGCTACTCCCTGCTATAAAGTCTTGTTCCCTGGCCCAAACTGAGAACTGACTCGTTTCAAATTACTTCAATAACAGGAAGTTAATACTACAGTGGTCAATATACATAGCAGCTCACACGTTATTACACACAGACATTAATAAGCAAGCCACCACACTTAAAGTTATCTTAGAAAGGTGGCTAATAAAACATTTATTGCCGACTACGGTCGGGGGTTCGAATCCCCCCTCGGGCATGGATATTTGTGCCGTCCTTAGTCTTAGTTAGTTCATAAGTAGTTTTCAAGTTTAGGGACTGATGACCCCGTAGTTAAGTCCCATAAGCTATACAAAAAGAAAAAAAGGAAAAAAAAAAAGATTTATGGCGCAACGGAATTTAGACATAAAAAATTGCATCTGAGCTAGTTCTCAGCACTTGTGAAGAACAATATTAAATAAAAGATGGAAGGTGCTCTAAAACTAAAATTTATAGGCAACTTATGGATTATGCTGAACATAAAATTGTTTATATACAGCGAAACATGATGCCTTCGACCATAGATACTGCGTGATGCACATTCTTCAGTTGTTTTTCTAAAACAAGCATACGAATAAAGAAAAATAAATGCATATTGCAGAAAGATGTCAAAGCGTAAGAAAGAAATTTTGCGTTCTCGATCCGTTTCTAAAAGACAGAAAACGGCGCTGAAAAGTGAATCTGCAGACGACAGAAACTTGAAATGTATAGACGTTGTCGTTTATCCTACTCTGTAGGCATCAGCGATTTTTCGATAGTCCCATCCCTAAGAGGGTGAAATAGGGGATGAGTGGTTTTTTGAAAATACATCGGTTGCTATTAAGGCAATTTTGAAGCAAGACGTACAAAAGTTCGGATTTAGACTTTTGATTGGAATTTTAAAAACACGTGTTTTGATGTTTGTGGAAATTCAACCATTAAGCGGGCGAAATAAGAGAAAAATCTTTAAATGATGCTACTAAGACTATTTTGGTGCTAGAAATGGGAAAATTTGGTTTTGAAAACATGCTTAGAATTAAAAAAAAATGTTTCGGGATGTTTAGAATGGGGCAATAGGGTGTGGCAAGTTTTATCAAAATACTTGTTTAGGAAAGCATTTTTAAAGTTAAATATATGAAAATTTATATTTAGAAGTAGAAACAACCAATGCTGACCTTCCTGTCTATGCGCGCGATACAGCGGAAAGTAAGACAGTCTCCATATATATACATATGGGGTAAAAAGTGTTGCTATAATCGTAATTGTGCATCAAGAAACTGACAAAACTGCTGTACCGTTTTTGAATCGGTCATTAAAAATTCATATTGCAAAGATTTCTCTAATTTAACCTGTAAGTGGGTAAAATAATGGGCTAAACCTTTTTAAGAAAGCAAATAATCAAAGAATTTCTGAAGCATTCCAAAGCAACGCCTATTAAAAATGGTATTTGGCTTATCAGTTGGAAAGAAGTAAATACGTGTTTTTCTTTCTTTTTTTATTTATTTTATTTTTTATTTTTAAATCCAACGCCAACGGGGGTGAAATATTACTCGCCATCGCTCAAAACAAAACTGCTAAGGATAGGAATCTGAAATATGGAAAGGATGTTGATGTTGTACTAGCGGTATCAATTACAAATATTGGTATCTGATCAGAAATTAGAATATTATTTGTACTAGTTCACTGAGCTACTAAGTGAATTACGTAGTTCAAGTAGTTCACTGATCTAGTTCAGTAAGAAAAACTATTTCAGTAAGAAGAACTACTTTTCCCATCTCTAAACAGCACACTCGGAAAATATAAATCCGTGCAGCATGTTTACACGTTACAGCACAGGACACTTGGCCAAGAAAGCGCAATGACCCTTCAGTGTAAACTAAACCATGACCTCACAACTTAAACATTAACGCTCTACTGCTGACATTCGATTAAAAAAAAAAAAAAAAAAAAAAAAAAAAAAAAAAAAAAAAAAAAAAAAAAAAAAACCACAGCAACCAATCTACAAGCACACGAAACGAACACAGCTGTATATCGATGGTGTTGAACAGCAACCTCGTATGTCAAAAAATTCAGTTTAACAGGAGAGTGAAATAGGCTTTATTATTTTACATTTATCTCGATAGGAAATAAATAAAAAACAATTATTATCACTCTAAATTTTTTCATTAATAAAATATTCCATGAAAACTTACTGGAAAATAATTTTAAAATCATTAATTAAATAAAAATTGTCAACGATATTCTTATATGAACAAACTGACATACGAGGTTGCAATTAAACATCATTGATATGTATCATCTCTATTTATATAAAAGCGAAAGGACACTCATTCACTGACTAAACACGAAATCTCGAAAACTACTTCATCTGTGAAGCTGAAATTTGGCAGGAATGTAGTTTATAGGTAGAAGACGTCAGCTAAGAAAGGATTTTGCGATAGGGTAGATAGTTCAGGAGATATGACGTCATAAATAATGAAAACTTCTCCGTCTTGTGTCACTTGAAAGTGTGACTTTATCAGTCTACAATTTGAGAAGGGGAGCACTTAGTGAATTGCAATTCTCGCTGACAAGCCCAGTAAAATGATTAAAGGAAAAACGTTTTTCGCTTACTACTTTTTCGGCGTTCATGCAGTAAGATATGGCATTTGACACTATTAATTGTATTCGCGAGAAATATTACAGACAGTATACACACATATCACTGAACGTACGTTCGAAATTCTATCATAGTACGATACACAGATATGGAGTCATAAACAATTAGGTTCATGAAAAACCGTTCTTAACACGCATGACGTTTTGATTTATTACGTATTTCCTATTAACTCTATTCGCGACGTATTTTGCAGACATTTTACAGATACGCCACGGTATGAAGCCTCGAAATAATATCGTATTACGACTTATAGTTCTAGTGCTATGAGGTCAATGACAATTAAATACATGAAAATTCGGCCTAATAAGCATGAGACTGTAATTTACTACGTCTTTCAAATGTTCAAATGTTTGTAGAGTCTATGGGACTAAACCTACAAACTACTTATGAACTAGCTAATTCTAAAGACGGCACAAATATCCATGCCCGAGGGGGGATTCGAATCCCCGACCGTAGTGGCCGTGCAGACCGTGACTGGAGCGCCTCAGTCCCCTCGGCCACCGCGTCTTTACTATGAACTCGATTTACAACACATTTAGCAGTCAGTTTTCTAAATTTCACTTTTTTAACCTGGTAAATAATGTTTTTGTAGGACACATAATTCAGGAGATATCTCTATCTCTATATACGTAAAAGAGAAACGTCACTCACGTACTCACTCACTCACTGATTAAACATGAAAGCTATGAAGCTGAAATTTTGTCCGTACGTAGTTTATAGGTATAAGTCGTCAGCTAAAAAAGTCTTTTGCGATAGGACAGAATTAAGGTGCATGGCGGAGCATGCATTTCCTATAGACTGACGAAATGTAAAGTTTCATTCCGATCTTCACGAAGTTTTGCACGCTTGACCTTCAAAACAAGAGGAAGGTCACCGTCTACCTAAAGTTTCACCGATCCTCTTTTTGTTGCTTTTCGTTATTCTCGGAATAAATATTACTGGAAAATTTGAGAACAACGAAGTGCGTTTTTCAACGTGACCCTGCGTTTCTATTACATACAAATCGTTAGTTTTGCTTCGATCTTGATAAAATTTTGCACATATGACCTTTAAACCAAGGTCACTGGGTACATAAATATCACATAAATGTCACTGAGTGCATAAATGATTGTATGGTACATTACAGAGGGTACCTTGCAATCAACTTTGCCGAGAGAGGGTAAGGTGGAAACGAACAGAGATGGGAGAGAAAGAGATTGGTCATTGGTGCAAAGAGAGGAGGGGATGTGGAATACGAGAGTGTAGAAAAATAAATACCGGGGCAACGCCTGGTTTACAGCTAGTCTTCTATATTAATAAAAATGAACTGCCGCATGTATGAAAGCGTATCACTTGAGAATGGCTTTACCGCTTTGGTTGATCTTTTCTTTGTTCTGTTCGTAATTCTCAGGATAAGGTTTGTATGAAACAAAATGTTTGGAAAATGTACCGGAAACTATCGGAATTTGAGAAAAAGTGAAACTCCACTTCCAACTCGGATCATTTTCTAGATTCTCCAACAATCAGCTTATTCATTCGTTACTCGCCTAGCGACCAAATACGCTGTAATGTAGCGAACAGATACGCCAAGGAAGTTAGAATAAAGGAAGGTGGCGTTATGTGCACAAGATTAAAACAGCTAAACAGATTTAACATCTAACAGCGTCTTAATATCGGTCAGCGTACGCGCAACGCAATCTTACTGCGTGATCGTAGAGTCAATGAGACCCAGTGGCGTAGCTATGTCACCAAGGGCCCCGGGGCAAAAATGACATTGGGGCCCTCTTTAAACTAATACTGTACAGATGCAAAACTACTTCATCATCAACTCCTTACCGCAGAATGGAAGACATAATAAGGCAAACCTAAATACTACTAAGTAAATTATTGTGTGTCACGCAGCAAATGATATTTAATCGTACTCTCTAATATAATTGTGAAAGTTTGTTTGTTTGTTATGCTGTCACGCAAAAATTACAAGGTGATTTGGATGAAATTTTGCAGAGGGATAGAGATGGAGTTGGGCCTGGGTAGGACATACAGATGAAAATGGGATATTTTTCGTCAGCGTTGACAGCAGGCGGACTTTTGTCAGTGCCGACAACTCACCCTCGCTAAACTATTGCACTGTTGGCTCATTTCGTTGACAGGCCGGGCAAAGAAGGAAAACAGGGGAATTATTCTTGTAGGAGGGTTTCATCAAATTAAGTTGTCGGATTTTATTTGAGAAAACACTTTGGATTGAGCCGTGCCCCTAACAGGCTTCTTGAAGTATAAGTTAGTGTCTGGCCTGGAAAAAGTAATAAGTAAAATAACTAAGTTGATATCTTCGCTTATTATCGTGACAGTGGGATAGAGGGCAGCGTCTTGATGCACAATTCACTATTGAAATAAAGTAATTATTACATAAAACGTCTGATCCGTGAATTTAATTAAACATTTAAATGGCAGAATAAACAAATAGTGTGCGGGTACAAACGTACCTTAAAAGATTACGTGAAGTGCTGAATTCTCTCCATTACTTTAAAACACAGAGAAGTTGTTTGTTTTTCACGTAGAAGAACTGAGCAGAAAGCGGCGGAGGGTATAGTGTTAGTATGAACGTTAATTGAAGAGTGAATAGCTCTTATGGTATGGGAAGGCGCTGTCCCCAGAAAAAAGCCACAGAATGTCGAATCCATTTCCCACCCACCATTGCAAGGTTATGTGTAGAAAGGTATGTAGATTCTGTTCGGTAGTCCTTTCAGTATTAACGCATTTGTGGAAAATAAACATGCCTGTTTCCTGGCACAAAGCATTTTGTGGAAAATGCACACTCTCCAGGTCTCTCTGCGCAGTACGTCATCTGTGGTTTATGAGTTGCACTGTGGAAGGGTCGGTGTAACTTTGTAAAACACCTTGTCATTTCCTTTTGCGACGTAATCGGGTAGACAGAGTGGGGGCTCGCTATTCGTTTGCAGGCGCACAAAGAACGGCAATGCCTGACCATTCCAGCGGACTGCCCTTTCCCGCACCTTCTGCCCCCACCCCTTCCTACTGTCACCTGTCACATCCCCACAACAAATCATATGGCCAATACTGTTCTACTGTACTTAAATATGCTGTATACATTTAACATTTTGTCTTAGTCCATTATGTTTAACAATAACTATATTAACATATTGGCTGCCAAATGTATACTTGGGTTACCGACCCCCAGGGACCATTTAATTTTTTCCATATTCTGCTTTAGTTTGCTTGAAGTAAGCTATTTAAGTACAAACAAGTTGAAAATATTGTAATTTAGTACCTTAGTTTATGTTTTTTTGTGTGAGTTGCATATGACTCACATGGCGCCAGAGTAAAGTGCCAGGTGTGTCATTTGCTATGTCGCTAATAATTTTGGGTTGGTACTCCTGTAAGTCTTTCATTCCACAACATTATTTGCGCCCAGTTCCATTAGTGTTTTTCTGTATTGTTTCTACAGTCTTTATTCAGTGTTGTTTGCTCCGTAACACAGTGATATTGTAGCAGGAGAAAGTGTCTCGTGGGAGTTATGTAGATGAACAAAGGCATGTACAGAAGCTTTTAGATGAAGTTATGAACATAAGTGAAGAAGATGAAGATACTACTGAAATGCAAAAATAAGAGGAATGTGTTGATGCTTGCTCGTGGAGAGGAAGAAGCTGAAATTCAAACCAAGAGGGGCACAAAGAAAAAAAATAGCAATGACAACTATAATCAGTCATTTATAGATCTCTCTCACCAAATAAAGGCAAGGTGTGAAATGGTACAGGTATTATGATTTACCGATAAATCAACAACAAGATCATCTCAATCATAGAATTCAAAGAGGAAGTGACTTTGAGATTACTCCATACAGAAGGTACCGATGCCCCTGAGAAATCTCTCATCGTAGCCACCGAGCTGCCTGCAGATTGTGCTCTTGTGAACATGGGAGCAGCAAGTCATAAGTGTACAGGTGCTACGAAAAAATGAAGAATGAATTTGGACGAGAGCAGGCTGTCAAGAAATGCAAACAAACTACATGGAAATGTAAGAAATTGTGACTCATATTTTTGCGAAGAGTGTTTCTTCATAAAGCACAGTGCATGCAGGTGTTAAAGATACAAAGTGGAGTTACCCAATTTTTTCAGTCTGTTTCACTGTTGTTGCAATTAGAGTTGGAGAATGTAATTAAAACTGTATGTGATATACAATCTACTGTATAAGTAATATGTAATACTAAATAATAAATTGTAAAAAACAGGAAACTCCAATATGTTCAAATGTTTGTAGAGCTTCTGGGACTTAACTACGGGGTCATTAGTCCCTAAACATAAAACTAGCTAATACTAAGGACGGCACAAATATCCATGCCCGGACGGGGATTCGATCCTCCGACCGTAGTGGCCGTGCAGAACGTGACTAGCGCGCCGCAGACCCCTCGGCCATCGTGGCCGGCACCCCCATATGACTGGGCCATGTGAGTTATATATAATTCACGATTTCAAGTGTCAATAACTACTCTTGAGCTCTTGAAAACTGGAGGCCAGGAACGTGATTTGTTACTGGGGCCATAACGTACTGTAACACCAAGTCACAGCACGCTACTGTGAGTTACAACTGCAGCACGGAGCTTTAAATAGAAAAATGTCCGTGAGTTGTATTTACTTAACGTGGCCCGAAGAGAAGACTTGCTGTGACATATTTAACTCACGCGGCAGTCAATTTATTGAAACATCGTTTTCTAAAAGTTGGGAATTTTTCTATTTCTTGTAACACGAATACTATTAGTCCTTGAAAAAAATCATTATTAGTTTTCGAGCCTCACTGTGTATCACGAACTTAATGAGTGGCGTTTTTCAAGTCGTGGGGATTTCGTTCGTGTTTCCTCACGCACCAAAGTCAGAATGAAAGAATACCTTCTGGAGTAATACAATGCTTCAAACTGTTGGATTGCAGATGTTGGCAAAGATACGATTTCTGATCGGTAATTATCAAATGTTCAAATGTTTGTAAAGCTTATGGGACTTAACTACGGGGTCATCAGTCCCTAAACTTACAAACTACTTATGAACTACTTACAAACTAGGACGGCACAAATATCCATGCCCGAGGGGGGATTCGAACCCCCGACCGTAGTGGCCGTGCTGACCGTGACTGGAGCGCCTCAGTCACCTCGGCCACCGCGGCCGGCCGGTAATTATCGGTAAGCGTTTTCGTGACTGCAGTACATTATAGTAATAATATGGGTACACAATTAAAAAGTAGACAATTTTATTTTAACAATTATTTTACAATCTTTTCCTGGCTTTGGTTTTTGCAAAAGCATCAATAAGGTTTGTTAAATCTAGACTTGATGCAACCTTGTTTTCGATTGCTATGAGTGCCAAATGTCCGAGTCGAGTTTGAGCCATACTGTACCTCAGATGCGTTTTGATAATTTTTAATTTGCTAACGACCTTTCGGCTGCTGCAGAAGAATAAAACTGCGGTAAATACTTCCGTAACCACACATTCAAATTCAAATGTAAATCTATCGGACCAAACTGCGTGGTCATCAGTCCGTAGCTTACGAACTACTAAACTAAGGTAAACTAACCTCAGGACAATACGAACTACTAAACTAAGGTAAACTAACCTAAGGACAAACATGCCCCAGGGAGGACTCGAACCTCCGATGGCGAGCAACCGCGCGCTCCGCAGCGAGGCGCCTTATACCGCTCGGCTTCTCCATCGCGCCAACCTCACATTCTAATAATGAATATTTTGTTATAATTTCCTTACATAATTGGTGCACTGTCCATGTTGGGGTCAATTTCGGCAGGAGAAATGAAAAGTCGAAATTCCTTCATTCAACTAAAATATTATATACAGGATAACGTCTATTATCCAAAGTAATTTGGGGACATGGATATTCTGAAAACCGGTTTATTTGGATATTCGAACTGTAAACTTCTATTTGCCAATAGGAAGCACTGCACAGTAAATGTATTTATACTGTATTTGGAGGAGCATGATCCTGCACATTGCGCCGAGCCGGCACGCTGCAACACTTGGAAGATGCAGCTGTTGCTGTGAGCAGCTTTGACGCTGCCGCTACTTCTGCCGACTTAAGTGTGCCGATTGTTGGACACACTGGCTGGCAGCTTCGCCTGTCAGCAGTAGTGATGGGAACAATCGAATGAAAACAATCGATTCATTCGGTTGTTGGAAAAAAAATCGATCATTCGGTTGTAGTTTCTCGTATCGGTTGAATTATTCATTCGTTCTTCTGAGTGAAACCAGTCGGTGGGATCAACCGAATGAAACAACCGATTCAGTCGGTTGGACTATTCATTCGTTCTTATGAGTGAAACCAGTCGGTGGGACCAACCGAATGAAACAACCGATTCAGTCGGTTGGACTTTTCATTCGTTCTTATGAGTTAAACCAGTCGGTGGTATCAACCGAATGAAAAAATCGACGCAGTCGGTTGGACCACTCATTCCTTTTCTTTTGAGTTAAATCAGTCGATGGGGCCAACCGAATGAAAAAATTTACACATTACGTTGGCCTTTTCATTATTTCTTTTGAGTGAAACCAGTCAGTGGGAGCAACCGAATGAAAGAGTCAGTCGGTCGTAGTTTTACTTTATTTTTTTACGAATGAAAGTAGTCTGTGGGAACAACCGAATGAAAACATGCGACACTTTTGCAGTTTTGTACATTGACTAAATTATCATTCTTTCTTTTAAATTGGAAAGAGGCAGTACGTTTTTCGCGGGGAGCAGGGACTCGAGAGAGGGTGCTGCCTCGCTTGCGTTTTCACTGCTGACAGCGCCAGCAGGCGCGCGCCAAACTCCACACAACAGTGTCTGGCGGCGTCGCAGGGCGTGCCATCGCCGATTGTTGTCGGTTACTTACTGTCTCAATAAAGAAGCGTCGAAATTACAGGGTGTTCCAAAATGATCGCTACAAGTTTAATCTCGCATACTGTATCTCCGAAGTGGGAACAGGTAGAAACGTGCGGTTTGCGGCTCATTGTTCATACATATGTAAGGTACTAGTAGGACAGAGTTAAGTATTTTAACTTTGAGCATATTTGCTAGATCCAAATTCGAAGATCACTAAAACATTAGATATTGTAAAAAAAAAGTTTATTAAAGTATTTTGTATAAAAATGTTTCTTATAAAAATATTTTTGTTAATTCCATCTAATTTGAAGGAGTATGAGAATACATACAACATTTATCAGTGCTGTAAATTTCCTTCAGCGCGTCTGTATTCGTCAACGGTGTATGAAAACATTCATCTCAAGTTTCATAATTATTCACTCTTGTCACAGATATTTCTGTGGTTATCGGTGAAACGGTGTGCAGGTTTATTTCATCCCTCGCCATGTACCATACAAAATCTTAGATGCCACTTGTTTTGAAAATCAAGTGTGCTAAATTTCATCAGGATCGGAATAAACTCTATATTGGCGTCGAATTCTGGAATACCTTCTCTCATGCATCGAACTAAAGTAGATGTAGACGGTGACCATTCTCTTTCTTTGAAGGTGAAGAGTGAATTATATCATTAAAATTCGAATACAAACGGAATTTGTTGAAGTTAGTAGGTAAAGTACCCTCCGCCATGCACCTACGAAATTTATTGTACACAGTTACCTTCGCCTTGTTTTAAAGGTCTAGTGTGCAAAATTTCATCAAGATCGCAGCCAAATTGTGGTTTTTGTCGAAGTTAGTATGTAAAGTACCCTCCGCCATGCACCGAATTAAATTTGATGCAGGGAGTGACGTTTCTCTTGCTTTGAAGGTCAAGTGTGCAAAATTTCATCAAGATTGGAACAAAACTGCAGATTTGCATGCAATAGAAACAGACACACGGACACACTGCTATATTCTTAAAATTTGTCTTTAAGAATGTTTCATGCTGAATCACGGTTCATTTATACCCGAAAAGGCTGAAGGAGTATGCAAATAAAGTCACACAAAGTCGATGAATTAATAAAAACATCCATATAACTGCAGAAACCGACAAAGACTTTTTCCAGTCGGTTGTATCGCATCAAGTGAAACCACTCAATGCCGAGAACATTCATATAAAGGACAGAGACTTGTTTCATTCGGTGCTCCCGCATCGACTGAAACCACTCAAACCAACTGAATGAGTGAAAACATTCATATAGCGGCTGCAACCGACAGAGACTGGTTTCATTCGATTGTTTCGCATCGACTGAAACCACTCAAACCCCACCAGTGAGTGAAAACATTCATACAGCCACAAAGACTATTTTCATTCGGTTGTTTCATTCGACTGAAAAAACCGACTGAACGAAAAAACAACCGATTGACTAATCGGTTGTTAAAAACAGTCGGTTGTCCCATCACTAGTCAGCAGGCGCAATTAGAAGCATTGTTCCGTCAGCCGGTGGCCCAGTGCGGCTACTGTGGGAAACTTGGTTTGAGGGGAAGGGGATATGATAGACGATAGGGTGGGAGGGTAAAACAAATTAAATAAAAAATTCGACGCTCTAGTGTAACTTTTTTCGATCGTCGCTCACGAAGGCCGAAGGGCCCCTGGAGCTCGGGGGGCCCCGGGGCACTGCCCCGCCTAGCCCTACGATAGCTACGCCACTGATGAGACCGATGAATATCGTACACAGCGCTTAGAAAGTCCAAAAATAAATTCTCAAGCGCGATCGATTTGACTCTGGAACAATGGGTACAGTCGAGTTCGACTCGTTCAGTTGCCACTTGCGCACAAAATAAATTGGATGGTCAACAAAACGGCCACATGTGACGAATATAACTGAACGTTTTGCGTTCAGATACGATCCAGCAGTCAATTAGGCAGCGGATGCATCAGTTTGAAGCAACAATAATCACAGGAAAGTTTAAAGGAGAGGATGTTTTGATTCCAAGAATACCACTAATTCCAACTCTCTTGCAGTTTCTATTTAAGCGTCTCCAGTTGCCGGTCCGCCTTGCATTCGCAGTGGCGATTAATAAAGCGCAAGGCCAGTCGGAAGTTTGTGGAATAAATCTTGAAACGTACTTTTCCCATGGGTAGTTGTAAGCGGCGTGTTCAAGAGTTGGTAAACCATCTGCAATGTTAGTTTTCTCTCCGGACGGAAAGACAAACAATATCGTGCATCAACAAGCGTTACAATGAACGCAACTCAGACTTCCGAAACGTATTTCCATTTCACTTATTGTATCTCAATTAACTGTTTTGTTTCATATGGAATTTTAATCATTTATATATGATCATGCTACAATCATTTTGCCTTTAATCCAAAAACTGTTAAGATGATATTAATATGTTATAAAAATCATTTCTGTTCTGTTCGCTGTATGGCGTTATTTATGCACTTACATTAAAGCCACATTATGAATACTTCAACTTTTTTAGTTGTTCAGTGGTCTCGTAGATCTCGTAGCTCGCCTGCCATTAAATCATAAAAAAAAAATTAGGACGTCGGGTTTATAGGCTTCATGAAAACCACTAATATGACACATTTCACTTGATACATTTATTTTTCATTCTTGATGAAGCACAAATAGAAGTACATAATGACTAAAGTAAGACTGGTTCACAACTAACTCAATACTGATCTAAGACTGACTTTGTCCAAAGCAATACTAACTTCACAACTGACTGACATAGTGATACTAACTACTCATACTAACTGACTCAGTTCGCGCCAATTCGCGCGCATTAATACATATTCTGCTTTTCTAGAACACGGAAGTTACAATGTTTTATATTACATACTTTGTTTATGAAACATAAATGAATCTTGCTTTACGTAAAGATACATAAAATCATGACAAATTTAATAATAAGTTTGCAATATCAAAACAAAACAATACAAAAGATCGTAAGTAAATAATAATTACTGTAGTGTTAATAAATGTTTACATTATTTAAAATTGTTAAATCAAAGCAACTATTCAATTCTACAGTCAGCAAAGTATTATATTACGTTCAATACATTACAGTGGACCTCAGATATTGTTAGTTAACAATTTCATTAACAAGCACATTATTGTTCAACATTAAGCTTACGACTTTCAATAATTAATTAATTTGGTTTGTTAGGAGATCCAAGTAAAGACGCAACCAAATCAAAGTGACCAGCCAGAAGCGCCATAAAATGTTTTTATAACACAAACACGGAATATTAGGGCACAATACTACGATCAAATGTGGTATCGAATCCTTAAATTGTTCAAACAAACGGGATTTTCTAGGGTATATACATTACAGCTGCGAGAAAAAAGTGCTAAACTGTACTGCAAAAATGTGCACTTTTGTTTTACTTTTCCCAGTCATTTTTAACATAAAACAGGAAAGTTCTTTTTATGCCTAAATCTATAATTATGCCTGTTTGTAGAATACAACTATTAAAAGTACGGCTATTTATGACATTGCCTGGCCGTAGATCGACTATTTTTGATGTTCTCGTTGTTCTCGGTAGCGGCTGGCTGAAATCTCATGGGGCGAAATTAATTCACTACAAATAACATAGGCAACACACAGAATTGCAGTTCTTTGACACTTTTAATGATTCATAAATGCCCAGTTATCCCCATTAATGGCCAGCTTACAAGTCTCATTAATTACAAGCATTATGACGTGGTGCGCACATCGCATCAATAATATGAATTTACACAGTTTGTGTGTGGAATACACAAGTCTATGGTGTACAGTGTGCCATATGTATTAATAACTGTAGATACACTTTCTACACCGCTAACATTGAAGAACTTTTACATAACTGTTCAAAATTAAAGTCCAAAGTTACGTGGGCTGTGCTCAGTTTACGGACGAAACAATACTCTAAACTACATCTACATCTACATCTACATACATACTCCGCAATTCACCGTAAGGTGCGTGGCGGAGGGTACACCGTACCACTACTAGGCATTTCCTTTCCTATTCCACTCCCAAATTGAACGAGGAAAAAAAGAATGCCTATATGCCTCCGTACGAGCCCTAATTTATCTTGTCTTTGTGATCTTTACGCGAAATGTAAGTAGGCGGCAGCAAGATCGTACTACACTCAGCTTCAAATTCCGGCCCTCTAAATTTACTTAACAGAAATTCACGAAAAGAACGTCGTCTTTCTTCCAGCGATCCCCAATTGAGTTGCCGGAGCATTTCCGAGACACTCGCGCATTGGTCGAACCTACCGGTAACAAATCTAGCTGCTCGCCTCTGAACCGCCTCTATGTCTTCCTTCAAACCGATCTGCTGCGGGTCCCAAATACTTGAGCAATACTCAAGACGTGGTCGTACAAGCGTTTTATACGCGGTCTCCTTTACAGGTGAAGTACATCTTCCCAAAATTCTCCCAATAAACCGAAGTCGGCTGTCTGCCTTACTCACAACTGTCCTTACATGCTCGTTCCATTTCATATCGCTCTGCAATGTTACGCCTAGATATTTGAACGACGCGACCGCATCAAGAAGCTCACTACTGATGCTGTATTCGAACATTATAGGATTGTTTTTTCTACTCATGCGCATCACCTTACATTTTTCTACATTGAGAGCTAGCCGCCATTCTTCGCACCAACTAGAAATTTTGTCTAAGTCAACCTGTATGCTATTACAGTCAGTTACAGACGACACCCTCCCATACACCACAGCATCATCAGCAAACAGCCGCAAATTACAACTTACTCTGTCCATCAGATCATTTATATAGATAGAAAATAATAGCGGTCCTATCACACTCCCCTGGGGCACGCCTGACGATACACTCGTCTCTGATGAGCACTCGCCGTCGAGAACAACGTACTGCGTTCTATTACTTAGGAAGTCTTCCAGCCAGTTCTCGGAAAGATCTTTTGCTAAGGTATGGCTGTGATAATTATTGTATGCTTCACGCATCGATCTTTTTATAGACGCACGAATCTCTACTAACTTTTGCCTGTCATCATTTGCGTGTTCTTTTTTGAATCGAGAGTGCAACAGCCTTTGCTTTCTCAGCAGCTTTCTAACATTATTATTATACCACGGTGGATCTTTTCCATCCTTAATCGTCTTTACTGGCACATATTTCTCTAACCCTTCATTAACAATGCATTTAAATTTAGTCCACAATTCCTCTACATCCGTAGTCCCAGAATTAAACGATGCCCATTCATTTTCTAAGTGGGATCGTAACATTAGCTTGTCGGCTTTTCCCAACAAAAACACGCTCCTAGCCTTCTTGACTGGTTTATGAACTTTGGTCACCATCGACGCTATGACGATATCAACTAGCGTGGATTATGCCTCAGATCGCGGTTCAAACAATGCTCTGAACTAGCGTGTATTGTACCTCTGACAACTGACGAAACAATACTCTGTTCGTCTTAGATAATTAATAGGCCACTCATACATCCCATATACATTAGGGTTCGATTCTTCCTCCCATTCTTTTTAATGTTTACACCGCTGATTTCCAGCTACGCAATCTAGAAAATTCATTCATGCCGAAGATATTGCCATAGTGTCACAACACAGAGACATCCATGTGACGGAAACTACTTTAACATCTGACCTAACTCTCCTCAGAAATTACTTCGCAATGTGGAAACTACAGCCAAACCCAAATAAAACGGAAGTAGCTTCTTTCCATCTCAATAATAGGAAAGCCGACTATAAACTTAATATGTCGTTTCATGGTGTTCAACTTGAACATAGTGAACATCCAAAATACCTAGAAGTCATCTTTGATAGATCTCTCACTTTTAAGTACCACCTTCATAAAACAGCAGACAAAGTTAAAACTAGGAATAACATATTGCAGCACTTAGCAGGATCATCTTGGGGAGCCAGTCGTAAGGTTTTGCGTACAACAGCTTTGACCCTAGTTTTCTCTGCAGCTGAATACTGTTCTCCTGTCTGGCTCAACAGTGCTCATGTGAGAGAGACATTGCTGTACAATTAAATAGAGCAATGAGATCGATCAGTGGCACTCTGATGGCTACACCACTTCAATGGCTCCCAATATTATGCAACATCGTTCCTCCTGATCTAAGACGGGAGGAAGCCTTAATGAGAGAATATTATAAGACCTTGTCCACTACTGAGCTTCCTATCCTGCAAGTCCTCCCACCACAGGTAAGCCGGCTGAAATCACGTAAACCACCTCTTAAAACAGCTGAACAACTACATGAGAGTGGATTCTCGCCTAAATCAAACTGGGCAAGAACTTGGGATTCTTTTAATGGAAAAAAACAGTATCTGGATAGACGATCCTTCTAAGGAGCCGACCGCGGTGGCCGAGGAGACTAAGGCGCTTCAGTCACAGTCTGCACGGCCACTACGGTCGGGGGTTCGAATCCCCCCTCGGGCATGGATATTTGTGCCGTCTTTAGTATAAGGTAGTTTATAAGTAGTTTGTAAGTTTAGTGACTGATGACCCCGTAGTTAAGTCCCATAAGCTATACAAACATTTGAACAATGAACCTTCTAAGGAGCTCCAAGGAATGGACCTTCCCAGGAGAGAATGGTCTTTGACCAACCGCTTCCGAACTGGTGTTGGTCGCTGTAACTATTGGAAATTCAAATGGGGACAGACAGAAGACCAGTCATGTGACTGTGGAGCAGACATACAATAGATGACCCACATACTTACTAATTGCCCATTACGATCATTCTCAGGAGGGATGACCGAACTCCATAGAAAAATGTTCAAATGTTTGTAAAGCTTATGGGTCTTAACTACGGGGTCATCAGTCCCTAAACTTACAAACTACTTATGAACTACTTATGAACCAGGACGGCACAAATATCCATGCCCGAGGGGGGATTCGAACCCCCGACCGTAGTGGCCGTGCAGACCGTGACTGAAGCGCCTCAGTCCCCTCGGCCACGCTGCCGGCGAACTCCATAGAGTCAGGCAGGAAGCTGTCCGTGGTTAAAGGAGTTTGACTTGGCTCTGTGACAGAGATATGTTTTATCTTATTAATTAGACACTAGTATATCTTACTAAAGTATTATATGTAGCTGACATTATACCATATATGTCCCAGCTATCTTGTCCACCCAAAATAACTCTGGAACAATAACAGCTATTGGAAAACGACTTTCACCGGTATCAATGTACGGCTGGGGTCCATGAATGTACATATTAGGAAACATTCTAAAACGAAAGCAAATGTGTTATTTAACACAAACTTATGTTTTTTTCAAATGGACACCCTATATTTTTTCTTCAGCAATCCACAACATGATAAATCACATAAACAATGACGTTGATTGCATCACAATATTCAAATTACATCCCGAGATATTGCGACGCGAAGATGACGCTTGAAATACGCGAAACGCGCGGCTAGCGCACGTCCTGAGACTCAGGCGAGAACCCCCATGCTGCCCGTAATCGCGATGTGATTGACATGCGTAATCGCACTTCCATACTTATCAAGAGGTCCGAAACGAATAATACGGTCTGCTGCCATCACATCGCGATTACGGGCATCATGGGGTTCACGCCTGAGCCTCAGGACGTGCACTAGCAGCGCATTTCGCGTATTTCAAGCGTCAACTTCGCGTCGCAATATCTCCGAATGTAATTGGAATATTGCGATGCTATCAACGCCATTGATTATGTGAATTGTCATGCTATGGATTGCCGAAGAAAAAATATAGGGAGTCCATTTAAAGAAAAAACATAAGTTTGTGTTAAAAAACACATTTGCTTTCGTTTTAGAATGTTTCCAAATATGTACATTCATGGGCCCCAGCCGTACATTGATACCGGTGAAAGTCGTTTTCCAATAGCTGTTATTGTTCCAGAGATATTTCGGGTGGACAAGATAGCTGGGACACCTGTATATATTAGCTACTGCGAAGCGTTGCCAGGTTTGCCAGTATTCAATAAATTTGGACACATGCGGTAAGGCGTTTTTATTGCAGTTAGTCCGTGCTACCGCCTGCTGAACTATTTGTTGTTGTGCCCTTGCGCGGTTGTTGACAAGACGCGTGGCGCGGCGCGCGGCAGGAAGGCGGCTTCGGCTTGGGCTGGGGCGGCGCGCAGAAGCTGCCAGAAGCGTTGCGCCACGCTATGGCTGGCGGCTGATGGCTCACTTCCCACCCACGCGCCACTCGGCCCAATCAGCCGGCAGCACACAGGACGCCAGCCGCGGCCAACGAGCCGCCCGTTAACCAGCGCTTCGGCACACCAGCCGCCATCCGCACAGGGGAGCCTAGCCGACCACAACTGCGTCTGTTCTTGTCGTCTTCAGTCCGCAGACTGGTTGATGCAGCTCTCCACGATACCCTGTCCTGTGCAAGTCTCTTCATCTGAGAATACGAACGGCAACCTACATCTTTTTCAGTCTTCTTCCTATATTCGTACCTCGAGCTCCCTCTACGATTTTTACGCCACGCGCTTCCTTCTAATGCTAAGTTGAAGAATTCTTGATGTCTCAGAATGTGTCCAAGAAATCAGGCGCAGACAGGTGTGAAAATTACAGAACCATCAGTTTGATAAGTCATGGTTGCAAAATTTTAACACGAATTATATACAAGAGAATGGAAAAGCTGGTAGAAGCTGACCTCGGGGAAGATCAGTTTGGATTCAGGAGGAACGTAGGAACCTGGGAGGCAATACTCACTTTACGGCTTATCTTAGAAGATAGATTAAGGAAAGGCAAACCTACATTTTTAGCTTTTGTAGATTTGGAGAAAGCGTTTGTCAATGTTGACTGGAATACAGTGTTTTACATCCTGAAGTCAGTGGGGGTAAAATACAGGGAAAGGAGAGTTATTTACAACTTGTACAAAAGCCAGACCTTAGTTATTAGACTCGAAGGGCATGAAAGCGAAGCATCAGTTGGGAAGGGAGTAAGACAGGGTTGTAGCGTTTCTCCGATGTTATTCAATTTGTACATCGAGCAGGCGGTGAAGGAAATGCAAGCGAAAATTTGGAACAGGGATTAAAGTTCAGAGGCCGGCCGCGGTGGCCGAGGAGACTAAGGCGCTGCAGTCACGGTCTGAACGGCCACTACGGTCGGGGGTTCGAATCCCCCCTCGGGCATCGATATTTGTGCCGTCCTAGTTGGTAAGTAGTTTATAAGTAGTTTGTAAGTTCAGGGACTGATGACCCCGTAGTTAAGTCCCATAGACTTTACAAACATTTACATTTTCAAACTTCAGGGGGAAGAAATAAAAACATTGCGTTTTGCTGATGACATTGTAATTCTGTCAGAGACAGCAAAGGACCTGGAAGAGCATTGAATGGAATTGACAGTGTGTTGAAGAGAGCGTATAACATGAACATTAACAACAGCAAAACAAAAATAATGGAATGCGGTCTTAGAAAATCAGGCGATGCTGAAGGAATTAGATTAGGTAACGAAATAATGAAGGTGATAGATGAGTTTTGTTACTTGGGTAGTAAAATAACATGCCATGGTCGCAGTACAGAGGATATAAAATGCAGAATGGCAATGGGAAGAAAAGCATTTTTGAAAAAGAGAAATTTGATAACATCGAATATTAATTTAAGTGAAAGGAAGTCTTTTCTGAAAGCATTTGCGTGGAGTGTTGCCTTGTACGGGAGTGAAACATGGACGATAAGCAGTGCAGACAGGAAGAGAATAGAGGCTTTCAAAATGTGGTGTTACAGAAGAATGCTGAAGATTAGGTGGGTAGATGGCATAACTAATGAAGAGGTACTGGACAGAATTGGTGAGAAACGGAATTTTTGGCATACCCTGACTAAAAGAAGGGATCGCTTGGTAGGACATATTCTCAGACATCGAGGAATCGTAAATTTAGCATTGGAGGGAAGTGGGTGGGGTAAAAATCGCAGAGGGAGACCAAGAGACGCGTACAGTAAGCAGATTCAAGTGGATGTGTGTTGCCGTTCTTATGAGGAGATGAAAAGACTTGATCAGGATAGAGTAGGGTGGAGAGCTGCATCAAACCAGTCTTCGTACCGGACCATAACAACAACAACAGTCAGGATACGCCAGAAACTCCTTTTCTACTCGATACGATTAAGCACCTCCTTATTAGTTACGTGATCTACCCGTCTAATCTTCATAATACCACATTTCGAATGCTTCTATCATCTTTTTATCTGAACTCCTTATCGGCCAAGTTTCACTCCCATACATTGCTAGACTCCAGACGAAAGCTTTCAGAAAGGACTTCCTAAAATTTAAATTAATATTGGATGTCAACAAATTTCGCTTCTTTAGAAACACTTTTCTTCCCATAGCCATTCTGCATTTTATTTCTTCTTTACTTCGGCCATCAGAAGTTATCTTGCTAACCAAATAACAAAATTCATCTACCACTTTTATTGTCTCCTTACCTAATCTAATTCCTTCAGCATCGCCTGATTTTCTGATGCTACATTTCATTACCTTCGTTTTACCCCTGTTACTGTTCATCTTATGTCTTCCTTTCAAGACACTGTCCATTCCATTCAATCGCTCTTCCAGATCTTTTGCGGTCTCTGAGAGAATTACTATGTCATCGGCAAACCGCAATGTTTTTATTTCCTTTCCCTGCACTTTAATGACCTCTCCAAATTTTTCCTTCCATTCCTTCACTGCCTGCTTAATGTACATATTGAACAACAATTGGGGAAAGTCTAGCCGCGGTGGAGTAGCCGAGCGGTCTAAGGCGTCTCGCTGCGGAGCTCGCGGTTCCTCGCCGTGGAGGTTCGAGTCCTCCCTGGGGCATGGGTGTGTGTGTTTGTCCTTAGGTTAGTTTACCTTAGTTTAAGTAGTTTGTAAGCTACGGACGGATGACCACGCAGTTTGGTCCAATAGATATACATTTGGGAAAGGCTACAACCATGTCTTACTCCCTTCCCAACCTCTGCGTCCCTCTTTTTGCCCTTCGACTCTAATAACCGCTGTCTGGTTTTTGTATAGGTTGAATATAACTCTTCTCTCCCTATATTTTACCCCTGCTACCTTCAGAATTTTGAAGAGTGTATTCCAGTTAACATTGTCAAAAGCTTTCTCCAAATCGACAAACGCTAAAAATATAGGTTTCCGTTTCATTAGCCTATCTTCTAAGATAAGTCGTAATGTGAGTATTCCCTCCGTGTTCCTACACAGTCTAGTAATATATGTCACTGATAAAGATCACTGGTTTTAGCTGTGGTTGTATCACAGATTGTTAACTATCAGTCAAATGTTAAATATCTTTGCATAGGTCCCTTGTTAATACTCAGTCGCAATCGTTATCATTCCAAGTTTTGATTCTCAGATCAACGCAGAAATGTACAAATCGTCTGAAATGTTCTGTTGGTGAGTGAAATCTATATTTATATAAATGTAAGTGTACAGTAAGGAAACAAAAAATATTTATGGTTGCTAATAATGCAACGTGGAAATGCTTGTACCTTTGTTGAAAGAATCATTTGTTTCCAGTAGCATCAGCACGTTAATTTTGGTAATTGTTTATCTAAATTACGATTATATTTCGCTTAAAATTAAGTTGCGTGACCTGCCAGAAGAGTTTAGCCTATTACGATAGGATAAGTCGTGAAATGGATGACAGTGATTTTCGAATACTTCTCCACCTGCTTTTTTCGATATGTTTACATCAGAGAAGGAAGGTTCCGAATGGTATATTATCTAACACTCCCTTTAATAAGTTACGGTTGTAAAATATTAGCACGAATCATTAACAGTTAAAAGTGAAACACCTAGCAGAACCCGGCCTGTTGGAGCATTAATTTGAATTGCGGAAAAATATAGGAAGACGTGACGCAATTTTGACACGTCGACTTATCCTCTGGTCTCTGGGCAAAATGAACAAGGTTAAATTGTACGACGCTTCTCACCGGGCTGCAGTGGTTATGTTGGCACCAATGGTAATGACGGCAACTCAGATGAGCAATAAATGTTTTTTCGTGGCAACTTCAATTAAAACGAAAATTATTTTTTTCTGAACGGACAAGGGTAGCCTACATACAAGAACCAGTCAACCACAGAGCAGGTACAGTATTAATTTACTCTGTAGCTCATGATAAATATTAACGCAATTCTACACTTCATTGTTCATCTGTTGCCAACATAAGCACTGGAGCCCGACAAGAAGCGTCGTAAAATTTTACCCATTGATCATATCGAATTTCAAATACCGTTACATACCTGCTACATATAGCATTTATCTGCTTAGTGCACTCCACATACCATTTTGAGATTGTGCTGGTGGATAGTCAAATATAAAACAATAAAATAGATATATATATATATATAAAGAACCACCTTAGTGCACATTAATTTTGAAGGTGTGATACATTGCGCGGCGGTGGCGTCCAAACGATATATATATCGAAGCGATAGCATCGAACAAGCAAATGTCGGGACGGGAAGCAGCGGTTGATTTGAATAGTGATTATTGTGTGAAGCAACAATTGCTTCTAATAGTGATTACTGTGAGAAGTGTAGTGCCATGTAATGTCTAGTGCAAGCAGTGGCGTACACAGCGATAGGATTGGGGAAAGATAATGAGAACGAACAATAACATACGCTTTAAGAACAAGCGAATGAGATTATAGATTAAGATTTTGTGTTTAAAAAGTCATCTATAGCGTCACTCTGATGGTAAGGTATAGGTTAACATAGGGGTTTTATTTATCGCAAGTGAGCGCCGAAGGCGCGAAGTTTTGGCCTGAGACATGTGATCGATTGTACATTCGGTAAAATTTAACAGTTCGTGTCGCGGTGTAGTGTCGAGTGTTCAGATGTTGGCAGCGACCGAATCAAACAGAATCGTATACAGTGATGGGATTACTTTTCCGTGCCGACCATGAATTAAATAATTAATCCTCTTCCTGCTCTATGGTTGACAGGTTCTCTATGTACCCTTGTCCGCTCATTGAATTAACTGTAATCGTCACCGGAAAAATTCATAACAAAACATTCGGAAAAAGAACATGGCCGCCGTACTTCACATGCAGCGGCCGTAGCCAACATCTGAAAACAAAACACCAAGCCGCGACACGGACTAAAATTAAGCCGTACATTCTGTTGTGGTAGTCTTCAATTTACGAGGATAACCAAAGATTATTTATTATCTACAATACATAAGTATTAAGATATCCCGATGGCATTGTGATAATTATGTTCACTCGAAACAATTTAAGCTACACTCCTAGGTTCCTGCCTAATCATAACTTCGGCCTACTGTGAGCAGTTAAAGTACTAAGTGAAGAATTTGAGAGTAGTAACTATTTACAGTAAATTAATAATAAGGCTTTTTTAAATGGTCATACAATAAGAAACAAATACACTTGTAGATGTTGTCATCATCTTATGATTAACAGGAGTTCAACAATGTACACAATACCGGGAAACCTTAAGGTTTAATTAATTAGTCTCACGGGCGGATTTAGGGGGGGGGGAGGGCAAAGGGGCACGTGCCCCCCCCCCCAGACAGTTTTACTGAGAGAGAGGGAGAGAGAAGGGAGAAAGAGAGAGAGAAATAATGGGGAGAGAGAGAGAGACCGGGGGGAAGGGGAGTTTCGGTGCACCATTGCGTCATTCTCAAGAGCCTATGATTACAAAAAAGATGACAATGATTCAACTACAGTAAACAGTGAAAAGTTTAATAATTTACCACAAAATAAAAAAAGAGTATAGGGAGTATGGAACTCCACATTGATCAAAATGATAATCAAACCATGCGCGCCGTGCGCTACCTTTTTGTAGTTTCTTCAGCTTCAGCCTACAGTTCATAACTAACAAGTTATGGTCAGAGTCTATATCTGCCCCTGGGTATGTCTTACAGTTTATCATCTGGTTCCGGAATCTATGTCTTACCATTATAAAATCTATCTGATACCTTCCGGTGTCTCCTGGTCTCTACCACGTGTACAACCTTCTTTTGTGATTCTTAAACCACGTGTTTGTTACGATTAAATCAAGTTCCGTGCAAAATTCTACCAGGCGACTTCCTCTTTCATTCCTCCTGCCCAGTCCATATTCACCTACTATTTTCCCTTCTCTTCCTTTTCCTACTACCGAATTCCAGTCTCCCATCACAATTAAGTTTTCCTCTCCCTTAACTGTCTGAATAATTTCCTTTAGCTCCTCATACATTTCTTCGATCTCCTCATCATCGGCAGAGCTAGTTGGCATATAAACCTGTACTACTGTTGACGGTGTTGGCTTCGTATCTATCTTGACAATGATAATGCGATCACTGTGCTGCTCATAGTAGTTTACCCGCATTCCTATTTTCTTATTCATTATCAGTCCTACTCCTGTGATACCCCCAACTGATTTTGTATTTATAATCCTGTACTCATCTGACCAGAAATTCTGTTCATCCTGCCACCGAACTTCACTAATCCCCACCATATCTAACTTCAACCTATCCATTTCCCTTTTTAAATTTTCTAATTTTCCTACCCGATTAAGGGATCTAACATTCCACGCTCCGATCCGTAGAATGTCAGTACTGTCTTTCCTGATGACAACATCCTCCTGAGTAGTCCCCGCCCGGAGATCCGAATGGGGGACTATTTTACCTCCGGAATATTTTACCCGAGAGGATGCCATCATCATATTTCCATACAGTAGAGCTGCATGTCCTCGGGAAAAGTAACGGCTGTAGTTTCCCCTTGCTTTCAGCCGTTCGCAGTAACTGTGTGGCAAAGCCACATTAGCTAATGTTACAAGGCCAGCTCAGTCAATCACCCAGACTGTTGCCCCTGTAACTACTGAAAAGGCTGCTGCCCCTCTTCAGGAACCACACGTTTGTCTGGCCTCTCCACAGATACCCCTCCGCTGTGGTTGCACCTACGGTACGGCTATCTGCATCTTTGAGGCAGGCAAGCCACCCCACCTCGGCAATGTCTGTGGTTCATGGGGGTGGACAAAACATATTATATACAAAAATATACACTTCGATTTCACTTACACAAAATTACGCCGCAGTTATAACACTGTCTGCACCTTGTAATAAACAGAAACATCACCCACTACAGATACAATGACGTAACAAATAACGTCATTGGTAAAAAGGCGACGGGTGGTATCGAGTATCCGAATTGACTCTCATATACGTTCCTTTTGAAGTTGTACGTACTTGTTATATGTTTCTGGATCTGTTGGTATTATTGGGGGGTTTGCTTCATTTTCACATTTATTTGAAAGTGAGTTTGCTAATAGCTATGTTTTGTGTTAGCGTAATTACTCGTCTAGTTGTGGTACTTCTTTCGTGTATTTCTTCGTTTTAATTTTTTATTTTATTTATTTATTTTATTTTTAGCATAGATATCACGAAGAAGTTTACGTCGTATTCTTTGCGATTTGCAATGGGCTAACACCATACTGCAGACAATTAAATTTTTACCATTATTTGGACTCCTAACTGTATATCTTTGTATTGTTTGCGTAGTTTTGCGGGTTCTGCAGTATCTTCATTCCAGTGTTTGATACCATTTTACTTGGGTTCTTGGCATTTTTAAAGAATTTTCCCTATCGAAATAGCCCTGTCTTGTCCATTATTTATCAAAAATTCACTATCCTACTCTCTAGTGTTTTTTTATTAAATTAACAAAACAAACTATCATGCTATAATGAATTTAATATCGGTATATTTTAATTAATTCGTTCAGATCGGTTGATGCATTTATTAACATACATCACTTTATATTCATGCATACACCTACTATCCCGTGATCTATTTTTGAATAAACAAAAAACCGATCAAACATGTTTTAACTCGTGACTTTTTCATCTTAAAGAGATAGTTTCAGATACCTATCCCCGTCTGTAATTGAGCTATGTAGGTCAATTCGAGTGGCCGATACCATTTTAGTTGGCTTTTTTCTTTACTTTTTGGCAGTGGTATCCTCGTCTTTACTTGAGCTACAACTTATAGATCAATTCGAATGTCCGATGCCGACCACATATTATTTATCCCGTGAGATTTTTTTAAACATCGATTCCTACGAAACGATTTAAATTAGTAAATACCTACAACTGGTATCCTTTAATTGAGCTTTATACCTGAATTACAGTTGACGACATCAGTTCACGTTTTTTCTTTCGTAGGTGTGTTTGGTATCTTCGACTTTAATTGAGTTATATAGGTCAATTCGAGTGTCCGATACCATTTGAATCACTTTTTACGTCGTTGTTGGGTTAGTTTGTTTCTCTCAACGGCGTTTTTAATACCTATATTTCCTTATATTCAGTTTCTTTATGTCGTTTAGAATGTCCCCGCCCAAAACCCCCACGTTCCCGCGCTAGTCCCGTTCATTTTGTTCATTTTCTATAATTTTTCGCGTGTTTAAATGTGTGCGTGTTTTTGTTTTTCGTGATTTTTTCATTATGTATCTCCCCATCCAAAACCCCAATTTTCAGGCGGTATACCCGTTACAGTCATTTAATATTACTTTTCACCGCGCGATATTTATTTCCTTTCTGCAGTTTCATCATTTAAATATCTACAATTAATTTACTTTATTCATCACCTTATTTTCAAAGAGTTATGTAAACATAGATCTTTGGTTTTGTCTATAGTCAAATGTTCTGGACAGCATAAATGAACATCCTTGGTTTACATGTGACTATCACACATATAGTCCCTCTCAATAATGACGTCATTATCCAAAGCTGGCGGGTGGTATTTCCGTCCCGAATTATGCCTTTAATAAGTATAGAGTAATGATGCCCAAGATCTTTTATTATTATTGTTGTTATTATTATTGCATGAATAGTTTCAGCAGTCTAGCTGCTATCTTCAGATGCCTCTACATGTATACAAGGAAGAATGTAACAACTGCATAAAAAATTTTACAAAAGGTCTTATTTGCCTAATAAGTGCACTTTGTAGACTGCTGAAACTAATTGTGCTATAACAACAAATTGCAAAAATCTTTGGCATCATTTCTCTATCAAAGCACATTGCGCCCTGAAGATGTAGAAACTAAACTTAATAAGCAGATACATGACAAATGTAGGTATGTTACTCATATTTGAAATTTGAGATTATCATTTTATTTGTTTTATGTCACTACACTAGTTGTAATTTGGTACATTTTCTATCTTGACATTTTCTCATTATTTACTGTAATAAGATCCCGCCGGCCGCGGTGGCCGAGGAGACTGAGGCGCTCCAGTCACGGTCTGCACGGCCACTACGGTCGGGGGTTCGAATCCCCCCTCGGGCATGGATATTTGTGCCGTCCTAGTTCGTAAGTAGTTCATAAGTAGTTTGTAAGTTTAAGGACTGATGACCCCGTAGTTAAGTCCCATAAACAATACAAACATTTGAACATTTGAATAAGATCCCTCCGTACGAGAGCAAATTAAGATATCTTGGAAGGTTGAAGAAGAGCAAAACCACTTTCATAGTATCAGTAGTTTCAAAATATTTTGCTGATGTATTATGCGGATGTTGACCGGAATGCGATCTATGGAATTCTGAAATTATTAGCGATGAAGTACTGGTAATATGTTATCTACAACATGCAAAGGATATGGACTGCAATTATGAGGGTCCAAGGACTTGAAGAGTGGACTGTAGTTAATTGTTACGGCTCAGTATTCATATGTTATTTAATCTTTACATTGAGTAATCAGTAAAGGATCCGAGAGAGAAATTTGAAAACGATACTTGAAATATATATATCGAACGTGATACTCTGAATTGTTACAGTACTTTTGATTACAAATAAAAACACCTAACTTTACATACTTCACTCATCAGCCACGTCTTCCCCGTCTATGAAACGGCAGTGCGATCGATATTTATCGGACGTTCGACTCTCGTTCCGCTAACAGTGACAAGAAACTAAGATGGCGGAACAGATGATTTGTGCTGCTAATACCAATTTGGATTCTTGACTTGAAATATTATGAAATTTTTTGGCCAATAAAAACTGCAATCAGATCGTGAATCGGAAAAGTACATCAGATCCAGTCACTACTGTGGTGTAATTGTTTGTTTTAGGCAATGTAAATTCACCGCATTCAGTTAATAAACAACTTATAATCATTGTCAATGAAAACAGACTTTATAGTCAAACCTATGTGATTAGAACAAACTATAGGTATTGAACAAACCAATGTTATGATTTTTACGCATAGGTCACGATTTTAAAGAATGTGGTTAGGCAGGACCTTAAGAGTACAGCCTGTTCACCCACAAGTCAAGCTGAACTCCTAGGTTCCTACCTAACAAAATCATTTAATAACATATTCGTAAAAATCATACAATTCGCTTTTTCACTCGCATTGATTTAAGCTGTACTCTTAGGTTCCTTTCTAACCACATGCTTTAAAATCATGACAAATTCGTAACAATCATAACATCCGTTTGTTCGATACTTATCGTTTCTATACGAAACGCCGTCAGATATATATCGACCGCACTGCCGTTTCATTCGATGTACAGCCGCGGCGGATTAGCCGCGCGTGCTGGAGCGCCGTGTTGCGATGCGCGCGGCAGTCCCCCGTCGGGGGTTCGAATCCCTCCTCGGGCATGGATGTTTGTGCCGTCTTCAGTATTAGGTAGTTCTTAAGTATGTTGAATCTTCCGGGTTATGTGGTCGTGGTCGAAGAAACATATCTGCTCCTGACGTTTCGTCCAGAGCTGCGCTGGACATCCTCAGAGGTGCTACTGGTAGCGGTGAGTCTTGCCGATATGTTTCTTCGACCACGACCACATAAGCCGGAAGATTCAACAGCAATTATTTCAGCCGGTCGTGAAAGCCTTCACTGCATGAGTTCTTAAGTAGTTTGTAAGTTTAGGGACTGATGACCCAGCAGTTAAGCCCCTTAGGCCTTACAAACATTTGAACATGTTGAACTAGGAAATTACCCCATAGATTTCCGCAGACGATCGCTGTTCTGTGAGAGGACAGACGGGTAGTCCAATGACACAAATTGAATAGAATGATTCAAGCATTCATGTATAAAACCTTCTTTGCTCAACGTTTTGTAAAACTTAAAGCTATCATCATCACTTTCGTGTAGCCTGGCAATATAAAGTGCTTTATTAGAGAGACGGCCCTTGAATAAAGTAGAACTATAAAGCAGGAAGTAATCCGAACTTGCAAAAAAGAAAAAAAATCAAATATTGAAGAACCTAAGAAATAAATTTCGCCGAGTGAGACTATCTTGACACAAAACTGTAACGCTTTTGCTCACTGTTACAATCGAAAATGATGCACCATTTCCTAAGCAACCAGTGGCATAGATAACTTATTATTCTCCTTTGAGGTGGGGGCACTTCTATTCAAGTACATGAAGTTCAGTACCATAAGCATCCCAAAATATTAGCAGAGCTGAATTATTGAACCATTTCAACGTTTACAAATAGAACACGGATTGGACAATCGGTGCGAAAAAGTACCCTGTTGTGTACAAATTAAAAACTTACCGTAACTCGCGACCCTGGTACCAGATAACGAAACGAACGTTCGATATACATAGTTTGGCGACCAAGCATTAGATAGGCATTCATTCTTGTAAATTTCTGTGTAGGGTTTTGACAACCAACCAAACCAAACTAAGTTTTGCAGAGCTTTTTAAAGCCAAGGAGTACGTTTACGACAACGAGTCGGTTTAACGTCTCCCATTCCACTTTCTTTCCTCATACATGTACAGCATTCGTCTCCCATTGATAGCTGACCTGCTCAGATTTTGGAAGTCTTTCGATTTAAAAGTAAGTCTTGGTACAGTGGATCACATGCAATAACACACTCTGAAAGGAAAATTTTCTTTTCAGTCTCATCGACAGGTGAATTTTGTAATCAATTTTTGGTTATGACAAGAATTTCAGATTGTTATTACCCTCAGGTTTTTCTTTTCCAGTTGTAGTAATCAACTGACCGGTTAAATTTTACTTTCCGTCGGCCTCGGTTGATTATGTTGGCAACAGTAACTACAAGGTAGAAAATCTTTGCCAAGATCAAGGTTAATATATAAAAGTTTGGGTCCGAAGCGAAACGAGCTGCTATTGGCCGTAGATAGAGCTCCTAAAAACCCAGGCTGAATCGTCCGCCATTTTTGCCCCTACATGGGCGCATCTGCCAAAATTTATATTGGCGATGGTTGACGTATTCACGCAGTTTTCAACAATATTTCTAATGAAATGTATTTAATATTGCACACACTAAGTGAACCGAACAGTAACTAATGTGTATGGCCCTATAAAGATTTAGAATGCGCTTTTAATATAACAGAAAATCGTAACGTACCGGTAGTATAACATAGCTTCTCGCCGGGCTGCAGTGGTTATGTTGGCACCAATGGTAATGACGGCAACTCAGATGACCAATGCATGTTTTTTCGTGACAACTTCAATTAAAACGAAAAGTATTCTTTTCTGAACGGACAACCGTACATACAAGAACCTGTTAACCACAGAGCAGGTTTAGTACTAATTTTGCTGCGAGTGAAACGAGCAGCAATAACATTTACTCTGTAGCTCGTGAAAAATATTAACGCAATTCTACACTTCATTGTTCATCTGCCAACATAAACACTGGAGCCCGGCGAGAAGCGTCGTATAATTTTACCCAGTGCCGTATTTTGGAGTGTGTTATGCGACCGTAAGAGATGCTTCGATCTTATATATAAGTAATTGTGTAAAGTATTATTCAGTATGTTGAAAACTACGTATAAATGCACCACAATAAATATTCCTATCCACTTTGAAAACTGCGAAAAACTTCATTAAGTCACAAACATTCTGCAACAAACTGCTCCAGCATCATTGACAGAGAGAAGTAATGCAATTGTACATAACTGACATGTTTATAGCTACATTTATTACATATACTTACAATACATCATTGAGTGCCAGATCCTGGTTCCCAGTTGCTTCTGCGACAATTTATAGCCCATATATTTCTTCGTTCTGGATCGCTGGGAAATTTGAACATGCGCACTCCTTTGCTGCAGTGATTTGTGCAGTTCACAGCTGAGCAGCCACCCATATTTTCCACAAATTCTTCAGTAAATTCGATTATAAACTCCCTTTCCTGTCGCGACTCGTATATACACACATACAACTGTCCTGCACATTGGGGCACAAATGGCGGATAGTTCAGCTCGGATTATAGGAGCCTTAGCCGTTGAAATGACGTCAGTGGCGACGCAGAACCACTAAACACATGGAAGTTAGCTGTTCAGGCATTGCTTATTGCAGTTACATACCTCGTTAAAGCCTTCCGACAGCCGAAGAACGCCACTGACGTGATTTTCGCCTCATTGATGCTGCTGCTTTCTCTTTCTTCAGCTTCATGTTGCGAATGAAACTTCTGGTCAGTAAGACCCCTGTCAGGTGTCACATTTCGCAGCATGGCGTGCAGTGTAGCATGCCAGATGTCTGAATCCTTCAGCTGGGCATTCAGCATCTGTTCAAAAAATGTTCAAATGTTAGTAACGGAATCAACTGCGTGGTCATTAGTCCGTAGCTTACAAATTACTTAAACTAAGGTAAACTAATCTAAGGAGAACACAAACATCCATGCCCGAGGGGGCATTCGAACCCCCGACGGCGAACGGCCGCGCGCACCACAGCACGACGCCCCAGTACGCACGGCTAATCCGCCGCGGCTCAGCGTCTGTCACAGCAGACGGTGCAGCTGCCTCAAAGCAAAAACTTATGCCCTGGCTCTCTGCTTCCCCATCTAACATGACCATTGCTTCAGACAACTCCGGCAAAATTCCACACAGCAGACTAGATGACAGGATTTGTTGAGTCTTCTTCCTATCTCACAGAGCAAGTATTAGACACGGAATGTCTTGGGCATTCTTTCCCAGAAGCAACAAACGCAGCCGATGTTTTAGTTCTTTAGGGGGAGGATGCTGATAGAAATGGCCAATATCTCTAATCTGTGAAAACAAATTTTCAAGACAGCCCTGTTTCAAAAATGTTCAAATGTTCGTTAAGCTTCAAATCAAATGTTCAAATGTTTGTTAAGCTTCAAATCAAATGTTCAAATGTTTGTTAAGCTTATGGGACTTAACTAAGGGGTCATCAGTCCCTAAACTTACAAACTACTTATCAACTACCTTATACTAAGGACGGCACAAATATCCATGCCCGAGGGGGGATTCGAACCCCCGAGCGTAGTGGCCGTGCAGACCGTGACTGGAGCGCCTCAGTCCCCTCGGTCCCCGCGGCCGGCAGCCCTGGTTCAGCCGTGCTGTTAAATATACTTAGTGCCTAGTGACACAAGGTCAGAATGAAGGCTAAGTAAAGAATTAATTGACATTAAGAGTCCGGTTTCCAATCTGCATTGTTTCACAGCACAAATACATTATGCTGATAATTGTTTTTTGGAGGTGCTCGTTTGTTCCATAGGCACTTGCTAATGTCTTTTTGTCAACGATTCAGGGAGAATTTAAAGTGTCAAACGAATCATTAACATGACAAAATGAATTAGAGGGATCGAATTTTCTCTTGTAAAACACACGAATAAACGGAACAAAAGAAAAACGTTCCCGCTCATACACAGTAAACAACAAGCTACTGCGGGTCTACCGCTACGACTGCCGCCACGTGCTTCGGCGGTGACGTCATGCGCATTACGATGAAATTCTACCTCTGATTGCGCAGTCCATTTGGACCCCCTTTGACCAAGATGTTCATATTCTTAGGAATCGGAAGCACACAATGTTTTTTTGTAAATCCCTCGGACCAAACTGCGTGGTCATCAGTCCATAGCTTACAAACTACTTAAACTAAGGTAAACTAACCTAAGAACAAATAACACACCCCTGCCCCAGGGAGGACTCGAACCTCCGACGGCAAGCAACCGCGCGCTCCGCAGCTAGTCGCCTTACACCGCTCGGCCGGCGACTACTTATTAACTAGCTAACACTAAGGACGGCATAAATATCCATGCCCGAGGGGGGGATTCGAACCACCGTAGTGGCCGTGCAGACCGTGACTGGAGCGCCTCAGTCCCCTCGGCCACCGCGGCCGGCCCATCTTTATTCAGCTTACGTCGAAACGTTTCCGTATAGATACTATTACGATCTTCTAACGCGAAGTAAGCTTTGCTAGTTGGTTTAAACATGCACTGTATCTGAGCTTATACTTCCGTAATAGTTATATATTTAACACATTCATTGTAAAATCGTGTTTGAGAAGAACACATTACATACAGTTGAAGCGGAGTTTAATTATCGAAAAAACATTCAGAATAATTAAGAGTCGTATGATCCATGGTAACTAGAACAGTGTATGAGTCATACTACTGAAAGAAAAGCCAAAGTTAATCGGAACTGGTGACAGATAAATAAAAACAACAAATAAACGCAACCCGTTAGTCATTACTGTATGTGTCAAAGTGCAATATATATTTTGTAAGAATGCAAAAAGAATAAAGAAGCGTGTTATCCACAACAAATGGCACTTTCATAACCACCGTACTACTGACAGAAAAGGCTAAGTTGTATGAAATTGGTAACAAATGAATAGAAGCAGCAAATGAAAAGAAAGCACAATTGAATGTAACTCATTGCTGTATGTATCTTTCGTGTGCTGCACGAAAAGTCATATACAACCCACGAATTGACCACTAGGCGCCGGCCGCGGTGGCCGAGGGGACTGAGGCGCTCCAGTCACGGTCTGCACGGCCACTACGGTCGGGGGTTCGAATCCCCCCTCGGACATGGAAATTTGTGCCGTCCTAGTTCGTAAGTAGTTCCTAAGTAGTTTGTAAGTTTAGGGACTGATGACCCCGTAGTTAAGTCCCATAGACTACACAAACATTTGAACATTTTTTTTTAAGGGCGGCACAAATATCCATGTCCGAGGGAGGACCAACCGAGGTGGCGCAGTGGTAACACACTGGACTCGAATTCGGAAGGATGGTGGTTCAAATCCACCTCCGGCCATCCAGATTTAGGTTTTCGGTGATTTCCTTCAGTCACTCCAGGCAAATGCCGGGATGGTTCCTTTGAAAGGGCACGGTGATTTCCTTCCACATCCTTACCCAAACACTCCGAGCGTAAGCTCCGTCTCTAATGACCAAGCTGTCGACGGGACGTTAAACTCCAAGCTTCCTAATTCTCCGAGGGGGGGGGGGTTCGAACCCCCGACCGTAGTAGCCGTGCAGACCGTGAATGGAGCGCCTCAGTCCCCTCGGCCACCGCGGCCGGCCTGCAAGTCGTTTGCTACCGTGTATATCTTACGTAAAATATAGCTTAATATGACTTTATTTCGCTGTCATACGTGAAATAAAGGGTATAGAAGGATATTTATTGAATCATAACGTGGATATTTTGACATAAAGGAAATATTTTAGCTGTGGAATAAAAACAATTATTTGTCAGCGAACTGTAAGACACAAACAGTTACACAATACGTATTATAAAAATTGTTGACTACATATTCATAATTTTTTGCATCTTCACATTCTGTTTTGAAGATCGTATGCAGATAAGTTGCCGGCCGCGGTGGCCGAGGGGACTGAGGCGCTCAAGTCACGGTCTGCACGGCCACTACGGTCGGGGGTTCGAATCCCCCCTCGGGCATGGATATTTGTGCCGTCCTTAGTTGTAAGTAGTTCATAAGTAGTTTGTAAGTTTAGGGACTGATGACCCCGTAGTTAAGTCCCATAGACTCTACAAACATTTGAACATTTGAGCAGATAAGTTGTTTATTTTATTTTCATGCGCTTTAATCAGCACTGCGAAATATTTGTTGGCCAATAATAGGAAACTATTTTCGTAGACATCCTCTACTTCAGCACACAAACTGATCAGCTTATGGACCAGTTTATTTCTAACTAAAAGAATTAGGCCTACTTTTAAAACTGTTGCACTTCGTTTTAAATTACACAACTCAGTAATTAAAGTACGGATGACAGCTCTCTGACTCCACACTTTTCTGCAGTGTTCGACACCTAGCAACTAATGGAAAACGGTTTTCACAGGGTTTTTATTTATTTATTTATTTATTTATTTTTTTAACTTAAGAACTGACACAATCATCCACTTCCGCCAGAATGTTGATGGATTTCTGTTGCTCCACTACATCATCTCTCTTTCTTTTCTTTTGGCTTGCTCTGAAACTGCTTTCTTTCGCATTAGGTAACACTGAAGGAAAAGAGCCTGGCCATATAGCCTACTGAAATGACGAGGAAAAAGTTATGCAACAGCAATAACGTGACAAAGCGTTGAACAAGCTTTAAAATCGAGCTATCTTACTGTTTTACAAACAATACCTATCCTTGATTTAGTAAAGTTTTGTTTCTAAAGTCCTCTACAAAATGATCTGAGCATATTACATGAGTTTTATTTAATTGCTCCGGTCCACTTTTTTAAAATATTTCATCCAGATGTGCCGTTCTGCGTCGAATGACCCGCTGTTTACATCTAAAAATTACAAAAACCAAGCTACAGGTAATGACATTCTCACATTAACGAAATAAAATTAAGTCACTGACAGACACTGGCCTCTAATTTACATTCATACATAGATTTCTTTATTTCTCGGGAATTTGTAAAAGACATTCGATCAGTTTGTTGTCGGTAATTATTGCACTCAAATCTGGCACAAGTAACGCCTTTACCAGCCATTTCAGCACATAAACTGAAACTTTTTTACAAAGCGGCTGTTTACATACGCGACACAGTGTGCATTTCACACCACCAGGGTATGCTGCAATCGTTGTCGCGCTCTTTTGGACTGAGTTTCCACTATTATCTTTTTACGCTATTTGCTGGCATCTTATAAGAAGTCGCTTCCGCGCATAGAGGCGGGAAGAGCTACCCCCGAGCGACAACAGTTGAGCCTGCGGGAGAAACATTGCGTAACTCGTGGCCAGCCAGCCACGCGCCTACAGAATGAACATTATTGGCTGTTCAGATGTTTGTAAATTTATCGAACCAAACTGCGTGGTCATCAGTCCATAGCTTACAAACTACTTAAACCTAGGTAAACTAACCTAAGGACAAACACACACACCCTTGCCCCAGAGAGGACTCGAACCTCCACGGCGAGCAACCGCGCGCTCCGCAGCGAGACGCTTTAGACCGCTCGGCTACTCCACCGCGGCATTATTGGCTGTCATTGCGGTAATGGAGGGGGATGCGCAGAACTGCTGAAAACTGGGCCGCCTTCGTAGGTAACGCCGACTATAGTACACGAAATAGCGACGCCAAGAAATAACGTTATTCCGTTACCGCGTAATTTTGATTTCAACTGCTGATATCATGGTCGACGTACTTTCCCCCATAGATGGCTGTTTTGCTACACCTTTAACGGCGTATCGTCGTCTATACTCCCTTCAGATATGAAAACATTAACTGCCTTTAACCATTCAAATGTTCAAATGTTTGTTAAGCTTATGGGACTTAACTACAGGGTCATCAGTCCCTAAACTTACAAACTACTTATGAACTACTTACAACTAAGGACGGCACAAATATCCATGCCCGAGGGGGGATTCGAACCCCCGACCGTAGTGGCCGTGCAGACCGTGACTGGAGCGCCTCAGTCCCCGCGGCCACCGCGGCCGGCCTTTAACCATTCTTCTCGTGATTTTGGTTTCGTGCCACTCTATGGCAAAACCCCTTTCGTATCAAATAAGTTTCATTAGTCTCCTTGAATAATTAATAGTGAAAATCAGTACTTCAACTTTCGTATTATTATTATGCCTGTTTAGAGCCAAGAGAAGGTCTGATGCAAGACATAGTCCCAATCTTGCTAAATTAAATAAGGGCATCTCTCTTTTTACTGTTGTATTTATGCTCTCGAACGGAAAAGGTGATTGTCAGAAACAAATTATCCGTTTTGTTTTAGAAAGAAAAACCGTCGTTTTTCAAGAATGCATGTTACGGCGCTCGCTCTGTTCTGTTCTTGTAGAACGCTAGTTTCGATGGCTTTTTTTTTGGGGGGGGGGGGGGGGAGTGGCGGACGTCTCAAGTAGCGTGTTGCCTACTTGTCGCGGGACGCAGCTGACAGCCGACTGACAAACGGAACGAACGGATCAGCAGGCAACTGGCTCCAGTATTGCCAACCATGTCCCTACATGATGAGCCAAAAATATATTTTTTTATAATAAAAGAAGCTACGTACACATAGGGTAGTAATACTTCCCCTTCATTAACATTATTGTACAATGAATTATTACGGTTTTGAATTCTGCATCGTCCCTGAGAAAAGTCCCTACGTTTGCAAAGATATCAGAACTCTGACCCTACGGTTGGCAACACTGCTGGCAACTGAGGCGGCCGCCCCTCAGAGACAAAGGAGACTGAGGCATGGACTCGTGCACACAACTCGAAAATGCGTTTCTGCGCATGGGCCACAACTTTTTGCACGAGCTTTTTTTCTTTCTTCTAACGGAGTTTTCCGCTCTTTAACCTACAGCGCGAGAAGTGAATCACATTGAGCTGTCTGTGTGACTCAATTGTTTTCTGGAAGCTAGTGACTTTCTTATCATTGACACTTCACCCAGTGATTGCTTGATTCTACGAGAAATGAAGTTCCTGGAAATAAAGCAGCTGTTACTCATGTTACGACTGCAGACTCCTTCATAGCGCACCGAGCAAGCTGGCGCAGTGATAACACACTGGAATCGCATTCCGGCTTGCGGCCATCCTGATTAAGGTTTTCGTGATATAACCTAAATCGTTCTGGGCAAATGTCGGTATGCTCCTATCAAAGGACAGAGTCGAATCCTTTCCCATCCTTAACAAAATAAATAAAAAATAAATAAATCTGAGTTTGTGCCCCGTCTCTAATGACACGCCATTAACCTTAACCTTCCTTCCTTCCTTCATAATATCCTCGCAAATAACCAAGATAATGGAGTCAAAAAATGTTCAATTTCTTAAACCTATTGGAACGAACTGCCATGATCCTCAGTAGAGCTGTATGTAAAATTAGTATGTGCTACAAATGCTATAAATGCTACATAAGCACTATAGATTAAATGGCATTTACTAAAATTAGTTATTTCTGTGAAATTTATTGTTCAAGTGCTGAAACATCTTAATATACCGACAGCAGACTTTTACTGATTCCAATGTATCATAATTATATATGAAATCACCAAATAAGATGCAAAAGCGGGATAATTAAGACGGGTAATAAATACTTTTTGCGTAAGTATACAGGGTGAATCACCTAACACTTGCACCGCAAATATTGCGAAAACGGAAAGTGCGATTAATGTGCGGTTTTCACAAAGTCGATTGGTAGTCAGGGGCTCGTATTTTTAGCCAACAAACAAATTGTAATATTACTTAGAAAGTGTATTTTTTATGCAAACATACAGTTTTTTAAATGGATCAATACATGTGGACATTAAGAAATGGAATGTTCAAATGTTTGTAGAGCTTATGGGACTTAACTACAGGGTCATCAGTCCCTAAACTTACAAACTTATTAACTAGCTAATACTAAAGACGGCACAAATATCCATGCCCGAGGGGGGATTCGAACCTCCGACCGTGGTGACCGTGCAGAACGTGACTGGCGCGCAGCAGACCGCTCGGCCACTGCGGCCGGCTAGACATTAAGAATCTAAAAGTAGCTTGCAGTAGAATGTCAGTAGTGTTTGTTGCAGGATTCTAGTGCAAGTCGTTTACGAGATATCGTCTTCTGAAACGTTCCCACACCGACACTTGTACAATACCTGTGGTAACATACACAAAAGAACAACACAAGTGCATACACTAGTTACGTGGATTCCAACCAGTAGCGCGACAAATGACTATTATAGGTTGTATTCAAAATGACCACCGGAAGCAGATATACACGCTGTCAGTCTGGTATGGAACGACCGCTGCACATGTGTTAGCATTTCAGCGGATATGTCCGAGCAGGCTGCAGTAATACGTCGTTGCATATCATCTGGCGTGGTTGGTATGTCCTTCTAGACAGCATGTTTCAGCTTTCCCCACAGAAAAAACGTCTACAGGCGTCAAATCCGGCGATCGGGCGGGGCAAGGTACAGGTCCTCTGCAGCCAATCAATCGATTAGGGAACAATTTATGAAGACATGCTGTAGTAATTCGTGCACTATGGATTGGACATCCATCATGTTGGTACTATAGATTCCTCCTAGTCTGCAGAGGAACGTCTTCTAGCATCTGTGAAAGATGGTCTCTTAGAAGGCTGCGATACTTGTGCGCGGTCAATGTCCCTTCTATGAAATATGGGCCTACGAGGTGGTTTTTTTAATAACTAACTGGATGACCAGGTGAACTTCGTATCACTTACATTTTAAAATAAACCATATTAATTTAAAACCAGTAGCTTTATAAAAGCATCATCACATAGTCTAAGTATCGGCTCGATAGTTGGCGGAAAGAGTGGGCAAATCACGCACTCATGTTTCGGATAATGTTCATGTCTCATTCGTGGAAGTTCAGAAAAGGTTTAAACGTGATAAAATATGGAAAAACTTTATCGTAAACAGACGAATGGTACTGATATTTTATAGAAAATTCTTTCTATTTTTCTGAATGTTCCAATTTTCGGGGATACTTTTCCAAATTTTTATTTCATAAGAAGGTTACTCTTGCTCTGAACGTCAAATATGCAAACTTTATCGCAATCAGACGAATGATATTGATATCCCATTGAAAAAAGCTCTTTCAGTTTCTCGCGAATTTTCAAATTTTTCCGGTAACATTCCCATATTTTGAGTTCATAAGAACGACCATCTTTCGTTGAACGTCAAATAATCAAAACTGTATCGCTATTGAATGAACGGTTCTCGACTTATAGTGTTGAGTACATTTAGAAACACATTGAAAAAGAAACTTGGTTCGAATTTTTCGACTTTCCTTTGTAAGTGTTCCTACCTTTTTTTCTTTTACTGAAAACTTTCAGAAGACCATGATGAAAAAAAAAAAAAAAAAAAAAAAAAAAAAAAAATTACCCCTCTCCGTCGTGCTGAATTCAATCAAAAATACATTGAAATACTCATTTTCAGTTTTTCTCAAATTTTCTAATTTTCCGGTAGACTTTCCAAAAAATTTATTTCATACAAACATTGTCCAGTCAAGCCGTACTCATGTGATGCTCTTACAACCATGTGGCAATTGATTTTTATTCATAGAAAAAAATCGCTTTCGGTTTTTCCTAAATTTTACTACTTTCCGCGCGACTTTTCCAAATTTTTATTTGCTACGAATCTTCCTCTTGCTTTCAACATGAAATGTACAAAATTTTATCGCAATTGGACGAGCGGTATCGATAGCTCACTGGAAAAAGCTGTTTTAGTTTTCCCCGAATTTCCTCTTTTCGGGATAACATTTCCGTATTTTATCGCCGTTTAAACCTTCAGTGGACTTACACGAATACTTCGAGACTAAAATGAGCCAAATCGGTTCTCGAGTTTTAGCGAGACTAACGAACAGCAATTCATTTATATATATATATATATATATATAGATAGATAGATAGATAGATGAGCTGCTGGTTCACTATCACACACCACACGTTTACACTCGTTGGACGTTGATGGTCCCCATGGCGAAGCCAAGACGGAAAAATCACCATGGTTTATTTAAACGACTAAACACATTAAAAATATAAACGCTAAATAAATACTAAATTTTAATATCACAATGCTAAAATTCAAACTTCATTTGCTAATTTCACGTAGCTCCAGTCATAAGTTCTTAGACTTGCAAAATACTTTAATTCACACTGATTACAACACACACACACACACACACACATGTGCCCGAGGGAGGACTCAAACCTCCGGCGGTAACAGCCGCCCAGTCCGTAGCATGACGCCTTAAACCACGCGGCCATTCCGCGGCTAATGCAGTCCATTCCGTTGGTTTATCGAACATATATGTTTTATCATTAATTTCCTCGGAAAACGAAGGAAGATTCCGAGACTATCATTAATGTAGAAGCAAAATTACATTTCAGGAATGAGTACCGAAATATGATACTCGATCCTAGCTATTAGGTCTATATGGTTGTCAGCCACACATCCGGCGAAAAAAAAGTGAGTGTGTGATGGAAGCCAGCGGAAGGTCGCAGTGACGACAACTTGCGAGAAGTGTTGGCGAAACGAGAAACGGGTGTAATCCATCAGCCACATTATACCACGTGGCTCTAATTGCGAGCTGTTTCGTGGAAGCGGGTAATGTGAACACGCAGTTTTAGGAGAAAAGTGAAACTTTTATTTCTGGGCCAGCAGTCCTCAACTCGTTTGATACCAGTAGAACTGTTCATTATAGAAAGAGCCTACATGGTGAATAGTAAATGTAAAAGTCTTTTAAAGAAATTAAGCCAACTGCTTAAAATTTACTTATTCATTCATTTATTTATTTAACCTGATAAGATTAACGCCTTAAGGTCCTCTCTCATATCTAACCAGGCGTCCTACATATTTTACGTTATGTTCATTACAGTGTTAACACTAAATTTAAAAAAATCAAAGTTTGAACAGTGCATACACAGGTCAAACCAATTAGGGGATCCGTTCACAAATCTAGCTTCTGAGGTATGGTTGTCAGCAGAATGAACTAAAATGGGCCGGCCGCGGTGGCCGAGGGGACTGAGGCGCTCCAGTCACGGTCTGCACGGCCACTACGGTCGGGGGTTCGAATCCTCCGTCGGGCATGGATATTTGTGCCATCCTTAGTTGTAAGTAGTTCATAAGTAGTTTTTAAGTTTAGGGACTAATGACCCCGTAGTTAAGTCCCATAGACTACAAAAAAAAAAAAAAAAAAAAAAAAAAAAGTGGTTCGACGTCTTTCTGTCGGTTCTGCAGAGTGGAGACAACAACATTGTGGCAACAGAGATAGTGGTAATAACAGAAAAGTGTTGCAGGATTTGTGTTGACTTGTATTTACCAAACGAATTACACAAGCAGTAAGGTTGGTAGCGCACTACAACAACGCGTCTTACCTGAAGCTATGGCATGGAGAGCCATAGGAAGGTTGGAAGCGGAACAGACACAATTTCACGAAACAGGCACCGTTAACAAAAGAAGCCAAGGTCGTGCAAGGAGAACCTTAGCAAGAGATGCTCGTTATCTCCGGTTAATAGCCCATTGAGATAGGACGCTGGATGTAACTTTGCTGCAACGCACCCTCCAGGCAGCAACAGAACGCGAAATATCAACACTAACAGTCCGAATTCTCCTTCGGAACTGTGCTTTCTACACACGGAGACCTATGGTGTGTGTCCCAATAAAACCTCGACAGCGTTTAGGGGAGGAACATAAAAGTATTGGAGTCGTAACGAATAATGCCGGTTTCTGTTCACAGATGAGTCAAGATTTTGTGTTCGAGCGGACAATCTTCGAATTACGTAGCGAAAGCTGGTATGCTGCACCCGAGCTCTGCTTTCTGACTGGTTAAACAGACTCTGTAGATTCGGCTTCATTGGTTGACAAAAGAATATCGCAAAGCGTGACTTCACTTTCGCACTTCGCTAGACTCTCGTACCGTATTTCACCAGTTTCGTAATTTTACTCCATTATTACGAAAAATACCACTCCAGATACAACAACGCATTAAAGAACTTCAAACAACGAATCGTTTTCAGGGCGATTTTATGTCCTACAATGCCCGGAAGAGACATTCATATACGGTAAAAGTTTGCCCATATGTTTGTGTGTGTGTTGTCCTTAGGTTAGTTTACCTAGGTTTAAGTAGTTTGTAAGCTACGGACTGATGACTACGCAGTTTAGTCCGATAGATTTACAAACACTGACAATGACATTGCTAAATATCCCACTACCATTTGGGGTCTCCCAGCCAATGATGCCACACGACGTTTCCTAGTAGATGCACAAGTCATATGACGCTTTTTGCCAGTGCAGTACAGGAAAAATAAGAGGAAAGTAATGTCTCATGTTTTTTGTGGTCACTTGGGATGTCCGTGCCAGATGTCGTTGGTGTAGGGTTAATGCTTGGAAGTTCCTCATTTATTTAGGTTGGGTCCGTTGTTCTGTGGTAGCCAGCTGATGAGTGTTCCTAAATTGAGTATGACATGACGCGCGTATAAAATAACGGTGAGTGATTGAATTCCTCACTGGTGAAGAAATTGCACTGACTGGAATACATCGATGCTTCCTAGTGTGCATGTAAAGGCGCGAACCTGTCGCCCTGCCCAGCTGTCATGCCTCACAACGATCAACGTCTCGATCCGCTGATCGGCGGGAACGACAAGATACTAGTGTGCAGACTTCAATGTTAACGACCGTGCCAAGCTGGGTATACCGGTTCACGCCAGAACACCAAATTAAGCACCGTCAAACGTCGCGAGTACTTGGATGGGTTACCGACTAGTTATGTCACGTGCTGTTGACAGAAGGGTAGAGGAAAGTCTTTGTGCCAGTGCGCTAGATTTCACTCTCTCCCTTCTATATAGGCGTTGCAAGGATATCATTTCGGGAGGGGTTTTCAATGCAATGATTAGAGACTAATACCATGTATTTTTCATAGAACTGTAAAAGGGATTATTACTGTATGTACTATAATATTTTTTCACTGCAAATAATCCGAAACAAGAAAGTCATCATCGTTTAGAACAAGAATTAGAAAATTTGATAAATAGATAAATGATAAATAGAATTAACAACCTGTCCCTAGAAAAAAGAAAGTACTGATAAAGAAATCCAAATTTTAAAATGTATAGTTTATACAAACGATTATAATCCTGATATAGCCCACAAAATTTATGAGAAATGCAGAGAACCTAAAAATAAAATTTCTATACACACAAACATAAAACTTATAAAAGAAAAACCAAAACATAAAAAAATCAAATATATTCCTACAACCTTCACATGTAATATATCAAACAAAATCAACGCATTATTCAAACAAACACGAATAAAATTTGCATTCCGTACAAACAACAACCTAGAAACAAAACTCCATAAAGCCATAGCAACCACAACAAACTTTAACTGTTCAGGAATTTATTATAAAATCACTTGCGAAAATTGTAACAAATTTTATATAGGTCAGATGGGACGAAGTTTTAGAACGAGGTTTATCGAACATACAAGAATGACAGAAGCAAATCCATGTACTTTCTACCAGCATTTGAAAATTGAAAACCACACCACCACAAACATCGAGAGAGCTTTAAAAATATTACACAAAACTTCAAAAGGCACTGAAATGCACATTCTCGAAGAATTAAAAATATACATACACATGGAAGCTTCACCTAACGAAATTCTCAATGAACACACAGATTTTAAACACAAAATTTATTTACAAAATTTTATCGATCAAATTAGACTTGACAACGGCTAATTTCAGATATGCAATGTTCCACAGTCAAGGATAACGCAAAATTTCGATTAACATACAATATCTCAGACACCAGAGAAACGCATTTTCATATTCAAAGATATTACAAAATTCCATGGCAAACAATACCTCAGAGACCAAAAAGACCAGTGATCTCTATACAAACTGGATGTATAACTCTGGTGTTTGAGCATAGAACTGCAGCGTGCCTGCACAGTCATATGTTTTGCACACGATTTCGCATTGTTCGCCATGTTTCAATTTGGAAAACGAGTTTCCATCAGTTATTACATAACAAAGAATTGCTTGCTTAACTGCTTGTTTGGAATTTAATTAATTATTCGACTTAGTAAGCTGTTTTCTTCTCTTTTACTTGTAATGCGTCTTGGCAGCCATGTTTGAATTTGGCAAGAAACTAAATATGAACATCTATGGCTGGCACGCAAAGTTCAACATCCAGATAGTATAGAGATCAATGAAAAAGACACACTATTTCATAATCAGAGACACTACAAAATCCAGAGTATAAAACATTTGTAAATATATTGACATTCAAAGATATCATAAAATTCGAAATTAATTATCTCAGGGCAGTTAGATCATTACCAAAGATATAATGAAATATAAGATCTTTGTAAACACATAGCATCATAACAGCTGTCAAATAAGAAAGTCATTACATTAAAAATTATTAAAAAAACGACTTTCTAAGAAAGGTACCTATAAAAATCATGAGGTACAGATGCTGTGTGTTACCAACAAACGGAATGTAAGAAATAAATTTAAAACTCTATAATGTACTCCCTATTTGTTTCGGAAAAATATTTTCACAAAATTCAGCTACTGCAGACCACTTGACAATGCCAAATACGGTCAACAGCTGCAGTGTATAAATAAATAAAGCTAATAAGCAGCAGTAAAGGATATCATACTTATTAAAAACTTTGTAAATATTAGTAAATAAAGTATTACTAATCTGTATAGCTGTTTTAGCTGTCCACGCATTCGACGCGTCCTGAACAGAAACTTTCGTGAAATATAGCCCGGGAAGGACAAAGCAGATGGCGACGAGGACTAAACATCTGGGATTCACTGGAAACTGAAAGGAGAATTGCAAACTACTTTGGACGATATTAACTACAAGCCAAATGAAATGATGCACTTTTGCTGTGTGTTCTGTAGAGTTAAATGCGCCACACGCTTGCGGCTGATCCCACTTTGCCTTAGAAAGCGGTGGCCAGTCCATCCAAGTTACGAGAATTTGATTCAACTCGCGGTTTCCGGAAGAAGCCGCGGCTTGGGTTTGAGTTCCGCGTGGCAGCTCAGCTACTTTCCCGCCAGGTGACGCACGACCTGCTTCCAAACGGAGGGTCACTGCACGGGAGCTGCTACTGCCGGCAATTCACTGCCCCACATATCTGCATCTTGTCTCATTACTCCGCACAATGTCAGCTTCCCCTGTTTGTCTATTCTTAAAATTCGCCAACTTCAAATGGGTACTCTTCATTTAAATACCACAGCTAAGGTTACCAAATCACCAGTTTTTTATGGTCTAATTCTAGCTCCGGTTTATAATTCACAACAAAGAAGAAACCCGGATTTTGCATTTTACCTCAAGTTGTTATTCTGTGTGAAGGTGAAAGAAAGAATAAAACGGAAAAAAGCTGCACTGGAATCTATCCTTAGTGTTCAGGTTTCAATAGAGCAGGCTACAGGTAACTTTTTCCCCTTAAAATAAGATGCGTCGTCTCCAAGGCCGGTATTACACGGTCATATTTCTTTGTCAAAAATTTACATAATATATTTACATCATAAAAATTTGATAGTGTAATAGGGAACTTTGACATATCTCTGCTTTCGTCAAAAAAATAAGATCATATCCAGTGCCTCGCAGTCGTATGTCTTCTGTTCACTGCAATGCGAAATGTAACCGCTTGGAGCGCTAGCATCGCTGTAGATCTTGGACTGCGCTTATTTGAAAACAAACCTCCTTGTTTGAAAACATGACGTCGAAGTTTAGTTGGTGTGTGCTGTCTACGACAAAAGTAATCGATCTATATGAAGCAGACGAAGCACTGTATAATTCCAGACACCCTGAATATAAGAACAGATTAAGGAGACTCGGAAGTTACAAGAGAATGGCGGAGGTACTCAAAAGAGACATTCGGCCTGGGTCTACAGCCTAGGATAGTAAGAAGAAGATTAATGGCCTCGTGTGTTGTATCAGCCACAAAATTAATAGAAATGTATGAAGCAGATTTTTATAGGCTCTCCACTCTTCTCAATCTAATAATAATAGATGCTATTCCTGCTGTTGCTAACAGGTTCTTGTATGTAATCTTGTCCAGACAGTAAGTTAATCTTTCTCTTATAGCCATTTCGTTGCCAATATGAGCACGTCATGCTGCCGCGACGTAAGTAAAATTTAACCGCAGTAGCAAGAAATTGCTGTGTCACTGATTTTTAATGTGTGGAGCCACTTTACTGAGTAAATACCGATACGTTTAATCATCCACTCTCCAGTAATTTATATATGTCTTGGCGTCCTCTGCTTGCAGCTCCCGCAAAGCAAACTGATTTCCAGTTTCATCGCAGTAAGCCCCTCTTTTTTCTCCAAAATGAAGTTTTCGTAGTAGCAATGACAGCGCATGATAACATATGTTTACTGTCCGCCATCTTGAAATATGATCAAAAATATGACGATAGTGTAATACCCCTTAGCGTCACGTCAAAGATTTACATTAAAAAAATATTAAGAATTTTTGATGACATTTTTATGTCAAAGATTTTATCAAACATTTGACCTTGTAATACCGCCCTTGTGTGACACTGACCACATTGTTATGGTGTTCACAAAAATATGAATGTTTTTATTCTGATTGTCCCGATTACACTAGTAAATGGATGAGGTAATATGACGAATTAATTCTTCTCTATGGATTAACTCTTAATAAACAGCCTGATTGGGAAAGTGGGGACAGTGTTATAGCATCTTTCGGAAATAAAAATGTTTGTGGTAACAGTGAACTGTTTGATGAAGTAGATAGTCAAAACGTGTTCACAAGTGAGCAGCTCAAGTCGGAATCACCATTAAAATTTTCAGAGAAACCTTTCTCCAATTGATGGTGTGATTTCATGAATAGTCGTTCTGGAGATGAATGTTCATCACTTCTGAAAATTGTGCAAAATATTTGGCATTCCGTACCCACAATGCAGCTGAGGAAGGTACATTTTCCCTATCAAATATATATTTGACCTGCAAAAGAAATAAAATTTCTAAACCTGTGTATAGAATTTGTTGATCGTCATAAAACTACAAAGATTTCACTGGTTCTCAGTTCTATGATAAGAACAAATCTAAGAAAGAGTTACTTAAGGAAGTTCGAGGAAGCGAGATATATGCACACGGGAATCTTCAATAATTCGAAAAACGTACTGCTAAACAGCTGGGTGATAGAGGCGATGTCGGCTGATTTTTCGGCACTGCGGGGATGAAGCACTGTGCATGGGCATTCAATACCTCGGTTTTCCATTGTTGTTGTTGTTATGGTCTTCAGTCCGGAGACTGGTTTGATGCAGCTCTCCACCCTACTCTATTCTGAGCAAGCCTATTCATCCCCTCATAAGAACGGCAACCCACATCCATTTGAATCTATTACTACATGCGTCTCTTGGTCTCCCTCTGCGATTTTGACCCCACACACTTCCCTCAAATGCTACATTAACGATTCCTCGATGTCTTAAGAATGTGTCCTACCAAGCGATCCCTTCTTTTAGTCAACGGATGCCAAAAGTTCTTTTTCTCACCAAGGAGGCTTCAGAAAGGGTAGATCATGTACAGAACAAATTTTTAATCTTAAAATGATGGCATATCAAAAACAGAGGTGCAAGCAATTCGTGCTTACATTCGTAGACTTTAAAAAAGCATATGATTCAGTAGACAGGCAAACACTGTTCCAAATTTTAAAGGAGATGAAATTAGATAGAAAATCCAGTGAACTAGTGAGACAGACCCTAAACAATACAACATCCAAAGTCAAGTTCAGAGGAAAACTGTCGGAGTCCTTCAAGATTAATACCGGAGTGAGACAGGAAGATGGACTATCCCCTATGCTCTTCAACTGTGTACTCGACAAGGTGATCAGGAAGTGGCGACAAGGAATGAAAGCAGTGGGCGGGATACGACTGGGGTGCAAGAAAAAAGGAATACGAGTAGATTGCCTTGCATTCGCAGATGATATTCTTTTACTGTCAGAATCATTAGAAGAGGCAGTGAACCAAACCAAAGAACTACAGAGACTAGCAGCTAAAACAGGCCTACAGATCTCTATCGAGAAGACAAAATATATGACAAACATCACGGAAGCTCCTGGATGGATGGCAATAGACAGAGGGAAAATTCAGAAGACGGAAAACTTCAAATACCTAGGAGAATGGATAGACACTGGACTGACAGAAAATGATGCAATGGAAGCACGAATAAACAAAATTAATTTAGCATATAAACTGACAATTAACATCTGCGCCTCGGTTGCACAGTGGTAGAGTGCCAGACTACAAATCCAAAGGTCGCGGGTTCGATCCCCGCCAGGTCCTAGGATTTTTATCTCTCACTTTCCACTTCTTTCACCTCTGGCAGTATTGCTCATGTGAAAAATACCGAGTAGCACCGTGGTTCGGAACCCACGTTAAACGGCAGGTCCCCCTATAACTGGCTGGGTAAGTCAGTTCGAAGGTCGGAGGAAGGCAACGGCATACCACCTCCTAACAGGACCATGCCTAGTAAAGCACTGTGGTGTTCAAACCAATCTTCGGATTGTGGACTGCTTTACCTTTACCTTTTAATAAGAAGAATATTTCTATCAATGCAAAACTGAAACATTACCAGACACTGATCCGCCCTGAAGCTTTATATGCAGCACAAACACTCAACCTAATAAGAACTGGAGTGATCAAGAGACTAGAACTGGTGGAACGGAAGATTCTCAGGACAATATTAGGACCTCGAAGAACAGAAGACGGTCAGTTTAGAAATCTATCCAACCAGGACCTCTATTCCAAAATCATTAAGTAAAAAAGGTGCGAGTTCTTTGCACACATTTGCAGAATGGACCAGGGAAGGTTAACGCAGCAAATTTCACAATTCTTGTTGTACAAGAAAAGCAAAATATGGTGGATCCAAGAAGTACAAAGGGATCTGGAAGAAATGGGAATACGGGATCAAGAAATACACAACAGGGTGATTTTTAAATCAAACATTCAGGCCTTTGCAGGATTTGAGGACAGAAATAGACCGATAACGAAATCATCGTGGACAGAAGAGCGAAGAAAGATACAAAGTATGAGAATGAAAGAATACTGCAAGAGGGGGAAGAACGGAAGAAAGGAAGCTGATGTGAATTAACGTGGTCCAAAGATGGCCGAAACGAAAGAAGTTGCGCGATCTACCCACCTAATCTTCAGCATTCTTCTGTAGCACCACATTTCAAAAGCCTCTATTCCCTTCCTATCCCTACTGTTTATGGTCCATGTTTCACTCCCGTACAAGGCAACACTCAATACAAATGCCTTCAGAAAAGACTTTCTTACACCAACATCAATATCTGATGTTAGCAAATTTCTCTTTTTCAAAAATGCTTTTCTTCCCATCGCCATTCTGCATTTTATATCCTCTGTACTGCGACCATCATATGTTATTTTACTACACACGTAATAAAACTCATCTATCACCTTCATTGTTTCGTTAACTAATCTAATTCCTTCAGCAGCGCCTGATTTTCTAAGACTGCATTCCATTATTTTTGTTTTGCTCTTGTTAATGTTCATTTTATACGCTCTCTTCAACACACTATCCATTCCATTCAACTGCTCTTCCAGTCCTTTGCTGTCTCTGACAGAACTGTAATGTCATCTCAGCAAAATGCAATGTTCTTATTTCTTCACCTTGAACTTTAATCCCTATTCCAAATTTTTCCTTGCTTTCCTTCACCGCCTGCTCGATGTACAGATTGAATAACATCTTACTCCCTTCCCAACTAATGCTTCCCTTTCATGCCCTTCGAGTCTAATAACTGCGGTCTGGCTTTTGTACAAGTTGTAAATAACTCTCCTTTCCCTGTATTTTGCCCCTGCTGACTTAAGAATTTGAAAGAGTGTATTCCAATCAACACTGTCAAAAGCTTTCTCCAAATCTACAGAAGCTAAAAATGTAGGTTTTCCTTTCCTTAATCTATCTTCTAAGATAAGTCGTAAAGTGAGTATCGCCTTCCGTGTTCCTAGGTTCCTCCTGAATCCAAACTGATCTTTCCCGAGGTCAGCTTCTATCAGCTTTTGCAACCATGACTTATCAGACTGATGGTTATGTAATTCTCACACCTGTCTGCGCCTGATTTCTTTGGCATGGGGTTTATTACATTTTTCTTAAAGTCTGAGGGTATTTCACCTGTCTTATACATCTTACATACCAGGTGAAATAGTTTTGTCATGGCTTCATGGCTGGCTCACCCAGAGACTTTAGTAGCTCTTAGGGAATGTAATCCACTCCTGGGGCCTTGTTCCGACCTAGGTCTTTCAGGGCTCTGTCAAAATCATCTCTCAGTATAGTATCTCCTATTTCATCTTGATCTACTTCCTCTTCCCTTCCTACAGTATTGTCTCTAAGTTCATTTCCTCTGTAGAGCTCCTCTATGTACTCTTTTCACCTTTCAGCTTTCCCTTCTTTCCTGTAGGCAGTATCTACTTTTCCCCTTGTTATACATTCTTCTACAGATTTGCATTTTGCTTCTAGCCACTCCTGCTTAGCCATTTTGCACTTCACTTCCTGTCAATCTCATTTCTTAGTCGTCTGTACTCCATTTTGCCTGTTTCATTTACTGCATTTTTATATTTTCCCCTTTCACTAAATAAATTTAATATTTCGGTTTTCCATTAAAATTTGAAATTTACCACTCAACGAACAAGTAATCAACAGCGCCATCACTCAACTAAAGATGATAAGTGTCAATAGTATCGATAGTAAATATCAGTAATCAATGGGTGACGTGACATAAAATCTGCCCATTTTCTGACAGGATAGGGAATATTCTTATCATTCTTGCCCAAAGAGGTTTCCACTTCACACCAACATTTTCGTCAGTAGGGGATCATTTGATCCTTATTTTTATACAAACCCAGAAGTAGTTATGTCTAAACACTGAATTTTATACTATTTTTTTTTCTCATCTGTGTATTTCATCTTTATTGCTATTCTGTTGTGACGGTAGAAGATCCAACAGTTTTGACTGGGTACGTCTGGAACAACATGTAGTTTTAGTGACAGCTGACCAAACAAAACATTTGAATATTTAGCGCATCAAATTAATTAATAACTAAGACAAAGTAAGGCAGCAATTACAATAGCTACAATAGCATCTTGACACAATTTATAATCATCAATATCGTTGTTTAACGTATTTAAAATTTTCAGTGCATAATAAAAGTAAAGTACTAATTCATAAATAGAATTCGTGGTTTTGCAGAATTAAACGGAAGTCAGTATCGTAATTTCCTTCTGTTAACTAGGCTAAAGAAATTATTTTCTACAAACCACAGTGTATTGTCGTACTTCAGTCATCTGCTTCTTTACTTCTGAACAGATACCTTACATTCAGTTCTAATTAGCATATATTAGTTCTAAATTAACCCATTCACTTCTGCTGTCGTTGCTTATTTTAATGAATGCCTTTAACGTTTTGACATGCAGGGTAGAAATTTCTACTTAGCTTGTAGTATAGGTATTTCACTCATTTTTGTCGGAAAATTCTGTATTTATATTTATTGTTTCGTCATAGTGTCTTCCCCTGGTGTCTTGTTTGTTTTTTCTGCGAAACATGAACGAAGAAAAAAACTTTTGCTGAAAGAAATAAACGCGCGAACTTAACCAGTAGATGGTACGGCAAAACACGGCTTTTACTAATAAAGAAATATTTATGCTGAAGAAATAGTTACAACAGTTAGTTTATTTATGGCGATTTGTATAACTAACTGCGATACAGTGATGAGTAATTAACGACGGAGAGCGCGCTGTATTGTGAATTACATGCTTCAGATATGATGTGAAAGACCGCAGCTGGCCTGCGAGATGCGCACAATATGAGCTGCGCATTTGTTAGTTCACCGCGGGTCGCTAGATGGCGTTGAATGTCGGCCAAGAGGCGCAGGCGAAGTTTCTGGAGTTCGCCGTTGCAGCGGCCGGCCGCCGTGGCGCTACAGTCGCGCACACTGTATATAATGTACGGAGCAGCGCGTCAGTTTTAGTTTGTTGTTAGCCAGCGCTCGTGGACGAGGTTTCTGGGCATTAACTACATATTCTATTAACTATGTCATTTAGGAGCGTACGGTTAAGCTTCCTGGGGGTGGCGGTATGCGCCCTGCTGCTGCCCCTCGCGGCTTCTGGGGCGGCGGGCGGTGAAAGGCAGAGACGAGACATGAGCGGCTTCTTCGGACACGACTTCTGGAAACAATTCGAGCGAGGGTAAGTTCCACATTCCTAAATTGATGAGCCAATTCATAAAAAGTAAATATTCAAAATTTTATTACATTGCTTTTCAGCGTAATGGTGTAATATCCCGCTATCGTGCTCAACCCATCACTCTTCATGTACTGTTTATTTAATGATTACGGTATATTTGTTTTGAAAGTTGGTTGTTTCTATCAAAGATATAGATTTAACATTTGAAACTGAATAATTTACAACTCTAATTGAAAAGTGTTTTCTCAAAAAGTATATTTTTTGTTCTCAAAGCATAAGTTTGCTTTGGTATACAGTTGACTAGTTTGCGCGCTACTTCACTGATTATAACAAAGCTCTTTTGAACACTTATCTTTCAATTGTTGTTGTATTTCCTGCTTGTAATTGCTAAAAAACACGGCAATGAACTACAGTTTACAGTTTGAAAGAAGCAAAAATTGGCATAGACTGGATGTTGCGCTACATTTTCGTACAAATTTACTAGTGGGTGATACTTTGAACGGAAGTTAAAAACTATAAACGCTCCTCAGTTCTCTTGTTACAATGCGGTAGGTTGTATAAACGAAGACAACTGCATCCTATAGGCATAACGAATAGAAATGAAGGTTTAAATTATACTTAGGGCAGCGGCGGTATAGCGTGATAATGTTGGCAACGAAATGTTTTTAAATATTTTTAATATTCAACACTGTTGCTGCACCAGCCGCCACCACCACCATCATGGAATGGAGTGAATGAACGAAATGTTCGCTTTAAGAGAATAAATAATTTAATGATCTGGCAAGGATACACACAAGAACTTTCCGTCCATAGAGCAGCAACAGTATTACTTATCTCATGATCGACGCAATAGATTATCCCCCCTCATTCTATGGTAATTGGTTTTTAAAGAGCATTCAACGATTGTTGTAAACATCAACATACTACGAAAGAGATAATTAATGCTCTTTCCGCTCTATGGTTGACAGCTTCTTGCATGTTGCAATGTCTGATCAGTAAATTAATTATCCTCGTAGAGTGAACATTTCATTGCCATTATCAGCACACTATGCAGTGTCTGCAGTAATTAAAATTTAACCCCCTTTTCTAAGTAAGTATACGATCGTAAACGTTGATTATTTGTTGTATCCTTAGTGACAACGTACACACTTCATAAGTTACCATGGCTTTTATCACGAATGTTTGTAACGTTGTCCACCTGCGTAGAGCACTGTGTTCACTTCTGCAGGCATTCTTACCGTGCTCCGTACTAGAAGGTAACGGGTACAAACCGTTACTTGTAGTCCAGTTAAAAGTAAAATTTCTTATACACTTCAAAGTGGTCTGCGTAGTATCTGTGTGGCTGTAGATGTTCACGAAACAATATTCTCTTGGCAAGAGCGCTCGTATGACATTTTGTGACTTGGGGGGGGGGGGGGACGAAAACCGCTGGTGGGTATGAATCAGTAATAGCGACTTTTTAAGTAGCCATACTTTGAGTACATCGTTCCCCTACTCAAATACACACATTTGGTATACATATTATTACAGCAATGTAGAATTCTGCTGGTCCAGGGGTAAAGAAGAGTTTCATAATATATCAACCACGACAAGAAAATAAAATAAAATAAACGCATTTGGATTTTGTCACTGAAATATATGGAAAGCCTCAACGTCTCAGCGTGCACGCAAAATGTCACATTTCCATCTCGCAATATGTTAGCTTCAGATAATAAGCTCTTTTTGAGGTCAGTAGTGTCATTTTTTGTTGAAGGGTAGTCCATAATTCGTCACGGCAGCAACATTGTCTTTTTCGCTATATGAAGGCAGTCAAAGTTGCACAGAAGAGCTGTAATTTTTTATTGTATGGGTCCGGTTTCGGACACGAAGTGTAGGCTATTTATAAAGCCACCAGTTTGGTCGTAGTAGGCTACTTACTCGTGCTTTGATAACGAACTTTGTGTCCGAAACCGGCCACCCACAATAAAAAATTATCTGTTCTGTGCAACTTTGACTGCCTTCGTATAGCGATCAAGATAAAAGTTGCTGACCTATGTTCCAGCATGCTGAAAATTATTAAATTGTTGTTTCTTAGATTTTGCACTTTGAGCTGTCGCTGCTCTTGTCTGCATGAATATGTATTGGGATATCGGTTAGTGCACTGTTTCTTTAGAGCACGATGTAGTGGTATTAAGATGCCCGTGATATTTACGAATGCGCTACAGGTAGGTATGATATAGTGGAGACTTAAGGAATAAATGGTAATTTACCACTGCTATGATCGCGTCACGAGGAAGCACATTCGTGGTCGCGTTGTATCTGTGAGGTACAGGGTCAACATTGCACCGTTAGATGCAATATCTGTGAGATATTACTCGACGGTTGTAGTGTTTTGTGTACACCTAGGATAGTCCTGTAAGTGGAATGCATTAGTAGGGGAATCAGACTTAATAATTTGAATATTTTCGAACGTGCCTCCGTGCATTACGCTTAAACGTAGGAATGGAGATGGTCGTGAGGTCTGGAGTCACGTAACGGATCGCGCGGCCGCTCTTGTTGAAAGTTAGAGGCCTCCCTCGGGCATGGGTGTTGGTGTTGTCCTTGGTATGAATTAAAGTAGTTTGTAAGCCTAGAGAACCAGCATTTGAAGCTGACTGCAAAACGATTCTAATGCTGCCAGCATTTCGCACTTCAGCACTAGGTCGAGCGACTGCCACATTTTAATCGAGGATCAACACAAAATTCCTTAAAAGTGTTCTGAATTAGAGACCCAACGACAAAAGTGTCCTGAACGTCCCGTGAAAATTGAAAGTGTACTTTTAGAGCGTAATAATTCTACCAGTAAGGTCACATGTCAGGAAGATAATTCTGCCTCTTCTCAAGCCGGCCGAGGTTGCAGATGCGACTGAGGCGCGCCAGTCACGGTCTGCACGGCCACTACGGTTGGGGGTTCGAATCCCCCCTTCGGGCATGGATATTTGTGCCGTCCTAGTATTAGCTAGTTCATAAGTAGTTTGTAAGTTTAGGGACTGATGACCCCGTAGTTAAGTCCCATAAGCTTTACAAACATTTGAAAATTTTTCCTCTTCTCAAGTGAGACAGCGCGGTTTGAATAGCTAGATGGATGTGAGAGCCTCGCAATTGCAGTACCTGGCTAAACCTTTCGTCTTGTAAGCTCGATTTCTACGCTCTTAAGAGATTGATCGGTTACTATTTCCATTGAAATCTACTTGTGATCACGTGCTGTGTGACCCCCATAGGTAGTGACTAGCTAATTTGCTCGTTATAAACCATAGAAAAATGTAGTGGCACGCGAACCACTCTACGAAATATGCTTACAATGAAATGTGACTTCCATTATTAGGTACTTACCCAACATCGTTACACACCTATAAACACACGATTCTTCCGGTCAGGAAATAATGAAATGTACACATCGGAGCTACTAAATATGCGACAAAGTAGCAATGTATTGTCCGAAAGCTACAATTTTTTAGTGTTACCTCACCAACGCTATAGTGCCAATTATTGCTGCATGAGCTAGGTTCATAAGCGAGCTAGGGCTCCGTTTTTACACCGGAGTATATGGTTTTTTTTAGGCCGGAAGCGGTCGTTGCAACATGGGGGTTTGACACGCATGGAGCACAATAGGACACAGCGTATAGTACCATGACGGCGGAAGCGTCGATTACAGCTATCGCGGCACGGAAGTAGCGCACGAGGATCGTGCCGAATGGATTGCCCCCTCATCTGAAAGATAAGCGACATACGGACGTCCCAGAGTATCCTGCGATATTCGCAACGATCGATACTTAATCACTAGCTAAACTAGGTTCATCACTCAAACCGCAGTCGGTCTTTGACCTCGCCAATCAGCCTGTAATCTTCTTCGCCCAATCTCGTGGTGCTCATACCCTCTCTGATTCCGCCAATTCATATCCCCCCTGGCCTTTTAACTCTGTCTTTTTCCACCATCTGTCTCGTTATCCGAACATATCGACGCATTACGTGCCCTTAGCATTCAAATCTATTCTATTTGATCACTGTACAATCCTTAGATATTTGTGCAACTCCTGCAATCGCATTGTTCCCTTTTTCTTATCCTTGACTGGTACAAAAATCTGTTTCAGAACAGGATTTTCAAATGATAGCAGCACTTTAGCAGAATCCAGGTCTCTACCGTATAGCACTAGAGATTGTATTACAGTACTGTAGTTCTGATCCTCGTGTATCTCGATATATGTCGGAACTTCAGTAGTGTAAACCTTGCTATTATTTCCTGATATATCCCATTTCTTTCACCTAGTAGTGCCACTCTTTTACACTTTGAAAGATTTTATCAATCACTTCTGAAGCGTTGACATAGTTCTTTCTCCTCATTACGAGCCCCTATAGACTCGCAACTAAAATACCGCTTCAGGAGTTGTAACAGATAATTCGTATTGAAGTGATGTGAAGCCCTACTACAGGGGGAACCGTCACTGTTACTGTTAATGAAACCACAGCCACCCATATGGAGTAGTGAATTCGTTGTTGGCGTCGTCTTCAGTCTAGAGACTGGGTTGATGCAGCTCTTCTGTGAAAGATTCGTCTCTAAAAGAGAAAGGAAGGAAGATACGGGTTTTTCGCTTTGTCGGAAGCGTGGTGCGGCCATTCCACGTCGGAAGTTCGAGTCCTCCGTCGGGCATGGGTGTTTGTGTTGTTCTTAGGATAAGTTAAAGTAGGTCGTAAGTTTACAAACATTTGAACATTTTTTTTGAAAGCATGGACATCAGCGGCGGAGCGTACACTCTGTTTGACTAAGGACGGGAACAAAATCGGCTGTGCCATTCCGGCATTTGCCTCGACTAAGGCAAATCACGGAAAACCTAAATCTGGATGGCCGTAGGTGGAATTCAACAACCGCCATCTGGAGTGAGAGTCCAGTGTTACCACTGCGTCACCTCGCTCGGTCTCTTCATAATCCTTTTGAACCTGCTTCGTATTCGCCTCCTCCCTCTGATACATTACCCCCACACTCTTCCCTCCAATGCCTAAATTAATTTACGATACCTCGATTGCTCAGAACTTTCTTTTCATCAAGATAACAGAATTTTTTCTCCCCATTTCTGTTCAGTACCACCTCATTATTTACATGATGCATCCGTCTTCAGCGTTCTCTTATAGCATCGAATTGCAAAACGACTATCATCTTTTTGCCTGAATTCCTTACCGTTTATGTTTCACTCCCATACAGTGCTACACTCCAGACAAATGTTTTGAAAAGACTTCTTAAGCATTGACAAGTGATCCAACAGAAGAATGAACATTTATAGTTTCCGTTCAGAAAGGGATACCTGAAATACTAAGGATTTCGCGAGATATGTTAGGTCGCTTTTTTTCGGTTACGTTGTTCAACTTCCTGACACCCGCACTCCAAACTTGAGATGGTATGCGCCTTCCTTTTGAATTGTCTACTTGATGACCTGCGTTAATTCGATTTAATTTCCTTCTACGCTAACGCAGTGAGAGCCACCGGCTTAATCTTCGGTTCCCAGTATTTAACTGCAATAGTCCTAAACCGCGGTGGGATAACAGCGATTGAGACCCTGCAAGTTCGAATACTAGTAGACTATATCAACCTTTATGAGCCTAACCACTCACAGTGGCCCCTTTTTGTGCTATGTGTGACAACTGTCTACTTATTGGCCCCCTAGAGTGTCAGTATATTGTGCAATATTATATATTGCGCAATAGAGAAAATTCAAATGTTTAAGCTTAAGGGACTTAACTGTGGGGTCATCAGTCCCTAAACTTACAAACAACTTATGAACTATCTTATACTAAAAACGACACAAACATCCATGCCCTAGGGGGATTCGAACCCTCGACCGTAGCGGCCGTGCAGTTTGACTGGCGCGCCGCAGACCGCTCCGCCACTACGGCCGGCTGCGCAATAGAGTCCCGGTATCTATTGACATCAACGGATATTTAATATTGCGCAGTATTATTGTCCATTTGCCGAAATTGGATTTCATTGAGCTAACAGCGTGGATTGCGTAATCTCTGGCTAAAACTGTATATCTTTGTCAGTTCAGTCTCTCTACTAATCCATTTATTACAATTTGATGTGAAGTTGAAATGGGTTCGAAGTCAGTGGAAAGGACATTGACTTAGAGTATTACTGCCTTATGATGTTTCAAGTGAAACGATGATGCTAATCTACAAAAGAAAATAGATTAATGAGGTCAGTTTTTGTCGAAAATAGAGCAATTTACCAGAATCTAATTATGGGATAGAACAGAAAAAATTTCGAGTGCATCGAAAAGTGCAGCTGATGTTGGCTAGTTGTTGGTTGAACATTTTGGAAGAATTTTTTTATGTGGGTACTTCATGTTTTAAAATAGGGCAGCTAAATATGCAGGTTTAATCACAATTATAGGTGTAACCTTGTAGGCCTACATCTGAAGAGCAGGTAGCAGGTACCGATCCTCAGATCGTTCTAATAGTTACTAGGCTTGCTTATCCTGATATCACTTACTAAATTTTCACCTGTCAGTCGTTCTCTTTTCTTATATAATTCCTTCATCCATCTACACTTCTGGATTTCCGTACGTGATTGCAAAGCCACGCAAAGAGATAAATAACAGCTGGCATATTCATCAGCCGTGGTCGGAAGTCTGAGAGTGACAAATATTGTGCAATATCGATTCGCTGACTGGAGCAGTATATTGTACAATATTGTTGAGTCTAGGGAACTTTTCAAATGTGTCCGAGCGAAAGATGATTTGCGGGCGAAACCGTAATCGAATATTCGGCTCCTCTTATAGTTGTGGCCGATACCGAAAATTACGTAATTAAGTTAAAATTTCGGTAATTTTACGTTATACCACAAATCGCTAGTTTCAACACATTTTGCGAGGCGTACAGGTATCGACGGTATCTTTAATAAAGAACTTCCAAACCGGGTTCTTTTCTCCTCGTTGTAACATTTTATACCTAAAAAAAAAGTAGGTTAGAGAATAAGTAAACTGAGCTCGATACGGTGGAGTCTCGATATTTCGATACTCGGAATTACGAGTTCCCATAAATCCGACCGTCATAAAACAAAAATCGCGGGTACTACATACCATCTTTACCGAAAAAACACACTCCATTATATCAGGAAGTAAATTGTGCAAAATACCTTGTAGGCTGCCTATATAAATGTCTATTTAAACACATCGTTTAAAAAATGTTCATATTTTTTGACACATGTTCTTTTCTAGGTCGATTTACTGCGTTTTCGGTCCTGGTCACCTCGAATTAACGAAACTGTATTGTATAGCTACTACAAAAAGTCCCACATTCCTGCATATATTCTTGTAAAAAGATACTCTTTAGGTACACAACAAATATGCCAAGTAGATACTACTAAATGCTAAAGCCTGGAAATTGTCACAAAACAAAATTCGCAAAAAGTTTGTTTCCATAAATAGCCTTTACAATAATTGTTTTTTTCATGGAAGCGCTAGCTTTATATTGCCATCATTTCCGTTTCTACAATCGACAAACAACTGTACACATCTCCGTTTTGTCATTGCAATTACATAATGCATATATCAGTGATGCAGGAAGTATTTCGACAGACGTCACAGTTTCGACGAACAGTATGATGTTTGAAACTTCATGGCAGATTAAAATTGTGCCGGAACCGGGACTCGAACCTGGGACATTTGCCTTTCGCGGGCAAGCGCTCTACCGACTGAGCTATCCAGGCACGACTCATGATGCCGCCTCACAACTTTACTTCCGCCAGTACCTCACCTCCTACTTTCCAAACTTCACAGAAGCTCTCCTGCGAACCTTGCAAGACTAGCACTCCTGGAAGAAAGGATATGGTGGAGATATGGCTTAGCCACAGCCTAAGGGATGCTTCCAGAATGAAACTTTCACTCTGCAGCGGAGTGTGCGCTGATATGAAACTTCCTGGCAGATTAAAAGGTCCCAGGTTCGAGTCCCGGTTCCGGCACGCAATTTTAATCTGCCAGGAATTTCATATCAGCGCACACTCCGCTGCAGAGTGAAAGTTTCATTCTGGAGTATGATGTTTGTCAGTGTAATATACGAAACTCAACAGGAAAAGCAGTGTAACACATGATCATGTTACCTAAACCCATATTAGTTACTAAAGCTCCTTGTTATCAGGAAAACATTGATAAAACTTTTCAGACTAACAGTATGATAATTTGTTCCATTAACTACTATAATGAATAAGTTAAATTATTACTAACAAAGCATGAGAATGTCGTTATAAGATACGATTGTGTTATATCGTGATTAACAACAAAATACAATTTTTGCGCGTGAGAAAAGACTCTGTAGTTAAACAGCATGCCAACTGGGGTAAAGCGTTATTGTTGACTGAATCCATCTCGAACGCGACCCGGCTTCATCGGTATGTTCACGATACTAGTTAAGGCCAAGCTGAATATTTGGCTGATTTTCGGTCGGTCCTTAGTAGCATGGGGGAGAGGTGGAATGTGTGCTTATCTTTGCACATGTGGAGTAATATCGATGACGCGTCGATGATCCATAGAAGGTTGTGTGGCCTTTATTGTAGCAGGAGTGGTTACGATGTGTGTCGGGGTGACCTTGGCGCGGAGTGCGCGAAGCCGGACAAGGCGGCTGCAGGCTGCAGCTGCAGTCGCCGCCTATCGACCGCAGTGCCGCTCTCCCATCTCTAGCCGGGATCCGACGGCTCAATCGCTATCTTTTCCTTCAAACTCTGTGGCGCCTCTTACACTTTTTGTAACACCAGTCACAAGCCTCGCTAAACAAGCACACTGTCTACGACGGCTTTGAAACATTCTGTCAGGGAAAACCCTGGCAGATTAAAATCGTTTGCCGCACTGGGACTCGAACCCGGTACCTTTGTATTTCGCGCTCTACCGACTAAGCTACCATGGCACCCCTCACGGCCAGTTCTGCATTCTTATTCTGCCAGTACCTCGCCTCGGTCGGTTAGAGCACTTGCCTACGAAAGGCAAAGGTCCTGGGTTCGATCCCGGTCCGGCACACAGTTTTAATCTGCAGAAAGTTTAGTATCAGCAGTCCGTTGCAGCGTGAAATTATTCAAGAGTGAACTTGTTTACCCCTCGTATATGTTCTGTACCACTAGTTTAACTGGAGGTTCTATTGGCTACCAGATTGGACTTGTATTGTGGATCCTACCAGAGAAAAAAATCGCACTGACTTGTTTTACGGCCCACTTTAGATTTGTTTTTATAAGTTTTTGCAAACATTTTGGACAAAAATATTAATTTTTTATTATTTAGATTATTAAGTGTCTGAAACCCTTTAAAGAAAAAAATCGGTAGTGGTGGGTTTCGAACCACTGACCTTCAGCACCACAGTCCAACGCATTGCCTACTACGCTACAGATAACAGTTGGAAGTTGCATTCTTTAATTTAATACTATTGATGGCCGTTGTTAACTGATGCTAATATGGCATTTGTAGACATTAGATTGTCATTTATCGTACGAAGAAGGACGTTTCTTTGTTAATTCTTCAGTGCGCCATTGCTTTGAAATGACAACGTCTTAGTTACAATAAGAAAATCATCAAATACGCAGCGCAAGATGGCGTATGCCAGAGAGAGTTCTGGGCGAGGAATGTCACATGACATCTGAGTATGGCTGTTTTTCGTTAATTCAATGGAGGGTGTCAAAACTCCGTTATTTTTGCAAATATCTCTCAAACGATACGAGATATGAAAGAAACATAAGGGAACAAAGTTGTAGAGAATTTTATCCTCTAGAAATTCGGTTATTCAATTTTCGTGTCAGGTGAACGGTTAAGCCGTTATTTTCATTTAAATTTCGAGCTGTCAAAAGACGATCGCAAAGGCCCACTTTCAGTGTTACTACCGTAACCTAAAGTGGGCCAATAACGTACTAGCTTGGCCCCATAACCAGTCGCCCTTTGACTCCCGGTGCCTATATTCTTCTCCAGCTTGTCCCATCGTACTCATACTGTCTGATCCCGTTCAAAATGTTCAAATGTTTGTAAATCTTATGGGACTTAACTACGGGGTCATCAGTCCCTAAACTTACAAACTACTTACGAACTAGGAGGGCACAAATATCCATGCCCGAGGGGGGATTTGAACCCCCGACCGTAGTGGCCGTGCAGACCGTGACTGAAGCGCCTCAGTCTCCTCGGCCACCGCGGCCGGCCCTGATCCCGTCATTCCGTGCCTACCGTGATCGTCCTCTCGATCTATTCGCTCTGATGTCTTCATTTTGTCCCCCTATTGATCTGACCTCGACACACTTAATGCCAATTCCATTTCATCTCCTCTTTTCAATCTTTGCTAAAATATTCAGCGATTTGTGAAACCCGCGCAATTGGTGATTTTCAGTTTTATCCAGCCTTCACTGGTATAAAGCGTGAGCTTTGTTTCTATCGTGTGGCGCTGTCTCCAGATCTGTCATGCATCTCCCCAGGGGACCCACAGCTCTTTCATGGTTACGTGTATGGCCCACGAAGCACTGAATCCTTTTTTCGTGTTTTCCCAGGATGCACTACCTCTGCTACTTCCCCTCCTTCCCGTCGTAATTCCTCCCCGCTCCCCACTTATTTCCCCTCTCTAGGTGTTTCCCTTTAAGTCGTCCGGATATTCCTATTGTTTTGATTATGATCATGTGATTTTGCTTTCTTTGCTGTTTCCCCGGTTTTTGGCCCCGTTTGCGTCTCCTCGTAGTTTGACCACCGTTACTAAGTTTGTTAGTGTGAGCCATTTGGGAAAAACTCCCTATTAAGTCCCTACCGATCCTCATCCCTTCCTTTTCGCCTGCCCCCCACTAGGACACCAGCACGTGTAGCCAGTCCGGGAATGTGTGTGTGTGTGTGTGTGTGTGTGTGTGTGTGTGTGTGTGTGGGTGGATGGGGAGGGGGGGTCAGTTTGTACACTTCTGGCTGAGTGCCCGTGGGGAGAGCCAACACTACCTATACTCCATTCACCGAAACGAGAGACGTACTGTAAACACAGCAAGACGCATGGCCACAGCGCTGCCGTCGAGGGGTGTACAAGGCAAGGGCGCTCAGTCAGCGTGGCTGTCTCCATTGCTGGTATGAGCTCGTTAGTGCGTGTTGGACAGCGGCAATTTCAGGATCTCTTAAGTTCATCTTTAACGACACTTGAAAGACTAGTTTGAACCTTCGAGAAGTGGTTTTAAGATGTTCTTCCTCGGCTTGCAGTTAATGTTATTGGCAAAGCGCCGTACCATTATCGTAGAAAATAAAAAGTTCCCAGTGCGAATTCCAATAACCACGAAATATCAGAGTGGCTAAAATCTAAAAATCTTGATTTTGAAGAAGGTATGTTGCAGAAATAACATTTGAGATATATTTCAAAATTACAGAACAGCGCACAACGAATACGCGATAGATGAAATGGCGAAGAATGCTGGGAAAACTGTTCTTAGAATTCCTCCGTACCGCTGTGAATTAAACGCCATCGAGTAAGTGTGGGCCAGAATCAAAGACTATGTTGCAGCGAAAGACAAAATATACAAAATGTCGGAACTTAAAGAACTGCAAGAAGAAGCAGTAAAAACAGTGACTGCAGAAGTTTGGAACAAGTGCGTCCTCCGTGTCGTATTTTTAGTTAAAAGTCAAATGTGGAAATTGTGGAGGAGAAGAGAGAGGAGCGGTTTGAAAAGTCACGTTTGACAGAATGAACCTTGTTTCGCCGTCCTTTACCATTATTATTACTGGTAATATTATTATTCAAATGTTCAAATGTCTGTAAATCTATCGTACCAAACTGCGTGGTCATCAGTCCGTAGCTTACAAACTACTTAAACCTAGGTAAACAAACCTATGGACAAACACACACACCCATGCCCCAGGGAGGACTCGAACCTCCATGGCGAGCAACCGCGCGCTCCGCAGCGAGGTGCTTTAGACCGCTCGGCTACTCCACCGCGGCGGTAATGTTATTAAAAATTGTGTATGAATGGAGCGTATGGTTAGCAACCTGAATGAAAACAAATCTGTTTTGACAGAATGAACTCCGTTTCATCGTACTTTTAACATTATTGCAACTGGCTTTGAATCTTCCATGTCGTGCGTTATTTCGTTACATTAAGGTTTCTCAGGGTCTGCTATGACGTCAGCTCGGCAGCCAGCCGACGACACCAGCTGCAAAGCGTGCGCCAAGGATTTTGTACACCCCTTCGTATCAAGTGAACACGGAATGCTTTTTCTAGAAACAATCTTAGTCGCTCACGTGACACTGTTTACGTTTCGTCCCAGCTCTCGGTGAATGGACTATAGAGACAAGGCCTCATAACGGCCCGTGCTACGTCATACTGACCAGGCCGCGGCCGCCAGCTTACTGGCTGACCGCTACGAGGCAGTGGGCGTGCTCCATCGACCAGCCATTCAGCTGGTGGCCGCGACCTGGTCAGTGTGACACAGCAAGGGCTGTTGTGAGGCCTTGTCTCTAGGTGGTGTTGGGAAAGCTCCTTCGGAGACGATGGTAAGAAAGCGGACGTTTCACACATGAACGCGTTAAGTTGCAAAAATGGTCGTTTTATGGCCGTCTCTGCAGGCAGGAATAGTTCATTCAATGCGCCACCTCGGACCCCTCGGGAGGAAGATCAGGCTCATCGGCTCGGGGTGAAACCTTTTCCGTACAACCTGGTCTGCACCAGAACAAACGGAGGTAAATTCACCACCACCATAGTTTTTAGAGGAAAATATAGATAAGTTCGGCGAAGTCGACTACATAAGCTGCAGTCTGGTTCTCTGCTCATATAAACTGTTTCTGCCGCTCAATCTATAGTTCTGTGCTCCTGTGGCCGTCTTGCCGACATTCCTATGTCCATAATCCCTCACCATTTCTTAAATATGGTTCAGGGAGGGTTTTTTCAGCCTGACCTCCTCCTTTAAGCTGATGAGGGACTCCGGGCCAATCTGGAACGGCGAGGTGTCCATTTCGTTCGCCGCTTTCAGAGGATAATCATATTGATGCCAGCGACCTTATCTCTGCGTTTCTGGGGGATACACTCCCAGAGAAGGTGATGGTAATGATTTACCGGTGCGATGTGAAGCCATACATCGCTCTTCCCATGTGATGTTTTCGGTCTTAAGTGGGGAACTATGAACTCGGCGGCCATAAAGACCATCAGCAATAAATCATAGAAAGGGAGTGGTAACTACGAGGGGGGAACAGGAATATATGTTTCCCCTGTCGACTGTGGGCAGAGTTGTGTGTTAAAGGGGGGAAAATAGAATGAGACATTAAAGGTAAGACATCTTTCTTTCTACATAATTTCCAAGTACACTGAGACATTTGTCATACCGCTTTATAAGCTTCAAAAAACCGTCCAGGAAAATATCAGGGCGTTGGCATACGAAAAAAGCGTTGAACGGCTACGGGCGAAAGACGACACAGCAGGTGAACGCCCACGTGCAAGACACCAATACATCATTGGGTAGAGGTCGGCCATGAATATGGCAATGAAACATGGGTCCATCATGCCTTCCTCCGACCTTCGAACTGACTTAAGTTATCGGGAGACCTACAGTTTAACGTGGGTTCCGAACTACGGTACTACTCGGTATTTTTCACATGCGCAATACTGCCAGAGGTGAAAGAAGTGGAAAGTGACAAATAAAAATCCTAGGACCTGGCGGGGATCGAACCCAGGACCTTTGGATTTGTAGTCTGGCACTCTACCACTGTGCAACCAAGGCGCACTCTTAGAGATTCTAAGAATGCGATACCCATATGGTCTTCTTGTGAGACGCTCAGTGTAGCGGTGTATGGGCAGGGACGAGCGCTCCCCGACCTCGGCACCCAGATGGGCAGTCACCACGGCAGACACGCAGCTGTTGGCAACGCTGCTACGGGGGCCTCGACCGCGAGGCTGCACACTCGCCATTCTGTAGTGGCGTGCGCGGCCTCAGCTCCCTGTGCATGCTCTGGGGCAAGTGCATTGACTCTGCTGAGCGTAACGGTTCCTCGACCCACTCGTCCCCAGTTGTCTATGTTCGGGAGCGGATTTCCTTTTCCGACATTAGTCTGCCACCGAGGGCAAACTCCCGCAAACTTTGGTCGGAACTTAGGGATTCGAAGTATTAACCCGTTCACTTTAAAAATTGCCGACGGCAAAACGCGGAACTAAAGTTCATTTACCGCCAGATGCGGCCGAAAGCGTCCGACAATACTCGACATTACACGATCGACGCACGTGTCTCGGCATTGTACAGTCACGTTATTGTCGTAGTGCAGCTGATTCTTGGCGTCTGCTGAAACGGATCGGCATCGCGCAAATATATGTAATCGAAGATTGCGATCAGATGGAAAAGTTCTAATATTTTTTGTTAAATTCTGTCGAGAAGAAAAACGGAAAGGAATTGCCAGTACCGCTAGAAAGAGTTATGAAGAGAGTAGCAGTAGGAAAGAGTTTACGGATAGTGCGTGATGTTGTGGACGATGTTAAGAAGGTTGATTGGTTTAAATGTGTTATTTTTTTAGTCGTCGTCCTTTTCACATTATTATAAACATTGTATAAACCTTCTGTCACTAAGTCTCATTTTTTGCTCTTGTCGTTATTTATTTGGAATCCTCGTGTAATTTTAATTATCTTATGTATTTAATTGAATTTCTTCAATTTATTATTATTTGTTGATTATGATGATGATGACGCTTAAACCTGTTAACCGAATATAAACAGTTATGTCATCTCGAAATACTAGAGCACGGCATGAGATTTAAACTTTTGCACCTTGCTATACACTACTCCATACCAACTAATATGATATTTGATCTTTATTACAGATCTAGATTACAAGTGAAATTACGAAACTGTTTTTTCGGCATTTACTCGTAAAGAGGTACTTCGCTTTGTGCAAAATTCCGAAAGCTTTTATCTTGATTACCTACTCATAAAAGACTTCTCCCCAGAGTTATTGACCATCCAACACTAGAGTTTAAAAACATCGATCCTGCGAGTGGAGTCCTTTTTAGTTATTAGACTGTAGAATAATGTATTAACAGGAAATGTGTTTTTATCACCTACACGCCCAAGTTATTACATCGCAAAACAATAGTTTCATTTTAAAGTTGTTAGATTTTCTCCAGAAGAATGTTTTAATAGTGAATATACTGTTAATCAAAATGTTTCAAATGTTTGTAGAGCTTGTGGGACTTAACTACGGACTCATCAAACTACTTATGAACTAGCTAAAACTAAGGACGGCACAAATATCCATGCCCGAGGGGGGGATTCGAACCCCCGACCGTAGTGGCCGTGCAGACCGTGACTGACGCGCCGCAGTCCCCTCGGCCACCGCGGCCGGCATACTGTTAATACAGGATAATACTTACAACGACGAAAAGGGCAACCAACCACATTTGATTATGTCATTTCTTTGCTAAAACGCTGCTGCATTGTTTGACCGCAAAGCAATAGTTTGATGTTCTTATTGTTCATTTCTCAAAAGAGATAGATTGGCTGGCTAGTACTTACCTTCTTGCTGTACCGCCGATAGTTACACACAAAGAGAAAAGGACGAAAATAAAACAAGGTTTCGGAACTGTGTTCCTTCTTCACGTAAGAGAGAAGGGAAAAAAAGGGGAAGGTAATTCATTACCTAGGTCATGAATATGGTGTTAGAGGATTGTCGTGAATTACCTTCACCTTCCTTTCCAATTCCTTTTTTCTTCTCCCCCCCCCCCCCCCCCCCTTTCTCTCTTACCTGAAGAAGGAACAAAGTTCCGAAAGCTTGTTTTTATTTTCGTCATTTTTTATGTGTGTAACTATCGGCGGCACAGCAAAAAGGTAAGTACTGACCAGCCAATCTATCGCTTTTGAAAAATAATTTGTCATCTCTTTGGAGAATTTCCATCATTGTTCGATTATTGTTCATTTCGATTATTTTCTGTAGACGAATGGGTTAACAAAATGTTCAACTGTTTGTCAAGCTTATGGGACTTAACTACGGGGTCATCAGTCCCTAAACTTACAAACTACTTATGAACTACTTACGAACTAGGACGGCACAAATATCCATGCCCGAGGGGGGATTCGAACCCCCGACCGTAGTGGCCGTGCTGACCGTGACTGGAGCGCCTCAGTCACCTCGGCCACCGCGGCCGGCAATGGGTTAACAGAATGTACATCTGCTGCACATACACCAAGCTCAGTTCAGTAACTGTTACATTCTAATTGAACCAGTTATACCACTCGCGCGTCATAGCAATAGCAGAAAAGTTCCACAGTTCGCACCGACCTCAGATAAAACGGAAATTTTAAAGTGAACGGGTAATACCTTTAATTTAGGCCTACCTTCGGGATAACAGTCTACTGTTCCAGTACAAAACTGTAAAATGTATCTTTTGTTGGTTGATGGCCGGTAATAAGTTATTTGTAATAAGTTATTTCGTCCCACTGTTATTTAGAAGGGTCTGATTTTATGCACTGTTTCTTATTATATTTTATCGATATTCTTTGCGTGTTACTATTTTATCTATATCGACTAATTTACACACATCACCTGTCAACGCATTTTATGTTATGTTACGGTCCCTTATCACTTCAAATAGAGCTTAAAAATATTTGCTCTTTTTAATTTATCGCTAACAGTCGTAATTTGTTATTTTCTTCTTCTTATACGCGTATTTAAATTACTGTCTTTTCTTCTAATATTTTATGGTATTTGTCAAGGGTATTTGTGCTCCCTCTCCCCATCATGATACCTAGTTATCGATAATAGCAATGCCGACAACAGTGGCCGTTTACCTTTTATTAAGATCACTTGCGCCTACTTTGCTGCATAAAGTAAAATTAATAATCGTAATATTATTGCTGGGTTAAGACCAGTGTTTTGCCTGATACCCTGAATCGATGGTGAGATTAATTGGACAAGCAACTGGGAACAAACATTGAGAGGAAGCAAAAACTTTGAAACAATTTAATGTGTTACATTAGCTAATGCTAACTGAAGTTTGGAGTCTGCTGAACACGAAACGAATCGCAACGACGAAACAAGTCTTGAAGGGGGGAAATACAAGCAAGCAACTACCTAAATACAGTAAAGAAGAAACTTAACACTACGTTTATTTGGAATTAATGCTTTGTAATTGTAGTGTTTGGATCAAGTGCAAACACAAAAAGGTAATAGAAGCGATAGTTACTGATGTAGGGGGAGGATTGATACACTACGAAAGGTTAGATGCCGAAATAAAGCACCTTAGATTAACATCTCTCGACAAAGAACAATTTCAAATGGAGAGAGCATAATTCAAAGAAAAAATGTCAGAAAATAGAGGGGCCAGAGTTTCAAACACGCCACCGAAAGTGACAAATCAAATGAGGCAGTTAACGCAAATATCATGGATAGCGAGAGGACAGAAGGGTTTCGGTAATACGAGGCACCTTTAGTGAATGTGGTGGACACGATTATGATGATTATATTGTGGTGGTGACGCATTGTTCTCATTACTCAGTGAAAATTAGTACGCACCTTGAGGAGAGTCGAATTACATCCAGCGAATTAGTTCACCAGTGTGTTAGAGAACGCTGACCACTATTAGAGATGTGGTAAAAGATGGAGGTTCATCTGTGTCTCATTGAACAGTCGGCGTAAGCATGCATTTGGAGTGAAGTAGGGAAACACGGAACGTCTAGGGTGTCGGATTTGGTGTCATTCCTCCAGAATGTTGTCGAGGGTCTTTGCTAGAATAACACCCCTTGGATGAAAGTGGAGGCTGAGTAGTATAATAGAATGCGCCTGCAGTGTGCTTTTTTAATTATTATTATTATTATTATTATTATTATTATTATTACTACAAAAGTCGCACCACCTATCTTGAAGAATAACAAATGTGTATCATCCCGGTATCTTATCTACCCACTTTGCAATATTTTCCCCCTCACTTCTCTTTTTAGTCTCTGTTTCAGTAGCTGCTGCTTCGGGCTTATACTGCTCTAGACCTTCACGCAGCATTTGCAATTCTAGCAACAGCTGTCGCACATTTGGTAGTCTGACTCCAGACAAAGCAGCAGTCTGCTTTGTTCACTTATCACACGCGCGATCGCAGTCTTGACAATGCAGGCGAAGACATGGACCACATACCAAGCAGGTGCCCTGGAGAAGATTGTCCTGCCTTAAGTTGGCTTATATTTAGACTATGCAGTTGAGACTTAACCTCTGTCGAAGCCGTGTTTACCATCCTGCGACTTACCCTGTCTTGACCGCGTACTATTGACTGCTTAGTATCGACCTCATCTTCCTTTATATAACGGGTCGCATTACTAACGCGTGTGCCTTCACACAGAATTAGGTAGCATTTACCATTGAATCCTCCCTTTCCTGCTCCATATGGGTGAGATAGCTAAGGCAGATCACATGTATACAAAACGCATTAATATATCGAAGTAAATTTTGTACCAAGTTAAAGGGAACAGTGTGACCAATTTTCTTACTAAAGCAAGTACGGTTATAGCTGCCGAATGACTGACACCGAATAGAATTCTATAGTCGGACTCGAAGGACGTTCGAAAAGCACTTGAACGACATACTCTGTCTGTTCAGTGCAGAATTGACCTAGGAATTACTATTACATCAGACTTAAACTGGAAAGAAAACGTAGATAATGTCGTAGGAAAGGCGAACCAGAGACTGCGTTTTATTGGCAGAACACTCAAAAGAAGCGACATAACTATTAAAGAGACTACATACACTAAGATTGTCCGTCCTCATTTGGAGTATCGCTGCCCAATGTGGGATCCTTATCAGGTGGGTTTGACGGAAGCCATTGATAGAGTCCAAAGAAGGTTAGCTCGTTTCGTATTGTCACGATACCGGGGAGTCAGCGTTACGGAAATGATACAGGATTTGGGATGGGAATCATTACAACAACGGCGCTTATCGCTGCGGTGTGGGCTACTTACGAAACTACAATCGCCAACATTCTCCTCCGAATTCGAAAAATATTGTTGACTCGCACCAACATAGGTAAAAATGATAGAATAAAATACGAGAAATCAAAGCTCGAACGGAGAGATTGAGATGTTCTTTCTTCTCGCGCGCTATTAGAGAATGGAATAGTAGATGAATAGTATGAAGGTGGTTCGATGAACACTCTGTTAGGCACTTATATGTGATTTGCAGAGGGGTGTAAATGTAGACCACTAGACGTTATGATGGGCGCGGCGGAGTGGCCGAACGCATTGAGGCGCTATGCTCAGATGAGCGAGGCCGTTCCCCGTCGTTAAGTAGCCTACAACAAATAATTAGGCTACCTAACGACTTTGTAAATGTAAAAGGTACGTAAATGTGATACTCGTATATCTAGGCCTAATTTGCACTAACTGAAATAGTTATATCGTCAGATAACCTAAGTAAAATTAAAAACGAATGAACCTACAAAAAACATTTTAGAAGTACCTGGAAAGACTACTGTACAGTAACTATAATTTTTCAGAACAAAAAATAAACCACCCCACTGTCCTGAAACATTGTTTGGGAAAAATTAAAAATCAGGTGTCTTCCATAAGGCGGAAAATCCTCACCATTTATCCAAGCAAGCACGGAAGAAAGAACAGCAACATCAAAAGATGATGGTATGTTGGACGAGTGTCCACCACATTCGTAAAATAGAGATCCTTGTTGCTTGTATTAAAGACAGCATGAATTTCGCCAAATTGAAGCTGAGAAACTAAACCACTGGTGTGTCCTCTGCAAGGCTGCTGCAAGTGACGACATATGAACGATGAACACGGGGCTGGTTGCTTCGCATATATAGTACCTCCATGAAGCCTTCTGCAAACTGCTTGATGGTATCACTTCCGGTGGCCGCTGCGAGGGCTTTCCGTAATTGGAGTGTGGTCGTAATCGTATTATGCTCCGTGTAGTGCGCAATAACAAACAGCTGGCATCGTTGCGCATCCTATTACTGGATCCGAATAACAAGGTGATTGACAGCTATCATAGCTTTTCAGACTGCAGTACGTGCCATGAAACCTTTCAGACTCAGAATAGACTCCACTTTTAAACTGTTTTCGTGTTCTGTTAGGATATAAATCATACATTATTATGGAAAATGTAATAAACTTTTTTCATGCAATATTTCGGCAGGTACAGTAAACGCGGTGGTTTTAAATGAAACCACCACCATTAAACGTCATTACTTTCCAGGATAGTGCACGAAATAGTTCTTTCGTGCTGATAAAAATAAGTTAGAGATCAGTCGGGCCCGGTGGTCGTGGGATAAAGTGCTCGACTGGAAACTGAAGGGTCGCGGGTTCAAATCCCGGTCGGACCTCGGATTTTTTTCAGTCTGCGTTTTAACCCATCCTTCACCTCTCAACGATGTGAGGAGTCGTCAGAAACGGATTCCACGTTAAGCTGTAGGCCCCCTTTCTCCGGTTGCATAACTGGGGATGGCTAGGGACACGCAAGTCGTCGAAGTGGCGTCCAATTGAACTTGCACCAGGCCAATGAGCCACACGAAATTATAATTTCGAGGTGAGTCAATTGTTGATACTAATGTAACACAGTTGTCTTTCCATTTTATACATGCAATCCCATCAGAACGAACTGACTCATCACTTTCTCCTCTTCGCAACTGTTTGTACGGTTTCAGAGAAGGTAGTCCTTTTCTTTGTGTATTCTAATAGTAGCAGAGGCTAGGATTCCATCAAGTTTTAATTTCTGCAAAAGTGGAACACTAGTAAAAAATTATCAAAATATGTTATATCTTTACCTTATAAGCTTCACACATCAAGGAATTGCTTATAAAAGACACGCCAGGACTTCCTCATCCTTTAATCGCCAGAAACATGTTTCGGATTCCACATTAAACTGTAGGTTCTTTCCCCAGTTCGATAACTTGGATAGGTCAGGACACGCAAGTCACCGAAATGGCCTCCAGTTAAACGACTTGACCAGGTCACTGAGCCACGCGAAATTATAATAATTATTTACTGTTTTCATTCGAACAAATAGAATACAAAAAGTTTATAACATTACGTCTTGTTGTTCTGGGGCAGTTACACAATTTTAGAAAACATTATGTACAAACATAATGTGTCACATGATGTTCTCATTAGGTACCAATGGTATTACAAGAACATCTTAAGAATGCCAGCTATAGTATGCTTATTTTATTTTCGTGATTTTTCTGTAATTCATAGAAACTTGTGTATAAGGAAAGCTTTTCAGTGCCCAAAGGCTGAGTATTGAACTACATGACGTTTAGTGGCTTTTCTGCTAGACGTAAAACAAAAAATTACGCCAGCATTGTGCTTTAAGGTTATGATCATTTTATTTTAGCATTCCGACATTTATGGCGTATTTCTGTTTCTTGCTCGCTTGAAAAGTAGTTAAATCGTGTCCTCTCGTGGCAATGTCATAAGGCGTTATAGTAGGGTCGCTATTACTTGGTTGTCATAACATGGGATGCACAAAAAAGGATTCCGGCGTTGAACATGTACAGACACAATACGTTCATTATTCCTCCTCCGATATTCTAATTTACTCGTGTTAGCAATGTAGTAAATTCCTGTGTGTTGCAATAATAATTGACACTTTTTGTTGTTAACAATAAAAATAAACCCATAATACATAGTGTGCCTGAACAATCTTGCAGAGCAAAAAATTGGGTAGAACGAGATGGTACAGATGCCAAAGGTCGAGAGGAGCAAGATCCAAATCCCCATCTGGCAATGCATATTTATACGTTTTTCCGTAGTTTTAAAAATTATCTAAGTTGAATTCTGGGAAGTTTTCTTTGAGGAGATGACAGATTTCCTTCTCCATTCTTTCACTACCTGATTGTGCATCGTCTCTACTGACCTCACTATCGACCGTATGTTGATTCTTATCCCTCTTGGCTTCCTTTGATTTTTAATACTTTTTCGAACTATTCCGTGTATTAACGAAGTTTACCGAGCGGGTGAAGTATTTATTATTTCATAATGCAAAGCTCTGACTTAATCACTCAAAGCTTTCACACGGCTAATGCTGCCTTGACACATGTTCGCCGGCCGCGGTGGCCGAGCGGTCTGCGGCGCGTCAGTCACGTTATGCACGGCCACTACGGTCGTGGGTTCGAATCCCCCCTCGGGCATGGGTATTTGTGCCGTCCATAGTATTAGCTAGTTCGTAAGTGGTTTGCAAGTTTAGGGACTGACGACCCCGTAGTTAAGTCCCATAAGCTCTACAAACACATGTTCGTTTTTACTCTTAAGTAGGATGATATGTTACCTATTACTTTCACCAGTACTCTAAACGTTAACAGCCTGACAGAAAAATACAGGCTTGGATGTTTTGTTAGCCATGCGTGCCAGGGCGGGTTGCTAATATTCTTATATATAAAAAGGGAGAATTGATTTTTATGTTCCTTTTTTTCACGCTTATTAATATATTATACCAAATAAAATGGAAAATTTGTAAATGTTAATAGTATTAAGGTTGATATATTTCGTTTAAAAGGTTGTTCCGTCTTTGAATGAAGGTATTCGTAAAAGTTTCGATAAATTGTTTATTTTTTAGCTACGTTTGTTCATTGAGAATCCTGCTCAAATCTTTTCTCATGCGAGTAAGATTTTTTGAATTCCTTCAGAAAATTTTGGTATGACTTTTTCAACACTACATTATGCCATGTCTGTCGTTTTGTGTTTTTGTTCTTTCAGGATCTGTACATTTTTTACTTTATTTTCTTTTTTTAATAGGGCCTCGAACCTCCCCTCACAGCCCCTCCTTTCGCTCTCCAAATGTCGCCTTCGTCGGCGTGTTTTTATTTAAAAAAATCTTTCTTTTTTCTCATAATGGCATTAATTCTCTTCTTACTTGACGTTGGTCACCCATAACGAAAGTTTGATAAAAACAAATAATCCCTTCTTGGTTCGATTCAAAACTGAAAGTTTTTCTTATGAGTGCTTTCTTTATTCCACAGCTTAATTGCGTTGTCTCATATGTTCTCGGAATTCGTTTTAAATATTTACTCCGTTTGACCGATGCATATTTTTTTTCAGCCTCTGCCTCTTAACAGACTTCAGATGAGGTAAATGTCATTTACTTCAGTGGTTTGCAAAGTATGTACCGGTATGGAGAGTTGTGAGTCGGGATGATTGGGTGAGCTTTTTAAATATGGCATTGTTTTAAATCTCAATTCGTTATTGTTTCACTAGCTAATATTATCATTCTTGGGTCCTTTTCGCAGTATCCAATCGAAAACAGTAACTGGCTCTAAACGAACGACCAAATTCGGACAGTCACTGCAAGTTAAGTGGGCGCTGTTGTGGCGTGAGGGAGGGGTTCCATTGTGCGTTGGAAGTTGGTGTCTTGCCAGGGCGGAAAACGGTCCAAGGCCACAGCCGACGCGCATGCCACATGAGTGGGGATATCCCAGCAACAGCTGCTGTCGCTTCCTGCCGACACACACCCTGTTTACATGGGCTTCCAAAACCAGATTTCGTAAACCGATTTTCCATTTCTGCATTTGCTTGGTCATGTAAACACTCCAAAATCGATTCTGGAAATACACTTCTGTAAGGCGATTTTCCAGTGCCACAATCGATTTTTGTGCCCATGTAAACCGCAATCGGTTTTTGAAGCGTTCTTGGCTTGTCAGATGGTCTTTTCTTGTCAAGAATTTTCGGCACTAGCGGGAATCTGTGCTTTTAAATAAAGAGAAATAGCGAGTGTGGTAACTAAATCAGAAACTGAATCAGCCGGCCGCGGTGGCCGAGGTGACTGAGGCGCTTCAGTCACGGTCAGCACGGCCACTACGGTCGGGGGTTCGAATCCCCCCTCGGGCATGGATATTTGTGTCGTCCTAGTTCGTAAGTAGTTCATAAGTAGTTTGTAAGTTTAGGGACTGATGACCTCGTAGTTAAGTCCCATAAGCTATACAAACATTTGAACATTTTTTTGAAAAACCATTTACGAATTTTGGTTTTCGTCTTCCGGAAGATGTGCTGCATGTAAACGTACTGACAGATCGTCAGTATGGGGTCAAAATGTATAGGCCTATTTTAAAATTCTAAAACATTTGTTGCACCATACTAACAGAGAACTTTGTTATTTTTAAGTAAAATTTCTGTAAGACATGTATGAATCTATAGGAAGAATTGTAATATACACGCAGATGAAAAATGTCCGGATCGACATACTGAATGAGCAAACTGATCTAACAAGGAGAGCATCTGACATGTGGGTTACCATTTTCTATCAAATTTTTTATGTATTTACCATATTGAAAATAGACACTTGTTTCGGCTATTGTTTGAAAAAAAAAATCAAAATTAAAGTTGATGATGGAAAATAGCTTTTTCATTGCTACACATCGGAAGCGAAAGATCGCCTGAATATAAGCATTTTTTACTAATGTATATGACTTTAAAGTATTTAACGTTGTTCGTGATGTAGCTTCGGTACTTGTAAACATGAGCGACTTCCGAGCGTCTTCTCCGATCGAGCGGTCCAGCGCTTAGACTGGGAGTCCGTGGATCCAGGTTCGAAACCCCATCTTGGCAACTTTCTGTTAGAATAAATTGTAATGCCTGTTCTTGCCTTATTTTGAAGTAGAGCATCGGGAAGTGTGCTCAATATTCAATGAAATGTATTATCTGTTTACAGCTGTTTTATTATACACGGTGAAATAACAATAAAAAATAAGAAATAAATAAAATAAGAAACTTCTAAAGTATATTATTATGTAATTCCAATTTCTGGCCTTCTATTCGTCAGTGTTTTCACAGCTTCTAGGGTGAATTTAGCATGTAAGCAACCAATACAAATATTTCTCACGCGATGCACAACACACGAACGACACCTTGTCACAGTCACATGTTATCAAGAGATATCGTTCATGGAAAAATTACCTCATTTATAATGCTGAAGACTTCGCTTTCTTCTGTGAAAGAGTACTCGTAAAAGTACTCAAGCCCTCAAGAGACTTTTGGTGTCACGATAAGAAACCAAAAAATACACTTAAGGAGACACCACAGCAAGACTAATGAAATGATCGTATAGCACTTTCGTCCGAGAGATCCCAGACAGGATGTATATATAAAGAACAGTCTAGAGTGCAACAATTTTATTTTATTCAACTAGTTTCTGTCCTTCTTTTAGAGCATCTTAAGGAATTTTAACTCCATCGATGTCGTGGAGCTGGCAGGTAACTGGGAACCTTCCAGTTCGTCACTGACACAGGATTGTTCGGCCGCCGAAGTGCAAGTCTATTAACTTGACACCTTTGACACCTCTTGGGCGACTTGCGTGCCAATGATGAAGAAAACACACAACACCCAGTCCCCTGCCGGGAATCGAAATAGGGAACCCTGCGTGGCTGTCAGCGATTCTACCGTCTGAGCTACGGAGGCAGACCGAGGATAGGTACATTTCCTATAGTAGCATCTAGCGGTGGACCCATACTCCCCACACAATTTGCTTCCATACTTGAGGCTGGCGATTATTCCCTCAGTGTATTTAGCGAGCTATTGTTGTTTTACCAACGTCTCGGGGATAGATTTGAGCTGTAAAATGTACACTTTCATGGCTGAATGTTAAAATTATCAAAATATTGCAGGCTATTGTGTCGTTGTTGGATGGATTTATCATTGAAACCCAGCGATTCTTAACCATCTACGGTCAAGAGAGATCGTAGCTCCCTTGGATGTGCAAAACTCATACGGCGAAAATACTTCGGCCGTGTTTTGAATATTGAAGCACCATTGGCAGTAGACGATTGCCGTAGTCCCTTGTTGCACTCGCCCCATGGTGGAAGACACAGTTTAAACACTGGTAACCAGCTGTCGTTCAGTTTCTCGCCCTTCCCCTTCCTAATAAAATTCGTTGCGTGTTGCAACAATTTCTATGACCTCTTTGTAACAGCTTTTGTGGTTACCAGTACCGCAGTTTTATCCAATGGAATAGCTACATCTACATAAATACTTCGCAATCCAAGGAAGGTGCATGGCGGAGGGTACTCATTACCACTACTAGTTATTTGCTTTCCTGTTCTACTCCCATATAGAGCGAGGGAAAAACGAATGCTTGTATGCATCCATACGAGCCATAATCTTTCTGATCTTTGTGGTCTTTACGCGAAATATGGGTTGGCGGCAGTAGAATCTTTGTGCAGTCCGTTTCACATTCCGGCCCTCTAAATTTCTTCAACAGTGTTACTCGAAAAGAACGTCGCCTTACCTCCAGCGATTCACATCCGAGGATTTCATTTCAGTAACACTCGCGTATTGATCAAATCTACCAGTACAAACCTAGCCGCCCGCCTCTGAATATGATGGTCTCCCGGTTGTAAAGCGTGTACCGGAACATCTGATTTGTCACTATCCCCTTCTACAATTGTCTTCGTGCTCTTGTAATCATTTATGACTCTTCTTCTGTTACCTACGTACATGCCCCCACAACTATACGGAATCCAGTAAATGTCTGCTATTTCTAGCGGCATCCAATCATCCTTCGCCAATTTGGGTGATCCGTATCTTCTGAGTAGATTTGTATATTACGGCGATGCTCCTAGTCAATATTTTTCAGGTGTGGTCGGTAGCGTCCTTAATGAAAAGCAATGAAACTTTAGATTTCACTGCAGTTTTTACATCGCTATGGTTTCTACGCGGCGGTCGGGGTCAAACACCCAGTCTTCAGCAGTGCATCAGTCAGGTGTTCGTGTTAAGTAGCTCTGGTTCGCAGATGCTCCTTACATCCAAGCGCACGTACCGTTGTCTACAGCGGGACCTGAACCATCATCCGTAACAAACCCGAGGCATCATAAAGACGTTGGAGGATAGTGCAAAATATTTCATAAAAGACGTTCCCGACCTCATATAAAAAAATCTTGACGAAACGGAACTTCGCCGTAATATACAAACTTACCCGGAAGATACAAGATAGCGTAAAATTGACGAAGGAGCTCGCAAGCCGCTGGAAAAAGCAGAAATTTCGGAGATTCGTTGCAGTTCTGTAGACGTGTTAAAAACTATAGAAATGAAAAGAGCATTAGGGAAACTAAAAGGTGGCAGATTGGTAGACGATAGACCAGCTGTTGCGGAGCATGCATGGTATTCAGTTTGGAATAATAGTTTTATATGAGTCAGTGGCCTGGACCCACTTCGGCGACTTGCGTGTCCCTAATCTAACCCTTTATCCAACCGGGGAAAGGGGGCCTACAGCTTAACGTGGGATCGGAACCACGTGTCGTTCCTGGCGATTCTTCACATCGTTGAGAGGTGAATGCTGGTTTAAAACGCAGACTGAAAGAATCCGAGGTCCGACCGGGTTTCGAGCCCAGGACCTTTCGGCTTCAATTCGAGCGTTTTACCCCGAGACCGCCGATAAAACTCGGTTTCTGGCAGCCACGGGTGGATATCATAAGAGGCTATACAGCGAGTCCAAAAATTGAAATAGGAAGGAGGGTGTTTCTGGTGCTGAAGAAGTGTACCAGTGGTCAACAAGGAGTGATAACAAGCGCGCATGACAGCAATTGACAATGGCGGACGACGCCCCAATAGTCGACACACTGGCGTCGAGCTTCTTCTCGGGAGCACGCGGGAACGTAATTTGACTGCAGTGAGTAGCTAACCAGCGTGTTTGTTACTCATTGAAAGACTTGCGCCAGGCCAATGAGCCACACGAAATTGTTACTCAGTGATCCAAGCTACGATCACCCTTGAAAATGTCCCCAGCAGATGTGGACGAAACCTTGGGTTTCGATACTAAATGCAATCACCGTCTCTATTGACCACGCTGTCGACGGGACGTTAAACCCTAAAGCCCTTTCTATACGAGACGTGCAACACGCACAAGGAAGTCAGCGTTCAAACGGTACACATTTGTTGAGTCGCCTGCTTCACGCATCTACTTCGTTTGTTGTCAACTTACAGCAAATGAATCGCCACGTTAATATCACTTTTCGAAACTGTGTGATATATTGTGATGATTAAAACATTTGTGTTTTATACTGCCACTGTGAAACTATATTTGTTTTCGTGCAGTTCGTGCGTAACTACGTTGCTCACATGTGTTAACGTGCCGGCCACGATGGCCGAGGGGACTGAGGCGCTACAGTCACGTTCTGCACGGCCACTACGGTCGGGGGTTCGAATCCCCCTCGGGCATGGATATTTGTGCCGTCCTTAGTCTTAGTTAGTTCATAAGTAGTTTGTAAGTTTAGGGACTGATGACCCCGTAGTTAAGTCCCATAAGCTATACAAACATTTGAACATTTTTGTGTTAACGTCCTCGTTATAAAATGCGAATACATACTTCCAGCCCTTGCTGTTTGAGGCACCTATGTATATGATGAACAAGCTCAGGTGTCTATACATAGACCTTTAACTTTGATAAAGCATCAAATAATGCTCACCAAAAACAAATATTTCATCTGTTAGCTACAGCGTGTTTCAGGAAAAATAGCAAATATTTTAGAAGACGGCGATAAAGACGATTTGCGGTTAAAATTTCATATAATGTGTGTCCAATTTTTATAGGATATAGAGATACAGCTCTTTAGGCCCTACAACAAACTAATGTGGATATTTTGACTGATTCTTTTGTCGGTTCTTGGTAGATCACCATATCCCCTTATTTAAGTAACCGGTTTTCGGCGTAGTTTAAAGTCTGAATATGTCATAGTAAGCCGAAAACGTGGTAACTAATTGGAAATGAACGTGTAGAAGATACACAAAATTCTACTTTTAAGTAAGTGTGATGTACTACCAAGAACTGACGGATAAATCAGTGAAAATTTCTTGATTTACATTTGCTCTACCTTTGTATTTCATATTAACAGCTATATCTCTGTATTCAATAAAAATGTACACAGGTTATATTAAATATTTAATGCAATTCCTCTATAGTATCACCTCCTAAAATACTTACGACTGAGTCTAAAAACTACGTTGCTCTGAGCAGGAGACAAGTACACATTCTCAAGCAAATTCCCGACTTGGCTTCGTTTGTCAGCGAGTTCCCCATTCGGTCGTCTGCGCATGCGCGAAGCACTTCCATACGCGTCAGAATAGGATCCATCCTATACTGTCAACTAGCGATCGTAAGCTCTCACTTCCCGTGTAGAAAGGGCTTAAGATTCCTTACTTCTTTGCTTTCATCCAATCATGGCACAATAGCCCTGAATGTTTTTAGCAGCTGCACCATAGCGTGCTGTGGCATGATGAAGAGGCAGGCGGTGCGATGACGTGAGTTCCGGCTTCCCCAGGGCCTCAGCCAGGACAAGTCGTTCTTTGTGTGGGCGACTCGTGCTGCCCACAGAATACGCACTGCGCAGGCTCCGTCGTGTTGCCCCAGGCTCTGTCCCGTGCCCACTTAGCTTCATCACATACTAGCTGTAAACAAATCTAATATATAAAGCAGAGTGTCCGTATGTTTGTACGTGAAGCATACAAATCTGCAGTTTTGTTCCAATCTTTATAAAAATTTTGTACACGTAAGCTTCAATCCAAGAGGACGGTCGCCGTAAGTGTAAGAATAACATAAGATATATAGTTCACGAGATATGACGTCATAAACAATGAGATGCGCGAAAAACTGCTGCATTTTGCGACAATGCTGCTCATTTTCTCCTAAACCATTGGACCGATTTCAACCAAATTTGGTGCACACATTCCTTACCGTGAGGTAACAATTGCTACATGGTTAAGAATCACATACGGCACATGATTCAAAATATATTACGTCATAACCAATAGAAATCGCAAAAAATGCCGTATAATGAGGCGAGACTTTCGAAATACTGTATGAGAATGACAGTACTTAGCGACTTGCAACAAACTTTAAACATAATTTCAAACCTTTATTAAACTTTTTCTCGCTGGCAACCATAGTAAAATAATGAAAGGAAAAAAGTTTCTCGCTTACTACTTTTCCGCTGTTTATGTAGTATAACTACGGCTCTCTGTATGATACTACAATTTATAATTTGAACACTACACATTGTAGTGACAGGAAATTTTACAGACATTATACACATATTTATTTGAATGTAGCTTCTAAATTGTATCACATTCCGGCTCATGAGATATGAGCACATAAACCGTAACGTTCATGGAAAACCGCCCCATCAAGCATCATATTTTTATCTGCTACTTCTTTATAACTAACTCTGTTCGCAACGGATTTTGCCGACATACAGCACTTATACAAATGAATATGTAACTGCAAAATTAGACAGTTGTACAACACATAATTCAAAAAATATAAGACCGTATTTACTGTGATGGGTGAAAACCTGTCACATCATGCAATACGTTTTCCAGTCAGTTCAACGAATTTCCTGGAAAGCTGACAGCAGAGGTGCCCACAGGGGAAGGGGGGGAGATCAAGACGCAAACTGCGTCGTTGAAATTTCCCGGGGGGGGGGGGGGGGAGTGGGTGATAAATTAGTACTTTTTGGCAGCCTGGGGGCGGGGGCTTTCTAAAACAATTAACAAAACGTGAAATAAAAAATATTTAATATCAATATTAAATGGCAAAACAGGTCCTAATATCTCGGGCTAGGGCCAAGGGGAGGGAGGGGCATTTCTGGACAGTGGTATTGACAACATTTTGCTATGAAGCGCGCACGGATGCAGGCGATAGTACATCCAACAAATACCCATTATTTACTACTGATCTGGCTTTTAACTTCAAGAAAATAGTTTGCAGTGTGACTTGCATTTTCTATTAAGATTAATTAACCACAGGGCAATCTATTCATTACTGCGGGGTGGATTTGACATGTCCACGTTTCTCACACAGACAACTTTGTCACTTGCTCAGGGGTGGCCTCACCGAAGAAATTGTTTATTGTAAAGTTGTGAATTAAATGAATGTATAGAATGTTACATATAATTTGTATTTTGATTACTATCTTTATTTGTTTATATGCTGTACTTAAAAAATTGTACATTGCGCAAGACACCCTTATTTCTTATATGTTCCCAGATAAATATAACATGTTATTAGAAAGAAAGACATGGACAGAGAGAGAAGGAATAGGAGAAGCAGTAATTCATGGCTTGAATAAGTAAACAAGTAGCCGGGCAACGCCGGGTTTTCAGCTAGTGTTCAAATGTTTGTAAATCTATGCGACTTAACTTCTTTGTTATTAGTCCCTAGGTTACAAACAACGTACACAAAGTTAAAATAACCTAAGGACAACACATACACCCATGGTCGAGGGAAGACTCGAACCTCCGACGGCACCGCAGCAAAACATGGCATTACTTGAATATTTGTTTATGCCATACTCTCGTAGTTCGCCGGCCGCGGTGGCCGAGGTGACTGAGGCGCTCCAGTCACGGTCAGCACGGCCACTACGGTCGGGGGTTCGAATCCCCCCTCGGGCATGGATATTTGTGCCGTCCTAGTTCGTAAGTAGTTCATAAGTAGTTTGTAAGTTTAGGGACTGATGACCCCGTAGTTAAGTCCCATAAGCTTAACAAACATTTGAACTCTCGTAGTTCATCTCCCATCCAACTCTCTCTCTCTCTCTCTCTCTCTCTCTTTGCCCATCTCTACCGCCCTTTCTCTGATGTCGCCCTATCTATGAAAGGTCACCATACGCTGACTGCGACTTAAAATACTTCCCATGAAAGTAATTCATACTTGAGCGAAATTTCTAATAATCCGTAAAACGCTGTCAAGTCTTTTGTAACATCTTGTTTTGATGGTCCTGTTTGCAAACTTTTATCAAAATCATAATACAACTGTAGATTTCGTCGCATTGCGTAAATACGCTTCGCCATGCACCATACGAAATTTCTATGTACACTTTTGTCAAGCAGGCAAAATTTCATCGTGTACACCTGTTCGTAATATGATGCATCAAACGAGTAGAATTGCGCTCTTGTCCTTCCTACAGCTGTAGCTCCCAAACAGTTCTGTGGTGGGTTGCCTTTCGAGATGACAAGTGTCGGCTTGGACTATTTTCCATATTTTTCAACTATTGCTTTTGGTTTTCCGTATTCTTTTTTTTCCAAGCCAGCCCTGTGTTATAGCGAATCACTTGAGGACGTCGACTGATTTGGCTGATCATTTTATTGTTACGTTCGTAGTTCTCAGGACATACTTTGTATGAAAGAAATTTTTCGAAAATCTACCGGAAAATTTGAGTACAACAAAATGCGTGACTCTCAAAACAAGAACACCACCACTGTCTACATAAATATTACAAACAGTGCGTAGTGGAGAGTAGGCAGTACCGATAAGTATTAAAGTTGGCACCTGTGGATTTTTGTGGAGTCGCGGCGGAATTGCCGTGCGCACTGAGGCGCCATCCCCCTCGGGTATGGGTGTTTGTGTTGCCCTTCGGTTAGTTTACATTAGTTTAAGTTCAAATGTCAAATGTTTGTAGAGTCTATGGGACTTAACTACGGGGTCATCAAACTTACAAACTACTTATGAACTACTTACAACTAAGGACGGCACAAATATCCATGCCCGAGGGGGGGATTCGAACCCCCGACCGTAGTGGCCGTGCAGACCGTGACTGGAGCGCCTCAGTCTCCTCGGCCACATTAGTTTAAGTAGTTTGCAAGCTACGGACTGCAGTTGAGTCCGATAGATTTACAAACATTTGAATTTTTACTAAGAGATATTTAATGGACTTTGATGCTTCCACTGCTTAGCACAAAAACCAACCTATTTTGGCACAATATATATAGTTTTCATGTGAAAAATTCTCTCAGGAGATAAAGTGATGCTGATTTATATTTGTAGATTCCGCCACGTGGAGGATTCCGTCCGTGACGATGCGACGCAACTGGAAGGCATGTTCGACTCCTGGCTGTCACCTCGTCAGCAAGGATCTCAAAAGCATCACCACAGGGACGTCGAAATGATGCCAACGTCTGAAGAACGCGACACAGGTATGTGTCTATGCGGCCTGGAACCACGCACCATATAATTCTGTTGTCGATATTAATATTTATTTATTTATTTATTGCTCAGTCATTTGATACATAGTCATTAGTCTTCTAAGTTCCCAATACAATTGACCATCTGACATCCCGTCACAATATTACAATCTTTCACAGTTTCTTAGATGCTCCCAATTCATAATGGTGTCTTCTCTTTCACATATAACACACTTCGGTGAGGGCAAAATTCCAATCCTGTGCAGGTGTTCCGCAAGGCAGTCGTGGCCAGTAATTCTTCGAAATGTTGCCACAGTTTCCCGTCGTGGGTGTTTAGGAAGTACGTTCTTCTAACTGCCTGCAAATAGTCCTTTAGGAAACCTTTAGGACGTTTTTGAACGCCGAATTCGTGCCAGACCTCACCGACCTACATAGATGTAGGTCTCTCTCAGTGTATCACTCCTCCGGACCCGGTGGTCTTGGGGAAAAGTGCTTGACTGGAAACCGAAGGGACGCGGGTTCGAAACCCGGTCGGACCTCATTTACACCTTTCAGCGCCGTGAGGGTCGCCAGAAACGACACGTGGTTCGGTTTCCACGTTAAGGTGGAGGTCCCCTTCCTCCGGTTGGATAACTGGGGTAGGCTAGGGACACGCAAGTCGCCGAAGTGGTGCCCAATTGAAAGACTTGCACCAGGCCAATTAGCCACACGAAGTTGTTAGATGTTCAAATGTTTGTAAATCTATCGGACCAAACTGCGTGGTCATCAGTCCGTAGCTTACAAACTACTTAAACCTAGGTAAACTAACCTAAGGACAACACACACACACACACACACACACACACACACACACACACACACACACCCATGTCCCAGGGAGGACTCGAACCTTCACGGCGAGCAACCGTGCGCTCTGCAGCAAGACTCTTTAGACCGCTCGGCTACTCCACCGCGGCACACGAAGTTGTTATTATTATAGTGAAGCACCCCATGAAAAATGTGCTGCCATTATTCAAGAAGCATTCCAGCACTTGACTGAACGTGAGCCTGAGAGGGTGGAAGTTGTAAGCGAGTCTAAGGGTGGTTCAAATTCAAATGTTTGTATAGTCTATGGGACTTAACTACGGGGTCATCAGTCCCTAAACTTACAAACTACTTATGAACTAACTAAGACTAAGGACGGCACAAATATCCATGCCCGAGGGGGGATTCGAACCCCCACCCCCGAACGTAGTGGCCGTGCAGACCGTGACTGGAGCGCCTCAATCCCCTCGGCCACCGCGGCCGGCCCTAAGGGTGGGCCAACACCATATTGAATTCCAGCATTACCGATGGAGGGCGCCACGAACTTGTAAGCCATTTTCAGCCAGTTGTCAGGATACTTTTGATCACATAATGTAGCTAAAAAATCCCGAGTATAACTAATACCAGGCGTTCTCCTAAATATTGCCGTAGGCCGTCTGCCGGTCTGTAGGAATCATTCAGGAGATGATCTTAGCAGTTTTTTTGTTTGCAGATGAGGCTGTCACTTACCGTCTATTAAACTCGTAAATCAATAACAGTTAAAAATCAGCAAGAGTAGATATGGGTGTGGTGCCAAAAATGAGTACGTAAAATAATCATGAAGTATAGGTTACCAGTACTCGATAAATCACACCAATTCCAAGGATGCTAATTCAAATTAATACTTTCAATTACGGTTACATAAAACTTTAAGTGGAAGGACCACATAGATAATATTGTATGGAGAAGGCTATGTTGGCAGAACACTGAAAAAAATGTAAGAAATCGGTAATGTGGTAGAATCCGTGTACATCAAAAGAAACGGCATTGCCATCGACTGTGCGATATAGTGTTTCTGAACCGGATATTCTGGCGCTACGCACCCTCACGTACTAAAAATAAAAACTTCTTGTTTAAGCTATACCGAACCTAACGTTGACTTAAAACAAGTGATCTGTGGCGTAGCCTTAAAAAGGTTAGCTATAGGTTAAACAAGATTTTTTTTAGTACGTGAGGGCGCGTAGCGCCCGAATATCCGGTTCAGAAACACTATAAACATTCGATATATATAGATGGCAATGCAGTTTCCTTCGATGTACACGGATTCTCCCAAATTACCAAGAAATCTGATAGAGACAGCCTAAACAAGTGTTTCTGTTCTCTGGTGAGTATCCTGGGCTGTAAGTGGTCCATGCCAGAGACATTCAGGAAGTAAAAAAGAAATGCAGCTCGTTTAGTGTGAGGTGTTTTAAAGTTACACGTCCGAGGTTTTCTCTCACAAACTAATCACACACAAACTGAAAAAATTGTCACATTTCGACTAAATCTTCCTGTAGCAGTAAACATTTTTCACAAAGACGACACCTTGATTCCATGGCCGCTGCGAACCCTTTTTTAGGTGTCTGCTTTGAGTACTGAAAAATTGCTGTTGCAATTACAGCACGGCTAGTGTGTGGTCGAATAAGAAGAGCGTCGTTCATCGTTGAAGAAAGCCCTATGTCGCTAGGGGCCATGTCAAATGAGTAAGGAAGCTTGAGAGATCACTTCAAAGTTATTGTCATGAGGGGACAAACACACATGCACAATACACACTTGAGCAAAGATGGGACAGCCAGACTGACATATCCCCTTTATCCTGTCAATGAATCTGGAACATGATACGTGCCTTACACGAGAGTGATCTTATGTATTTCTTTTTTCTATCCTTGCAAGTTGTTATAAGAAGTTGTACGGGTTGACTAACTCTGAATTACTGGTTCAAATGTTCGTTAAGATTAAGGGACTTAACTGTGGGGTCATCAGTCCCTATGAATTACTGGTATTGTAATTGCACAGCACTGTTCTAAGTTTGTGATATGCAGAAATTTAATTTTATATTTATTTGCAGAATGAGGTCAGTCTTTACATCACTTTGAATTCTTGTCAAGCTTTGACCGAAAGATTGTACACCTTCTTCAGTCATTATTTCATTACAACTAAATGCACCATTTGCGAAAAGCCTGAGGTTTCTTCTGTCCAATCATTAATACATAATATGAACAACAAGGTTCACAACACACTTCTAAAATATCTAACACAGAGCGATTCCATATTTAAGCCTGCCTCAATGGATGTTTTCAGAGCCTGTGGAGCTAGATACCGACATTGACAGCATCGATGGGGATGTCGATGATGTGACCGATGACTTCCCAGGAAACTTCTTCAACATTTTCCATGGACCAACAACGAGGTCGTGGTGGTCAGGGTAAGTACATGACATCCAGTTATGTTACATACTGTAGATTACGACCAATTTAGCTTGTTGAGAATAGATTGCTATACTATTTAGTAATCTTCATGGCAAATGAGATGCTGTCTTCTCCTTACGACAGTCCTCGGAAGGTAGCAGGGGTAAAATATAGGGAGCGAAGAGTTTTATTCAACTTGTACAATAACCAGACAGCGATTATTAGAGTCGAAGGCCATGAAAGGGTCGCAGTGGTTGGGAAGGGAGTAAAACAGGGCTGTAGCCAAAATCAAATGCCTGTAAATCTATTGGACCGAACTGCGTGGTCATCAGTCCGTAGCTTACTAACTACTTAAACCTAAGTAAACTAACCTAAGGACAACACACATACACCCATGCCCCAGGGAGGACTCGAACCTCCACGGCGAGCATCCGCGCGCTCCGCAGCGAGACGCTTTAGACCGCTCGGCTACTCCACCGCGGCTGGGCTGTAGCTTTTCCCCCAATGTTGTTCAATCTGTATATTCAGTTAGCTATCAAGGAATGCAAGGAGAAATTTGGACAGCGAATTGAAGTCCAGGGAGATGCGGGGCAAAAAGGGCATTTTTAAAATATTAAAATTTCAGCAAAGCTCTAATAACTGTTGAAGTCAATATTCAATTCAACAAGACGTTTTTATAACGTAATTGTTAGTGGCATTTGCTATTCGTTGTATACAGATAACCGTGATGATGTGGCACTAATGCCACGAAACTAGTTGGTTGGAAATAAAAAAATACAGATGAAACGGTATTCATTCAATATGACCAAAAACCTTGCTGTTTTCTGACGGCATAATAGTCAGAGACAGCAAAGGACCTGGAAGAGCAATTAAAATTAGTGTCAAAAAATCAGACGATGCGGAAGGAATTAGATTACGTAATGAGACAATAAAAGTGGTAGCAAGATATCTTCTGATGGCCGAAGAAGATATAAAATGCAGATTGGCTATGGGAAGAACAGCGTTTCTGAAGAAGCGAAATTTGTTGACATCCAATGTTAGTTTAAATGTTAGGAAGTCCTTTCTGAAAGCATGGGAGTGAAGCGTGGACAAGGAGTGCAGACAAAAAGATGATAGAAGCTTCTGAAATGTGGTGCTACAAACGAATGATGAAGATTAAACGGGTAGATGACGTAACTAATGAGGTGCTCAACAGAATTGGGGAAAAAAAGGAGGCCGACCGCGGTGGCCGAGCTAGTTCATAAGTAGTTTGTAAGTTTAGGGACTGATGACCTCTACAAACATTTGAACATTTTTGAAGAAAAGGAGTTTCTGGCGTATCCTTGACTAAGAGCCCCATAGGTTGATGGGACACATTCTGAGATATCAAAGAATCGTTAACTTAGCATTAGAAGGAAGTGTGTGGGGTAAAAATCGTAGAGGGAGACAAATCAAATGTTCAAATTTTTGTGTAGCTTATGGGACTTAACTACGGGGTCATCAGTCCCTAAACTTACAAACTACTTATGAACTAGCTAACACTAAGGACGGCACAAATATCCATGCCCGTGGGGGGGGGGGGATTCGAACCCCCGACCGTAGTGGCCATGCAGACCGTGACTGACGCGCCGCAGTCCTCTCGGCCGGCATAAAGGGAGACAGAGGGACGAATACGGTAGGCAGATTCAAAAGGATGTAGGTTGCCCCACCTATTCTCAGGTGAAAAGGCTTGCTCAGGACAGGTAGCGTGGAGAGCTGCGTTAAACCACAACAACAACGTGAGGGAATATCAGGCTCCGTAAGCTGAGTGGATAGAGCGGCTAACGGCATTGTGGGGGGACCCGTTTTCGATACCTGGCAACGATTTTTTTTCGTTGTTGAGAGGACTGAAATGTGCTGCACTCACCGTCGAAGGCTAAGTGGGAAGCTATGTCACCGATTAGCAACGGCTACAGGGTCGAGAGCCCCGAGAACGCTGTGGCAGCCGTGCCGCATTCGATGACGTCAGCAGCAGAGGATGACAGGCGGTCGGCCGCGGTGGAGTGACCGAGCGTTCCAAGGCGGAACTGCCGCTTCTCGCTGCCGCAGGTTGGAGTCCTGTCTCGCGCAGAGGTGTATTTGATGCTCTCAGGATATGTTGAAGTAGTTTGTAAGCCTAGGGACTGATGACCAGAGTAGTTAAGCGCCACAGATTTACAAACATTTGAACAGGCGGTCGGTCGGACAAAAATGGCTATTTAAAACGCCTCAACACACAACTTCACATTTTTATATTTGGATGTGGGAGTGGACTAAGCTCTTAATAAAGAGGACCCTAAATGTAGGTCCAGTTTTATCAAGTAAGAACGTCACCTTCCATCACGACAATGCGCGCCCGCACACATTTGCCGTCGCCATGGTAAAATTAAGCTAAATAAGCTATGCATTGTTGTCACACCTTCCTTATTCATCTGATATAATAAATAGCTCCAGCAGACTTCCATCTCTTCCCAAAACGGAAAGTTTTTCTTGGTGGGTGAAGATTCGCTTCAAACAAGGAACTCATAGCCAGAATTGACAACTATTTTGCATGCCTAGAGGAACCTCATTTTCGAGATGGGATCAAGGCACTGGAACATCGTTGGATCAAATGCATTAATCTACAAAGAGACTACACTGAAAAATTAAAGTTTCATTGATGTAAGAACTTTTTTTTTCTATTCCGTTCCGAAAACATCCAAACCACCACTGTAACTTCATGCTGCTCCTCACTTTTTATGGGGCTGTATTTTTAATCATGAAATCTCCAAAATCTGCCTATAACTCCGGATCTTGTTACTGCCCAGATTTGTTTGAAAGATTTAGAAATTGCCAAATATCCGTAAAGTTAATACCAGACAAAACCAGAGCGACAAGTCGTAGGACCATTGACGCGACTTGGGGAATAAAATTGGCCCGACGGCAGACAAATGAACTGAGATACGATTTTTTAAGATTATAACATGATACTATATCTTCAAAGTTATTTTGCACTTTCAAAACTGTTCAAATGTTTGAAGAGCTTATGGGACTTAACTACGGGGTCATCAGTCAGTAAACGTACAAACTACTTATGAACTAGCTAATACTAAGGACGACACAAATATCCATGCCCGAGGGGGGATTCGAACCCCCGACCGTAGTGGTCGTGCAGACCGTGACTAGCGCGCCGCAGTCCCCTCGGCCACCGCGGCCGGCCTTTGTACTTTCAGTAATAATTAATGATATACTAAGTGAGAAGGTACAGTTATAGTAGTCTAACAGAGAAGGTACAATTACACATTACCAAGAACATGTAGGTTTTAACTTTACAGCACGGTAATTACTGTAAAGAATCTCCCGTACGTACTTAGAGGAAAGTGGGGTTTCGAATGAAGCTTGTAAAATTCCCCACTTTCCACAAGATGAAAGACGGACCGGCCTTGCAGTAATAATGCGAGAGACACCAGGGGGGCCCTATACAATTAGTAACAGGACACTCGGAACGAATCGACACGCAACCGGCGTCTCTCTCTGTAATTGTTGTTTGCGGAAACGACCAAACGTTCCATCTCGTTGATTTTTCGCTATTGTGTTCGTGCATAGCGTGACTTCAGTCTTCCCAGTCTTCGGAGAATACGTCGAAGGACTGCGCAATCAGGATGACATTGACATTAGGTAGACTCGAATTGTTTGCTACGTCATCTGAAGACAACTGGAAAGTAACAAGTATCTATGGAAGATTAATTATTTATTCTTCCCAGTATTACCATGTTATTTAGGTGTATACAAGACAGTTGTTCTACTATTAGACTACTTACTTTTATGTGGCTTTCTAAAAACATCTCCCACTAAATCTGGCCAGGATCCAGTAGCCCTAAAACATTTTGTAATAAAAACTGTCCTCATTGAAATTATAACTTTAAATGATTCGTTTCGCCTCTTTATGATATCAGATTATCTTAAAAAGCACAGAAAGGAGAAGGTAATTACGGCATAGTCCTATCAAGCACGGCTGTAATAAAGAAAACTGTTTTATGAATTGCAGAGTGAGGAACCGGTTTTCGTGAAAATGTTATGTCGCATAACAGCCATACGTATAAGTGGGCTTCTGGGGATGTACCTGAATAATCAATAGGCTACAAGTAATGTAAAGAATTTGTCTAAATATAAATAATACTTAGAAACAAGTCTTACCGGTAGGTGTAGTGGTGACAGTAATGGGGCCTTAGAAAAGTGCACACGAATGAAGGGCGTCAATTCCTTTCACAAATTGTTTTAATGCTTTAAAAAATAGAATATATGTCGTAATTTAGTTTTTTTACTCTGACACCCCCCCCCCCCCCGATACAAATTTGCATTATTTACATTCATCCCATATTGGCGAATACCTATTAAGTACATAAAATTTTCATGAACACCGGTTCGTCACCCTGTATTACAGCCGTGGGTAATAGAAGAAAGACGGAAATGTCATAAAAAGTATTTGGCAAATCTTTCACACTGTAATATGGCCCTTGGAATTCTTCCGATGAATCTGTCTACCTACTTCGAGGCAGTGGTGGTTAGATCTCAAATTGGTTCCTGTAGATGCTGCGAGTGATTACGCACATACCTGCCAGTAAGAGCTTTACATCTTATTTTTATACGCCGCGCGATCTGATGCGTCATGTCAAAAAATACGCTGCCGCTCCAGACGGACGTTAGTACTCCCCCTAGCGGCCGGCCGCAGAGGCCGAGCGGTCTGCGGCGCGCCAGTCACAGTCTGCACGGCTGCTACTGTCGGGGGTTCGAATCCCCCCCCTCGGACATGGATGTTTATGTCGTCTTTAGTATAAGGTAATTCATAAGTAGTTTGTAAGTTTAGGGACTGATGACCCCGTAGTAAGTCCCCATAAGCTATATAAACACTTCTATCACGGCCCAACGGAAGAAAGGCCATGACTGCCCGTGTTCGGGTCCCACGCTATATGCGCTAGTTTTGGTATACAAAATAGTTCCTACCAGAATACAATTTCAACTTGTATTCCTGAATTATAAAACTGTTCATGCATACTAAATCTGCTTGTCATTAACAAAATTCCACACTTGTTTCCCGTTTAACTATTCGAAATATGTGGTGCATTAATACAAATACGCTTTCGCTTTACCATATCGATTACGTTGTAACAAATTCGAATAAACTACAGCTTCGTATATCGATCCTTTAACGTTGTAGCTGGCAGCCGCAGTCTGGCGCCTGTGTTTCTCCTGCCTTTTGTTTAGAGAAAACAGTCAACAGGCATTTCCTGGTCCTCCCCAATCTCCTCCACTTTCTTACCTGCTCTCCCCTTTGTGGGCGGAAGCTAGGGTGGTGCATCTTCTCCGGATCGCCGCCGTCTTCTCAGAACTGGCTGCAGGCTGGAATTTGTAGACGCCAAACAATCTGATCCTCCTCATTCACCAATTTAAAGTTCATAACGTAACTATTAAAATTAAAAATAATATTTGCAATTATCTTTCGAGCTCTCACATAAATTATGCATTATCTGTATTGTAATTTGCGTATTTTAGCCACTAATTTTGTTAGCATATTTACTTTATCTAGGTAGGTTTCATTAATTCTGTTGAAAATGTCAACGTTCGCGTCGGGAAAAAATGTCTTCAATAAATGTCTAGTGACTATTGTTATTTGGGTAGTAAAATAACTTCTGATAGCTGAATTAAAGAGGATGTAATACGCAGAGTGGCTATGGGAAGAAAAGCGTTTCTCAAGAAGCGAAATTTGTTGACATCCAGTATTAATTTAAATGTTAGGGAGTCCTTTATGAAAGCATTTGTCCGGAGTGTAGCATTGTACGGGACTGAAACGTGGACGATAAGGGGTTCAGACAAAATATGAAAGCTTTTGAAATGTGGTGCCACAGACGAATAATGTTTGGAGAGGTAGATCACGTAACGAGGTGCTCAACAGGGAGAAAAGGAATTATTGGCGTATCGTGAGTGAGAGAAGGGATATAGTTGATGGGACACATTCTGAGACATAAAGGAATCATCAAATTAGCATTAGAAGGAAGTGTGTGGGGTAAAAATGGTGCAGGGAGACAGAGACGAATGTTGTAAGGTTGAAAAGGATGCCAGCTGTCGTTCTTACTCGCAGATGAAGATACTTGCACATGACAAAGTAGCATAGAGAGCTGCATCACACCAGTCTGCGGACTGAAGGACAGTACAATACCAATCTAATCCGTTTAGCATCGCCTGATTTTCTTATACTATCTTTGGTTAGCAATTTTAATGTTCATCTTACACGCCCCGTTCAACTCCTCTTCCAGGTCCTTTGTCGGCTCTGATAATTTCAATGTCATCGGCAAACCGCAAAGTTTTTATTTCTTCTCCTTGAACTTTAATTCCTCCTCCGAATTTCTGCTTGCTTTACTGTGTATAATGAGAGATAATGTACAAGGGAGTGGTTTTTTACGTGCCCTGCTATCGTAACTGAAACTGACGGAGATATAAAGGGAACCACACTTATTCGCAGTTGTAATGGAAAACAAGTAAATTGTTATTATTAAAAATAATAAACTTCCTATGTCCGCCCGAGTGTTTAACGGTGTAAAGTGTAAAAATTTGGAGTAAGTCGGACAAGAACATTTACTTTTAGCAGGCTTGATTCCATGGTGGAACTTGTGCTCAACGACTGTATGGCTTGTAGAAATTTTTTCAGCAATCAGTCGTAAGTATTAATTTATGCAGAGATCTAGATTTCGACCACTGTGTGGTCCTTATCAATGCTGACATATTTCGCTTTTAATACAACTCCTTTCCATGTGATTCATGACTGAAGTGTTATGCCTTTTCTCCACGACAATTCAAAGATATAGGAACAGATCGAAAATAACGCTGGTGGTTGGCTGCGACAAACATAACCTGAACAAATTCTATTCGAATTTTACATAGTGAACTGAATCATTACAAAATTGCCAAAAGTGACTTAAACAGGTGTTTACATATGAAATAACAACCACCTGCACGTGTACTCCGAAAATGACACACTACGGCAAATGCAGAACACTGCTGGTGTGTGTAGCGATCGCTGCAGTACTAAATATGGTTTAGTGATTGTGGCAATTGCAATATCTTATTCATTTGTCATAGCGTCTGTCATTTGCCGGGCACACGTGAAGGTGATTGCATTTCATATGTAAACACACATGTTTAGGTTACTACTGGCAATTTTGTAATGATTCAATTCACTATGTGAAATTCGGATAGAATTTGTTCATGTTTAGTTTGTCGCAGTCAACCACCAGCGTTATTTTCGATCTGTTCCTATATCTTTGAATTGCCGTGGAGAAAAGGCATAACACTTCAGTCATGAATAACATAGATATGTGTTGGATTACGAGGGTAAGTCAATTATTACCCGCAATTTAGTTATATTTTTGTTTATGTTGGTAGTACTGTCGTTTTACGTTGGTGACGCATGCTTTGTTTATTTGTTGTTATATCTTTGCAATTTTCAAGCTGCTACGTTAGTTTCGTTGGCGCTGCCGTGCTGTTTATCATGGCTGCTCCGCTGTCTATTTGCATCTATTTGCACCAAAGAAGAGCAACGTTCAGTGATACATTTTTTGTGGGCGGAAGGTGTATCAGGGGCCGAAATTCATAGAAGACTATCAGTACAGTACGGCAGCAGTGTTTTGCCACAACGAAGTGTGTACGAGTGGATTGAAAAATTCCGAAATGGTCGCACGAGTGTTAAGCACGGTGAAGGAGCCGGAAGACAGTTTACCGCCACAAATGAAGAAACCATTGAGCGATCACGTGAAATGATTCTCTTAGACAGACGGTTAACTATTGAAGTGGCTCATCGTCTTCAAATTAGTCATGGTTCTGCCTACGAAATTATTCACAACAGACTTGGGTTTCGTAGAGTTTGTGCAGGATGGGTCCCAAAACAACTCACACAGTTGCATAAGCGCCTCGACATCTGCAAAAAACATTTGGATCGCTATGGTAACGAAGGGGACAACTTCTTAGACAGAATCATTACTGGTGACGAATCATGGATCCATCATTACGAGCCGGAGAGTAAACGGCAGAGTATGGAATGGAAACATCCAAATTTGCTGTGCAGGAAAAAGTTAAAGACCCAACCGTCCGCAGGAAAACTGATGCTTACGGTTTTTTGGGATGTACGAGGTCCTGCACTGGAACATTGTGGTGAAAGGGGCACAACAATGAACAATGAACAGTGTACGTTAGTCACTACGTTTACATGGAACACGTCTTCCGGAAGACGAAAACCGATTTTCGTAAACCGTTTTTCGCTGTCGTGTTTACATGGCATAGCCTGAATCGGATTTCGTAGCTCACTTAAAATGGCGGCTGGAAAACAGCTGATTCAGTTCCTTATTTAGTCTGCACAATCGCTATTTTTCTTTATTTAAATACACAGATTTATGTTCACTCTAATATTTATACTTTAATTTCACATTAGAAAATATCACTATTTCCATTTGTGCCGAAAATTCTTAACAAGAAAACACAATCTGACAAGCCAAGAACGCTTCAAAAACGGTAGCGTTTACATGGGCACGAAAATCGATTGTGGAACTGGAAAACCGCTTTAGAGAAGCGGATTTCTAGAATCGATTTTGGAGTGTTTACATGACCAACCAAAAGCGGAATTGGAAAATCGGTTTACGAAATCCGGTTTTGGGAGCCCATGTAAACGGGGTGACTGAGATGCTTACTGACTAAAGCCTGCGAACGCCGAGGATTGCTGTCAGGTGTTGTGTTGTTGCACGACAATGCCCGTCCGCATACTGCTGTCCACACTGCTGAAACGCTCCAGAAACTCAAATTCGAAGTACTGGATCATCCTCCATATTGTCCCGATCTTGCTGCTTCTGTCTATCACTTGTTCGGTTCACTCAAACAGGCATTAAGGGGCCGTCGATTTTACTCGGACGAAGCAGTGAAGGAAGCGGCGCTTTCCTGGCTCGCAGCTCAACCGAAAACTTTCTTTTATGAGGGCATAAGGAAGCTTGTAGAGCAATGGACAAAGTGCATTGAAAAGCAAGGAAACTATGTCGAAAAATGTTCTTGTAAGTTTCGTATTTTATTACAATAAAATTTTGTAATCACTTTGCGGATAATAATTGACTTACCCTCGTAAAAGAGAAACATGTCAGCACTGATAATGACCACACAATGGTCGAAATATAGATCTGTGAATAAATTAATACTTAAGACTGATTGCTGAAAAAATTACTACATTTGTAGTTGTTTGATTAGTAGCATTAAACAACTTCTTTGGTGCCGGTCATTAGCGCAGTATTTTCCTGGTAGCCTTACACCGGCCTCTGCCGTCTATTACAGTGGCAGAGTTTTGCCTGTCTGGTGATTCTGATGGTGGGCGTGTATCCCCTCCCTGATGTGCATCCATGCAAACGTGAGTCTGGGGGCATTATCATTACTGTGAATGCGGGTCAGCCGCAGAGAGCGTGCGGTGGTAATGTGGGAGATTACCAAAGCCAGCGACCGCAGAGGTAACGGGGCTGTCGGCCTCTAAGTGGCGCGGGTGAACGCACCCACGCTCTTTCTCCTTGCCGGATTAACGCCTCGCTTTGTGTGACCCCACCAGTCGCCTGTCAAGAAACGTATAGTTCGTATAGCTCGATGGCAGAGTGGTAGCTTGCCAGACTGCAAATCTAAGGCTGTGGTCACAGTGGCTTCGATATCGTTGGGTTTTTACCAACGACCGACATCGGCGAAAGACAGCCGATCGTTTCAAATCAGTACTCCACTATAGGCACGGCCACTGTGCAACCGACCTCAGGGTCCGAAAGTAAAGACGTCGGACGACAGTCGCTGAAATTCAAATCGGTTTTTCTTCGGTCAAATCGACCGACTTTCTCACACGAAAGATATGGGCAGTGAGAAACTGATACGTTTACTGAAAGTAAGAAAGACGTGGCACCCAGAAGACGATATCACAATCGGGGTATAGTTCGATTGGAAATCTAAAGTTGGTTAAATCTTTTATCGGAAATTTTAGGGTAAATTATAACCTCAAGAAATGCGTTCAATTCGGAATTGTGGCGTATCTTACAAGGAAAGTACTTGGGCTCGAACAAACACACATACACCAAAATCGAATGAGAGATAATGTAAATATTCCTTATTGCACTAGTGATACTCCCGCATCTGCAAAACTCTGCAGTCGTCCGTTAGAGGCCTCTGCGTGTGCCTTGCCAAATTGCACTTTGACCTGTTGGTTCGCCAGTAGGAACGGTACAGTGTGTCTCCTAAATTGCGTTTTGTGACATTTGTGTGGTGAAGCGTCAGATGGGGCGGCGATTGCTAATCAATCCTGCTAATGTATTGCGATTGGTTGAGATGGAGTTACGAAGAACCCTTCTCCCTGAAGATGGTATTAGTGTAGAAGATGAATCATTCGCATCCTTTCTCGTATCTGTTATGGTACAGAAATATGAGGATAAGTTAGATAATGTTGTAACACGAACACATAATAAGAGATGATAATGACGAACAACTCATTGCAAGCGGTAGTGCTACGGTAAGTGCGGGAAGAGGCGATGGAAGCAGTGGCAGTGAATACCAACAGTCTTCCGAGAATGTTAAAATTGCAACTATCATCACGGCTTTTGATGACAATACACTAGAGAACATATACGATGATTATTACATAAGTTGTAGTTACGATATCTGCATTATGTATGGCGTCTACAATTACATCTACAGTGCTATCTAGAGCATCATTGCAGAGTTTTGCAGAAAAACGACACCCACCAGCACATTGAGGTGTACGTAGAGATCCTGTAAGCAAACGTTCAAACAGTAAATTTGTTCGAGCCCTTGTACTTTCCTTGTTAGTATTATTGTAGGGGCTCTCCTACGTTGTTTGGTTTGTGATAATCGGGTGTTAGCTGTTCACCAATTATTCTTGCTGGTTCTGGCGTTCTGTTTTATGGAATGACCTGCAAATGTGGTTTACGTGTGCTTCCGCTTTTCAGTGGTTTCAGTGTTCAAAATTATCTTATTCTTAACTTCACACTTGTCTGGCACAAATATATTGAATGACAGTCTTTGAAGATCACCTGTAACTTCATTTCGTTCATCATAATCGCAAGTTCTGTGCATCCTATAACTGTGTTATTCAGGTATTTAAATTCTAAAAATTATATTTTTCTGCTTAGCACAACATATTTCGAGAATTTTTCTCGCTTTTAGTGCATTTGTTTACATTAATACATTCTGACGTTTCCATGTGTTATTTTATGCAGCTCTTGCACAGTCTTTTTGAGGTTACTACAATGAGGGAAATCGTACATAATAAATATTGGCAAATTTTTTACATACTAAATAGTGATTCTGTCTGTATTGCAAGTATTGTCTGCTCCATTACAATGGATATCACAACGCAAAAATTCACTTACACTGGTTTTCGAATAAAGGTAGGCGTAAGTCATTGTTATGTTTGATATTCTTAGTAATGGAAGAGGCACAACACCTTTAAGCAGGCAGAGAAAATTATGGTTTCTAACATTAGGATGAAATACCTCAAGATTTCTTTCCGAATTTTCGAACATCAGTAACCTAAAAAAGACAACTGCAGTGCAAGAGTGGCAGAGAATCACACATTGAAACGTGGAAAAAGTACCGTACTTATGTTAACAAATGCACTAGAAGACGAGAATAAATTCTCGAAACTCGTTGTGATAAGCAATAAACTTACCTAACTGGTGCAGTTTTTCACTATTTAAAGCATGGAGGCTAACTGTTGTATGTCTGCACAACTTCAAAATTCAGCAAAACGGTAATATTGCTTGTCAGTGACACCACGAAATATCACGGGTATGTAATAGAAATTTCTCCTTTTACTGGTACCTCACATATTCGTAAAGCTTGTCTGGAAGTAACAATAGAGGACAGTACACAATACTCGCTACTTTCTTCTTTCGAGACAGTTGTAACTCATTGGTATGGATTCGATGTCTTAACAACAAAAGCCGCATTGTAACACTCATTTCCAAACATAAAAATGTTGGTGGAATCCAATGCACCCCAGGAAATAGAAATCTAATGTACTTCACACACAGAATATATTATAACAAAACCTCCTTCTTAACCCGACCAAGTGACATGCTATATCGGATGCAGTGTGACCACACCGTGTGGCAATGTTTTCAGTCATACTCTGGCTACGGCGTCTGACGTCAAGTTTGTCGGTGCCACTGTGAACACAGCCTAAAGGTTGCGGGTTCGATCCTCGGTTAAATCTAAGATTAAGTCACTTTTCACTCTTTTTACCTCTAGCAGTGTTGAAGTGCGTTGCACCGTGATTTGGAATCCAGCTTGGACGAAGGCAAAGGCATACCACCTTGAAAAAGGATCAGGTCTAATAAAGCAAAGTGGTGTTCAGTCGTGAGATTGCTGACTGCTTTACCTTAGGCAACTAATATCGTGTGAGGCTTCCTCAACGACCCTGCAACGAACGTTGCTGCATAAAGCCCGCCTCTAAACTCTCCCAGATGAGCGCGTCCATTATATCAGTGTATTTTTTCGTTCCATAAATCCACTCTTTTATAGGCTTTACCTCTTAGTACGCACAGAGTAACTTCCTGCCTGACTACATGCCCATCCACATCTCGTATTTCCTTTCCATCACTGTGACTAACACAGACAAAAAGTTTTGCACCACTCACCAGACAAATCTATGGAATTCTAGACTATAGTGAATTGGAATTTATAAAGCAATACCTCTTCTGACTTATTGAGAAACAAAACGCGACAAATCGATTCGTATTCAGACAGAACCTAAAATCATTTTTCTCGAGTTAAGCCCAGTGAATAAGCAGCCTCATTTGATAAGAGTTGCATGCCTGCACGCTACGTGCTGCCCACAAGTTCATTTAACTGTTGGTTTGATTTCTCATTCTTCTAGGCAACCCTTCTTAACTCCCACAGACTTCGTGGGTGGTCATGGCGTGCTCGTACAGATCTTTTAAATTTGTCCCAAGCATGTTCAATTGGATTCACATCGGAACACGAAGGCCGCGGTTGGAGTAGCCGAGCGGTCTAAAGCGCCTCGATGCGGACCGCGCGGTTGCTCGCCGTCGGAGGTTCGAGTCCTCCCTGGGGCATATGTGTGTGTGTGTGTGTGTGTGTGTGTGTGTGTGTGTGTGTGTGTGTGTGTGTGTGTGTGTGTTGTCCTTAGGTTAGTTTACCGTAGTTTAAGTAGTTTGTAAGGTACGGATTGATGACCACGCAGTTTGGTCCGATAGATGTACAAACATTTAAGCATTTTTTGGAACATAAAGACCAATCCATTGGTGCGATACCTGCATAGTCGATTGACGATGCCTCCACGATAGATTGGAAAGTTATCGACCATAAACTCGAATTATTCCCCGAAATGCTGCTGAAACGGTTCAACGATGAGTTGGTGGATGTTTGCATTAGCCTTGGGCTTGCTCTTGATGGGCAGCATGGACATTCGAAACCCATGAAATACCCGCCCAGAACACCTTTTATCCGCCATCTCGCTGTACTTCATTGACGGCGTGCCTCTGGCGTGCAGCGATACCATGTTCTCTCGACACAGCATGCCTTTGGTAATCTGGTATCGGACATACGCGGCATTTATCTGTGAAGGGAACTTTCCGTAGATCATTATTGTTTATTGTGCTGCCAACTGTACTGCCCAGCTTGTAGTCTGGGTTTGAGGACCGGTCCTCTTCATGACCCTCTAGTTCAGAGTGTTGCAGAGTCTGTTCTGTAGGGTCGAGTTTGACACTTCGCGACCCAGTGGCCTTCAGAAGGGCATTGTTTATCAATGGTGAGAAGTCGCAGATACCGCCGTCTGCAGTAGTTCTTCCCCCAGGGCGACCAAGTCATGAACATTATAGTTTGAAAAAGTCTACAGGTCCTTACCACATCACTCGTAATCACAACTATCAATAATTTAGTTTAATCAGACTTGTATGGCCATGTGAACAATGTTAGACGAGAATGAAACTTTTCACTCTGCAGCGGAGTGTGCCATGATATGAAACTTCCTAGCAGATTAAAATTGCTGCAGAGTGAAAAGTTTCATTCTGGAAACATCCCCTAGGCTGTGGCTAAACCATGTCTCCACCATATCCTTTCTTCCAGGAGTGCTAGTCTTGCATGTTTCGCAGGAGAGCTTCTGTGAAGTTTGGTAAGTAGGAGGCGAGGTACTGGCGGAAGTAGTGTTGTGGGGCGGCATCGAGAGTCGTGTCGGGATAGCTCAGTCAGTAGAGCGCTTGCCCGCGAAAGGCAAAGGTCCCAGGTTAGAATCCCAGTTCCGGCACACAATTATAATCTGCCAGGAAGTTACAATGTTAGACAAATTTTTTCAAAATATAATTTCTTGCCTATAAGCTATGTTGCCCAAAAAACGGTGCTAGGATGCTAAATTTAAACACTACAGTGTTCTTACTGAGGCTGTAAAAATATATTTTACACATTAAGACTTTTCTCAAACAATTCGCATAAGAACACAATGGAACATAACTATATACGAGAGCTTAAATGTTGCTGGTTCAAGAATGAAACTTCAAACGTCTTGAAGAAACCGGTTGCAGTTTTGCTGTTTGCTTGAGACCAACATTGCTAAACAAGGGTTAAATATCGACATTATCTTGGGGAAAAAATATTTTGATATATCGATTTTTGTCCATTCCTATTGTGTGCCAAAGGGAGTAAAAGTAGAACATCCTTCTTGAGCACAGCAAACTCATTACCATCTAGTTATTCCGCTGTGAAAAGACTGACAGCGTAGGAGAGTAAGTGGGCAACGAAGTTGTAAGTAGGTCCTTCCGTGAAATGCAGTCTGACCTACTGCGCCCTTCCTGTTCGGCCTGTAAGTGCGGGGCATACTTAATTGCTTGTGAATCGTGGTCGTCCTGGGTCTACTTTGATAAAAAGTTTGCGGAAGTCTGTTCTGATAGTCAGCCAAACTAACATATTACTGACATGCATATTACACATGCTGAAACGTTAAGGTGAGATAGTAGCGTGAAATTAAGACGATACACGTCAGTGAACTCATTCCACAGTGTACATACATGTTACTTCTGGGGGATGCACTTCTATCGTTCAGTACTGCTGTAGTTGTTTATGAGAAGACAAAATGTTCAAATGTTTGTATAGCTTATGGGACTTAACTGCGTGGACATCAGTCCCTAAATTTACAAACTACTTATAGACTACCTTATACTAAAGACAACACAAACATCCTTGCCCGAGGGAGGATTCGAATCCCCGACGAGGAACGGCCTCGTGCATCGGAACATAGCGCCTCATTGCGCTCGGCCACTCAGCTGCGGCTTTGAGAAGACAAACGAGTTGAATTGAAGGATACTGAAGCAATTCGAAGGCATGCATCTAACTTCGTGACTGGTCAGTTTCTGTCAGTACGTCGGTCGCAGTGGTCGAGCGGTCTGCGGCGCGCCAGTCAGTCTGCACGGCCGCTACGGTCGGGGGTATGTTTGTGTCGTCTTTAGTGTAAGATAGTTTGTAAGTTTAGGGACTGATGACCCCGCAGTTAAGTACCTTAAGCTTAACAAACATTTGGTCGGCCAGTCAGTACGACTTTGATAAGATGTTCGTAGATCTTGCACGCTTAATTTCGGAGAAATATGCCACTGCTTTTCGTGAAACGCTATCGTGAAAGTTTTATGAATTGAAATTCGAATATGACTATAAATCATTTCAATGCCCACTCACAGTTAACGTCGTAAATTCTTTGTGTCTGTTATGATGACTCCATATAAGTTCGAGATAAGAGATTATGGCTCATTCAGAGGAGTACAGTCAGTTTCTTTTTGCAGCGCTCCGTTCGCGACTGGGAAAGCGTAATCACCAAAACAACTTCTTGAATGTAAAAACAAACAACTGCAAAGCAGCGCCCCCCCCCCCCCCCCCCCCACACACACACACACTGCACCGCGCAGGAACGACTACGTGGTTTGTGTTCGTAAATCTATCGGTCTCAACGGCTTGATCTTTAGCCCGTAGCGCCGCGGTGGAGTAGCCGAGCGGTCTAAAGCACCTCGCTGCGGAGCGCGCGGTTGCTCGCCGTGGAGGTTCGAGTCCTCCCTGGGGCATGGGTGTGTGTGTGTTCGTCCATAGGTTAGTTTACCTAGGTTTAAGTAGTTTGTAAGCTACGGACTGATGACCACGCTGTTTGGTTCGATAGATTTACAAACATTTGAACATTTGATTTAGCCCGTAGCTTACAAACTACTTAAACTAAGGTAAACTAACCTACGGTCAACACACACACACCCATGCCCGAGGGGGTCTAGAACCCCCCCCGACGGCGAACACCCTCTGCTACGCACTTTATTGTGCACTGCAGTTTCTGTATCCGAAATGTCTTGATTACCCATAAGATTTGATGGAAAAAATGCATTAAGCAACATAGATTATTAAGTGGGTGCTTCCGAAAATGAACGTGTGATGAGTTACCGACCGCAGTGACTTTCATGCTTGCCAAACTGCTTGGGAATCTTGCAGCACAATACTGTTCCGTTGAATCATCTTTCTGTTATTCGTCGGCTGTGTTTTACCTTCATCGCTCAGGGCTTTTAGTGAGCCGGAGGGAACGGAAAAGACAGATGTAACGGGAAATGACGTATTTCCTCCTCGGAGACCGTAGGGATTCGCTGCGGATTTGCCACGGCAATCAAGGTTACGACGACAAACTGCAGTGGTGGTAACTTTATTAGTTTGCAGCTGGTGATTCAGTTCTCAGGTTTTGCTCGTATCAGTCTTGTCGCACAAGTGCATGCAGTGTTTTACGTGGGGATGCAAACCATGGAGCAGCGTTCTCGAGGCAAGGATAAACACAAAAGTAATGCAAACTGTCAAAAAGCTAAACCCTTGCCAAATTTTTTTCTGGAGACCCAAGAAACTTTATTTAAATAGCTGTATATCGACTTGCCATCACTTATATTGCGTATGTTTCTTCTTAGAAATATTCAAAACGTTTTTATGACTCTGTTCTAATTTACGTTTCAGTGTAGCTAAAAGGATTTATCTTTTTCCAAAGTACAATCCTCAGTTACGCAAGTTGTCTTTGCACAAATGTAGCCGGTAGTATGAAGTAATAGCTTGATGGCTCCACTAATTATATTTCCTGAATCTTATAATATGCTGTCTTCTAGTGAACTTAAGTTTCATCAAAAGCACAGACTTTATTTCCACTGGTATTCTCCACTTCCGTCGTCACGTTCCTCTTTACAAGCAATAAGGTGTTGAAAAAAATTTTGGGTGCCACTCGTCATAAAAATGAAGAGCAGTTATGAAATCCGGTGTCTTTTTTAGTGCGTTATTGACCTCAAGATATTTCGTGAAAAGCCATGAATATCTGTCTGCAGACGGGCACTTATGGTAACGTCGGCATTCACTCGAAATGTTGTGTACAAAAGGGATACTGGGCACAATATCGCGAGGAAAGGGAAACAAAAACAGCGTTTCATTGGCAGAACACTTGGAAAATGCTTACAGTACACTAGTCCGTCCTATTTTGGAGTGTTGCTACGCAATACGGGCAATACGGGGTCTTCATCACGTGTGACTGACGGGGGACATAGGCATTTCCTATTATCGCAGTACAGGGGAGATAGTGTTACGGAACTGATGCACCATTTTGGGTGGCAATTATTACAGTAAAGACTTATTCGATGCGGCGAGATCCATTTACGAAATTTATTTCGAATGCGAACATGTTCTGTTAGCACCTACCTTCATAGGAAGACAAGATAGTCACGAAAACTGGATGATTTGGGTGTTCATTTTTCCCGCGCGCTATTAGAGAATGGAACGGGTAGAGAATGGACAATGTCACTTTCTGACAACGTAGAGAGGGACTGAGTGATAACCGGGATAAGTCATCAATAATCATCCCAGCATTTGCCGAGTAGGAGACCCCCTTGTCCTGGAAATGAGAAATCATTTCGGAAGGCGGAAGAACCAACTGATGATCAATGGCATAATATATGGAAGTTAAATGAAACAATCACATTAAAAATTTTCGGATATTCCAAGCAGTAGCAGTAAACCATGCCAGTATCTTCTGTAAAGTTTTTCGGAGATTATTTTACCTCCGGAGAAAATGCGAAGTTGTTTTATATACAATACATGAAGTGCGCGCCTAGAGCGTTCTGAGACTAGACCGTGAGCTTCACTTGAGTCTAGGGATGTACTAGCCGCTCGCTTCATATGTATCAAACGTACAATTCGCTTCGCATTTTCTCCGAATCTAATTGACTTATTGCGTTGCAACCAACGCCATTCTTTTTGTGATTTTTCATGCTATTGATTGCATTATTATTATTATTATTATTATTATTATTATTACTACTACTAGTAGTAGTAGTAGTAGTAGTAGTAGTAGTAGTAGTAGTAATTCGTTGAGAATATTTATTTACTATTTAGGCTACCTTGTACTGATTACTTCCCAGCACTGAGAAAGTTCATTGGGACACCCTGTATATAATTTACTGAAACCGAATATAGTATAAGCACGCAAATTTAAATGCGAATACTATAAATTCCGTTACCTTAAGCTTTACGTTAATGTAAATCGAACCCTGAGTTTCCTGTTCTTGGTGTGTAAACTTTCGCCTCGCCGGAATGGCCGTGCAAACTAAGGTGCCTTGCTGAGGAGTGCGCGGCTGCTCCCCATGGGAGGTTAGAGTCCTCCCTACGGGACGCGCGCGCCCGCGTGTGTGTGTGTGTGTGTGTGTGTGTGTGTGTGTGTGTGTGTTGTCGTTAGTATAAGTAGGATGTAAGTCTAGGGACTGATGACCACTGCAGGTTGCTGCCATAGCTTTACAAATCTGTATTAATAAAAATGAATTGCCACATGTATGAAAGCGCATCCCTTGAGAATGGCTTCACCGATTTGGCTGATCTGTTCTTTGTTCTGTTCGTAATTCTCAGGACAAGATTTGTATGAAAGATAATTTTTGCGAAAGCTACCGCAAAATATCAGAATTTGAGAAAAATTGAAAGTACGCGTACAGCTGGGATCATTTTCTAGATTCTCCAACAATCAGCTTACTCATTCGCTACTCGCCTAGCGACTAAATGCGCGCTGCAACAGAGCGCCGCGGTGGAGTAGCCGAGCGGTCTAAAGCGTCTCGCTGCGGAGCGCGCGGTTGCTCGCCGTGGAGGTTCGAGTCCTCCCTGGGGCATGGGTGTGTGTTGTCCTTAGGCTAGTTTACCTAGGTTTAAGTAGTTTGTAAGCTACGGACTGATGACGACGCAGTTTGGTCCAATAGATTTACAAACATTTGTAACATAGCGTTCAGATATGGTAAGGAGGTTAGAATATAGGGAGATGGCGTTATGCACACACGGTGAAAACAGCCAGACAGATTTAACATGAAACGTTGTTTCTTTACAAGCCCCTTCTTATTATTCTTACCTCCCTGGTGTTATCGGTGGTGATCCAATCTTTGGAGCGTTGCAACGATAGAATTTATGTCAGTTAGTTGTATGTTTTAGGGTTAAAAACAAATTGTGGTTTATTTTTTTAGAACAATGCCTCCATTGCGACGTCGTATCAGTCGGTAAACGCGCAGCGCTATATTATTACGTGATCGTGGAAGTCAATGAGACCGACGAAGATCGTACACAGCGCTTGGAGGTAAATCGAGAAAGAAATTCTCACCCGCCATTCGTTATAAGTGTGGAACAATGGGTACAGTCGAGTTCGACTCGCTCAGTTGCAGCTTACGTACAAAATAATTTGGTTCGTCGACAAAACAGACGGTCACGTCTGACGATTAGAACTGAACGTTTGGCGTTAAGATACGATCCAGCAGTCGATTACGCAGCGGATGCATCAGTTGACTTCGGAACAAACTGTCGCCACCTAAAATTCCATTGGCTATCTCACGCTTTGCCACGATTGGCCAGCTTCATTCCCACGATCCAACAGCTGTTGCCAACATAGTTATACCACGCATGTGTCGCGTATTGTAAAATTTCACCGGTATGTAGCAATGTTGTTAATCATGTTTCAATTAGATTCCTAATAAGACAAATAATGAACGCAACACAGACTTTCGAAAGTTGTATTTCCATTACAATAGTTTTATTTCAATTATTTTTTATTTCATATGAAATTTCTATCATTAAATTATGGTCATGCTACAATTATTTTGTATTCAATTCAAAAACTCTCAAGAAGATGTGAAAATGTTATAAAAACGTTTTTATTCTGCGAGAAAAACTTGCTAAGCTGTGCTGTAAACATGTGCGGTTTTCTTTTCCCCTTTAGTCATTTTTAACATAAAATAAGAAAGTTGTTTTTATGCCTCTATTTGTAATCATACCTGTTCGTACAATACAACCATTAAAAGTACGGCCATTAAAGCTTCTAACCTCACAGATAAGAGCAGCTCGAAACCATGACGTACAATCCCAATGGGGCACAATTGTGGGGTGCCCGAGGGGTCTGTTTTGGGACCATTGCTGTTTATTATTTATATGAATGATATGCCTTCGAGTATAACAGGTGACTGTAAAATATTTTTGTTTGCTGATGATACCAGCTTAGTAGTGAAGGATGTTGCTCGTAACATTGACACAGTATCAAATAATGCAGTTCAAGAGAAGTTTAGGGCTTGTAGAAAACAAGTAAAACTCAGTTTTTACAATTTCTAACGCATAATTTGACGAAAGCTGACATTTTGATTACACATAATGGGCATATGATAAGTGAGACTGAACAGTTCAAATTTCTAGGTGTTCATGTAGACAGTAAGCTGTCATGGAAAGCCCATGTTCAGGATCTTGTTCCAAAACTAAATTCTGCTATATTTACCATTAGAACAATATCTGAAACAAGTGATTTTTCAACACGAAAAGTAGTCTATTATGCCACTCACTTATGACGTACGGCATTGTTTTTTGGGGTACCTCGCCTGATGCAGAAGGATATTTCTGGCTCAAAAACGGGCGGTTGGAGCAATATCTGGTGTAAGTTCACGAACGTCATGTTGACCCCTTTTCAGTAGTCTGGGAATTTTGACTCTGGCGTCACAATACGTTTTTTCTTTAATGTCGTTTAATATCAGCTTATTCCCAGTAGTTAGTAGCTTTTTACTCGGTGAATACCAGACAGAAGTCGAATTTACATTATCATCACACCACTTTGACACTTGTGCAAAAAGGTGTACAGTATTCTGCGGAATCCATTTTCAATAAGCTGCCACAAGAACTAAAGAATCTTAGCACTAATCCACACGCTTTCAAATCTTAATTGAAGAGTTACCTCATGACTCACTCCTTTTATTCTGTCGAGGAACTCCCAGAAAAGTTAAACAATTAAGCCAATTCATTTTTTTCTTTATTGATTCTTTTCACTTTGTTTTAAGGTTGTCGTGTGCAAAGGATGGACAACTTAAAAGTTGTCTATTACCATTCTTGTGTAACAGTGTATTGACTTGTTCCATGACCATGGAGTCTCACTCCTCAATTGGGTCCTATGGAACAGAAAAAACCAATAAATAAATAAATACATAATTGATTTGCCCATTCATTTTGACTTATGTTCTCAGTGAAGGCCCCGATTGCAATAACAATAAATAGGATCAGAGAGGGGACGTGATAGAGAATGGGGGAATGAAATTGATTTGAAAAGGGGGGGGGGATGATATAGACGCAGAGAGGAGGGAGGAGATGGATATGGTGTGGAATAAGAGGGAATGGTGTGAAGGTAGGGGGAGAAGGTGATGGGGAAAGGGGGGGGGGCAGGAAGGCATAGACATAGGGAGAAGAGATTAGGGCACTTAGCTACTGCGAAGCGTTGCCGTGTTTTCTAGTATTAAGCCCTTTCTACACGGGAAGTGAGAGAGTTTACGAGATTACCCATGACGCACCGGTCACGCCATCCGCGTACAGTGTAGACGCGTCCACTTGCACAAGATGCACGCATAGGATGGATCCTATTCTCACGCGTATGGAAGTGCTTCGCGCATGCGCAGACGACCGAATGGGGAACTGCTGACAAACGAAGCCAAGTCGGGAATTTGTTTGAGAATGTGTACTTGTCTCCTGCTCAGAGCAACGTAGTTTTTAGACTCAGTCACAAGTATTTTAGGAGATTGATACTATAGAGGAATTGCATTAAATATTTAATATAACCTGTGTACATTTTTATTGAATACAGGAGATATAGCTCTTAACATGAAATCAAAACAAACGTAGAGCAAATGTAAATCAAGAAATTTTCACTGATGTATCCGTCAGTTCTTGGTAGTAAAACCTCACACTTACTTAAAAGTAGAATTTTGATCTTCTACACATTCATTTCCACTTAGTTACCTGGTTTTCGGCTTACTAGGACATATTCAGACTTTAAACTACGCGGAAAACCGGTTACTTAAATACAAGACAATATGGTGATCTGCCAAGAACCGACAAAAGAATCAGTCAAAATATCCAAATCAGTTTGTTGTACATTCCAGGAGCTGTATCTCTGTACCCTAATAAAATTGGACACACATTATATGAAATTTTAAATGCAAATCGTCTTTATTATCATCTTCTACATTTGCTATTTTTCCTGAAACACGCTGTAGTTAACAGATGAAATATTTGTTTTTGGTGAGCATTATTTGAAGCTTTATCAAAGTGAAAGGTCTACGTATAGACACCTGAGCTTGTTCATCATATACATAGGCACCTCAAACAAAGTGTGTAATCGCATTTTATAATCAGGACGTTAACTCATGTGAGCAACGTAGTTACGCATGAACTGCACGAAAAAAATTAAATATAGTTTCACAGTGGCAGTCTAAAGCACAAATGTTTTAATCATCACAATATATCATACAGTTGCGGAAAGTGATGTTAACGTGGCGATTCATTTACTGTAAGTTGACAACAAACGAAGTAGACGCGTGAAGCAGGCGACTCAACAAAAGCGTACCGTTTGAACGCTTCTTTGTAGTTTGACGGTCTATCGCAAGGGGCGATGCAGCTGACAACGACTTCCTTGTGCGTGTTGCACGTCTCGTATAGAAAGGGCTTTAGAATATTTTGTAAGCTTTCGCAGTGGTGATGCGAAAAGGAATTGGCTGCGGCGTCGGTGTTATTTACGTAGAGCAGAGAGCCGCGAGATAGCATTGGTACTTCGCGAATTCTCGTGGCGCAGGCCAAGCGGTGATGCGATCGACCGCGTGTCGCTGAAGAGGTCGCCCTTATCCTCGCCCCTTCAGCGCCAGAAGAGGTTAGGCTTAGCTGGCCAGACGTCCCGGTTTTAAAGGGACTGTCCATCTTATAGTTCTGACCCACTGCCCCGCAAAATATTGAACGGGATGCCTTTGCGATCGTCTTTTGACAGCTAGAAATTTAAATGAAAATAACGGCTTAACCACTCATCTGACGCGGACATTGAATAACCGAATTTGTAGAGGAGAAAATTCTCTAAAACTTTGCTCTCTTATGTTTTTCATATCTCGTATAGTTTGAGAGATATTTGCAAAAATAACGGAGTTTTGACACCCTCCACTGAATTAACGAAAACCAGCCGTTCGCAGATGTCACGTGACATTCCTCGGCCAGAAATCTCTTTGGCGTACGCCATCTTGCGTTGCGTATTTGATGATTTTCTTATTGTAACTTACACGTTGCCATTTCAAAGCAATTGCACACTGAAGAATTAAAAAAAAAAAAAAACACGTCGTTCTTCGTACGATAAATGATAATCTAGTGTCTACAAATGCCATATTAGCATCAGTTAACAACGGTCATCAATAGTATGAGATTAAAGAACACAACTCTTTTTAAGTGTTAGCTGTAGGGGCCTAGCCTAGTGCGGCCGGGCGCCGTGGCTCAGCGCGCCCGGCCAGAGGGCTTGAATGCCCTCTGCAATAAAAAAAAGCTGAGCCAAGAATACAACGAACAATTAAGGGGAGCTGGAGGTGCCTATGCTGCCCTTGTTAAAATCACTACGTTTGAGGAACATTTACGAACAATCTACCAACCCGAAGAATTTGAAATTTTTTCAACATATAGAGTGGATTATGAGGAGGGATATTGGAGTATCTTTTCTAGTTTCCTTTCAATATTTTTTTTATTAACGTCCAAACTGTTTTGAGAAGATGTTCCTTAGATTCGGAAAATTCTAATTCACGGGAAATGGCTAACAAAAAATGTTCAATACATTCCTGCAGTATAGGATGGCTTATCAGGGTCGTCTTCTTCATCCTCTAAAAGCTTCTGTTTTGGTCTTCTCTTCTGGTCTTCTCTTCTGGCCTCTTGTTCCATCATAATTATTTCATATTCCTTTCTCTTCTTTCTGCTCCTCTTATCCTCTCTGTCAATAATTCTTAGAGCTAGTACAGTGTTCACTCCAGCTTGAAATCCTAATGCCTTCAATACTTAACACTGTTTTCTTGGTTGTAGGTTGCTATTGCATCATAAATGTCGAAGTGTAGTATTTTTATGCTTAAAACACTTTTAGGAATCACTGTCCAAATTAAATTGTTTACGCTCTAATTAGAATTGTGCGTTTTTCCGTGTAGACAGTAGCGCTTCATTTGTCATAGAAAACAATGTAGCTAACCCTTTCACACTCACTGTATGGGTAACATATGGAAATATTAAACGTCAGGACGAGAAAATTTCTGGGAGGGGGGGGGGGGGGTTGAAAAATTAGTAATTTTCCTGGGGGGGGGGCGCTTTATAAAACAATTTACAAAACATGAAATAAAAGATATTTAATTTCAATATTAAATGGCAAAACAGGACCTAATATCTCGGGTTGTGTGTGTGTGTGTGTGTGTGTGTGTGTGTGTGTGTGTGTGTGTGGGGGGGGGGGGGCGGGGGGGGGGAGGCACTTCTGGATTGGATGGACTCCCCAAAGTTAACAAGGATGTGGTTCCTCTGAGACCTATTGTCAGCAACACCTGCACAGCAACCTACCCTATTGCGAAATAGCTGAAGGTAAACTGTGCACATCACATCCAGAAACTCTGAGGATTTCCTACAACAGCCGAGGCACCTACACATCATGGACTCTGCTATGCATCATGGTTAGTTTTGATGTGGTGTCACTCTTCACATGAGTTCCACTGAATTACTCACTCGATTTCATTGGAGAGAAGTTTGATGGGACTCTCCTTGACTTACTCAAACATACTTCCTATGTCGGGATCAGTTTTATGAACAAACAGAAGGGAAAAAGGTTTGAAAAGGAGGCTCCTACATTGACCATCTATTAATCCATATGCTTTTTTAGGTATGTGGATAACCTTTCTAATCTTGTCCCATGGCAGGGAGAAGCTAGATAATTTTCTGGAACAACTGAATTCACGCCACCCAATATCAAATTCACAATGGAACTAGAAAAAGGTCAGATAGCTCATCAAGAGGAAGGTAGATGGCACTTTTGGGCACAGTGTGTATTGCAAACCTTACTACACTGACATATACCTACAAGTCCATAGCTGCCAACACCCGGCACAGAAGAAAAGTACTGAAAATTATAGTTCACAGGGTGGAGCTCTGTCAGACTCTAATAGTTTGGTGGCAGCAACAGAACACTTACAATCGGTATTAGAAAAAAATGGATTTTCCTCTCGAGACATCCAGAGGGTACTTTGACCTTCCAGTCAGCCAGAGGATCTAGAAGAAAAATCAGAAGTAGTAAAGTGCCATATTTGCCCTATGTTGGATCAGTCTCGGCCCGGATCAACAGAATTCTGATGAAATATGATTACAGAAGTGTGTGTAGTCCATATTTAAAAAAAAATTCTGACAGTGCTGGGGAATGTAAAGGATGACATGGGGCTATGCAAGCCAGATATTTATAACATCCCACACCGGTGTGAGATATCATACACCGGTCAGAGCACTAGGTCTGTGGACACCAGGTGTGAAGAACACTGGAGGCACACCAGACTTGAACAGGCAACAAAATCAGTCATAGCAGAGCACATTTAGAAGTTTGTCACTCGATGAACTCCAATAACACTAAGGTTGTAACAAAGGTTTTGGGACAGTGTCATTAAGAAATCCATCAAGATCAAAGTCATGGAGAATCTTATCAATTGTGAGAGTGGATACCAGCTCAGCACTACTTGGAATCCAGCTCTCGGGCTTCTAAAGACCCAACGCAGGGCATTTTGAAATATTACAAGTGCAGACTGAGAAAATGGCTGTGAGACAGCACAGATGACAACAATTAATGGTGTATGGCCGAGCTGGACACAGGCAGCAATTGGAACACCAGCAACCTGAGATGACTATGGAAACAGTGCTGGAAGGGGGCAGACTGTGAAAAAGACACTTCGCAATTCCCAATCTCGGATGATAACGACCCTAGAGGATGGGAGAGCCAGGCGGGCATGGCAGACCAAACACCAGCAACTAGTGACAGCCACTGGCTCTATGACAGGTGGGTGAAGTCCACGGATAGAACACTCTGCACAGTGCAGATCTCAGTTGATGACTGCGAGCCCAGAAGATGGCAGGGCTTGGTGCTGACAACTGTCAAAATGCCAGCAACTGGATAGGACCACTGAAACCATGCACAGAGGGCATGGACTGTGAACAGAACATGCAGGTGGCATGGGCCTCAGATGAAAACCATGGGCCCAGAGGACATCAAAGCAGGGTGTGGATGGCCATTGAAACACCAGTGAGGAGGAGGACCACTGGAACTAAGTTTGGCAGGTGTGGAGCATTGAGGAAACACTGTGTTGCACGAGTCTCATTTGAGGACCGCATCCCCAGAGTATGACACAGCTGGGTGTGGACTGCAGCCAAAACAACACAGTTGAACAGAGGGGACCATTGGATCCATGCCTGGCAGGTACAAACTGGTTATGAAATACCCAGCACTGACTCAGCATAAATACTGGACTCAATCCACCAAAATACCACTCTTGGTTAGCACCTGAAGAAGACTGGGAGATAGCCAGTGAAATAAGGTGATAACAGTATTTATATACATGTGGCGTCTGTTCGGAAAGAACAGAAGTCACATTCTGATCCTGCAGTTGTTATTATTTAATATTCATAGAATATATGACTTCAACTGCTATTGGGCAAAGCTGAAAATGTGTACCCAGCCGGGATTCGAACCCGGGTCTCCTGCTTTCTAGGCAGTTGCGCTGACCCCTACACCACTGGGGACACAGTGATCACCGCACCTGCAAGGACTACCCATGCACGCTTCCCGTCAGATACAAATTCCCAGCTTCGCCCTGCCCATAGTACTCAAACTCGTAGTTTAACTAATTCCCGTAAGAGTAAGGGCTTCACATTTTAAGCTTTGCCCAATAGCAGTTGAAGTCATATATTCTATGAATATTAAATAATAACAACTGCAGGATCAGAATGTGACTTCTGTTCTTTCCGAACAGACGCCACATGTATATATATAATATGCCGGTGACGGGCAATGATCCTATCGTTAGTGGGGAGGGGTGGGCAAGTTTGAAGCCCTTACTCTTACGGGAATTAGTTAAACTACGAGTTTGAGTACTATGGGCAGGGCGAAGCTGGGAATTTGTATCTGACGGGAAGCGTGCATGGGTAGTCCTTGCAGGTGCGGTGATCACTGTGTCCCCAGTGGTGTAGGGGTCAGCGCAACTGCCTAGAAAGCAGGAGACCCGGGTTCGAATCCCGGCTGGGTACACATTTTCAGCTTTGCCCAATAGCAGTTGAAGTCATATATTCTATGAATATTAGATAACAGTATTAGTTCAAATACTTAACCAAGTCAGCAGATAACTGGGAAAGCCTAAAAAGTTACATAAGTGAGCAAAGCTTAGTCATACAACCCAACATGCCGATGTCAGGGGTTGAAGTCAATGCTTGGTATCCTGTGTTTCTGTTCTCTGATGAATCAGATTCACATTTTACAGTGCAACGAACTTTAACAGTATGCATTTCTGTTCCACAGAAAATTCTAGATTTGTCACATCATGTTGGTTGTCATAGTATGCTCTACATAATATGTGGAATCTTGGAAATGAAATTGTTAGTCTGCACTATTTTATAGGTGTTTTTGATAGCTGAGACATAGGTCTCTTTTTGTTGACATTTAACTCTTATTGTCTTGGATTATGCTGGTGGACATTAGTTTTTATTTATTTCAGTTGTTCCCAACATAAGTTTCTAGTAACTGATGTGCTCTGAAGCATTACATTATTCTCTGTAGAACTTCACTTCTGTTCCCATAACCATGTATCTGTTTAAATGTTGTGGACAGTGCTAGTATCAAAATTTATGCACGAATGGTAACTACATGCATAACAATCTTAATGTTTGCAGTGAAAAAACAGTTAATTCAGAGATCTTTATATGGTAATAAGACTTCCTTCTCTTTTTCAGGCCTAATGTGTGTGTGGACAGGGAGGAGATTAATGAAAGTCAGCGGAACAATGATACAGAGTCAGTAGATGACGCTGAGGACAGCATCCTTGGCAGCTTCCAGTTCTCTAGCTGTCATCAGACTGAGACTAAATACACATGCACAACAAAGTATGTTTTATCAATCAATGAATTGTGAAATAAAATTTAATTTACTATTGATTTTTTGCTTCATGGTACATTTAAATGAAAGTGCCAAATGTAGGTTAATATGTTTCACTTCATGTGTGTTTTGTTATGACAGAATATAGTATGGAAAGTAATTAATAATAGCAGTATGCAATAGAACATATTACTTAAGACATTTTGTGCACTAAAGGGTTCATTCCTGAATATGAAAGTTTATGGGTTGTGTACTAAATTTCAAAAATGTATTAAAAATAAAAATAGGCTTTGTGTTGAAGATAGGCCTAAACCAATAGTCACAACGGAAAAGTTTAGTGAAGTGTCTGATTTATTTGATGATAGATGTTTTGGCCATCTTGATATCTTTATCATATTAGGTGAATGTACTTACATTTATAATACTCTTGCTGATTTATTCAGTACCAACCCAAGCTGACAAATGCACATTATAAACACTTTTATTCCTAACAGGGTTCGCAGTCATGGAATACGGAAGACCTTTATAGTGAGGTACCAGTGTTGTCATGGCTACAAGAGAATTCCAGGCAAACCAGGATGTACAGAAGGTTTGTACTAAATGTATGAAATGTATTGACTTATATTTGAGTGGTTTCCTTCTGATTGCCATGCCTGTTACCAAGTAAGTTATCTTTTTAATCAGACAATGAATGTTCATTTGGAAGGTTCAGGGACCAAATCCCCTTCTGCCCAGAGTTAGGTTTACGAAAGTTTTCCTAAACTCCTGATGTCAAAACAAGGGATGGTTCCACTGTAAACACCAGTCAATTTTGTTCCTTATCTGTATAATCTGAGCTTGAATTTCTTCTTAATGACATCTTAAGAACTGTTTTCTTTTCCTTGTTCCTGTCCTACTTGTATTATTATATATTTTATTGTGCTCGTTCTGTTTCTGAATATTATTTCATAAGTTTGTGTTCTTTTAAGTCACAGTTAAAAAGAATCTAAAATTGATTTTTTTTTTTTCTTACACACTCATGCTAGTATGGATTTAGTTTTTTCTTGAATGTATTCTTCCTCAACATAAGTAATACAATTTTGAAGAAACAATTTACTCTTTATCAAGAAATATTACAATGTGTTTATTACAGTTAACTTGAAGCCAATGATGGAAACAATACAAGAACTAGGGGCAAAGGACTTTGCAGAGTTGACTCGCACTACAGGTCTAGATGAAAAGATGTCATCTGAAAACCTCACAGTATTTGCTCCATCTGATGAAGCAGTACGTGACTTCTCTGACAGTCTTCAGGCTGCCAACCAAGTATGTACTTGTTACCAAATGTTATAAAATATCTTTGTTTACACCAGCAAGTTTCTTTGTTGCACGAGCTAGTATTTAAATTTTTTATTAATAGATGACTAAAAATTCTCTTTGTAACTTAGGTAGAGTTTTACATTCCTGCGGGACGTAGCCGCCGGGATACAAAAGACTGGGAGAATGAAGTGACAGTGGGTAGCAATATGAAGGATGTGGTTCTAGGCCACATGGTACCAGGTTTCCATGACATTGGAGACCTAGTTGATGAACAGGTAAGCACAATATCGAAAAAGTGTAACTGAAAAAGTAACTTGTTTAACCCTTCACTACACACACACACACACATTCGTATTACCTCTTAATTACACCTACGTGGACTCACTCTTTTCGATCCCTTGTACCTGCAGTGTAGAAGATTTCTCTAATAGCAATTACCGTATATTTTTGCAGATAAGATGACCTTCAGAAAAGACGAGGTAAAGTTTTTCATCAAAATCTTATAGTTTAACCGTATATATGGCCTATAAGATGACCCCTAAGTTTTTGTACTTGTGAAACTAAGGCTGGGCACGCACGATTTTTTCATTGGCTGATTCCACTCGGCCAATAATTTTGTGTCTTGCTACAGATTGCTCTGTCGGTTGATTTTTTGATTGGTTATGCACCTACTTCCATATAATATTGTTGTCCAAGCTGTCATCAGCCGATCGATAAATCACACCACCTTACTGCTCCAGTTCATTGTGTGGAAACATTCCAATTATCTTCATGTGAAAATATATTTGTGAGTGTTTTATTTTGTAATGGTTTTAATTTGCTATGCAAAAAATTCTTGATTAAATTGAGTGGTGTGTCTTTCATAATTTGTGCTGCAATGTTGTCAGTGTTCACTTCTTGGCAGCCAATGAGAGACCAGCAGACAGATGACGCATTCTCGAAGGACAGGCGAAAAATTTGTCCCATAATGATGAGAGTAGGTCTAAACCAGATTTCGGATATCTTAGCACATTGGAAATAAACATTTGTGGCAGCCAATAATATTAATGCAATTTAAGCTGTGCCATTAGGTCCCAACCTAACCACAACCTCTTAAATTTTTACATACTCGGATACTTTCCTATATACGCCGTGTGTTGCAAGGGTGGGCAGGGAAAGATATATGCAGATGACGAAACACAAACACTTGTGATCCTGGATATATTGAGAAATTATTTTTGACTAGCGACATTGTAAAATCAAGCTGCATTGTAAATAATTAATTCTAATCCTGCTCTATGCCGTATAGGTTATTGTAAGTACTCTTGTCCACACGGTAAATTAATAATATTCATAAAGCGAATATTTAAAAAAAAAAATTATGCAAACCTCTGTTTTCAAAAAGCTTTCTTCCACAATATAAATTTCAGACTGAATTTCAATCTTTCTCTTATTTTTAGCCATTGTCTTATCTGCGGAAATATATGGTACGTTATACCAAACTGCTGCTGTTTGTATCGTTTTTATTCTATTGTTATGGATCCATTTCAGCTAAAGTGCCATCATCTTCAGACAGTCTGTGAAATAAAACAATAAATATTATGTATATGTGGTAGATTTCTAGTGATAGGCTTATTTTCAATACACAAAATTTAGTACTTAGGCCCCTATGTCGCCATCACACCAGTGGCCAATGTCACTCTTATCATATCACAATAAGGTGAGCTTAATTTCACACTTATGTTTCATAATATTTTTGTTTAACATCTTATCAGATTTGATAGCTTAATTTAGTGACAGCAATCTGAAGATATTATATGGTTAGAGTTACTAATGAATGGTTTATTATTTTCAATTGTATGTAATATCTATGTAATCAATGTGTGTGTGTGATCTCTGGTGGTTATGGTAAAGTTACCTGTGGTAAGAAACCATAAGGTTACAGTTGCTATCAAGGAGGTTAGAATAGGGGGAGATGCACTTAATACCACAGCAGTGATGCCATTGTCACCATAATGTGGAGCCAATAAAGTTTGTGTGTGAGTGTGTATTCATTAAATTCTGAAAGTGCTACTTAAAAAAAACACTATGTGCAAGTGGAATGAGTCATCTGCTATTTTACCCAGGTAGATTTTGTTGTTAAATCATTATTTTTGGTTCAGTGTTTTACCCCTCAATGACTTCTAATTTCCACTTTTACGAGATATAGTTACCCTTAAAATTTCAAAGATCTGGTGGTACAGAATTTTAGAATGAATATTTAATGACGTGGAACATATTGGCAAGGAGAAAAGACCTATTTCATGCCCCTTAGGTGGAACTTTTGCTTGTCCATACACAAGAAATTCTCAAACAATTTCCAATTCTCAAAAAGGGGCATTTCTCATTTTCATCTCATGATTAGGGCCTACACAGGCTACATCCCACGGATCTCTGGTGGCAGAAAATCTCAAGGTTGTCATGCAGATCAAGATATATTCACCTCTCTGAAGCAACCTCGCATTGTTTTTTGTGTTTGGTATCCCATGCTTTATTTCAAGCAGATGGGCTGCAATCTTTGACCCAGGAGGCATGAAACAGGACTTCTCTCCTTGCCAATATGTAGCAGCCCTTGATACTCCCCTGTAAGAGTACCATAGCTGTAATTCGAAACCTATGTTATTACCATCTGTTAAATAATTGTACTGGGTTATTAACAGCAATTGAACATGTCGACATTTTATTGATCATACTGGTATATTTTAAAGGTAAATTTAACTTAGAAGCAAGACTTGCACTTATTGAACTGCGAGTGAAAGGCACAAAATCGATAACTTATTCCAGCATCCAGCGACATCAATGTGTTGTGACTTTATGGAAGTAATGTTGGTAGAGTCGAACAATTAGTATAAGTAATGGTATTGTTTGGAAACATGGCCAGTAGTGGACTACAGGAAGCAGTTGGAGCAGTTACCAAACAGCTCAAGTAGAGAGGTAGCAGGTTAAACTGAGCAGCCAGTCAGGGGTTTGTACAAATCAGCAGAAATCTGGGAAAGGCTCATGCTTTGTACTTAAAACTAGTGATGGCTGAAAGCCAATCATTTAAAAGGGTGTGTCTGGACGACATCTGCGAGTTCCACACTCCAGTAATTCATAATAAAGTAAAATAATATATAAAATTATTTAACATCAACATTTAAGACATCTAAAATGTTGGAATAATTCCACACATTTCATAATTATAAAAATAATTTCAATATCTCAAAAATTAGAAATGTTTAAGATTGCTGTATCAAAATATAGAGAATTAAAGCTTAAAATAACCAACTTTTGAATGTGTCATGCAATTTCTAAACTCAGATTTAGATTATTGTCTCAAGGTATCATAAGTGTCACACTTCTATATAATTATTTAATGACTGATTTCAACTGATATAAATTTATGATGGAAATATATCATATTCTCCCCAGTAACACTAATGCAAGCAGCATGATTTACCTCTTCTATATTGTAGTGTGTCAATTTTACGTAAATATTGTGTAACATTAGTGGACAAGCTCATGAAAGCTGGTTTGTCTATTTATGAATTTCAGACTTTGTTATAGTAATTGTTAGTCCACTGGGCACCGAACATTAATATTTTGTGTATTTAAATAATGTTAGTGAGGAAGTGTTCAGATGCTACGTTTTTATTTAAATATCTCATGTTAAGATGTATACTATTTTTGAGGGGATGGCGATTGGCCATTGAGGAAGTGACCAAGGGACAGAACTGGTGGTGAGTGTGTGTTTAGGACAGAGGAGGTGAGTGAAGGGGTATGCGGAAAAGAGGACTCCATGTTTAGTCTTGGCAGAAAAACCACCCTCCTGGATGATAGGAGTGATTCAATCAGGAAGGGTGTTAAATTTGAACAGTGAACAGTCACTTTGTGGGACTCTAAATTTGGTGAGAACAAATGAACAGTGCAGGTGATACGTGTTTATGTTTACAAGTGTAGAAGTGGTGTTTGGGAACATTGAACTATTTTTAACTGTTGACAATTTCATGTTCAGTGCTCATGAAATGTACAGAGTTTGTGTGCTTCTTTGTAGTGTAGTGTAGTCCATTTTTCTGATAGAGATTTTATAGTTTCAAAGAAAAGATTATGACAAAGGATGTGGTATCCATCAGTTTGACTTTTAAAAATGACTTTTAAAAATTTATCACAGGTGCTGTACAGTGACAACAAGAATTCAACAGTGCGATTCAATGTGTACGCCGCACCTGGTGAGAGACTCCTGACCATCAACTGTGCTCGAGTCACATCTGTCAACAATTATGCTCAGAATGGCATTGTGCATGTCATTGACCGTGTCATCCGTCCTGTCACTCGTACTGTTGGACAACTCATTGCCGAAGATAACCAATTTAGTCGACTTAGAGAGTGTGAGTATACTTATCACTTACATGAGGATTTTTTAAAGATGTTGTCTGACCAAGTATGTATAACATGAGCTACAACCACAAGGCTGTGTATAAGCTATAATTATTTGTGTACCCATCTATCTAAAACTAGTATTATTACAAAAGGAAGATGACAGAAGGGATATTAAGGCAACATGCCATTGATACCTTGGTTATTATAGACAGCACAGATTCTTATGGTTTTCTCTTAATTTCAGTTGGAAATAATAATTATTTTAAGATAATTGTTTTTGTAACTTTGCCCAACTAGTATGTTGCCAGTAAAAGCATTTTTAATGCCTTAATGGCCTCTATATAATTTGTGATTTTAAAATTACTAAAAAGATCTTTAAATAATAATTATTGCTTTTCTGGTAGTATTTATCTAGATAATTACTGAAAATGAGTACTAAGTCAGTCCAACCAGTTCAGAATCGGCTAGCAAAATGTTCCAGAAGTTACATAAGCAGATCAATACACAGTTAATTTCTGCAAAATTAGTCACACACACAACTATATAATTTCAAAATAATCACTAACTTTCCCTAATCTGTATGTTATGTTTTTAAAGAGTGATTTGTACAGGAATTTTACAGAATAATATACATCTTTTCAAACAAAATTTACATACATTAATGAGCACAATAAGGCATTTCTTGACCATACAAATTTTATCATGCATTCAGGAGGCTTGTTTGGATAGTTATCAGGGATGAGGAAGCAAATTGGTCATGTCCTTTGTAATGAACCATCCTTGCTTTGTGTGCTTTGGGGAATTTAGGGACACTTAACCCTTTAGCGGCCAGGTATCCTGTCTGTTGGATCGTGCACCATTGTGGCTGCCTAATCCAGCTAACTGTGCTAACAGGTGTCCCCACGGCCTGCTGCAGGCAACTGAGCTAGCCGATCGGCTGACCTTGCCCTGTGCTGAATATTCCTGTAGCCAAGGGCAGTCATGGCTGTCCCGCCTTCCGAGTGTGATCCCAGACACACAATGTATCTGGACACTTTTTCTGTGGCTTTGAATCTGCAGATGTATTACTACACAGACATTATTCGTATTGTGACTGCTTTTTGGCTATTTCATGTGAAATGGTCTGATTTCAAAACATTTTGCCACCCGAGCATCACGGATTTCGAAGAAATTTTATATGAACACTAGCTCATATGCTCGTGCTCCACAGTGGTTGTTAAAGAGGGACCAGTGTATATCATGTTTCTTAGGGTTCTGGACCTAGGTCAGCAAAAACAGGATCCTTGTTGGATCGCTCTGTCAATAAACCCAGTTTTCCTAACCAAGACATCAAATTTAAGTAGGAGTCATTGTCAGAAACGATTAATGTTCATAAAGTTTTTGATACAAAAAGTGAAATTAAGTCCTTACCCCAGAATGATGTAAATTCAATGTAAGGTTGTGTTCATAAAGTTAAGACTGTGGTGTTTAATTATCTGTTTGGCATAAACGTCTGAAAAGACTTCTATCGTTGAGATGAGAAATAGTAATAATAACAACAGTGCCATGTATTGGTTCTAAGGTGTAGTACTAAACTGTTTATCTCTCACAGTAAGTGTATGCTGAAATATTAGTATGTTGCAGTGTAGCACTGGGGACAATGTAGTTATTCTGTACACTGCTGCACCCTATTATCGAAAACTTGACAAATGCTGAAAGTCTGCTAATTCAATCAACAGAGCAGTTAATGTCTGTTTAAATAAGACGTCATGGTGGTGTCAATGTGTGATAAGGTAAGTCTGGGTAATTGTTGAAGGAATGGTGTCAGCTGATCATCTGTACAGAACTTTCCATTAAATATAGTATTTGCAGTGAATTGTCTTGACTGTCTTAGCAAAATCGACCACTCTTGCAGCTAATACATGTCCCCATGTCCCACAGTGATTACTTCGTAAAGCATGAAGTTGAAATCGACCTTGTGTAATAGAACTATATATTCAGAAGTCGGATTGTAACTCTTTAAGTACAATTGTCTCTACAAAAGAAGACGTCTTTCTCTATCTTAATGTAGTCTGCACCAAAAATACGTAATTACAAATTTTAATCACAATATTGTACTGAACAATTATGAAAACAGAGAGGTTTCTCATGAGTTTGTTACGTGTGTATATTATCTCTAGTGGCAGGCACAGAGCAGAAAAATCTCTGGAGTGAGCATTCAGATGCGCAGAACACTTTTGTGTCATCAACATTAAGGTGGAAATATCACTTGATATGGGGGAAAATCTACTATTCACTGACTTTATCTTGGTCTTTTTTTGTTCGGTTAAGACAGATGACTGTGTAAATGACCCTTTTAGTGACGCTTCCTCAACTTTCTTGTTGCTTCTGTGACACATTTATTTAGATATTATTTCATGTTAGGTGGTTGTTCTGTGAAAAGGAGGTGGGCTTCTTTGCAGCCAATGCAGTACAAACCAATCTTAAGAGCCAATAAATGTGTGGGATGAGTGAATTTGTCTCAATATCACATAGAAATTCCAGCTTAAGGTTGAGTAGTTGCACAGAATGCAGTGCTCACTCCATAGATATTTCTACTCTGTATGCAATCTAGTGGTTATACCCGTCGAAAGGGGCACTTCTTTTCTTTCCTTGATACAGCAAAGCATATGAGAAACAGCTGGGAAGAAAAACTTTGTTTTTACTACCTGGGTTAAATTTTACTTGCAGTGGCAGCGGTTTAGTTTGCTATCATTGGCAATGAACTATTCGCTTTAGGAGGATGATTAATTTACTGACCAGAACAGCCTAAATTATTTATTTCATCGTGAACATAAAAAATTATTCTTCTCATTCTACGTGACTGATTTTTGAAAAAGCATTGAAGGGCGATTACCAACATCAGTACACAACACCACCACCATAAGTAAAATTGTACCCCTTCGTGTAGTGTATTACACTATAGTTATTAAAAGAAAGAAAGAAAAAGAAAGAGAAAAGAAAGAAAGAAAAAAAGAAAAACAACGTAGCAACGGCATAATTAGCAGTTTGTTGTACTGTGTAACTAACGTCGCCTCACTTTGTCCTTTCCTGTACTATGCCATTTTGAGGCATTTCTAAACAGAACACACTCAAAATGTAATGAGGATACACTGAAATCAGAAAGGAAACTACATAAATTTGAATTTCCTTGCAAAGAATTTTTTTGTAAATTAAAGCATCTGTAGATGCGAAGGAATGCCGTTATGTTTTAAATCAAATGTTCCCTGACAAAAGAAGCAAAAGAAATGTTGTTAAGATGTGAATATACGTCTAATCAGCAACTTGCTGTTCAATGTTAGTTTGTATTTGCAGAGATAAGATTGCAGCTCTTAATTCAAAATACTTCTGTTACTGAGGGAATACGCACAACACGATCATGTATTGTGCAGCACTACAAAACCAACAGCACCTTCTGTGATTCGTTGCTGTTCCATGGCATAACCATTGAAAAGAAATAAAAAAATAATAATAAACAAATGCAGCATCACCATCTGGTTATTTGGTATACAATGTCAGTAACAGCGCCTCTGTTGGATCTTTGCTTACTACACTGCAATTCAAGCATAGCATACATCAGAAACTACAAATTAAGATATATTTTCTTCCCCTGATCAGATTTTGATGAAATGAAGCTTACATGTTGTGCCAAAGTACTCTCAGTTGACCTATGAAACCCCATGAAAGTTGGTATAGTACTCTTGGAGATTTGCTGTACTGCATTATACTTATAAGCATAGTATACACATAAAACTTCAAATTACAATATCTTTCTTTCCTCTGATCTGATATTGATGAAATGAAGTCTGTTACTCTCCGAACTATTCTCAATTTACCAGTGGAAACCCATGAAAGTTCATGTAGTACTTTTGGAGATTATCCTCAACAAATAAACATACACGATGGCTTTTAAGCAAATGATTAAATTATTATATCTTTATTTTCTCTGTTCTGATTTTAATTATTGAAGCCTTTATGTAGTCGCACGATATGCTAACGTTATGTGTGAAAACCCCATGAAAATTTGTCAGTAGTTTTGGAGATAAGTGTTCAAAGAGACTGACAAACATGACAGTTGTAGATAAGAAATTTCAGCTTATGATATTCTTTTCTTCTGTGAGCTGATTTTTATGATACGAAGTCTGTATTTTGTCCAGAGTTAGGCTAATGTTACCTGTGAAAAGCCCATTCAAATTCGTGAAGTAGTTTTGGAGATGAGAGGTTTTTAATAGTTGAACAAACAGACACAATGGTTACTGAAAGCACTTAAAATTATGATATCTTTTGTTTCCATGATTTGATTTTGATAAAATTATGACTATATGTTGACCCAAACTTTTCTCATGTTTCCTGACAAAACCGCATGAAGATTTGTCCAGTATTTTGAAGATTGTAGTGAGCAGTGACAGGCCTACATTTACAGATTTATTATTAGTATAGAGTCACACATATCCTCTATGAACATTGGTGAAGTTTGGCAGTCAAAGTAATACTTAATGAGATATAAATACTGGTTTGACTTCATGCATAAAGTTGCGCAGATTAAGTGAGAATTTCTGGCAACTTTGAGCTATTATATCTGAATCGATATTTTTTTAAAACAAATGAAATTTGGCCATCTTCTACAACTACATGCTTTCTCTTAAGAAGATTAAAGAAAGTACTTTAGTGAGCCATTTCAGCCAGAAAATGTAAAGCCAATTTTCAGCCATTAAAACGTCCGTTTGATGACTCTGCTTCGTACAAAAATGTCAAATCAGTAACAATTCAAGTATTCTATCATTTTTAGTGATATTTATGTTGGAAGACTTGTTACAGTTTGTAGCAGATGAAACAAATTGTTTTTACTGGTATACCAGAGCAAATACTCCAGAATCTGTACATTCACAGTTGCGCCTAGTGAGTATCTGCAACATTTTTTTATCTTTCCAACTACTGTGACATGAAGAATGCTAAACTAACTCTAAAAAGAATGTGGTACGGAAATCAAGCTCGAAGGATGCAGCTGTATGTGCAGACACATGTTCGAAATATGTGGCTGAAACTCTGAACTGCTACTGAATTGGTACAGAAATACAGCTCTGCATCCGTAGATGTCCATAGCACACAGAAAGCGGGGGCTTGGATGTATCTAAACACAACAGCACAGACAAAGTTCCAGCTGTGCACTGAGAACGCCCACAGCACTAGGGGAATGGCATAGAGCCGCGTCTATAGACTTCCACAGCAATCAAAGGGTTAAATCAAGATGGCGGTTGAAGGTGGGTTTGAATTGCTGTCCTCCTGCATGTTAGTCCAGTGTATTAACTCTGTATCACCTCACTCGGTCACAAAATTTGGGGGGAAATTCTCAGCATAGTTTCGAAGGAATGAGGTGAGAAAAGTAGGTGACAACTGAAGTTTTTAATATATAATTAAACTCATTAAGGTAGTGTGTTGGTGGTACAGTCAGCCTGAGGCATCGTGTAGCCTTGATCCAGGTGTAGTTTTAACATGTCATGTAGAATCGGTGCAGTAAATACCTATTATGCAGCAAATTAAACAAGACGTTTTCTCAGTCATACTTACATCAAATCTATGACTATATCATATCTGTAAGCAAGGTTAGTTTATAATTCACTGCAGAGATGTACGTCAAGTTATGACACACATAAACAACAATGGCAAAAAGATAGAATTTAGTGTATAGGTGTCTTTTTTTATGTGCATGTCACAGCTCAATGCACATCTTTGTGGTGAGTTTTAAACTATCCTCATTATATTTTTCAATTCGAACCTGGATTTTCAGTTGATAATATATCATCCCTCATCGCTACCACACTTAGAATAATAATTATAAACTAGGGATCATGACATTCTGTAATAAAACTAATGAGAGTAACAAAGTACTATTTCAACCAAGTAGGATAGATGATATACAAAGCACATTTAAGTGTATGGACTAACCAGTCTGGCAACAGGTAAATAATGTCTCAAAAGTACTGTGCTCATTCTTATGTTTGTTGCTAGGTCCAACTGTTTGCACTGTTACTAAAATGGGAGTGATTGATTTTCCTATTTTATATAATCACCCAAAATGTAAAACTGCTGTAAATTATATGAATAAACATTATTCATCTTTTTAAAAAAGTTATAAGCAGAAATAGAAACTAAAAAGTTGTGCCTCTGCTTTGGCAAATAAATATTCTTGTATTTTTATGTGGTTATTAATAAAACAACTACTTTTTACAACCAAGACCAATGAATATTGAAAAATATTGGTTATTCAGAAAAGTAGTCCATAAATATTAGGACATAGCTTACAAAACACTCATCTCTCAAATACTTTTGTCACTCGTTGCATTGGGGTCATTCATTTGTTGATGAATAATTCCTTCTGTTCCTTGCTGTCAAAAACATCATTACTGTCCTTGTTTCAGATCATCAGAGTGACCACTTGTTTTAAACACCTTGAACTGACACTGTAAACAACACACTCTGACAGTACCAATGTAGACATCATTTAATAAGAAAGCATGCTGGGATTTGGTGCTCATGTGTATTGCAATGTTTGTGTGAAATTTAATTAGCTGTGACAATTGGGCCTTACTTTCTGAGTAACCCTTATAACTAAATGACAAGCCATTACTTACTTATGTTAGTTGCATTTATTTTCGTTAACTTACTTTACCGATACTTTTGTGCAAACTCTAGCTTTCTTTCCATCAGTGTGTGTTTATTTTCTCTTCTCTTTTCCAGTCTTGGAGCGTACAGGCCAAATGCAGCTTTTGAATGAACCTGGTCATCTGACACTGTTTGCACCTGTAGATGTAGCTTTTGATAATATGGATCCTGCCATTCGTGACAGGCTACTTTCCTCAGCATCCAATACCTGCCTAAAGAGTAAGTAACAATGTCCACCTTTATTTCAGTTGTAACAGATCTGTCTGTCTGTCTGTGTGTCTGTGTGTGTGTGTGTGTGTGTGTGTGTGTGTGTGTGTGTAGATAGAGCCTCATTTGTACGATGACATCAAAACAAATAATCTAAACACTAGTATTAAATATTGTTGAAATGAGATAGAGTGGCTGGCCAGTACTTACCATTGTGCTGTACCGCCGATAGTAACACAAAATGAAAAAACAGAAAAAAAGGGACAAAGGGACAAGCTTTCGGAACAGAGTTCCTTCGTCAGGTGGGAGAGAAGGGAAGAATAAAGGATGGGAATAGAAGGGAAAGGTGGTTCACGACCTAGGTCATGAAGGTGGTGTTCGGAACACCACCTTCATGACCTAGGTCGTGAACCACCTTTCCCTTCTATTCCCATCCTTTATTCTTCCCTTCTCTCCCACCTGACGAAGGAACTCTGTTCCGAAAGCTTGTCCCTTTGTCCCTTTTTTTTCTGTTTTTTCATTTTGTGTTACTATCGGCGGTACAGCACAATGGTAAGTACTGGCCAGCCATTCTATCTCATTTCAACAATATTTATTATCTCTGAGGAGAATTTTCATCATTAATCAAACACTAGTATTACGTTATTACCCTAATGTAAAACAACTATATTAGTTACAAAACCAAAAGTATTATTTATAAATGCACACCCTCCTTCCCACTGTTAACTTCCTTAAATTTTGTTCTGTGCTTATTGTATTAAAGAATAATTTTTTGGAAAAGCTCTGTCTGCTTCTTAATATGATTGTTAATCCAAACGAAACTGTCAAATTATTGACTGAGAAAAATACTGATTCTTTTTTATAGATGTCTTGGGTCATCATTTGCTGACACATTCATTGTGTTCATGTGCTATAACACAGCGCGTAGCAACACATACATCTGTTGGAACTCCTTTGACACTAGAACGCTCTGAAGATGGAAAATTCTTTGTGGGTGCTGGAACTCAAGTTGTAGCTCGTGACATAATGGGTACAAATGGAATTATACATGTTATTGAAGAAGTTCTTCTCCCTGACTCAGGTAGGACAAAAGTAAATTATTATGTGCATGCTGTTGTTTAATAATATACTGATTCTGTATCTCACTGTAAATCTATAAACTTTGTTAATTTGTATAGTTGTTATTATTTTTGACTACATAATGCATGTTGGACAATTGTAAATGAAGTTTTCCCAAAAATATAATAGAAACCAGGTAGTGGTTGGAGTTACAGATTTTGAGATACCTCATTTAACTTGGTTGGAACTCTCAGCTTCGTATAATTATCTGAATACTGATACTTCATAAATCTGTCGAACCCTTCGCAAATGCACACAATAACTTCATTTTCTGTTCACTTGAACATATGAGAGATTCACTGTGATTGTCTGTTTTTAGTGTTAGTGCCTAGAGTAATATGGAATGGAATACCATTTGTGGTGATTTCAGCAACTTAAATTATTTTGTGTGCATTCAGGACTACCAGTTACAACTGTTTTGGAACGGCAGAACCTAACACAGTTTTCTGACCTGCTGAAGGAAGCAAGTTTGACAGGTTTGATTGACTCAGCAGATAATATAACAGTGTTTGCTCCAAGTGACGATGCTCTGCGGCGCCCTGAAGCAGTGGCTGCAATTGAATCGGCAAGGAAAAATCCTGAGGATCTGCGCAACTTGCTCCTCTTCCACACTGCAAAACCGGAAGTGCATTCATGTGATATCACAAACAACAAAGAAATTGCATCTGGCATGGAAGGCCACAACCTCAGGATAAACCTGTATGCTACTGTGAGTAATTATATAAATATTTGTATTTTCTAATAATGGGAAGTCCAGGTTGGAATTCAACAATATAATAAGGATAGTTTACATGTCACTGCAAAGACGTAGAGATGAGCTGTGACACACACACACACACACACACACACACACACACACACACTAAGGCTATTGGCCATAAGCCTTCTTCAAAATAGAAAGCATTCACATAATCACCCAAGCACACTGAAGAAGGAAGCTTACAGTTTGTCTCATCAACAGTGTGGTCATCATAGACGGAGCTCACACTCAGGTTATAAGATAAGTATGGGGGAGGAATCCAGGTCTTTAAAAGGAAAGGAACCATACTGTCATTTGCCAAGAGTAATTTAGGGAAATCGCAGAAAACTAAATCTTGATGTGGATTTGAACCACTGTCCTCTAATGTAGGCACACTTAAGTGACGCAACCATCAGCTCCGGCTGCTGCACTCTGTGGTAAAGGGATAGGAGGAGAGGGTGGGGGGGGGAAGAGGGACAAGAAGGGTGCATTACAGTGGTGGGCATGGATACAGCATGACCTTATGAAGCATCTAAATGCTAGACAGGTGGAACAAGATCCAACTTACATGAAGTGGAAGAGGTGTAGGATAGAGGGGGTAGGAGTTGTTGGGTGTGGAGAAAAAGGCTTCAGAAAAGCTGGTGTTGGGTGGGAGGATCCAGATAGCCTGGGTAGTGAAACAGCTGTTGAAATTAAGCACACGCTCTGCTTCACATTGTGCCGCAGGGTGGCCTACCTTGTTTTTTGCTGCCGTTTGGTGGTGGCCATTCATCCTAATGGACAGCTGGTTAGTGGTCTTGCCAATATAAAAATTTGTGCGATGATAGTAGCACAGTTAGTATATTACATGACTGCCTCACAGGTGGCCCCACCTCTGATAGGGTAAGGGAAACCTATGATGGGACTGGATTAAGAAGTGCTGGGCAGGTAGATTGGACAAGTCTTGGTAGTTTTGCCTAGATGCTAGTGAATGGTTCTACATTGTGTTGTTTCTGTGTTTAGTGGGCCATTGTTACAAGGACTCATTGGCCTTTTTCCAAACACACAAATTTGAAATGAGTATACAGATTCTACTGGATCATGGGTTAAAATAAAATAAAATAAATTATGGTGTACATAAAGTCCGGGAACACTTTCAATTATTTATTGCACAATAACTGAATATTGTACAGATGTCATGCATGTTGAAGAGAAACTCTGAAAGTTTTTTAATTAATTTATTTATTTTTTATTATATACAAAAATTCAATATGTGAACCATGAGTGAACTGCAGACGTCAATATGGTAATAGAGTTCTTGCCATATCCATCCCAGCAAGGCATCGTCTACTGTGGCAGTCACTTCCCATATTCTCTCCCAGAGCTCTGCTACATCACATGGTTTTTTGTCAAACTCCCAACACACCAGAAAGCTCACTGCGCACCTGAACTCGCCATGTTTGTGACTAGCGCTGACTAGCAGCTAATTACCAAACTACGCTGTGGCAGTATACACGAAGAAGAAAAATAAACTTTCTGGGTTTCTCTTCAAAATGACATATGTATATCTGTACAATTTTTGGTTCTTGTGCAATAAATAATTGAAAGTGTTCCTGGACTTTGTGTACAGTCCTTATTTGGTTGGAGCATTTGGAGCAACATTTGATTATCATACTTTCAATTTTTACTAGATCATTAGTCAGTTTCTGAGAGATATTTATATAAGTACCTTCACTGCACCATTTTGTAATAGAGCTCACATTAGGAGGAAAGAGAAGGGGGGTGGGGGGAGAAAAAAAATAGAAAATTGACAATGTAAATTCCAGGTTGAAATGTCACTAATGTGAAACTAGGTTGCAACTAAACATGAAGGTTATCTTTGAGCCACACACAGGCATGTAGAAGGAAAAAAAAAAACAGTTGTATTCACACTACTGTGTTTTTGACCATTGCCTTCATCAGAAAAACATACACTTATGTTCAGAAACATAACTAAAACATACATCACTAGCATCTCTGGCCACTTCAGCACAACATTCATCTTGGCAGTGAGTGAGGAGAGGATTGGAGGAGAGTGGTCGCTGGCCAAGGGTGGGAGGAATGTTCCTCATAGCATGATGGATTGTAAAGGCTTTGATGGACAGGACAGTTTATATAGGAAGGAATGGGGTGGGAGAGTGAAGGGGAAGTGTACAGGTGAGAGAGAGAGAGAGAGAGAGAGAGAGAGAGAGAGAGAGAGAGAGAGAGAGTGGTGGGGGCGGGGTGTAAAATAATAGAAATAAAAATAAATAAAGTACAGCAATATTGAAGTAAAACAAAGTGTATTGAAATATTAAAGATAAATAAAAATTAAATGCAAAACAGGTAATGCAGAGTTTGGGAAAAGACATGAATTGGAAGAAGATACAGGCTAGTGAGTGGAGGAGGGGAGGCAGTAAAGCATCGGGTTTGGGAATGATATGTTACCGTAGATTGAGGCCAGGATGGTGGCAGAAGCGTAGAATGTATTGTAGGGACAGTTCCCATCTGTACTGTTCAGACAATCTGATAGTGGACGGAACGATCCAGCTGGCGCAGGTTGTAAAGCAGACATTGAAATCAGTACAAAAACACATCTCCAATGCTCAAGCATTGCAAAATCACCTCTGCTCCCTCCACAAGGTGTTACTAATGAGGAGTCACCACTACATACATCCCATCTGTTAAATTGAATCCCTAGCATTCCAGCAGCTGGAGGATCATTCCAGACACTCCCAAGTTATTCAGCGTGCTGACAGCCTCTTGCCACCTTGGTGCAGCAGTAACCAACCCCTTTCCTGCCCAATGTGTTCCTCCTCCTGAACCACTCATAGCACCAAGACCTTGCCCTGCTGACCTTTTCTACTTGACATATCCCCCAAAATTCCAACACCCCACAATATTCAAAGTCAAAACAACCCCAGAACTTTTATTTGAATGGCTGCCTCACAACCTAAGGCATCTGTATCCTAACTTCCACCACCAGATGTTCTCAACTGCACAGATGGGAGTTCTCCTTACAACACATTCTATGGTACAAAACCATACTGGCCTCGACCTAAGATAACTTATCCCTGCACTCCATGGCTAACAGTCCTCCCCCTTCCCACCACCACTCACTATACCGTATCTCTTTTTTTTCCAACAGTGTGTCACATTTTTTCTTTGTTTTTTTTTTTTTATGTCTTTCCTTTAATATTTCAATATCTATTCTATCTTTCTCTTTAATATTTTTCTAATAGTGAAAAGTCCAATTTGGAATTAACAATTTAATAAGAATTTGTGTGTGGCAGCTGGAAGTGATGGTTGTGTGACGTAGCTTTTTTGAAAACCAAACTGACATTTTATTAGAACTTTATTTTTACTAATATGTAAAGCAACTCGAGAAGGCATAACTTTTGAAAAAGTTTCGGATAAAGCTGTAAGAAGTGAGATGGGGTGGTAGTTGTTGACATCAGACGTATCCCCTTTTTTTATGTAAAGGTTTAATGATAACATATTTTAGTCTATCTGGGAAAATACCCTGCATTAGAGAGCTATTACAGATATGACGGAGAATCCTACTTATCTCTTAAGAACAAGACCCTGCTGGAAATGCCATCAATTCCATATGACCTTTCTCTCTTGAGAGAGTTCATTGTTTTCCTAATTTCTGAAGGAGAATGGGGTGGAATTTAAATTGTTTCAAATTGTGTAGGTGTGGTCTCTTCCATTAACTGCCTTCTAATGAACATTTAGATCCTATTTTCTATACAACATTTAAAAAGTAATCATTAAAAATGTTTTCAACTTCTGACTTTTTGTTAATAAAGTTTTCATTTGTTTTGCTAGTAATACCCTCTTCATCAGCTCTTGGTTGCCCTGTCTCCCTTTTAATAATATTCAAAATTGTTTTAATTTTATTATCAGAGGAACTAATTACAGACATACAGAATGAATCTTTCACTCTGCAGCGGAGTGTGCGCTGATATGAAACTTCCTGGCGGATTAAAATAGTGTGCCGGAACCGGGACTCGAACCTGGGACCTTTGCCTTTCGCGGGCAAGCGCACTACAGTGCACTATGTTTAATTACAGACATGATGCACATTCTTTGTGATTTTTTTAATAACTTTTCTTAATGTAGCACGATAGTTTATTATAATATTTTATTGTTTCTGGGTTATTTGTCTTTACTGAGATATAGTCCCTTTTTCGTTTACAAGATATTTTTATTCCTTTAGTAAGCCATGGTTTTTTGCATGGTTTCTCACAATTATATTTAACCCTCCGTCGGGCGCAGTCGGCCTTACAAGCCAGCAAAACACTTTCTTGATTCCCGTGCTTAACAGTGGTGGCCCAGTGGCCCACCTCTCCGTTTACTCGCGTAACTTTGGGAACCTCACACAGTGCCGATCCGCAGGCTGCCATCGATTTCCACGCGGGTCACGGGGAACTCCTTGGGCCTCACAGGCTGACTGCGCCCGATTACGTTATAGATTTTAAGGTGAGATTTTTCAAGATATTTTTATTTTATTACTTCGATTCAATCAAAATAAGTCTGTCCTCTGTGAATTCACCGTTACCTTCGGAAAAAAACAAGACTTTGACGATCCTGGCCCTTCAGACTGAATGCGCCTGATCGAGTTCTAATTTCAGTTTTCCTTTCTTTTCCTACGTTATCACATCCATGTTTTCTGCTAAAATGTCCAGAAAAGTATATTATGCCTCAAAGCGAATGATCTTGTGGGAATAATGCGCCTCCTCGAGGACGAAACTACTGAAGATCCAGCCGCACTCGAAGATTTAGTCGATGAAAGAGACACCCACTCTCAGGATGAGGTAGGAGAAGGCGAGGAGGACTCAGAAACTGAACAGAAAGTTTAGGGAACAGTTCGGGAATATGAAGAAGAGAAGAAAATATGTGAGGAGTTTTTATTTTGGAAACAATAAGACGACGAAGTAGTCTAAGTAGATACCTTCTATTATTCATAGTGTGAAGAGTCACATCATTATTACACAATATCCAGTGTAAAAGAGATTGCTACAAATGACGCCACCAATTGCAAAACCTTGTGTCATCAACTTCTAACTGGACAATTTAGCCTGTGTATGCTATGAATATATGTGGAATGTCGATTCGGCTGCAAACTCGACTGAAAAAATTTTTGCCCCACAAGGAACGGGAAAGTTCTCCCACATTACCTCCCAAATGGCTAAAACATCGACCATGCGTGGCTGAAACAAGAGTTAGGAGGATGAAGAATCACGAATGTTCAGCTTGTCATCAACCAATCTGCTTGAGCGACGTATACGTTCTGTGCCATACCTGTGTTTCAGCTGTTGATTTGGGAGCAAAAGCATTGGTTTTTGGATGCAAATGTGGCGAGAAAAGATGATTCCATGACAGAATAGACTGCCTAATGTCCTTTAAAAATAACTTCATTACTTTTATGGATGTCTGTTCGACCAATTTTTAATGCTCTTTGTGGGAAATTGGTAATTTTGGTCACATTAGTTTAAGGTGTATTGTGTTCAATAAATCCATTATTATGCTTTAAGTTTGCTGTAATTCCTTCCTTTAGATCCTCTTCAAGACTAGCCAACATGCATTCTGAATTTGATTTAACATGGCGGAGCTAGTCCACAAAATATGTGGGTGGGCCTCTCAGGCCGTGTGCGCCTGATTTTGTTTCATCTGGAGGTGCGCCCAACGGAGGGTTAACTAATTTCTTGGGGAAACAGTTATCAAATACCATTATAAATGTATCGTGAAATAAGTTATATTTTAAATTAACATCATGTTTGTTATAAACCTCATACCAGTCTAACTGCTGTAGACTTCCTTAGAAATTTCTAGTTGTTAAGTCATTAATAGAATGTGCAACTCAGGAGGACTGTTTTGAATTACTGACCGGACCTATGTCATATACTGTTACTAGCTGTGCACCATGATCGGAAAGACCATTCTCAATGGGACAAGCATTTACATTGTTAAACTTATCTTGGTCTATAAAAAAGTTATCTATCAATGTACTGATGTCCTTGACTACCCGAGTAGGAAAATCAATAATGGAGGTCAGATTGAATGAGCCAAGTAAGACTTCCAGGTCTTTCTTTCTATTACACTCTTTCAGTGAATCTACATTGAAATCACCACAAATGTGATTGGACGAGTTTGCTGTTTCTTGTGTATAGTTCTTTGGTCCTTGAAGTTCCCTTTGGAATCGTTAGTTTGTGAATTACCCATCTCCAGTACAGAGGCACCAGGTGTCGGTCAAAGATGAAAACACCCATATCAGTATGTGTTGAAGCCTCAACATGGAGTAGTAGAAGTGCTGATTCTGGTAGCCATTCAATCATACAGATAGTGAATACTGTCTTTGTATACATTATTCCACACCTGCTCAATGTGTTCATGTAGTTCTGTGACAGTGTTAGATGAGTTATCTCATCATAGCCCACACAAGCTTGATCGGATATAAGTTGAAAGATCTTGCTGGCCGGGGAAGTTGCTACACGTCTTGCAGAGCACGTTGAGTTTCACACACAGTGTGTGGGAGAGCTTTATCCTGTTGATACAACACATCATCTTCCTGTTGAAAGAATGACAGAAAACTGATCTTTATATATTAAACACATACTGAGTGCTCATCATTGTTCCTTTCACAAGCAACATAGGTGAACAGGAGTTATAGCTTATCACACTCGAGACCACATGGTCTTTGAGTTGGACCCATGTGTCTTGGACAATTGCACTCGAAGAGACAGGACTATGTCTTATTCGCAAACTACCATCACTTGCAAACGAGAAAAATGTGCTTTTATCACTGAAAACCACAGCCCACCATTCCATCTTGAGAGCGGTCCTCTGATGGTACCAGTTGATCCGTGTATGTCAATCCTGTGGTTGCCCTTACAATAGCATGATCTATGCAAGCGTCTGTGCTCCATGGATGTCCAGAATCTTGTCTACGGGTGTGAGAATGTGCACATGACCATTCCAGCCAGCATCATTGCACAACTGATGCAGCACACCCAACCTTTGTGCCAATTCTCTGAAAAGACTTATCTCGCCACTCAGAAGGCCACATTATCACACCAAACACACTCAGTTGACTGTAGGAAACAGGAGTGTGTGTCTGTTGCACGACATCTTGTTGCTTCAGTCATTCATGTTACGTTGAGCCTTATGGCTGTAAACATTCTCTCTGTCACTACATTAAATCTACTACCCATTGGGTGACGTCATTGGATGAAAATTGACACCGGCTTTTCAGGTGTAATATATATATTTTTTAAATTCCTTTTGATAGTGTATTTAGATTGATAAGTAACAAAGGAGAAGTCAGTGTAAAGATGACTTTACACTAATATATGACTGTATAAAAAACTATTTTCCAAATATTTTTTCACTGATAACAAACTGTGTTGCAGATGCCACATTTCACATTACTGGGCAAGCGAGCCACAGTGCAGTGTGCACGCATAATAAACCTGGACGAACATGCTTGTGGAGGACTGATTCACCAGGTTGACCGGCTCTTGGTGCCACCTGCAGGGGATGCAATACAGCTGCTGGAAGCCAGTGGAAATTTCAGTACATTTTTGAGATTGCTGCAGGTATGTTTAGTGAATATTAATTTTTGCCAATTTACATTGCATGATGCTTTTATTTTTCATAATTGTCTAGTTATGTTCATCTTGTGTTGTGGCTAGGTATGTTGTTTGCGTATGTCATGATAGACACACACACACCCACACACACACACACACACACACACACACAGAGAGAGAGAGAGAGAGAGAGAGAGAGAGAGAGAGAGAGAGAGAGAGAGAGAGAGAGAGAGACCTTGTGCTTCATCTCTTAATAATCACATTGTGAATGGGATATATCATTATAGTCTTCCTTCCTTCAACCAATTTTAGGTCTAAGTTTACCAAATTGTCATTAGGTCATTAGTGGAGATTTGTGTTGGAGGAATTAAATCATCAGTTTTATTACACTTTTCAGATAGGGTTGCTGGCAATTATAAATTAAAATTAAAGGATTTTTCCAATTTTTCAAGGATCAGTTTTACCTTTTCCAGTTTCTAATATTAGTTGATCTAATAATGCTTGAGACTTCGTTTTCTGTAATGTGATATTTCAAATAAGATGCTTATCGTATATGTATATTTGAGAGAGAAGTCGAAAAGGCATGTAGTTCAGGTTTAAAAGTACACAGGTGGTTGGCTAATAGTACAAACATTATATCAGGTCCTTGATGGCATCAAGGAAAACTAAATGAATCTAACATTGATTTGAGGCCCAAAATCAGTAATGTATATGCTGATTTACATGAAGCACATGCTCCTCACATGCCAAAAGTATTTTGAATCTTAGCTAGCAGCCATGTAATTAAAAACTCCACTTAATGCAACACTGTCCATGCACTAAAGTGTTGTTTCGCTGAAATTTGACAAATATTTCTGACTTTCCAATTTTTTAAATATGTATGCATGAGATGCCATCTCCAGAGTGAAGTTCTACAACAGCAGTGCGGCAGATACTGGTTTCACCCATTTTAACGATATAGACGCTGAAGGATGATATCATTCAAAAGAAATCTGTCGATAGGTGTGCATCTACCAGATGAAAGGTGCAAAATTGCAAAATGGGGAGAAAAACGTTTTAAGTCGTCTGGACCTGCCCTATTGTCCGCAGCAAGCACCGGGTGCCCTGAATTGGCAATAAATTTTATTTCTAGTAGGCAGATGCAGGAAGCTGCAGCATGGTAACTGCGCACTGCCATTATGCACAATGTGCCTGCAAAGCAAATACTGCTCTTACTGAATTAAAATCAGAGATGATCTATATAGATATTTGCCTCCAAATTTGAACAAATGTAGTGTTCTAATTTTTCGGAGGCAACTTTCAGGACCATTATCTGAGGAACTACAAAAGATACAGTTTTATCCTTATTAAAATGGCTTGCCAGGCAGAACATATAAACAGACGGAATAATAAGGTGTACAAAACATTTGCCATTTAATAAGGGATTTCAAAAGTTCATCTTAGTCACGGAATTTCTGCCTGAATATGAAGGGGAGGGGGGAAATCATTATGTTCAATATAAATTTCATTGCCAATATTTCCATACTAAGCCAATGCTGCCATATGTAATAAGTAACCATTTAACAGTTTTTATGTGAGCCCCAGCTAGTCCTAACATATGTTCTGTAAAGAAATGAATAAAATATTTGTACAACTGAAGTATCAGAAATTAAATATAGTTAAGTTACATTGTTTGTGTAACATAAATTCTGGTCCTGTGTAAAATCGATAAGCGGGTCAAAGCCCACTATCCAGTCACTCAATGATCATTCTGGAGCAGTAATAGAAGAAAGCAAACAAAGCTAAAGTTCTAAATTTAACCTTTAAGAAATCTTTCATGCAGGAGGACTGCGCAAATGTACAATCATTTGATCAGCGTACTAACTCTGAAATGGAGAACTTAGTAATAGGTATTTCCGGTGTAGAGAAGCAGCTGACAGAGTTAAATACAAAAAAGTCTCCTGGTCCAGATGGAATACAAATTCAGTTTTACAAAGAGTATTTTGCGACATAGGCCCCCTTACTTAATGCATTTATCGTGAATCTTTTATGCAGTGCAAAGTTCCTAGTGAGTGGAAAAAACACAGGTGACTCCTGTTTATAAGAAAGGCAAGAGAACTGACCCACATAATTACAGGCCAATATTGTTGACATCAGTTTCCTGTATAATTTTTGGAGCATATTCTCAGTTTGAATACAGTAAATTTCCTTAAGACGCAAAAGCTAATTTCTGTTAATCAGCAGGGGTTTAGGAAATATTGTTCATGTGAAACTCAGCTTGCCAAGCCATAGATGAAGGGTAACAGGCAGATTGTGTTTTTCCCGATTTTAAAAAAGTGTTTGACACGATGCCATACTGCAGACTGCTAACAAAGATATGAGCATATAGAATAGGTTCACAGATGTGTGACTGGCTAGAAGACGTCCTAAGTAATAGAACACAGTACACAGTTGAGTGTTCATCAGAGATGAGTGTATTTGTCAGGCGTGCCCCAGAGAAGTGTGATAGGACCGCTATTATTTTCTATCTATATAAGTTATCTGATGGCCATAGTAACTTGTAATTTGCGGCTGTTTGCTGATGATGCTGTGTTGTATAGGAGGGTGTCGTCTTTGACTGTAATAACTACAGGATGACTTAGACAAAATTTCTAATTGCTGCGAAGAATGGCAGCTAGCTCTAAACGTAGAAAAATTTAAGGTGTTGTGCATGAGTAGGAAAAACATAATGTTTAAATGTAGCATTAGTACTGAGCTTCTTGATGCAATCACATTGTTCAAATATCTAGGCGTAACATTGCAGACCCATATGAAATGGAACAAGTAAGACAAGCAGCTGACTTCGATTTATTGGGAAAATTTTGGGGAGATGTACTTCATCCAGTAATGGACACTGCATATAAAACACTTGTATGAGCATGTCTTGAGTATTGCTCAAGTGTTTGGGACTTGCAGCAGATCAGTTTAAAGGAAGACATAGAAGCAGTTGAGAGGCGAGCAGCTAGGTTCATTGCTGGTAGGTTTGTCCAATGCAAGAGTGTCACGAACATGCTCTGGGAACTCAAATGGGGATTGCTGGAGAAAAGACTAACTTCTTTTTGAAAAATTCTGTTGGGGAAATTTAGAGGGCTGAAATTTGAAGCTGAGTGTAGAACTGTCTTCCTGCCACCTACTTAAATTTTGCGTGATGATCACAGACACAAGATCAGAAAAATTAGGGCTTTTACGGAGGCATATAGGCATTCTTTTTTTCCTCATTCTATTTGGGAGTGTAAAAGGAAAGGAAATGCCCAGTAGTGGTACAGTGTACCATTCACCATGCACCTTACGGTGGATTGTGGAGTATATATGTAGATGTAGTTGTAAGCCTTTTTTCTAAAGTATTCCTGAGGGTTGCCTCTACCCTTTTAATGACTTCATGACAACTATAATGTTTGAAAAGCATATTCACAGGCAAGGATTTTTTTCCCTATCTTTTATTTTCTTGTGTGTGTGTGTGTGTGTGTGTGTGTGTGTGTGTGTGTGTGTGTGTGTGTGTGTTACGGGTAAGAGCTGCTTGCCCCATATAAGAAATGTTTACTGAAGTATTGCACCATATACACATGGCATCTGTGCCACAATTTCCGCTGTTGACTCACAGAAACTGTAGTTAATAAAAAGTTTGATATATTGTTGCACCCTTTACTTTTCCCCTGATGATAATGGAAAAATTGTTCATGTTTTAGCATAAATTGGAATAATAACATATCACTCTGTATATCAACTACCAAACTTAATGCACTACATTACACACAGCTGGAAGTGGTAAAAATCTGCTCACTATTCAAAGCTTCCAATGCAGTGAACAATGTGGGTCAAGTGGAAAGATGCAATGAATAAAGAACAAGGTGCTTGCAATTTAGTTGCAGCAGGGTGTGGGAGAGATGGTTGGGTGGGATTTTTTCTTGCTATGAAGTTAGTGGGAACAGCTTGTTTCATTGTGTTTTGACAAAATAAGAAAAATAGTGAGGAAAAAAAATTGTTCCTGTTTTAATGTGAAAAGAAAATATTGATTTTATTATTTATCAATAACAATAAAAATAGTGTGAAATGTTACAGTAGAGCCACTGAAAGAAAGTACTGCAAAAGGTGCTATTGTTGCTGTTGCACTGTGTGGATTGCCCTTCAGGTAATCTCGAGTGATATGGCATTAATTGAATTCCAGAGCCAGATTGGTCCTAGTGTGTCACTTTCACATAATGCACACCACAAAAACATGAAAATTCCAAGACTTCATTTGAATTTCCCAGCCTTTTCCTGGTTGCACAAAATTTAGTGCTAATTCCTGGTTTTCAAGGATTGAAAGACTGCTAGTCACACTGTCAGTATAAAGCTCTCACTGCAGAGCACGTAACTTGGTGTTGTTTTTTGTTGTGGTCTTCAGTCTGCATACTGGTTTGATGCAGCTGTTCAATGGAAGCCTCTTCATCTATGAGTAAGAATGACAACATACATCCTTTTGAAGCTGGTTACTGTAATCATCTATTGGTCTCTCTCTGATTTTTACCCTTTTTTTTAAGTTGACAATTACTTGGTGTCTCAAAAGTGTCCCACCAACCTCTCTCTTGTATTAGTCAGGATATGCCAGAAACTCCCCAACTCTGATCCGCACCACCTCATTAGTTACGTGATATACCCATCCAATCTTCATCATTTGTCTGTAGCACAACATTACAGTTGCTTGTATCAGCTTTCAGTCTGAACTGATTATCATCCATTCCCCCCCCCCCCCCCCCAGGAATGCCTTATATTATTCAAAACTGGAGAGTAAAGCTAGGACTTCTGTTGAGTGACTTAAGAAATTTGCCTGATTTGAATCCTGTATTGCATGGGGTGCAGAGACTCTGTAGTATGCTAGTATTTAAACCATTTGGGATGTAAATTACCAAATAACCCTGTCAGTGGGATACATAAAGGTTTTTAATGTTGTCCTTACCTGTGCACAAGAGCATAATGTTCAAAATAGTTGATAATATTACTTGCAACTGAGACTCGACAGGCCAATAACATAAACTTTTCATACTGGATGATACAAATTGTCTTAGATTTTGAAGAATTTGTTGATGTAAATATAGAGATTTTTACAAAAGCATGAATAAATTGAAAATGGAAAAATACATGTAAAATAGATTATAAAAGTTTATAATAAGAATTAATTGGTGTTGGTAATTTGCAAACAGTCAGATGAGACATTTGGGTTAAAATTTTTTACTTTTTTGCCGCTGAAACATTGTGTTTGATTTATAATACATAACTGACAGAAATTAATATGTGTGTTTTGTGTACAATGAAACTTAATCGAAATTTATGCCTATGTCGCAGGAAACTGGACTGATCTCTGAACTGAGAGAAAACAGTCCATTTACTCTCCTAGCACCATCAGATGAAGTCTTTGCTCGTATACCAGAACCACAAATGGATACCCTCACGTCAGACAAGGAGATGCTGACTCATGTACTACGCAAGCACATTTTACCAGGTATGTAGAATCTTTTTGGTTAGTTTTCGTGGCTGTCTCAGGTATCAGAGGGCGTGAATGTGTTGCTAATTATTTTTCTTCCTCCTCAGAGGTGCTTTGCTGCTCTGGAGTAAGTGTAGCTACGTGGCCCTTCTCCAGCAGAGCAGAATCACTTGCTGGACCTCTTCCTCTTCGCCGAGACTATGAGGGTCGCATCCATATGGGAGGAGCTGCTATAACCAGTTGTGATCATGTGTCCAATGATGGTGTAATTCACTTCGTCAACAAGGTACGTATGTTCTGTTGTTTATAATCATTTTATAAATGCTGATTATGCTTTGTGTATTTCATGTAATTGTCTAAGGTAATCACTTGTAAATACATGGAAAGAGTCATTCATTCCTTCAATAAAAAACCGTCTTGATTGCAAGATTTATTTATTTTAATTTTTTTATTAATTTTTTTTAAATATTTTTTAGCTGAAGGAATATTTATTCTCACTGATTGCTGTATACCATGGACTGGAAATCATTTTAGTCATTTATTGTCGTATTTTATTCCTTGATGGGCATAGTAAAGATGATACTGATTCAGACTATCAGATTGAGGGTGTTGCCTATATTTATATTAGCAGATGAGTCCTATTAAACCAATAAGCTTTAACAATTATTTTTGTTAATTCCAAAAACAATTTTATGTCATTTGTTTAATCGTATTGTGGCCCCCTATATTAACTCGATATTCCACAAGTAATAACATGTAGGAATGCTGTATATCATCTGCATGGCAGAAAAAAACAGTCAGGTGTACATCAGGATTACCACCCAGTGAGTACTGCAGAAGCCACTTTAAATGTCTTGGCATAACCACAGTGCCTAGCCTCTACATATATAACTGCCTAGTATATACAAAAGAACATAATGTGTGTGTGTGTGTGTGTGTGTGTGTGTGTGTGTGTGTGTATAATCACTTGTTGGATTCGCCTTTGACACAATTAGCTATTTTCCACTATAACTAAAAGTATTAGAGCATGACATTTTTTAATATGATATCAAATTGAGCTCTGTACAATGCCCCTAATTAAATATAAAGTTGCACTGAAAAATTGGCTAAAACAGTGATTTCTATTAAATTAAAGAACTCTTAGGATCTCATGATAAAATTTGTTTATCCTAAATGACAATGAATGCTATAGGTCTTCATTATTTATGAATATGATTAATGTAAAAACTCCACTATATACTGATAAAAAATAGTGATCGTTTAACTTACCCAAAGCACAGGCTCGTAGACAGATACAAAACACAAATAAAAACACACACAAAAACAAAGATTCAAGCTTTAGCAACTGTTGGCTGCTTCATCAGGAAGTAAGGAGGGGAAAGGGGAAATGATGCAGTTTTTAAGGGAGAGGATGAGGAGTCATTCCAATCCTGGGAGTGGAAGGACTTACCTTAGGGGGGAAACAAGGAAAGGTAAACACACCCACACACATACACACACGCAAACACTCAAAGGCAGACATTTGTAGAAAGCAAAGAAGTTGGACAGAGATACCAGTTAAGTCAATAGATCTGTCCAGAGAACAGAGGCAAAGATGTTATAGAATGGTGGGTGAAAATTTGAATTTAGTGGAGATTGAGACCAGGGGGCAACAGGAAGAGAGAATATGCAGGAGGGCAAGTTCCCATCTCCAGAGTTCTAAAAGATTAGTGTTGGTGGGAAGTACCCAGATGACCCGGATGGTGTAACACTGTGCCAAGATGTGCTTCCGTACTCTCCGGCTCCTACCCATGTAACCGCCCCCTTTGTAAAACCTGCCCTTTGCACCCTTCCACCAACACTTACTCCAGTCCTGTAACCCGGAAGGTTTACACAATTAAGGGTAGAGCCACTTGTGATAGCACCCACATCATTTACCAACTGACATGCTTGCACTGTGAAGCATTCTATGTGGGAATGACCAGCAACAAACTGTCCATTCGCATGAACGGACACTGGCAGACAGTATTTGTTGGTAATGAATATCACCCTGTAGCTATGCATAGGTTCGTGCACGGCCAGCACATCACAGTGTTACAGTGTCCGGTTTATCTGGATACTTCGCACCAACACCAATCTACCATTCTATAATATCTTTGCCTCAGTTCTCTGGACAGAGCCTCTGCCTCAACTGGTATCTCTGTCCAACTTCTTTGCTTTCTACAAATGTCTGCCTTGATGTGTTTGTTTCTCTGTGTGGGTGTAAGTGTGTGTGTGTGTGTGTGTGTGTGTGTGTGTGTGTGTGTGTGTGTGTGTGTGTGTGTTTTTTTGTTTGTTTGTTTACCTTTCCTTTTTTCATCTAAAGTAAGTCCTTCCACTCCCGGGATTGGAATGACTCCTCATTCTCTCCCTTAAAACCCGCATCCTTCCCTTTTCCCTCTCCTTCCTTCCTCTTTTCCTGATGAAGCGGCAAATGGTTGCAAAAGCTTGTATCTTTGTGTTTGTGTGTTTGTTTTTGTATCAGTCAACGAGCCTGTGCTTTGGGTAAGTTAAACAATCTCTATTTTTTATACATATTTTTCCTTCCAGGAAAGTTATCCTCTATAGTAATCCACTATATACTGAAAGAGATCCAATTGTATGAAGAATACTGAAAGGTTAATTTATTCTATTCTATAACCCTCACTCTGGGCTAAAACATTTACTGGTCATTAATAACTTGACAATTATTTTTAGGATCCAAGAATAATACTTTTCCCTAAAATATTCATCTGAATCACAGTGAGATTACTCTTGAGGTCATTCCAAAGTAGAGGAATAAATTGCAAGCATTATTTATGTGGCTAACACATATTTCATAATCAAGAACATATAGCAAGAGGTGGTAGAAACTACAATTTAGAATTAGAGCAAAAAATGTGCAGTAGTCGTAGCATTGCACGTTTTTGTGTAGAGGTGAGTGAAATAATTGCAATTGAGAAAGAGTATTGTCGCACAATTTTTCTCTTGGCCACTGTAAAAACTCTTAAGATATTGGTCATGTTTCTTCCGCATTTGCTCTCCCCAGATGTGCGCTACATGACACATTTAATACATTTGTATCATGTATTTGCATATCTGGTGGGGGTTGTGAAATCTGAAACTCCTTGAAATGGTGTGTAGTGTTGACACCTACCTAGCTGGTGCTGTTTTGGAGGACAGGGAGGGGGGAGGGAGTCAGGAACTAAGTGATGTCCTCGAGGAAGGCTATAGAAAGATAATCTTGGCCCACCTGTGATGCTGGATCCAGCACTGCTTGCCCAGACCTGGATTTTATTGAAGGTGGGACAAGGCATTGTAGGGGTGATTCAATCATCTGTGAAACCAGATTGATGTCCATAGGTGTGCCCCACCACATGCAATATTGCAATATTGGTGTATTTTCGAACATTGTTTCCTTCAGCACCATCTAGCACCACTGCTGATCTGCCATAGTATTTCTTGATATTAAACCATTGGTGTGTATTTGTTGTGCAAACAACTTGCCTGTTAGATTTTCTTTTGTTATTCTCAAACTCCCATGAATTTGATTTTTTTGATTTCATTTTGGTCATTTAGATTTGGAGATCCTAATACTTACATGTCTTTTTCTGTCTGATTGTACCAGTTTTGTATAGTAGTTGCATTCTTTAAGAATATATGGATTTTGTACATTAACCAGAGTCAATTATTTTTAAATGCCCCATGAGTTGGATTCTTCTCATGCACATTGTGTCTTATTTCTGCATCGGGCTTTGCATAATGCATACGGTCTTTAATTTTTGCTCCTTGGATTTTCCTCATTATTTTATATTATTTCACTTCTAATTCCCCTTTTAGTGTTCTGTGTTGAAGATTTAGTATGTCATAACGAAGAAAACAAAGGGTTTTATTACTGTTTTTTAGTGTCGCATATTGCAGTTACAGGAGGGAGTCTCTTTGTTGTAAATATTTTTGAAAGGCCGTCTCCATTTTCTGGAGTCTTGATTTGTCAGAATGCTTTTAATTAAAATTTTCTATTATCCGTTCGCCTAAATATTTAAATTCCTTTACTCTAGAGATGTATGTAGTTACTACTAATTTTCAGATCAGTAGGTCCATTTTTGATGTCTGTAATTTTTTTTTAATTTAATTTTTTTTTAGTTATATTTCTAATCCTGTTTTTGCTGTCTGCTCTTATAATAATTCCAGTTGTTTTTGTGCATCAATGATATCTTGGACAATCAGTGTCATGTCGTCAGCAAATGCTAAAGTCTAATTCTATGCCCTTGCATTTTGGTTGAAGTCTGTGTCTTGGTGCAGCTGCTTTTCTCCATGCTTCAACAACTTTTTCAAGCACACAATTGAAGATTAATGGAGACAGTCTATCCCCTTGTCATAATCCTCTGTCTATTTCAAATTCTCCCATAATTTTATCTTAGACTTGGTTTCAATGCGTGTTCCTTTGATGATATTTGTTGTCTTTTGATCTAGTCGAAAGTCTGCTAACACACAAGGGTTCTCCTTATTATTTGTTATTTATGTAATCTTCTGTAGACTTGCTGGCTTTGAGCCTGGGTTTTATTGTATATGCTGGAACTCAAACTTATCCTCAGGCTTTCCACAATTCAGCAATTAAGAAAAGTATTTCACAAGAATTTTACAGATTTCAGTGTTGGTATGGGTTATTCTCCATATTAATTTTTGAAATGGAGCAATCGGGGAAGGGGGGTGCATACTTAGGGTGATGGTCATTTTCCTGGTGGGATAAATATGTATAAAAATAGAAATAAAATAACTTACCCGAATCACAGGCTCATAGATAGTCACAAAAAACACAAACACAACATTCAAACTTTTGCAACAGTTGGTCACTTCTTCAGGAAAAGAGGAAGGAAGGAAGGGAAAAGGGGAAGGATGCGGGTTTTAAGGGAGAGGAAGAGGAGTCCTTAAGGGGAAAAAAGGAAAGGGTAAAAAAGCGCGCACACACACCCATACACATACATACGCAAACACACCTTTCCTTTTTTCCCCCTTAAGGTAAATCCTTCCACTCCCGGGATTGGAATGACTCCTCTTCCACCCCCTTAAAATCCGCATCCTTCCCTTTTTTCCCTCCTTTCTTCCTCTTTTTCCTGAAGAAGCAGCCAAAGGTTGAGAAAGCTTGAATGTTGTTTGCATTATTATTATTATTATTATTATTATTATTATTATCTACGAGCCTGTGCGTTGGGTAAGTCAAACAATCTTTATTTTACACACACACACACACACACACACGTATCCACATGCAAACACACCTAGGCAGACATTTGTAGAAACCAAAGAAGTTGGACAGAGATACCACTTGAGGCAGAGGCTCCGTCCACAGAACCGAGGCAAAGATGTTAAAGATGGGGGGGGGGGGGGGAATTTGAATTTAGCGGAGGTTGAGACCAGGTGGGCAACGGGAAGAGAGAATGTGTTGAAGGGCAATTTCCCATCTCCGGAGTTCTGAAAGATTGGTATTTGTGGGAAGTATCCAGATAACCCGGATGGTGTAACACTGTGCCAAGATGTGCCGTGCTCCAAGGCGTGTTTAGCCACAGGGTGATCCTGCTTACTAACAAACACTGTCTGCCTGTGACCGTTCATGCGAATGGACAGTTTGTTGCTGGTCATCCCTACGTAGAACACTTTGCAGTGCAGGCATGTCAGTTGGTAAATCACGTGGGTGCTATCGCAAGTGGCTCTGCCCTTGATCGTGTCCACCTTCTGGGTTACAGGACTGGAGTAAGTGGTGGTGGAAGAGTGCATAGGACAAGTTTTACCACAGGGGCGGTTACAAGGGTAGGGGGACTGATGACCTATCTGTTTAGTCCCCTCAAAACAACCAACAACAACCAACAAGGGTATGAGCCAGAGGGTAGGGAGGGTGGTTTGGGGATTTCATAGGGATGGACTTGGTTACGGAGGTTAGGTGGTCGGTGGAAAGACATTCTCGGTGGAATGGGAAGGATGTCATTAAGGATGGATCTCATTTCGGGGCAGGATTTAAGGAAGTCGTATCCTTGCTGGAGAGCCACATTCAGAGTCCGCTCCAGCCCCGGAAAGTATCCGGTAGCAAGAGGGGCACTTCTGGGGTTCTTCTGTGGAAGGTTCTGAATTTGGGGGGGATGAGGAAGTGGCTCTGGCAATTTGCATCTGTACCAAATCAGGAGGATAGCTGCGGGATGTGAAAGCTGTTATTAGGTTATTGGTGTACTGGTTCAGGGATTCGGAACTGGAGCAGACTTTTTTACGAAGACCTAAGCTGTAGGGAAGGGAATGTTTGATGTGGAATGGATGGCAGCTGTCATAGTGGAGGTACTGTTGTTTATTAGTTGGTTTGATGTGGACGGATGTGTGAAGTTGGCTGTTGGACAGATGGAGTTTGACATCAAGGAAAGTGGCATGGGATTTGGAATAGGACCAGGTGAATTTGATGGGACTGAAGAAGTTGAGGTTAAAGAGGAAATTCTGAAGTTCTTCTTCACTGTGAGTCCAGATCATCAAGATGTCGTCAATGAATCTATACCAAACTTTGGGTTGACAGACTTGGGTAGCTAGGAAGGCTTCCTCTAAGCGTCCCATAAATAAGTTTGCATACGAGGGGGCCATCCTGGTTACCATGGCTGTTCCCTTTAGTTGTCGGTATGTTTCGCCCTCTGTAGCCCTACTCCTGAATTCAACCAAACAGCCCTTGTCAAAGATTTACTATTCTATACTCATAGCCTTTGCTGGAGATATCACTTTGCCACGAAGAAAAATAATCCTAATGATCCAACTCCCCAAGACATGACTCAAATAGAACCTTGCCTGGAACAGTTCCGTCCTCCATCACAGCTAGACCCACCCGCTCTTCCTCAAAATCATCCTCTTCAAACCTTCCAGGAAATCCTTACTTCCAACCTTGCCTCTGTCTTTCCTAAGAAACCTTAATCCTACTCCCAACATTACCACAGCTGAATCCCGAGCCATCCGTGATCTGAAAGGTGACCATTCCATCGTCATACTCCCAGCTGACAAGGGATCCACAACCGTGGTACTTGATCGGCGGGAGTATGTGGCTGAGGGACTGCGTCAACGTTCAGACAACACTACCTACAGAGTTTGTCAAGACAATCCTATCCCTGATGTCCAGGCAGAGCTTCAAGGAATCCTCAAAACCTTAGGCCCCCTACAAAACCTTTCACCTGACTTCATTAACCTCATGACCCCACCGACATCCCGCACCCCCACCTTCTACCTACTCCCCAAGATTCACAAACCCAATCATCCCGGCCGCCCCATTGTGCCAGTTACCAAGCCCCTACAGAATGAATCTCTGCCCACATAGACCAACACCTTCATCCCATCATGTGCAGTCTCCCATCCTTCATCAAAGACACCAACCACTTCCTCGATTGCCTGAAATCCTTACCTATCCTGTTACCTCCAGAAACCATCCTTGTAACCATTGATGCCACTTCCTTGTACACAAATATCCCACATGCCCAGGGCCTCGCTGCAATCGAGTATTTCCTTTCACGCCGACCACCCACTTCCCTACCTAAAACCTCTTTCCTTAATACCCTAGCCAGCTTCATCCTAACCCACAACTTCTTGACTTTTGTGTGTGCAAGGAAGAGAATGAAACTACAGAGGAGGCATTCACAGCTCTTCAGTTGGTTGCAAATAAAGATTTTGCAAATCAAGATGCTGTAATTGAATACAGTTGGGCAAAATATCAAGACTTCTTGGAGTTGTTTGACCTCTTAAATATATCAGTTTCTATGGTCTGATTAAAATTACTTGCTAGTTGACGTTTGTCACATGGCACTACAGTGTTGCCATATGGAAAGAAGACTGCTGCTCAGCTGTAGGCTATGCACAAACACGGCGGATCACCTCACAATTGCTGATATTATTTTATAACATTGGGTAGTGTTGCAAGAGGCCACCAAAAGTTAGTGGCGGCAATGTGAATAGCGTAGTCGACAACCACTTTTAAGTGGCCAGTGACTGAACTGCAGCAGAAGAGCTATTATGTAGTCCTTAGTTTAATCCCATGTTGTAACCTAACCATACATGATATACAATGTATCTGACAAAATGGTGTTCAAACATTGCCAAAACAACTAAATCATTATTGCTTTGTTCATGGCGAATAAAGCTTACCCCTGTGAGCAAACTGAGGGAGAAGAATTTCAGACATAGCACTAAAAGCAAACTGTAATTTCTTGCTATTATTGGTTGGCCTATTTGAAAATATCCTCACATTGGCTTGTGCTTACACAAGCTGCCTTGTTATAAACCAATTGGCAGTCCTGCATGGCTCTTAATAAAAGATTGTTAATGATACACACAGATTCCAATCGAAAGAATCACAAAATGAAAAATAAGAGCAAATAAGTCAATACTAGTATGATACATAAATAACAATATATTAGAACTTAAACAATTAAATTAAATTAATGAACATAAGAATCAAAGTAATTTTGATTTAGAAATTAAAATTATTGCATATGACTCTATTAGAGTCTGTGAACTTCAGTAGTGTGGCTACACACAGACTACCTTAACTGCTTTTAATTTGCAGTACAGACCCATTAACAATCCTGAACTGTAATCTTTGGTGACCTTGTTTTCACGTAAATCATATGGGGCTTCTCTAAATGTAACCTGATATGTGATATAATACTTGTATATGTGATATTAAATCACAACTTGTATGAAGGATTCAGTAACGTGTGCTTAGTGCTGTACACGAGTACATATTTCATTAACACTGTTGTCCATGTCGTGTTTTTTGTATGGTTATCATTAAGTGATAAAATGGCACACTTGTGAATGGGAAACGGTCAGGGCGTGATGTTTAGTACTCTGATTCGAGGGAAGCAGCTTCAATGTGTGAACTGTCAACTAGCAAGTAATTTTAATCAGACTATGAGTAATTTTCCCTATTTTCCTATACCTCATATCAATGCCGAATGTGGGTGTGTTTTCAGCCTTTGAGAAGACAAATAAAATGGAGTTCAGATCATCTCTTGAGTTTGTTTCTATTTTAAAGAGCAGAAGTTTTGGGCCTCATTATGACAGAACTTTTTTCAGTAAGCTAAAAAGTCAAACTAGCATGCAATTTGCAGTGACTTTCTTGTATCTTGCCTGTGTTATTGCATATCTGCTTCATTTTGTTGTAAGCAGATGTGATATCATTGAAGTACCCTGTTTAAAGCATGAATTATTGTATTTTGTAGCCCAGAAGTATTATTATTTCATCCCACTGTGGTAACTCAGAAATCATTACTTTTTGTCAAGCATCAGTTTTCTTAATGCCCTTTCTCCAGCTTGTACAAATGGAGAATTTTAAGCTATGGTTTAGACCTGAGCAATTCTGAATATGATAGTTTACCTTAGTGGTCATATTTGTAAGTGATGGGTGTTAGATGTAACAAGTTATATTTCCATTTCAAGCACATCTTGAAACTAATAATTCATTGGATTGAATCCTGCTTGGATGACAGAAAATTTCAATCTGATTTTACCTAGTGTCACTTGTAAATGATGTGAAGATTTACCAGTAGTAACACTTGGTTTGAATTCCACATTAAACTATAGAACAACCCATTTCGTCAGTAGGGACAGGTTAGGAATGTGAAAATCCATGAGGAGCCATTCAATTGAGACACTTGGTCTTTTTGTTTTATTGTATTTTCTGTTATCAAGACAACCATGCCAACTTATGATTGTATGTTGCAGGTGATGATGCCATCAAACCCCAAATACAGGAGAGTTGTTGCCCACCGAACCAGGAATCCTAATGTAGAAGTATTTCTTTATGGTCTGTAGTTTCACTTGCAGAACATGAATCTGTGTTTATAATGCCTACGTTTATCACTTTATTTTTCTAGTTGTAATATGTAGAAAGAGGACAATCTTTGTAATAATGTGTTAAGTTATAATAAATGTACTGACATATCAGAGCAGTATTGTACTGCAAAAGTCACATTGTGACTAAAGACTGGATACATTTTGTTTGTTTTCATTGTTTGTAATAATCTCAGCTTAAGAATAGTTTCTGGTACATAATTGCCATTTATTGAGACTTGCATTAGTAAGAATCGTAGGCCTGCACTAATAAGTTTGGGCTTTCATTAAAAAAAGCAAAAATGAAACCTTTATTGACAAAATATCATTTCTGTTGGTTGTTTCATGAAGCTATTATCTTTAGCATTTATTTATACCTGAATGCATGTGTTGTTCATTATTTGCAACACATTTTGTACTGAAGTTTGTGAAAATAAAGTAACTTAAAACTATATTATACGTAAATTATTTCCTATCTAAAATGAAATATGGCCAATGATACCCATTTTCATATTCCCCGGAAGATAAAACTTTTAGGGATTTATGACAGCTAATCCCATAAAAATAAAGCATTTGTCCATTAGAATGCCATGATGTGAAGTTACAGAGTATGTTATTTAATTATGTTAATAATAATGATTTTACTGCGTGGGATTGGCAAGTTAAATTCAATAAATATTCAAATTTCTTTTTCTTGTGTGTATGCTTTACCACCTTGTATATTTAGAGGTTAGTCACTTCTTGTACAAATTTCTATGAAATATTTAATCACAAAACAAAAAATACGTACACGTATGTTTATAATGAAGAACTAGGGACATAATGCTTTTTTTTTTATAAGAATATGAATATATTAAGACCTATTAATAAAATGTGAATTCCACTCGTGCATTAGGCCTGCTTACAAAGCAGCATGAGAGGCATAAAAGATCATTGTAGGCCTACCTGTGATCAGTGTCATCAATCTCTTTAGTAATTATTCTTACTAGATGAATCTTGATGAAACCATTGGTCCTTCATTCATGCAGCTCCTTATTTGGCTCACAAGGCTTAGCGAACACCAGTCCACACCCAGTATATTGGTAGAGACATTAAAATACATTAGAGTAAGACTTGACCAAAACTTAATTTGATTGAAATAGTTTAATGTTATGTCAAAATATAATAATGGAAAGTCCAGGTTGGAATTAATAATATAGTAAGGACAGTTTACAACTCACCGCAAAGACATGGCGACAAGCTGCGATGGGCACATACAAAAGACACACACATACAACACTTTCAGCTATCGGCCATGGCCTTCTTCAGAAAATAGAACACTCACGCAATCAGACAGCCACACAACACGGTCATACAACTATCACCTCCAGCTGCCGCACTTCGATCATGCTCTGCGGTGCGTAAATCAAGGACGGGACAGGCGGGGAGAGGGGATAGGAAGGTGACATCACGGTGGTGGGGATGGGTTAGTTGTGGGAATAACAAGCTGCAGCTTATGAATGGAGTGGAGAGGTGGGTGAGGGGAGAAAAATAAAATAAACAAAATAAATATAAAACTTCCTGGCAGATTAAAATTGTATGCCGGAACCAGGACTCGAACCTGGGACGTTTGCCTTTCGCAGGCAAGCCCACTACCGACTGTGCTATCCCGACACGACTTACAATGCCGCCTCACAACTTCACTTCCACCAGTACCTCGCCTCCTACTTTCCAAGTATACATTAAAATAATAAAAAAATAAAATATGAATGAATAAATGAATGAAAGTACACAAGACCGATTTTACACACACACACACACACACACACACACACACACACACACACACACACACACATATATATACACGATTGCACATTCACGCACCATATAGGTGAGGTTTGGCATAGAGGGGTAGGAACTACTATAAGGCATGGGGTAAAAAGGGAAGTTATTGTAGGTTGAGGCCTGGATGATTTTGGGATTGGAGAGTGTAATGTAGGGATAAAGTCCATCTGTGCAGTTCAGAAAAGCTGGTGGTGGATGGGACGATCCAGATGGCCCGGGTTGTGAAGCAGCCATTGAAATCAAGCATGTGCTCCACTGTGCCACAGGGTGGTCCACCCTGTTTTTGGCCACAGTTTGGCGGTGGCCATTCAACCTAATGGATAGCTGGTTGGTGGTCATGCCAATATAGAAAGCTGCACAGTGATTGCAGCACAGTTTGTAAACTACTTGGCTGCTTTCACAGGTGGTCCGGTCTCTGATAGGGTAGGATAAGCCTGTGACAGGACTGGAATAGGAAGTGCTGGTGGGTGGATTGGACAGGTCTTGCAGCGGGGTCTTCCACAAGGATATGATCCCTGTGGCAGTGAGTTGGGTTTTGGGGTGGCATAAGGATGAACTAGGATGTTGTGGAGGTTGGGAGGGCGACAGAACACCACTTTAGGAGGGGTGTTAAGAGTTGTTAAGAGTCCATGGAAGTACTGGGTAACAAGGGGAGCGCTCTTTTGTGGATGGTTACTGATGTTAGGAGGATTTGGGATGTGTGAGGATATGGCATGGGAGATCTGTTTGCAGACTAGGTCTCTGGGATAGTTTGTCTGTGAAGGCCTTTGTGAGACCCTCAGCATATTCAGAAAGGGAGTTCTTGTCACTGCAGATATGCCGTCCACCAGTGGCCAGGCTCTAAGGGGAGGGATTTTTTGATGTGGAGGGGATGGCAAATGTCAAAGTGTAGGTACTGTTGGCGGTTGGTAGGTTTAATATGGACGGAACTGTGGATGGAGCCATCAGTGAGGTGGAGGTTGACATCCAGGAATGTGGCATGGTAGGTTGAGGAAGACCAGGTGAAGTGGATGGGGGAGAAGGAATTGAGGTTCTGAAGAAAGGAGGATAGGGTGTCCTGGCCCTGAGTCCAGATCATGAAAATATCATCAATGAACCGGAACCAGGCAAGAGGTTTGGGGTTTTGGGATGCTAGGAAGGATTCCTCCAGACGGCCCATAAACAGGTTGGCATAGTTTTCATGTTCTAAAAGCTCCATTAAAGTCTTTGTTCTGCATTTTGTCACACAAATTTACATACTAATGCGTTGTTTACATTTTTGTACGCATTTTTGCGGTGGGCTGCTTGCTCATGTGTGAGATCTCTTGTTCTAGTGCGTGTTATTGCATTCTACTTAAATGATACTCTCAGAAGAGCCCTCCAGCATAAACTAAGAACAGAAACATATCTAAAATTTTATAAAGTTATATTAGTATAACATTACTACATGGAAGTGAATCTTGGGTAATGGAAAAGAAAGATGAAATGAGATTACAACCCAATGAAAAGAAATTCCTCAGGTACATAGCCACCCCATGAACCACAGACATTGCTGAGGTGTGATGGCTTGCGTGCGCCAATGATGCAGACAGCCGCAACATCAGCGGAGAGTTATTTGTGGAGTGGCCAGACAAACGTGAATGGCATAGTCAACACATTATTGTAGCAAAGATACACAAACTCAACACTGACCACAGGTGTACAAGTATATATGCCAACTACCTCTGCCGATGATGAGATTGAAGAAATGTATGAAGAGATAAAAGAAATTATTCAGGCCATTAAAGGAGATGAAAACTTAATTCTGTTGGGACTGGAACTTGGTAGTAGGAAAGGAAAGAGAAGGAAATGTAGTAGGTGGATATGGACTGGAGAGGAGGAATGAAAGAGATCACCTGGTAGAATTTTGTGCAGAGCACTATTTAATAATGACAAACACTTGGTTTGATTATCATGAAAGAAGGTTATATATGTGGAAGGGACCTGGAAACACTGGGAGATACCAGTTTGACTTTATAATGGTAAGGAAAAGGTTTAGAAACCAGAATATAAACTGTAAGACAAGTCCAGGTGCAGATAGAGACTCTGACCATAACTTATTGGTTATGAACTGTAGACTAAAACTTAAGAGACTGCAAAAGGTAGAAAACTAAGGAGAAGGAATCTGGACAAACTGAATGAACCAGAGGTGGCTGAGAGTTTTAGAGGGAGCATTAGGCAATGATTGTCTGAAATGGGGGGAAAGTAATACAGTAGAAGAAGGGTAGCTCTGAGAGATAGCATAGTGGAGCCTGCAGAGGATCATGTAGGCAAAAGGACAAGGATGAATAGAAATCTATGGATAACAGAAGAGGTATCTCTGAACTTAATTGTCAAAAGGAGAAAAAAATAAATAAATAAAAAAAACACATGCATCAGGTATAGCAGGCAAAAGGGAATACAGATGTCTGGAAAATGAGGTTGACAGGAAGTGCAGGCTGGCTGAGGAGGAGTGGCCTGTAGAAAATTTTCTACAGTATGTCTGCCTAGGTGTGTTTGCGTCTGTGTAAATGTGTGTGTGTGTGTGTGTATTTGTTTACTTTCCTTTTCTTACCCCAAGGTAAGTCTTTCCTCTCCCGGGATTGGAATGGCTCCTTACTGCCCTCATTTAAAACTCTCGTAATTTCCTTTTCCATCTCCTACCCTTCTGCCTGAAGAAGAAACTGGGTTGCGAAAGCTTGCGTTTGTGTGGCTGAAGTGCAGTTTGTGAGTCCGCAAGTGGCGTTTCATGTTTGGACGTTGGCAACGGCGCCGGAGCCAATCATAAGTCGCGTTCGCGCGACCAATAACAAATAGCTTTCTCTTTATGGTTTGTAAACAAATCGGCGTAGTGGATGTAAAGATCTTTAGATCAACACATTGAATTGCAATAAATGTGGGATTTATATTTACGTTCTGTAATGGAGACTGAGCGTACTGGCTATACTATGTAGTCAAAATTATTTTCACCAGTGATTTTAGTTGTGGTGATTGCATGACTTTCGCAGCTTTTACGAGTGCAATTACTTATTTGAATCGGATATTCAGGCGCTACTATGAGACAAAACTTCTTGTGTAACCTGTGTACTTAACCTTGAGGCTGTGCTGGTCTGTTGTTTTAAAGAGTCGTCTAAAAGTGTGTTGGAAACATTGTTTCATTTGAAAAAGTGGTTAGGTATAGGTTAAACAAGATTTTTTCAGTACGAGAGGGCGCATAGCGCCCGAATCTCCGGTTCAGAACCGGAAATTCGAGATACCCGCATTCTTCCAAATTAACCAACATCTAGTTTTTTCTTACGGAAGTGAACACTAATTTTAATAACGTTCATTATTCAAGTATTGCAGTTCACTGGAAATTACTTGAGAGAGAAACACTTAATTGCATTTTCACTGCAAGAAATTATTAAATCTGAACGAAAAAGCATGTGAAGAAAGGCCAAATTCACAACACGTGAAATGCGGAATCTGATTGGCCGCCTTCACCTGCGTCATTCACCGCGCCGTTACCAACGTCTACGCATGAACCACAACTTGCGGACTCATAAACTGACAGTCTGTCTAGGTATGTTTGCGTTTGGATGTGTGTGTGTGTGTGTGTGTGTGTGTGTGTGTGTGTGTGTGTGTGTGTATTTGTTTGCCTTCCTTTTTTTCCCCTAAGGTAAGTCCTTCCACTCCTGGGATTGGAATGACTCCTTTTCCACTTCCTTAAAACCCATAGCCTTCCCTTTCTCCTCTCCTTCTTCCTCTTATCCTGAAGAAGCGACCAACGGTTGCGAAAGCTTGTGTGTTTGTGTGTGATTTTATTTGTGTCTGTCGACGAGCCAGTCCTTTGGGTAAGTCATCCGTTTTCTATTTTTTATATTTGTTTATCCCACCAGGAAAGTTTCCTTCTATAATTTTCGTTTCATCGTATTATTACAGTTATTGTCTCTCATAACGGCTATAGGAAACACACAAAATATGTTCTGAAACCACAGTTGGTTTTTTGAAAAAAACTTCTTAATTTACTTCCATCTAACTACCAATGCACTATTGGTTTCTGCGCACTATGCTAAGGTCATCTGCCCTAGTCTTACAATCTACTTTAACTTATTCTAAGGACAACACACACACTCATGCCCGAGGGAGGACTCGAACCTCTATCGTACTCCACGGCGTTGCGCCCCAGATCACATGACCAATCCCGTGCGGCACAAATGGTATGATAAATTATTAAACTTTTCACTGTTTAATGCGGTTGAATCATTGTAATATTTTGTTTCAATCACAGGAACTTGAGAATGACGCCATAATGCGTGAAAACTAGTAGTGCATTGGTAATTAGATGGGAGTATATTAATTTGACAAGTGAAGACTATTTTACCTGGTGATGCCAGCAGCACAAAAAATTCTGCACTACTTGAAGGACATCCATTTATTTTGGATTGCTGACAACATTACGCTGCCCCTAGACGTGAAATATTACTGCACACATTGTGCAATGTTTCCAACACTGCTATGCTGCCTTCTGCTCGCTCTGATTCTGCCCCCCCCCCCCGCCCCCTCGGCAGCCATAGTACACGCCTCCTGCTGCTCCCAACAAGCAGCGCACAAATCGTCAACTTACTGTAGGTGAACAGTACAGTAACCGGAGTAGCTGTGTCATTACCAAACAATACAGAAATTAAAAAAAAAGCATATCCTAAAAGGCTGCTCAATTACAGGTTAGAAACAAACAGCCTGTAAATACGAGTATGTCCTAAGTTTGATATTCTCTAAAAACCTTAAATAAGATTTCCTGTGCTTGCGTTGTACTTTATCAATTTCTTCTTCATTCTTTGTAAAGTTTTCAAGAAAGCTTTTGCGATCAACAAAATATTACTTGAAACTTCCTGGCAGATTAAAATTGTGGGCCATAAACGGACTTCGAACATAGGACCTATGCCTTTCGCTGTCAAGTGCTCATTTGATCTATACTGGTACGCTTCACCGTCCGTACACAAAACTTTACTTCTGCCATTAACTCACCTCCTACTTCCCAAACTTCACAGAAGTTCTCCTGTGAATCTTTCAGGACTAGAACTCCTCATTCTGGAAACATCCCTGAGACTGACTCCATCACATCCTTTCTTCCAGGAGTGACAGTTTTGCAAGATTCGCAGGAGTAATTCTGTGAAATTTGGTAAGTAGGAGGTGAGGAACAGGCAGAAGTATAGTTGTGATGACGGACTGTGAAGCGTGTCGGGATAGTTCAGATGGTAGAGTGCTTGCCTGCGAAAGTCAAAGGTCGCAGATTCGAATCTCGGGTACAGCACACAATTTTAATCTGCCAGGAAATTATATTTCAGCGCACACTCCACTTCAGAGTGAAAATTTGATAATGAAAATTACACTTGACTGTGTTTCAAGGAGGATTTCTACCACCATGAAAATTCTTTGTATCTGATGTGTGAAATTTCTAATTTGCTCCAATAACTGGAAAATCAAAACGTGTAGATTGAAATTAAACTGTTTGTAATGGGTGGGAGAACCATTTCTTAGTGTCTAGGAAAAGAATCAGATAAATTGTTTACTGAAAACACCAGAATGCGCCAGCCTGGACGCAGCCCTTGAAATTCACAATTGTTTTACGTAGTTAAATCCTTTAACTTTATTTACGTATGAGTAAAACATACATAATAGTTCATTTATATCCCAAGCAATCATGAAACAATAAACAACTTTTATTTATTTTTATCATAAATTACTGACAAAAAGGAGCAAGAAGCAATTAAATGGCAGCATAACACAAAAAGTCATTGTAAGATGGTGCAGGATCAGCAACTGGTAATATATTGAAAACAATTTATTTTTCCATCACAGTTGCACTATTTAGGAGTTGGTAACTAGTTTCAGACTTAATTGTCCATTTTCAAACCATTGGACTTATTCCAACCGTAATAATACACTGCATGAAGCAAATAACTGATAAAATATGTACGTTGTCCACTGTTATCAAATTAAAATTTGAAAATGGACTATTAATTACAGGGATTTTGCATTTTTAAACTCACAATTACAGCCTGCCCGAAAGTAAAAGTTAATTATTCTAATGCTAAGATTCTTTCCCTCCGTCCTTTCATCTCTCTCTCTCTCTCTCTCTCTCTCTCTCTCTCTCTCTCTCTCTGCTCCTGTGACCCCCCCCCCCCCCGCCGCCCTGAATCCACCCTTGCTATTCACCACAGAGATGCCCAGGCTTGCCAGCCGAAAGCTTCATTTTTTTGTTTATTCTGTTATGTGTGTCTGTCTGCGACTCATCGGTTGTCTCTGTGGTGAGTAGCAACCTATCCTTTCCAAAATATTGTTGAGTCTTATGTTTTCTGCATTATTTTTTGGTTATAATGGTCAGATATATATAACTAAAATAACTTAATGTTGATCTGGATTATTCTTTCTTACCTGTTCTGTGTGCTGGTGAAGTATGCCAAGCAAAAAGTTGCATGATCAATTGGTTGGATGTTCTGGATCGATCCACCAACAAATGCAGTTGTTGGGGGCGTATACAAAGATTGTCACATGCTAGTTGAGTTAGAACATTAACCTCTTCAGTCATGAGGTAGCATATATGCTACATTCATTCCTGATTTTTTTCCTCGTGAAATAACAGCTGCAGGTAGCGAACGTCGACTGTATACTGTTCTCTGAGGTTGGCGCAACACGATACTTGTTTGTCAAGCTTTTCTGTTGCACCAACAGTAGGCAGGAACAGTCAAAAGTGGTGAGTTTTCAACAATGGCGCTATGAGTCACAAAAAATGAGGTATAAATTGTGTTAATTTTGTGTTTTGGATACAGTTTGTGCATTTCAAAACACTGAATAGTTGTAGATTACACAAGCCCACAAACTGTAGCTTTATTATTTGTTTCTACTATGATTTTCTTCAGTTGTTTTACATGTAGAGTATGTGCTACATTCGGCAGTTAGCATTACAAAGTGCCCTAGAGTAAAATTACTGAAAATGTAAATGTGAAAATGTTTTTTCGTGCACTGTACTGCACTTAAACATAGATTACACATAAAATACGTTCCTAATTGCAATTAAACTAGTGATTGTTTAATAATGAAATGTAAATATGCAGAAAACAGTGAATATTTCACATTTCTTCATTTGCATGTTTGTCAGCGGAAGAAATGTTGGAACTTCTGGAGGTACTCGACCCATGTTACTCTGTTTTGGAAATTGAAGAGAATGAAGAAGATGATGAAACTCTTCCAGCTAGCTTAGTTGACGAACTTTGACAGAGGAAGGCGATTAAGAGAGAGAAAAAATTGAATGTAATGAAACTGAAACTTTAGGAAGGGAATCATTGTGCCCACACAGGATCAGGGATGAAACGCAAAAGTGGAGGCACAAATCACAATCATTACTGCCTGATATGAAAATAGTGGCTACTGGTACAGTCATGGGGAACCCAATACCTAAACAATTCGAGTTCAAGGAGGATATGATATGAAAGGAAAGGGTAGGGGAAGCAATGGCCAAATAGTTAGAGGAGATGAAAAAGTGTCAATAATATAATCGTTTGTTAAGAGAACAATATACTTATCATACACAAACCAAGGAATTTTAACAGTTCAGAACTGTCAGAGGTGGTTGAAGAAGGACAATGCCTACATTAACATTCCATGACCAAGTGTTGTGAAGTTATATACTAACAGGAACATGGGAGGAGTGGACCTATTGGATAGAGTAATAGGTAAATATCCAACGACAAATAGAACAAAAAAAAAAAAAAAAAAAAATATATATATATATATATATATATATAAAAGAGAACAGTTGGAACCATTCACCACTTTTTTTTTAATTTTTGCATAGCCAGTACATGGATACAGTACAAGAAACTGCTCAAACATTTGGATGGCCTAAAAGACATTTGTCCTACTTAAAAGAGAGAGAGAGAGAGAGAGAGAGAGAGAGAGAGAGAGAGAGAACCTTGCAATAGCAGAACATTTGATCTCTTTCCAAATAGATGATGAACTTATTACTGAAACATATGAAGTGGCTAGTGAAACTTGTAAAACACATCATACTCCAACCTTTGCCTCACACAAGTGCTAGGATCAAAAACGCCATGTGTATGCCAGTAATGAAAACTGATCAAAAAAGTCAATCAAGATGTAGATTACAGGGCTGCAAACAATTTACTTTTGAAATGTGTGCTACATGTAAAGTCAATCTTTTTTTCACTTCGGCTCATAACTGTGTTTATGAACATTATAGAAAATAAGTGAGTAATGCATTTCAATTTTGTATTAAAATCAGATTGATATTTAAGAAACAGTTAAATAAATCTTTATTTGCTGTTTATTTTCTCTTGTAACAAGTATCCTCCAACTTTTCAATCTTTGCAGTATGTATGAGTAGTGACCCCCAATGTAGCACATATGCTACATACTATAAAAAGTTACTATCATTCACAAAAAAAAAAAAAAAAAAATTGTGCCTGTTTCCGTTATTTGGTACCTACTGGAACTATTAAAACTGAATCAAGTGATATTTTTTCATTAAATGTGATCTTGGGTCTGAAGAGGTTAATAAAAAAGAGCTGGAATGGCTAGATCCGTTTGTTGTAGGTTAGTGTTGACTGGGTTTTAACGACGCATTGTAACTGTGACAGTACTGCGCAGCCACACACGGATTAATACTTTTGTTTGTTAATTTTACGATAGTGCTCTGTACACAGTGTAACGAACAGAAAAGGAGAGCAACGAGAAGCAGTTCACGATGAAAGAAAGCTTAGTATAACTGTAGAGCATTTGTATGTGAACTATAAAAACATGTTGGTAGGAGCAGAAACGGAGCATACAGTTGTGTACTAAATATTCATTAGTAATATGCAATTACGTAAAAATTTGTAGAATATGACACCCAATAATTCATTTGTGGTTACTATGCTCCAGTCTGAGCATTTTTTTAATTTATAAAAGCAGCCGATTGACATATTAAGACAACGACAATAATATCTTGATATGTAGTTGGATTCAACCTGAAAAATGCACGTGGTATTGTCAATATGAGTACAGTTTTATCAGACTTGAAGACTGAAGCACTTACAAGATTTCAAGAAAGGGATTACTCCTGACATATAAAATTTTGTTTACCGACACAACTTTTTAATTGAAAAGAAAAGTCATCCACAACAAATGCAACCATGGTGAAATCATATTTAGAATCATAGGCACTGACTACGAGTATGCTCGGTTGCTCTAGCATACCCCAAAATTTGAATGGGTATGCTCGGCATACCCCACTGAAAGTTTTGGTATTATTTTTTCTTTGCATTATATATAATTAAAATTGGCTCTCTCATAGCATTGGTGGGTGGCTGGCTTTTGTAATTCACCGCTGTGAAAAGATTATCTTAAAACTAACAGCTAATTGAATTCATAGGCATTAAAATCCACGTTGACATTAGAGTGAAATGAACATTTTCTAAATAGTCTGAATGTTAATGGAATGCCACTCGTTACATCGAGATTGTAAACTGAAGGTGAAAACCTTTAATTATTGTATGAAAAAACCAGAAACGAAGTGTTTGGCACAATACAATAAAAATGTTTATACTACTAATTTAATGCTTATGTATTCTCTTAGAAGTCAGTTGTCTTCAAGGAATTGTGTTAGTGTAAGTCGTGATTCTGTTTACTGAATTGGTGTGTGATGTAACAATGGGTTATAGACATATTGGTATCGACAGACTGGTATGACAGCAGAAGTGGTTATACAATATTTTGGTAATACTATTTAGAAAATAAATTTGCAGAAGAATGAATCAGGAAGACGATCCGATGCAAGCGTTTGGGATAGTAAAGACAGTATTCACAATACAGGCATATCATTATCTGATATGCATGTCTCAGAAGACGAAACCTCTGAAAATAATTGTATTAGTTTCTACAATGGGAAAAACAGGTTGAAACGGACACAAAACCTGCCTAGTAGTTCTAGAACGTGAAATTGAAATCAATGGCCATTAATTTCTTTACTGTGTATTAAAAATTTACTTTTCTCCTTACAGAAATTAAAATGATCCTAAATTAACACCAGTTGAAGTAAAAAAGAAGAAATGCTACAAAAATAAAAATAAATTATAACTTTAAACTTATCTTTGCATTTGGAAAAATGTAGACGTTAAAATTTTTTTGTTTTGTTTAAAAATTCCTGGGGGAGGGGGGGGGGGGAGGGGCACTGCAGGCTGGCAACCGCCTCCCTTCCCCGCCATGGAGACGCCACTGAGCGTACCCCAACATTTTCAAATGTTGGTGCCTGTGTTTAGAATAGTTACTCATTCAAAATTGTTTTGTGATCTATGAGATTAAATGGAATAAGAATATTTGTCATCTTCTGGGCTCGCTGTGGCGTATGTGTCATTTAGAGACATTGTAAAATATTAATTTCAAGAATGCTGCTTTGAAATAAATTAATTAATACGATGACACCCCTGTTTCGGCGTGAATGCCATTGACAGGTTAAATTGGTACCTCTTCTTATCCTTGGAAGATTGCTGTTTATCTGATCTGTTTGGTTCTTTATGTATGTATGAATTTATTTATTTATTTATTTATTGTTCTCTTGGTTCTACAGCAGTATAAATTTCATTTAAAACATTATTTGTTGCTTCGTAAATTTGATTAAAGCAATATTTAATCTGAAAATATTGCTTTAACAAAATTAATGAAGCAATAAATAAATAAATTGACAGCATGAAAACCATCGATGTATGTGATGCCACGACCATCTAACATCATCTCAAGATGGTGCTAAAGCCGAAATAGGCCCTATTTGTAATATATACACTACTCGCCATTAAAATTGCTACACCAAGTAGAAATGAAGATGATAAACGGGTATTCATTGGACAAATATATTATACTAGAACTGAACTGTGATTACATTTTCACGCTATTAGGGTGCATAGATCCTGAGAAATCAGTACCCAGATCAACCACCTCTGGCCGTAATAACAGCCTTGATACGCCTGGGTATTGAGTCAAACAGAGCTTGGATGGCGTGTACAGGTACAGATGCCCATGCAGCACGATACCACAGATCATCACGAGTAGTCACTAGCGTATTGTGACGAGCCAGGTGCTCGGCCATCATTGACCAGACGTTTTCAATTCGTGAGAGATCTCGAGAATGTGCTGCCCAGAGCAGCAGTCGAACATTTTCTGAATCCAGAAACGCCCATACAGGACCTACAACATGCGGTCGTGCATTATCCTGCGGAAATGTAGGGTTTCGCAGGGATCGAATGAAGGGTAGAGCCACAGGTCATAACACATCTGCAATGTAACGGCCACTGTTCAAAGTGCCGTCGATGCAAACAAGAGGTGACCGAGACGTGTAACCAATGGCACACCATCCCATCATGCTGAGTGATACGCCAGTATGGCGATGATGAATATGCGCTTCCAATGTGCGTTCACCGCAATGTCGCCAAACACTGATGCGAACATCATGATGCTGTAAACAGAACCTGGATTCATCCAAAAAATGATGTTTTTCCATTCGTGCACCCAGGTTCATCATTGCGTACACCATCGAAGGAGTTCCTGTCTGTGATGCAGTGTCAAGGGTAGCCACAGCCATGGTCTCCAAGCTGATAGTCCATGCTGCTGCAAACGTCATTGAACTGTTCGTGCAGATGGTTGTTGTCTTGCAAATGTCCCCATCGGTTGACTCAGGGATCAAGACGTGGTTGCACGATCCGTTACAGCCATGCGGATAAGATTCCTGTCATCTCGACTGCTAGTGATACGAGGCCGTTTGGATCCAGCACGGCGTTCCGTATTGGCCTTCTGAACCCATCTATTCCATATTCTGCTAACAGTCATTGAATAGCTCCCAATGCGAGCAGCAATGTCGCGATACTATAAACTGCAATCGTGAGAGACTACAATCTGACCTTTATCAAAGTCAGATACATGATGGTACGCATTTTTCCTCCTTACACGCGGCATCACAACTTTTCACCAGGCAACGCCGGTCAACTGCTGTTTGAGTATGTGAAATCGGTTGGAAACTTTCCTCATGTCAGCACATTGTAGGTGTCGTCACCGGCGCCAACCTTATGTGAATGCTCTGAAAAGCTAATTGTTTGCATATCACAGCATATTATCCCTGTCGGTTAAATTTCGCATCTGTAGCATGTCATCTTCGTGCTGTAGCAATTTTAACGTATACTAAAGATAGGACAAACATCCATGCCCGAGGGAGGATTCGAATCCCCGTCGGGGAACGGCCTCGCACATCGGAGCAATGCGCCTCAATGCACTCGGCCACTCCGCCGTGGCAAAGGCAACTGGTTCATTCGGCCATGCAGTGTATAGAAAGAAAACACAAAAGGAACTATACGTCGATGAAAGAAGGTGTCAGCATTCCACGCAAAGACAGTGTTGATCACCCTGTGCCATCTGCGACAAAGACATCCTACCTGCCGAGCTGCAACACCTGAGGGAGGCCTTCTGCAAAAACGGTATAGAGTAGCGCAGATCAACATGGCGCTCAAGCTGTGGCCGTCTCAGAAGACAAACGACGTGCGATCCTACCGTACGTGGGACTGCGCTCGGCTAAGATTGGATAGATCCAGTGTCAAAACCGTTTTACTTCCACCACCGAAGACGAGGAAGCTATTACGTTCTGCTAAAGACCCGCAAAAGATTAACACACCAGGAATTTACAGCATCCCCTGTGAATGCGGCATACCGTATATCAGCCAAACACAGGGGGAAACATATTAGATGTGTACGACTAGGGCACACAGCAACAATGGTTTCTACCATACTGCTAACCTGGCATTTAAGGTTTCTCTAATGTATCAACTACTTACCATTTATGTATTCCAGTACTCAGTACATGTACCATGTATCTTTCTGATGGGTTATGTCCCATTTACGTAACATGTTTTCTACCATACTGCTAACCTCATAATTATTTTCACTATGACTGTTTTATATTAAAGTATTTTATCTAATTGATATCTGTGTAACCCAAGAACTATCTACTTCACTAATGGATTCTGTACCCCACTTGCATATGAATTGTTCCCCCAAACTAATGTCCTATGTCCTGTATGGCATTTCAACTGCACTTTTAGCATATTATTTAATGCATAACGGTTCCAGTGGTTACATCCCAATATGTCAGTGAGAGACCAGTTATAGTCTTTCATTTATTTCATTAGTATATCTTATGTAATACATATGCATCTTTTTATTTACTATATCTGTATATGTTACAACCTATTGTCTCCTGGTTCTCATCCCTATGTTTTCATACCCATAATATGTTACTTTGTGTTATGTCAATATTTTATCATCATATGCAACCCTACCTATCATTCTTAGATAGATCTTAATCGTTAATGTTAGCAGCCTAGATACTTATTCTTAATAATGCATGACCATATTGGTCTAACCTGTATAATAAGCCAATGACTTATATGACCAGATGTATATACATTTGTATCGTCATACTTCCCTACTGCTATATCATGTTTTTTTATCTATTCATATGCAACCCTATGGCTAATTACATACTATCTTAATGAATCTTCATATGTACCTCTGCTCTGTTAGATATTTCATATATTGTCATATACACTTAAAGGTGTATAAACATGCTTAAGGTCTACATGCCAAATTAATGCACTTATTTTTTGACATAATTGTATTACATTTTTATGGGACTGGATGCTATATCCATATTTAATGTAATCGCTTACACCCTGAAATATGTAATTGTGACACCCTGTCCCTTTTACGCTTTAGCTGTTATGTTATGTAGCCTAAGGTTTACATGTTTACTTCATTTAATGTTACTTTGTTCTTGTCCATAATATGTTAGATCTTCTTCATTGAAAGATGTATCCCTGCGTATTATAATGTTGACATATTGTGTTATCCACTATGCTCATTAGTAGCCTCTGGCCTACCTCTACATAAACTAACTACAATTTTACGATCCTGTTATTGGATTAGGTTTGCTTTATTTCTTAACATTAGGTCTTTGATGATGTATAACTTTGTTCACTTAGTTTTATACTTTGACAGATAATTGTCGGTGTTACACATTTTTATTGTTTTCATAATCCATCCTGTTATTTTCGTAATGTTTACATATTGCTTTCTGTAACATAACCTATGATGGTTGCCTAAGATATATCATTTTCAGACGATGTATACTTTGATCATCGCTAATTTTAACTCATTTGACAAATGTGTTCGATAGTTGTGTTAGGTTCTCTTGTAATAGACCTTGGTTCACCATCACACAGCCTGGCATTGCTTTTATGTTTTTAATCAAGACTTGACGCCTAGTGACACTTTATTTATTTTTATTGTGTGACATGGATAAGGAGGCATTGATGCACCTGTTTGATCAGTCTGTGTAGTTAGTAAGTACTTACTATATGAAAATACTGATTTATATTGTGTATTTTACTTCAGCTTGTGTACAATTCTGTTTTTGTATTTTTATTTAATAGTCTTCTGTGAAGATGGTTTATAACCGAAATCGGCAGAAGATTGAAAAATAATAAACAGCTGACGGTTTATAGTATGCATTTCCTCAAATATCTTACGGCTGTTGAACAACATCTCAATAAAAATTTGAGCAGCAAAATCAGCCGTAGCAGAACACAGCATAAATGAAGAGCGCACTTTCAACTTCGAAAACACAAAGGCGCTGTGCTGAGCATCTGACGTCTGGGAAAGTGACATCAAAGAATCTGTAGAAATGAGAATGCACGATAACCTGATAAACAGAGATGTAGGATAGCAGCTTAGCGCAGCGTTGGATCCCACAACAGCGGCAATTATCGTCCTCTGCCGCAGACACAGGCAGAGTGACCGCACCGAGTCGAACACGGTGCAGGTTAGCTACTCCATCGCCAGCCCATCGCAGCCTCCTGTGGTCCAGTGGAGTAAGAGGGAAGGGGGGCTGGCAACGCGAGTGTAAAGATGCCCGCTCTCTGACGTAATACTTACAGGAGCCTTAGCCCGCGGTGCAGCTATATAAGGACGACAGCAGCAATCACTCGACAGTCAACCATCTCACAATGGCCGAGGAGATCTCGGACGAAATGTCGTGGACAGTAAACCACATGACGCGGCTGGAAGCCCGAGAAAATTTTATCCACATAACTCGTTGCGAAACAATGCATTCAAATATTATTACCATTTGCAATTCCGTTAAGAGTACATGTTATTACAATGTTCATTCCTTGAAAACCCTTCGCGAAATCATATCCTGGCGACGCCTATGTCGTGCATTATGATTGATGGGTTGCGCAGAAAACGTTGCCGCTTCTTTCGCAAAGCTGTTTGTAGGTGATGCTTATAACACCCCTTTTTCCATAAAAATACAAATGTTCAAATGTTTGTAAAGCTATCGGAACAAACTGAGTGTTCATCAGTCCGTAGCTTACAAACTACCTAAACCTAGGTAAACTAATCTAAGGACAACACACACACCCATGCCCCAGGAAGGACTCGAACCTCCACGGCGAGCAACCGCGCGCTCCGCAGTGAGACGCTTTAGACCGCTTGGCTACTCCACCGCGGAGTAAAAATACATAATTATGTTATTAGCTACGTGTGGAAGGCAACAACACCGTGCCGGCCGCAGTGGCCGAGGGGACTGAGGCGCTCCAGTCACGGTCTACACGGCCACTACGGTCGGGGGTTCGAATCCCCCCTCGGGCATGGATATTTATGCCGTCCTTAGGATTAGCTAGTTTATAAGTAGTTTGTAAGTTTATGACTTATGACCCCGTAGTTAAGTCCCATAAGCTGTACAAACATTTGAACAATTCCATGCCTCTGAGCCCATATTTAGCACGGCGATTAATAAAATTGCAGGTTCGATGCCATGGATTCGGGATAGGCTAACATGTATTGGAACAGGGGAGTATTAAGTACAGTTGGTTACTGTCTGAAACTGAGATCATAATATTTTAATAGCAAGTAACCATCAGTGCGCAACACGCGCGGTCCATACAAAACTGTCATAAACTACAGATCATCATTTGCTAACTATATATATATATATATATATATATATATATATATATATATATATATATATATATATCAGTTCAACTTAGACAAAATGATACTAGCAGCAATCCAGTATCTAATTCCAAGTAAAAACGACTGCTAGTGGATCTGAACAGCAACTGAGAACGACGGAGAGCGACTGAGAGAAAGGCTGTCGCTTCAGCAGCCCTGTACACGTGAACGCTCTGCTCATACTCGCGGGCGCCCTCTGGCGGCCCGTATCGCCACCGCTCACGTCCACCACTGTTTGCGACCTTTCCAGTGATGTTACATGCTCCAAAAACGAAAACAGAAATACGGCGTCGAACGTTTTTGTATTTTGTAACAAAGCAGATATGTGTTTGAATAATACTATACGAAATATACAGCTTATATTCATTTGCCATAGGCCTACCTACTACAGTCAGTGCTAAAAACTAGAAAACATTGTATCCTATGTCTTGTTGAGGAGCTCGTGCGCCAATATGAAATTCATTAAAATACATTTTTAAAAACCATCAGCTGTTTATCTAAGATGACCACTGTAATTTTTAAACTTTTAGTTATACTGACTCCTGTTTGTCTCAGTTGGATGAATTTTATTTGAAGCATTTTACCATTCTGTTTTAACGCCTTTTTATCCATGAAGATGGTCTATGACCGAAACTGATAGATGTATAAGGTTTTGAATAAACAGCTGATGGTTTTCAAAGATGCATTTTATGAAATGTACTACGGCTGTTGACACTCGCATCCAATATGAAACCTCTTAGGATACATAGGGAGTGTCTTTGACCTAATTAACGCTGGCTAAAGGTTGAGTTCATTCCTGTTATTCAAGGAAGACTGTGGAAAATATTAAACGGATCCACAAGTTTTCTTATTTATTGTCATTTCAGGCACTTGTGGGACTGGCTAGCAGCAGCTTGACACACCGATCATTAGCTGATGGAAGATATAATGGTACATGAGAAGTAAAAGTTACAGTAAAATGGAGATAAAACTAGAGAATTAAAACATGACACGGTGAAAATGTATAAAACTTCAAAATGTCATAGATGAGGAAACACATATAAGTAGCAATAAAACGATGCCATGGTGGCTTAAAAACACACTGATGATCCAGATACTGGAAACGACGACATGAACAGGGACACTGATTAAAATAACACAGGTGACACTTGTTCCACTTGGTGGTGGCCGCAACCCCTTAAAACCACTGCACTACACAAAAACGGACAAAACACAAGTAAATGTAATTGCACAGTGGAGCTCACAGGTGGAATGAAGAGGCTGGCGGAAAGTGTGGGTGGAGGGGGTAGGAAAGGGAGGCAGGGAGAAAGGGATGGGGAAGAGTGTAAGGACTCCAGGAGAGGGAGGGAGATCAGGGGGAAGCCAAGCAGGAAGGGAAGAGGAGAGGATGGGAGGGGGAGGATTAGGGCTGGTAGGAGGGATAGCTGTTGGGACAAAAGGCTCATGCAGGAGGGGAGGTGGCGGAAGGTACCCTGGGAGAGGATGTGGAGAGTTTGAAAGTGAAGGGACGGAGGGATACAATGGTGGAGCCCCAGGATTGGTAACAAAGGGCTAAATCAGTGGGTTATGGGAGTCTATTTTATGGATGATGTAGAGGATCCAGAACTGCAGGAGGTAAGGGGAAGGGATTAGGTTGTAAAGGATACACTTGGGGAAGAGGAGGTGGATTCGGTAAGTGAGGCAGAGGACACTGCGTTCAATGATCTGGAGGCATTTGCATTAGGGAGGAAGTGCAGAAACTCAGGTGGGGTGGCAGTTTCAGAGGATGGGGTGCATGAAGGAGGATAGGTGTGCATGATAGTGGAGGGGTTGGGCCCTCTTGTCCAGCCAGAAACGAGTTTCGATAGGTTCAGATGGGATAAGGCTTTTTGATGGACCATGCGGAGGTGAGGAGTCCAGGAAAGGGGGTGACTGAGGGTAAGGCCAAGGTATTTAAGGGTGCGGTTGAGGAGGCATATGGGGCAGTCATGAAGGCTATAGTAAAAATCAAGGAGGTGGAAGGAAATGGCTGTATGACCTATACCTATATGATTGCCTGGGATTTGTCAGGGTTGACGGATAAGAGCCACTGGTTACACCATGTGGAGAACTCGAAAAGGTGATACTGGAGTAGGTGCTGGGCTTAGGGTGCCTCTCACACGTCAGAGGGTAGCGTGGAGGGGAGGCTGAGGGGAGAGCTCGTGCCGCCTGCCACAAGGCCACGGCTGTGTCCGGCTTGCTGGCGTTTGAGGGGAGGTGGTGGTGGGGACCGCTGCTACCTGCCGCCTGCTCTGGCCAGTTTAAAGAGCTGCTTCTGACCGCAGCGCCATCATGGGACATCTTACGGAACTGCTGGAAACCCTCCCTCCCCGCACCCCTGAGTGTAGGACCGGGCACTTACGGAGGTTTCCCGTCTGTATATATTTGTCTGTGACAGGAGGCTGGCGTTGGGGAATATCAGCAGAGTAGATGAGGTAAAGGAGAGGGGACAGGACAGAGCGTTTGGGGCACACTGGCGGAGGGAGGGTCACACGAGAGTTGAGCAGCTTATGTTCTAATGTCGCATAGAAAACAAGGTTGGTTATCCAAATTAAAATTGAATCACTGAGTTTGCACCAGCGTCCACTGGTGGAATGTGACAGTTTGTTGTAAAGCAATGAATTAACATTTTGTGAATACAGAATATGTAGGAGAATTTTTGTATAGCTCAATGTTTTACCAGCAGTTCGAAAATGTTACAGAATATATAGATTGCCACAGAATAACGGGAACATTGGACATGAGTGGTTGCAGCCATAGAAATGTGACAGCACTGCAGGTTCCTGACAGTAACCAGTCTGCTATTAAAGTAATCATGGATCTGTGAAACGGACAAAAGTGTGTATGAGCCATAACATTGATTTATAAAATCAATGATAGTTTGGTTTGGTATCGGCGCGGGGCGAGTTTGGACTTTTTTATAATTTAGGAAGTCGTGATGCCATTCTATTGAAACGCGCGATAAAATGTTTAATTAATAACCTTGAAGAGACTGGATTTGCCCTTAAGAAGAAACCGACAGGACGACCAAGTATTGTGCATTCTCCAACGAATATTAATGTTGTCTGCGGATCTATATTACGGAGCCCACAGCGTTCAATTTGTAAGCAAACCTCAGTGGTTGCAATATCCATACAAACTACAGATGGTGCAACAATTCAACTCAACGATTACCGGTTACCATTCGGATTCTGTCAACAAATGAGAACAAAAATAAGCAGCGATAATGAATTTCTAAATACGTTGTGGCTGTCAAATGAGGCAAATTTTCATCTGAACAGGTTATGTGAATAAAACATAACTACAGTTACTGGGCAAACACAAATCCTAATAACGTTCATGAGTGCCCTTTACACGTTAGTAAAGTGACTGTATGGTATGGGATTATCAGGATTGTACATTTTCACAAATGAACAAGGAAACACAACTGCTAGTGCCGATCACTACATGCGGATGGTACGAACGTTCATACACCTGCATTGAACAACTCTTCAAACGTTCAAGAAGCTTGGTGTCAACAGGACAGAGCAACATCACACACTGCACTGCAATGATTGGCATGTATGCAAGAATTTTTCGGTAACGGTATGCTCTCACGATTCAAGAACATTCCCTGGCTTTCGAGATTTATCCGTTTGCGAATTTTTATTTTGGGGGCACCTCAAGAGCAAAGTCTACACGACTCGACCAAGAACACTGGATGAAATTCCAACTATCCCAGCTGAGATGTTGCAATGGTCAATGACGAATCTCCACAGTAGATTTCACGAATGTTTTCTTACTGGTGGACTACTTACTAAAGGACGTAATTAAAAAAATCGCACTGACGTGTTTTACGGACCTTTTTAGATTTGTAGTTTATAAGTTTTTGCAAACATTTTGGACCAAAATAATAATCTAAATAATAAAAAATTAATTAATAAGAGTGTCTGAAACCCTTTCAGGAAAAAAAAAATTAGATAGTGGCGGGTTCCGAACCACCGACCTTCAGCGTCACAGTCCAACGCCTTGCCCACTACGCTACAGCTATTAATCATAAATGCGTCCTTTAATCTTATATTATTAATGGGCGTTCACAACTGATGCTAATATGTCATTTATAGACACTAGACCATCATTTATAGTACGAAGAACGATGTGTTTTTGTTAATTCCTCTGTGCGCCATTGCTTTGAAATGACAACGTGTAAGTTACAATAAGAAAATCATGAAATACGCAACGCAAGATGGCTTATGCCAGAGATAGTTCTGGGCGAAGAATGTCACGTGACATATCCGAACGGCTGGTTTTCGTTAATTCATTGGAGGGTGTCAAATCTCCGTTATTTTTGCAAATATGTCTCAAATGATACGAGATATGAAAAAAACGTAAGGGAGCTAAGTTTCTTTCCTTCATCACTTCTTGTTTTATTGGATTGTGGAAATGTTCCCTTTTTTCTGTGTGACCTTGTATTAACTTCTATGTGATGTACCTTGGAAATTGAAGTTCCTGAGACGTACATCGTAAGTATTATGTATTATTCGTGATATTGCTAACATGTGACACTTCAGTTACGTTCCGCTTACTGATTCTCATGTTTATGCTCTGAAGAACTGATGATGTATTTGTGGTGTCACGAGTTTGGCGTCGTCGTTCCGAGACTGGAGTGTTGGTTCATGAGGGTGATTATCTTCTCGTAGACGTAGCGGGGAGCTTCCTTGTGGATGAGGAAGTCGACGTGGTCGAAGTCCTCTGGCGGCACCATGAACAGTCCGATGTTGTGTGACGTCACCTGGCTCAGCTTCAGCGCGTCCTGCGAACCAGTTTACAGAGTGGAATGTGGAAATTTTGCCAACAAAATCTATGCAAGTCATAATCTTAATACCAGAACACGAAAACTGAACTGTGGTCTGAAACCTATTAATTATACATACATGCCAATGGAACTTATTTGTTTCGAAAGATCATTTGCTGCCGAAAAGAGTAGTAGATGGAAATAGATGATTTCATATCTCTATCTCTCTATCACGTATTAAAACCTCTGCTACAGATGAACAACCAAACCAAGAAAACCACACCAACATCTAAAAGCAGTACATCCAATACAAAATGGCAAACAATGGCATACCATAGCAAATTTCTCTCACTCATTACACATTGTATAGATTTTAAATTTCATTCTTATCCCTTTCACTATGACGTAATTAAAAAATTAAAAAAAAAATAAAGTAGGCAAGGGTGCAATGTTGGCAACCTTCTAAAAAAACAAGATATAGTCACAACCACAGGAAAGTACACAAATACATATGATATTATGTATTAGTTTTAAAAAACGAAAAATTTGTATAGTGCGACAGTGAATTGCAAGCAAGAATGAAAGAGGGGGGGGGGGGGGAGACTACCATGCAATGCGTAAAACGTTGGCGCTTGATGATGTAAGGCAAAAATGTCAGATGCAATTTCCATAAGAAAAGTAAATCATCATTCTACACTTTTCTAACAAACCGTTTTTGGAGCTAAGTAGACAATACAAATTGAATGTATCTGTCCTTGCAGACCACTGAAGCTATATATACATATATATATATAAAAGAATGTGTGTCTGTATGTCCTCTATGCGTTCATATACCATTCATTCTTCGTTCGATTGCAATGAAACTTTGGTGAACAGTTCACCGTACGACAATGAAGGTTCGTGATCAAACAACAAAAGAGCACGACACATAGCTCAGGAGATATGATGTAAAAAATGAGAGGCCACCGCGTGGGAATACCCAGATTTATGCGTCAATTATTGGAAAATGGCAGTAGTTAGGGACCTGCAACAAAACTTGCATGTAATTTCCGACGTTTATGAAACGTTCTGTAACTGACACACCCTCTCCCCCACCCACAGAATGATGAAACGAAAAGAAGTCTACCGCTCACAACCGTTTCGCTGTAGATGCCGTAAAACTGTCACTTCAGGCATGACCTTGTATCAAATAGAGTTAGCATTACACATTTACATGTTACTATTTAATTTTGTCTGCAAGTCTCCCTTAATTCTCTTGCATCCAAAATTAAGCAATCTGTTTTCTTAATCTCTGTCTATATAAAAGCGAAAGGACACTCACTCACTGACTAAACACGAAAACTCGAAAACTACTTCACCTATGAACCCGAAATTTGGCAGGAATGCAGTTTATAGGTTGAAAATGTCAGCTAAGAAAGTATTTTGTGATAGGTGCATGGCGAGGTATACTTCTCCTACAGACCCATGAAATCTACAGTTTCATTCCGATCTTCACGAAATTTCGCACACTTAACCGTGAAAGCAATAGGTAGGTCACCGTCTACCTGAAGTTTCATACGCCCCCACATGTTATTCTTATGTACACGAACAGAATCGCCTTATTTTCTGACCAATTTTGTAACCCATAAATAGTCTGTAGCACGTCATCTTCGTGGTGTAGCAATTTTAATGGCCAGGAGTGTACGTATACTTGTAGCAATAAAACAATAGTACGGTAACTTAAAGAAACACTGATGAGCAAGACAGTGGACACGACAAGAGGAATGGAAACAACGATTAAAATAGCAAAAGGAACACTTGTTTTGCTTGCGGTGGTCGCAACTCATAAAAAGCGTGGGAGGAGAGGGTAGGGAAGGGAGGCAGGTTGAAAGGGATGAAGAGGAGCCTAAGGACTGTGGGAGAGGAGGGGGAAGCCAAGTGGGGAGGGAAAAGGAGAGGACGTTTGATGTCTGAGGAAGGGAGGCCAGGATTAGGGCTGGTAGGGGGGCAGTTGTTGGGATGAAAGGGGTCATGCGGGAAGGGGAGGCGACGGAAGTTTCACTGGGAGAGGATGTGGAGAGTGTCAAGGTGAAGGGATGGAGAGATACAACCTTGGAGGTGTGGTAGAGACCCATGATTGGTAAGGAAGAGGTAAACCTGTGGATTGTGGGAGTATATGTTAGAGGAGATGTAGAAGATCCAGATGTGCTCTAAGAACTGCAGGAGGTAAGGGAAAGGGGATTAGGTTGTAAAGGATGCACTTGGGGGGAGGGGAGGCGGATGTGGTAAGCGAGACGGAGGCACAGAGTAACATATACAGAGAAGCAGGCACCCCTAAACCACTGTCCTACGCTCCCCTTGGTGTTCCGTAGGATGCTAGCAGGTGTCAGGCGGTTCCCCGGCTTAGTACCGGTAGAGGCGCTTCTGAGGGTAGCGTGGAGGGGAGGCTGAGGGGAGAGCTCGTGTCGCCTGCCACGAGGTCACGGCTGTGTCCGGTGTGCCGGCGTTTGAGGGGAAGTGGTAGTGGGGGCAGCCGCTACCTGCTGCCTGCTCTGGCCAGTTTAAAGGGCTGCTTCTGACCGCAGCGCCATCATGGGACATCTTACGGAACCTTCCCTTCCCGCACCCCTGAGCACGTGACCGGGCCCTTACGGAGGTTTCTCGTCTGTATATATTTGTATGTGATGGAGGACATGGTGTTAGAGTTCCTGGAGGGATTTGTAATACGCAGGCTGTGCTGAAATCCTAGTGGGTTGGAAGTTGCAGAGGATGGGGCACATGATGGAATGATAGGTGTACAGGATAGTGGAGGGGATGAGACCCCACGTGCACCTGGTGAGGAGTTTCAATAGGTTCAGATGGGATAAGGCTTTTTAATGGACCATGTGGGGGTAGGTAGTCCAGGAAAAGGAGCTATTGAGGGTGTGACCGAGGTATTTAAGGTAGACGGTGGAGGGATGGGGGGTAATGGGTAAGAGAACTATCGTGGAGGCAGAAGGGATGGGTGATATGACCTATATGATTGCCTTGGCTTTGTTGGGGTTGATGGATGGGAGCCACTGTTTACAACATATGGAGAACGCAGATAGGTGAGACTGGTGTAGATGCTGGGAGCGGATGAGGAAGGGGCTGAGGGCCAGGAAGGCGGAGTCATCAGCATATTGTAGGAGATGGACAGGGCATATTGGCAGAGAAGATAGAGAAGAGCAGACAGGACGGAGCCGTGGAGTACCAAAACGGAAGGGGAGCTGCTCGAGAGTTGTGTGGCTCATATTCTTATGTCATATAGAAAGCAAGGTTGGAGATGCAAATTCAAACTGTAGCAGGCTGATTCCATAGTCACGGGTGTGACAAATAGACACGTTGAGATCAGCAGTAAAATAATTTTAAAATATCCCATATCAAAAATTCCTCTTTCAGTATATATCATTTAAAAGGAAATTGATTATATTATTCAATCTGAATATAATTTTTTTGGTAAAAGATTAAAACCTATATTATTAACCAGAATCCATGCGTCATGGGTGTGACAAAATTCAGAAGTACAACCTCACACTTTGACCTTTACAAGGAAAAATCTGTGAATTATATGATTGTATGTAAACCAATTAATAACTGCCTAATGCTGAAAACTCACTTTATTAGTCATGAAATTATCAGAAAGAACATTAAATTATTTTCATAATACCAGCATAATTTTTGCTGTCACGGGTGTGACATATACAAATATCTCTCAACATTTCAGAGAATTAAAGGTAATAATTGATTAAAACCAAGTTTTTGGCAGTACAAAAAAGCACAATGCTTAATTAAAGTGGTGTTTTTGTTAAATTAACAAAAACTAAATCTTTAATATAAATTTTATAAACAACTCATTTTTCAATGAAATAACCTAAACTTCATCATATTACACAATATGGAGAATTTAAAGTAATGTAAGTTGAAACAAATACAGGATTGAATATTTAACAGTATAAAGAAATATACACTGACATACACATTTACATAACTTTCTCACAAAAATAATAATAAACTTTATTTTCTTTTATTTGAATTGCAGGAGGATTCAGGACATTAACAACATTATTTGTAAAGAAACAACTGAAATGTCATTTTCATTAGTACAAAAGTTTCTTTCCTTTCTCGCATGGCTTTAAAAACATGACCTTCATTTCATCGGCCACACAGTCTGATTGACAAATAACAACAAAATTCTGTCCATTTCCCCTCTCACTTTGAAGCTCTATGTTTAGAACGTTCCTGCTTTAATTTCCGTAGGATATATGGTTGAATTTATTTTATTTCCTGATGTTGTTTGTATGTCTTCAGCATTAGACTCTTAAGAATCTGAGTAAACATCAGAAAATTTCAGCTGTTTTCTGGATTTAGGGATCTCCCGAAAGACTTGATATCTTGCCATTTCACTGCCAGATGTTTCTGCTGCTAAAATGTGATGACTGTCATAGTTTTTAAAGTAATGGTTAGAATGTACTTTAGGAATTGGAATGACATTCTCCCAAAACCTTGACTTTCTTTCCTTTGTCTTTTCCACACCACTGCTTGAAACAAATAGAGCATGAACTTCATTCAATTTATCACAAGCGTAATCACAAAATTCCTTTCCATTATTCACCATCACTTGACGACTTTTGATTCCTCTCCATACAGTTCTCTTCACAGTCCCCCCTATACCATCAACAGCACCTTGCAGTGTGAAGCAGCAAAGAAGTTCCACTCAAATTCAATTCCCAAATATGACTTGGTATGGCAGAGATATGACAAAGTAAATTTATTTTTAAACTGTGCAGTGCAGTTGTCAGAAAACATGTGAATTTTTTTTCTAAATTTGCATTCTGCTGTTTCAAAATTGCCATTATTTTTTCAAGAAAGCACCAAACTGCAAATTTGTCATGTCAAAGGTAATCACTTGCAATTAAATAAGAAGCAACCTTTAAAGTATCCCATACACAGCATTTTACTCCTCATCTTTCTCATTATTTCCGTTGAAGAACTCATTATCTGGGAATGCAAGATAAATTGGACATTTATTTTTAATGTCAGTAGATCTGTATTTACTTTGTATCTCACCAGTTTAATATGTCACATGAACAGGAAGTGATTGTTAAAAATATTAAACACTGGCATTTCATTCAGCTGGCATGCTTCCAAAAATGTCTGCATTTTGTCACACCCGTGACAAATGTTATGTCACACCCGTGACGCCATTCCTGGATAAAACACAGTTATTCCCAGAAATTAATAGGTTTGGGAGTTAATATATTGCCTTAACCTTACTTTCCCAGAATATAAATAATTATGAATTACTTGTTCAGGCAAGAAGCAAACTTTATCTTCTTTTTTTGTAAATGGGTGTGACAGTGATCCCTGTCAATTTCAAAAAGTGAAATAAAATCAAAAGAAAGCTTACCTGAAAAAATTAGTCAGTGTAGGACATCAAGGAAGCCTATTGTTACATAACAAGTTACTCATTGTTGCAGCAACTGACTTACAGACAGCAAATCAGTACAGCCAATATAACTAAGTTTTATGGTCTTCATAGTGTTTGCTCAACTACAATCTTTGGGATGGCAATTCATAGTTAACTAGCTTGAATACAATAAAAATGAGTATCAAATCATTAAATTTCATATTTTGTTAGTGCATTCACATGCCTAAACCTTTACTTTTGTGATTTTAAAAAAATCGCAATTTGGCTCATTTCATGTGGAATGAGCCAGCAAGAGTTTGCAGCGGTGTCCGCTGGTGCAATATGGCAGTTTGTTGTAAAGCAATGTAATCAACGTTTTGTGAGAACATAATATGGAGTAGATTTTTTTGTATAGCTTAGAGTTGTACTAACTGATCGGAAACGTTACAGAATATACAGGGTGACACAGAATAACGGGAACATTGGAAATGAGTAGTTGCAGCCATGGGAAGGTGGCAGAACTGCGGGTTCCTGACAGCGAGTAAACAGTCCGCCATTTAAGTAATCGTGCATCAGTAGCACGGACAACAGTGTGCGTTAGCCATAAAACTGATTTATAAAATCAACTAGCTTAGGTCCGTGGCTCCGCTCGCATGTTGGTTGATTATGATAGATAGTGTCCTATGAGACTGGTTTTGAAGGATGAAATGAAATACAATACCTTCTTTAGAAACAAACTTTTTGAATCAACATTCAAATAAAAAAATAAAATTATGTGAAGTGCTTAATGGTTTACAATAAATAATACATACATTATTCCTTATAGCCTGTGTTGCAATATCTCAACACTTATGGTGAGAGTAATGTCCAAATTCATTTTAATTTCATTTTAGGGCATTTTGGTAAACTACGTTATTTGTATAAAAAGAAATTTCCTTTTTACTGTTTTATTTATTTATTCTTATACTTCCTTATTCGTATGCTTATCCTTACAGAGAAAGAGATGAAGACATTGTAGCACGCATAGACAGAAGATATGGTATGTGGCATCACGTTTCGCTGTATGTAACCTCCTTGCTATAGAATCGCAAACGTCATCGCTGGCCTTCGGTCAGATTTTTTTTTTTTTTTTTTTTTTTTTTTTTTTTTTTTTTTTTAATAATTTGACGACTTTCAACCACCATATCTTCCACCCTCTTATAGCTTTCGGCATGGAACTGCTATGGTGTACAACGGGAGATTTCGGACAACAATTACACACATACCATTCGTTTGCGTTCTGTAGTTTTCGCTGCAGAGCGAAATATTAACACACACATGCGTAGAATTTTATAGGCCTGTACGCCGATAACTTTTCATTCCAATATACTCCACCCTTTTATCATTATCAACCCTCAAGCGACAATGCAACCATTAAACCATTTTCAAAGAGTAAATATAATTTTCAAAGGGTCATTATTGTTATGCATGTTTCGTTATATTGTTCAAATTACTAAATATCTATCAGATCGCTATAAAACCGTGCCTAAAACATTTCTCAGCTATAAATTAGTAACTGTACAAATATTAAAGTCTCTGCGTCTTGTCGTTCGGACGTGATAAGCATACACCGAACAGACATTCACATTAATATATATAGATAAATAGCTATTCGATCGCTATAAAACCGTGCCTAAAGCCTTCCTCGGGTAGACATTAGTAACTGTACTAATTTTTAGCTCTTTATGTCTTGTAGTTCAGACGTGATAAACGTACACCGAACAGACATTCACATTTATAGATACAGATTATAGTGAGCCGTGTTACAAGGTCGATGCCTCGTGACTAACTTTCACGTATCTCTGGTGCTACGACAGAGGTCCTCTTTGGTTTGTTTTGAACCTGGCTGGCAGTGGTGAGAGGAAAGTTTTGGACGGTCGACGTAAAAGGGCGTTGGTGACTCGCTTGGGTTGCAAGGCGGCTCCGTATGCGTAGACGTTTCCCAACTCCGAGGCCGAGCAAAAGGGAACGTCGGGGAAGCGTCGAGCTGGACGTTCCTGTAGCGGCAACGAGCCACGACAAGACGTGACAACTTCTGCTCTCCAGACCTCACTGGGGCTGCTGGTTTTACCGAAAGACGGACTATTGGCGCTTTTGGACTTGTTAAAGACTGGGTGAGCGCCGTAATTACCCTCGTGCTTTGGTGGTTTTCCACAGAGCCAGCCAGTGGAGTGTTCAATACAGTTAAAACTATTCCACGCGTTCTGTTTGCCCTACCGTGGGGACCTCTTTCTTCGATTAGAGTCCGTTTTGCTCAAATAGTGCCTTCTTGGCGTGATTATGTCGACCTGGCAACGCTACGCTCAATGCAATTTGGTTCCTTTTGTGTATTTTATTGCCAAGCGATTCCCTGTTGATAAAAATTACGTTCGGGCTAGTGTACCCGTTGAAACTTTCCAAACTCCGAACTTACGCCCTTCCCATTAAACGATCTGACTAACTTGTAATGTGCGGCTGTTTGCTGATGATGCTGTGGGGTATGGGAGGGTTTCGTCTTTAATTGACTACAATAGTATACAGGATGACTTAGACAAAATTTCTAGTTGATGCATAACTGATCGCAAATTGCGATTTATTTCACTAGGTGAACGCTGTAAAGTCGTCAAAAATATATAAGGATTATATCTTGTCTGTCACACCGGTAATCACAGCAAATAGTTTTTGTAGACTAGTTCTCGTTGTAGACACTAGATATACCCATGGTAGTCTTTGCAATAAGTTTTGTAATGATTGTTCAAGAAACTAAAAATTCATTGAAAATATACGTAGCATAGAATGACCCATTAATTTGTAAGGCAATGGGTTAGATTGTATAAAGAACTAGCTGTAAACCCGGTGTTGTCCGAGTATTTATTTATTTGTTCCTACCTTGAGTCAGTACTTCCCTTATGCCTTCTCTCTCTGTCCATTTCCTTCTTTCTGAGAACATCATTCGAGAGTATATAAGAAACGAAGTTTAAATAACAATTAAATTAATGTAATTAATTTCACTCATTTTTGAGGAAATGACGCTGATAAAGCGGAACTGAAAAATATTCATATCAGATTGCAGAAATTTATGCACTAACTGTTTATCAGGAAAGTAAGTAGCACGTAAAAAGACATTCATTTCGAAGAATCCAATTACGAAATTCAACAACAATGATTGTAATAATATCACATATCGATCACTTGATGTAATGCGCGAAACGTCAAATCGATTTTTTTAAAGAGATCTATTAAAAGAAATTTCTTTTTACTGCTTTATTTATTTATTCTTATATATCCTTATTCTTATGCTTATCCTTACAGAGAAAAAGCTGAAAACATTGTAGCATGCATAGACCAAAGATATGGTGTGTGGCATCATGTTTCGCTGTATGTAACCTCCTTGCTATAGAGTCGCAAACGTCATCGCTGGCCTTCGGTCCAAATTTTTTTATAATTTGGTGACTTCCAACGATCATATCTTCCACCCCCTTATAGCTATCGGCATGCAACTGTTATGGTGTACAATGGGAGACTTCGGACAACACTTACACACAGACCAGTCGTTTGCGTTTTGTAGTTTTCGCTGCAGAGCGAAATATTAACACACACACACCCACCCACACACACACACACACGTAGAATTTTAAAGGCCTATACACCGATAACTTTTCATCCCAAAATACTACACCCTTTTATCATTATCAACCCACAAGCAACAATGCAACCAATAAAATCATTTTCAAAGAGTAAATATAATTTTCAAAGAGTAATTATTGTTGCGCATTTCGCGTTATGTTCTTCAAATGACTAAATATCTATCAGATCGCTATAAAACCGAGCCTTAAACCTTCCTCAGGTATAAATCAGTAACTGTACAAACATTTAAGTCTCTGCGGCTTGTCGTTTGGATGTGATAAGCGTACACTGAAGAGACATTCACATTACTATATATAGATAAATAGCTATCCGATCGCCATAAAACCGTGCCTAAAGCCTTCCCCGAGTAGACATTAGTAACTGTACAAATTTTTAGCTCTTTATGTCTTGTGGTTCAGACGTGATAAACATACTCCGAACAGACATTCACATTTATAGATATAGATGATATAATAAAGAATTAAAAAAAAAAAAAAAAAAAAAAAAAAAACCTGCAACAAGATGGGCGAGCGATGCTAAGTAGTACAGCGTCTCAAAAATGTTCAAATGTTTGTTAAGCTTATGGGACTCGACTACGGGGTCATCAGTCCCTAAACTTACAAACTACTTAAGAACTACCTTATACTAAAGACAGCACAAATATCCATGCCCGAGGGGGGATTCGAACCCCCGACCGTAGTGGCCTTGCAGACCGTGACTGAAGCGCCTCAGTCTCCTCGGCCATCGCGGCCGGCTACAGCGTCTCCCGTACTGCTGTAAAAAGAAGCAGGCGGCATAGCGCCCGTTAGGGAGAGAACGAGGGGCAGCGAACCTGGTAGGAGACGAGTTTGTCGCTCTTGCCGGCGAACACGGCGATGGGCGTGGACACGCTGTGCAGGCCGTACTCGGGTGGCGTCTCGCGGCCGTAGCGCCGCAGGTTCTCCTCAGGGCCGCAGTCGAAGGCCTGCAACTTCCCTGCAACCGAAACAACGGTCGGCGCGCACACATCAGGCGATTTTTCTACACATATGGCATTTACTCAGATATTGGTTACAATTTGTGTAATTTGTGTGTTGTGACGATGCAAGGGAGCGATCACGAAATGTTTTACCCTTAGTCGTGTATATGATATACAGGGTGTTTCACGAAGTGTGTTTGCCTCTGTAACTAGTAAAATAATAAGTGATGGGAAATTTTAATGCAGTAGGTCAACACACGAAATGTTACACTTCCTGCGGAGCTATGAACATAGTTTGTTGTATAATTTTCCAAAGAGTTACACCACAAAGATATAATTTTTTAAATGGAACAATAGTTTTTTCTATCGTGTATTGGATTCCTTTAAACCAGCTGGGTCCAAATCAATTTAAACTACACTACTATCACTGTTAGTTTGGGAGCTACAACCCTTCAAAGTTCCGGGGGCGGAGGCTGCGATAGCGTAGCTGACTGGCCGAGTGGCTATCCCCTGGGGCACGGCCCACTGTCTCATGACCACCAGCCAGTCAGCTACGCTGTCGTAGCCTCCGCCCCCTAAACTTTGAACGGTTGTAGCTCCCAAACTAACACTGATAGGAATGTGGTTTAAATTGATTTGGACGCAGCTGGTTTCAACGAATCCAATGCACGATAGAAAAAAACTATTGTTCCATTTAAAACATTATATCTTTGTGCTGTAACTCTTTGGAAAATGATACAATAAACTATTTTCATAGCTCCTAGAAAGTGTAACATTTCTTGTGTTGACCTACCGCATTAAAACTTCACGTCACCTATTATTTTATAACTTACAGAGGCAAACACACTGTATATTCCTCCCATAAGACACAACTGTTAAATATCTAACATCTCAATGACATATACCTGACAAATTTGATGGTTTCTTTTTGGCCTCAAAATTAGCTAAGCTTATTATTTATGTAACTTTTCCTTAAACTTACCTAAAAATCTGCATTTAAAGCTATACATCACGATCTCTTTTTGTGTTTACAACATCAAAACATATTAACATTCACGTATTTTGACATTTCACAGCTGAGAATACCATGTTGTTTACTTGACATATGGGGCAAAGATCTTCAAGGAAAGATATGCCAGTTAAAAATGTAAATGATCTAAATTCATATTCTATGTAAATAAAATGAATTATTATTCAATGTAAAATAATGTACTTACATTATATTAACCTTGTAAATTAAATGAAATTGTTTTATCTTTGTGATAAACTTAGCATTCATCATAAAAGAAAATGTATAGTAATATTATTTGTTGCTAACATAAAATGCTAAAACTGTAACAATATAATGAATCATAATACTATTATAATTATTTATTGTATTAAACAATTTTTATTTAAATTAATAATGGAAATAATCATAGGTTCACATGTTCTAAATGATCACATGATGTAGACTGGCATTTGTCACAGTATATATAAGCTGGTGCACAGGCAGTGCAAGTAGTTCTGTTGAGTTCTCTTTAGTGCTATTCGGTTCTGGTTCTAAACTGTTACTGGCATGGAAGTTTCTAGTTGTTATGAGTTGGTAGAAGTCCGTTTTATAAGTTGTACTACAGAGTTGTAAACCGGCCTGGATTGAGATTTGTAACAAGAACATTAATTTTGGTTGTGAAACTTAAAGGTAATAAAATTGAAAGTACAATATTCTTGGACTATTATGGAACCTGAAACGCTATTTCAAAGTAAATTTCACAAGAAACATTAAAACAGCAGGGATTCAGGACAAAAGATAAGTTCTCACAAACACAAATTCTCCTATGCTTTGAAAAAATGTTTTAGTTGGTCATTAGGAAGTGTTTGCATTTCAGTGTGATACAGTGCAATGTTTCGCTGACTCAATTCTTTATTTGAGGTTTACATTGCGTTTACTAAGAGCGAGGTACCTTAGTACTACCATAATAGTGAAAACGTCGTTGCCCTCTAATGTGGTGTGTGATCACATTGGGTGGCCAATACAGTTGTACACCTGCGTAGCATGGGCGTTATGAGGTTATTAATCAGCTCCTCAAGGATGACCATTTTCCATGTGTGCTTTATCCAGCTCTGCAACCGTTGTAGGAGGTGCTGGTCTGGCTGCAAAGCGTCACCATGTGCGTCCCAGGCATGCTCAATCGGGTTTATGTCTGGTGAACAAGCTGGCCATTCCGTTCTTTCTATTCCCTCAGCTTCAAGCATATTGTTCGCCAGTTCAGCTCGGGGAACGAGCGTTATCGTCCATCAGAAGGAACCCATCTCCTATGGCATCTGTATAGGCCACAGACAAATATATACAGATGGGAAATCTCCGTAAGGGCCCGGTTCCACGCTCAGGGGTGTGGGGCGGGGGTGCTGGAGCAGTTCCGTAAGATGTCCCATGATGGCGCTGCGGTCAGAAGCAGCCCTTTAAACTGGCCAGTGCAGGCGGCAGGTAGCGGCTGTCCCCACCACCACCTCCCCTCAAACACCAGCAAGCCGGACACAGCCGTGGCCTCGTGGCAGGCGGCACAAGCTCTCCCCTCAGCCTCCCCTCCATGCTACCCTCTGACGTGCGAGAGTCACCCTCAGAAGTGCCTCTAGTGTGGTCTACCGCCTGACACCTGCTAGCATCTTACAGAGCTACGAGGGGAGCGTAGGACAATGGTTTAGTGGGGGGGGCTGCTTCTCTATATATGTTACTATGGGTAGGGCACAACAAAAGGTCGAAGGATCTCGGCCGCGGCGGATTAGCCATGCGCACTGGGGCGCCGAGCTGCAAGGCGCACGGCCGTTCGCTGTCGGTGGCTCGAATCCCCCCTCGGGCAGAGGTGTGTCTGTTGTTTTAGTGTTTGCCGGCCGCGGTGGTCGAGGGGACTGAGGCGCTCCAGTCACGGTCTGCATGGCCACTACGGTCGGGGGTTCGAATCCCCCCTCGGGCATGGATATTTGTGCCGTCCTTAGTGTTAGCTAGTTCATAAGTAGTTTGTAAGTTTACAGACTGATGACCCCGTAGTTAAGTCCCATAAGCTGTTCAATCATTTGAACATTTGTTGTTAAAGTGTTTGTTAAGTTTGAGACTTGACTGCGGGTCATCAGTCCCTGAACTTACAAACTACTTTTAATTTAACTTATACTAAAGACAGCACAAACATCTATGCCCAAGGGGGATTGGAACCTCCGACGGTGAACGACCTCGCTCATCGGAGCATAGCACCTCAATGTGCTCGGCCACGCTGCCGCGGCTGTTTGTGTTGTTCTTAGGATAGTTTACCTTAGTCTAAGTAGTTTGTAAGCTGTGGATTAATAACCACGCAGTTGAGTCCGTGGTATACTTTGCGGTCAGTACTTTTGCAGAACGACTACGGTTATCAACATACAGCACAATTGTGCGCAGGGGTCAACGTAGCGCATTAATAAGACTCTCGGGAGCCTTTAGAACGGCACCTGTGGATGCCCTGTGTGTTATTCTAGGCATGTTCCCAATAAATATAACTGTAAGATTCAGATTTGTAAAGTACTGGTTAAAGAAGGGCAGACCAGACAAGGTGGCGGAGATCACCGAACAGGACATAATAGACAAGCGCCAACTGGATAGTTGGCGGATGGATACCTGGCAACGAGAATGGGACATAAGTGATAAGGGCCGTAGAGTATATAACTTCTTCCCAGACATCAGGGAACGTCTCAAAATGCGCCATATTAATCCCAACCGGGGTATAGTCCATTTTCTGACTGGACATGGTCCTTACCCCACGCATCTTCGACGCGTGAACGCAATCCATAGTGCGGACTGTACATGTGGGGTTGAAGGCACTCCCGAACAGACAATTTTTGTCTGCCCACATTTCTCACACATTAGACGAGAATATGCCTCCCCCCTCCCCAGATGTAGACACAAGATTGGTACATCGAGATCCTGACGCATATACGAAGCTGAATAACCTGACAGACAAAACATCGACGAACTTGTATGAAGAGTACACACAAAACACACAATACAGACGCACCAACACAAGAGAGGCTTACACAGAGGATAGCACTGAAACTGAAACCAGCACACCGAAGTTGGTAACACACTCAGCCTACACCAAATAAGACGATTTATTAATGTATCAGAACAATGAAAACTCACTGAATTCATGTAAAGTAATAACAACAAATTGATATTTAAAATGGTAATTTTGGTGTTGGAATATATCAAAATATTTGTTGATCACTTCTATAACCTATTATTCGTGCAAGGAAATAAAATATATCGATATTTGTAATGGTACAATTGGTGATGGAATATTGTAGGATAATTGTTTATTATTTCTTTTTGTAACATTGTAAATACTACTAGTGTCAGTGAATTCAATTGTTACTCACAGTTACTCACCAATCTATAGCTGTTATTGTCTAATGTTAAATATACTCAATGTTGTTTATTCTTCTTCTATGTAAATGTCAATGGACCATAGCAATGTAAAAATTATGGATTTTACCACTCTCTGATCTATAATTATTTCATGTAATGGAATGTAAAACTGACCAGGGCTGACTGGCTCGATGTATATTCCGCGCCACTCAGGCCTGTCCAGTTAAACTAGCAGGAATCCAAATTGTTATCGGTTTGTAATTATCCCCTCTAATACTTTATATTCCCCTGATTTCTTATGATTTCTTACGTCATCTTTCTCTCTTTCTATTCTTTTTTGACTGTATTTTTTCTTTCTATTACTTCTTTTTGTTCACACATTTGTCCAAAGCTGTATATTAGCTTAATCCCGCGGCTCCGCTCGCGTTTTGGTTGATTGTGACAGATAAGCTATCTTTCAATAGTGTGCTATGAGACTGGTTTTGAAGGATGAAATGAAATCAAATACCTTCTTGAGAAACAAACATTTACAGAGAAAGAGCTGAAGACATTGTAGCACGCATAGCCCAAAGATATGGTCTATGACATCATGTTTCGCTGTATGTAACCTCCTTGCTATAGACTCGCAAACGTCATCGCTGGCCGTCAGTCCGAATTTTTTTTAATAATTTAACGACTTTCAACCACCATATCTTCCACCCCCTTATAGCTATCGCCATGGAACTGCTATAGTGTCCAACGGGAGACTTCGGACAACAATTACACACAGACCATTCGTTTGCGTTCTGTAGTTTTCGCTGCAGAGCGAAATATTAACACACACACACACACACACACACACACACACACACACACACACACATACGTAGAATTTTATATACACCGATAACTTTCCATCTCAATATAGTTCACCCTTTTATCATTATCAATCCTCAAGCAACAATGCAACCAATAAAACCATTTTCAGAGTAAATATAATTTTCAAGCAGTAATTATTGTTTCACATTTCGCGTTATAATCTTCAAATTACTAAATACCTATCAGATCGCTATAAAACCGTGCGTAAAACCTTCATCAGGTATAAATTAGTAACTGTACAAATATTTAAGTCTCTGCGTCTTGGCGTTCGGGCGTGATAAGCATACACCCAACAGACACTCACATTAGTATATATAGATAAATAGCTATCTGATCGCCATAAAACCGTGCCTAAAGCCTTCCACGGGTAGACATTAGTAACTGTACAAATGTTTAGCTTTTTATGTCTTGTGGTTCAGACGTGATAAACGTACACCGAACAGACATTTACATTTATAGATATAGATTGTAAAATAAAAATACTGTAATGCAAAAAGGAATGGCCCGCCTCCACGTGGCGGGATACGGCAACGGTGCGAGTGGAGTGGGAACTGGAGGATGCCAACCACAGCGTCCTTCAGGGCCCGCGTCCAGTCGCAGCGGCTAACAGGCCATTCCACGACCCACCTTATTTCTTAGGCGGTGGGCCAAAGTAGGGCAGCAAAGAAAAAAAAAGTTGAGTCCAGTAGATTTACAAACTTTTTTTTTTGAAAATCAAAATATCCACGGGTGTACTGCCGGTCTATAGTGTCCAACGGGCACAATATTTCGGCGATCATACATGTCGCCATCATCAGGTGAACTGACGGACTGAGCTCCTGGAAACGCGCCGGCACGGAGATCCGCACGCTACTGCTGCTGGAAGCGAACTGGGTTCTAGCGCGATGCTAGCATGATTGGGTTAAGACCCGTGCAATTTGAAGGTCCTGTGGACTTTGCCTAATGCCTTCTGTGTGTATATTTGTTACGAGTGAGGGGTTAGACTTCATGTGTCTCTGTGTGTTTGTGATAAGTTTGTTGTTGTGTACTTTCAGGTTTGTTTCCTTGTGGCTTGTTGTGTTGGGGGTGCGTGCGATTTGTAGTGTGTTATTCCCTGAATTGACGGGTTGTTATATTTTTTGGATGTTTGTAATTAACATGGTTTGGGTCTGAACCTAGTGCAGATATGAGTTGGTGTGGTGAAATGTTTGATTTGTTGTAGAATGCTTGTGTGAGTTTCTGTATGGTGTGTGTAACTGTAGGCATGTTTGTGTCTTCGTGTATATGTCTATTGGTGACGAACCAGGGTGCATCTGTGATAATACGAAGTGCTTTATTTTGGAGCACTTGTAGTTTATGCAAGTGGGTGTCTGCAGCCATGCCCCAGACCTCACAGCCGTATAACATTTTGGGGAGGACGGTTGACTTATAAATTAGTAACTTAGACCTAGATGTTAGCCCATTACCTTTAAGTAGTGGGTAGAGTTGCATAAGACTACCCATACCCCGATTACACATCAGTGATGTGGGAATTCCATAGCAGCTTACTGTCAATTTTGAGGCCTAAATATTTAACCGTGTCACACCAGGGGAGGTCCCTACCATCAAGGCGGGCGATTTAAATACCCTCTGCCCGCGGAGCGACCCCTCCGCGGTCCGCGCCCCGCGCCGCGGTCGCGCAGTGGATCCGATTGCGACGGCGTCTGAGATGACGTCGGTGTGAGGACTCTGTCTGCCGTGGTCGTCACTTCGTTACGTTTGCTAGATTTACTCTTAATTAACCCAATCGCTGGTTCCCAAGCTTTGGTAAGATTATAGGCGATTTAAATACCCTCTGCCCGCGGAGCGACCCCTCCGCGGTCCGCGCCTCGCGCCGCGGTCGCGCAGTGGATCCGATTGCGACGGCGTCTGAGATGACGTCGGTGTGAGGGCTCTGTGTGCCGTGGTCGTCACTTCGTTACGTTTGCTAGATTTACTCTTAATTAACCCAGTCGCTGGTTCCCAAGCGATTTACTCTTAGTAAGATTATAGCCACAGTCACGGTTTATGAGGTCGTCACTTGTGCGAATTTCAATGGCCTCTCTAACGACGCAGTCCCAGTATCTCGACGTCTGTACCAGAATCCTAGTGCGTTCATACCCCATCGCATGATTCTCCGACAAACAATGTTCAGCGACCGCCGACTTGCTCGGATACATCAATCGTGTGTGCCTCTGGCGTTCGACGCATCGTCTGTCCAATATATGACTTTCCACACTGACACGGGATCTGGTACACGCCGGCCTTCCTCAAACCGAGATCATCCTTGGCACTCCCCACCAGTGCACGAATTTTATTCGGCGGACAAAAAGCAGTTGCAACCTGGTGTTTTTTCAAAATGCGGGCGACCTTCCCCGAGAGTGCGCCGGTATATGGAACGAACGCAGTGCCTACATCCTCCCTCGTGTTTTCATCTTTTTCCACAGGTTGTGATGTAGTTGTTGGGCGGAGAGCCCGCTGAATCTGCCACTCTGAGTACCCATTTTTTCGAAATACAGTTCTCACGTGTTCCAATTCCTGGGGTAGACTCTCTGCGTCGGAGATAGTGCGCGCCCTATGTACTAGAGTTTTAAGTAATCCATTCCTCTGTGAAGGGTGGTGACAGCTGTCTGCGTGTAAATACAGATCATTGTGCGTTGTCTTCTGATATACACTATGACCCAGGGTGCCGTCAGCTCTTCTCTTGACCAAGACGTCAAGGAACGGCAATTTACCCTCCGTTTCAGTCTCCTAAGTGAATTTGATGTTGGGGTGTACGGATTTCAGATGTGTAAGGAAGTCAAGGAATTTATCCATACCATGTGGCCAGATGTCGAACGTGTCGTCCACGTAACGGAAAAAGCAAGTAGGTTTCCTTTCAGATGATGACAGGGCTTCCTCCTCGAAATTCTCCATGTACAAATTTGCGACCACGGGGGAGAGTGGGCTACCCATGGCGACTCCCTCCGTTTGTTCGTAGTATTCGCCATTGAAGGTTCTCGTCTGTATAACTCTGAGTAGTCAAAACGCCATTCTGAACGACACAGAGATCCGTACGTCCACCAATACTGACTCCTGCCCACACCATTCTTCCGCCACCATGATTTGAAGTTACCTGTACATGATCAGGATTCTTCTGAGGTCCATGTTCTTTCCAAATAAGTGAATGACGAATGTCCATCTGAAAACAACATCTTGGCTTATCTGTGAACAGATCGCGGCGCCATTCGTTATGACTCCAATCCTGTTGTCCCCCCCCCTCCCCCCCCCCCCCCCCCCCCCCCAGTTTCTGCGGGCTGAACAGTATCGTGATTTTTTTGGGACACACACCACAGTCCTCTGTTCGTAGAGGCCACATTCCCAAAGGCTATTTCGGATTTTTTGTGTTAATACTGCGCGTGCCGTTGCCGCATGGAGGGTGTGTAGCAGTTGTGTTGCTCTCAGCCTCCTCTCTCTATAGGCTGTTAATCAAATTAGAGCTTGAAAAAACACAGGCTGGCGCATCCGCCATTTTCGTTCAGTGCGTATGCTCAACACAACACGAGTTCTTTTGTTCAAGTTTAGTGAAATATTTTGGAAGTGCCGGCATAGAGCCATGGATCGTGCCTACTTTGAGCTTGCATTCCGCTCTTGTTTACATCGATATGTGGCCTAGACACAAAAATCTTGCGGTTTATTTACTTATTGCTGTTTTTCTTTTCTGTCCGAGTAAAGATAAAAGCGCAAGAAACGTATATATTTCTGTGATAAAAATCGGGTACTACGTTTAATTCTGTCGAAACTGATCAGCTAGATAAAAGTTTTAAGCTATCTTGCTTGTAATTGAATAATGACTGTCAATATGCGAGGTTTGTTTGCGTCCTGTAGTAAGTGCTTGTTGTCCGCTGTGACAAATACACCACATCTGAATGTCTACTCAAATGTTCGTAGAACTTATGGGACTTAACTACGGGGTCATCAGTCCCTAAGCTTACAAACTGCTTATGAACTAGCTAAGACTAAGGACGGCACAAATATCCATGCCCGAGGGGGGATTCGAACCGCGCCGGCCGCAGTGGCCGAGGGGACTGAGGCGCTCCAGTCAGGGTCTGCATGGCCACTACGGTCGGGGGTTCGAATCCCCCCTGGGGCATGGATATTTGTGCCGCCCTTAGTCTTAGCTAGTTCATAAGTAGCTTGTAAGCTTAGGGACTGATGACCCCGTAGTTAAGTCCCATAAGTTCTACAAACATTTGAATTTGATTCGAACTCCCGACCGTAGTGGCCGTGCAGACCGTGACTGGAGCGCCTCAACCCCTTGGCCACCGCGGCCGGCATTGTCGTGCTCACATTGCTGAATGTACTTCTATTCTATTACTTTAACGAAAAAGTTTCAGAACGTATTACAAACACTAAAACGAAAGAGAATATTAGTGTACACGATATAAAGTTTACGGTCGTAGAGGCACACGGTGCCGATGTTGGCAACACCCGTTGAATGTTATTGGAAAACCTAATCGTATAGAATGAGGGAAATAATCCTTTGTATTGACAATCAAATAAATAAATAATTCTGTTCCTTGTCTAAGTTGACAGGCTTTTATATGTAACAGTACCCTTGTCTTGTCAGAAATTTAATAATCCTTAAAAAGCAAACATTTCGATGCCAGCATTAGCACACTACGCCGCCGCAGTCGTAAGTAAAATTTACCCAGTATTCTTTGTCAGTTATGTTATAGTCTCTTATAGATATGCGTCAGTATTGGTATTTAAAGACACACATATTGTGCTGTAAAAACCGTTTGTTCTGGGATGTTTTGCTGTGTTATGATATTTTGCGGCTGCTAACTCCCTACAGGCAGCTTCCCTGTTAAGAGGTAGTTCTTTCAAAAGTGCTAAATAAAAACTTACGTTAGAATATCACAGACGATTTTTACTACTAAATATTGCTTCAAGTCAGAATAATAAATATTTATTTATAATACATAACTGTGGGCTCGGTCCGGGTCCCCATTTTTTGGGCCGACAGTTAATGATCCAGTTTTTCTTCTCTCAGAATCTCTCGGGAAACTAAACGTTCTGTAGCCACCTCTGGAATGGCTCGAGCAGTTTCTGGCAACACAACAACCCATAATGTCGTGCTAAAGTGCCGTGACGCAATCCTATAGCACCGCATTATGTTTAAGTTAAGAGCTATCGGAACGAAAATGGCGGATGCGTCAGCTCGTACTTATAGGAGCCTTGTCATCTGTTGCTGATGTTACCTATGGACGACCTCGGCCTTGCCTTCTTTTAACCGTCCCTGCTGCGTGAAATGACGTCCACGTCCTGGAAATTACTCTCTAAGACAATCCAATAGCTGTAAAATGTAAACTTTCACGGCCGGAATGGTCTAAATTACTAAAAATTTCCGGGCTATTATGCCGTGGTCTAGTGGATTTATTGTCGAAACCAACGTTTCGTCTCCGACTGCGGAGGACATTCTCAAGGGGGATCGTAGCACTTTCAATGTCCGATGCACACCCTGGCTCGCTACTAACTGAAGCCAAACTCCATTTACGAGGGCTCGCGCGCAGAGTTGTGACGTCAGATGTTTTTGACATGCGCGCGCAATTCGTCGTTGCCGATTGCCGTCGCCCGTTGATATCGTCCCATGGTGGAAGACTGTTACATTTCTTCTTCAAAACCGGAATCCAGATTTCATTTAATTTCACGCCCTCCTCCATCCTATTGAAATTATTGGGGTGTTTTACAATTTCTATAGCCTCTCTGTACAGTCTTTCGTGGTATTCATTTGTGGCTGCTAAAACCTGAGTCTTATCAAATTGAATAAGGTGGTCCCCTGGTTGAAAAACATGTTCAGCAACAGCTGATCTGTCAATCTCTTCCCTTCTACAGTTCCCCTTGTGCTCCTCTAGTCGTTTTTTGACTGTTCTTTTTGTGGTACCCACGTATACGTCTCCACAGCTACACGGAATCCTATAAATTCCTGCTTTTTCCAGCGGTTTGCGCGCATTGTTTGCCGATTTCAGGTGATCCTGTATCTTCCGAGTAGGTTTGTAAATAACGGCAACATTCCGTTTCGTCAAAATCCAATAGCTGCAGCCATCTCCCTCTGCCTGTCCTAATCTTCCTATGACTCTCCATGCCGTAGATTCAGGTGAGTCAAGTTGTTGTTGGATTGCAGTACCTTCTCACTCTACTATCAGAACCCGACTGATTCTGTAATTCGTTCGGTAAAGTCAACACCAAACCCCCCTGTAGCAACTTCCTGTTGTCACCACTATCTCGGTTGCCGAAATGTTGTTGTCTCCGCTCCACAGAACCGACAGAAAGACGTCCAACCATTTTAGTTCATTCTGCCGATGACAGTACTTCAGAACACAGATATCTAATTGTATTGGCGTGGTGTCTGTTCTTTCGGACGACCGAAAGAACAGACATCACACTAATACAATAAGTATTTAAACGCGACGACGGCGTTAGCTTCAGCTGTTTCACCGCAGATGCGGTCATACGTCCGATCTCGCACGGGAATCCGTAATGGCGAGTGTAAGAGGGCATGGTCGATAGGGGCGCTACAAACATAGCGTGCGACATGTGGGAATTTGAGACGGACGGGAGGCGAGCACGGGTGGCCTGAGAGGTATCATCGGGGATAAGAACAAATGGAAAAGCCAATGTACTATAATGGATGGACTACAATCAACTACAAGATGCAAAAGGATGGAATTAAAATATCCTGAGAAAAACTGGGAAAAATGTCAACAATAAAACACTAACATCGGAAGTTCAGTCGGCTTGGTACAAAGTCATCAATAATATAGTTAGTACCAACGAAGAATTATATTCCATAGGACGTAGAGCAACTAACGTATACTCAAAGTGCGGAAATGTCGATCTACTGAAGCACCACTTCTTATGTGAAGGATGCGCAGATATATGGAAAGATAGCACGGTGCAGGCAGCTTTTATTAAACGGAGTGATGGACGGGAAATCACTTTAAACAATTTATTCTTTCCAGAGGAAATAGTTTTCCCACCGCAGAAGAATAACGTATTATTATGGATACATGGTAATTACATAAATGATGTAATTAACAAAAAAGGGAAGGACTGTATAGAGGAATGTAGACAATATATGCAGGATGAATATTATAAAATATTTAGAAAAAAAGGACATATGAAGAGTTACCGAAATATGTTAAAAATTCTTTTCGAAAGACAAGGCATAGGATAAGGCTTTTATAGTAGTATAGTAGCAATGTGTTGGATAAATGCTAAGTAGGGGATTGCTGCTGAGGGTGAAGTACGGTGGGGACTTCGTGAGCCATGTGACCGCTACGGTAGCCGGAAGGCCTCAGCAGAACCCTGAAACCGCATTGTCCAAGGATTAAACGTAACTTAAAAATATAGAACTCATATACCTTTAATAGGTATTTAAAGTTGTTTTCATTTCAAGTGAAGTATATGTTTCGTTTTGCTAATTTTTCTGTTCTATCAAAACCGTAGGATACCGGAAAATAAATTTTATTTGTGGCTCCTTGCAGAAGAGAAAGGGAGAAATTACTTTAGAGCAAGGAGTACTTAGTTCGTTGGAAAAAAACGTTCAGTTCTACATTATATGATAGAAGATAAGACAAGTTTATATTAATGCCACTAAGAGGCAGAACAAATTTTAGTTTTACTTGCATTTTGCCCACTGCAAATGAAAATAATGCAGTGGAATACAGAAAGAATAATTTGAGTTTATAATACGTTTTCTGTAACAAGGACGATGCTTATAGACACCCGAGTAAAGGGTAAGAAACGAATTCTTTTACATGGCGGAAGAAGCCTACGCCGAAGTAGGCGATAATGGCGAGCGAAAGGCAGGGCTGAAGGGGAGGAAGGAGGCCCTAAAAACAATTAGAAAAAAAAAATTGGTAGCATTGTAGATTGTCAAAACCGTGAATATAGGTCACGTAGTTCGAATCTTGCAGTAGTGCTGTGGGAATACTTCAGCCATTTAAAGGAAAAAAAAAAAGTGGTTAAGGCGACCGCTGGCCCGAAGTGGAAGACCCAGGTTCGATTCCCGGTCCGGCTCACATTATCACTTGTCGCCATTGCTTAATATCAACGCCCAAATGCGGCCACTGTCAATCCTTTCTTTCCTATCCTTCTTCCTTCCCTTTCTTTATCACTTGCAAACAGATATCTAAACTGATTCCCTAATTGTTTTGACCAGTGTTGGCTCACTGCGACTGTTAAAGGCATTTAGGTCATTACCGTAACTGTGAATGAATATCTCATCATCCTCGGCAAAAACACTGTTTAATATGACTAACATTTTGCTACTACACACTAGAATATTCCAAAGTGATCTAAGCCATTGCATTTTAAATGCCGCCTGCCTGTCTTAAAAACTGGACAGATGATATCTTCCACTTTGTATTGCGCGTAAGGACTGGTCTGCAATGTTTTGTACCGTAAAACGGTGTCTCTGAGGGTGGTACAAATATACCGTGACAAGTAGTCTCTGATATCAGAAATCAGTGCACGTTTCGATCGAAGACAGTGTACTATTACAATGAAATATTCTTTCATCGTCATCATCATCATTAGAAACTGATTTTGCCTTTCAGCGTTCATTCTGGAGCATAGTACCTCTAATAAAATTCCTCCATGATCCCCTATTCAATGCTAACATTGATGCCTCGTCTGATGTTATGCCTTTTACTTCAAAATCATTCTTCACCGAATCTAAGTACTATATCGACTCCTCTTTCCCTCCGCTGCCGAGCTCATGAACCTCTTAGGTAACATTGCTTCTCCCATGCGCGTAACGTGACCCCCAACATCTCTGTTCGCTCTAACTACTTCATCTGTGGTGTTCATTCTCAATTCTTCTTTGATTTCCTCCTTATGGACAACCTCCTGCCATTGTTCCCATGTATTAGTGCGTACAATCATTCTTGCTACTTTCATATCTGTAACCTCTACCTTATGAATATGGTAACCTGTATCCACCCAACTTTCACTCCCATACAACAAATTTGGTCGAAAGATAGAGCGGTGCATTGCTAACTTAGTCTTGGTACTTCCTTCCTTCTTGCAGACGACAGTAGATTTTAGTTGAGCACTCACTACATTACCTTTGCTACACCTCGATTCTATTTCTTTCGCTATGTTGCCATCCGGTGAGAAAATACATCCTTGTTACTTGAAACTGTCTACCTGTTCTGTGTTTCTCCTATTTGGCACTCAGTCTGTTTAAATCTCTTTCCCACAGACATTACTTTCGTTTTGGAGATGTTGATCTTCATATCATAATCCTTACACCTCTGATCGAACTCTGAAATATTAGTTTGCAATCTCTCAATCGAATCTGACAATACAAATAAGTCATCCGCATATGCGAGACTGCTTATTTTGTTTTCACCTATTTTAATCCCGCCCTGTCAGTCTACTGTTTTCAACATATGATCCATGAATAGTATGAACAACAGTGGTGACAGATTACAGCCTTATCTTACCCCTCAAACTACCCTGAACCATGAGCTTAATTTGCCGTCTACTCTCACTGCTGCCTGGCAGTCTACGTAAAGCCCTTTAACTGCCTGCAGAAGTTTGCCTCCTATACCATAATCTTGTAGAACTGACAATAGCTTTCTCCTAGGAACACGGTCATAAGCCTTTTCTAGATCAATGACACACTGATACAATTCCCTGTTCGACTCATAGCACTTTTCCATTATCTGCCGTAAGCTAAACATCTGGTCCTGACAGCCTCTGAGAGGCCTAAAGCCACACTGATTTTCATTTAACTTGACCTCAATTAATACTCGCACTCTCCTTTCAACAACACCTGAGAATATTTTGCCTACAATGTTAATTAAAGAGATACCTCGATAGTTGTTACAATCTTTTCTGTTTCCATGTTTGAAAATTGGTGTGATTACCGCTTTCGTCCAGTCAGACGGAACCTGTCCCGATTCCCACGCCTTCTCAGTTATCCTGTGTAACCATTTGAGACCTGATATTCCACTGTATTTGACGTGTTCCAGCTTAATTTCATCCACCCCAGCCGCTTCTTGAAGTCAATGTACGCCAACGAAAGACCACTTTTTGGTTAGGGATTCTGACATTCCATCCCGTTAAAAAGGTGTAGAAGAAGAGAGTAAATAAGTGAAAAGACAGAAAGTAAAGCTTAGGAATATGTCGTCATCATGTGTCATGTTCGTCAATTCCGTTCCAGGGTGTCATGAATCTGCTGAGTAACATACAAATTTCTTTCTGAGTTCTTGGATATCGTTCAATCTGTGTGTTTCATAATGTCCACCATTTATCCATTTATTACAACATTCAACATATTGGCAAAAGTGTGCCTGTAGTTCTTATATTGACATATTGTCATGTGTTCCCTTTGAATGTATGCGATATAATCGCTAAAATGCGCCCTTCTGTTGCGCACCACGAAGGATGCGGTGTGGGCCATGATCCACGTCGCCGCGTTGTTTTCGACCGGGGATACCTCAATTTCTGTGGGCGGAGAATCTCCGTGAGGTCGACGCAGTTGAGCGCAGTATGATCGAGGATCGCCAAACGTTGCCGGAGAAAGTTTGAAATATCGGCTGTCTGCCCACACGTGAATCTATGAATAAGGGTATCCACTCTTCCGCATTCGTTACATTTGGGTGTTGCGTGAAGGCCTATCTTGTGCAATTTTTCATTTGTCGCCATCATTGGCGATGATATACCAGTCTGCGATGACGCGATCGTTGTGCAGATTCCTCCATACTATGTTCCATTTCGTCTGTGGGTGTTTCTCCAACGCTAGGGCTATCAATCGGAAGATGCGTCCTTTAATCTCATACTATTGATGGCCGTTCACAACTGATGCTAATATGGCATTTGTAGACACTAGATCATCATTTATCGTACGAAGAACGATGTGTTTTTGTTACTTCCTCAGTGCGCCATTGCTTTGAAATGACAACGTTAAGTTACAATAAGAAAATCATCAAATACGCAACGCAAGATGGATGGCGTATGCCAGAGAGAGTTCTGGGCGAGGAATGTCACGTAACATCTCAGAACGGCTGGTTTTCGTTAATTCAATGGAGGGTGACAAATCTCCGTTATTTTTGCAAATATGTCTCAAACGATACGAGATATGAAAAAAACATAAGAGAGCAAAGTTGTAGAGAATTTTCTCCTGAATAGTTAAGTCGTTATTTTCATTTAAATTTCGACCTGTCAAAAGACGATCGCAAAGGCTCACTTTTAGTGTAACTACCGTAACCTAAAGTAGGCCAAAACGATCTCAAACAGTGTACTGTAGGACGTGTTGGATAAATCAGAGAAGGGCGACAGCCAAAATGCTATTAATATATCATCATCATCATCATCATCATCATCATCATCATCATCACCACCTTGGACAGTTTCCAGCTTCTGGCTGGGCCTGCTTCGCACATAAGCCTCTCCATCGTCTCCTGTCTTCTCACTATTTCTCCGTCTTCACCTTGGTACAGTCTTCTCCTTTCTCACCTTCCGCCACTCCTTTCAGCCATCTGTCTCTCGGTCTTCCTCTTGGTCTCTTTCCTTCCAGTTTCATCTCGTGCATCCTCCTGGGTATCCTCCTCTCCTCCATTCGCTTAATATGCCCATACCATTTCAGCCTTGATTAATTTGCGTAGGTGCTACAAAGACCGTAGCATCTATATCTATTCAGACAGCCCTGAGATCACTGGCAGCTCCTGCAACAAGGTCTAAAATTGTTGCAGAATGTCACAGGGTTCTGGTGGAGCTAGGGGGAAGCAATAGAGTAAACCTATTGTGGGTCCCTGGCCACTCGGGGATCAGTGGCAACGAACATGCCGACGGATTAGCCAGGATAGGGGCAGAGACTCCATTTATTGGACCAGAACCTGTCCTGACAATCACCAAGGCAATGATCAAATTGGAGATACGTAACTGGCTCAGAAGATAGCAAGAAGAATATTGGACCAAAGTCTATCAACAAAAACATGGCAAGGTAATGATGCCAAAGCCATGTTTTAAAAGAAGCTCTGCAATCCTGGGCCTGAACAGGAGAGAGATTAGACTCATGGTTGGATTGCTGACAGACCATGGTAATTTCAAAAAACACCTACATACAATGGGAATAACAGAAGAGGACTCTAAATGTAGGATCTGTGATGACGGTAATTACACTGCATCACATCTAATCTTCGAATGCATTGCATTGGAGAGTAAAAGGCACAGAACATCTGGGACAACCAGACACGAAGAAATTGTGTCTAATAAAGAACTGGTAAAGGGACTCCCTCCACTGTTCAAGGGCATTGGTTGGCTTTACTAGATATACAGGGAGCGATGCCGCACAATAAACTTAGTTTCTGTGCGGGCAGTGGCGGGTTGGAGCAAGACTGTTTTGGCTTCCCTGAGAAAATCAAATCAAATCAAAATCAGACTTGATTTCTCTATCTCCTCTTGTAATGGTTCCACCTTCATTAACTCTCTGATCCTCTCATTTCTTAATCTGTCTATCTTTGTCACTCCAATACAGTTCAAGAATTTCATCTCACTAGCTTGTAATTTGCTTTTCTCTCTTCCTTTCATAACCGAGGTTTCAGATGCATATGTCAGGATCGGGACATAGTATGTCCAGTATTACCTTTTTTACTTCTTAGGAGTACATCCCTGTTCCATATCAGGCTTTTGACACTCTTCGGAAATGCTTCTGCTTTTCTCCCTCGCTCGTTTACTCCTCTGCCGTTTTCCCCATCTTCCTGTATCAGGCTTCTTATGTACTTGAAACTCTCCACTCTCCTCAATCGTTCCCCACGGATTGTTACTCCAGTTGTTTCTCTCTCTTTTGCTCTTGATTTGATAATCATCTCACTCTTGCTCATACTAAATTTCATGCCATATTCAGCTACTTGTTTTTCCCATACATCCAATTGCTCTTGCACTTCCTCCTCCTTATTCTCCCAAATCATCTGATCGCCCGCGAACACCATAGCTTTCATCTTTGCTTCACCAATTACTATTAATATATCGACACTTTAAATATATCGTTGGGCTCCTTACCTACAGATCGTGTGTATAGTCCTGTCAAAATAGACATTGACCCTTACATAAATTCCCAAGAAGCTGAAAATTATAAAGAAATTGTGAAAAGCCCCCATCGATCCCATCTGTGCAAAAATGTTTATTCTAGGTCAAAATTTAAAACAAAAGTTAATTTTTTAATTTTTTAGTGAAACGGTTGATTTTATGATATAAGTAGCTCAGACAAAAATTGTAGATCATGCAATTATCTACAAAAATTGCCCTTAGACGTTTTGTCCTAAGATTCACTATTTCTGAGAAAAATAGATTTTAAAATTAACCTAAGTTGTTTTCTCCATAATATGACCAAGACTGTACGTTCCTATAAGGTAATATACTTTTTTTCGTTCTTCCTCCTTTCCTCAGTAGGCCTACTCCACAGTTTTCTTTTTTATATTCCTGAGTCGACTTAAATTATTGTAGCAGCATAGTGTGGTACGTTATGTTGTTCGTCATGATATATGAAGGTGGTCTGTCACAAAACCTATGGGTGACAGATTTGTAATTACTTAGATGTAATCCAACGAGAAAAATCTAAATAGTTCATTTGGCCCTGACCGTCTCCCGTTGCACAACTGGCCTTACAAATCACCTGAGACGTAGGAAGATGGTTGAGGTGGACGTTTGGATGCAAATCTTTTGGATCCAGGTCAAGTGGAAGACGCTTTCGTAAACCTCATTTCTGAACGTCCAGAGGAAGCCACACCGTACGACGACTACCTCGTCAACAACTACATATTTAGAAGCTTCTAGCCGTTTCCCTCTTTTGAGGGTATCAACACATCTGTCCTCAGAACGAACAACCAACGGGTGTGAAGCATTCCATTCGACGTTGGGCGGCATGTTTTGTTCGACGTATCCGAACGTTTTTGTATCCATCAACGCATTAAAAGACGTTCAGACGACAAGCTACGTCACAATGAATACAAAAACGGTACGACAATCTAGTAATCCAAAGTTCCGTAAAGCCCTTTCTATACGAGACGTGCAACACGCACAAAGAAGTCGTTGTCAGCTGCAGCACCCCTTGCGATAGACCGTCGAACTACAAAGAAGCGTTCAAACGTTACGCATTTGTTGAGTCGTCTGCTTCGCGCGTCTACTTCGTTTGTTATCAACTTATAACAAATGAATCGCCGCATTAACATCACTTTTGGAAACTGTATGATATGTTGTGATGAATAAAACATTTGTGTTTTAGACTGTCACTGTGAAACCGTATTTGTTTTCGTGCAGTTCATGCGTAACTATGTCGCTCACATGTGTAACGTCGTCATTATAAAATACGATTACATACTTCCAGACCCTGTGGTCTGAGGCGCCTATGTATATGATGAACAAGGTCAGGTGTCTATACATAGATCTTTCACTTTGATAAAGCTTCAAGTAATGCTCATCAAAAACAAATATTTCATCTGTTAACTACAGCATGTTTCAGGAAAAATAGCAAATATTTTAGAAGATGGTAATAAAGACGATTTGCAGTTAAAATTTCATACAACGTGTGTCCAATTTTTATTGGGTACAGAGATACATACAGCTCTAGGTATGTACAACAAACTGATTTGGAATATTTTGACTGATTGTTTCGTCGGTTCTTGGTAGATTACCATACTGACTTTTATTTAAATAGCCTGTTTTCGACGTAGTTTAAAGTCTGAATATGTCCTAGTAAGCCGAAAACCGGGTAACTAAGTGGAAGTGAACGTGTAGAAGATACACAAAATTCTACTTTTAAGTATGATGTTGTAGTACCAAGAACCAACGGATAAATCAGTGAAAATTTCTTGATTTACATTTGCTCTACATTTGTTTGGATTTCATATTAACAGATATATCTCTATATTCAATAAAATGGTACACAGATTATATTAAATTTTTAATGCAATTTCTCTATAGTATCACGTCCTAAAATACTTACGACTGAGTCGAAAAACTACGTTCCTGTGAGCATGAGACAAGTACACATTCTCAAACAAATTCCCGACTTGGCTTCCCCATTCAGTCGTCTGCGCATGGGCGAAGCACTTCCATACGCGTAAGAATAGGATCCATCCTATTCCGTCTACTAGCGATCGTATGCGTGCATCTTGTGCAAGTGGACGCGTCTACACTGTACGCGGATGGCGTGACCGGTGCATCATGGGTAATCCTGTGAGCTCTCACTTCCCATATAGAAAGGGCTTATGCGGCAGAAATATTTCAACTATATTTAGTCTGAGTTTTTCACAAAGAAAAGTCACAATGCTGCAGTACATTAAAAAATTTCTTATTTTTACTACAAATAATAGATGGCTGTATTGCACTAGAACTATGTAAAAATAGTTTAAAAAATAATCAAAACCAACTTTGCTTGTGTTTTATCTATTATTAGAATACTGATAACATGTCTTTTTAATTTCTTTTTGTTATTATTTAACTTAAAATTCACTACTTTGCCGAGTTCATATTCACTGCTTATCTTACAATAAAAATATTCGTCATTGGTAGTTCTGGTATCATTTCTTAAAATTCCGCTGACCGCCGCGCGCAGTTGGTAGTCACCCCAACGCGTTCCTCCAATGCGAGTTAATGTTACAAACCTGTCAGACACGTTTTAAAACCTGATGAAACCTGTCTCGGTGTCTCTCATGCGCCGGTGTATCGTATCGAGACATTGCTGCTCGCGTTGATCGCGATCCAATGACTGTTAGCAGAATATGGAATCGGTGGGTTCAGGAGGGCAATACGAAACGCCTTGCTAGATCCCAACGGCCTCGTATCACTAGCAGTCGAGATGACAGGCATCTTATCCACATGGTCGTAACGTATCGTGCAGCCACGTCTCGACCCATGAGTCAACAGATGGGGACGTTTGTAAGACAATCCCATCTGCACGAACAGTTCGACGACTTTTGCAGCAGCATGGACTATCAGATCGGAGACCATGGCTGCGGTTATCCTTTGACGCTGCATCACAAACAGGAGCGCCCGCGATGTTGTACGCAACGACGAACCTAGGTGCACAAATGGCAAAATGTCATATTTTTGGATGAATCCAGGTTCTGTTTACAGCATCATGATGGTTGGAAGCGTGTATGGCGACATCGTGGTCAACGCACATTGGAAGCGTGTATTCGTCATCGCCGTACTGGCGTATCACCCGGCGTGGTGGTATGGGGTGCCATTGGTTACACGTCTCGGTCACCTCACGTTCGCATCGACGGCACTTTGAACAGTGGCCGTTATATTTCAGATGTGTTACGACCCGTGGCTTTACCCTTCATTCGATCCCTGTGAAATTCTGCATTTCCGCAAGATAATGCACACTGCTGCCCTGGCCAGCACATACTCTAAATCACTCACCGATTGAGAACGTATGGTCCAACTGTGGCCGAGTAACTGGCTCGTCACAATAAGACAGTCACTACTCTTGACGAACTGTGGTATCGTGTTGAAACTGCATTGACATCTGTACCTGTGCACGTCATACAAGCTCTGTTTGACACAATGCCCAGGCGTATGAAGTCCGTTATTACGGCCAGACGTGGTTGCTCTGGATACTGATTTCTCAGTATCTATGCAACCAAATTGCGTGAAAGTGAAATCACATGTCAGATCTAGTATAATACATTTATGCAATGAATACCGGTTTATCATCTGCATTTCTTCTTGGTGTAGCAATTTTAATGGCCAGTAGTGTATATATATTGAAGTGTTTTATCCATTACAGCAACTGTTCAGATTATAAATTAATGAAATGCAGCAACCAGTTGCTTGTTGTTATTTATTTTGAACTTTAACGACCGGTTTCGGGCGCTTGAGTGCCCTTCTTCTGGTCTATTTTTGTAGTGTTGCTTAATAAATAAACATGCTACTAGTGGAATCAACGCTAAGTGCAAAGATCTCCGCAGCGAGACGCCTTAGACTGCTAGGCTACTCCACCGCGGCACTTAATAATTAGCTTTAGCCTGTAGGCTCTAAAGATAGAATAAGGGTCGAAATAGAAAAAAAGGCCATATAATGTTCTATGCAAATGCACTCACGAAATTTAAGGCATTAGTTTTAATTTCTTTAAAAATCGTCTCTGGGGGAAGTTAGGGAAATTACAAAACAGTGTTCAAATATATTATCTTACGTACGAGTGTATAACAATGGTAACGTCTTCACTGCCGCTGCGGGTTACCCGTGCGTACTGGGGCGTCGTGCTGCGGTGCGCGCGGCATTCGCCGTCGGGGGTTCGAGTCCCCCCTCGTGCATGGGTGTTTGCATATTCCTTAGTTTAGTTTCCCTTAGTTTAAGTAGTCTGTAAGCTACGGACTAATAACCGCACAGTTGAGTCCGATAGATTTACATACTTTTGAATAATTTGAATGTCTTGACTCGTCTTTCTCAAAGACAACAGAGAAGAGGAAGAGATAGTGATACCAGAAATACCCTCCACCATTCAGTAAGAGAGCTTCCGGGTAAATGTGCATTTCAGGGGGCTGAGGCTCATGAAGACTTACTGGCTTTTATGTTCTGTAAGTACTGGGCCATGGCCATCGATGACGTTCCACAGATGGTGTGGGCTAGGAAGAACTCCAGCCGCGACTGCAACAGAAAGAGAGAAACTAAAGTACGGAGTACTCCGCAGGGGCAGGCATACTCGACTGCAGTGCACCACGCAGGAAACTACCCGAGATCCTCTCTGTCCCTCTCCCCCACCCCTCTCTCTCCGTGTTTACCTCTATCTCTCTCTCCTATTCTCTGTCCCACTCTCCCTTCTATTTCCTCCTTACTTTCTTTCCTCCCACAGAGTTTGAAAGACGACCGTCCGTTGTTTTCCATATATTTTTTAAAAAAAAAGTAATTTAATTGATGCCGCTAGAATACCATTTTGTTAAAACTGGAACCCCACTCTTTTCGAGGCATGAGGAATAGTATTTTTATTTCATGTTTTAAAATATTAGTTTCTGAAATGTTAGTTAATATTGCTAGGATTTTGTTATTTTAATAATTTATTATTAATTTGGGAATAAGTACAGCATCTTTGCTACGCCACTGTCCCTGTGAGAATGTGCACTTGTTTTACTTTTAAGTGGACGTGCGAGAATCTAATGGCTGTCTGAATGTGGGTAGTGATAGCTCGATTTGCATGGTTCTCTCTGGCTCAGAGTCGATTGTTAGTCGCTACCAACCTCTGCTGCTGGTGCTACCAAAGAGGTTTCTACACCATTTGGTTACAAGCTAGTCAGCGAGCCCTCTCTAGGGCGAGTATCACGTCCCCACCACCGCTGTGTCTTGGGTTTCCCAGTTTCCAGTAGCTTTTTCGCGATTCTTCACTTTGTGCTCGGATTGTGGTGAGGTAAGGTTGGTTCTGCTCTTGTGTCTGCAGAGATGGTAGCGATTCATTGTCTAGCATGTTTAACTTAGACTCTTGAACTTTCGGAATATTTTTTTCCGATTGTGCGTGGAAATGTGTCCTAGTTTTTTAATCAAGTGATTTCCAACATGTAAAATAATTATATATTAAATATTGATATTCATTATGTCTGACATAATTATTCCGATTTAAATGTCTCTTTAAAACTATCTGGTCAGTTTCTGATAAGATGCTGCGAAATTCCTGAAAAAGAACAATTTTATTTCTTACCACCACAGGCTAGACTTTGTGGTGTCGATGCAGCTCATAGTTTCTTGCTTCATGGTCTGCAATGATGTGTGAACCTGTAAACTTTTTAATTTAATTTCTTGGATAACAGAAGGTCTCAGTGTACCAAATGAAAAATTCACTACCCCACCTGGAATTGCCAGGAGTATCTGGGTCTAATATAACAGTCAATTTTATAATTAGCTTCAAATAAAGTCCCGTGTGTGAAATCTGCAGGTTCGTATTTCCAGGTGAGGTAGCTCACGTAGACTCTCTTTCTACTACACCAAAATTACCTGTTGAAGAGATTAAATAATTGTAGACAAAAGCAGAACTTACTTTAAGTTGAAATATATGTATTGAGCATTCGTAATACATCGATTCACTTTCCATAACATCCCAATAATAATGACATACTCCTATAGAATACTCTAAACTCTATCAGCAAAGAACAACCACTTTTTCTCTTCCTAGCAATTACATGGATATTCTATATGTTCTGAAAAATATTTTGTGGTAAATTTTGATGTATATTAAATACAGCAAACATTCTAATTAGCCTTGAAATTAATTTATAACAAAACAAAATCTTTTACCTACAATCACATCGTTAACAAATATGACACATAATACTAACAGGTATCTTACAAACAGATAAATGCGGCTTATGTCTTACTAGTTGCAGTTTGATAACTAGTCAACACAAAAACAAAACTTGATAGTGTAAAATAAGAATTAAATAGTGCGATGTTATTTGTATATTAAAGGTCTATCTGTGGAGAATCTTATAAAGTTAATACAATCAAGTTCACTGGCTCAGTAGTTAAGCTCTGTCTAGGCGATGATAAATGTACGTCCACAGTCCCCACCAGCATATGGATAATGAAATACAAACAAAAAGTGAGAAGGGTGCATTACATAGAAAGAACTTTCCCAAGACTTTCGTTTAAACCTTAACGTAGTATTTTATTTATCAGATCAAAGTGCTGTCGCTGGTAATAGCACTTGTCGTTTGGTGTATCACACATAGCTCATGAGCCCACGGACAAAATTTACTTTGCCGAAAATATTTCGAATCAGGCACCTGTTCATTGCATGAAACCGTTCCACTAGCCTGTCCCTGACCGCAAATACTTCGTCTTTAGATTCACTCGAATCATATTTCCTTTGACAAAAACAATATTCTTGAATATATATCCGCACAATTCAGTAGAATGAATGAATATTTATGAAACTCAGTTAGCACTTCCTGATGATATGTACTTTTACAACCAGTTTCCCAACAACTTGGTATAACGGTTCTGATCCACATAAATTTATCTAAATCACAGTGCCTAAACTTCACATGCTGCAATCTACAAGCCAACGTATCACTCGGCGTCTCAAGAAGAAAATTGGCAAGTTCACACTCGTAAATTCTTCTAATATCCACTGCACTTTCCGCACTCTGAAAACTTTTAAAGCTTCACTTTTCAGAATGGTACAGCTCCGGCGTCTGTCTCACACACCCTCCTACTTGTGCCTAACGCCCAGCCTTTATGCGTGTCCTCTGGAGAAACCCCCGACTTCATCAAAATCCTCAGTTGCCACCCCTCGCCAACGTACAACGATTTGCCAAGTATACTGTACATTTATAAATATACATCTTTAAACACTTGCATTACACACAAATATGAAGCTGGACCATAGTAATTAAACCGTTTGATTTTCATTTCATTTCTCCTATGGAGAGCTTCAGATATCAATTTCAACTCTAGCGCCATTTACAGTATAATTTTCCTGTTTTAAACTTATTGTTGTGGTCTTCAGTCCGGAGACTGGTTTGATGCAGCTTACCAAGTCTCTTCATATCCTCATAAGACCTGCAACCCACATCCATTTGAATCTGCTTACTATACGCGTTACTTGGTCTCCCTCTGCGATTTTTGCCCCACACACTTCCCTCCAATACTAAATTTAGGATTCCTCGATGTCTAAGAATGTGTCCTACCAAGCGATCCATTCTTTTAGTCAAGGTCTGCCAAAAATTCCTTTTCTCACCAATTCTGTCAATACCTCTTCATTAGTCACGCGATCTACACACCCGATCTTCAGCATTTTCCTGTAGCACCACATTTCAAAAGCCTCTAATCTCTTCCTGTCCGCACTGTTTATCGTCCACGACAACCTACATCCATTTTAATCTGCTTACTGTATTCATATCTTGGCCTCCCTCTGTGATTTTTATCCCACAAACTTCTCTCCAACGCTAAATTCACGATTCCTTGATGTCTAAGAATGTGTTCTATCAGTCGATCCCTTCTTTTAGTCAAGGTATGTGTAGGGGGACAGATTTTTGAGCTCCTACTCTTCCATATCAGCTTTGTTTGGCAGGAGATGAAAATTAAAGTTTGCGTATTAATGTAAAAGATTTATTGAATGTTGAGTAATGATTTTTATGATGCGATACTTGAAAAAAAATGTTATGTGTTTGTTTCTGTTTTTTTCATGGTCGATCGAGGTACTGCAATAAACAGGAGCAGCGTCGCCGCAGTACCGACCGGCGTCACAGAGCTGGTGGCCGTTATGTGACGTCACGGGGCAGCGGACGTCTCTGCGCCTTCGTTATTGCGGGACATCGATCGTCCTCTAACAAGATTATTTAACATTATTATTGCTATGGATGTTCGACAGTTCAGATTATGTCCTTGTAAATGTATGGTCGGATCAGAAGCAAATAGTATATGCTTGTATTGCAAGAAGACCAATAAACATGTGATGTTTGACTGAGGAAGAGTTTTAAATACTGTATCATCTACATGGAATGATTTATTATTTAATGTGAAATATTGAATTTATATGATATTCTACATATAGCAAGAAAACACCATAAGTTTGAAAAGTTTATAACAGGCTTTGAATTTTAAGACGCATTCAAATGAAACAGTGGTATTTTATATGTGACACTAAAATATAATAGGCTCTGGATCTTCGCTTGGACGGTAGTTTCATGACAGAATTGGTGCTAAAGAGTTCAAACTTTGAATGTGAAGTTATATACTGGCCGTATATTTTTCTCCCGCGGGTATAAGGACCTGTTTGTGTTTAAGAAAAGATAAAAATATAAACTACTAGCTGAAAACCCGGCGTTGCCCGGATATTTCTTTATTTATTCGAGCTTTGAGTTAGTACTTTTCTATCCACTCTCTCTCTGTCCATCTTTTTTCTAAAACATGTTACATTTATCAGAGAATATATAAGAATATATAAGAATCCAATCACGGAATTCAACAATAATGATTATAATAATATCACAGATCAATCACTTGCTGTAATGCGCGAAACGTCAAATCGATTTTTTTTAAAGAGATGTATTAAAATAAATTTCTTTTTTACTGCTTTATTTATTTATTCTTATATTTCCTTATTCGTATTCTTATACTTACAGAGAAAGACCTGAAGACGTTGTAGCACGCATAGGCCAAAGATATGGTCTGTGGTATCACGTTTCGCTGAATGTAACCTCCTTACTGTAGAGTCGCAAACGTCATCGCTGGCCTTCAGTACGAATTTTTTAATAATTTTGACGACTTTCAACCACCATATCTTCCACCCCCATATGTTGCATCCCCTTATAGCTATCGGAATGGAACTGCTATGGTGTACAATGGGAGACTTCGGACAACAATTACACACATACTATTTGTTTGCGTTCTGTAGTTTTCGCTACAGAGCAAAATATTCACACACACACACGTAGAATTTTATATACACCGATAATTTTCCATCCCAATATACTCCACCGTTTTATCATTACCAATCCTCAAGCAACAATGAAACCAATGAAACCATTTTCAAAGAGTAAATATAATTTTGAAAGAGTAATTATTGTTCCGCATTTCGCATTATATTCTTCAAATTACTAAATATCCATCAGATCGCTATAAAACCGTGCCTAAAACATACCTCAGGTATAAATTAGTAACTGTACAAATATTTAAGTCTCTGCGTCTTGTTTTTCGGACATGATAAGCGTACACCGAACAGACATTCACATTAATATATATAGATAAATAGCTATCCGATCGCAATAAAATTGTGCCTAAAGCCTTCCCCATGTAGACATTAGTAACGGTACAAACTTTTAGCTCTTTACGTCTTGTGGTTCAGACGTGATAAACGTACACCGAACAGATATTCACATTTATAGATATAGATTATATATATTTTTATATTAGGCGGCATAGACTTAGGAGGGAAGTTCGGTGCCGCGGTTCACGAGAGGTGTTAAGTTGCTAGGTGACGTTAGAAAACTTTTAAATATTTACTTAGCAACTGGCTATAAGAGCTATGAACAAGTTTTCTCAATAAGACTGAACCAAATTTAGGACGAGTTTGGTATGATAGCAGATTGTTTTGACAATTTAAAGTTCAACACCTTTTCCCTTTGTCCCACCGCATATGCCAGAAATTCCTTTTCTCCTCATTTCTGTTCAGTACTCTTCATTAGTTACGTGATCCACCCACCTATCTTCAGCATTCTTCTGTAGCTCCACATTTCAAAAGCCTCTTTCCTCTTCCTGGCCGCACTGTTTATCGTCCATGTTTCACTCCCATACAAGTCCACACTCCACACAAACTCTTTCAGAAACGACTTCCTTACACTTAAATTAATATTCGATACTGACAAACTACTCTTTTTCAGAAACGCTTTCCTTCCCATTGCCATTCTGCATTTTATATCCTTTGTACTGTGACCATTACATGTTATTTTATTGCCCAAGCAACAAAACTCATATACCACCTTTATTTTTTCGTTACTTAATCTAATTCCATCTGCATCGCCCGATTTTCTTAGACTGCACTCCATTACCTTTGTTTTGCTCTTGTTAATGTTCATTTTATACTCACCTTTGAACACACTGTCCATTCCGTTCAACTGCTCTTCCAGGTCTTCTGCTGTCTGACAGAATTACTATGTCATCGGCAAAACGCAATGTTTTTATTTCTTCACCCAAAACTTTAATTCCTTCTCCAAATTTATCCTTGTTTTCCTTTATAGCTTGCTCAATGTACAAATTAAATAGCACTGGAGAAAGGCTACAACCCTGTCTTACTCCCTTCCCAGCCTCTACATCCCTTTCATGCCCTTCAACTCTGATAACAGCTGTCTGGTTCTTGTACAAATTGTAAATAACCTTCCGTTCACTACATTTTGCTCCCGCTGATTTCAGAATTTGAAAGAGGTTATTCCAGTCAACATGGTCAAAAGCTTTCTCTATATCTACAAAAGCTAGAAATGTAAGTTTGCCTTTCCTGAATCTATCTTCTAAGATAAGCCGTGAAGTAAGTATTGCCTCCCGTGTTCCTACATTTCTTCTGAATCCAAACTGATCATCCCTGAGGTCGTCTTCTACCAGCTTTTCCATCCTTCTGTAAATAATTCGTGTTAAAATTTTGCAACCACGACTTATTAAACTAATGGTTCTGTAGTTTTCACACCTGTTTACACCTGCTTTCTTTGCAATGGGGATTATTACATTTTTTCATATTCACAGACTATAGGACATCAACTGCGAATGGGAAAAACTGAAATGTGTACCCAGCAAGGATATATATAATATGCTGGTGACGGGCAACGATCCTTTCGTTAGTGGGGCGGGGTGGGCAAATTTGTGGCCCTTACTATTACGGGAATTAGTACATAGTGACTACGAGTTTGAGTACTGTGGGCAGGGTGAAGTTGGAAATTTGTGTCTGACGGGAGGCGTGCTTAGGTAGCCCTTGCAGGTGCGGTGATCACTGTGTCCCCAGTGGTGTAGGGGTCAGCGCAACTACCTAGAAAGCAGGAGACCCGGGCTCGAAACCCGGTTGGATACACATTTTCAGCTTTGCCCATTCGCAGTTGATGTCATATATTCGGTGAATATAATAGAATAACAACTGCAGGATCAGAAGTGACGTCTATTCTCTCGGAACACACGCCACATGTATATATATTATATTTTTCTTAAAGTATCGTACATCTTACACACCAGGTGAAATAGTTTTGTCATGGCTGGTTCTGTCAGAGACTTCAGTAGTTCTGAGGGAATGTCATCTACTTCAGGGGCCTTGTTTCGCCTTAGGACTTTCAGGGCTCTGTCAAATTCTTCTCTCAGTTTAGTATCTCCTATTTCATCTTCATCTGTTTCCTCTTCCCTTACTACAATATTGTCTGTAAGATCATATCCTTTGTTGAGCCCCTTATACTCTTTCCACCTTTCAGCTTTTACTTCTTTGCTGAGAACTAGTTTTCCATCGAGTTCTTTACATTTTCCTGTAGGCAGTATCTACTTTCCCCATATTTATGTATTCTTCTACAGACTTGCATTTGCTTTCTAGCCACTCCGCTTAGCTATTTTGCACTTTCTGTCAATCTCATTTCTTAGTCGTCTGAACTTCATTTTGCCTGTTTCATTTATAGTACATTTATATTTTCCCCTTTCATCAATTACATTTAATATTTCCTGTGAAATTCAAGGATTTTTTTGAAGCTCTTGCCTTTCTACCTATTTTGTCGTGCCCTGCCTTCACTATTTCATCTCTCAATGTTACCCATTCCTCTTCCACTGTTTTACCCCCCCCCCCCCCCGTTTTTAATATCCGGGTGAAAACGCCGACTTTTAAACTTATTTACATGATAAACCTTGTTGCAAAAATCTGTATGAAACATGTATTTACATATTTTGGCCTGCTTTTTTTTCCATAGAACAAGCCGTTTTGGCGTACCATTTCAAATTAAACAATTACGGACGATTGTATACAAATTAAATATTTAAGCAAAAAATAACATGCATAAGTAAATTTGCACAATGTGCTTCTGTGGTATAAGAAGACACCAATGTATACCCTTTCCCTCCTACCCCTATGGTAACGCTACAAATTGTAGGTGATATTAAGGAGGAACTTTCAGAAATACGGGAGGGTTTCCAGCAGTTCCGTAAGATGTCCCATGATGGCGCTGCAGTCAGAAGCAGCTCTTTAAACTGGCCAGAGCAGGCAAAGGTAGCGGCTGCCCCCACCACCACCTCCCCTCAAACGCCAGCAAGCTGGACACAGCCGTGGCATCGTGGCAGGCAGCACGAGCTCTCCCCTCAGCCTCCTCTCCACGCTACCCTCTGACGTGCGAGAGGCACCCTTAAGCCAGGGACCTGCCTGACACCTGCCAGCATCTTATAGAACTACGGGGGGAGCGTAGGACAGTGGTTTAGTGGGGGGCTTCTCCTCTGTATATGTTACTCTGTGGCTAGGGTGAGGTCAGCGCCTGAGTACAGGGAGGATCACCAGGCCACACCAGACACACCGGGACAGCTGCGACACAATAGGCTCTGATGGCCCACTGAGATAACGACGCTCCCTCTGCGCTTGCTTCACGCGGGATGAATGGGACGGGACTCCCCCAGGATTGCAGGCATGTGCCACTAGACAGCAGCAGCTCTTTACTAGTTGCCATGGTGCCTCCTGTCAAGGTATTTAATCCAGCGACGGGAGACCGGCTGACAATGAGAGCTGTGGATTACTAAGGCTGACCCGCTACCCTCCTGGACTTCAGCCAGCCTTTGCAAGCCAACAATAGGCAGCCCGGCGGCACCACTTGTTTCATCGCTGAGGCTGGTGATTATCTGCCAAGAGGCATAGCCTAGCGGCAGTGTAGCCTGGCCTAAAGGAATACATCACTTGCTTGCGACTGTTACCTGAACAACCAAGGGTATCCTCGTAGTATCAAGAAAATTATCCTGGCTGTATAATGATGGCGAACTGAGTGGGCAAGCTATATAGACAGTAATCTTGGCACAAATCGTTGTGCTTAATGGACTCCTCCCATGTACCTGGACAGTATCCACTCCCTCCCCATGGAACACTTCAAGATTTCATTTTTTATCGCAAAATTAAAAAAAAATATAATTAAAAATATTCTCAAATTCTGACATTTGCAAATAAACTACTGGCCATTACAATTGCTACAGCAAAAAGAAATGCAGATGATAAATGGGTATTCATTAGACAAATATATTATACTAGAACTGACATGCGATTACATTTTCACGCTATTTGGGTGCATAGATCCTGAGAAATCAGTACCCAGAACAACCACCTCTGGACGTAATAATGGCCTTGATACACCTGGGCATTGACTTAAACAGAGCTTGAATGGCGTGTACAGGTACAATTGCCCATGCAGCTTCAACACGATACCACAGCTTATCAACTGGCATATTATGATGAGCCATTTGCTTGGCCACCATTGACCACACGTTTTCAGTTGGTGAGAGATGTGGAGAATGTGCTGGCCAGGGCAGCTGTCGAACATTTTCCGTACCCAGAAAGACCTGTACATGACCTGAAACCTGCAGTCGTGCTTTATCCTGCTGAAATGTAGGGTTTCACAGGGATCGAATGAAGGGTAAAACCCACAGGTCGTAACACATCTGAAATGGCCACTGTTCAAACTTTCGTCGATGCGAACAATAGGTGCTCCAGATGTGTAACCAATGGCACTCCATACCATCACGTTGGGTGATACGCCAGTATGGCGATGATGAATACACGCTTCCAATGTGTGTTCACCACAATGTCGCCAAACACAGATGTGACAATCATGATGCTGTAAACAGAACCTTGATTCATTCAAAAAAATTACGTTTTGCCATTCGTGCACCCAGGTACGTCGTTGGGCACACCTACGCAGGCGCTCCTGTCTGTGATGCAGTGTGAAGGGTAACCACAACCATGGTTTCCGAGCTGATAGTCTATACTGCTGCTGTAAACATCGTCGAACTGTTCGTGCAGGTGGTTGTTGTCTTGCAAACGTCCCCATCTGTTGACTCAGGGATCGAGACGTGGCTGCACGATCCGTTACAGCCATGCGGATAAGATGCCTGTCATCTAGACTGCTAGTAATATACAGCCGTCGGGATCCAGCACAGCGTTCCCTATTGTACTCCTGAACCCACCGATTCCATATTCTGCTAACAGTCATTGGATCGCGACCAATGCGAGCAGCAATGTCACGATAAGATAAACTACAATCGCGAGTGACTACAATCCGACCTTTATCAAAGTCGGAAACGTAATGGTACGCATTTCTCCTCCTTACACGAGGCATCACAGCAACGTTTCACAGGAAACGCCGGTCAACTGCTGTTTGTGTATGTGAAATCGGTTGGAAACTTTCGTCATGTCAGCACGTTGTAGGTGGCGCCACCGGCACCTACCTTGTGTGAATGCTCTGAAAAGCTAATCATTTGCATATCACAGCATCTTCTTCCTGTTGGTTAAATTTCGCGTCTGCAGCACGTGATCTTCGTGGTGTAGCAATTTTAATGGCCACTAGTCAGTTTCAGGTAGACAGATGAAAGCGAGTGTAACTCACGTAGTCGGCCCTGGTCGGGGTGAGGCCGGTGACGTTCCGCACGACGTTCTCGCAGATCCTCCTGAGCGGGGCGTCCGCGCGGCACGCATGCCACACCATGTGCACGAACCACCGCGGCCGGCCCAGCACCTCGGCGGGGTTGCGCGCCAGCTCCCTCTGCCGACAGCGGGAGGCCACGCTGACAGTGAGTGCGCGACACCAACTGGCCAGCACCATACATAACGTCACTTATATCTACATCGTGGCCAGCGAGAGACACAGGCCTGGGCAGACCGCTAGGTCACGTGATAAGAGTAGTGTCGAGGCAATGTGATTGCGAAGTTGACTGTCTGGTCGCTGGGGCACGGCCCACTGTCTCTCAGCAGCCAACCAGCCAGCTTCGCGATCACATTGCCTTGGCACTACTCTTATCACGTGACCTGGCGGAGTGCCCAGGGCTGTCTTTCTCGCCGGCCACGCATCTACATACGTACTCTTACCGGCCCTGCATGCACTAGACTCTGATTTGCATTTTATAAAAACGCTCTCCATGAAAACACCGATACATGATTGAACTTTTATCGAAATCTGTTGATGGTTGGTGACCACCTATTCAAAATGTCATCAAGATCGGAGCTGTATGAATTGCAAACAAAAAAACAAACACTGATCCAGTCACGACAATGAAGACGAAATATGGCGACATCAAAAAAGAGTTCGGAGGTTCAAGTACCTAGGAGAGATTTTGACTGCAAACAACAAAGAAAAGGCAGCAATTGAAGAACGGGCAAGAAAAATGGAAGTAGCATTCAGATTGTGCCAGAACACATACAAATGTAAATCACTCTCGTAGCAGGCCGAATTCCGACACTACAACTCAGTCATCAAACCTGAATGTTTATATGCTTCTGAGACAATAGCCAGGGAGGCTCTTTCAGACTTGGAAAAGGAAGAAAGTAAATTCCTAAGATAGATACTGGGGCCCAGAAAAATATCACACGCATTTAAGTTCCGCCTAAGATCAAATCAAGAACTTCATCAGTGATTTGTAAATATCACCATCACAGTGAAGAAGACTGTCTTTCTATGGGCATATTAAAAGAATGAAATCAGAGAGGCTCGACAACAAGATTCTTCTCTTCCAGGAGAAGTAGAAGACACAAGTTCCATGGGTGAAATAAGTGTACAGGGACCATAGAAGAAGAAACAGTGAACAGGCAAATCTTTAGAAAAAAGGTTGTGAAGGTGAAGTATTTCTTCTAGGAGAAAACGAGGAAGAACATTCTCGGCAGGAGAACGTGTACCAGTTAGCCAACAGATGGAGTACTGGCGAAAGAGGAAAGAAGAGAACTTTAGAAAGTGAGGGAAGTTGTGTAAATGTAACCCATAGATGGCTGTAACGAAAATAAATAAATACTAATAAACACTCAAAGGGACACTCTTGTTTATATATAACAAAGGCAGCATTAAAAATGGCCTACCCCCTCCCATCCTGCTACAAGTTCCTGGAGATCCCGCCTCGCCTTTTGTACCCCTTCCTAACCCCCAACCCCCACACGACTCCTCTACTACCTCATTCCCTTCCCCTGCCTCGTCCCCTTCCTTGAATACCTCCGCCTACGTTTCCTTTACTGCAAACTGGACCCCCCTCACCCTGCTGTCCATGCTGTAATCACTGATCCCAGTCCGTTGCTGCGCCAATACCACTGCATCCCTTCCGCTCTCCACTTGTCCACCCTCCTTACCCTTTCTCATGGCAATTTCCACACCCTCCCCCTTCCTGACGGTGCCCTCCGCCCAGACATCTATCCCTCGCACCAGCTCTGATCCTCCGCCTGCTCCTTCTCCCCCATCCCCCCGATCCCCCCTTGAAGGCCTCACTCCCTCCTCGCCCCCTACACTTGCCGGTCCCTCTCCAATCCTCTCCTTCTGCTCCATACAGCTTCCTCGGACATCACACTCCCCTCCTTCCACCCCGCCCTGTACTCCCCCTCCCTCTCCCCGCCTGTCTACATCTACATCTACAACCATACTCCGCAAGCCACCTGACGGTGTGTGGCGGAGGGTACCTTGAGTACCACTATCGATTTTCTCTCCTATTCCAGTCACATATTGTTCGTGGAAAGAAGGATTGTCGGTATGCCTCTGTGTGGGCTCTAATCTCTCTCATTTTATCGTCACTGTCTCTTCGCGAGATATACGCAGGAGGGAGCAATATACTGCTAGACTCCTCGGTAAAGATATGTTCTCGAAACATCGACAAAAGCCCGTACCGAGCGACAGAGCGTCTCTCCTACAGAGTCTTCCACTGGAGTTTATCGATCATCTCCGTAACGCTTTCACGCTTACCAAATGATCCTGTAACGAAACGCGCTGCTCTCCGTTGGATTTTCTCTACCTCTATCAATCCCACCTGGTACGGATCCCACACCGGTGAGCAGTATTCAAGCTGTGAGCGAACAAGTGTACTGTAAGCTACTTCCTTTGTTTTTGGACTGCATTTCCTTAGTATTCTTCCAATGAATCTAAGTCTGGCATCTGATTTACCGACGATTGATTTTACATGGTCGTTCCATTTTAAATCCCTCCTAATGACTACTCCCAGATACCTTATTAACTGCTTCCATTTGCTGCCCTTCTATAGTGTAGCTAAATGATAAAGGATCTTTCTTTCTGTGTATTCGCAGCACATTACACTTGTCTACATTGAGATTTAATTGCCATTCCCTGCACCATGCGTCAATTCTATGCAGATCCTCCTGCATCTCAATACAATTTTCCATTGTTACAACCTCTCTATATACTACAGCATCATCCGCAAAAAGCCTCCGTGAACTTATGTTATCCGCAAGGTCAGTTAGATATATCGTCAACAGCAACGGACCCACGACACTCCCCTGTGGCACACCTGACATAACTCCTACATCGGAAGACTTCTCTCCATTGAGAATGACCTGCTGCTTTCTCTTATCTAGTAATTCCTCAATCCAATCACACAATTGGTCTGATAGACCATATGCTCTTACTTTGTCCATTAAACGTTTGTGGGGAACTGTATCAAACGCCTTGCGGAAGTCGAGAAACACAGCATCTACCTGAGAACCCGTGTCGATGGCCCTCTGAGTCTCGTGGACGAATAGCGCGAGCTGGGTTTCACACGAACGCCTTTTTCTAAACCCATGCTGATTCCTAGTCTCAAGAAATGTCATTATATTCGAACATAATACATGTTCCAAAATTCTACTCCTCTCCTTCATTCGCTCGCCCCCTTCCCCTCTGCCTCCGCCCCCTTTGGTCTTTTCCATCTACACCCATCACATTCATTATCATCTACATGTACATAATCTGTGTCTCTGTCGAAGTGTAACACGTCAGTGCGGACGACCATCCTGCAGCCGACGTCAGTGTCTTTTAACTGTCTCTGTGAACCAGTGCTTCAGTGTATTGTTTCTACGTTTTTCGTCGCCTTATGCTTTTATAATACTTCACTCCTATCACTCCATTTACACGATGCACATATTCAATTTTTTCGCCATGTTTATGTCTTGTATCATTCTTGCACTTCACTGTATTAAATTCAGTAGGCTGAAGAGCGTCCCACCTGGAGAATTAAATCACACTAAAGACAATAAAAATATTAAAAAAAATGAAAATCGGTACTTGTTTTTTGTTCACGTGTTCTACATTTACACAATTCTTCTGAAAATTACATTTAAGTGTATGGCAGAGGGTTCATCGAACCGCTTTCATAATATTTCTCTACCGTTTCATTCTCTAATAGTGCGCACTAAAGAACTACTGAATCTTTCCGTCTTTGATCTGATTTCTCTTATTTTATCAAGATCATCATGTCTGCCTGAGTAGGTAAGTGCTAACAAAATACGTTCGTATTCCAAAGAGAAAGCTAGTGACAAATTTCACAAATAAATCTCGCCGAAACGAGTAACACCTTTATTTTAATGATTAGCTCGATGACTGGTGAATCATTTCTGTGACACTCTCTCCCATATATCGCGATGATAAAAAAAACGAGCTGCTCTCCTCCTAACTTTCCATAAATATTCCATCAGTCCTACTTGGTGGATACTGATGGGCATCAATAATGCAATATAGGATGCACAAGTATAATGTTGTCAGTTTATTTAGTTGAACTGTTGCATCTTCTAAGTGTTTTCTGTGTGTCCTTTCCAATTTGTATTTTATAAGTATTTAGTTGAATTCACTGCCCTTATATTTGACTGATTTATCGTGTAAATGATGATGTCTTTTATTCCTCATATCGATCAGACTTTTCATTTTTTAGGGTCAATTGCTAATTTTTGCATTATGCAGATATCCTATCTAAATCATTTTAAATTAGCTTTTGATCTTCTGCTGACTTTCTTAATCGATAAACAACAGATAAGGAATGTCAGTTTTCAGCAGGTGAGGTCGCATCAATTTTGTCGTTATGTGTTTCGACAAGAAAGAGTAGGATTCCATGCGGAATTCAAATAAAAACCTACATCCATATTCAGCAGGTTTTTCGCTAGTTTTATTTCAAACGTTTCAAAATGTTCAAATGTTTGTATAGTCTATGGGACTTAACTACGGGGTCATCAGTCCCTAAACCTACAAACTACTTATGAACTACTTACAAACTAGGACGCCACAAATATCCATGCCCTAGAAGGGATTCGAACCCCCGACCGTAGTGGCCGTGCAGACCGTGACTGGAGCGCCTCAGTCACCTCGGCCAGGCAACATTTCCACAATCTAATAAAACTAGAAGTGATGAAGGACAGAAATTTAATTCCTGGTAATTGAAATCTTACGATTTTACCATTTGCGAAACACTGACTCATTTATCATTTTTTTAAAAAAACATCATTTAGATGTCGTCCTACTGTTTGCTTTCGAGTTGAATGCTGTGAGATGCGTAAGACAGATATTAGTCGGAGCACGCACACTTCTTGTTCGTCCTGTTGGTTTCTTCTTGTGGCAGATCCAACTCTTCAAAGTTATTAATCTAACATTTTATCGCGTGTTTCGACGGAACGTTATCATGAGCTCGCAAATTATAAAAAAACGTCGCTACTCCCTCTGCGCCAGTACCAAACTATCATTGGTTTTATAAAATTTTTGTATTGGTAACGCACAGTGCTGTTCGTTCCACTGATCGATGATTACTGAAACGTCAGAGCTACGGCGGAGTGGCCGTGCATTGAGGCGCTATGCTCCAGTGCGCGGGGCCGTTCCCCGTCGGGGATTCGAATCCCTCCTCGGGCAGGGATGTTTGTGGTGTCTTTAGTATAAGGTAGTTCATAAGTAGTTCGTAACTTTAGGGACTGATGATCCCGCAGTTAAGTTCCATAATCTTAACCAACATTTGAACATTTTTTGAAAAGGCAGACTGTTTACTCGGTTACTGCCGCGAACCTGCTATGCTGCCACCTGCTTCCAAGATTACCGTAATTATGTGTCACCCTGTATAAATTTTTCTACATCTACATCTACATACATACTCCGCAATTCACAGTAAGGTGCGTGACGGAGGGTACACTGTACCAGTACTAGGCATTTCCTTTCCTATTCCACTCCCAAATAGAACGAGGAAAAAAAGAATGCCTATATGCCTCCTTACGAGCCCTAATTTCTCTTATCTTGTCTTTGTGATCCTTACGCGAAATGTAAGTAGGCGGCAGCAAGATCGTACCACACTCAGCTTCAAATTCCGGCCCTCTAAATGTCCTCAACAGAAATTCACGAAAAGAACGTCGTCTTTCCTCCAGCGATTCCCAATTGAGTTGCCGGAGCATTTCCGTGACACTCGCGCATTGGTCGAACCTACCAGTAACAAATCTAGCTGCTCGCCTCTGAAACGTCTCTATGTCTTCCTTTAAATTTATCTGCTTGATCAATATTCAAGGAGTGGTCGTACAATCGTTTTATACGCAGTCTCCTTTACAGGTGAAGTACATCTTCCCAAAATTCTCCCAATAAACCGAAGTCTATTACAAAACTCTCCAAATCCTAGAACGCCATGCCCTTCGTCTCACTTCCTCCATGCAGCTCCTCTATGACCTAATCACATTTCACCTACTGCCATTTTTAGAGCACATCCGGATCCTTTACACCACCCACAAAATAGATTCCTGTAACTGTAGTGGCTTTCTTATACTCTTTAGCTAAAATTCACATAATAAGGTTCATTTTGCAAGGGACAGCAAAATTAAGTAGCAAACAGCACCCTGAAAAAGGTAGTCTCAAAAATCATAAAATTAGACAATCACACTAGAATACGTGAAAGTCTTACATCAGTTTAAAACACTGCACTGTGCCAGTCTAGCTTCGAGTCCTCCCTGGGGCATGGGTTAGTTTATCTAGGTTTAAGTAGTTTGTAAGCTACAGACCTGTAAGACATACCCAGGGGCAGATATGGACTCAGACCATAACTTGTTAGTCATGAACTGTAGGCTGAAACTGAAAAAACTGCAGAAAGGTAGGAAAATAAGGAGATGGGACCTAGATAAAATGAAGGAACGTGAAGTTCTGGAGAATTTCAGAGGGAGATGTAGGCAACAATTGACAGAAACAGGGGGAAATAAAACAGTAGAAGAATAATGGGTAGCATTGAGAGATGAAATAGTGAAGGCAACAGAGGACGAAATGGGTAGAAAGGCAAGACCTACAAAAAATCCTTGGATATCACAGGAAATACTAAATTTAATTGATGAAAGGAGAAAATATAAAAATGCAGTAAATGAAACAGGCAAAATGGAGTACAGGCGACTAAGAAATGAGATTGACAGGAAGTGCAAAATGGCTAAGCAGGAGTGGCTAGATGCCAAATGCAATTCTGTAGAAGAATGTATAAGAAGGGGAAAAGTAGATACCGCCTACAGGAAAATAAGAGAAATTTGGGGACAAGGAAAGCAACTCTACGAATATAAAGAACTCAGATGGGAAACCAGTTCTCAGCAAAGAAGGGAAAGCTGAAAGGTGGAAAGAATACATAGAGCAGCTCTACAAAGCAAATGAACTTAGAGACGATGTTGTACGAAGGGAAGAGGAAGTAGATCAAGATGCAATAGGAGATACTATACTGATAGATGAATTTGACAGAGCCCTGAAAGACCTAGGTCAGAACAAGGCCCCAGGAGTAGATGACATACCCTCAGAGCTACTAAAGTCTCTGGCAGAGCCAGCCATGACAAAACTATTTGAACTGGTGAGTAGGATGTATCAGACAGGCGAAATACCCTCAGACTTTAAGAAAAATGTAATAATCCCCATTCCAAAGAAATCAGGTACAGATAGGTGTGAAAATTACAGAACCATTAGTTTGATAAGTCATGGTTGCAAAATTTTAACACGAATTATCTACAGGAGAATGGAAAAGCTGGTAGAAGCTGACCTTGGGGAAGATCAGTTTGGGTTCAGAAGGAACGTAGGAACCCGGGAGGCAATAATCACTTTACGTCTTATCTTAGAAGATAGATTAAGGAAATGCAAACCTACATTTTTAGCTTTTGTAGATTTGGAGAAAGCTTTTGACAATGTTGACTGGAATACACTCTTTCAAATTCTGAAGTCAGCAGGGGTAAAATACAGGGAGAGTTATTTACAACTTGTACAAAAGCCAGACCGCAGTTATTAGACTCGAAGGGCATGAAAGGGAAGCATCAGTTGGGAAAGGAGTAAGACAGGATTGTAGCCTTTCTCCGATGTTGTTCAATTTGTACATCGTGCAGGTGGTGAAGGAAAAATTTGGAATAGGGATTAAAGTTCAGGGGGAAGAAATAAAAACATTGCGTTTTGCTGATGACATTATAATTCTGTCAGAGACAGCAAAGGGCCTGGAAGAGCAGTTGAGTGGAATGGACAGTGTGTTGAAGAGAGCGTATAAAATGAACATTAACAAGAGTAAAACAAAAATAATGGAACGCGGTCTTAGAAAATCAGGCGATGCTGAAGGAATTAGATTAGGTAACGAAACAATGAAGATGGTAGATGAGTTTTGTCACTTGGGTGGTAAAATAACTTGCGATGGTCGCAGTACAGGGGATATAAAATGCAATATGGCAATGGGAAGAAAAGCATTTTTGAAAAAGAGAAATTTGCTAACATCGAATATTAATTTAAGTGTAAGGAAGTCTTTTCTGAAGGCATTTGTGTGGAGTGTTGCCTTGTACGGGAGTGAAACATGGACGATAAGTAGTGCGGACAGGAAGAGAATAGAGGCTTTTGAAATGTGGTGCTACAGAAGAATGCTGAAGATTAGGTGGGTAGATAGCATAACTAATGTAGAGGTACTGAACAGAATTGGCGAGAAAAGTAATTTTTGGCATACACTGACTAAAAGAAGGGATCGCTTGGTAGAACACATTCTTAGACATCGAGGAATTGTAAACTTAGCATTGGAGGGAAGTGTGTGAGGCAAAAATCGCAGAGGGAGACCAAGAGACGCGTATAGTAAGCAGATTCAAGTGCATGTGAGTTGCCGTTCTTATGAGGAGATGAAAAGGCTTGCTCAGGATAGAGTAGGGTGGAGAGCTGCATCAAACTAGTCTCCGGACTCAAGACCATAACAACAACAAGCTAAAGACTGATGACCACGCTGTTTGGTCCGATAGATATACAAACATTTGAACATTTTCGAATAACGGAGCTACTACTGCAGAACGAGTCTGATCTTGTGCATAATATACGTAAATTGACCCTTATTCCACATACACGATAGTTACGTAAACAGAAGTAGGCTCAAAATTTTAAGCACATGACATTGTGTATGGTGACTACCTGCACTCACAAGAGAAATATACACAGGATCCCAAGATATCGAATCTCTGTGGCAGGGATCGCCATGTAATGTGAAAATATATTTGACCTATACAGCAAATTGAACGCATCTGATTGTTTATTGGAGGTAGTCGCCATGCACAACTATTTATAGGCCTATAGAGATTGCATATTTACTCGGAATAAGTAAGAATCCAGTTATCGAAACAAAACAAGATCAGTTCGTAAATACAAGCAAAGATAGGAGCAAAATAAACGGATCCAAACATGAAAATTCATAATTATGATCGGTAGCAAAATTGTTACCTGAAGTGATCCTAAACTGTAGTGTTGCGTACACAAATTTCGGTCCCAGACTAAGACGCTGCCGCTTCCTCACTTCACCGTCACTTGCCCAAGACAAAGCTCACTCTCACATGGTCGGTGAAATGCTACGAGCTAGAATTCTAACTCGTTGGTGAAATGCGTCTGCTCCAAAGAACTTCGTACAGATACTCCACATTAACCACCGGATCAGCAAACAAAGATGCAGGCTTTGCAAGGAGACCGATGCAGCAGAAAAAAAAGACTAGTTTTGACTGACGTGTGTAAATTAAATATCTGGTTGGACTCTTCAGAGTGTGACGATTCGCAGAACAGTATTACACTTCACTAGTCTTTCTTATACTTGCATATATCTTCGAATGTAATTACTTTTCCTTAAATAGCGAATTTCTTTAAAATCCTCGCCGTTTCTGTGACGGATACAGGAACAATTGTAGAATTGGTTTCTTCTTTGTTGGGAAATAGTTTAATTGCTTGCAACGTTGTAGTACCACATCTGTGACATTTTTCCTATGTTACACACTTATTGATTTGACTGGAATTAAAGTGAACAAGCCTTGACGATCATGAGTAGAAAAGTGAAGCCTTTCTGTTAAAGTTCAACTCTTCTAATGTAGGTTAAGAGAGAATCGTAAATGAACTGTCATGTAATGTACCGTTTTATACCTTGCCAGGGTTCTTAGGGAAAAAATATGGACGTATTTTCTAGCTATTTCCAGTTTTAATGGCACTTACATACGTTTCCTACTGTAAAAAGCACGTTAAAATCAGGATAAACGATACTATTCTCACTCATCTGGTATCATATTGAGAAATGTATATTGCTGGTCGGTCGGAGCACTACTGTTGCCAGTGTTGCCAACGCGTTTCTAACCATGTCCCTAATGACGTGCCAAGAAATCCTTCACCATGAAAGGCCCTACTGACGAAAACGATAAAAAAAATTAAGCTGCTTACATATTTCCCATTTATTAACATGATTGTACAATGAATTGTTACTGTTTTGTATATAAAAAAGTACCTTCATTCTGCATCGTCTCTGAGAAAAGTCCCTATGTTTTGCAAAGAGATCGGTAATCCGTCCCAATGTCACCACAGTTTGGCTGTCCCTATGGTTGGCAACACTGACTGTCGCAGGAAAAATCAGTGGGAGTGTCAAGTAGGTTAGAATATAGGGAGATGACCTTACGCTGAAAAAGTGAAGCCTGCCTCCGCCATATTGCTTAGTCTTAGAGAAGTGCTCGTATTGTAGACCTGATGTTTTATTAGTTTCTCCATTACTGGATGGTTGCTGTTGCCGCAACTGTGGTTCAACCACAGCCACTGATGTTTTATGTCACTTGAAACCTGGAATAATACGTCCGGCGGCTTTGCCGAGATGTACAACTTGTTATAAAAGTGCAAATTAGTGTTAAAATTAATTTTTCAAATATCTTACGATAAGTATTTGATGGCATTTATTCAAGAAAGTATATTGTTTGAAAGTACATACTTTGCACTGACAATTCAATGCATTAGTAGTAAGACGGTCGACTTGGCACATAGTCTAAACGCAGGAATAGCAAGATGCAAGAAGATAAAAATGAAGCACAAAATATACGCATGTTTGTTTTAAAAAATTACTGATTATTCCAGTCTGTTTAAAAAGTATTCTTAAATGACCGATGTTTCCTAATTTCCGAAATACGTCTGCATAATACACGAAATTTAAGAATGTAAGGCTCTTTTCTAAGAAGGTGGAGCGATCTTGCATCGAGATATTTCCATAAGACGATTCTATAAAACCTGTAAAGTAACAGAGAGTGCGGTTATTATTTAAGTCATGCAATTTTCTGTCAGGTCCTATTTACTTTTTGCCGACTACTCTGTACGTTTTGCGCGCTTATTTTTGTATACCACATTTTTGTCTACATTCCTTTCCATATTACACGAATTTTTCTTTCAACTTTCTCGAATTTGGGTATGACTAATTGTAATAACCCATGCAACTTTAAATGGGCATTTCATTCGCACATTACTTTTTAACAGAGATGGCACCTCTCAAAGTGATTCAATATGCATCATTCGATCAAATAATGACCATTTACGAAGTACAATCACCACCTGTTAAGTGTCTAAAGCAATTATATTACATACTTCTGCATCATATATACAGGGTGTTTCACTAAGTGTGTTTGCCTCTGTAACTTATAAAATAATAGGTGACGGGAAATTTTAATGCGGTAGGTCAACACAAGAAATGCTACACTTTCTGCGGAGCTATGAACATAGTTTGTTGTATCATTTTCCAAAGAGTTACAGCAAAAAGATATAATTTTTAATGGAACAATAGTTTTTTTCTATCGTGCATTGGCGTCCAAATCAATTTAATCTACATTCCTATCACTGTTAGTTTGGGAGCTACAATCCTTCAAAGTTTCAGGGGCAGATACCACATGCTGTACATAATACATTGCTGTGTGGTGGGTGATGGATGTTATGGCGGTGGCAAGTTGATTTACATGAGACGTTCAAATGTGTGTCCATGTTCCTCAATGGATGATGCAATGCGCCGTCGAAAGGATCTGCGGACGAGATGGAACATCGCCGGTGTGACGGAGCGACATGCGTCCTCGATGCGCCGTTTTAGATCATCTGGGGATGTGGACTCAGTGACATAAACACGATCCTTTAAATATCCTCACAAAAACAAATCTACTGGTGTTAAATAGGGCGACCTTGCGGGCCATGAATGAGGACCATGGCGCCCCAACCATCTTCCTGCAAACCTGTTGTTTAGTTCTTCCACAACAGCACGCGCAGAATGGGCTGGGTGTCCATAGTGCTGCATCCACATACAGTCGTCAGTCTAACAGCGCATCGAGGAAGCTCCTCGCTCCGTGACAGCCGGCCGCGGTGGCCGAGGGGACTGAGGCGATCCAGTCACGGTCTGCACGGCCACTACGGTCGGAGGTTCGAATCCCCCCTCGGGCATGGATATTTGTGCCGTCCTTAGTCTTAGTTAGTTCATAAGTAGTTTGTAAGTTCAGGGACTGATGACCCCGTAGTTAAGTCCCTTAGACTATACAAACATCTGAACATTTTGCTCCGTGACACCGGCGACGTTACAACTCGGCCGCACCACATTTAGAAGGCGCATTGCATTATGCGCAGCGTTTGTGGTATCTGCCCCTGAAACTTTGAAGGGTTGTAGCACCCAAACTAACAGGGATAGTAATGTAGTTTAAATTGATTTGGACGGAGCTGGTTTCAACGAATCCAATGCACGATAGAAAAAACTATTGTTCCATTTAAAAAATTGTATCTTTGTTGTGTAACTCTTTGAAAAATGATACAATAAACTATGTTCATTGTCTACAGTTAAAAATGTGCTAAGGTTATCGGTCACAAAAGCATTTCACGTCGAAATAAGATTTCGTTAATAAGTTTCCTTGTTCCAATACTGAAATAAGTAACGTTTGCTATGTGAAATTTGAGTACAAAGACGAAAGTGACAATAGAATATTGCAATAAAAGAGCGCCTGGGTAAGCTTCCACAAAAGCATTCCACGTCGAAATAACGTATCATTAATAACTTTCGTTGTTGCCACTCTGAAATAAGTACATGTGTGTTGCAAAGAGCATAGAGATATACAAATGAAAAAAAAAAGTGCCTGTCACTACTGTTTCCATACTTTCCACTGGTTGCATGTCAACCATGCTCGATCAAGTATTGTCAACAACAAATAAAAATATTTTTAAAGAAGGTGTAGACACTCAAAAGTGTGGTTTCATCAACCATGTCGACTATAATGAGATGAAGAAATATCTCAAAACACACTAGGTAGAAAACTGAGCATTTTTACGGCGTGTACTTGAAGGGAATTGAAGGATAGGTCACTGAAGCTTCTTTCTGGGACAGGTAAATGCCATCAGCCAGGAATTTTGTCTGAGTATAGACAGACTGAAATCAAACAAGGCAAAACATTTGGTGTTCTTGGACGAAGTACTTGTCGTTTTATCAATTCTATTTCTACATTTAAATGCTGAACATACTTTACGTATATTTTAGCAGGAAAATTGTATAAGGAATACGCACTAAATACAATATAAAGTACATACACCACCAAGCTCAACAACACATACGATAGACACACTCCTCTCAAGTGTACTGACCACCAAAGATATGGCGGTCGAGTTTACAGAAGTTGCCGCAAAGAGCGCTGTAACTCGTGTGTTAGCCAAATACCTTGTAAAAATAACTAGACTCCCTGGCGGCGCTGCAGTCGCGGGGTAGCTTGAAACTTCGCCTGGCCGCCATGGTAGTGGCAAACGTCGGATAAATACGAGTGTTCTTAACAGGTAAATCGTCTGTATTGCTTGACTATTGCAGCGTACATGAAGCACGATGGTGAAGAGCTGCTCAGGGTTTAAATGCATAAATCAATTTAAGAAAGGAACAAAAAGACCGAATACTGTCTTCCCATTTATATTTGTCAGGAATACAAGTAGTCCTAATACTTGTGTTCAGAGATAATTTCTCTTGCTTAACAGACTGTTACTCAAGACAATATAGGGTTGAATGAAATAAATAACAGGCTTTTACAATACTGGTAGCTCTTGAAAAGCAACTACTTTAGGCAGTACTGGTTGTCAGGAAGTTGAAAAGATTTCATTTTATTATTGTGTAAAATAACTGTTGGGGTCAAGAAATTAATTGCCTCACTGCATTTCGAATTTTTGTTTATGAAATTAATATTAGCAACTTGTAACACAGAATTTAAAGGTAATCTGCTTTACATGTAGGTATAACAAATGAAAGGGGTTCGCAGAACTGTGTATAGTTCCATATATGAATGACACATTGCCACACTGGATTCACTTTGTGAAGGTGAACCCTATGACAATAGTTGATTGACTTTTGAGCAGTTCATGCTACTGTAAGGTATTTGGCTTACAGCATTAAAAATGCTAATGTTCTTGCTAGACGCCATAATGTTAAAGTTAGATGCATTAGTTAAGAGAACGTTATGGCATACTTCATGTTCTTAAAAGAATTTGGTAGTGGCTGGTTGCTGTACACACAAGGTCAGAAGCTATTTTTCAGTTATGTATCTGATGGTATATTTCACTTTCACAATCGATTTTTAAAATTAGCTGTTGCAGGCAGCCCTGTTTGATTTTTTGATGCTATGAAATATCTAAATATTGGAGAATACAGCATTAAAGCAAAAACGTAAAGTGTGAAACTCTTCCGAAATTAATGTTCGAACAAAAGTTGGACAATCGGAGAATATACTTAGAAATTGCCAAAAAATCGTGTCTGACGATAAATTCAGTCCATATGCTGCACTTAGAACGCTAAAAAACTACATGTTACAGTTCGGTTTCGTTGGGCAATTTCTACACGGTATGTGTAACAAATTTACACACAACCGATAGTTGCTGTATTTTCAAGGAGTCTGAAGCTGTTTTGTAGTTATATATTTCAATTAGACATAGTTTTCGCGACTTAACTCTCTCAAATCAAAAGAGTCTTACGCACATTTAAAGTTCGCGCGGAAGTTTGCCACCACAATGGCCGCCGAGGCGCTCTTCAATTTGTCCGCTGTTCGCAGTCGGCCGCTTACGCGACTGTGGGGGCTTGGTGTTAGCCACTCTATGAAATTTAAGCTAGTTGAAGTTTATGGTCGTGACTGTTACCCACTACCAGTACCGGCGGAAGGGCCGGGCGAGCCGGGCGACCGCCCGGGGCGCCGAATTTTAGGGGAGTTTGGGGGGCGCCAAAATCCTTGCGAAATGTATATTATCGTAAACAGTGAGCAAAAAATCAACTTTTTCATAAATTGTGTAGCAACATTGATTACTACCTAATGCCATAGAACTCAATCTTTATAACAACCCCGGATTCTTCTTGAATCACCTATGAAGGAAATCCCTTCATCCCTTTACCTTATTTGTCTATAAAAAAATCTCCGCTGACAAAGCTAAAGGTTATTGTTGAGAGTTGGGAGTTTTGAGCAACAATAACACGCTCCGACAATTACAACAGCCGCGGTGCCGACAACTGCATTCCTTGCGACAAAGCTATGTCGGCCGCTCTAACAATACACACACAAACAATATTGAGTTATCGGCAACCAAAAAGAAATTAGTCCTGTTTGTACTGTCAAATGTCTCGTGAAAGAAATTTATAAATCACAAGTCTTGTACATATAGTGCAGGCTTTATGGTGTGCTTGTTGTTCTTTTGTCTCCTGAATTTCGACTCTTAGTAGAAGAATCGCGGTAATGTATTATTTATCAACATGTCGGAAAAAAAGAAGCCTTCTGGAAATGTATACAGAAAAAGAAGAGCACAATTAGTAGCTAAAAATGAAACAGGCAGCAGCATTAAAGAAATTCTTTCGTACTCCTGAAACAGACAATAATGGAAATGAAAACGTAGAACCGGAGAATGAGGAAACCAGCAAGAAATCAACAAATATTCCAAAAGATAACAACACAATACAGGTAAGTAGGCCTACATTACGTAACGTATTTTCGTTTTATTACGTTTAATAGAGAAGAGGTGTTTACACACGTAGCGTCTTGGCAGGCTGGGAAGGGTAGGGTGGCGGCCTCTCAGATAGGCGGCGAATTTCAGGCACAAAGAAAGTGCTTTTCCCATTGATATAAGTAGCAATAATTATACTCTATACCAACACTGATGCTTGATACATGTACCAAAGCGATAAGACTTTTACTAGTTAAATGTGTATTAACCAACTTTAATTAAAGACTGCAAAGAAAAAGGGCATTGTAAACAACTCAAAGGACACTTTGCATTAAAACTGTATAAGGCTATAAAATTATATTACTGGTTGTCTTATTTGTATTACGAAATCTTTGTACAATGCTGTTACAAAATATATTAGTATATTCTTTTGTTCATATATATGTTCTCTTTCACAGTTAACAAGGTTGTTTATGTATATATGTGTAAATAAATACGATATCGCATCATGAATATTTATTTTATATAAATCGTTGTTTCTTGACTCGTCCTGTAAAGTTCTAATATTCCGCATGCTCGTGTGTAAATAATTGTTTCGTGTATCGTTAACCAAAACTTACTCTGTGTATTTAACTGACAGAAGTTACCTTACTCAGTTTGATAATTGATTCTTATAGAGTTCAAGGAGTTATCCTTTAAAAGCAGCTATCTGTAAGGTAGCATAGCAAATTTAGTCAGTAATACCAATGGGTTGTAGGGGGTGCCATATGGATTCATTGCCCGGCTGATATTTTTTTCCCCTTCCGCCGGGCCTGTAGCCACTCTATGAAATTTAAGCTCGTTGAAGTCTATGGTCGTGACTGTTACCCAGTGGCAGCTCGTACAAAATTTGACAAGTGTGCTACAATATTACAAAAATAAACAAGAAACAAATTATACTAAAATAAAAAGCGTGACTGACAAAGTAAATAACGGAGCTTAGCAATATCCCCACCACGTCAACTACGTTGCACACAAGTGACCAATGAAACTGCTTGGCTGAAAAGTGCAGATTCACTCGCATGTTGGCTACACATTGCTAATGTTGTTTGTGATAGAAGTTTTATTTACAGAAATTAAAAATTTGGACTCAGACGTATTTGAATACGAGCCTCACACAAGTAGGTTTGAGAGACAACGCTCAAGACTCCAGAGACAGCGCGCTATTTGACTCTGTATGCCGCAATATTCTTCCGCAGCCGTTACACGCAGCGCGAAGAGAAATATTGATCTGGTGCTGCAGTCGGTCTCAGCATACATGAGTCGCCAGGCCTGACGTCACGTCTGCGCATGCGCACTAGCGAACAGACGACTGCGCCGCCTCTCTGCGCACGTACCAGCGCAGCTGAATCCCACTTCAGCACATGCAGCTATCGCGGCGAGAGCGCTCCAAAATTCGTTTTCATCCTTATTACTACCATTCCAATACGCACTGGAAGGGAACTGGCATAATTTTATTGTGATATCTGGATCGCATTCCAAGAGAAAGGAAGTAATATTACAGCGATTTCTCGCTTGCATTCGAAGAGAAATGGCATAATTTTAGTAATATATTTACAGTGTGCTGTAGCACATTAACACATTATCACCAGACGCCACTGCTGTTACCCACTACCTCCCTCCATCGCACGGCAGTTTGCTGTTTACTTGCATTCTTTGCATGGCATGTCTGAAGGGAACGTGGGCAGCGTGTGGCGGACACACGATGGCGTCACTGGAGGTCGCGGCGGCGGCCCGGATGGTGGCGCTGTGGCGCTGCGTGAAGTAGACGGCGGGCGCCATGAGGAAGGCTGCGCGGACGGCAGTGCGCATGCGCGGCGCCAGCTGCAGCCACGTGTACAGCGAGTGTCCGCCCGCGCTCAGCGCTACGTAGAAGGCGCGCGCGCGGCACGTCACGCGACGCGTCAGCGACAGCAGCGCCGACACGTCGTAGCGGCCCACGTCGTCCAGCCTGCCGGCACAAGCGGCCCGTCCAGCAACCGAGCACACACGTATCCGGACACCCCCACAAACATTCGTTTTTCAAAAATGTTTCAAATGTTTGTAAATCTATCGGACCAAGCTGCGTGGCCATCACTATTCTACGGCATTGGCCCCCTACTTAGCTTGCATTTATCGCGAATATTTAATTCAGCGCAAAGTTCTTACTGATTGGAAAAAGCGCAGGTGACTCCCGTTTATAAGAAAGGAAAGAGAACTGACCCACACAATTACAGGCCAATATCGTTGACATCAGTTTCATCTAGAATTTTAGAGCATATTCTCAGTTCGAATATAGTAAATTTCCTTGAAACGGAAAAGCTTCTTTCCATGAATCAGCACGGGTTTAGGAAACATCGTTCATGTGAAACTCAGCTTGCCCTTTTCTCACATGACATCTTGCGAGCCACGGGTGAAGGGCAACAGGCGGATTGTGTTTCTCTCAACTTCAAAAAGGCGTTCGATGCGGTGCCACACTGCAGACTGCTAACGAAGATATGAGCTTATGGAATAGGTTCACAGATTTGTGACTGGCTGGAAGACTTCCTAAGTAATAGAACGCAGTACGTTGTTCTCGACGGCGAGTGTTCATCAGATTCATCAGAGACGAGTGTATCGTGAGGCGTGCCCCAGGGGAGTGTGATAGGACCGCTATTATTTTCTATCTATATAACTGATCTGATGAACACAGTAAGTTGTAATTTGCAGCTGTTTGCTGATGATGCTGTGGTGTATGGGAGGGTGTCGTCTGTATCTGACTGTAATAGCATACAGGATGACTTAGACAAAATTTCTAGTTGGTGCGAAGAATGGTAGCTAGCTCTCAATGTAGAAAAATGTAAGGTGATGCGCATGAGTAGAAAAAGCAATCCCATAATGTTCAAATACAGCATTAGTAGTGAGCTTCTTGATGCTGTCGCGTCATTCAAATATCTAGGCGTAACATTGCAGAGCGATATGAAATGGAACGAGCATGTAAGGACAGTTGTGAGCAAGACGGACAGCCGACTTCGGTTTATTGGGAGAATTTTGGGAAGGTGTGCTTCACCTGTAAAGGAGACCACGTATAAAACGCTTGTACGACCACGTCTTGAGTATTGCTCAAGTGTTTGGGACCCGCAGCAGATCAGTTTTAAGGAAAACATAGAGGCGGTTCAGAGGCGAGCAGCTAGATTTGTTACCGGTAGGTTCGACCAATGCGCGAGTGTCACAGAAATGCTCCGGCAACTCAATTGGGGATCGCTGGAAGAAAGACGACGTTCTTTTCGTGAATTTCTGTTAATAAATTTAGAGGGCCGGAATTTGAAGCTTAGTACGATCTTGCTGCCACCTACTTACATTTCGCGTAAAGATCACAAAGACAAGATAAGAGAAATTATGGCTCGTACGGAGGCATATAGGCATTTTTTTTCCTCGTTCAATTTGGGAGTGGAATAGGAAAGGAAATGCCTAGTAGTGGTACAGTGTACCCTCCGCCACGCACCTTACGGGGAATTGCGGAGTATGTATGTAGATGTATATGTAGCATGATCGCTGGTACTTGTGCCAATCGGCTTTGAGCGCCGACTACGGCAGCAGACCATTGGAGCAAGTCGAACGCGAGCTCTGCTCTGCGCATGCGCGCGTTCGGCTGCACTCTGCACTGTTGCCAGTTATGTCAGACATCAGCGACCGTTAAGCTATACTGTCAGGCAGCGAACAAACTACTTGGCAACACGGCTGCTTTCAGTTTTCGAAGCTGGGGCGGTCTCCCAGCCCAGTAGGCGGAGTCAGCGATCATCGTATTCTGGCACGACTATAGTAATTAGACATCGTGAGGGAGCATATTGGGACACCCTGCGGAACTCGCGCACTTCTAACGTGGTCATGTGATCAGGTGTCACTTGCGTCAGAAGTCTGTATGTGAGATTTCTGTACTGCTAAGCATCCCTAGGTCCACTCTTTCTGATATGATAGTGATGAAGGGACACATACAGAACGAACGTGTTAAGCCCGTCCTTGTCTGTTGAGTGACAGTGACTGCTGACAGTTGAAGAGTATTGTACAGTGTAATAGGAAGGTATTTATACAGGACAGCACACAGGAATTCGATACTATGTCACGATCCATTCCAGGTACTATAACAGTTAGGCGAGAGGTGAAAAGACTTGGATTTAATGGCTTAGCGCTCAGATATAGACTATGACCACAACTTGTTGGTTATGAACTGTAGAAGATAGATTAAGAAAAGGCAAACCTACATATCTAGCTTTTGTAGATTTGGAGAAGGCTTTTGACAATGTTGATTGGAATAAACTCTTTGAAGTTCTGAAGCAAGCAGGAGTAAAATATAGGGAACGTAAGTTTATTTACAACTTGTACAAAAAACTAGACAGCGGTTGTCAGAGTTGAAAGGCATGAAAGGGATGCAGTGGTTGGAAAGGGAGTAAGACAGGGTTGTAGTCTTTCTCCATTGTTGTTCAATTTGTACATTGAACAAGCTATAAAGGAAAGCAAGGAGAAATTTGGAGTTCAGGGTGAAGAATTAAAAACATTGCGTTTTGCCGATGACATAGTAATTCTGTCAGATACAGCAAAGGACCTGGAAGAGCAATTGAACGGAATGGACAGTGTTCTGAAAGGTGCATATAAGATGAACATTAACAAGAGCAAAACTAGGGTAATGGAGTGCAGTGTAAGAAAATCAGGTGATGCTGAAGGAATTAGATTGGGAAACGAAGCAATAAAGAAGGTAGATGAGTTTTGTTACTTGGGCAGTAAAATAACAAATGATGGTCGCAGTACAGAGGATATAAAATGCAGAACGGCAATGAGTAGAAAAGCGTTCTTGAAAAAGAGAAATTTGTTAAGAATTGATTTAAGCCTAAGGAAATCCTTTCTGAAGGCATTTGTATGGAGTGTTACCTTGTATGGGAGTGAGACATGGACGATAAACAGTGCGGACAGGAAGAGGATTGAGGCTTTTGAAATATGGTGCTACAGAAGAATGCCGAAGATTAGGTGGATGGATCGCATAACTAATGAGGATGTGCTGAACAGAATTGGGGAGAAAAGAAATTTCTGGCATACCTTGACTAAAAGAAGGGATAGATTGGTAGGACACAGTCTTAGACATCAAGGAATTGTAAATTTAGCTTTGGAGGGAAGTGTTTGGGGGTAAAAATCGCAGAGGAACACCAAGAGATGGATACAGTAAGCAGATTCAGACAGATGTAGGTTGCCGTTCTTATGTGGAGATGAAAAGGCTTGCTCAGGATAGGGCATTGTGGAGAGCTGCATCAAACCATTCTCCGGACTGAAGACCACAACAACAACAACGGCTGCCCATAACTCACTCCCCCCCCAGAGGGTATACGGTTCTTTCGTATGTACGTGGCGAACACGGGGCCCCGAGCTAATGCAGTCTTACTTCCTTCTTTACTTCCTGGACTGCATTTCCTTTCCTCCTCCCCTCCTTTCCTACCCTCACTCCTTCCCCTCCACACCGGGGGACTGATAACCTCAGTAGTTTTGTCCCCCGATCCCAACCAGAGAACCCAACCCTCACACATCATATATGTCAATGCCAAACGATCGTAAAAATTGGATAATTGAACAGTGGAAAAAGGTTGTGTGGAGTAAGAAAAAGGTTGTGTGGAGTAACGAATCACGGTACACAAGGTGCCCATCCGATGGCTGAGTTTGGATATGCGAGTATGTGCATTGCCAACAGTAAAATTCGGATGTGGTAGTGTTATGGCGCGGTCGTGTTTTTCATCGAGGGGAATTGCATGGAACTATCACACAAGAGGCCTACATAGATGTTCTAAGCACCTTCTTGCTTCTCACTGTTGAAGAGCAATTCTGAGATGGCAACTGCATCTTTCAACGCCATCGAGCACCTGCTCATAACGGACGACCTGTGGTGGAGTGGTTAACGACAATAACACCTCTGTAATGGACTAGCCTGCACTTGAATGCTATAGGACACCTTTGGGAGGTTTTGGAACGCCGGCTTCCTCCCTGCAGCACTCCTTGAAGAATGGCGTGCCATTTGCCAAGAAACCTTCCAGCACCTGGATAAACGTTTGCCTGTGAGAGTGGAAGTTGTCATAAGGCTAAAGATGGGCCAACAGCGTATTGGATTCCAGCATTACCGATGATGGGCACCATGAACTTCCAAGTCATTTTCAGCCAGCAGATACGTTTTATCTCATAGTGTAGCTGCCAGATCGCTACATATGTGTACCCTTACAGCCAACAGCCATAAAGGTCTGTCTGAACTGTGTGACGATACTGCTGTCCCCCTCATCTCAATGTCATCTAACGATACCGTCTGCATCGGATCCGGAATCGTGTGGTTCAATAGCGATAAAAGTTTGCGTGTGAAGTTAAAAACGAAATAGCCAGCCTAGGAATCAGTATAGGACAGTGTCTCGGTGATACTGTGACCAAAACAAGTGATAGATTTCATTAATTAAGAGATTTGTATAAAACGTTTCCAGACAGTTCTATAAACAATACTTTTGTTATCGTACATTATTTCAATAAATAGACAGACGAAGGGTACAAACTTTTGTAAAAGATAAAGACATTAAAATAAATAGCATTGTATATATGTTAGGCTTATAAGCAAGTTATATTGACCAGCTAATTATATTAATTAATGTAATAGTAGAAATTTGAATATTGTAATTCTTTATATATATTGTTTGACATGAGATTTTGAACTTATTTTGAGAATTGCCAAGATAATAGATAGGAACATGTATGATGTACTCGTTAACTAATTAATTGACATTTAACACTTTGGTTTGTTGTCAAACAAAAAGTAGCGTGATTAAAACTTAAAAAGATATGTGCGATCTAAAATTATTGTGTTTAGTTTTCATTTTATGTTGCGATTATTTTTGTGTACATGAAATGTTTTACTGTTGTGTTCGTTAATTGTAAATTAGTATATTCAATTGTTATGAACAATGGATAATGTAATGTAATTATTGTCGAAGTTATATATTTGCCTCACCGCCTTGCGAGGGGGAGTTCGAGTCTTGGCTTTTCTAAAGTGCACTGGAATCTATGTTACTCTGTGTTTTGAAATGGAAGTACTACCGTGCTGATGCTTTGTAATTTGTATATGTTTGGAATTTGTTATGTTTTGGTGGAGATGGAGTTTGATTCAAATTAAAGAAGTGAAAAATTGTACCTACGAGTATTTATTTCTACCACGACGTCCCAGGAGAATAATATAGCAGCGAGCAGAACCCCCATACATCGTAACGTTAAAAAGCTGAGTATCGGTAGAATAAACTGTAATTACTTAAAATCTATTAATACATTTTAACTGGTATCATGCCAAAGAGCCGTACTCGTATTCAGACTGCACCAGAATATTTCTAAGACAGACTGCACGAAATTTTTTCCAACGCCTACCCAGAGGCGGACTAAAGGGGGGGGGGCGGGGGCGGACCGCCCTTCGCCTCCGGTCTTGGGGGGCCTCCAAATTCCTGGAAACTTTTTTTTTTTTTTTTTTTTTTTTTTTTTTTTTTTTTTTTTTTTTTTTTGGCGCACGCTTGGTATTCTGCTGGGGTCTCCAAATCTCGAAAGCTATTTTTTCAGACTGTTCTGTGCCTCTCGTCCTGGAAGAGGCCTCGAATTCTTTTTTACAGCAATGCATGTATTTCCAAGTGGACGGGAGAGGGGGCCTCCTTTCGTTTCGTCTTCGCCCCAGGCCTCCAACTGCGCCACTTATGTCTTCTCACAACTTCTTCCCAAACCTAACTACCTCGATTGAACACCAGTTTACGCACACAATTTTTTTTACAGTACATACCTATAGGTATGAAAATAGTCAGTTGTCGACTGATTAATAAATGCGTAATAGTGAAGTATTATTCAGAACGAGCGTTTCTGTTGTATTTCATTTAATGAATAAATTGAAGTGCTGTTGACGGATGCCGGACACTTGCCACTCCGGACACTTGCCACGCCGGACATTTGCCATACCTGACCCTTCGCCAGGTAGCGGACCCTCAGGCAAGGGACGCCCTTCCCCGTACTCCTGCTGTTTGCTTCCAAACCTCCGTCTCCGATCTTACTCGATACAGCCAATACGAAAGAGATATTTTTGTTCGAAATCTCGCCGAAATGTACGATTTCTTTTCAATATCGCGAAATCGAAATATTTATAACTTTTGGGAAACGAAAGCTATACCGTCGGCTATGTCAGTGTGTAACTAGTTCTTTCAACCACAAATATAGATCGATTCTCCCTCTGTTTGTACGGTAGCTTTCTTCCACACTTACTGATTGCGATAGAAACAGTCCATCGCCTTGGAAGGAACACGAAAGGAACGACATAAAGATAATTCGAATGTTCGCTGATCATACAAGTTTGAGCACTGCATTTGTACATACATTAATTGCTACAACTGCGTGAAAAAAGGAAGAAATAAGAACGATACACTTCATAAATTTACTTTTTTTACGGCGGAATATTGATTAATAAAGTGAATTGGGAGGATGTTCAAATCAATGACAGAAAATACGTTTACAAAATATAGATAAGAGCGTCTATGTTTCACAGATCACCTAAAAACGACGCATAGATTTGAAATAATGAAATGAAGGAATATAGAATTCTATGCTTGTAAAGTACACTGATGTTCTACATTGTTTAGCTGAGTCGCAGAGGAAATACCCTAGTTTTTATTTTATTTTATTTTATTTTAATTTTTTTTTATGGAAATGCCATAATTCCTACGATCTGCACTACAAAAGAAACAAAAAGCATAATATAATATGTGTACTAGCTCACAAGCGAAACTGAATTCGATAGTTCCTGGCAGTTAGTGTGAGTAGATGTTGTACTCGACTACCGGAATAAATTAAGAACTGCCGCGGCGGAGCGGCCAAGCGCATTGAGGCGCTATGCTGCGATGCGCGAGGCCGTACACCGTCGGGGTTTCGAATCCCCCATCAGGCATGGATGTTTGTGTCGTCTTTAGTATAAGGTAGCTCATTTGTAGTTTGTAAGTTTGACTGATGGCCCCGCAGTTAAGTCCCTTAAGCTTAAGAAACATTTGAACATTTTAATTTATCGACCCCGTCACTCTCATGATGCAGCCGCTGATCAGTTCAAAGAAAACTTGAATCTCAACCCAAATAGGTACACTACTCATATAATTATAGTTGGCGGTGAGTTAAATCTACCATCCGTATATCGACAAAAATACACCTTCTGACAAGGTGGCTGATACATCTTCCGATATTGTTCTAAATGTTTTTTTTAAATTATTTTGAACAATTAGTTCACGAGCCCATTAAAATTGTAAATGGTTTCGCTAGCGCACTTGAGTTCTTAGACACAAATACTCCTGAGCCTCACGACGGATACAGAGATAAGTGAACCCAAAGTTGTAGCGAGCTCAAATCCTTAACAAAGATATTTACCAAAACTAAACGCTAAATACGGCTATTAAAAAAAGAAAAAAATTCGGTTGACATCTTCCTAGCAGACAGTCTCCATTTTTTCTAAATTAACTATGTAAGTGAAGACCATATGTGGCTTATATTCAAAGAAATAGTATAAACAGCATTGGAGGGATTCCTGCCAAATAAATTAATAACAGACTGAACTGGTCCCCCATGGTACATAAAACAGAACTGAAAGCTCGAAATTTAGCGCGGCCTTCAATGCGACATTCGTTTAATATTTTTTCACAACAAAACTCTTTGAGAAATGTGGCGGGAAATCCAAAGAGATTCTGGTCCTATGTTATCTACAGCAGCGGAAAGACTAGGTGAATGCCTTTATTGCGCGATAGCGACGGTAATGTTATTGAACACAGTGCCACTAAAGCGGAGTTATTAAATGCAGTTTTCAGAAATTCTTTCATCAAATAAGACGAAGTAAATATTCCACAATTCGAAATGAGGACTGCTGCAAACGTAACATAAAAGTAAATACCCTTGGTGATGCAAAGTAAATCACCCTATCAAATAAGTGGTGTTGCAGATGAAATGATAAACTATGTTTTCAAAAGTTTCTAAAGCATAAGAAAAATACGTCTAATACATTTGTTTATGATATTCTTTTGTAACAATTATTTTTGAATAGTAAGCTCCTTAACTTGTTTCCATAGCTTTTACTGGCCTGAAAAATGTTCAAATGTTTGTATAGTCTATGGGACTTAACTACGGGGTCATCAGTCCCTAAACTTACAACCTACTTATCAACTACTTACGAACTAGGACGGCACAAATATCCATGCCCGAGGGGGGGATTCGAACCCCCGACAGTAGTGGCCGTGCAGGCCGTGACTGGAGCGCCTCAGTCTCATCGGCCACCGCGGCCGGCTACTGGCCTGATTAACGATAATCAACAACATGGTGAAAAACTTTGATTTTTAAGGACTACAGCTAAACATACTTCATGAGATCTACGTCTACTGTAAAGTTATTTCTATCCTTGTCTAATATTGGAGATATGGGAATTATTTCAACACTACAGCTGCTGAACTTGTCAATCTTAAGAGCAGACCTGTTTTAGGGTGTGTATTTTAGGTGCAGTTCTAAAGTTCAGATTCTTTTTAAAACCTAAAGTGTACCTTATCAGTTTAACAAAAATGATATTTTAAGAGCTAATAGCGGCTCTGATGTTACAGGAATAATTTTAGAACACACAATCTTTGACGTAGGGTCATAATATTAGAAGGTAGAAAAAAGTTATCTTAACGTATGAACTGTAGGAGCTTTAACCTAAATAGGAAATTGCAAATTGAGAAGCGGTAGATTTAACTATTGGTTCTTGTTGCAGGAGGATCATTTGAGTGATGTTTAATGTATTTGCTTCGTTGAGTCAAATTTCACCGCGTATTGATTAAACGCTAGTGAACCTACTGTGACCAGCTAGCTTCATCATTAAGTTATTTAAGGATACTGAGGTCTGATACACTCTTTTTATTTTTACAATTAATAAAGGTCACATTGTTAGGTGGTCCTCACAGGTGTTCTCTGCGTTCAATAGGTCTCCGTTCTTCGAAAGCAGCTTTCCCTTGCAATGATCCTGTTTTCGAGGTAAGCACATCCACACTTTATTATCGCGTAACCATTGTAGTGGGCAAAAGGCCTGCCCTTGGCCGTTGTAATAACTTCCATACTGACGGTCGTACTACGGCATGTGGAACCGACCAGTGTGCATATGTCGGGACACTGGCCATGGAGTCTCTGGCCGATCGGGGGGGGGGGGGAGGGGAGGGGGAAGAGAGAGGGGCACTCGACCCTTCGGAGCAGGTAGAAGTGTGGCAAGTGTCCGGCGTGGCAAGTGTCCGGACACCCTATTGACACTACTTCTAGCGTTGAGTTCTATTATGTCCTTCTTGTTTATACTAATTCCATTTTGAGCTCACTGGCTGGATATACACGCTGTATGGAAAATTATGGCCGTATCAGATGTCTCAAATGTGTAGTTTCCGCATATTTATTTATCTGTCTACAGTAATAGTGTTTATTCATTCAATGCAATGTTGTAGAGAAACAAGTTCTGATTGATAATATAACTCACATATACATTTTATACAGTTCTCGCCTTTCTTTGCTATTTTGTTTCAGGAGTATGGGTTATTCCATGTCTCTATTTTGTAAATAGTAAAACATTTTCACCACAGTAATACTAGTTAGTTTCTTTTACGAAGAATTCTTTGTAAATAGATACTAATGAAAACTGAGTAGAGTGTGACAGATACATATTCACCAATGCGGCGTCGAACTTCTCGACTTCGTAACAAAGTACTGAATCCAGATCACCTCTGACCTCATCGGGTGCACCTCCGGTAAGGCTCCATTGTTAAGGTGGTGTGACAGAGAGCTTACGTGTATCGCCAGTATTCTGGGTCTCTGCGGCTCCACTTGCGATGTCCCCTGGAGTACATGCAGCCCCGCTGGTTGCCCAGAATGACGTCATATCCGGCGTCCGCCAACATGGACGCTATTGGCAGAAAACATGAATCAGTTATACGCATGAAATGTTGACACAGGTTTGCATGTAAAGCACAACAATAATTATGAGAATTTTCTATGAGGTTCACCTGTAGATGGGGATGCCGCCCTTCAGCTTTGATCCGTGACGTCATCGCAGCGTAGTAGTTTTGAGGTACGTGCGTGTTTGTAGAAGGCGTGAGTGATTATGTGGTGGTTGAATTAAAAGACGATAGTTTGTTTACAAACAAAACAGATCAATATTTTGTGTTTAAAAAGTGATCTGTAGCTTCTCCCTGATGGTTAGGAACAGGTTAACCGAAATGTGTGTGTGTGTGTGTGTGTGTGTGTGTGTGTGTGAGAGAGAGAGAGATTTTTTTGGGCTAAGATCTGTGATCAATGGTACATTCTGATCTATAATAACTACAGATTATTTGTATCCACAATACAGAAGTATCAACATATCCCGTATACTGGTTTTCCGACATCTTGATGACGTCAAGGGTCAAAGCAGACGCATGGTATTATAACGTTGTCCTTGCTTAGTATGATGCCATAATTGTTAAAGTAGATTCCGCGATTATATTTTGGACAAGGAATTAATGGTACCGCATTTTTTGAACTTGAAATAATTTAGTTAAAGTACAGCACAAAATGAACATTAAAGCAAATAAACCGCGGGTTGCATATTAAAGTTGGGCACCATACAAGCAACAGCACGTTATAAGACTTGCGGAAAGCATCTAGCTGGATCCTGCATTTCGGAGATCAATGTTCAGACTGTTCACTTCGCTTTTCATTGTTGTGTGACCGTGGGTGGTTTGTTCAAAAAATGTTTGTATAGTCTATGGGACTTAACTACGGGGTCATCAGTTCCTAAACTTACAAACTACTTATGAACTACTTACGAACTAGGACGGCACAAATATCCATGCCCGAGGGGGATTCGAACCCCCGACCGTAGTGGCCGTGCAGACCGTGACTGGAGCGCCTTAGTCCCCTCGGCCACCGCGGCAGGCACCGTGGGTGGAACATGAAGTTACTGGTAATAATAGAATAATTAAAAAAAAAAATCGGACTTCGTGAAATTACAAAAGAAATGACTGCAGGTTCTAAAATCAAGCAAAGTATTGTATAAAGATGATTGATTGATTGAAATTTTGCAGACAATGCGAAGCGATTGTAATGGCGTCTGAACATTAAACTACTACAGCTGCGAAGGAGCTGAAAACATTAAGAAATTAAATATTTGACTTGGAGGAGTTTGATTTAAATGAACACCAAGGAGAGGGAATGCTTTTAAAATTAAATATTATATTTTCAGCAACAACTTGCATCATTCTTCCTACTTACATAAGTGGATACAGATATGAAAGACGTCTAAATGTTCAAATGTCTGTAAATCTATCGGTCCAAACTGCGTGGTCATCAGTCCGTAGCTTATCAACTACTTAAACCTAGGTAAACTAACCTACGGACAAACACACACATACATGCCCCAGGGAGGACTCGAACCTCCACGGCGAGCAACCGCGCGCTCCGCAGCGAGCCAAAAGACGTCTACACGATTAGATACAGACCAGAGAGTGAGTCAAACTACTATAACGGTTCCGTCTTTTCGCTTGTTTGGGAGTAAAAAATGACGAACGAAATTAAATTAGTTGCATTGCGAGTCAGAGAGAACCGAAGGCGATAAGCATCGCTGATTACAGATTAAAAAAAAAAATAATTAAGTGTATCGTTACAGTATCCAAATCTACAGTTATGCCTTCTGTGATTTATGGGAAGCAGTGTGTTTCCTTGGAAGATTTTGTGTTGTTGGCCAAAGTGGCAATGCAGTCGTATTGTCGCCAGTGGAGTGGGTTTTGGGCAGACGGCACTTTTCTTATCTGCGAGACAGGACGTGTACCAAGTATTACCCGTTGTCTGTACAACTGACGACGGCAGAAGGCGGGACTAAGTTTTGTTTACCCTCAGACGGGGCCGAAGGCGGCCGAAAATACTCGACAGTACGCGATCGACGCAGGTATGGCACGCGTTGTACAGTCACGTTATTGTACTGCGACAGTATTCTTAGCAATTTTCGTTCTCTGGGGCCCGCAGTGTGGAGTATGTCTTTGATTGACATGTTCAATACCACAATAATTATAAATTATTTTAACACTGCTTTAAACTTTATTAAATCACTATAAGCTTATTTCGGCCTTAGGCCATCATCAGGTGTTATTACTTATAATATTGTTGTTGTTTATTTGCTGCCCAATTGATTATAGAAGCTGATGTAATTCTTATCTGTATATGTGCAGCAGCACTGGTTATATGGTTAGATTTTTTAGCAGTTTTTCATAGTGGCAGTCTGTAGTGGCAGCATCCAACGATGTTCTGCCAGGCAGAATGGTGAGAAAATTGTAACACCGCGGAAGAAGAGACTGAGGAAGAAAATCAAGTGTCTTGCGAATTTGATAAGCGCTTACTCAAAAGAAAGTTTTTAGATTCTTAAGACATTAAAAGAGAGATACCCACCCTTCGCAAAACTTTATAATTGGGTGAAGGAGGAACTAGATATTAATTTCAAAGAGTTTCGTTTAAAAAATGTAAAAACAGACGAACTTTTTTAGTTTAGAGGGAGGACATTGTAGCATGTCGTGCACGTTTTCTTAGAACATTGAGAGGAAACGAAAAAGATGCGAAAAAACCCGTCGTTTATACTGACGGAACATGGGTATATATATACACACGATAGTGTTAGTAAATATTGGCAACTTAGTGACGTACCAGAAGTGAGAAAAAAATGAAAGGTCTGGTCACAGAGCGATAGTGGTTCATGCGGGAGGATAATTGAGGTTTATTGATGGTACAGTGCTCACCTACGATCCCAGATAAAAGTCGGAAGTTTTTCACAACGAAATGAACAGTGAAAATGACAAAATGGTTGCAAGAGCGCCTAATACTAAACATTGCAAGTGGAAGTATTGTGGTACTAGACAGTGCTCCCTATTGTTGTGTTCATGAACGTAAACCGCCTAACACATCTTCACGTAAAGTAGATATACAATCATGGGTGTCTAAAAATAAAATTCCGTTCGGTGCAGATTTAACACACAACGTGCTCTTGGAAATTGTAAAACATTTCAAGCCCGAGCCAGAATATACAGTAGTTGGAATACTGAGAGAATCAGGTAAAGAAATTACAGTGTTACGCCTTACAAAAAATGTTCAAATGTTTGTACAGCTTATGGTACTTAACTACTGGTTCATCAGTCCCTAAACTTACAAACTGCTTATGAACTAACTAAGACTAAGGACGGCACAAATATCCATGCCCGAGGGGGGATTCGAACCCGCGAATGTAGTGGCCATGCAGACCGTGACTGGAGCGCCTCAATCCCCTCGGCCACCGCGCCCGGCTTACGCCTTACACCCTACGATTGTGAACCCCATCGAACGTATCTGGAATTTAATGAAACAGAAAGTTGCGTCGAACAACGTCAACAGTGTTACCGTTTCCCAAATTAAGCAAATGACTTCGGCTGCAACATAGAGCTTTACCAAAGATGACTGGAAAATGATATGTGGCACAGAGATGCACTGATGGACGAAGCTATTGAGATTGTAATTATCCAGCTTCAACCAGACAGTGTCAAGGAAATTTCGTCTTGCGGTTCTGAGGACGTATCTGAAGAGGCAGATTCTGAGTCCACAGAGACAGCTGCTTTTGACATCAGCAACAGCTCCACCAAGTCAGCAGATGAGACAGAATTGTGTGCAGAAGAGCCAGGTGTTCAGCCCTTACATATGCCATCTCGCACATATTGCTTTATACGTTAACTAGGGCATTATAAAACACATTTTATTTCACCACACAGACTTGTGTAATGGCGTGTTAATAGCAAAAGCAGTTTTGCGTTTGTTTGGTCATATTATAAACTGCTTTTTGAAACCACACATACGATGGTTAACTGTTCACTCGAGTAGGACTTCGTTCCCGAGTAATCGATGAAAACAGTTAGTTTTGGGTAAGATTCTGAATATTTACAACAGAGCGTCTGTTTTAGTAACTAGCAGAAGGTAGTGGATATCTCGTCTCCTCATGTGTAAGAGGTGCAGATCTTATTATGTTTTCAATGTTCTCTTATTTTCATATCTTTATCGAAATGACTTTTATCACAATATTTATTGATTGATTGCTTTAAGTATTAGTTTTTATTCATAGCCTATTCCTTTTTTCTCATTATTGAAAAACCTTTTTGTGGTAAATCTTAGAATTGCCCACACATTTCGAAATGAAAAAATTCTGAAGTACGTGGAGGGATTATAACCCGCACACTTTAGATCAAGAAGCAGACACGCTACAGCGGCTTCCGTGACGTACTCTCTATAATTGATTATTCGTAAACAAGCACTACACCAGCTGTCTGAATTGAATGTCTTTTCTGTTTTAAGGTTCTCGAGATCTGTGCAAAATTTCGAATGTTTTACCGTCACTTACTCATAAAGGAGGGCTCAACAGGGTGAATGACGAACTTGCACTGGCGAATAATAATGGTTTCACAACGTCGATCCTCCCAGTAGGAACTTCTTCTTCCTAGTTTTTAGATCAAACCGAAATTTATATTTGATTTTAATTGCGTTGTCCATTTCCAAAACCTGTTCTGTACATTTGTTTTTAGTATTACTTTTTCTGTTTGTCTGAAGAATACACTCCGAGCTGCACTTCTAGAAAAGAAATCAATTTCCTAGAGCTATTATTTCTGTTATAAAAGTATCCTCAGAGTTTGCCTGCAGTTCCATACTCCTTTATATCCATGATGGCTGCAGTTCCACAAGTCGTTAAATTCCTACAACAATACAGGACCTAACATTATTTAATGTTTTAAAAATATACATTTATTTCTGTACACTTGTCAATTGGTATACATAATACACTTTAAACATTAATATCTCGCGAGGGAAATGTGTCTTCATTGTGTTTAGGTTCATGTGTGGACAATGTCTCACTGTGACATTACCTCTGATACTAGTTTTGACTGGAATACTTTTCCACGATCAGATATCATGACACGTGGTGCTCCTTGCTTCAAAATAATGTCATCTACCAGGAATTTCGCGACCTCTGGAGCTTCTGCAGTGGGCACAGGTTTCGAGACAGCATAGTGTGTGAGGTAATCAGTGCAGACTATTATCCATCGGTTACCGGTTGTCTACTTCGGGAACCTCCCTAAAAGATCGATCCCAACTCGGTGGAATGGAGCTGCTGCAGGTGGAATCGGTACGAGATGCCCTGGAGGTAATTGCGGCACATGCTTCCGTCGCTGGCACTCTTTACAGTGACTCACATAGTGCTTGACACATCTGTAGAGACCTTTTCAGTAACGCGTCTGATTCTGTCTAGGGTCTTCACGAATCCCAGATGACCGGATACGAGCATCGTGAAAATACTTGAGAATAGCTGGCTGGAGATGAGCTGGAACTACCAGTAGCCATTTGGGGCCCAGTGGATCGTAGTTGCTCTTATACAATGTTCCGTTTATAAGTTGGAAATCTCCATTGGTCGGTCGATTCTCCTTTCTTCATGGCCTCTATGGTTTTTAGTAGTGCTGGATCATTCCTCTGTTCAGCTGTAACGTCACCTAATTCAGTGAGGGCTGAAATTTCATTCAGGCTGTCATGTTCCAGTAATGGATTCCTCGAAAGGCAGTCGGCATCCTTGTGTTTGCGCCCGTTCTTGAATACCACTGTGACATAGTACTCTTGGAGTCTTAGTGCCCATCTTGCTAGTCGACCTGATGGATCCTTCAAGCTAGTCAGCCAACACAAAGAATGGTGGTCTGTCACGACGATGAATGGTTTGCCGAATAAATACGGCCGGAACTTGTTGATAGCCCAGATAACTGCGAGACATTCTTTCTCAGTTGTAGAGAATTTGAGAGTACTCTTGATGCATAGGCTATCACCTTTCATCACCTTCCTGAACTTGTACAGGTACTGGCGTCTGTGTGAAGTTCCGTTTCCGCATTCTCGTTGTACAAGGCTAGCACTGGTGCGGAAGTTAGAGCCTCCTTAAGTGCCCGGAAAGCTCTTTCTTTTGCCTCATCCTAGTAAAACTTGGCGTCTCCCTGCAGAAGTTCTTGTAATGGACGTGCCTTGTTACAAAATCCTTTTATGAAACGTCGGTAGTATGAGCACAGCCCGAGAAAACGTCTCACATCACGAATGTGCTGAGGAGTTGGAAATTCTGTGACTTCCCTTACTTGATCTGGATCAGGACGGACACCATCTCCGTTGAGTAGGTGTCCGCGGATTTGGCGACAAAGAGGCACTTCTTTGGACTGAGGTAGAGTTCTGCAGTTTGCACACACACCAACACAATTGACAGGCGACTCAGACGTTCTTCAGATGTTTTCGAGAAAAGACAATGTCATCTAAATAGCAAAGACACGTCGTCCACTTAAGGTGGCGAAGCAAGTTGTCCATCATGCGTTCGAATGTGGCCGGAGCATTACATAATCCAAATGGCATTACTTTGAATTCAAAAGCCGTCAGGTGTAATAAAAGCCGTCTTCTTCCTGTCAGCTTCGTCAACCTCGATTTGCCAGTAACCTGTCTGCATGTCCATAGTTGAGAAGTATGTAGCTCCTTTCAAGCAGTCTAAGGTGTCGTCAATGCGCGGCAGTGGGTAGACATCTTTTTTTTTTTTTGTGATTTTGTTCAGACGCCGATAGTCGACACAGAATCGCCACGTGCTATCCTTCTTCTTTACAAGGACCGGAGACGACCAAGACGACCAAGGACTCTCCGAAGGTTGAATAATGTCATCGTGCAACATCTTCTCCACTTCCTCCAGAATTATTCGTCTTTCAGCTGGCGATACTCTATACGAACGCTGGCTAATTGGTGGATGATCCCCAGTATTGATACGGTGCTTTATCGTGGGCCGTTTCGTCCGACGTTTCCCCTGCTGAAGTGTACATGTACCCGAAAATTGGTGTAGTATAGTTCCACGGTTGTTTCCTCCAGCGTGTTGTCTGTACTAACACCAGGGCATTGGTATTCGTTGATGACGTAGAGTTCACCGTCCTGGATTGGTTCAGCTGTCCCGATACACATTCCTTTAGGTATAAGTTGTGTCAATTAGTGATCCAAATCTCTCCTCTACCACCGATAATGCTAATGATAGCCGCTGGTATGTAAATTTCTTTTGTAAGCCTAATAAACATTTTACTATCGACAAGCACGTCACAGTTTAACCGGTCATCTGTGTTTGTGACTGGAACTCTTCTCATTGTCAACGGCGAGATCGTGACATTGTCAACGGCAAATAACTTCCCAGAAAATTCTGCATTACGTGTACGCGTCGGAACGACTTCCTCAATTTGCAGCTCAGATCTTCCACAGTCAATGATAGCTTGGGATGCATGAAGGAAGTCCCATCCGAGGATGACATTATGACTACATTCTGTTAAAACGACAAATTCAAACGGCTGGATCCTGTTGTTGATGGTTATTCTTGCGACACAAGTTCCTGCTGGCTGGACGTACTTTCCATTCGCGACTTTCAGTACAGTGGCCCCGTATAACAGAACATTGTCTTCTTCTACATCTACATACATACTCCGCAAATCACCGTAAGGTGCGTGGCGGAGGGTACACTGTACCACTACTAGGCATTTCCTTTCCTATTCCACTCCCAAATTGAACGAGGAAAAAAAGAATGCCTATATGCCTCCGTACGAGCCCTAATTTCTCTTATCTTGTCTTTGTGATCTTTACGCGAAATGTAAGTAGGCGGCAGCAAGATCGTACTACACTCAGCTTCAAATTCCGGCCCCCTAAATTTACGTAACAGAAATTCACGAAAAGAACGTCGTCTTTCTTCCAGCGATCCCCAATTGAGTTGCCGGAGCATTTCCGTGACACTCGCGCATTGGTCGAACCTACCGGTAACAAATCTAGCTGCTCGCCTCTGAACCGCCTCTATGTCTTCCTTCAAACCGATCCGCTGCGGGTCCCAAATACTTGAGCAATACTCAAGACGTGGTCGTACAAGCGTTTTATACGCGGTCTCCTTTACAGGTGAAGTACATCTTCCCAAAATTCTCCCAATAAACCGAAGTCTGCTGTCCGCCTTACTCACAACTGTCCTTACATGCTCGTTCCATTTCATATCGCTCTGCAATGTTACGCCTAGATATTTGAACGACGCGACCGCATCAAGAAGCTCACTAATGATGCTGTATTCGAACATTATAGGATTGTTTTTTCTACTCATGCGCATCACCTTACATTTTTCTACATTGAGAGCTAGCTGCCATTCTTCGCACCAACTAGAAATTTTGTCTAAGTCAACCTGTATGCTATTACAGTCAGTTACAGACGACACCCTCCCATACACCACAGCATCATCAGCAAACAGCCGCAAATTACAACTTACTCTGTCCATCAGATCATTTATATAGATAGAAAATAATAGCGGTCCTATCACACTCCCCTGGGGCACGCCTGACGATACACTCGTCTCTGATGAACACTCGCCGTCGAGAACAACGTGCTGCGTTCTATTACTTAGGAAGTCTTGCAGCCAGTCACAAATCTGTGAACCTATTCCATAAGCTCGTATCTTCGTTAGCAGTCTGCAGTGTGGCACCGTGTCGAACGCCTTTTTGAAGTCGAGAAAAACACAATCCGCCTGTTGCCCTTCGTCCATGACTCGCAAGATGTCATGTGAGAAAAGAGCAAGCTGAGTTTCACATGAACGATGTTTCCTAAACCCGTGCTGATTCATGGAAAGAAGCTTTTCCGTTTCAAGGAAATTTACTATGTTCGAACTGAGAATATGCTCCAAAATTCTACATGAAACCGATGTCAACGATATTGGCCTGTAATTGTATGGGTCAGTTCTCTTTCCTTTCTTATACACGGGAGTCACCTGCGCTTTTTTCCAATCACTAGGAACTTTGCGCTGAATTAAAGACTCGCTATAAATGCAAGTGCAAGTGCAAATGCAAGTGTGCGGCGGTAATAATCTGACAATACAGAGAAAGAAGCTCATGAATCAACCAGTGCCCGGACAGGTTGGCCGTCGATTACGACGTCGATGAGATTTCCTGACATCTTAGCGACTCTCGTCCATGGAGGATTTTCATCTGCGGCGGCCTCACCTCCGTAGATGGTCGCCTCGCTTAGTTTTCCTGGGCGATGCGGCTAGGGGAGCGGCTGGTACCTCTGTACGGCGATGGTGAACAGCTTCGGCGCGTCGGGGTGCGACCTCGTCTAGGGTACGGTGATGGGCTTCTTTCCATAGGTCGACTGAACTCATCAGCAGGTGATTGCCTGGGATAGAACTGCTCTGATGGCTGACGTCTTGCGGCAAAATAATCGTCGAATACTCGCCTTCTCTCTCTGCGGTAGCGTACGACATGTCCAGGGCGCCCACAGTGGAAACACAGTGTGTGTTGTCTGTTCTTCTGCGGGGCGTCATAGTTACCGGGGGAGTTCGTTGTGGCCGCGTCGGCCGGTTCATGGGCTGCCGTTTGGCGGCTGCAGCATAAGTCATAGCAGGGCGACGCCATTCTTCACGTCGGGCAGACAGGAGCTAATGTCTGAAATACCTCTTCCTCGGTGGCGTCGGCTCCCTCGTGACTTACAGGTCTTACGTCCATGACCATAATCTGATGCTCGCTTGGTCTAACAGTCCCGGTTGCCATAAATTGTAATTCTTCCCTCACAATTTGTCGTATGGGAGAAGCGAAGTCATGCTGGTCTTCTACAACGGCCATAGGAACTACATTCGGGAGTCTGTCATACTTCTTTCGTCCAACCCTCCTTTGTTGCATCTCTACAATACGCTGGCACCACTTGATTTACTCTTCTGCCGTAGCGACGTCTTTTATCAGAAGGGCTTGGTACATGTATTCTACTATACCCTTCATCAGGTGCGTGATTTTGTCGACCTCAGTCATCTTCGGATTGACAACGTTACACAGGGCCAAAACACTCTGGATGTACGATTGTGTCGGCTCACCATGTCGTTGGGCCCGGTTCTTCAGTTGTTCTTCCGCCCAGCTGATTTGTCGCTGTCGGTCTCCATACATCTTCTTCAGCTCCGTCTGGAACGTTTCGCAGCCATTCAGCTTGTCTTCGTTGTTGTCAAACCATTGCTGGCCTGTTCCGTCCAGGTAGAAATAAACGTTGGCCAAGCACATTGTATGATCCCACCTGTTGTACTTGGCGACTACGGTAGAAACCTTTTAGCCATTTGTTGGGGTCCTATCCAGCGTCTCCGGAGAACACCGACGGGTGTCTGATTTGCATCTGGCTTACCGCTGGTTTCGTGTGCATGGTTCTTCTAATGATACGGACTTTCGGAAGGATCTACTCGGTATATCCCTTGTATTCCGATTCTAGTCCGTGTAAGCGACGGCTTTTACGTTGCCTAATCGGAGCCACGGTGATGGAGCTGTTGCAGAGGATACCCGGCGCCTCCACCAAACAATGTCGCGTTGGAATGGAAGCAGACTTGACTTCGACAGGGTTGTCAACTGAACACAGCACTTACACTGAAAGCAGGTTTATTGCGAATTGAAAGTAGACGCAGCACTGACTACTGCCTCTCGGGCAGAGGGCTCTGCTATTTATACACAGACGATTTACCAGAAATTAGACGAACAGTTAACATAAGAAACAAGTAGAATTTACATGTGAACGTAAGACAGATGTAGAACATTCCGGAATTGTTAATTATAAAGAAATAAATTTTTGCCGGTGGGCGGGATTGAACCGGCGACCTTCAGCAACGCAGTGCGTGACGCTATCCCCTGCGCCACGCCGGCAGTCGGTTTACGTGGTGTCTCGCGGCAATATTTTTGACGACATTAAGCGTTCATTTAATGAAATAAATCGCAATTTGCGTTCAGTTATGGCTTGAATACACTAGGTTTAGATGGAACACCGAAGTGTGGCGAATGAAAATTTGTGCCGGCCGCGGTGACTGAGGCGCTCCAGTCACGGTCTGCCCGGCCACACGGTCGGGGGTTCGAATCCCCCCTCGGGCATGGATGTTTGTGCCGTCCTAGTTTGTAAGTAGTTCATAAGTAGTTTGTACGTTTAGGGACTGATGACCCCGTAGTTAAGTCCCATAAGCTTAACAAACATTTGAACTTTATTTTTTTGAAAATTTGTAAGCGGCCGGGATTCGAACCCGGGATCTCCTGCTTACTAGGCTGACGCGTTGACCACTCCGCCACCGAGGACACAGTGACCAGCCCGACTACACAGGACTCTTCCGTGCACGTCTCCCGCCACACCCAAATCTCCATTCGCACGCTGTCTCTTTTCTGTACTACAGCCTATTTGCTCTGTAATGCTCGCAGCCACAATACTGTATTCCCGCATCAGCGAGAACAGACCATGAGGTATCGAGACACAATTAATTGTCGTCAGGAGCCCAGCCTCGGCTTGTATACAATTATATATTTTTGACGCCATTACAGCTTTGATTTAATGAAAAAAATCGCTATTTGCGTTTGACGACATTACAGCTTTGATTTAATGAAATAAATCGCAATTTGCGTTCAGTTATGACTTCGCTGTACTAGGTTCAGATGGAACACCAAAGTGTGGCGAATGAAAATTTGTGCCCGGCCGGGATTCGAACCCGGGATCTCCTGCTTACTAGGCAGACGTGTTGACCACTCCGCCACCGAGGACACAGTGACCAATACAGGGAAGAGTCCTTTACAGTCGGGTTGGTCACTGTGGCCTCGGTGGTGGAGTGGTCAACGCGTCTGCCTAGTAAGCACGATATCCCGGGTTCGAATCCCGGCCGGGCACAAATTTTCATTCGCCACACTTAGGTGTTCCATCTAAACCTAGTATAGTGTAGCCATAACTGAACGCAAATTGCGATTTATTTCTACTTAAGTATATTTGTGGGTGGGTTGTGCACAGTAGCACTGATGTCACGTCAACGGCCAACCTCGGAATGATGAGATCTGCAGAGAGCGGGTGTCTTTATACTCGCGGTGCCCTCCACCCTGCATGGGAGGCTGCGGTGGTGGGGGTGACCGCCGCGTTCGACTCCCGGCGCGGTCACTCTGCCTGCGTCTGTGGCAGAGGACGGTGGCGGGCAGATCTTGTCACTTCGGCTGAAGATGGGTACAATGACACTTTGCAGGAAGTCGCGGTACATCAACGCTGCCACCCGACCGGAGACACGAAACTGCAGATATTCACTTTCGTCGTAATTCCCAATCTCTCTGAATTTAACCCTGCGGCAGGCGCGCTTAAGATTGTTACGTCAGCAGGCGCGTGCGGCACTCAGTGCCGCCTGCATTTAAATACACAGAAAAGCTATTTTTTTTAATTCGGTGGAATTAATTATTTATTGTGTATAACATCATTCTTAACAGCAACGTTTAATATGATCTGTATACATGTATAGACGGTGCATGGGAAAATTAATATTGTTACAGTATATCTGACATACGTTTCCCGGATATTTCGTAAGCGCAACTTTAATAACAAATTCTAAATAAATTATAACCACAGATATGGTTCGATTATTTACCATTGTTAAAGCAAGTTTTACAAAAAAGTGTAAATTGTATAAAATCTTTGTAGTAATAATAAAGAATAAGGCAGTCAGTAAATACAATCACACACTTTCTTCCTCCGGAGAAGCTCTGCAATCATTAGATGTAACAACATTGTGGCAATGTTGCTTGCAAACGAATCTTTTGCAGCTATTAGTGACAGTAGTTTTATAATTCTTTTTACCACCACAAAGATGGCACCTTCCACACCTTCTTACAGTCTCATCGTGATTGGCGGGAATTGATCGATGAGGTGACAGAAATTCTTCAATATCTCTTGGTAGAGTAAAGAGCTGAGCCCTTTCTTTCAAATTTTATAAAACAAACCTTCTAATCATCAAAACATCCGACAGTGGTACGACTACATGTACTTACATTACCGGGCGCGTGCGGTACGCAGTGCCGTCTCGGCGCAGTCGTCCACTCCGCAGGTCAGTCACAGCTGTTATGGTGAGTACATTGGTGGCGCAGTAATGTAGTTTGGCGCGTGACTAAACAATCGAAGCATATCTAGCACCATTGTTGCGTGCTTGGCGCGCTGACGTAATTATTGAAAGAAAACAAAATTGGCGGCACCGTATGCCGCCACGCGCCCGCCGCAGGGTTAATAGAGGTCGGAAGTTTCTATTTCAGTTTCATGAGCCGAAGTGTGGATTATCTGGTTGAAGAAGAGCAGTATGTTCTCCACCGCTTTCTGGCTTCTCAATACTTCAAGTTTCAGGTTCTAGATAATTGAGGTACTAAAAAATCACTCACAAAAATAATCCAATTATTTACTGAAATAATGGCATACCGAAAACGAAACCACCGGCCGCGCTGTCCCACACTCTGAATTAGTTTAAACCCCCGCAAACACACTTACTTCTGCAGTCATCAGCAAACGAGCCTCTGGCACCGTAGGTGAGAGCCTGCGGCCACTGGGTTGTGGACAATATTTCCGAAATGGTCTGTCCTGCCCATAGTCTGGATGTGAACTCAACTGAAGCATATGGTATGAGTCAGATTCGTCCCAGATCTGTGTCTTGTTGTTGTTGTGCTCTTCAGTCCGGGGACTGGATTGATGCAGCTCTCCACAATACACCATCCTGAGCAAGCCTCTTCAACTCCACATAAGAACGGCAACCTACATCTGTCTGAATCTGCTTATTGTATCCATCTCTTGGTCGTCCTCTGCGGTTTTTACCCCACACACTTCTCTCCAACGCTAAATTCACAATTCCTTGATGTCTAAGAATGTGTCTGGCATTTTTATATTTTCTCCTTTCATCGATTAAATTTAGTATCTCCTATGATATACAAAGATTTTTTTTTTGTAGGTCTTGCCTTCCTACCTATTTTGTCCTCTGCTGCGTTCACTAGTTCATCTCTCAATGCTACCCACTCCTCCTCTACTGTTTTATTTTCCCCCGTTTCTGTCAATTGTTGCCTAAAGCTCCCTCTGAAATTCTTAAGTACTTCAGGTTCCTTCAATTTATCCAGGTCCCATCTCCTTATTTTCCTACTTTTTTGTAGTTTTTTCAGTTTCAGCCTACAGTTCATAACCAACAAGTTATGGTCAGAGTCTATATCTGCCCCTGGGTATGTCTTACAGTTTAAAACCTTCTTTTGTGATTCTTAAACCAGGTGTTTGTTAGAACTAAATTATGTTCCGTGCAGGATTCTACCAGGCGGCTTCCTCTTTCATTCCTTTTACCCAGACCGTATTCACCTTTTATCTTCCCTTCCCTTCCTTGTCCTACTACCGAATTCCAGTCTCCCATAACAATTAAGTTTTCCCCTCCCTTAATTGTCTGAATAATTTACTTTAGCTCCTCATATATTTCTTCGACCTCTTCATCATCGGCAACGCTAGTTGGCATATAAACCTGTACTACTGTGGTCGGTGTTGGCTTCGTACCTATCTTGACTACGATAATGCGATCACTGTGTTGCTCATAGTGGTTTACCCATATTCCTATTTTCTTATTCATTATTACTCCTGTAATACCCCCAACTGATTTTGTATTTATAATCGTGTACTCGCCTGACCAGAAATCTCGTTCCTCTTTCCACCGAACTTCACTAATCCCCACTATATCTGTGTCTACCATCATTGATGTCTCTAGAGGATTTGGGTGTTGAGAAAGAATGACTTGCCATTTGTCCACGGGTATTTAAACACCAGACTGAAACTGTATCCAGCAGACATCAAGGCGAAGGGTGGGTACACCTCGTATTAAAGTCCACTAATGAGTGTCCATTATAGGAGGGATAGTAAATATTTTAAGAGGGGGTATTACAGAGAAATTGCAATAGTAATGCCATATAACATGGGTCCAATTTTCATTGAGTACAGAGATACACCTTTTAGTATGTAACCCCCCAAAAATTAAAGGTAAAGGTAAATGAGAATGTTAAAAATTGATTTTGAAAAATTCCATCACCAACTTCTATGTACTTCTTACTTGATAAAACAACGAATTCTTTTATGAGAGTTCTTGTGTTTACTTTTCTCTTTAGACTTCTCCTTTCAACCGTCGCCACAGGCAAAAATTAAAAGGTGTGAGGTGGCTAAGTTCCCATATCTACCGTTCCGTCTTTCGAGGGACGTTGGGTTCACATGATGTTCCACATGACGACCAGAATATGCAAGGGCCCTGTCGTAGTGGGTCTTCTTCGGACCACTGATGTGGAGTGTTATTGATGCCTTCACAAGTAGAAGTAGTTTCATCAGTGAAGATTACTTGGCGATTTACAAAGTATCCAGCCACAAAATTCCAATCGTCTATCTTCATATCATGCTGTAAGGTGTTGAATGAGATATACAGGGTGTTTCACTAAGTATGTTTGCCTCTGTAACTTATAAAATATTAGGTGACGGGAAATTTTAATGCGGTAGGTCAACACAAGAAATGTTATACTGAGGCGCTTCAGTCACGGTCTGCACGGCCACTACGGTCGGTGTTCGAATCCCCCCTCGGGCATGGATATTTGTGCCGTCCTTAGTCTTAGTTCATAAGTAGTTTGTAAGTTTAGAGACTGATGACCCCGTAGTCCCATAGACTATACAAACAAATGTTACACTTTCTGCGGAGCTATGAACATACTTTATTGTATCATTTTCCATAGAGTTACAGCAGTTTGCCGTGCCCCAGGGGATTGCCACTCGGCCAGTCAGCTACGCTATCGCAGCCTCCGCCCCCGAAACTTTGAAGGGTTGTAGCTCTCAAACTAACAGTGATAGGAATGTAGTTTAAATTACTTTGGACGCAGCTGGTTTAAACGAATCCAATACACGATAGAAAGAACTATTGTTCCATTTAAAAAATTATATCTTTGTGGTGTAACTCTTTGGAAAATGATACAATAAACTATGTTCATAGCTCCGCAGAAAGTGTAACATTTCTTGTGTTGACCTAACGCATTAAAATTTCCCGTCACATATTATTTTATAAGTTACAGAGGCAAACACAGTGAAACACCCTGTATATGGTACAGATGGGACCCGAGCATATGTAATGTCCGCCATTCTCTTGTATGTACATCTTGCAGAAATTGTACGTGTGCAGTCTGAAGGAGTACATTGTAATGACTGAATATACTTCATTTAAAAAAAAAATTTCAAATGTTTGATAAGCTTAAGGGATTTAACTGCGGGGTCACCAGTCGGTAAACTTACAAACTACTTATAAAGTAGCGTATACTAAAGACAACACAAACATCCATGCACGAGGGATGGTTCGTATCCCCGACGGGGAACGGCCTCGCGCATCGGAGCATAACGCCTCAATGCGCTCGGCCACTCCGCCGCGGCACTTCATTTATAGTCTCTTCATTTACTCTTTCAGATGCAATATGACTGCTGGGTACTGTACACAAGAGTAATAATGCGCCAATTTGGTAGTCTGCGGTTAAGAAATCGTTTATCTCATTCTCTACAAGCAGCACCAGCGTTTCCATTACAAAACCTGCACACACATACCACATCGGCATACTCAGAATACACGGGTCAAAACAATTGGGGGACTCAGTTGAGATATCTGGGTTATGAAGTATTGTCATCGACAGAAAGAACTACAATGGTTCGAATTCATTCTGTCGGTTGTATAGAGTGGAGACAACAACATTACAGCATGAGTTGGTTTATGTTCTAGGAGGCGATCCAATTATGATATTGTAGAAAGATATAAAAAAGCCAAGATCGCTGATCACCAATTTTTATTTAAGACGACCGGTTTCGCTGAACTATGTCAGCATCATCTGGTCCAATATAATCATTTTACAAGGCCATAATCTTGTAATGTCAATCAACATAATTTACAGAGCATAGCTGCACTATGTCATTATAATAATTATGTTTTATTATAATGACATAGTGGACCTATGCACTGTAAATTATGTTATATAACAACTGATTGACATTACAAGATTATGGGCTTGTAAAATCATTTTATTGGTCCAGATGATGCTGACATAGTTCAGCGAAACAGGTCGTCTTAAATAAAAATTGATGATCAGCGATCTTGGCTTTTTTTATATCTTTCTGCAACATTACAGCAACTGAGATGGTGATAATAAAAGAAAATTTCTGACAAGGGGTTAGTGTTCACTTGTGCTTACTCTACCAAAAGAATTACACAAGCAGTTGGGTTCAGATAGTGTAGTGAGCAGGTAGTGCAATGCAGCAACAAGGTGACTTACCCGAAGCTGTGGCATGGAGAGCCATGAGAAGGTTAGAAATGGGACAGACAGCTGCAGCTGTTGGAGTGTCCCAAAGCGTAATTTCCAGGAACTCGGCTCGATTTCAGACAACAGGAACCGTTAAAAGAAGGCAGGGCCAAGGTCGTCCTCGTAACACCAGGAAGAGATCTCTAGTTAACAGCCTGTCGATAAAGACAGGAGGCTGAATGCAACTCAGCTGCAACGCTCCCTCCAGGCAGAAACAGGACGCGCAACATCAACACGAACAATCCGAAATCACCTTCGGGAATGTTGCCTCGATGCACGAAGTCTTACAGTGTGTGGCCAATTAAAGCCAAAAGCCCGCAGAAACTGGGTAGAGGAACATCTCGATTGGACTCGTAACGAATCTCACCGGGTTCTGTCCACAGATGAGACAAGCCTTTGTGTTCAGTCGGACAATCGTCGTTCCCTCATCTGAGGAGAACGTGTAACTCGGAACAATCCTGCTTACGTGCAGGAAACATCACCATATCATTGTGGTGGTCGAATGGTGAGAAAAGGAGTCATTATTGACGGATGTATGGAGCTCTATATCACTCAGAATGGAGCTTTGACTGCTCAGATGTTGTGCCCTACGCTGGTGCCATATGATGTTCAAATGTTTGTAAATCTATCGGACCAAACTGCGTGGTCATCAGTCCGTAGCTCACTAACTACTTAAACCTAGTTAAACTAACCTAAGGACAAACACACACACCCATGCCCCAGGGAGGATTCGAACCTCCACGGCGAGCAACCGCGCGCTCCGTAGCGAGGCGCTTTAGACCGCTCGGCTTGTCGACCGCGGCGTGTGCCATATGAGATGGGTTTCTTGTGGTAGACGATAACGCTCGTCCATACAGAGCTTCGATGCTGGATAACATGCTTGAAACTTGATCATACAATGTAAACTTTCACGGACGGCGTCAACTTCATTTAAAACTTCCGGGCTCATAAGCCATGGTCGATTTATAAAACTTTCCCCTAACGTTTCATCTTCGGCTGCGGAAGACATCTTCAGAGATAGATTGGCGAACTGCGATGTGAACTTGAGGGAGCGCTGTATATATAGGCAATGTAGAGGGCACCACAAGACATCACGTGACGTCGGCTACGACACTATCTCTGGTATTGCCAACATTATTGGCAGAGAAGAATCGATTGTCATTCCGCTGGAGTAAAGCAGAATTTAACAGCTTCCTCTTTCCTGTTAAAATTATTGCGATGTTTATATATCTCGATTGCTTCTCTATATGTGCGCGCATGATAGTGCGAAGTTTCTGAGATGACACTAGTCTCATTAAGTTTAATTTTATGGTTGCCTTCTTGGTATACATGTTCCGCTACGGCCGATTTCTCCGTGTGCCCCAGGCGGCAATTCCTTTTATGTTCGACCAGACGAGTATTGACGCTTCTTTTTGTAGTTCCAATGTAGACTGAACCAGAGCTGCAGGGAATTTTATATACACCTGATGTATTTAAAAGATGAGTTGGAGCATTTACAATTCACCTTCCAGAAGAACGGTTATTCTATCAAAGAAATAGACAGAGTCCTTCGTCCCAGGAAGAAAGTTAATGCAAAAGAGGTATGACATCCGTTGAATACACCAGGTGTATATAAAATTCCCTGCAGCTGTGGTTCAGTCTACATTGGAACTACAAAAAGAAGCGTCAATACTCGTCTGGTCGAACATAAAAGGAATTGCCGCCTGGGGCACACGGAGAAATCGGCCGTAGCGGAACATGTATACCAAGAAGGCAACCATGAAATTAAATTTAATGAGACTAGTGTCATCTCAAACACTTCGCACTATCATGCGCGCACATATAGAGAAGCAATCGGGATATATAAACATCGCAATAATTTTAACAGGAAAGAGGAAGCTGTTAAATTAGACAGAATTTGGACTTCTGCTTTACACCAGCGGAATGACAATCGATTCTTCTCTGCCAATAATGTTGGCAATACCAGAGATAGTGTCGTAGCCGACGTCACGTGATGTCTTGTGGTGCCCTCTACATTGCCTATATATATACAGCGCTCCCTCAAGTTCACATCGCAGTTCGCCACTCTACTCTGAAGATGTCTTCCGCAGCCGAAGATGAAACGTTAGGGGAAAGTTTTATAAATCGACCACGGCTTATGAGCCCGGAAGTTTTAAATGAAGATGCTTTAAACTTGTTTACTGGACTGAAGCCCGATTGAGCATGTCTGGGATGCTCTTGGCAGACACATTGCAGCCAGACCAGCACCTCCCACAGCGGTTGAAGAGCTGAATAATGCAGTCATCGAAAAATGGGAAAATATCCCTCAAGAGCTGACTGATAATCTCGTAGGTCCATTCTACACAGGAGTGCAACTGTACTGGCCGTCCCTGCAGAACACACACCATATTAGATGGCAACGGGAATGACTTTTTCAGTGTTATGGTAGTCCAATGGTGCCGCATTCTAGGTAAACGCCTTGTAAACCTTAAGTGAAGAGTTGAGACAGCAAAATATCTTACTGTATCACATTCTTTGACTGGAGACAACACACAAAAAATATTGTGGGGAAGGCGAACCAAAGGTTATGTTTCATCGGCAGAACGCTTCGAAGATGCACCAGCTCCACCAAAGAGACTGCCTACATCACACTGGTGCGTCCTCTCCAGGAGTACTGTTGCCCCTTGTGGGACCCTCACCAGGTGGGGCTGACGGAAGACATTGTGAAGGTTCAGAGAAGGGCAGCTCGTTTTGTTTTATCACGTTACTGGGGGGGGGGGGGGGGGAAGCGCCACGGAAATGTTGCAAAAATTGGGGTGGAAATCATTAAAGGAAAGACGTTATTCATTGCGGCGTGATCTGTTTGCGAAGTTTCAATCACCGACTTTTAGTTCTGAATGTGAAAATATTTTGCTAGCACCCACCTACTTAGGGAGACATGACCATCCCAATAAAATAAGAGAAATCAGATCGAAAACAGAACGATTTAGTTGTTCTTTCTTCCCGCGCGCTATTAGAGAATGTTCAAATGTTTGTATAGTCTATGGGACTTAACTACGGGGTCATCAGTCCCTAAACTTACAAACTACTTATGAACTACTTACGAACTAGGACGGCACAAATATCCATGCCCGAGGGGGGATTCGAATCCCCGACCGTAGTGGCCGTGCAGACCGTGACTGGAGCGCCTCAGTCTCCTCGGCCACCGCGGCCGGCATTAGGGAATGGAACGGCAGAGAAAAGTTATGAAAGTGGTTAATGAACCCTCTGCCAGGCACTTGAATGTGATTTGCAGAGTATCGATGTAGATGTAGATGTAGTTTCAAATATCTGAATAAAATACGTTACCAAATATGTTGTGTATAATATCTCACCTAATCCCCTACTTGTTTTGAGCAGTGTACTTACAGCTTGTTTATACGCTACACTAGACTTGGCCCATAGATCACAATGAAACCTTCAGTGTAAATTAAAGCACAATTTCACAGCTTGAAATTAAACAGTGTACTGCTGTTCAAACAACCTACGGGCATTCTGCCTGGTGAGGTCGACCACTGCTGATATTACGACGTCAGCTGGCAGCATACCCGTAAGTTATTTGAACATTCATTACGCCAGGGAAAGCTAAGGTTTCACAGTGTAATGCTGGCATGCGATAAATACTCCCATAGCAAACAGTGTATCAAGATATGAAACGGAAATGCACTGAGCTCAGTTGTATCTCTGAACTCAACAAAAATTGGTCACATTTTATATGGCATTTTTATTAGAGTTCGTCTATACTACCAGCTCCTAAAATTATTTATCATTCCTCCTGAAACACCGTGTATAGCAACTGTTTGTAAACGTCAAGTATAACGTTAGTGCTTTTCATGCAATAAATATAAATGAGGCATTTCTGTTGGATAACTATAGTTCACGCCACTTAGGAAGGCGGCCCAGTTTTCAGCCGTTCTGCACATCCCCCTCCATTGCCGCACTGGCAGCCAATAATATTTATTCTCTAGCTACATGGCTGACCGCGCGTTACGCAATGTTTCTCCCACAGGCTCAACTAGAACTCCTGAATACCCAGGCTGAATCGTCCGCCATGTTTTCCCCAACATGGTTGCAATCGCGCTGCACTAAAGCATGAAGACGCACGTCCAGCATTCTTTCACAAACGATTCTGCAAAAACTAACTCGTAAAAAAATTTAATTTTTTCGCTACTTAAATCTTTATACATCAGCATTGTGACGAAGTGCGCATCATTTCGTTAATAGTCATAGTTAGTAAGATACTGACTTTGAAATAAGAGAATGCGCTAGTTTAGTAAAAGTTTGCAATAAAAAATAGGGGCTGCTATGATATTCCATTTGGTGCACGTTGCTGCGGATGGAATTTTCCTAACGTGTTGAAAATTAAAATTTATTTTAGACTTGGGAGGAGATCTTCACCTTTCATCCATGTCACTAAAAATTATTTTATGTTGCGAACTAATTTCTGACGGCTATCAGGCCAGAATGAAATAAAGTGTGTCTCATACGTGGTTAGAGATATCAGAATAATATTTTGGCAAATGATATGCAAAGAGGGGGGTATTATGCTATATAGTTATTACGCAAAACTACATTAACAGTCGAGTTATTCAAGGAAATGTGGATTTTTTTGAATGAAAAAGTAAAGTTAGTGATGTATTAATCGGTGTACAGGTATTTCTTCATCAGTTGGTTATTTATTTGCTTGTTGTCCATCGTGTTTCAGAGCTACTCCATTTTCAAAAACTAATATGACTTACAATCCCTTCAGTTTAACATGAAGCACTAACAGAACGAAAGTTACTAGATCTAATGTGGATTTTATGCGTCAGTACTAGAAATAACCAGTACCAAGAATCTCTTCACTACCTAACAAACTGGCTCGTTCTCAGTTCCTCACATAATAAAGTACTTTGTATTGAGATATTTACAATGTTCTTTTCATACAACTGAAAAATTGAAATTGAATATTACATAGAGACACAGCACTTTTATAGTTGGCAACTATTAAATTTAATGGGTTAAGAAGTCAGTCTGTACGTTTTTTCAAGTATGGATGTTATGCAGTAACAACCTGTGCCTAATAATTAGGAGCTCTAATACAGAAGACGTGTTACTACTAGACGGGCGGGCGGATCCCAGTGCGTCATATTTAGCTGACATTATCTCAAATTATACATTTCTCACAGAGTTGCTGTTTGGAGAGGATGAAAATTTGATGTATTTTGAACATTTCATTCTCTTAATGTGTTCACCTAACTTCAACAGAAGAAAAGTTCCTCACATGTCGCAAATTCCGGAACGTAGTCAGAAAGTGCATGTTCGGAAACTGTCAGTATATCCTGTCAATAAACTATTAACGCAAATGAAACTAAAATGAAAATGTAGTGTAGTTCGTCACGAATCATTGATGAAAATTCCACGTCCATACAGTGAGTAGTTCGCGAGTGTGAGCAAGTTGAATGAAACGCGAGGTAACGCGGGAGCTTCGTCCGGAACGTGGCAAATCCTACAGCTTGGGGAAAAAATGGCGGACAGTTCAGCTCGGGTTTATAGGAGCCTTAAGGCGTTATTACACGACGATCCGCCACGAAAGGTATAGGTCTAGCGCGACAGCCATCTAGCGGCGAAACACGTGCAACTACCGCGGAACCATGATTTTTAGCAGACACTTTATCCGCGCGCCGGAATAGAGACCAGTTCTAAACTCCCGTGAATCCGCGCATGCGCACTAGGCAGCGCTAACCTACGCATGCGCAGAAGCGGCGCTTTTAGTTGCTTTCTGCTGTATGGTGTGTTATTGTGTATACATATCAAGTGCCGATTTCGTGTTACTAATTGTCTGAGACACGCATGAACATAATTCAGATTGTAACATATAGTGCTACTACACCTTTAAGTATTGGTCGTTTAAAGTACTACAAACTGCACTGCATACTTCCACAACTACTTTCGATATGGAGGGCTGTGAAATTCTGTGACTAAACGCCAGGCTCTTAAATGATTCACCAGTGGCTAAAAAACGTAATGTGATGACCAGCCTGCAACATAACAGAGTATATACCGGTATTTTATAGCTGATTTGGGGCATTATGATCACAAAATATATAAGCATAAAATATAAATCTTACTTTCGAGAAGGTGAAATACTTCCCTCATGACTGTGTCACGCTTCCTAATTCCATCACCTATTAGAGATAGCAGCTTGTCAAAACAAGCCACGTCCATCCTCACAAAATTTCGAAATTCTCGTGGATCTTCTGGTCTGAGCTCTTTCATAAGCAGTGAATAAATGCCCCTGTCTTCGTTTCTTCTTTGCAGCCAGCGTCGAACCCAACAACGTCTGGCTTTACGTCTTTGTGCTCTAATCTGGAGGTTAACTGTTACTGCCAGGGCAACAGCTCCAAAACGTAATTGGTACATCCATATTCAGAATGCTGTATAAACGTAAATTTAGATGAGCATATACTTGTGTAATCAAGTGGCGTAATATAAAACAAACTTTCGTGTCTGTAATTCGGAGTAGTGGTAACACAATTTCGTAGTAGCTACATATGACTTAATAAATGACAAAATCAACTTTTCATAAAATAAAACCTTGAGCTCACAGAATTAATTTTAAGGAATTCTTACATGCCAAGAAACGTTTTCCTCTGGTTCTTCTGTGGTATGAATTAATGTCTGCTAAAGATCTGACAGTTTCCTTCGCGTTTGGCGCGTTTATTGACGTTAGTGCGCATGCGCGATTTCGTGCCAAAGAATATCTGCCGTGCATCGTGTTAATAGGTCTACGTGAAGCAGTACGTAGTTCCAGGTAATCACGCTTGGGGCGTTGCTGCATAGACGTACGCCTCAGGTGTATCGTGTAATAGGGCCTCTAAGCAGTGGCGTAGCTACCATTGGGCTAGGCGGGGCAGTGCCCCGGGGCCCCCGAGCTCAAGGGGCCCCTCGGCCTTCGTGAGCGACGATCGAAAAAAGTTACAGTAGAGCGTCGAATTTTTTATGTAATTTTTTTTACCCTCCATCATATCCCCTTCCCCTCAAACCAAGTTTCCCACAGTAGCCGCACTGGGCCACCTGCTGGCGGAACAATGCTTCTAATTGGGCCTTCACAAGACGCCACTATGTGGCGCTGCTGACAGGCGAAGCTGCCAGCTAATGTCCCCAACAATCGGCTCACTTCAGTCTGCAGTAGTAGCGGCAGCATTAAAGCAACAAATGCGTCTTCCAGGTGTTGCGGCCTGCCGGCTCGGCACAATGTGAAGGATCGCGCTCCTCCAAATACAATATAAATACATTTACTGTACAATACTTCTTATTGGCAAATAGAAGTGTACAGTTTGAATATCCGAACAAACCGGTTTTCCGAATATCCATGTCCCCAAATTACTTCGGATAATATACATTATACTATATATAATATTTTAGTTGAATGAAGGCTTTTTTAATTTCTCCTGCCGAAATTGACCCCAACATGGACAATTCGCCAATTATGTAAGGAAATTATAACAAAATATGCATTATTAGGATGTGAGGTTACGAAAGTATTTACCGCAGTTTTATTCTTCTGCAGCAGCCGAAAGGTTGTTCAGCAAATTAAAAATTATCAAAACGCACTTGAGGTACAGTATGGCTCAAGCTCGGACATTGGCACTCATAGCAATCGAAAACAAGGCTACATCAAATCTAGATTTAACAGAACTTATTGATGATTTTGCAAAAACCAAAGCCAGGAAAAGATTGTAAAACAATTGTTAAAATAAAATTGACTACTTATTAATTGTGTGCCCATACTATTACTATAATGTACTGCAGTCGCGAAAACGCTTATCGATATTTACCGATCAGAAATCATATCTTAGCCAACACCTGCAATCTAACAGTTTGAAGCATTGTATTAGTCCAGTAGGTATTCTTTCATTCTGACTTTGGTGCGTGAGGAAACACGAACGAAATCCCCACAACTCGAAAAAAGTCATTCATTAAGTCCGTGATACACAGTGAGACGCGAAAAATAATTATGAATGTTTTTCAAGGACTAATAGTATTCGTGTTACAAGAAATAGAAAATTTCCCAACTTTTAGAAAACTATTTTTTTAACACATTGACTGCCTCGTGAGTTAAATATAAGTCACAGGAAGTCTTCTCTTTCGGCCACGTTAATACAACTCACGGACATTTTTCATTTAAAGCTCCGTAGTGCAGTTGTAACTCACAGTCGCATGCTGTGACTTGGTGTTACAGTACGTTATGGCCCCAGTAACAAATCATGTTCGTGGCCTCCAGTTTTCAAGAGCTCAGGAGTAGTTATTGACACTTGAAATCGTGAATTATATATAACTCACTTGGCCCGGCCATATTGGAGTTTCCTTGTTTTTATAATTTCAAAAATTGTTCAAATGTTTGTAGAGCTTATGGGACTTAACTACGGGGTCATCAGTCCCTAAACATAAAAACTACTTATGTACTAGCTTATACTAAAGACGCCACAACCATCCATGCCCGATGGGGTATTCGAACCCCCGACTGCAGCGGCCGAGTAGACCGTGACTGGCACGCCACAGACCGCTCGGCCACCGCGACCGGCTTTTATAATTTATTGTTTGGTGTTACATATTACTTATACAGTAGATTGTATATCACATAGAGTTTTAATTAAATTCTCCAACTCTAACTGTAACAACAGTGAAACAGACTTTAAAAATTGGGTAATTCCACTTTGTTTCTCTAACACCTACATGCATTGTGCTTTATGAAGAAACGCTCTTCGCAAAAATATGAATCACACTACATTTCCATGTAGTTTGTTTGCATTTCTTGACAGCTTGCTCTCGTCCAAATTCATTCTTCATTTTTTCGTAGCGTCCGTACACCTATGACTTGCTGCTCCCATGTTCACAAGAGCACAATCTGCAGGCAGCTCGGTGGCTACGATGAGAGATTTCTCAGGGGCATCGGTACCTTCTGTATGGAGTAATCTCAAAGTCACTTCCTCTTTGAATTCTGTGATTGAGATGGTCTTGTTGTTGATGTATCGGTAAATCACAAGAGCATTTACCAGTGCTGACCCTGTCAACAATTCAATTGCAAGCTTCCTGTATCATTTCACAGCCCGCCTTCATTTGGTGAGAGAGATCTATAAATGACTCATTATAGTCAGTTATCATTGCTGGTTTTTTCTTTGTCCCCTCTTGGTTTGAACTCCAGCGTCTTCCTCTCCATGAACAGTACTCAGCATCAAAACATTCCTCTTATTTTTGCATTTCAGTAATATCTTCATCTTCTTTACTTATGTCCATAACTTCATCTAAAAGCTTCTGTAGACGCCTTTTTCATGTACATAACTTCTACGAGACACTTTCTCCCTGTACAATATCACTGTGTTACGGAGCAAACAACACTGAATAGAGACTGTAGTAACAATGCAGAAAAACAATAATGGAACTGTAAGCAAATAATGTTGTGGAATGAGAGACTTACAGGAGTATCAACCCAAAATTATTAGCGACATAGCAAATGACACACCTGGCATTTCCCCTATTTTCCTTCTTTGACTGGGCTGTCAACGAAATGAGTCAACAGCGCAGTAGTTTAGCGAGAGTCCGCCTGCTGTCACCGCTGACGAAAAATATCCCAAGGGGCATTTTCATCTGTATGTCCTACCCAGGTCCAACTCTGTCTCTGTCCCTCTGCAAAATTTCATCCAAATCACCTAATAATTTTTTCGTGAAAGCATAACAAACAAACTTTCACAATTATATTATACAGTATGATTAAATATTATCTGCTGCGTGACACATAATAATTTACTTCGTAGTATTTAGGTGTACCTTATTATGTATTCCAGTGGGCGGTAAGGAGCTGATGATATAGTTTTTTATTTGTATAGTTTTACTTTAAAGAGGGGCCCCAATGTCATTTTTGCCCCGGGGCCCTTGGTGACATAGCTACGCCACTGCCTCTAAGGTGCCATTCCGAACCCGGCGGCAAGCGGCAGTCGTCGCAGTCCCGCGACGGGCGGCCCCCCTGGTCCCCACTGTCTGCAATGCGAGCCATGCGGAACGCGGCGGCAGCTCCTGTATGGCGACCGGCGGCCGTCCGGTCCCGAACCAGTGGTGTCGCTGTCACCGACCCGACCCCCCGCCGGAGACCGGTTTTATGACAACACCCAAGGGAAATGAGTTCTTCAGGCTCTGACGAGCCGCGGCGGAGTGGCCGAGCGCATTGAGGCGCTACGCTACGATGCGCGAGGCCGTTCCCTATCGGGGGTTCGACTTCCCCCTCGGGCATGGATGTTTGTGCCGTCCTTAGTGTTAGCTAATTCATGAGTAATTTGTTAAGTTTAGGGACTGATGACCACCTCGTTAAGTCCCATAAGCTCTACAAACATTTGAACATTTTATGCGTGTAAATTTCTGACCGTACATTTTGTATCCCATCCTCGTCGCCACTTTTGTGTCCCAGCCTCGTCGCCGCTTGTGTCTCGTTTCCGTCGTACGTGTCGGTGGCCGAGTAGAATGAGACCGACACAGGAATAAAGGATGCACGCTTGTGCGGTATGGAGGTGACCAGCCAGTGGGACAGCAGAAACTAGAAACACTAGAGTAAATTAGAACGAGATATATATTTCTTAGAGACTTAGTAATACTTAATTTTTACATAGCTCAGTACTGCAGAATGCTGATACATAGTTGAGCTAGAGGCCTGCCTAGTGTCTATCCGATAGCCAAGTCTTCACTGGTGCCTATCTGATTCCGAAGTGTTAACTGGTTCCTATTTCAGTCCCAAGTGCACGATGTCGTTCAGTGGTGGCCACGAGCGGAGTTGTCACAGAGGGCCCTCGTGGCTGACGTCGTAAGAACGCCGCGCCGTGCGTGCATGGCGGCGCGCGGCGAAAGTAGGTGGCGCGCACTTTAAGACTTGTGTGACACCTCAGTACATATCAATGAAGACTCAGAGGACGCTACACCCATTACTATCTTGTAACACGTTTTGCTTCATTTTTGTAGCAACTTAGTGCAGTTTCCTCAATACTTAACTATTAAAGTTAAAACTAAACACAAACGCGGTTTGTGTTCAAAAGAATTAAGAAATTTTTAACCATCGGTAATTACATAAATGGTGTTCTTAAAAATCATAATATACAGTAATAAAGCCTTTTGTGTAAAATACGGTCAGGTCAGGTTTATTTACTTCATGTTACACGAGAGGTGACAATCGATTAATTTTATGTACCAAGACAGAAAAGAAAAAGGAATAAAACTATAGTACAATATTAAAACTGTGAAAGGAAAGGGATGAAAAGAGCCAAAAGTTAGTAAAGGCCTTTATGCGACGCAAATATGACGATATTGAATTATTTTCTCGACATATCAGTGCAGTTTCGGAGTTCATTTCCAATATATAAAGGAGAATCGAAAGAAAAATAATAGGCGCATTGTTTCTGATTACAAAATGATAGGTCCACAGTGCAACACATATCAGCAATCAAGAGATAATAACACACATTGAACATCCATATCGCTGGTACAGTATTCCGTACCACTTGTTGAGCAGATTGTAAATAATGCCCGAGTTTTTGCGTACTTCTCAATGTAAAATGTAATTTTTCTTCTTCAGTTATTGCATTTCTTAGGCACTGTTGTTTTATGTCATCCGAAATAGAACTCAGCATGAAGTTGAACTGTCTTTTATTTAAACCACAATAGCTCCTGAATAAATTCGTCACTAAACCAGTTTTATTTATTTATTTGTTTTTAATCAGCGGCATGTAACTTCCATCGACATCTGTACTTTTACGTAAAGGCACTACCAGCTTTCGTGTTTTCTTAGTATGGAACAAAGCAACGTCATCGTGTTCCCCGTCCAACGACAGTGCAACAACCACGGCAGTCGGCAGACACTTCAGCCCGCCTCTCACCGGCGACCGCGCTGCTCGCCTGCCGCTGTGTTCCGCAACGGGTCGACAGCAGGCAGAGGCGGCGCTATCGTTGGCGTGTCGCTGTCGCCGTGTTCGGACTCGCACCTTTAGGCTCAACTGTTGGCGCTCGGCCGTAGCTCCTCCCCTTCGTGCTGCCCGTACCGCTCCGCCTCTATGTGCGGAATCGCCTTCCTACATGACGCCAACTATAGTGTGATTATCGAAAGCGGAAACGGGTGCGGCAAACATGCAGTGATGTACCATATTAGTACAGTGTAGGAAGGGATGGAGGGTGACAGAGAGCTAGGGGAGGACTCACCCAGCGAGGCGTTCCTGCCGCGCACCAGGAAGTTGTCGGAGCAGCCGTTGACGCCGGACATGACGAGCACAGCGCCCCTGGCGGGCGCCGCGGGCAGCACGCGGTGCGCCGTCAGTTCGTACGGTGAGTACGGTGTGTGTCTCGCACCGGACGCCCAGCTGCCGGCAAATCTCCACCTGCCGACAGCGTACAAGAGTGCGTGCAGCCGCGGTGGAGTAGCCGAGCGGTCTAAAGCGTCTCGCTGCGGAGCGCGCGGTTGCTCGCCGTGGAGGTTCGAGTCCTCCCTGGGGCATGGGTGTGTGAGTGTTGTCCTTAGGTTAGTTTACTTAGGTTTAAGTAGTTTGTAAGCTACGGACTGATGACCACGCAGTTTGGTCTGATAGATTTACGAACATTTGAACATTTTGAAGTGCGTGCAGCTGACATCATCAGGAAGCTGACAAACACAAGATGGGGAGCGGAACCTTCTAAACTCAGAACGTCTGCGCTTAGCCTATGCTTCTCAGCGGCAGAATACGCAGCACCGGTTTGGTCCTCGTCTGCCCATGCAAGTAAGGTTGGTACAGCTCTCAATGAGACTGCCCACATTGTTACAGGGTGCCTCAAGCCCACCCTAACAGCCAAGATGTACTCACGTATAGGGATTGCCCCTCCACATATAAGAAGAGAGGTGGCTGTAGCCACAGAGTAACATATACAGAGAAGAAGCCCCCCCCCCAAACCATAGGGATGGGAAAAACCGACCGGTTAAAACCGATACCGGTATTTTAGTTTTAAATAACCGGTTTTTTCGGTATTTATTTGGTGTCGGTTGTAACCGGTTTTTTTAGTTATTGCCAAGAACCGGGTAAAAAAATCGGTATGACTACTTCCTGTAGTGGTTCAAAATGTATTTTCCGTAAAAAAATTTATAAAATTAAAACTAGTAGACCCTAATATTTAGGGCAATTCCTAAAATTTCCACTGCTGTGAAATATTAGGTCATCACAGTAACTAATAAAAGCGATCAGTGATAATTTAAGAACAATCCCGGCAGTCAGAAACGCCCAACAAACCGTGGCATAAGAACTTACGATTTGGTGCAGCTATTGAGGCATCGATGCAGCTGTTACCTTGTGGCGTGGCCTATTAGACGATGCACTTGCACGGCAGTGTACGAGACTTGCCTCCGTCTGGTCATGCGGCAGTTCCTTGCTGTCGTCGCCAGACATCGGTTGTGTCTTAAATGGCACCATCCCGACTGTGAAAGTACTTCACGAAGTACGGTAGCAGTGAGGTACAATGCTCCATTTGCTTTAAAAAGCTGAAAACGGGTGGAGGTACTACAAAGATGTGTCATTTGAGAAGAAAGCATCCACAATGTTTCTTGGAAGAGAAGGTAAATTCGATACATATACCTATTATATAAGTGATCTACTGTAAGCTTGGGATAATGACTTTTAATGTATTACCATATTGTTATGCTAACAAGTTTTATTAATGTGATTCCTTGAAAGCGAGAGACTGTTTTAATATCCAATATGGGTTTAGGTAACGTTGATCATGTGGTCCTCGCAAGGTAGCCGTGCGGTCTGAGACTCCATGTTACGGACTGCGCGGCTGCTCCAGTCGGAGGTTTGAGTCCTCCCTCCTCCCTCGGTCAAGGGTGCGTATGTTGTTCTTAGCATAAGTTAGTTTAAGTTAGATTCAGAAGACCCGAAGAAGTTGTGTCTAATAAAGAACTGGTAAAGGGACTCCTTGCACTGTTCAAGGGCATTGGTTGGCTTTAATAGATATACAGGGAGCGATACCGCACAATAAACTTAGTTTCGGTGCGGGCAGTGGCGGGTTGGAACAAGACTGTTTTGGCTTCCCTTAAAAAATCAAATCAAATAGTTTGTAAGTCTAGGGACCGATGACCTAAGCAGTTAGGTCTCATAAGAACTCACACCCATTTGAAAATTCTTTGATCATGTGGTACACAGCTTTCCTAGTTCAATTTGCGTAAATTTACACTGGCAACAATCATACTGTTGGTCGGAACTGTGACTTTATTTTTCGAAATACTTATGCAGCACTGATTGAAGTTCATTTACTGACTGTAACTTATATATATATATGTATTGTGTATATAACGAGATATTAGTATGCGCTGGCTCACAAGTCCAACTTGCGGAGTGGTTGGCTCAATATTCGCAACTGATGGATGAAAATACTAGGCCAGTAAATCTGTATGCTTCGTATATCGTCTTCTACGGACTCCTGGCTAGGCTTACACACACTGAAGAAGGCGTGGTATTGGGAGGGAATCTTGCAAAATATGTATAGTGATTTCTGGTATAAAATAAATTTACCTACATTTTAACTAAATTTCGTACGTTTCGGTTTCGTCCGAAACTAGAAGAACCGAAAATTCGATTACGGTTTCTGTTTCGGCCGCAAATTATGTTTCGGTCAAAAATGTTCAAATGTTTGTGAAGCTTATGGGACTTAACTACGGGGTCATCAGTCCCTAAACTTACAAACTCCTTATGAACTACTTACGAACTAGGACGGCACAAATATCCATGCCCGAGGGGGGATTCGAACCCCCGACCGTAGTGGCTGTGCTGACCGTGACTGGAGCGCCTCAGTCACCTCGGCCACCGCGGCCGGCATGTTTCGGTCGAAGTCTACTGGAAATAATAGGAATAAAAAAACCGAAAATCGGTTATTTAAAAAACCGGTTATCTTGAGCAATTTTTACAGTGCGGTTAAACTGGAGATGAAAGGAACCGGTATAACCGAAAACCGGTTGTTCCAGCAATAACCGCCATCCCTACTAAACCACTGTCCTACGCTGCCTTCGTAGTTACGTAAGATGCCAGCAGATGTCAGGCGGTCCCCCGGCTTAGTATCGGTAGACCACACTAGTGGCGCTTCTAAGGGTGCCTCTCGCACATCAGAGGGTAGCATGGAGGGGTGGCTGAGGGGAGAGCCCATGCCACCTGCCACAAGACCACGGCTGTGTCCGGTGTGCCGGCGTTTGAAGGGAGGTGGTGGTGGGGACAGCCGCTACCTGCCGTCTGCTCTGGCCAGTTTAAAGGGCTGCTTCTGACGTCATCATTGGGCATCTTGCGGAAATGCTTCTACACCCCCTGCCCCGCACCCCTGCGCGTGACCGGGCCCTTACGGAGGTTTCCTGTCTGTATATATTTGTCTGTGCTGTAGCCAAAGGGCAAAGCAAACAGGAAACTGAAACTCGTCACCCAATGTATGGCGATCTCCCTGTCCCGCCACATTTTCCTAAGAACGGCAACAGCCCCGACAAGCTTCCCAGAAACTTGTATCACAAAATGGGGAACAGAGGTGCCTGAACCACTATTAGCACTGCAAGAAGAGTCAACCGCTGGAAAAGATCTTCCATACACTCTTTGGTAAACATTAAACAGGCTAAGCGTAGGTGTAAAGATATATATGGCTAACTTGAAGAAGTGGGGAATGTTTGACGCTGGTGTGGATGCCTCTTGTGACTACGGAACATTTCAAGATTCAGCACATCTTCTGCAATGCCCTAAAGTTGGCGAAACGTGCTCCCAGGCAGATCTAATACTGGCCAATGACAAGGCGATAACTGTCGCTGATTATTGAACGTTTGCTGTTTGATCTGGACACAGAAACAAAGTAAGTAAGCTGACTTCCTACTGTCTGACATTGGTAACGTAATAGAACATAAACATATCCGGTCAACAGTGTTCGTACACCCTGTAGTCAACATTAATATGTTTAGGGATGTTTAGAGTGGCCAGATGGAATAGTATAGGAAAAAACGACAAACAGTTTAAAAAAGGAAGACAAGGTATGAAAAAGGATACCCAAAAAAATTATTAACTGAGTGAAGATATATGTTAATCACAGGGCGTTTTTCTCTCTCTGAACCTTGTCACATTCCATTTTTTTTTCCTGATGAGAGAAAGAACAACGTCCAGATTCGTCTTTTGTGCCCAGCCTCTGATTAGATCAGACCTATCTGTAGCGGCTTATTTGATTCATTTATCCAGAATGTAAGTATAGTGCTCTCGTTTGTTAAATATATCACAAAATATCCTAACAATTTAACTTGACTGGTTTCCATTTATTTAACATCCCGTATTTGACCTGGCCTAAATAATTTTGCCCATTGAAGTCTTGTGGTGGGTTTGGACACCTTCATGGCAGTCGAAATGTAGTGCAGTGATTGTTGTAAGTTTTATTAATTTTTCAATCCTTATCATTCCCTATCAAATTTAAACGGCTTTTAGAACCTGAAATCGCGTTTCCTTTTGTAAATGTTCGGGGTCCGATAATATTTTCGTCGCAACTCCGTTTGGACACTGAAGAAAAATTTAACAAGGTGAACAGGTGGGGCATAACAGCTTTGAGATAATTGCAGAACGACATATTGATCATAGCTGTTTATTTTTTCTCAATGCTACCGGTTTCTGTCAATTTACCATTATAAAGCGTTAGCAGAGATTAGCTAATAGCTTAACATGTCGTAACACAAGAATTCAAAATTGTAACATAAGTTCAAATGTTCAAATGTTTGTAAAGCTTATGGGACTTAACTACGGGGTCATCAGTCCCTAAACTTACAAACTACTTATGAACTACTTACGAACTAGGACGGCACAAATATCCATGCCCGAGGGGGGATTCGAACCCCCGACCGTAGTGGCCGTGCGGACCGTGAGTAACATAAGTATTTGTTGTCATTGCTCTGGTAATTGATACTACCACAGTAGGTGATTGCTAAGGACTCAGTCTGTAGCAGTCAGCCACGGTGGTAATATCAATGACTTATGTTACAATTTTGACTTCTTGTGTTACGACATGTTAAACTATTAGCTAATCTCTGCTAACGCTTGATAATGGTAAATTGATTGTCAATATGTCGTTCTGCAAATAAAATTTAACACACGGTCCGCTGCACGAACAAAGCACGTAACTTGTCCAACCCCACATCACGCCGATATCTTACCTTAATGAGTATTAATTTTTATTGCAATAAACAACGAAATAAGCCAATGTATGTTTAAAAAGGAAGGAACCGTCTCTTTTTATAATGTAACTGCCGCCAACATCTACGATACAATCTTCCAAAATATTTAAAGAGTCAAAATTAATTCTATAGGTTATTTATAAATCCCAACCCCTGCAAGTATTATTTACGAAATTTTAATCATCTAAATTCCATTTATATCCTACAAAGTACTTACCAAATTAAGTAATGAAAGTTAATCTTTCCCCTAAACCTTAATACCTTTGGCAACAACGTTATAAAGTTGAACCAAAGTTTCTATGACAGACATCCGCTTTTTGGAGCAGTATCTCCAAGCCAGTCGACTTAAGTCTAGAAGAAGCTTTTTGAACACAGTGAGTATTGAGCTGCCAGAACATTTTCCTCTCCAGCAAGAACCATCAACAGGAATGCACCTGGACTGGAAAATCTGGAGGTCGCTGAACAGTATTAGAACTGGTGTATCTCCCGTCAAGTCAAACCTAGCGAAATCAGGATTCGTTAACAGTCTAGACGAATCCTGTAAATGTGGAGAGACAGACGATGGAGCTCATAACAAACTAATTGTCCGTCTACATGCAGCTCCAAAGATCTATGGCTCGCGAGACAAAATGCTATCAACGTGGCCCAGTACTGGACTGAAATATTTTAGTTATGAATTTGAAACCCGACACGAGAAAGTAAAGTAAAGTGAAGTATTGTCATCAGCAGAATGAACTAAAATGGTTCGACGTCTTTCTCCCGGTTCTCCCGATGCAACCGAGATATTGGTAATAACAGAATGTTGCTGCAGAGGTGGTTGCAGTTGAATTGTTTACCGAACGAATTACAAAAGTAGTTTTGATCATCTACATCTACATCTACATCTACATGGGATACTCTGCAAATCACATTTAAGTGCCTGGCAGAGGGTTTATCGAACCACCCTTATACTATTTATCTCCCATTCCCTTCGCGAATAGCGCGCGGGAAGAAAGAACACTTGAATCTCTCCATTCGAGCTCTGATTTCTCGTATTTTATTCTGATGATCACTTCTACCTATGTAAGTGGGAGTCAACAATGTATTTTCGCATTCTTAGGAGAATGTTGGCGATTGGAGTTTCGTAAGTAGACCACGCCGCAGTTATAAGCGCCGTTGTTGTAATGATTCCCATCCCAGATCCTGTATCATTTCTGTAACGCTGTCTCCCCTGTATCGTGACAATACAAAACCAGCTGCCCTTCTTTGGACTCTTTCGATGTCCTCCGTCAAACCCACCTGATAAGGATCCCACACGGCAGCAATACTACAAAAATGGACGAACAAGCATAGTGTACGCAGTTTCTTTTGTAGTTCTGTTGCATCTTTTAAGGGTTCTGCCAATAAAACGAAGTCTCTGGTTCGCCTTTCCCACGACATTATCTACGTATTCTTTCCAGTTTAAGCTTAAAGTAATAGTAATTACTAGGTATTTTGTGTAGTTTACGGCCTTCACTTTCGATTATTTATCTTGTAAACAAAGTTTAACGGATTTCTTTTCGTACTCATGTGGACGACTTTACACTTCTCATTATTTAGAGTCAATTGCCAATTTTTAAACCATAGTGATATCTTATTCAGATCGTTCTACAGTTGGTTTTGTTCTTAAGATGATTTTACTAGACGGTAAATGACGGCGTCATCTGCAAACAATCTAAGAGAGCTATTTAGATTTTCTCCTAAATCGTTTATGTAAATAAGGAACAGCAGAGGACCAATACCACTACCCTGTTGAACGCCCGATATCACCTCTGTTTTAGTCGATGCCTTACCATCGATTACCACGAACTGTGTCATCTCTGACAGGAAATCCCCTATCCAATCGCAAATTTGGGGCGATATACCATAACCACGCAATTTGATTAAAACCCGTTTGTGAGGTACGGTGTCGAAAATGTTTGTAAATCTATCGGACCAAACTACATGGTCATCAGTCCGTAGCTTACAAACTACTTAAACCTAGGTAAACTAACCTAAGGACAACACACACACCCATGCCCCAGGGAGGACTCGAACCTACACGGTGAGCAACCACGCGCTCCGCAGCGAGACGCTTTAGACCGCTCGGCTACTCCACTGCGGCGGTATGGTGTCAAAAGCCTTCTGGAAATCAAGAAATACGGAAACGATTTGCGAACTCTTGTCGATAGCACCCATCACTTCGTGTGAGTAAAGAGTTAGTTGTGTTTCGCATGAAAGATATTTACTAAATCCGTGTTGACCTTGGGTCAATAGATCATTCTGTTCGAGATAATTCATAACATTTGATTACAGGTAGTGTAGTGTGCAGTAATGCAGTGCAACGGCAACGTGAATTACCGGAAGTTATACTATGGAGGGCCATAGGAAAATTGGAAGCGGGATAGACAAAGAGGGAGGTGGCTGTAGCTATTGGAGTGTTCCCAACGTGTTAATCCCAAACGTGGACGCGATTTCACATAACAGGAACCGTTAGTGGAAGGTAAGGCCAATGTCGTCCACGGGTAACGACAAAAAGAGATGGCCGTTATCTCGGGTTAACAGCCCGTCGAGACATGAGGCTAAATGCAATAATTCAGCTGCGACGCACCTTCCAGCCAGCAACAGAAAGCGCAATATCAACACAAACAGTTCTAAATCGCCTACGGAAATGTGCCCTCTACGTAGGGAGTAATATGGCGGGTGTCCCACTAAAACCAAGAGATCGATTTGCGCGCAGAAACTGGGCAAATGGGACAATCGACGTTCCCTCATTTGGAGAGAACGTGGGACTCGGAAGAATCCTAAGGACAACAAATACACCCATGCCGGAGGGAGGACTCGAATCTCCGGCGGTGAACAGCAGCGCTCTCCGCAGCTAGGCACCTTGGAAGACTTGGCCACTCCACCGCGGCCAATGATCTTATTACTCGCTACATACTGACTATGTACAGACGACACTAACAAATCTTTGGGTGTAACACCATTAGATCACCAAAGTTGGCACGGAGAAAAATTAAGATGTTACTAACCCAAAGTTTATTACTATATTTTAATTATAGTATTTCTATTTTCATGTTATTACAAGATTTATAACATTCTCGTTCTTCCATCATACCATGATAAGGATTCCAGATATCTAGCTTAACAGACCAAAGTTAGCAGCGAGGGGAAAATGACATTTCTAATTCTAGTGACCTTTATCGCTGAGGTTCAAAATGTTCAAACGTTTGTAAAGCTTATGGGACTTAACTACGGGGTCATCAGTCCCTAAACTTACAAACTACTTATGAACTACTTACGAACTAGGGGGGGATTCGAACCCCCGACCGTAGAGGCCGGGACTGAAGCGCCTCAGTCTCCTCGGCCACCGCGGCCGGCTATCGCTGAGTTACTGGGGGTAAGAAAAGCCAGTAAGATGTATGTGCTCTGTATTGGAACTTAGGATAGGTACTGCACTTCAGATGTTCAGATGTTTGTAAATCTACCGGACTTAACTACTGGGTTATTAGCCCTTAGCTTACAAACTACTTAAACTAAGGTAAACTAACCTAAGGACCACACAAACACCCATGCCCATGGGGGGACTCGAACCCCCGACGGCGAACGGTCGCGTGCATCGAAGCACGGCGCTCCAATACGCGCGGCTAATCCGCCGCCGCAACTGCACTTCCATAGAGACGATGAAGCTGACAAACTTTTTAAAATTATACAGAAGGGTAAGCAAATTCTATTTGCGTTTCATTCCGTTAACACGATATCTATGATCAGTGACATATATAAGGAGAGGGGAGGGGGTTGAGGTGCCTGTCCCCCTTCCTCGATACAGTCCTTAGGAAACATCACCATATCATGGTGGTGGACGAATGGTATGGGCAGGAGTTCACCTCTTGACTGCACAAATATCCATGCCCGAGGGCGATTCGAACCCCCGACCGTAGTGGCCGGAGCGCCTCAGTCCCCTAGGCCACCGCGGCCGGCTACCAAACTGTGGCGAATGAAAATTTGTGCCCGGCCGGGATTCGAACCCGGGATCTCCTGCTTACTAGGCAGACGCGTTGACCACTCCGCACACGAGGACACAGTGATCAGCCCGACTGCAGGAAACTCTTCCCTGCACGTCTCCCGCCACACTCCTCGGTGGCGGAGTGGTCAACGCGTCTGCCTAGTAAGCAGGAGATCCCGGGTTCGAATCCCGGCCGGGCACAAATTTTCATTCGCCACAGTTTGGTATTTCATCTAAATCTAATACAGTGAAGCCATAACATCGCAAATTGCGATTTATTTCATTGGTGTGTGTTCTTTCCAAAGATGCTACTAATTGAAGATGGCCTCGATACGCACCGGTGTTGACATCTCTCGGACTTTGAAACGCCCCTCGTAGTCTTAGAAGCTAAGAGGCTGCTCGGTTGGTGGAGACTACTCACGGTGGTCATGAGCATGGCGGGGTAGACGTCCGTCTGCTGCTCGGCCAGCGTCCAGTTGAGCCCCGGAGTCAGCAAGGCCGCCACCGCCATCAACACGCCCGCTGCATCCATGACGGCTCCTGCAAGCTGAGCCACAGTTCTCCGTTACGTGTTGCTTTTCTTTACCATTGATTTCACTCACTCAACAGGGGGGATGGGGCGAGGGGCAGTGAAGATTACATTAGATTAATACTTGTTCCATAGATCATATACACGACTTTTCGTAATGATGTGGTACGTGTCAGTTTAGTAAATGCTGTCTGTACATGACACTCAATATTGTAAGAATCTTTTTATTTTTATTTCAATTTTTTAACGTTTATCTAAATATTCATCCAAAGTGTAGAAGCAGTTGGCATTCAGAAATTCCTTTAATTTCATTTTAAATACCAGTTGCCTATTTGTCAGACTTTTGATGCAACGTGATAAGCACAAGTTAGATTTAACCTTGAACACTGAATATCACCGTTTCTCCTTGTGTTGTGAAATTGTATCACAGGTCTGCAAATCGCCGGTTTCGCTCGCTCGTACTCGGTCGAGTGCGCAGCGTTCAGCGGTGGCGCGCAGAGTGTGTACCCTCGCAGCGAGCGTGTTGACTCTCGAACCAGGCTGCGTGGGGCGGGGCGGGCAGAGTCCGCACAGCGTAGTGCTGCCGCTGTACTCACAAGGAAACCTACCCAAGTGTCACTCTCCGATTTTTATGAAATTTACATGTAATACATGAAAAACTATGGGACACGTAATTTTTTTAGCGGAGGAAAAACATATTTAAGCGGTGAAACTGTTCCTCCAAAATTGAGGCTAAAATAGAAAAATGGCGATAAATTCGAGATTAGTGAGCCGCGGTGGAGTAGCCGAGCGGTCTAAAGCATCTGGCTGCGGAGCGCGTGGTTGTTCGCCGTGGAGGTTCGAGTCCTCCCTGGGGTATGGGTGTGTGTGTTTGTGCTTAGGTTAGTTTACCTAGGTTTACGTGGTTTGTAAGCTACGGACTGATGACCACGCAGTTTGGTCCGATAGATCTACAAATATTTGAAACATTTTTGTTGTTGAGATTAGTGAAGCTATTTTAATGATTTTTGGTATAAAAGTATCTTTTGATAAGAGACAAATTTCATAGATTCAACTTCGATTGAATAAAAACTATTTTTTTGAGCACAAAAAATTGGTCACTTTAGGGGTAGTTGCCCCCCTAATTGTCACTCCCCCTGCAATGTACGTAGGCTGATTTCCTATCAAAAGATACTTTCATACCCAAAAAATCATTAAAATCGGTTCATTAATCTCTAAGTTATCACGATTTTTCTATTTTAGCCCCAATTTTGGAGGGACCGTTTCATCTGTTATATATGTTTTTCCACCGCTTAAAAAGTAAATAAAAATAAAAATATAAGTCACACAGTTTTTCATGTATTACCAGAAATCCAAATTTAATAAAAATCGGAGAGTGAACTTGGGTAGGTTTCCTTGTCAGTCGCTACGGCAGCTGCTCTGTGGCTCTGAGGTGTGGGCTGCTGTTGCGTCTGACGCACCCCCACCATCTAAAAGAACTAAAATCAGTTCTGCTGTAGACGTGTATTCCTGCGGAACGAACAATGTTTTTGTTGCAATGTACAGAAGTGAAAGTTAACGTACTACAAAGTATACATCGAAAAGTAACATTATCCCCAAACTATTCGATAGTGGCATTGTAATTGCAATATATTGTTAAAATATCATTGACATGTTGTAGATCGAGTCGAGTTCTTCTAGCAGAGATCAGGTTCCCTGTCACACTGAGTACGTTCACTATTTGCATTTCTGGCGGCCACACAAAATACTGTTTGCCAATACAGCTAGCTTACGAAAGAGATTACTGTTGCGTTTCTACCATTCAAGCGAATTGTCGTTATCACCATCAATTCGTGCTAAATAAAGGTCCACCTCATTGGTAGATTGCGCCTCGTGCATTTCGCAGTCCAGGCATTCCAAAAACAAGCACTTCATTCTTTTGGCTGGTGCACCCGGGTGACATTCTTCAGACGGCCCTAAATAAATATAACGCAGATATCACTGAAACAGCAGGAGCACCATAAATGCGTACAGCTATGTAAGGTAAACAGTTGTAATAAGATGATTTAAAACAGGTACAGAATATATGAGGATTATACCGGCATATGACCCTGACGACGGAAGAAAGCGCGGATCCTATATATTGCACAAAAGCTTGCATTCGTTCTTTATTATGTAGATAAGAAAGGCGACAATTGCAGTGGGGAATATATGAATGTTGCAATTGGAAAAATTCCCGTTAAGGACTCACTCGGAAAAGGTAGAGGCGCAGCAACCACGCACAGTGTCAAAATGCTACGGGCATATACAGGGTGTTTCACTAAGTGTGTTTGCCTCTGTAACTTGTAAAATAATAGGTGACGGGAAATTTTAATGCGGTAGGTCAACACAAGAAGTGTTACACTTTCTGCGGAGCTATGAACATAGTTTATTGTATCAACCCTTCGAAGTTCCGGGGGCGAAGGCTGCTATAGCGTAGCTGACTGGCCGAGTGCCTATCCCCTGGGGCACGGCCCACTGTCTCATGACCTGTCGTAGCCTCCGCCCCCTAAACTTTGAAGGGTTGTAGCTCCCAAACTAACAGTGATAGGAATGTAGTTTAAATTGATTTGGACGCATCTGGGTTAAACGAATCCAATGCACGGTAGAAAAACTATTGTTCCATTTAAAAAAAATATATCTTTGTGCTGTAACTCTTTGGAAAATGATACAATAAACTATGTTCATAGCTCTGCAGAGAGTGTAACATTTCTTGTGTTGATCTACCGCATTCAAATTTCCCGTCACCTATTATTTTATAAGTTACAGAGGCAAACACACTTAGTGAAACACGCTGTATATATTAATGTGGTGCCACAGAGATTCACAAACATAACCTAACATCAATATTGTGTATTTAATATCAATATAAAAGACGGACAAAATATTCCAAAAATGTTCATATCTTAATAGAGCTTAAGAGACTTAACTAAGGGGTCATCAGTCCCTAAACTTACAAACTACTTATGAACTAGCTACAACTAAGGACGGTACAAATATCCATGTCCGAGGGGGGATTCGAACCCCCGACCGTAGTGGCCGTGCAGACCGTGACTGAAGCGCCGCAGTCCCCTCGGCCACCGCAAAGTATTCCAAGACTTGAGAGTGGTAAGAGGAATGGATATAAAATACAATCATTTGCTCGTTAAGACGGCAAGTAACATATACTACTAACAGTCCACAAAATGGCAACAATAAAGTAAGAAAGATCATGGAAAACTTTATTTAGTAAATGATCGTAACACAGAAACTTTATGTTAATCACGTATAATAATTTGTATGGTAAAGTACAAAATGCGAAACTGAATCGATCGAACTAGATCGAGAGGACAGCTGTCGAAGCACCCGGGAAAGGAAACAATTCCAAATTTCGCAGTCAGTATGTATTCCCTAGCGTCTAGTTTACTCCCGACACTCGCCTTGTACTCGAGTGGCGCTGCGGTGGGCGACCGAGTGGCGAGCGGGCAGTGTGGCCGGTCGAGCGTGCCCCTCTCGAACGAGCGTGCAGGAAGTCGAGTGCAGTCACACGCCTTGCAGCAAGCTGCAGTACCGCCATGTTTTACGTCACGTAGGCGTAACCATTCGTCTGCTAAAGCACTAAATCATATCAATTTCACTTTGTGCAATGACTTAATAGAGGTCTGCAAATCGCCGGTTTCGCTCGCTCGTACTCGGCCGAGAGCGCAAAGCTCGGCGGCGGCGCGGCGAGTGTGTACGCTCGCAGCGAGCGTGTTGACTCTCGAACGAGGCTGCGTGGGGCGGGGCGGGCAGAGTCCGCACAGCGTAGTGCTGCCGCTGTACTCACAAGGAAACCTACCCGAGTGTCACACTCCGATTTTTATGAAATTTACATTAATACATGAAAAACTATGGGACACGTACTTTTTTAGCGGCGGCAAAATATATTTAAGGGATGAAACGCTCCCTCCAAAATTGGGGCTAAAATAGAAAAAAAAGCAATACTTAGAAATTAGTGAAGCAACTTTAATGATTTTTGGTATGAAAATATCTTTTGATAAAAGACAAATTTAATAGATTAAACATCGATTAAATCAAAACTTTTTTAGCACAAAATGGTCATTTTAGGGGTAGCTGCCCACCCAATTGTTCAAATGTTCAAATGTTTGTTAAGCTTAAGGGACTTAACTACGGGGTCATCAGTCTCTAAACTTACAAACTACTTATGAACACCTAATACTAAGGGCGGCACAAATATCCATGCCCAAGGGGGGATTCGAACTCCCGACCGTAGTAGCTGTGCAGACCGTGACTGAAGCGCCTCAGTCCCCGCGGCCACCGCGGCCGGCCCCCCAACTGTTATTCCCCCTGCAATGTACCTAGGCCGATCTCATATCAAAAGATACTTTCGTACCAAAGTTATTAAAATCGCTTCACTATATTCTAAGTTATCGGTTTTTTCCTATTTTAGCCCCAAATTTGGAGGGACCGTTTCACCCCTTAAATATGTTTTTCCACCGCTAAAAAAATACGAGTCCCTCAGTTTTTCATGTATTATAACATATCCAAATTTCATTAAAATTGGTGACACTTGGGTAGATTTCCTTGTCAGTCGCTACGGCAGCGACTCTGTGGCTCTGAGGTGTGGGCTGCGTTGCGTCTGACGCACCCCCACCATCTAAAGGAACTAAAATCAGTTATGCTGTAGACGTGTATTCCTGTATAGTAGCTTGTAACCGCAATATTATTATACCGCAAAAGAGACAAAAAGGTTGTTTTTACCAACTACAACATTTGGAAGTAATGTTGTAAGAGTACACTTGTCGCTGTATCTTAGTTTGATTTAACGTAATGTATATATTGTCTTAAATTTGTTTATTTCATGTATTTTTCATTTGTTATATGCTAGATATATATTTTTATGCAACATCATTTTCTATATTGAATCATTCAGTGTAAACATGTTCTATATGTGTAAACCCGCATGAATGCACAGACATTCTTATGCTGTAAGTTAGCAATGCGCCAGAGAAAATGTTGAACCTATTGTAAAGTCTGTCTTTGGGACAGAAGTAGTAGCTGTGAGTGTCGTGCTGCTGAAGCAGTCGCGGTGCGGACTCGCCAAAGTAAAGACATAAATGCAGTCGCGGTGCGGACTCGCCAAAGTAAAGACATAAATGCAGTCGCCGAGCGGACTCGCTATAGTAAACACATAAATGTTTTGTTGATAGTGCAGAGGCACGGTAGGCGCAGTGTGGCGCGAGTTTAATGCAATTGCAATAAGCCTGAGAGGCGTACTGTTTAATGTATTGAAGAAAGTGCGAAATAAGTTTATTTATACTCGATCAGTGTAATCTTTTTTTCATGTGTGCAAGAAAAGCAATTGTTTGGTATCAAGTCCATTGTCACAGAGTGTGATCGTTGTTGTAGTAAGAGTACCTATTGTAATCATATCTGTCTTGTATGGACTTTACGACGAAGACGACGAAAGCAGATGAGTAGTTTTGTAACATTTTATTTTGTATGCATGTAAATGTAGTGTCAACCCAATCAGAACTTTGGTTCAATATACATGACTTATTTTGAAACCAGTCTTAATTTTATAAGTAGTTGTAGTCACCCCATTATCACCATTATTAGATTATGTTGATTATGCAAGCCTGTACATTTGACCAACAAGATCAATCATTTTTCAAAGTAATTAAGATCAGTTTTAAAGAAATTGCTAGATGAGTTAAAGAATTGCTAAACGTGTTACAACCACAGAGACTAGTAATTAAAGTGCGAGAGAGTTTGCAAGTAAAGTAAAGTTGATTTCATTTATGTAGAAAGTAACCAGATTTGACTGAAGTAATTTTTTTATGAAATACGTTAAATGCCAAACTTTGCTCAGCTAGTTACACGCGTACGCTACCCAGGCCCTGTAACCAATAACAAAAAAAAAAAAAAAAAAAAAAAAAAAATTGGTTCACGTAAAGTTTTATAAGAAACTCGAATGCTTTAAAGAATATTATCAAAATTATTGAGAAGTTTAACTGTAGTATTTGTGAAGCTCATTGCACCACGGAGTTTCACTGTACTGAGCTATTATCATCGCAATCAGAGTCTATCAGCTATTACGATTTTGATTATAACACGAACACGCCATCACCACTACATGAATTCTGACACATTTATTAGTGAAGTTGTGCTGTTCGTGAATCGTAAGAGGTGCTAGTTGGAGGCTGTAGTCAATGCTAAGTCAGATAGGGCCAAGCTTAATTAATTACTACAGTGACTGTTTTAAGTTAATTAATATCAATTTTTTTATTATTCAAAATTCTAACTTACACAGCGAAAGTGTTGTTGCGACCCATTAGTTGTGATTTGCTACAACATTCAATAACAAAATTATTATTACTAGAGCATATCATTACGCATTCTAAATTTTGAGATTATTTGACGACCTCCAACAGGAAATATTCTTACAATGTAAAGGATACAAAGAGAATCTATGGAACGAACGACGTTTTTATTGCAATGTACAAAAGTGAATGTTACCGTACAACAAAGTATACATCAAAAATTAACATCATTATCCCAAAATTATTCCTTGGTGGCATTGTAATTGCAATGTACTGTTAAAATATCATTGACACGTTGTAGATCGAGTCGAGTTCTTCTGAGATCAGGTTCCCTTCCCCACTGAAAGTGCGTTCACTAGGTGCATTTGAGGCGGGCACACAAAAGACTCTTTTTGCCAATATAGCTTAGGAAAGAGATTACTGTTGCGTTTCTACCATTCAAGCGGATTGTCGTTATCACCATCAATTCGTGCTAAATAAAGGTCCAGTCATTCAGAAAACATGCTCTTCATTCTTTTGGCTGGTCCACCCGGGTGACATTCTACAGACGGAATTAAACAGCAGGAGCACCATAAATTCGCACAGCTATGTAAAGTAAACAGTTGTAATAAGAGGACTTAAAACATTTACAGGATATATGAGCATTAGACCGCCATATGACCCTGACGACGGAAGAAAGCGCGGATCCTATATATTGCTTGCATGAGTTCTTTATTATGTAGATAAGAATGACGACAGTGGCAGTGGGGGGATATATGAATGTTGCAATTGGAAAAATTCCCGTGAAGGAATCAGTCGGAAAAGGTAGAGGCGTAGCAACCACGCACAGTGCCAAAATGCTACGGGTGCAACACAGATGTACATACCTAACCTAACGGGTGTACATCAATATCGTGTATTTAATATCAATATAAAAGACGGAAAAAGTATTCCAGGACTTGAGAGTGATAAGAGGGATAGATATAAAATACAATCACCTCCTAGTTAAGACGGCAAGTAACACCTACCACTTAACAAGCACTAACAGTTCACAAAATGGGAACAAGAAAGAAAGGTCATGGGAAACTCATTTAGTTAATGATCTTAGCACAGAAACTTTATATTAATCGCGTATATTAACCCGTATGGTAAAATATAAAATGCGAAACTGAATGGCTAGTTCACCTGGATCGAGAGAACAGCTGTCGAAGCACCCTGGAAAGGAACAATTCCAAATTTCTACATCTACATCTTCATGGGATACTCTGCAAATCAAATTTAAGTGCCTGGCAGAGGATTTATCGAACCGCAGTTATACTAATTATTTCCCATTCCCGAATAGCGCGCGGGAAGAAAGAACACCTGAATCTATCTGTTCGAGCTCTGATTTCTCGTAGTTTTATTCTGATGATCATTTCTACATATGTAAGTGGAAGTCAACAATGTATTGTTGCATTCGGAGGAGAATGTTGGCGATTGGAGTAGCCCACGACGCAGCGATAAACGTCGTTGTTGTAATGATTCCCATCCCAGATCCTGTATCATTCCCGTAACGCTGTCTCCCCTGTATCGTGACAGTACGAAACGAGCTGCCCTTCTTTGGACTCTTTCGATGTCCTCCGTGAAACCCACCTGATAAGGATCCCACACTGGGCTGCAGTACTCCAAAAATGGACGGACAAGCGTAGTGTATGCAGTTTATTTTGTAGTTCTGTTGCATGTTTTAAAGGATCTGCCAATAAAACGCAGTCTCTGGTTCGCCTTTCCCACGACATTATCTACGTGTTCTTCCCAATTTAAGTCTGAAGTAATAGTAATTCCTACGTACTTTGTGGAGTTTACGACCTTCAATTTTGATTGATTTAACTTGTAAACAAAGTTTAACGGATTTCTTTTCGTACTCATGTGGATTACTTCACACTTCTCATTATTTAGAGTCAATTGCCAATTTTTACACCATACTGATATCTTATTCAGATCGTTCTGAAAATTTCGCAGTCAAGATGTATTCTCTAGCGTCTAGTTTGCTCCCAACACTCGCCTTGACTCGAGTGGCGCTGCGGTGGGCGACCGAGTGGCGAGCGGGCAGTGTGGACGGTCGGGCCAGTCGAGCGTGCGCCGCTCGAACGAGCGAGGACGAAGTCGAGCGCAGGCACACGCCTTGCCGCAAGATGCAGTACCGACACCTGTCGGACTGTCATAGAACGACGTGTACCATGCGATTCGAGCGAGCAACTGAGCGAGGTGCAGACCTCTATGACTTAACAAACTATTCTCTACCTGCTTATTGTTATTTTTATATCCAAGCTAATATGGATAAATGATAAATGATAGACAACGAGTGTGTGGTAGACAAATCGGAAAGTTTAATTACAAATGTCACACATACACTGTATCGGCTAAACATCGTCTCATTCATACAAAAACCATACCTTTTCACTGTCCTTTAAACAATATTAATTTCGTGTACATTTGCCTAATCTGCTTACCTCTTTCCTCCTCAGATTTGGATTTATATAAATGATGAATAAGTTAATGAAATGCAGCAACGAGTTGCTTGTGGTTATTTATTTTTAACTTTAACGACCGGTTTCGGGCGCTTGGTCTCTATACAGACAAACAAGTGCATTGGTGTACAGTAAAGTCTATAGAACGTATAAAAGTCGAGTACTGTACTCACTCGGTTGGCCACTGATGCCCGCTTTTCGGCTCGCCGCGACCTACCTCCTCGGCGCCAGGCGTGGGACCTTGTTCACCGACTCGTTTCACAATCTCCCCTGCTACTTTTTTTCCTAATCTTGCACATCGTGCAACGCCTCGATTTACGTTACAACATGCGGTGTTCCTTGCGGGCCTCACCTAAAGCACTGGATATACAGTGCTCTAGCCTAACCCGTACGCCTGTTAGAGGTCTGCAAATCGCCGGTTTCGCTCGCTCGTACTCGGTCGAGTGCGCAACGCTCGGCGGTGGCGCGCCGAGTGTGTACGCTCGCAGCGAGCTTGTTGACTCTCGAACCAGGCTGCGTGGGGGGGGGGGGGGGGGGGGCGGGCAGAGTCCGCACAGCGTAGTGCTGCCACTGTACTCACAAGAAACCCTACCCAAGTCACTCTCTGATATTATGAAATTTGCATATAATACAGGAAAAACTATGGGACACGTAATTTTTTTAGCAGCGGACAAACATTTAAGGGGTGAGGCGGTCCCTCCAAAATTGGGGCTATAATAGAAAGATGGCGATAATTTAGATATTAGTGAAGTGATTTTAATGATTTTTAGTATGAAAGTATCTTTTGATAAAAGACAAATTTCATAGATTCAACTTCGATTAAATCAAAACAATTTTTGAGCACAAAAACTTGGTCATTTTAGGGGTAGCTGACCCCCTAATTGTCACTTCCCCTGCAATGTACCTAGGCCGATCTCTTATCTCGCCATTAGGAAAACATGCAGTTCAGTCTTTTGGCTGGTGCACCTGTGTGACATTCTTCAGACGGCCCTAAATAAATATAAAACAGATATCACTGAAACACAAGGAGCACCGTAAATTCGTACAGCTGAGTAAACTAAACAATTGGAGTAAGAGGATTTAAAACAGGTACAGGATATATGAGCATTAGACCAGCATATGACCCTGACGACAGAACAAAGGGCGGATCCTATATATTGTACAAAAGCTTGCATGCGTACTTTATTATGTAGATAAGAAAGACAACAGTGGCAGTGGGGTTATCTGAATGTTGCAATTGGAAAAATTCCCGTTAAGCACTAACTTGGAAATGGTAGAGGCGCAGCAACCACGCACAGTGCCAAAATGCTACGGGAATATGTGTTAACGGGGTGCAACAGAGAGATGCACAAACCTAACCTAACGGGTGTACATCAATAAAGGACTATTTAATATCAATATAAAAGACGCACAAAGTATTCCAGGACTTGAGAGTGATGACAAGAATGGAAATTAAATACAATCATTTCCTCGCTAAGACAGCAAGTTAAACCTACCACTAGACAGGCACAAACAGTCCACAAAATGGGAACAAGAAAGAAAGAAAGGTCATGGATAACTCATTTAGTACATGATCTTAGCACAGAAACTTTATATTAATCACGTATAATAACTTGAATGGTAAAGTACAAAATGCGAAACTGAATGGCTAGTTCAAGTGGATCGAATGAACAGCTTTCGAAGCACCCGGGAAAGGAAAAAATTCCAAATTTCGCAGTCGGGATTTATTCTCAGGCGTCTAGTTTGCTCCCGACACTCACCTTAGACTCGAGTGACGAGCGGGCAGTGTGGACGGTCGGGCCAGTCGAGCGTGCCCCGCTCGATCGAGCATGCAGGAAGTCGAGCGCAGCCACACGCCTTGCCGCAAGCTGCAGTACCGACACCTGTCGGACTATCATAGAACGACGTGTACCACGCGATTCGAGCGAGCAACCGAGCGAGGTGCAGACCTCTAACGCCTGTCTCTTGGTGGCATGTGGTGACCCTCAGGTGACGGGCTCTCTCTCTCTTTGGCATTCTGCTGAAATATTGACGCCTGCCCCGACTGACTCAAGAACTCTTGGTTCAGTTATAATTAAATCAATGGCTGGCATAGCACCGTAGACTAACGTGCCATATAGTCACGAGGTTAATCATTAAGCTCCAATGTTGATAACATTATGCAACAGTATAAAACCTGTTTCAGGCTTTCCCGACGTAACATATTCTTCAATGGTTCACGGGAGTACCGTCGGATACTATTGTAATAATCGCACAATATTTCTGCGAGAAAGCTGCTCGCCATCTTCAGTACAACGTACAACGTACGCGCAGAACAACGAAAGACATCCGCCCTCCTCAAATCCAGCGACTTTCCGGAACATCCGAAGAAGAGTTTAAGAGAACGAGCGTGTGTCCCACCTCACCTTTACGGTTTACCAAAGGTGCACAAAAGTAGAGTTCCGCTAAGACCGATTCTAAGCAATATTGGAGCCCCAACCTATCATCTGGCTAAGCATCTGGCATCTCTCCTCAGCCCTTTGGTCGGAAAATGTGAACACCACACTCGGAACTCGGAAGATTTTATACGGCGTCTCAAGAACCTACGCCTGGAACCTACAGACCTATTGGTGAGCTTCGACGTGGTCTCCCTGTTCACAAGGGTGCCTCTAATGGACTCCTTACAACTCATTGGGGCCGCGCTGGAAGAAGACATTTTACATCTTTTTAAACATGTTCTCACCTCGACCTACTTTTTATTTAACAACGAATACTTTGAGCAGACTGACGGTGTTGCTATGGGCAGCCCTCTGTCTCCCATAGTAGCTAATCTTTTTATGGAAGATTTCGAGGACAAGGCCCTTCAGACGGCGCCATTGAGACGTAAATGCTTTTGGAGGTATGTGGACGATACCTTCGTTGTATGGCCACATGGGTCTGCCAACTGCCTTCGTTCTTAGACCATCTCAACACACTCCACCCGAACATCTGTTTTACCATGGAATTGGACGAAAATGGTAAGCTCCCGTTTCTGGGCGTCATGATTCGCCGAAATAAAGACGGTTCCTTGGGCCATGGTGTGTTTCGTAAACCTACACACACCGACCTGTATCTGAAAGCTACGAGCTGTCATCATCCATCTCAACGCAGCGGTGTTCTACGGACACTCGTACACAGAGCAAGAGCGATCTCAGATGCAGATTGTATACAAGCAGATCTCAACCATCTTCGCTCTGTGTTTGCCCAGAACGGCTACACTGAAAAACAGATTCGTGCTGCATTTCGACCAGCTCGCTCGAAACCTGAAGAGGAACTAGAAGAAACAGAGAGCTCCACTAAGATGGTTTTTCTTCCCTACGTCGGTGGTGTGTACTTCAAGATTGGCAGACTGTTTAAAAAACATAATATAAAGTGTGTCTTCCGCCCTCCAGCGAGAGTGCAGACAATGCTGGGCTCCGTTAAAGACAACCTCGGCCTCAGGAGACCGGGAATATACAAAATCCCGTGCCAGTGTGGAATGTCTTATATTGGACAGACGTGTCGCACTGTGAAAGACAGATGCGACGAACATAAACGCCACACAAGATTGTGTCAACCAGAAAAATCGGCTGTGGCTGAACACAGTCTTGATTCGGGACACTGCATGAATTATGAAGAGACCAAGATCATTTCTTCCGCTTCCATCTGCTGGGACTCAATAATTAAAGAGGCCGTCGAAATACGCATTACAAAAGATTTAATTAATAGAGACACGGGATTCCAACTTAGTAAAGCATGGGAACCGGCCTTGACAGTACTGAGGCAGCATCAGCCGCAGACAGACGATGGTCACCAATCGACGCAGATGGGTCATCGAAGTCAAGACGCGTAAAACACGCACTTTTTCCTCCGGTTGGTGCGCGCACAAGGGGTCCACCGCCAGCGGCCGCTCTTGCCCGCGCCGCGCCTGCGCAGACCACCAGCGGCCCGCTCAACGACCCTCCGGTAGGGCAGGAGGCTCTCCATGTTCACGCTCTGGTATGCCATGACGTCAAAGCAGCGGCGTGCGCCGTGGTAACAAGCCACCATATATATTTCGAGCAGAGAAGCAACGCGGCAGTTCACCTGAAGATGGCGAGCAGCTGTCTCCCAGAAATATTGTGCGATTATTACAGTAGTATCCGACGGTACTCCCGTGAACCATTCAAGAAGTATAAAACCTTTTTCACAAAAGTAGATGTTCTTTACGTATCCCCCGCCTCCTGATTCCAAAATGATAAAAATATCAATCACTGTTTTGAAAAAAAAAAAAAAAAAAAAAAAAAAAAAGGCTGAATACCCGGTGTTGCCCGGCTATTTATTTACCCCTTTCTTTTTCTTAGCCCATGTCTACTTTTGGTCTCTCCCTCTTTCTCTCTCTCTCTCCCTCTCTTCGTCCATATCCTCCTCTCCCTTGTACCTGGCCATTTCTCTGTCCCTCTCCCTCTGTTATCTCCTTTCACCTGTCTGCCACCATCTCCCCTCTCTCATTCTCATCTGCCCTCTCTCTGTTCGTCTCCTCCCTCCCCTTTCTCCTCCTCCAGCCACTCCTCTCCCTCATATATACAGGGTGTTTCCCTAAGTGTGTTTGCCTCTGTAACTTATAAAATAATATGTGACGGGAAATTTTAATGCGGTAGGTCAACACAAGAAATGTTACACTTTCTACGGAGCTATGAACATAGTTTACTGTATCATTTTCCAAAGAGTTACACCACAAAGATATAATTTTTTAAATGGAACAATAGTTTTTTCTATCGTGCATTGGATTCGTTTAACCCAGATGTGTCTAAATCAATTTAAACTACATTCCTATCACTGTTAGTTTGGGAGCTACAACCCTTCAAAGTTTAGGGGGCGGAGGCTACGACAGCGTATCTGACTGGCTGGTGGTCATGAGACAGTGGGCCGTGCCTCAGGGGATAGCCACTCGGCCAGTCAGATACGCTATCGCAGCCTCCCCCCCCCCCCCGGAACTTTGAAGGGTTGTAGCTCCCAAACTAACAGTGATAGGAATGTAGTTTAAATTGATTTGGACGCAGCTGGTTTAAACGAATCCAATACAAAATAGAAAGAAAGCTATTGTTCCATTAAAAAAAAAAATCATATCCTTGTGGTGCAACTCTTTGGAAAAGGGTACAATAAACTATGTTCATAGCTCCGCAGAAAGTGTAACATTTCTTGTGTTGACCTACCGCATTAAAATTTCCCGTCACCTATTATTTTATAAGCTACAGAGGCAAACACACTTAGTGAAACACCCTGTATATCTATACATATATAGATGCGCTAAGTTTCATGGTGAGCGGTCGAACGGTGTCAAAGGCACAAGGTACCCTCCTCCAAGCTAAAATCACTGGCTTGCATATGTTAAAAATCTCCTTCATCAAAACATACATTTGTGTGCTGACTTTCATGGTGACCAGTCAAACAATTTGGATGTTCGTGGTAACGTACTCTCCGCCATACACCTACGGAGTCTTACTAAATGTCTTAATTCGGGGTATAAGCTATGTTCATTCCACATATCATTCAATTCCGCCCAGCCGTTTCAGTCTGAAGAGTAACAAATGTATTAACCCACTGTCAAATACCTTCCGTCATGCACCGTACGGTGGCTTCCTTAAGGTAGCTCATGCTGTAATTCAGGGTATAACCTATCTGTATTCCAAATTTCATTATATCCGACCAGCTGTTTCAGCGTAAAGAGAAACTAACCCATTGTAAGGTACCCTCCTCCACGCACTCTACGGTGGTTTACGAAAGGTAGCCCATGTATTAATGCAGGGTATAAGCTACATCCATTCCAAATTTCATTCAAATCTGTCCATCCCTTTCAGCATTAAGCAGACATATAGTTTCCACCGAGCACCATACAGTGGCTTACGAAATGTAATCAGGGTATAAACTACCTCTGTTCCAAATTTCATTCTTATCTGTCCATCCATTTCAACATGAAGGCGTAAGAAACGAATTAACTAATTGTAATGCACCTCCGAAATGCACCATTCGAAATTAATTTTAGTATGCCTATATCCTTCGCGCAAGTCCAACCAATGAGTTGAAGAAGTTTTTTCGCAATCGTATGTACGATATGGCCATGCATAAAATACAAACAAAAAAGACAAACAAACAAACATTAATTTTTGGCCAACTTTAGGTTACGGTAATAACACTAAAAGTGGGCCTTTGCGATCGTCTTTTGACAGCTCGAAATTTAAATGAAAATAAAGGCTTAACTATTCATCTGACACAAACATTGAGTAACCATATTTGTAGAGGAGAAAATTCTCTACAACTTTGCTCTCTTATGTTTTTTTCATATCTCGTAGCGTTTCAAAGATATTTGCAAAAATAACGGCGATTTTGGGATGTATGTCTGTCTATCTGTCCGTAACGTTTTCCCTGTTTTTAAGACGAACCGTTCAACCGATAAGCACCAAATTTTACAAACATTATTGTAGGGCGCCAGAGACCGGGACCTCCCCTTTTCAAATTTTTCGGACAAAAAATACGGCAGTAATACCAAAAAAAGCCGTTTGTAATATAGTTGTAATTGCAATCGAACCGTTCATCTGACACGAAAATTGAATAACCAAATTGATAGAGGAGAAAATTCTCTACAACTAAGCTCCCTTATGTTTTTTCCATGTCTCGTATCGTTTGAGACATATTTGCAAAAATAACGGAGATTTTGAATTAACGAAAACCAGCCGTTCAGAGATGTCACGTGACATTCCTCACCCAGAACTCTCTGGCATACGCCATCTTGCGTTGCGTATTTGATGGATTTTCTTATTGTAACTTACACGTTGGCATTTCAAAAGCAATGGCGCACATCGTTCTTCGTACGATAAATGATAATCTAGTGTCTACAAATGCCATTTTAGCATCAGTTAACAACGGCCATGAATAGTATGAGATTATAGAACTCATCTTTCGAGTGATAGCCGTAGCGCCTCCCGGTCAGAGGGCTCCACGCCCTCTGTAATAAAAAAGCTGAGCCAAACATTCAACGAACAACCTCGAACAAAAACGATCAGCGTCCGCAACGAAGAGAACTACCCAGAGAAAAAAAAAAAAAAAAAAAAAATAGCGTAGTGGGCAAGGCGTTGGACGATGATGCTAAAGGTCGGTGGTTCGGAACCCGCCACTATCTAAAAAGGTTTCAGACACTGTTATTAATTAATTTTTTATCATTTACATTATTAATTTCATCCAAAATGTTTGCAAAAACTTATAAAACTACAAATCTAAAGTGTACCGTAAAACACGTCAGTGCGATTTTTTTATATTTGATTTATGTCTTTATTTTCAAAATCGCATTAAAACCATACGTTGGTAATAACAAATTCGTTTTGTTGGTGGTTTTCATCCTAATGATTCGGTATGCATCAAAGCTGACAGCCAAAAAACCGTCATTGAAAACTCTGAATGAAATATGCTTTCCACTGAAGACCTGGTAAAGGAAAGAAGGCAGACAACAAGAAACCAGAAGAGAAGCCTTGATAGGTAAGACGACCCAGCGTACAAATGTGGTGCCTTCTGAAGAAGTGACATAAGGAAAAAAGTTAGGTTGAACTTTAAATTGCATTTCCTGAAAAGTTTGCTTTTAAAAGTTTACGTACCTTTTTCTCAGATTCTATGAAAGCTAGAATTATGAAAATTTGTACACATGTTTCTGTATACCTAATAAACGTTGTCTCAAGAGCAAATTTTGAAATTCTGCCGGCTGAGATCGGGGTAAGTGCTTAGAATTTTTCATTAATTTAAAATTGTACTTTTGGAATTATAATTAAAAATTATGATAATTCTATTTCATCTAGTCCAAAAAACCTCACGAGACAAGTTTACTACATATAAAGAGATGAAACAGAGAAAGGTTTGTAGAAATCTCTTGAATACTTTCCGAGAAACAGAAACATACTTAAAAAAAAAAAAATAAAACTTCAAATTTCATTCAAAAGTGGTTGATTACATATGGCCAAAGGATTTTATACGGTATGTAAATGTGTTACTTTCATGTAAAGCGTGGTACAAAATTTCATTGCCATATATCCGAAACTCTGGATTTAATGCATTTTTGAAATAGTATGTTTTTCATAAACGTCCCTCCCCCCCTTAATGTAATATATAAAAATGAATGTTTGTGTGTTCGTATTTTATGCGTGGGCTTACCGCCCAATCGATTGTGATGAAACTTTGTCAACATATTGCTTGAACTTTCGCGATGACCATAGGCACCATTAAATGACTATGCGACGCCGGCCGCGGTGGCCGACGGGACTGAGGCGCCCCAGTCACGGTCAGCACGGCCACTACGGTCGGGGGTTCGAATCCCCCCTCGGGCATGGATATTTGTGCCGTCTTAGTTCGTAAGTAGTTCATAAGTAATTTGTAAGTTTAGGGACTGATGACCCCGTAGTTAAGTCCCATAAGCTTAACAAACATTTGAACAACATTTGACTATACGACAAATAGTTCATGAGATGAACAACGCCGAAATGCGAACCAAGCAACACGACAATATGCAAACAACAAACAGTACAAAATATATGTATATTACAATGTAATAGCAAGATATTAATATTTTTCCAATTAGATTTTCATTAGTGCAAGGTTTCAGTAACAATTCTGACTAGGTGAGTTCAGTTTCTTTTGTTACGTATTCAAGTTATGAATTCTGGTTTTTAAAATTATAAGTTTACCTAGCTTGGCACTTGATTGTTCTTTTTGTAACAATATGACGCTGCACAGGTAATAATGAATACATATGAGTACAGATTATTTCAAACAATAGTCACAATAATCTGTATCAATAAATGGGAATGTCTGTTTGATGTACGTTTATCACGTCTGAGCCACAAGACATAAAGTGCTAAAAATTTGTACAGTTACTAATGTCTACCCGGGGAAGGCTTTAGTCACGGTTTTATGGCGATCAGATAGCTATTTATCTATATATATTAATGTGAATGTCTGTTCGGTGTACGCTTATCACGTCCGAACGACAAGACTCAGTGGCTTGAATATTTTTACAGTTACTAATTTATACCTGAAGAAGGTTTTACGCACGGTTTTATAGCGATCTGATAGATATTTAGTAATCTGAAAAATATAACGCAAAATGTGGAACAATAATTACTCATTGAATATTATATTTACTCTTTGAAAATGATTTTATTGGTTGAATTGTTGCTTGAGGGTTGATAATGATAAAAGGGTGGAGTATATTGGAATGCAAAGTTTTCGGTGTATATAAAATTCTACGTGTGTGTGTGTTAAAATCTCGCTCTGCAGCGAAAACTACAGAACGCAAACGAATGGTCTGTGTGTAATTGTTGTCCGAAGTCTCCCGTTGTACACTATAGCAGTTCCATGCCGATAGCTGCAAGGAGGTGGAAAATATGGTGGTTGAAAGTCGTCAAATTATAAAAAAATTCGGACTGTAGGCCAGCGATGACGTTTGCGACTCTGCAAGGAGGTTACATACAGCGAAACGTGATGCTACAGACCATATCTTTGGTGTATGCGTGCTACACTGTCTTCAGCTCTTTCTCTGTAAGGAAATATAAGAATAAATAAATAAAGCAGTAAAAAAGGAATTTCTTTTAATACATCTCTTTAAAAACAATCGATTTGACATTTCGCGCATTACATCAAGTGATTGATCTGTGATATTATTACAATCATTATTGTTGAATTTCCTTTAATCCCTTGAGATATGCCATTTCAGTTCAAAAGACTTCAGTTTCCAGTTCGTCTAGCTTTTGCCATGACAATTAACAAAGCTCAAGGAAAATCATTAAACGTCGCAGGAATCTATTTACAGTCCTCATGTTTTTCACATGGTCAATTAAACGTCGCTTGCTCAAGGGTGGGCAACCCAAAAAATCTCTACATTTACGCTTCAAACAATACTTCAAATAACGTAGTTTACTAGAATGCCCTAAAAAGAAATTAAAATGGATTTGGACATTACTCTCACCATACGTGTTGAGATATTGCAACACCGGCTATAAGGAATAATGTATGTATTATTTATTGTAAATCATTAAGCACTTCATATAATTTTATTTTTTTATTCGAATGTTGATTAAAAATGTTTGTTTCTAAAAAAGGTATTTCATTTCATCCTTCAAAACCAGTCTCATAGCACACTATTCAAAGATAGCTTATCTATCACAATCAACCAACACGCGAGCGGGGCCGCAGGTTTAAGCTAGTTCTTGATAAACGCCTGACAAACTGAGTAAACCTTTGTATGGTAGAAAATATTGGATCGGCCTTGCAGTTCATCCTCGTTGTTGAGAAGCCGACCGCGCTGTCGTCGACGATGCTCCAGTTGAAGATTCGGGCACATTTCCATTTAATGAGAAATTACAGGGCGGGATCTTGATGCAATTAAAGACTGCGACGTCTGCCCTCACTCATCACCGGTTAACGTACCACAAACTCAGCACTCCGCCAGCGTTGGCCTGGTAACGTGGCACCGCACTTTCTCGCCTTAGCTGTCCCCCCTCTCTCTTGAAGCGACAGCACGCGACTCCGTCTCTCATGGCGAACAGCAGCGTTCACGTGCTCGCCAGAGACGATACTCCACACAATACAAACACAAACATATACCGCCTCGAAACTGTCACATATCTTTGTTATACGCTGCGATAGCAGCGCTTCAAGCGGCCGGAAAGCTACGTTTCTGAATACGATAGTTGATGAGTGCGAATAGTATCGTTTAAATTAATTTCAGCATACTTTTTACATTAGGGAACGTATGTAGTGCCTTATAAATAGGTAATGATTTAAAAATAGCTTCCCATTTGTCTTTCTTAGGTTTCGTAAGATCCCTGACAGGGTACAAAACGGTACATTACAGGACTGTTAATTTACAACTATCCTGTAACATACAGGCTTTAAATGAATAATTTCATTTTCAAATAAAAATAGGAATGCCTAGGAAACACCAGGAGACATGCCCTTTAGCAGAGAGACGTCAGTTTCTACGCAGGAACGTTAAGTACTCTTCATTACAATTACAGTAAAATCGGTGAGGGTGGAACATAGAAAACGTATACAGAATGCAATAAATACGGCATTTAACGTACCAAATCAACCATCACAGCTGTAGCTGAACGAAAAACGTCACAGACGTGGCTATATAACGATAAAAGCAACCAAACTGTATTCCAACAAAGAAGAACCCAATTCCACAATTGTTGCTACATCTGAACCACAAACGGCAAGAATAATCAAAACATTGGTTTTTTTACAGCTAAAGTAATTACACTTAAAGAATATGCACGTATAAGAAAGACAAGTGACGTGTAAAAATGTGACAATCATTAGACTCCATAGCGAATTGGTTTTTTTAAAGCTAAAGTAATTACACTTAAAGAATATGCACGTATAAGAAAGACAAGTGACGTGTAAAAATGTGACAATCATTAGACTCCATAGCGAATTGATACACGTCAAAAACTGGCTGTCATAGTGAGAACAGCCCATAATAGAAATCTATTATACCATTATGTTTATATGCAACTTACTTTTAGCAGAATAAGCTGCAAATATACACATATTCGTAAGAGTTGTTCATGACGGAGTTGGTCCTTATACCATTGAATCATTTAAATTAGGCTGTTTTTATATTAATTTCCGTATTATGTTTGTCTCTCGATATTTTAATAATGCTTGTAACGCAAAAATTATAGTAAGTACTTCGTTAATTACGTACAAAAGCGATTATAAACAAACATCACTACTTTGGCGCCCTGCCCCGCTAGGAGCGCTACTGTCGCAGCAACTGTCAGTTGGTAACAACTTTCACAGCAGTGAGTGTCCTGACTGTATATATTAGACTGTGGTACAAATCTCCGACAAAGATTTTATTACTGATTTCCCTAACTTCTTCCATAGATCATATATACGACATTTCGGAATGATGTGGAACGTGTCAGTTTAGTAAATGGTGTCCATACTTCACAATATTTTAAAGATTTTTTAATTTTTTTAAAATTTTTTATTTTATTATATATTTTTATTTATTCTGTATTTTTTATTATTTTTTTAAAATCTATATCTATAAATGTAAATGTCTGTTCGGTGTACGTTTATCACGTCTGAACCACAAGACATAAAGACCTAAAAATTTGTACAGTTACTAATGTCTATCCGGGGAAGGCTTTAGGCACGGTTTTATGGCGATCGGATAGATATTTATCTATATATATTAATGTGAATGTCTGTTCGGTGTACGCTTATCACGTCCGAACGACAAGACTCAGAGGCTTGAATATTTTTACAGTTCCTAATTTATACCTGAGGAAGGTTTTAGGCACGGTTTTATAGCGATCTGATAGATATTTAGTAATCTGAAAAATATTACGCAAAATGTGGAACAATAATTACTCATTGAATATTATATTTACTCTTTGAAAATGGTTTTATTGGTTGCATTGTTGCTTGAGGGTTGATAATGATAAAAGGGAGGAGTATATTTGGATGGAAAGTTTTCGGTGTATATAAAATTCTACGTGTGTGTATGTTAAAATCTCGCTCTGCAGCGAAAACTACAGAACGCAAACGAATGGTCTGTGTGAAATTGTTGTTCGAAGTCTCCCGTTGTACACCATAGCAGTTCCATGCCGATAGCTATAAGGGGGTGGAAGATTTGGTGGTTGAAAGTCGTCAAATTGTTAAAAAAAAAAAATCGGACTGAAGGCCAGCGATGACCTGGTTACATACAGCGAAACGTAATGCCTTAGACCATATCTTTGGTATATGCGTACTACAATGCCTTCAGCTCTTTCTCTGTAAGGATAAGCATACGAATACGGAAATATAAGAATAAATAAATAAATAAAGCAGTAAAAAAGAAATTTCTTTTAATACATATCTTTAAAAAAATCGATTTGACGTTTCGCGCATTACATCAACTGATCGATCTGTGATATTATTACAATAATTATTGTTGAATTTGGTGATTGGATTCTTCGAAACGTGTGCATTTTTACGTGTGATTTGATCTACACTACTTACTTGCCTGATAATGTTGATTAAAAATGTTTGTTTCTAAAGAAGGTTTTTTCTTTCATTTCATCCTTCAAAACCAAATCCTCATAGCACACTACTGAAAGATAGCTTTTCTTTCATAATCAACCAACACGTTAGCGGAACAGCGGGTTTAAGCTAGTATTATCTAAAAATTTATCCATAGTGTAGATGCAGTTGTTCAGAAATTCCATTAATTTCTTTTTAAATGCCGGCCTCGGTGGCCGAGGGGACTTAAGGCGCTCCAGTCACGGTCTGCACAGCCACTATGGTCGGGGGTTCGAATCCCCCCTCGGGCATGGTTATTTGTGCCGTCCTAGTTCGTAAGTAGTTCATAAGTAGTTTGTAAGTTTAGGGACTGATGACCCCGTAGTTAAGTCCCATAGACTATACAAACATTTGAAAACATTTCTTTTTAAATAGCATTTGGATTCTGTCAGACTTTTATGCTACTTGGTAAGTGACCGGAGACTTTTGTGGCAGCATAATTCACCCCTTTCTGTGCCAAAGTTAGATTTAACCTTGAATAGTGATATCACCCTTTCCCCTAATATTGCGGCTACGCACACTGCTGTTACTTTTATGTCGCATCGTATAACAAATTTCATAAGTGAATATATATATTCTGAAGCTACAGTAAAAGTCTCTAGATCCTTAAATGTCTGCAGGATTATCTTGGGTGTGCTCCAGCAATTATTCTGATTTCACGTTTTTGTGCAATGAATACTTTTTTACTCAATGTTGAATTGCCCGAGAATATGATGGCCGAAGTAAAGAAGATGTAAAAGGTAGAATGGCTATTGGAAGAAAAGCGTTCTGAAGAAGCAAAATTTGCTGACATCCAATATTGATTTAAATGTTAGGAAGTCCTTTCTGAAACCATTTGTCTGGAGTGTAGCATTGTATGGGAGTGAAACGTGGACACATTTTGAGACATCAAGGATTTGTCAATTTTGCATTAGAAGGAAGCGTGTGGGGTAAAAATCGTAGAGGGAGACCGAGGGACGAATATAATAAGCAGATTCAAAAGGATGTAGGTTGCCGAACATATTCTCAGATGCAGAGACTTGCACAGGACAGGATAGCGTGGAGAGCTGCATCAAACTAGTCCGCTGACTTAAGACCACAACAACAAAATGAAACCCCTCGTCAATGGAAACACCTAAAATTTTTGTATATTGTACCATAGCTACAGATTTATATTCAAAGCCTAAATTTATTAATGGTGTCATGTCATTTACTGTATGACACTGTATATACTGGGTTTTATCAAAGTTTAATGAGAATCCATTTGTAGAGAACCAATTAATAATTTTCTGAATTACCGTCAAAGAACGTTACTGATACTACTGCCCATGTCAAGGATAGCTTTGTTCTCGCTCATAAAATCCATACCAAAAAGAATTGAGATCGACAAGTGCTAAATAAGTAATAAATTACATTCTAGAGTGTTCCTCTATCTCGTAAACAGTATACTTGTTTTTGTTCCATACCCTCCGCATACTTTCCTATTGTGGCAACTTTTACTTTCATTCCCCTCCATTTTAATGCGGGCCAGATACGATATTCGGTTTGTAAAAAATTCTTCCAAGATGTCTAAAATTTGACTTCCACTGTCTACGGTTGCTTTTAACGTGACGTTGCCTCAGCTACTTTTATTATCGGGTGCAGATCTTCCGTCGAATGCCTATCTCTTTATTGCAGCAATTCTCCCGTGTTATACTACATGAGAAGCGGCTTTGATCCTTGAGTTTCCCCTGGTCTTGTTAAAGCGGTTCCCGCATCGTTTTCCCGTCCTTGTTGCGGTCCTTGTCGAGGTCCTTGTTGTGAGGGCTACCGGATCCTTATCTTCTTCTCGCGGTTTTGGTGGCCTGACTTCAACGTTTTCTACCGGCTGTCAATCTCGGTGCTTATCTCGCCATGAGTTACCTCATCGTTGCGTATTACTGGGTCGCGGATGATTCCATCGTTTCAGGTTCTGATGTGGTTGTCAGTTTCTGCAGTTATTTTGATGTCGATATCCCTTGTCTTGCTGATACGGTTATGGACGGTAATTTTCACGTCCCTTGGAATTATATTTAAAAACACCCGATCCGTTTTTCTGACGTAAAAGCCGGCCGCGGTGGCCGAGGAGACTGAGGCGCGCCAGTCACGGTCTGCACGGCCACTACGGTCGGGGGTTCGAATCCCCCCTCGGGCATGGATATTTGTGCCGTCCTTAGTATTAGGTAGTTCATAAGTAGTTTGTAAGTTTAGGGACTGATGACCCCGTAGTTAAGTCCCATAAGCTTAACAAACATTTGAACATTTTCTGACGTAAATTCCCGCCAAACTGTTGGTTAGTACTCGAATTCTGCCCTTGACTTGTCTTCCTCAATTGCAAAGTCAAGTTATCGTAAAAGATGTTTTAATTCCTCCATATAACTGCCACACCTACCTATCGCACATTTTGATAACGTAGCAGAAAGGGGTCATATTTCTATCGCTACGAGGTGCATAGATGTACTGGTTTTTCCATGGCTTCAAAACATTTATTGGGCTCTACTCATCTGACGCTTCAAGATCTTTGGACATTATTATTTTTTGTTTCATGCACTCTTGTGTTGCTTTAGACCAATAGTAGTTCAAAAACTGCCTTCTTGAACTCCTCTTAATACAGGCATACTTATTTTTTCAGCATGTTTCCTTCCAGGTGTCCGCAAATAAACGATAGTTTATGTTGCAATGGCGAGCTGGGTGGCAATGGTACTTCAAATTGAAGAAGCCCCTCTTTCGAATGAAGGAAGTTCCAGAAATCTCTGTACTTCTAGAAATTTTATACTGTGATAAAGTGCTTGAAATCGAAGCTGTTCGTTTCCTTCGCTACTTAGCGACTTGGTACATTGTTTCCAAACACAGGATGGGAATTGCACGATTCTACCGATCTTTCTCCCGTATGTATTTCTCCAAGTATCCGTTGTAGTGGCGCCAACAATCATTCTCCATTTTTTCTACATTGTATCTTGCTCGTGGGCCCTTGGCTTGCCAATTACTTACACTGTAACAATTCTGCCCTTACCTTTTACAGTTTCGGTGCCTCGTTGCACTCAATAGTGTTCTTTCAGATGACTTTGGCTTAAACTGTGGGTTTAACTATTCAATATTATTGAAGCTGTCAAAACATTGTTTTAATTTGGTTTCACTTTTATTTCTTCCCACACATATAAGCAGTAAATGTTTTTGGCCTGTACGGATATCACAGACTGCGCTAGATTAGGCAGTGTTATCTGTACAGAACGAGTGCAGTAGTTATCAACTGAATTCTAGGTTTTACCGGATATTTATAGGCCGCCTTAAGAACAATTTTGTGATCTCGGAATCGGCATAATAAATTATTAAACGTCTAGGTAAGAATTTGGCGAATTTAACTAAATGACACTATTATAGTTTGGGTTATAGAAAATGTTGATAGACGGGAAATTAATAAAGTATCTGCAATCATTGTTCTGCATGGAATTCCCCGATACTTTAAACCGGCAGCCATATTAAATAAAATTACTAATTGCGTAAAACAATACAAACTTTTAATTGATGCATAAATCAATTCATATAGAACGTCAAAAGAAAGACGAAAACAGCAGGAAGAAAAGTACGGGTGAAAGTCCGAAATCTAATAATAATTTAAGAGTAATTGGTCCTAATAGTTAGTACTGATGTAAATCTTTAATTATAATTAATATGTAACATAACAAGTGTCCGGTGGTTCCAGATACTTTACTATAAAGAGGAAGTGCTCAGCTTTCCAATGACATGATATTGAAATATGCCGATTTCCGCAGTCGAAATATGACAAGGCAAGTCTTACACACAGCTTAAATTAACAATATTGCAAATTACTACAGAGTCTGTCTTTATTGGTAATCGTAAACTATATTGTTTCAAAGAATGCACTGAACAATAAAATTACACCAGAGAAGGTTTATTTACATACTTGCTGTTTTTAGTGTGCCTCCTGTGCATACTGATTATGCTTATTAATGAATATATATGAATTTGGAAAAAATAATAGGTTGGAGAGTTTGAAACAGACGACGTGGGTCGGCCGCAGTGGCCGAGCGGCGTTAGGATGCGCGGAAGGATATAATTTTGGGAGCAGAGGGAGCACGCTTTCGAACGCTTGGGAAGGGACTCATAACTTGGACGTGTGGTGAAAGGTTGTGACGCTGGGCGGTCTGAAGCCATGTTACGAACTTGAGATTTGAAGAGATAGGCGTGTGTGGACTTTGACTGAAGAACTTAGTTTCTGGTTGAAAAGTGGTAAACTATGGACGGTAGTTGGGCTGTGGAACTATGATAATTCAGCAGTCGTATACTCGGGTCATGACAAACTGTGTTTTATAACAAATACTGTAATTAATCGCGGATTAATTTGGAACTGCAATGTTTGATGGACTTCACTAATTTACGAGTAATAATTTGGAACTTTTACTCTCGAGTGCATGTGATACTTATTGTGCCTCTCATGAACAATAGTTGGGGAAATATTTAGTTATTTACCAATGTATAAAGTAGGACCACCTCCGCGTTTCATGTCTAATAAGAGTAACAAACTCCATTCATAAAGAATTACTTCGTGAGTGAATCACTTCTTTATCTTAGAATCCATTTTGTTGGCTGGTCAGAGGTTTATTTTATTTTTGTTAAATCTATTTTCACGTCATCATATGCAGATTGATAGACTGGCTAAACTATATATTAGTTACTGATATTGTTTAAATAGATTGGGTAGCTGTTTAGGGCATAGAAGCTGACATACAAAACTGACCCCTATGAAAAGAGACAACGAGCCATAAACTTTTACTACCCTGAGTCATGTATTGACCAAGTCTTATTGGTGAGAACGGATAGAAAGGTCGCAATTGTTTAACACTTGAATAAAATTGGATAAAATATTGAACCAGAACCTTGCTGGACTCCTGGAAGAAAATATATTTTCGAGACATGACTTAGGACGCAAGGTACTGTCTGAACTAAAAGTGTGAGGGCTGGTCGTTAGGCGTGCACAGGTAGCTCGGAAAGTAGAGCAAGCGTCCTAGGCTCGACTTTCGGTCTGGCACACTGTTTTAAGCGGTAAGTAATACCACGACACTAGTTACTCCTACCTTAAAGTGTAATCGAAAATGCACAGTGTCCAACTGCGTGAAATATGCAGTATCGGCGGAAGGTCCGGGCGACCGCCCGGGGCGCCAAATTTTAGGGGAGTTTGGGGGGCGCCAAAATCCTCGCTAAATTTATATTATTGTAAACAGTGAACTACAAATTAACTTTTTCATAAATTGTGTAGCAACATTGGTTACTACCTCATGCCCCGGTTTCTTCTTGAATTTCCTATAAAGGAAATCCCTTCATCTCTTCACCTTATTTGTTTATACAAAAATCTCCGCTGACAAAGCTAAAGGCTGTTGTTGAGAGTTGGGAGTTTTGAGCAACAATAACACGCTCTGACAATTACAACAGTCGCGGTGCCGACAATTGCACTCCTTGCGACAAAGCTATGTCGGCCGCTCTAACAATACACACAAACAATATTGAGTTATCGGCAACCAAAAAAGAAATTAGTCCTGTTTGTACTGTCAAATGTCTCGTGAAAGAAAATTATAAATCTGAAGTCAGGTACATGTAGTGCAGGCTTCATGCTGTGCGTGTTCTTTTGTCTCCTGAATTTCGCCTCTTAGTAGAAGAATCGTTGCGTTAGTGTGTTCTTTAGCAACATGTCGGAAAGAAAGAATCCTTCTGGAAATGTATACAGAAAAAGAAGAGCACAATTAGCGACTGTAAAAGAGAAACAGGCAGCAGCATTAAAGAAATTTTTTCGTATTCCTGAAACAGACAATAATGGAAATGAAGACGTAGAACCACAGAATGAGGAAACCAGCAAGGAATCAATAAATAATCCAGAATATAAAAACACAGTACAGGTAAGTAGGCCTCCATTACGTAACGTATTTTCGTTTTATTACGTTTAATAGAGAAGAGGTGTTTACACACATAGCGTCTTAGCAGGCTGGGCGGCCTCTCAGATAGGCGGCGAACTTGAGGCTCAAAGAAAGTTCTTTCCCCATTGATATAAGTAGCAATAATTACATTCTATACCAACACTGACGCTTGGTACATGTACCAAAGCGATAAGACTTTTACTCGTTAGATGTGTATTAACCAACTTTAGCTGTATTTCAAGCATTCATCTATTAATTAAGTAGTCTAGAGGTTAAAGCGTTGGACTCATGTCTACGTGCTCCTGGGTTCATTACCCGGACTTTCCGCTTTTGAACGGCAGGAAAACTGGGGAATCACACAAATAAATATATGACGGTCACTTGGCCGGCAAAGCTCCTAATACGCCTGTTGGCGGGTAGTTTCTTGAATCGTTCTGTAAATTCCTAATCAGTGACGTAGAATATTCGTCATGCTCATGTGTAAATAATTGTTTCATATATCGTTAACCAAAACTTACTCTGTCTATTTAACTGACAAAATTTAAGATCTTACTCAGTTTGATAATTGATTCTTATAGTTATAGATTTCAAGGAGTTACCCTTTAAAAGCAGCTATCTGTAAGGTAGCATAGCAAATTTAAAGTCAGTAATACCAATGGGTTGTAGGTGGTATAACGTGGTCCTTGCTTCGTATGATGCCATAATTGTTAAAAATAGATTACACGATTATATTTTTTGGACAAGGAATTGATGGTACCGTATGTTTGAATTTGAAATGAGTTAAAGTACAGCACAAAATGAACGTTAAAACAATTAAACCACGGATTGCATATTAAAGTAGGGCACCATACAAGCAACAGCACGTTATAAGACTTACGGAAAGCATCTAGCTGGATCCTGCGCTTCGTATTGTAGAAGCTGGAAATAACTCACTTTTTTTTTTTTTTTTTTTTTTTTTTTTTTTTTTTTTTTTTAATATATGAACGTTGAAGATACTTTCCGTAGTAGATCAATGTTCAGACTGTTCACTTCGCCTTTCATTGTTGTGTGACCATGGGTAGAACATGAAATTACTGGTAATGATAAAATAAATAAATTATCGGACTTCGTGAAATTACAAAAGAATGACTGCAGGTTCTAAAATTAAGCAAAGTATTGTATAAGGATGATTGATTGGTTGAAATTTTGCAGACAATGCGAAGCGATTGTAATGGCGTCTGAACATTAAACTATTACGGAAAGTATTTTCAACGTTCATATATTAAATAAAAAAAGAGTTATCATTTCCAGCTTCTACAATACGAAGCGCAGGATCCAGCTAGATGTTTTCCGTAAGTGTTATAACGTGCTGTTGCTTGTATGGTGCCAGACGTTAATATGCAATCCGCGGTTTATTTGCTTTAACGTTCATTTTGTGCTGTACTTTAACTTATTTCAAACTCAAACATACGGTACCATCAATTCCTTGTCCAAAAAATATAATCGCGGAATCTATTTTTAACAATTATGGCATCATATGAAGCAAGGAAGCAAGGGCAACGTTATATTTGGCGACTGTGACAGGACATAAAGCTACTGGTAATGATAAAATAATTAAAAAATTATCGGACATCGTAAAATTACAAAAGAAATGACTGCAGGTTCTAAAAGCAAGCAAAGTAGTGTATAAGGATGATTGATTGAAATTTTGCAGACAATGCGAAGCGAATGTAATGGCGTCTGAACATTAAAGTATTACGGAGGCGAAGGAGCTGTAAACCTTGAGAAATTAAATATTTGACGTGGAGGAGTTTGATTTAAATGAAAACCAAGGAGAAGGAATACTTTTAAATTTAAATAATATATTTTCAGCAACAGCTTGCATTCTTCTTACCTAAGTGGATACAGGTATGAAAGTCGTCTTGTCACATCAGATACAGACCAGAGAGTGAGTAAAACTACTATCTCGGTTCCGTCTTCTCGCTTGTTTGGGAGTTAAAAATGACGAACGAAATTAAATTAGTTGCAATGCGAGTCAGAGGGAACCGGAGGCGATAAGCATCGCTGATCAAAGATAACCAAAAAAGAAGGGAAAAAAATTTAAGTGTATCGTTACAGTGGCGTCATATGGATTCTTTGAACGGTTGATATTGTCCCCTTCCGCCGGCCCTGGATATATGCAAGATGTATCCAGTAGCGTTTTACTTAAAACACACTACTTTCCCACATTGAAACCGAGTTGACTTCAGGCGTGCGCGTGGTTGAGACGCAGATAGGTCGATGGCAAGAGAGCAGCGGTAGTCGGCAGCTGCTCGTCCTTGTCGACGTCACAAGGCAAACCAGTAGCCGGTGGATGAACCGGCTTCCGTGTCGAGCGTTCTTCTTTTACCTGAGCCTGTAAACACGAGGCACAGGTTTAGCAGCCGTCTGCATACATCAATGGATGTTGTTACTGCCGACTGTACAGGTCACGGTGGGAGCTTCGCCTCGCTTTGTTCACAACTGGCTGCGTTCACACCAGGGGGGTACCTAGGGGTTGGCAGGAGTGGTTCCCTCCAGGGGCGCAAGGGTTGAGCTTAGTGACACGCTAGGCAAGCGTCGTGCCGGCCGCGGAGGCGCGGGGACTGAGGCGCTTCAGTCACGGTCTGCACGGCCACTGCGGTCGGGGGTTCGAATCCCCCCTCGGGCATGGATATTTGTGCCGTCCTAGTTCGTAAGTAGTTCATAAGTAGTTTGTAAGTTTAGGGACTGATGACCCCGTAGTTAAGTCTCATAAGCTTTACAAACATTTGAACATTTTGATTTGGCAAGCGTCGTGCTGACGTCAAAGTCACAACTCGCAAACAAACTCGACTGTGGCCACGACCGGGCGCTATCGATCTTTGTAGCTATAGAACAAATGAGTCCTTATTTCGACACGCAGACATTGTCTCCGGCCAATGAGATGCTGCGTGTTTCTTAACACGTTCTCTGCCGTTCACGCTCCGGCGCGTGTAAACGTTGCTTGAGTCAGGTGCCGCTCACGCTGTGGCGCGTGCTGCGACCTAGCATCCTATTATGGCTGTTGTAAACTGGCACCGTCTAATACAGCTGTATACTCTGGTAGGCACTCAGGGAAGAGTATAAGTGATATGCACACGTACGTGGTTCCAGATTTCCGCGTTCGCATCACCGGCTACGAGCCACACACGCTTCTCATGATGTCATGATAGATTTATTAGATTCTTATGTGAACAAGCAAGCAAGGTTTTGATTATTTTAATTTTATTTCGATTAGTTACCAGTTTATACAAAAATACTTCTTAGTTTTGATATTATTCATACTTATATTGCTGATGATATAGAAATAAGCACATGTTTTATGAAATACCTTGTATGTACTGTTTATATTGTTCATTTGTTGTTTTCACAAAAATACAAATGCAAATAAAAAATCGTATAAAAAAACTGAAAACTAAAACCAAAACATTCAGTGGCTCAAAACTATGAAAAGATACTGTCAAAATACGATCACGCGCCAGAGCGTGAAGTGGCACCTAGCATCATCGCGCCAGAGCGTGAACGGCAGCGAACGTGTTAACCGGAGATTCGGGCGCTACGCGCCCTCCCGTACTGTAAAAAGATTTCTTGCTTAACCTAAATCTAACCTAAGAGATTTCCACTTGTTCTTTCCATGTCAACAGAAGCCATCTTGATTTGCCGTATATCTTGCAATTTTGGTTTTATAGCTCGCAGTAAGGTGTTTCAGGCTAACAGCGCATCAAAGATATAATACAACAAAATCGTATTCGGATCAATTTGTTATAACTAAATATAAATAAAACACACATTAACAATAAATTTACCTACTAAGATCTACTATAGACCATCGTGGCATGCAGCTGCTGTAACGTAGTGGATAGAACAGTACATGGCCATCTGGGAGGTATAGGGTTCAAATACCTCCCACTGAAGAATTTCTTTTTACTGATATTGTTTGTATCACATTGCAGTAATTACTTATTGATAAGATATTGTGGGATTTTCTTATTTATATAACAGTAGTATGTTACACAGTAATCGATGTTCATTGTAACAAAATGCTGCGTCAGGAATATGTGTCATCGATTTGGAAATTTGTGTGTGACTAAAAAATGGAGAATGAAATTGCTGCAAGTGATTAGACTAGCAATGATATTTATGATTTTCCTCCACAAAAATATTTGACCTTTGTTCCAAATATGTTACGATTTCCGAGAAAACTGTAAGTGACAAACGTACGGGAAACGCTTAAATTGCTGGTAGGCCTAAATGAAGTAAGTATCAGTGACATTCACACTATTCGCTATTCAGAAACATTTGGCTGTTTATTTTCTAATATCTCGTAATATTGCCTGTTTGCCCCCAATATTTTGCTGCTTTGTTTCGAATACGTGAAGATTTTCGAGAGTGTGGTTTTATTGATATTCATTACTTGTCCCAACATTTGGCAATTTCTTTGTGAATATGTCACGATTATGTGGTTAACAGTTGTAACGATACACTTAAATTTTATTTTTTGCTTATCTTTGATCAGCGATGCTTATCGCCTCCGGTTCCCTCTGACTCGCAATGCAACCAATTTAATTTCGTTCTTCATTTTTTTACTCCCAAACAAGCGAGAAGACGGAACCGTGATAGTATTTTTCCTCTCTCTGATCTGTATCTAATCGGTGTAGACGTCTTTCATACCTGTATCCACTAATGTAAGTATGAAGCAAGTTGTTGCTGAAAATATATTATTTAAATTTAAAAGCATTCCTTCTCCTTGGTTTTCATTTAAATCTAAGTCCTCCACGCCAAATATTTAATTTCTTAATGTTTTCAGCTCCTTCGCAGCCGTAATAGTTTAATGTTCAGACGCCATTACAATCGCTTCGCATTGTCTGCAAAATTTCAATCAATCACTCATCCTTATACAATACTTTGCTTGATTTTTGAACCTGCAGTCATTTCTTTTGTAATTTCAAGAAGTCCGATCATTTTTAATTATTTTATCATTACCAGTAACTTCATGTTCTACCCACGGTCACACAACAATGAAAGGCGAAGTGAACAGTCTGAACATTGATCTACTACGGAAAGTATCTTCAAAGTTCATATATTAAATAAGTAAAAGTTATTATTTCCAGCTTCTACAATCCGAAGCACAGGATCCAGCTAGATGCTTTCCGTAAGTTTTATAACCTGCTGTTGCTTGTATGGTGCCCGACTTTAATATGCAACCCGCGGTTTATTTGCTTTAATTTTCATTTTGTGCTGTACTTTAACTTATTTCAAATTCAAACATTCGGTACCATAAATTCCTCGTCCAAAAAATATAATCGCGGAATCTACTTTAACAATTATGGCGTCATACGAAGCAAGGGCATCCTAAGAGGATAACTTTAATTTCTTTTGCAAATGCATACAGCGTGATCAGAACATCGTCGTCTGCTGGCATATGTTTGTCAGTATTATGGCGTAGCTCACTGGCTGACAGCTAGCGAGTTCTCATTGGCCGGAGACAATTTCTGCGTGTCGAAATAAGGACTCATGTCGACAAATCGATGTTTCACATTCAGCTCCTGATGACGTAAGGCCGACGCTTGCCTAGCGTGTCACTAAGCTGACCCGGCCGCAAGAGCAAGGGGGGCGAAAGTTCAGAAGGCCGCCGCCGCCGACTCGAAGAAGCGCCGCTCCGCCCCATGAAGAATAACGCTAACCCGCGGCCGCAGTTATCTGTTTTGAAAAAACAAAAATCGCACTGATGTGTTTTACGGCCCACTTTAGATTTGTAGTTTTATAAGTTTTTGCAAACATTTTGGACCAAAATAATAATCTAAATAATAAAAAATTAATTAATAAGAATGTCTGAAACCCATTTAGGAAAAAAAGATTAGGGAACAGCGGGTTTCGACCCACTGACCTCAAGCGACACAGTCCAAGGCATAGCCCACTACGCTACAGCTAACAGTTACGAAATTGTTCTTTAATCTTATACTATTGGTAGTCGTTGTTAACAGATGATAATATGGCATTTGTAGGCACTAGATTATCATTTATCGTACGAAGGACGACGTGTTTTTGTTAATTCTTCAGTGCGCCATTGCTTTGAAATGGCAACGTGTAAGTTACAATAAGAAAATCATCAAATACGCAACGCAAGATGGCGTATGCCACAGAGAATTCTGGGCAAGGATTCTCACGTGACATCTGCGAACGACTGGTTTTCGTTAATTCAATGAAAGGTGTCAAAACGCCGTTATTTTTGCAAATATTTCTCAAACGATACGAGATATGAAGAAAAAAAAAGGCAACAAACTTGTAGAGAATTTTCTCCTATACAAATTCGTTTATTCAATTTTCGCGTCAGATGAACGGTTTATTTGCAATTAAAATTACATTACAAACGGCTTTTTTGTTATTACTATCGTATTTCTTGTCCGAAATATTTCAAAAAGCGAGGTTCTGGTCTCTGGTAGCCAACAATTATGTCTGTAAAATTTGGTGCCGATCGGTTGAACGGTTCGACCTAAAAAGTGGGAACACGTTACAGCCAGACAGACATAATCAAATCGCCGTTATTTTTGCAAATATCCCTGCAACGATGCAAGATATGAAAAAACCATAATAAAGCGAAGTTGAAGAGAATTTTCCCCTCTACCAATTAGGCTATTCAATTTTCGTGTCAGATGAACGGTTCGTTTGCAATTACAATTAAATTACAAACGGCTTTTTTTGGTATTACTACCGTATTTTTGTCCGAAAAATTTGAATAAGGGTGGTTCTTCTCTCTGGCGGCCTACAATTATGTGTGAAAAATTTGATGCTGATCGGTTGAACGGTTCGTCTTAAAAACAGGGAACACGTTACGGACAGACAGGCAGACGGACAGACAGACAGACATACATACATCCCGAAATCGCTGTTATTTTTGCAAATATCTCTGAAACGATACGAGATATGAAAAAAAAAAAAAAACATAAGAGAGCAAAGTTGTAGAGAATTGTCTGCTCTACAAATTGGGTTCTTCAATTTTCGTGTCAGATGCATGGTTAAGCCGTTATTTTCATTTAAATTTCGAGCTGTCAAAAGACGATCGCAAAGGCCCACTTTTAGTGTTACTACCGTAACCTAAAGTGGGCCAATACTGCTACTGCTAATGTAATCCTGATTTTTTTTGGCAATACTTAGCTAATATACTGTTTATTACCCAAGCTGAACCCCCTTACTCCATGAGTACCAGAGCAAATAACCTTTGAAACCCGTCATTGTGACACTAGGTGGTCAACCAAACGAAGAGCTGTAGTCGCTTTAAAAAGAACACGGAACAAACCGTATGCAAATCTGGAGGAAAAGAAGACAAATGAAACCTGGAAATGTCAGTGGGGAGACTCAAGGACTCTTCAAGCAGATTCACTTCAAATTCCTATGACTTTTCCATCTGTGGGACAGAATTCTAGTATCGATTGATAAAATAAACATGTCACTTAACAGTCAACAAGGCTAGCAAAATGATAAAGTGATTGTCAAATACGGTTCTGGAAATTGTAGATGAAGGCATTGGTCCAGAAATCGACTGTGCAACAAAGCAAGAAATCGGTATGATAATTTTGCTGAAAAAAGACGGAAGATCATAATCCAACGTCTTTCAGATTCAAACAAACGCATGATCAGTATCTCGACTCAAAACATGAGTTTCAGAGGGAAATAATTTTGGTTTATGATGAAACCCTGACAGAAGTGGTACGAGGCAATGGCTTTAAAATCTTCAGAATTCTATTTTCTAACGGGAGAAGCTCTAAAAAAGGTCTAATTGATGTTTTCCTTAAATATGCTGCAGATTTTGTCATTAAATGTTCTCATGTGTAAATGTAGTTTAGCTGTCAAACTAATTGGAAATTTTTCGAATGCAAGCTAAATAACTCATTAACGATGGTGAAAACTAACACCACTTGACATTCTTATAAAGAGCCAAGAACTTTCTTTAGGAGATATATATCCGAATATCGGAATAGCTCTTAGAATTTACTTAACACTTCCTTTTACGGTGGTCTCTTGTGAGCGATGCTCGATGCTGCAGTAGAATGAAGCTCATCAAGAATTATTTAAGATCGTCCATGGGACAGGCACGCTTCTCAAATTTAGCCATTTTATCAATTGAACACGAAGAGGTAGCGAAACTTAGAGGAATTAATGGATAATTTTGAGAAACTCGAAGCTAGGAAAGTAGCATTTAAGTAGATTAACTGAGCTTAATAACAGCGTTAAGTTAAATTCAAAATAGCTATTCAATGTATTTTGAAATAGACTTTGTAAAATATAACGAGTTTTTGTATTTAAATGTGTGTTTTCTGCTCCTTAATTCGTAACAACACCTTTGATTCTGGCCTATAAATTAGTTTAGTTCTTTCATAAATTTCTGTAAAGACAGGGTGTTACAAAAAGGTCGGCCAAACTTTCAGGAAACATTCCTATTAGGGAATGTGTCCGGAAACGCTTAATTTCCATCTTAGAGCTCATTTAATACTTCTCTCCAAATCACATTAATATTGGAATGGAAACACACAGAAACAGAACGTACCAGCGTGACTTCAAACACTTAGTTACAGGAAATGTTCAAAATGTCCTCCGATAGCGAGGATACATGCATCCACCCTCCGTCGCATGGAATCCCTGATGGGGCTGTTGCAGCCCTGGAGAATGGCGTATTGTATCACAGCCGTCCACAATACGAGCACGAAGAGTCTCTACATTTGGTACCGGGGTTATGCAGACAAGAGTTTTCAAATGCCCCCCATAAATGAAAGTCAAGAGCGTTGAGGTCAGGAGAACGTGGAGGCCATGGAATTGGTCCGCCTCTACCAATCCATCGGTCACCGAATCTGTTGTTGAGAAGCGTACGAACACGTCGACTGAAATGTGCAGGAGCTCCATCGTGCATGAACCACATGTTGTGTCGTACTTGTAAAGGTACATGTTCTAGCAGCACAGGTAGAGTATCCCGAATGAAATCATGATAACGTGCTCCAGTGAGCGTAGGTGGAAGAACATGAGGCTCAATCAAGACATCACCAACAAATTCCTGCCCAAACGTTCACAGAAAATCTGTGTTGATGACGTGATTGCGTGCGGATTCTCGTCAGCCCACACATGTTGATTGTGAAAATTTATAAATTGATCACGTTGGAATGAAATTTACATTTAAAGAGAAATACTAAAATGGGCTCTAACATGGAAATTAAGCGTTTCCGGACACATTCTTTCTTTGTGTGTGAGGAATGTTTCCTGAAGTTTGGCTGTACCTTTTTGTAAGACAATATCTATATATAAAAGGAAGTGTCCCGATTGACTGACTGACTGACTGATCATCGCCCAGCCCAAACCACTGAAGATAGAATCTTGAAATTTGTGGAGGGTGTTGATCTTACTGTGTAGGCGTCATTTAAGAAGCGATTTTTCGATATTCCGTCCGTAAGGAGGTGAAATAGGGGATGAAACGTTTTTTGGAAATAAGTAGCTATTTAGGTAATTTTGAAGCTAGAACTGCAAAATTTCGGATGTCAATTCAGGGTTCGAATTTAAAAGACACATGTTTCGGCATTTTTTGAAATTCGACAAATAAGGGGGTAAATAGGTGACGAAAAAATTGATTACCAAAAATATGTTGCTTTTAAATTTCAAGCTTTAACTACGAAACTTAGGATATGGACTCTTGATCAGGATTAAAAAGACACGAGTTTCGGTATTTTTGGAAATTCAAAAACTAAGAGGGTAAAAGAGGGGATCAAAAATTCTTTTCGAAAACACTTTGTTGTCAACACAATTTTGAAGCTATAGCTGCAAAAATTGGTATTTGTATTCTTCGTTGTGATTTAAAATATACGTGTTTCGGTATTTTTGAAAATTCAACCATCAAGGGGGTTAAATTGGAGAGGGGATGTTTTTCGAAAATCTGTTGCTATTTAGGCAATTTTGAAGTTAGAACTACAAATTATCGGATTTGGATTCGGGATTCAAATTTAAAAGACACGTGTTTCGGTATTTTTGGAAATTCGAGCAATAAGGGCGTGAAATACGAGATGCAAAAATTGATTTTCAAAAATATGGTGCTGTTAACACAAATTTCAAGCTATAACTACGAAATTTAAGATATGGATTCTTCATCAGGATTAAAAAGAAACAACTGGTGCAGACCAACCAGCCTACGCATGCGAAGCAGCGGGGGTTCAGCTAGTGTATGTATATAAAGGTACACCACTGGTTCACACAGCCGTCCGGGTCGAGCCGAGCTGGGATACGTCGAGCCGACTCACGCCTATTCGCCCGGGAATTAACTGCGCGCCCGGCCACGCCAAGACGAAAAATAAAGAAAGAAAACCAGTTTTTCCGATTATCACGTTGTAAAAACTGTTAACTGTATTATGAGAACACCTCACATCGTTCTATAAAATTAATTTTTCCTTTCAAGCTTTGCCTTGCCTGTGAGTAACGAATATGTCTACTTTTCATTTCGCACGACATTTTGGTTTCGTAACGCTTCTCACTCGATTTCCACGAAAGTAATGTGGTTAAAAAAATCTCATTTTTCTACACATGGTTATACAACAGCTTAACTTTCGAATGAATCATTTAACTTTTCATAGTTCGTAACAGTTGTTTTCAAATGACGCTATTTGTCAAGTTCGTGCACTTCATTTACAAGGAATGTATTGAAAAAGTTCAGAAGCGGGCATCTTACTGTTCTCTGCAGTTTAGATCATAAATTACAGAGAGTGAAATTGAGGTAAAGTACAGAAACGGTTTTGAAATTGCAGTCGCTCTAATACCTTACCTCCTTTCACAGGTATCGGTTTCGTCGCCGTCTGACACAGGAGATCGTAAGTGTAACCGGCTTCTGATTAGAAGCGTGTAAATTGGATGCCTCTGTGAGTGGAAACTTCTTTACTGTGTGTGGGAGTTTTGTCGACTGCAACAGTACTCGCTATTCAAATTCCCACTTGATAACAAATTTTTAATTAATTGTTTAATTTTTAGATATCAAAGCGATATCATAATATTTTTGACAGTTTAATTAGGGCCGCCAACATGTTTATAGAAACATAGAAAATGTATTTTTTATTGACGTCATTTCCTCAGTGTCGTATTATGTGGTCAGACCCATTTATTTGATAAATTCCTAACCAATATCACAATGAGAGGTACCACCAATTTAAACCTAATTAACTCGGTACACTCCCACGTTAACTGAAAGCTGTTTGCCCCTCCAAAAGTATGAGTGATAGGGAATTTTCAATTGAAAGTATATACATACTTCAGGTGCAATTTATTTAGCATAAACAATTCATCCTGTACTCAACAAATCTAACAACACAATACACATACTTTGAAATAAAGAGATCCTATACTTACCAGTAAAGAATACGGACAATTAACAACATGAAATAACTTTGATATCAACAAGTGACTGGCTGAGTCAAGGGAGAAGAAAACATTTTTAGGAAGAATAATTATCCAAAATACTACCGCAAATACACAAACTCAAAGGGCAGATGAACTTTCCCAATTTGAACAAATAACACCGGTTATAAAAATAAAGAGAAAACAGCAATCTACTGTCTCTACCAATGATGCAGGCGACACATTACAAATTTTTTGGAGAAGAAGCTGGGTATGTACAGGAGTTGGCAGATGCAGGTGATGACTGCAAATCAGAGCCGAGATAGGACGCCATAGTTTTCTCACTTCGTTCTGTGAAGCAGAAACGATATTTCAACTAACAACCACTTTAGCGTCGGCGCTGCTAGACAGACAATGGCAGCAACTTTTTTTTTTTTTTTTTAATGTTTGTACAGAGTGGTGTCTGGAGGTGTCCTCTGTCTTTGTCACTCAGGAGCGAGAGAGCAGAGGTTGGAGCAACTGCATTCTAACCCGGAAAGTGAAAGTGAAGGGCATCAGCAGCCGTCTCTCCTCTGGCAGCCGGTCGCCTTTGTACTGAGCTGCGCTGAGCTGCTGCGCCGCATGCCGTTAGCCAGGGATGTGTGGCCTCTCTGGTGACCGCTGCCAGCACTGTCGAAAGACAGCTCTCCTCTCCTTCCACCGTGCCGCGAGCCGCGGCCCCGCCCCGCAGGCGTCAGTGTGGCTCGCCTAACAAGCAGACAGTGGTCTACAATAATGGTGACGTCCCACCACAGGCCATATCATAGTATTATCGCAACAAACATTTGAGCACACACCCCTCCAACGGAGATTACACCAGCGCCCAGTGTGGTAACTCTGAACATACAAGCCAACTATGTAAGATGAAAGAAAGATCACAATAATATACAACCTGCACCAACTTAATTATCCTACAGTTTAAATTTTAACATGAATATAAATATATTTCTATAATTATTTTAAAGGAAAAAAATTAATTTTTTAAAATATATTTTTTTTTACATTTCTACATCTCTACAGTTAATTACTATATATACAGGGTGTCCCAGCTATCTTGTCCACCCAAAATTTTTTAAAATATATATTTTTTTTTACATTTCTACATCTCTACAGTTAATTACTATATATACAGGGTGTCCCAGCTATCTTGTCCACCCAAAATATCTCTGGAACAATAACAGCTATAGGAAAACGACTTTCACCGGTATCAATGTACGGCTGGGGCCCATGAATGTACATATTTGGAAACATTCTAAAACGTAAGCAAATGTGTTTTTTAACACAAACTTATGTTATTTTAGACACCCTATATTTTTTTCTTCAGCAATCCATAGCATGACAAATCACATAAACAATGGCGTTGATTGCATCGCAATATTCCAATTACATCCCGAGATATTGCGACGAGAAGTTGACGCTTGAAAAACCCGAAATACGCTGCTAGCGCACGTCCTGAGGCTCAGGCGTGAACCCCATGCTGCCCGTAATCGCGATGTGATTGAAATGCGTGATCGCACTTCCAGACTTATCAAGAGGTCCGAAACGAATAATACGGTCTATTTCATCTCTCAATTTTACCCATTCCTCCTCTACTGTTTTATTTTCCCCTGTTTCTGTCAATTGTTGCTTAATACTCCCTCTGAAATTCTTAAGAACCCCAGGTTCCTTCAATTTATCCAGGTCCCATCTCCTTATTTTCCTACCTTTTTGTAGTTTCTTCAGTTTCAGCCTACAGTTCATAACCAACAAGTTATGGTCAGAGTCTATATCTGCCCCTGGGTATATCTTACACTGTAATACCTGGTTCTGAAATCTATGTCTTACCATTATAAAATCTATCTGGTATCTCCCGGTGTCTCCTGGTCTCTTCCACGTATACAACCTTCTTTTGTGATTCTTGAACCAGCTGTTTGTTATAACTAAATTATGTTCTGTGCAAAATTCTACCAGGCGGCTTCCTCTTTCATTCCTTTTGCCCAGACCATATTCACCTACTATCTTCCTTTCCCTTCCCTTCTTTGTCCTACTACCGAATTCCAGTCTCCCATAACAATTAAGTTTTTCTCTCCCTTAATTGTCTGAATAATTTCCTTTAGCTCCTCATATATTTCTTCGATTTCCTCATCATCGACAGAACTAGTTGGCATATAAACCTGTACTACTGTTGTCGGTGTTGGCTTCGTATCTATCTTGACAATGATAATGCGATCACTGTGCTGGTCATAGTAGTTTACCCGCATTCCTATTTTCTTATTCATTATCAATCCTACTCCTGTGATACCTCCAATTGATTTTGTATTTATAATCCTGTACTCACCTGACCAGAAATCCTGTTCATCCTGCCACAGACCTTCACTAATCCCCACTATATCTAACTTAAGCCTATCCATTTCCCTTTTTAAATTTTCTAATTTTCCTAATCGATTAAGGGATCTAACATTCCACGCTCCGACTCGTAGAATGCCGGTATTGTCTTTCCTGATGATCACATCCTCCTGAGTAGTCCCCGCCCGGAGATCCGAATGGGTCCTAGGTGACCCTGACTTCCTCTAGTGTGTCATTTTATTTGACCTTCTGTTGAAAAATAGCATCGACATTTTTCTAACTATTCAGTAATGTGCTCCTTGCGAGGATGTATGTTACTGGTGGTGACCTCGTTCTTGATTTTTCCCTCAAGGCTAGGGAAATTGTAATTTGTTTACAATCGCCTCAGGCTTCTAAACTGTTGTAAATCGGTACTGGCGAGAAACAGGTTTATTACTCTCTTGTCTGTAGGTCTATCACAACGTCCTTGTTGGTCACAGTGACCTGCGCCATTATAAATGTTACCCACCTCAGGTGTTTTACGATATACTAAGTTTTTAACGAAGGCAAATGTCCTTCAGACACGCATATATGAAGGAAAGCACTGTGTGGCGACTACGACTGCCAAGAACAAGCGAAATGTATTCGCAACTCCGAATATGAATCAGCATCAGCCACATAATTTACTGCTGATATGTTGAAATTTTTTTGTGTAGGATCGAAATTAAAGCACTATTTTCCCGCCTTTCGCGATCGGGTGCGTTAACAATGCCTGAACGACATTTGCATTCGTTACGGCGTTAGACACTGCGCATCGAGCTGCAGCCAAATCGAGGTACGTTACGTTTGTAAAAAACGTCTCTCCCTGCACGGGAATTGCGTAATGGAATGCAGTAGACGGAGTGTGTAATTTGGAATTCTGGGTAGCGTCTGGAGAAATAGTTGAGTGGCGCAATGGTAAACGAGGCCGCTTTCGAATCCCGGTTCAGTGCATATTTCCTCGTGTAACCTAGAAATCTTATAGCTGTTGCCGATTCATATTCGCAATGACTAATATTTTTTAAACGTCATACTCGAGAAACTTGTGACTGTTAGTTCGCTGCATCTTATTGTATTTCTAAGGAAGATAGATTCAGACTTTTTACGCCATGGTGAAATAACTTGTGGTTTTTTTAGATTTAATTCCATTTCCAGCATGGTTATGATCAACGACCATATAATGATGAACAAACCCAATGTAATATGCAGCATTGGTCGTTAATACTTTAGTCTTAAAACAGCAGATAGATTTAGAGCACATAGTTATCATCTTCAATGCATCTTCAGACAGGCATTGTGAATGCAATGAGTATAAATTTACATATAATCTGCAACTGAGTTGACGCCTTTCTTTTAATGATTTTCACCCCAACTCGTGCATCATTTCCGTGACACTTTCTTTTCAATATCGTGATAATACAAAAAGAGGTGACATTCTCTCTAATTTCTCTAAATCCTTCGTCAGTCCCACTTGGTGGGGATCATACAACGTGCAGCAATACTACAAAATAAGACGCACAAGTGTACTATAGGCGGTTTCTTTAGTAGAGCTGGGGCATCTTCTGTTCTGCCAATGAAATATAGCCTTTAGTTCGCCTTCCATACAACATTTTCTATTTGTTATTTCCAGTTTAATTTGTCGTGATGGTTATACCTATGTGTTTAGTTGAATTTTCAGCCTGTTTCGTCCTCCTGGTCAGCTTCTGTTTAGTTCTTCCCGGCCTGTCGTTCAGGAAAGGTTCTATCAGGATGCGTGGACAGCTAGAACAGCTATATAGAATAATAATACAAGTTTTATTTCCTGAGTGCGCCTCGGTTGTACAGTGGTAGAGTGCCAGACTACAAATATGATCTGCCAGGAAGTTTCATACAAATACGATGGTCGCGGGTTCGATACCCACCAGATCCTAGGATTTTTTTGTGGTGTCGCACAAGTACAAAGGGCGCGCCACCTACTTTCGCCGCGCGCCGCCATGCACGCACGGCGCGGCGTTCTCACGATGACAGCCACGAGCGCCCTCTGCTGCAACCCCGCTCGTGGCCACCACGGAAAGACACCGGTCACTCGGGACTGAGTTAGCAACCAGTTAGGACCTTCGTAATCAGATAGGCACCAGTGACGACTTTGCTATCGTACAGGCACTAGGCAGGCCTCTAACAACTATGTATCAACATTCTGCAGTACTATGTAAAAGTTAAGTATTGTTACATTCTGTGCAATATATATCTCTTTCTAAATTACTCTAGTGTTTATAGTTTCTGGCTGCTCCCCTCCGTACCTGCACCAGCGGGCTATCCTTATTCCTGTGTCGGTCTTATTCCACTCGGCCACCGACACCTACGACGAGGCTGGGACACAAAAGCGGCGACGAAGTTGGGACACAAAAGTGGCGACGAGAAGTGATAGAGGATCCGTGGACCAGCCCGCTTGCAGCAGCCAGACAGCAGCAGTCGGAGCACGCAAAAATTGCTCCCGCCCACCCACCCTTATTATAAGAATTTTGGGGGAACATTTTCAGTTACGTGTGTTGTGGACTTTTTTGTTGCAGAGCGAGCCCTCCTTTCATATTGCCTTTGTGTTTTGTTATAATTTACTTGTATGCGCGGGGCCTAATCGGTCAGCATGGCCACTACCCCGAACCCAAACTTAATGGAAATTATTCAGTTACAGACGGCGCAAATCACTCAACTACTGCAGGCTGTGTCGCAGTTGACGACACAGGCTGCTCACCAACAACAACAGCCGTCACATCAGCAGCCCACACCTGCCGCTGCACCGCTTCCTACATATCGCCAGTACAACGAACGTGAGGAAGAATGGAGCGACTATTTCGCACAGTTTCAAGAACTCGTCGCGGCTCATCAAATTACAGGTCAGAGAGTGAAGAACCTTTTCTTATCGATTGTGGGCCTCCAGACCTTCGTATTATTGCAGAAACTATTCCCCCACGCATCTCCTCGTGATGTAGACTTTGAACAAATAGTAGATGCACTGAATGCTCATTATGAGAGAAAAGTTCTTGTAGCCGCTGCACGGTACCGATTTTTCAGACTTAAAAAATTACCGCAGCAGTCACACCAAGAGTGGATTACGGAACTGAAGGGCTTAACCCGCCAATGTAAATTTACTTGCTCTTGTGGACTTTCGTATAGTGACGTGATGTTGAGGGATGCGATTACGCAGAACATTCAGGACCCCAGAATTAGAGCAGCAATTCTAAAACAATCTGATCCTTCATTAGACAGTGTACTGCAGCTTATAGAAGCACATGATACTTTTGACTTATCAGATGTAGAAATGCAAAGCCACAGTGTAAATTCAGTGCGCCGCAACGGACGCTTTCCTAGCCGTAGTTCGCATTCTAGCCCTAGTGATTCTTATTTTTCTACCGGTCGTGCTGAACAGACAGTGAACAGTAGCCAGAGTAAAAGTGCGACACAAAGTTCGCCTCGCCCCATCGTGTTAGAAACAGTGATTTGAATAACGGGCGCCAACGCTCATTTCAGAAAAATGTACGTAAATCTTGCCCCCAGTGTGTGTCTCGCCACAAGCGTGCTCATTGCCCTAGTCGCAACGCAACCTGTTATCAATGTGGCAAATCAGGACATGTACAGTCTGTGTGTATGCAAATTAAAAACTCAAAGAACGGTACCGTTAGAAACAGTGCTTCGCAGAGTGAGAGAACAGTTCATTCTGTAAATGTTATACGGGCTGTGGAATTGGACAGTGCTTTCCTTGGATCTCAATTGCAAGAAAGTAGTTCTGTGCCTATGGCAAAACTATATAGTGCACCACGTAGCAAGCGCCGACGAGCGCGTAATTCTGTGCAACGGAAAAGGGTTCGGGACAAGCAAAATGACTATGTACAGTGCAATCCTGTAGTGAACCGTGTGCCTTCTGCAAGTGCTCCTTGTAATAGTGCCCAGTACTGTGTAGCTAGTGACAGTAGACATCAAGTAGCTACTCAAAAGTGTAGTGCAGTAGTTAGTGACTCTGTAGTAGCCTCGCATTGCGCGGACGCCGATCCGGCGGTAGTGCCATCTAGTGACAGTGTTGTTAATCCGCTGCGTGCCGAGTCTGCGCCGCTTACTTCACTACGCGGCCCGCGCAAGCGCAGTAAACTAACCGTAGCAGACGTTGCCCACATTCGCGCACCTGTCGTGCGCCAGAAGCACAAACTGTTTGTGACTCTTTCGATCGAAAATAAGTCTGTGCAATTTCAGCTTGACACTGGTTCCGCTGTTACCTTAATAAATAAAGATACTTATGAACTTCTGGGTTCGCCAAAATTGTCGCCGTCACAGCAAGTGTTAACAGCTTATACAGGTCAAAATATTCCCGTGCTAGGAACGTGTAGCCTGCCCGCCTCTTTTCAAGGTGTAACAAAAACAGTTGCTTTTGTAGTTCTTCAGGCCAAATCGACACAGAACATTTTTGGACTAGATGCTTTTGACTTGTTTGGTTTATCAATTCAAAGAGATGTGCTTCAGATTTCGTCAGTAGTGCCTCAGGATAAAATCAATGCATTGTGTGACAAATATAGTGACTTGTTTTCGCCGGAACTAGGTTGTGCAAAAGACTTCGTGGCACATGTAACTTTAAAAGAATCTGCAGTTCCAAAATTTCGTAAAGCTAGACCAGTGCCTATCGCCTTGCGTGATACAGTTGCCGAAGACCTTAAACGTTGGCAGGATAGTGGGGTGATTTCTCCTGTTTCTGCGAGTCAGTGGGCCTCGCCTTTAGTAATTATACCCAAGCCGTCAGGAAAACTTCGTCTCTGTGCGGACTTTAAATCAACAGTGAACAGTCAAACAATTGTGGACACTTATCCCCTGCCCAGACCTGACGAACTAATGGACAAATTAGGACAGTCTCGTTTCTTTTCTAAGATTGATTTAGCAGAGGCATACTTACAGATTCCACTTGATGACGAGTGAAAAAAGTTTTTCGTCATTAATACTCACATGGGCCTTTTTCAATTTCAACGCCTACCCTTTGGCAGTTCTTCCGCCCCCGCTATTTTTCAGCGTTTTTTGGAACAGCTGACAGTTTCTGTACCGTGTTGCTCGAACTATTTGGATGATATTGTGGTATCCGGACGTACAGTTGAAGAACATTTAGCAAACCTGGAGTGCCTTTTCAAAGTGTTGACTGCACCAGGTCTACGTTGTAATAAAGCAAAGTGTTCGTTTTTTCAGACTGAAATAGAGTATCTAGGCCATGTGATTAATGCCCAAGGAATTCATCCTTTACAGTCACATCTTAGAGCAATCAAAGACTGGCCTCCTCCTAAGAATGTGCAGGAATTGCAAGCAGTATTGGGAAAGCTGAATTATTATTTCAGATTTATTCTCAATGCCTCTCAGATTGCAGCTCCACTGCATCACTTACGTAGGAAGAATGTTCCTTTTGTATGGTCCAAAGATTGTCAGGTTGCTTTTGACAAATTAAAGTCTGCACTACTCAGTGATGCATGTTTGATTCCCTTTGACCCACAGAAGCCTGTAGTGTTAGCAGTTGACGCCTCGTCGTACGGTCTGGGCGCAGTAATCTCACATCGCATTGGATCTCACGATCGTCCTATTGCCTTTGCATCCAAGCTACTGACGCCAACGCAACAGAATTACAGTCAGATAGAAAAGGAGGCCTTAGCCATCATTTACGGCGTCACAAAGTTTCATCATTATCTCTATGGCAGAAAATTCTATTTGTTGACAGACCACAAGCCTCTCACGTCGTTGTTCTCACCCACAAAGCCGATTCCGCCACGTACGGCACAAAAGCTTCAGAGATGGTCCTTGATATTGTCTAATTATCAGTATGAGATTTTGTACCGACCTACCACTAAACATGCTAACGCGGACACACTTTCCCGACTTCCGGTTGGCCAGGATGTATCATTTGATTCTTCAGAAATGGCATGTTGTCAGATAGACTCCAGAGATGCTTCCGCTGTCGCAGATTTTCCTTTGAACTCTCGTCGGGTTGCACAGGAAACAGCTGCGGATGCAGACCTAAGTGTGGTAGCACGTTTTGTTCGCTCAGGGTGGCCTGCCAGAGCCAAAGACATTGATGGGCCTCTGGTTCGACGTTATTTTGCACAACGTCATGCATTGTCTTTAAGTCAGGGTGTTCTGTTGTTGCATACCGACAACGACCAAGCACGAGTGATTGTTCCTCGTTCCCTGCAACGAGAAGTGTTACGCCTCCTGCATCAAGGACATTGGGGCATTGTTAGGACAAAGCAACTGGCCAGACGTCATTGTACCTGGGTTGGTATGGACGCTCAGATAGAGAGCATGACATCACAGTGTACGGTTGTGCGGAGCATCAGGCGGCTCCTCCGCAACGTTTCTCAGATTGGCCACGCCCCAAGGGATCATGGCAACGTTTACACATTGACTTTGCCGGACCTTTCTGGAATACGCGCTGGTTAATCGTGGTAGACGCTTTCAGCAAGTTTCCTTTTGTGATTGCCATGAACTCAACGACGGCGTCTAGTACGATCAGTGCCTTAACATCAGTGTTTTGCATCGAAGGTTTGCCTGAAACTATCGTCAGTGACAATGGACCTCAGTTTGTTAGTGCGGAATTTCAACAGTTTTGTCGTGTGAATGGCATTCAGCATATCACCACCGCACCTTTTCACCCTCAGTCCAATGGTGAAGCAGAACGTTTCGTTCGAACATTCAAGTCTCACATGGAAAAGATGAAAGGTCAGCACTCCAGGCAGCAAGCTCTTCAAATTTTCCTGTCTACGTATCGATGCATGCCACGTGACGGCCCGTCTCCTGCCGAGCTGCTACACGGCCGCCGTCACCGCACTCTCCTTCACCTGCTGCAGCCTCCCACGCACCGAGTCGGTTCGTATGGCGCTACGCGTTTTCAGGTTTCTACGCCGGTGCTGTACAGGGTGTTTGCTGGTATGAAGAAGACATGGTTGCCAGGCACCATCAGCGCGTGCTCGGTCGCAATATGTATGTTGTACGTTCTTCCACAGGGTCGGAGCTGCGGCGCCACGCAAACCAATTGCGCTTGCACAGGCCGCGCGATCCTGTCTCCGGTTTCTTGATTCCAGACCCAGTTCACCGCCAGGGAGCACAGCCACATCGCTCGCCGCCGGGCCCAGCTTCCCCGGGCTACGAGCTCCTGATGGATGTAGACGCGCCTCCTATGCAGTCGGCCCCTTCGCCTCCGTCGCTGCCTCAGCTGCCAGCGTCAACGAGAGGGACTCCGGGACCGTGCGTGCCCCCGCCGTCTGGGCCACGCACCTCAGAAGATGACCTGCTCCCTCTGGACGGGGGGGGTGCGCCCTTCCCCAGGTTTCGGCGGGTTTCCTGGAGGATCGCAAGGCGGATGCCGGGGCGCGGACGGCGTCTCGATCCCAGCCTCAGCTACGACGCCCGTCCCACCAGTAACGCCCCCGCCCAGGCCCTCCTCCCAGTGCCGTCGCCGTGGCCCTCAGCCCTACGCCACGACGGCGCGGCGGTTTGGGGGGGAGGGGTGTGGTGTCGCACAAGTACAAAGTGCGCGCCACCTACTTTCGCCGCGCGCCGCCATGCACGCACGGCGCGGCGTTCTCACGACGACAGCCACGAGCGCCTTTGCGACAACTCCGCTCGTGGCCACCACTGAAGGACATCGCTCACTTCGCACTTGGGACTGAGTTAGCAACGAGTTAGGACCTTCGTAATCAGATAGGCACAGTGACGACTTTGCTATCGTACAGGCACTAGGCAGGCCTCTAACAACTATGTATCAACATTCTGCAGTACTATGTAAAAGTTAAGTATTGTTACATTCTGTGCAATATATATCTCTTTCTAATTTACTCTAGTGTTTATAGTTTCTGGCTGCTCCCCTCCGTACCTGCACCAGCGGGCTATCCTTATTCCTGTGTCGGTCTTATTCCACTCGGCCACCGACACCTACGACGAGGCTGGGACACAAAAGCGGCGACGAAGTTGGGACACAAAATTTTTATCTGTCACTTTCCACTTCTTTCACCTCTGGCAGTATTGCTTATGTGAAAAATACCGAGTAGCACCGTGGTTCAGAACCCACATTAAACTGTAGGTCCCCCTATAACTGGCTGGGTAAGCCAGTTCGAAGGTCGGAGGAAGGCAACGGCATCTCCAAACAGGACCATGCCTAGTAAAGCACTGTGGTGTCCAAACCAGTCTTCGGATTGTTGACTTCTTTACCTTATTTACTGAAGAAAACAATTACTTAACTTTTGAACGTATGTCTTTTCTCCTTTTGCGTCGTCGTCTTCTGTACGATCTTAGCTGTGCTGAGTCCTAGTGACTCCTAGTTCGGAGCCGAGTTCAGATGGGACTCTTCCAGACGCATGCCGATCTATATATGGCAGCTAGGGACAAGTCATTTAATTAGTATACGAAATAAAAAAAAATATTGCACATAACTTTCTTTTTTCTTCCAGTACATCGACTCTTTTAGGACGTAAGATCACTTATCTTGTACGTTGTTGATGAGTTCTGGGCTCAGGTGTTTACTGCAGATGAGAGAAAGCCCTCTTTTGTTTTCGTTTTTTCTTTCCCTCTTTGGGTACTTCGGTTTGTTTCGGTCATGGATCATATTTGCTCATTGTTGATCGATGAGGTTTTGACTGAGTTTTTTAAATTACTACTAGCTTAAGCCCGTGGCTCCGCTCGCGTATTGGTTGATTATAATAGATAAGCTATCTTTTAGTAGTGTCCTATGAGACTGGTTTTGAAGGATGAAATGAAATACAATACCTTCTTTAGAAACAAACATTTTTAATCAACTTTCAAATAAAAAAAGTTATGTGAAGTGCTTAATGATTTACAATTATTAATAGATACATTATTCCTTATAGCCTGTGTTGCAAAATCTCAACACGTATGGTGAGAGTAATGTCCAAATTCATTTTAATTTCATTTAGGGCATTCTGGTAAACTACGTTATTTGTATAAAAAGAAATTTCCTTTTTACTGCTTTATTTATTTATTCTTATATTTCCTTATTCGTATGCTTATCCTTACAGAGAAAGAGCTGAAGATATAGTAGCACACATAGACCAAAGATACGGTATGTGGCATCACGTTTCGCTGTATGTAATCTCCTTGCTATAGAGTTGCAAACGTTATCGCTGGCCTTCAGTCCGAATTTTTTTAATAATTTGACGACTTTCAACCACCATATCTTCCACCCCCTTACAGCTATCGGCATGGAACTGCTATGGTGTACAACGGGAGACTTCAGACAACAATTACACACAGACCATTCGTTTGCGTTCTGTTGATTTCGCTGCAGAGCGAAATATTAACACACACACACGTAGAATTGTATAGGCCTATACACCGATAAGTTTTCATCCCAATATACTCCATCCTTTTATAATTATCAACCCTCAAGCAACAATGCAACCAATAAAACCATTTTCAAAGATTAAATATAATTTTCAAAGAGTAATTATTGTTCCACATTTCGCGTTATATTCTTCAAATTACTAAATATCTATCAGATCGCTATAAAACCATGCCTAAAATCTTCCTCAGGTATAAATTAGTAACTCTACAAATATTAAAGTCTCTGCGTCTTGTCGTTTGGACGTGATAAGCGTACACCGAACAGACGTTCACATTAAAATACCCGATCGCCATAAAACCGTGCCTAAAGCCTTCCCCGGGTAGACATTAGTAACTTTACAAATTTTTAGCTTTTTATGACTTGTGGTTCAGACGTGATGAACGTACACCGAACAGACATTCACATTTATAGATAACAGAGGGCTGGGCTACCACCCAGTTTATTCGAACCCAAGGTCTTCTGTGGGATGCACCAGAACCTTAAGTATCGCACTATGCATTTTTGACTTACTTTCTTCTAAATTTACTAGGCTTCCAGTCTCCACCAGTGTATTGCAGCCTTCGAAGACTTCAACTTGATGGACGAAGCTCATCTGATATATGAAGCGCATACAGAAAGTAAGTTTTCCTATTTAAGAAAAAGTTAACACAGTTACATGAAAATTATGTTGACAACAGGTACAACAATGTTTGAGGTATTTTTCAGCATAGACACCAAAATAATTGAAACATCATATCATTGTATCCGATTTTGTATACCTGTTTCACAGAAGTCCTTTGCGTCTTCTTCTTCTTCGTTGTCAAAACGCTGGCTAGAGAACAAGAATTTCGTAAGGTGCAAGAAAAGATGGAAATCGCTGGTAGCAAGATCAGAACCTTATGTTAGATGACCTAAACAGCTCCTAGCGGATTTTCTACAAAACAGTTGCTGAGCGCTGTGTCGTATGGAGACGAGCAGTGTCACGGAACAGCACAACACCTGCAGAAAGTATGCCATGCCCTTTCTATTGATCGTGAGCGACACGTCGCAATTTCCTCATTGTTTCACGGTCACAAGGAATAGCTGAAGACGAATGTCAAACGCTGGTTTCATTCACAGTCGGCAGCCTACTATAGTCGGCGTCACGAATGAAGGCGTTCTGCGCATCCCCCTCCATTACCACATTGACAGCAAGTCCTCAGTTGTTTGTTAAGCTTATGGGACTTACAAACTACTTATAAACTAACTTCTACTAAAGACAACACAAACATCCACGTCCGAGGGTGGATTCGAACCCCAGACGGGGAACGGCTTCGCGCATCGGAGCATAGCGACTCAATGCGCTCGGTCACTCCGCACTGGCAGCCCTACTATCGACCCTACTGCTGCTGCGATGACATTAATGACCACTGAAAATAGGGGAAAGTTCAGTACAGAACCAGGTGGGACCCATTCTGCTGGACGCGCAAGAAACTATTGGAGCCTCCGACTCGAACACGAATTTACGGAATTCTAAAAAGTTTCGGTAGAAGGCGACAGTGAGCTCCGGAGACTGCACTCGTATAATGTAGCAAGGATGTGGTTTTGCCAGGTCATATCATAATTCCTTGCGAATTAAAATAATAATAATAATTCATAATTCTTATTCCAAAGGACACAGAACCAGCTGGAGTACAAGATCGGTGAGTACCAAGCGGGCTTCCGCCCTAATCCCTCCTGTGCAGAACAAATCTTCAATATGAAGACTACCCTGAAAATCAAAGCCCTCAGGAATACTCCAGTCATATGCACCTTCGTTGACTTCAAGAAGGCATATGACTCCGTCGACCGCCAGTCATTGTTCAACATCCTACGCGTACAAGAATGGCAAGACACTGCCATTGATCAAACAAACATTGACGGACACGACATCTAAGATGAAATTCTAGCGAGAAATCTCCGAACCTTTCCAAATCGAGACAGGCGTTCGCCAAGGTGACGGACTCTCACCGGACCTCTTCAAGACAGTGCTCGATAAAGTCAGCAGGGAGTGTGGGAAAGAGCTAAAAACACAAGGGCACTGGATGCCAGTGTGACTTGGACGACCGATGGACAAGCTAGAGGTTGGCTGTCTAGCGTTCGCGGATGATGTGGCACTACTCACGGATAACGAAACTACAGCAGTCAGACAGATAGAAATACTCAAAGAGTGCGCGGAAAAAGTAGGGTTACAAATCTCCTTTCAAAAAACTGAGTTCTTCTGAACGAAGCTGAACATACCAAATTTGGACACAAAGTATGGCAAGATTAACGGAGTTGCACACTTTAAGTACCTAGGTGAAATGATCGAACCTACAGGAAAAAGAGAAAATTACGCATAATACTAGAGTATTGAAAATGAAGAGAGCGTTATACAAATCGCAGGATATCTATATAAGACATAACCGATAAACGACAGCATCATCCGCGAACAATCTAAGGGAGCTTTTCAGATTGTCTCCTAAATCGTTTATAAACACGAGGAAGAGTTTTATTTTAAACCAAATGACAACGTTGACATTGACTGATCCTTGGAGTAAAATAATAATAGCTACAATTAACCATTTCATATGGAAACGCATTAAAAGTGAAACTTTTATTTCCAGACGACTAACTGTGCTTACCGGTTGCTACCAAAGACAAACTAGTATCTCTTAGTGGAAGGGAAAGGTGGGGGGGGGGGGGGGAGGGGGGAGGAAGCGAACAGAAATCAATACAAGCAAGTGTTGATAAATGGAACCAAGACGCCCTTTTAGAAACTAAGTGCAAATTTTAAAAACGTGAGCCACGTAAGTCCCTTGATCGATGAAATCAATGAATTGGCCACATATTCACACGAAACGTCTAACCAGAATTCCAATACCATAGCGCCAGTCCACGACTCTGGGAAGTTATTCGTCGTTGACAATGTGACGATACCGCCGTTGACAATGAGAAGAGTTGCAGTCACAAACACAGATGACTGGTTAAACTGTGAAGTTCTTGTTGATGGTAAAAAGTTTATCAGGCTCACAAAAGAAATTTACATACCAGCGGCTATCATAAGCAATACTGGTGGTCAAGGAGAGATTTGGATAACGAATTGCACAAATTGTCACGAGCAGTCGCAACTTATCCCCAAGGGAATGTGTATCAGGACAGCTGAACCAATCCAGGACGGTGAGCTCAACGTCATCAATGAAGACCCTTGCCCTGCTGTTAGTACAGACAACACGCTGGAGGAAACAAACGTGGAATTGCCAATAGGGCCTGGACTGACCAAGGAACAACGCCAGCGGGTGTTAGGTATACTACGCCAGTTTTTGGGTGCATTCACACCTCAGCAGGGGAAAAGTCAGACGAAACGGCCCACGATAAAGCATTGTATCAATACTGGGGATCATCCGGCAATTAGCCAGCGTTCGTATAGAGTGTCGCCAGCTGAAAGACAGATAATTCGGGAGGAAGTGGAGAAGATGTTGCGAGATGACATTATTCAACCTTCGGAGAGTCCTTGGTTGTCTCCGGTGGTCCTCGTAAAGAAGAAGGACGGCACGTGGGGATTCTGTGTCGACTATCGGCGGCTGAACAGAATCACGAAGAAAGATGTCTACCCATCGCCGCGCATTGACGACACCTTAGACTACTTGAAAGGAGCTGCATACTTCTCAACTATGGACATGCAGACCGGTTACTGGCAAATCGAGGTTGACGAAGCTGACAGGGAGAAGACGGCTTTTATTACACCTGATGGCCCCTATGAATTTAAAGTAATGCCATTTGGATTATGTAATGCTCCAGCCACATTTGAACGCGTGATGGACAACTTGCTTCGACACAAGTGGACACGTGTCTCTGCTATTTAGATGACATTATCGTTTTCTCGAAAACATTTGAAGAACATCTGAGTCGCCTGTCAACTGTGTTGAGGTGTGTTCAGACTGCAGGTTGTAGTAATACATTAATATTTTTTTATAACTTGTACGATGCTTGTCGCTGACTTCTGCCCTCTCTCTGCCAGCGTATCGATAAACATATGACATTTGTCACGTTCAATTTTTTTGCAACAAGCTGAAGGGAGAGAGCGGAACTGTTCGACTTACTTTCTTCTGCTTCATGTGCTTGGACGTGTCCCAATTCATGTAAGTGTGAGCTTAGTTCTTTTATTAATTTCAATAAACCCCCACAGTTAATATGAAATATCTTACTTACTTACAATCCCTTCCTCATTCTCACTAATTTTAAAGTTATTCATTTTCAGCAGATCCAGTACTTCATAAAGTGATGCTCGGGTATTTTTGCAATTTGTTTCGCGATTGTACTAGAACATTCTCTGTGTAACTTTTATTTATTTCGTGTCTATGAATGATTTATTACATTTAAATGCCTGCAGAAAAATCTTCGTAATGTTTATGAAGTCCGATAATTTTGCAATTTTTGGAGACTACCATGATTAATTTTCAACACGGTCATAGAACAATAGTAACGGAAACGCACAATCCCAGCATCAATTTATCGAAGTAATATTACAGTCATCTCAGCTAGAATCACTACAGAACATGACTGAAATGATTGTACCAGCTCTCAATAAGGTAAAATTTAGATTCCGCCGACTTCTTCTGTAATGTTGCGTTCTGGTGTTGTACTTGCTACCGAAATTACGATCACTACCATTTATTGGCGGAATCCAATAATTTTGTTTAAATTGTCCATTCCTTGTCAAAATTGCTTAGTAATCTCATTTAAAAATATTTTACTACCTGGTTAAATTTCATTTGCGGTCCCCAACCTTAACTTTAATACGCGACACCCATTTTCATACGAAAGAAGCATTACAAGGTTTCCGCCTCAATCCAAAGAAGTTCCTCTTCGTCGCCAAAGAGATAAAAATCGTGGGGCACCTAGTCATCGGAGATGGTGTCCGTCCTGATCCAGATAAAGAAAGGGCAGTCACAGAATTTCCAACTCCTCAGCACATTCGTGATGTGAGAAGTTTTCTCGGGCTGTGCTCATACTACGTACGATTCATAAAAGGATTTTGTAACAAGGCACGTCCATTACAAGAACTTCTGCAGGGAGACGCCAAGTTTTACTGGGATGAGACAAAAGAAAGAGCTTTCCGGGCACTTAAGGAAGTTCTAACAGCGAGAATTCCACACGCCACACGTTGCTGTCGCTGTGGTCTGGAGCCTCTTCGTCGAGTAAGTGGTAAGAATAGGAGGAGAGAGCGAGAGGGGGGGGGGGGGCGTTCGTGAAGGCCAGCCAGTCACACAGGAGGGAAAGAGATACGGCGGCGACATGCGTCTCTCCGTCGCTAGGATGATACAAATGCCAGTGGTCGTTGCCCAAGAAACTCACCACGCGGCCATTTCGCGCGGCTGGCCAAAAGAATTCAGGTATTCACGAACATTCCACACAGCTGGAAAAGATGTATGTTCCATGTCCCTCATCATCATTAGTCGTGTCACTCATTACCTACAAGAACTAGGCCCACCAGGAAACTTTGGGCTAACAACAAGCATACACCATAAAGTGTACACCTTCCTGGTTTCCACGTATCAGAACCATCGATACAAACAGCAATGAGTGCACCTTCCCCCCATATTTCCACCTATCAGAAACACCTACGCAAGTACCAAAACGTTTCAAATTCTAATGTTTGTAAATCTATCGGACCAAACTACGTGGTCAACAGTCCGTAGCTTACAAACTACTTAAACTAAGGTAAACTAACTTAAGGACAACACACACATACCCATGGCCCAGGGAGGTCTCGAACCTCCGACGGCAAGCAACCGAGCGCTCCGCAGTGAGGCGCCTTAGACCTCTCGGCTACTCCACCGCGGCAATGCAAGCACCAATAAAGTTATTCCTCCCCTTCCTACTAGGTTTGTAAGACAAACAAAGGAGGAAGCAAGTCAGTAGTTTCTGTGGAAGGCTCTTGTAACGGAGTCGAAACGTTGGAGAAATTTATCATCTCGACACGGCAAAATAGCTCAGAAGAATTTCAATTTTAATAATACAGGTTGCTGGTTCCCGCTTAAATTGCGAAGTGAATGCATCTCTCACTTCATGACCTCTTAAGCAGCTAATAAATTACAAGGATGAGATAATTTGTAGGTTAGATGTTCCCTTCGCACTTGCAAAAAATACTACCTGTAGGGAAAGAAAAAGTAGTAAAAATAAATTAAAAATAGTTCAAATGTTTGTAAATATATTTGGCCAAACTGCTATGGTGTGTGGTCATCAGGCCCTACAATTACAAACTAGTTACACTAAGGACAATACGCACACTCATGCTTGAGGGAGGACTGGAACCTCCGGCGGGAAAAACCGTCCGGTCCGTAGCATGGCGCCTTTTCATCACGCGGCCATTTCGCGCGGCTGGCCAAAAGAGTTCAGATATTCACGAACATTCCACACAGCTGGAAAAGATGTATGTTCCATGTTCCTCATCATCATTAGTCGTTTCACTCATTACTGAGTGTGGTGACCTCATTTCCTTATTCATTCGTACATTGTTAAAACTTCAGTTAGATGTCTCCATCCACAGCGATCTTCGACCTTGAATAGGTAGGCTGGTGGTCTTATTCGCCTGACCCAACCATCTATTTGTTTCTCCTCTTCGTGGTCTTCTGCCTTCAACTTTTCCCTGCCAGAGGGTCATCCCAAAATTATCCCCTTTCTTTGTCAAGATGTGACCAAGGAACTGAAGGTATCTGAGACGAAAAGAAAATCTCCTTGTGAAGCTCTCCCGTTATTTGTTATTCTTTGTGTCCATGGTACACGTAGCATCTTCTACCAACACCACACTTCGAAGGCATCAATGCGGCTCTTATCACTACCTTCCACGGTCCAGGTCACGCATCCGTATAAGTATACTGGAAAAACCAACGCTTCCACCTAGTGCATCTTTGTTGTTTGGATATTGCTCGATTCTGCCAGGACTTAGTGAGTTTGACATTTGAATATATGTTGCACTAGGAGGACATTTGTAAACTTAAAGGAAGCTTTGACACAAAAGTTTTGAATTTTTTCATTAAATTATTTCAGACTGGCTGGTCATTCTGTGCAGTAACCTCTCCCAGAATTTTTGTAATAAAAACATCAAAATATCGTTATATTACGATTCCTTCGTAGGGTTTGTTTCTTAACAATTTATTTAGGCTTTTTTTCTATGTAATCCGAATGAAGGTAGACGGTGATGATCTTGTGGCAGTAATAGCCGTTAGACCCCAACTGAGGCCATGTCAAGCCTGTCTGTTGCAAGTATTTCCAGCTGACGCAACTGCGGCGACTTGCGTGTCAATAATTATGAAATGATTATCAGAGCGGCGCGGCAGCCAGTCCCGAGCGGAGAAAATCTCTGACCGGAATGCGAATCGAAGTCTGGCCCTATGTGTGGCAAACCCACCACGCCTGAGGCGATGGCAAACAAATTACTATTTCCCTAGCCTTGAGGGAAAAATCAAGAACGAGGTCACCACCAGTAACATACATCCTCGCCAGAAGCACTTCACTGAATACTTAGGAAAATGTCGATGCTATTTTTCAACAGAAGGTCAAATAAAATGACACACTAGAGGAAGTCCAGGTCACCTAGGAAGCAGTGCAGTTTCCCTTCGAGATATCGAGAGTTCTGCTGGCTCTGATGCTAGATCGCACCAAACCAAGTGATGTGAAGCGCGTGGAAGAGATCCATTTTGGTATCATTTAGGTACTGTACATAGGTACATGATCCTCATGAGTTTGGGATTCCGAAAGACAATGAACGATTTTATTTTTAGAACACTGTGAAGCGCATCCCTCCAGTTTCTTGCGTACTTCCGCCCCTTCGATGGTCGATGTCGATAATTTTGTTTCTTACTAGATAAGCTATCTTTCAGTAGTGTGCTATGAGACTGGTTTTGAAGGGATGAAAGAAATACAATACCTCTTTAGAAACAAATATTTTAATCAATATTCGAATAAAGAAATAAAATTGTGTGAAGTGCTTAATGATATACAATAAATAATACATACATTATTCCTTATAGCGTGTGTTGCAATATCTCAACACGTAAGATGAGAGTAATGGCCAAATTCATTTTAATTTCAACTGGTAAACTGCGTTATTTCTAGTATTGTTTGGAGCGTAAGTGTAGAGATTTTTTTGGGTTGCCCACCCTTGAGCAAGCGACGTATAATAGACCATGTGAAAAACATGAGGACTGTAAGTGGATTCCTGCGAAGTTTGATGATTGTCCAATCACGAAATTCAACAATAATGATTGTAATAATATCACACAAATCGATCACTTGATGTAATGCGCGAAACGTCAAATCGACTTTTTTTTAAACAGATTTATTAAAAGAAATTTCTTTTTAACTGCTTTATTTATTTATTCTCATATTTTCTTATTTGTATGCTTATCCTTACAGAGAAAGAGCTGAAGACATGTCTGTGATAGTAGCACCAATACACCAAAGATATGGTCTGTGGAACCACATTTTGCTGTATGTAACCTCCTTGCTATAGAGTCGCAAACGTCAACGCTGGCCTTTAGTACGAATTTTTTAAGAATCATTTGACGACTTTCAACCACCATATCATCCACCCCCTTATAGCTATCGGCATGGAACTGCTACGGTGTACAACAGGAGACTCCAGACAATAATTACACACAGACCATTCATTTGCGTTCTGTAGTTTTCGCTGTAGAGCGAAATAGTAACACACACACACGTAGAATTTTATATACACCGTTAACTTTCCATCCCAATATACTACACCCTTTTATCATTACCAACCATCAAACAACAATGCAACCAATAAAACCATTTTCAAAGAGTAATTACTATTTTCAAAGAGTCATTATTGTTACGCATGTTGCGTTATATTCTTCAAATTACTAAATATCTATCAGGTCGCTATAAAACCGTGCCTAAAACCTTTTTCAGATATAAATTAGTAACTGTACAAATATTTAAGTCCCTGCGTCTTGCTGTTTGGACGTGTTAAGCGTATATATATATATATATATATATATATATATATATATATATATATATATATATATAGGGTGTTTCACTAAGTGTGTTTGCCTCTGTAACTTATAAAATAATAGGTGACGGGAAATTTTAATGCGGTAGGTCAACACAAGAAATGTTACACTTTCTGCGGAGCTATGAACACAGTTTATTGTATCATTTTCCAAAGAGTTACAGCACAAAGATATAATTTTTTAAATGGAACAATAGTTTTTTCTATCGTGCATTGGATTCGTTGAAACCAGCTGCGTCCAAATCAATTTAATCTACGTTCCTATCACTGTTAGTTTGGGAGCTAAGACCCTTCAAAGTTCCGGGGGCGGAGGCTATGACAGCGTAGCTGACTGGCTGGTGGTGATGAGACAGTGGGCCGCGCCCCAGGGGTTAGCCACTCGACCAGTCAGCCTCCGCCCCCGGAATATTGAAGGGTTGTAGCTCCCAAACTAACAGTGATATGAATGTAGTTTAAATTAATTTTGACGCAGCTGGTTTAAACGAATCCAATACACGATAGAAAAAAAAAAACTATTGTTCCATTTAAAAAATTATATCTTTGTGCTGTAACTCACCTTACGGGGAATTTACAGATATTAGCGAGGTGTTGAACATGGAATGATACCATTATAAGCATATGAAATAAACAATGAAAAATAATAAATGAGGGAGACCACGTAAGATAGTAAATAAATATGTAGAATTGAAGAGGAAACAGAGAAAATATTCAAATGTTTGTAAAGCTAAGGGACCAAACTATTGTGGTCATCAATCCCTACACTTACCAAATACTTACACTAACTTATGCTAAGGACAAAACCCACATCCATAGCCGAGGGAGGACTCGAACCTCCGACATCAAGTAGCCGCAGCGCACGGCCTTTCCCTGGCGGCAGGAAACAGGGAAACAAGGATTGCAAGAATGAGGTTGGGTAGACGAGGACCGATGACATTTCGGATGCGATAAGCGACAATGAAGTTGCAAATACTCGCTATAATAAGAACAAATAAAGATTTTAACAAAAACTCCGACTTCAAAAAAAGAAAAATAATGTTCCAAATCAAATTAATAAGAAAAAAAAGAAAAAAAATAGCGTATTGTTCTATAACTTTTTCTACTCATCAATATTTAGGTACGATGTATGTGTTTACCACGCAAGAAGATAGGCTAAATATAATTTTTAAATCTAACTCAAATACACCTATGAATAACAAAAAATGATCAAAATATTTTTAAGAATTCTCTTAAGTAAAATGAATTGAAAAATATTAGACTACTTAAAAGTCAAGTTATTACGATAATATAATGTAGTTACAATTATTGTTATTTTTGGAGTCGGTGACAGCCAAGGAAACATCCGATCCGAATTCGGTCACAATATTCTCGTATTATTCTTGCTAGTCTAACCGCATGAACCACAGACATTGCCGAGGTGCGGTGGCTTGCGTGCCTCAACGATACAGATAGCCGTACCATAGGTGCAACCACAGCGGAAGGATATCTGTGCAGAGGCCAGACAAACGTGTGGTTGCTAAAGAGGAGCAGCAGCCTTTTCAGTAGTTACAGGGGCAACAGTCTGGATGATTGACTGAGCTGGCCTTGTAACATCAGCTAACATTGCTTTGCAATTCAGTTAGTGCGAACGGCTGAAAGCAGGGAAAGTCGTTACTTTTCCCGAGGACATGCAGCTCTATTGTATGAATATATGATGATGGTATCCTCTTGGGTAAAATATTCCGGAGGTAAAATAGTCCCCAGTCGGATCTCCGGGCGGGGATTACTCAGGAGGATGTCGTCATCAAGAAAAACAAAACAGGCATTCTACGGATCGGAGCGTGCAATGTTCTAACCCTTAATCGCGTAGGTAAGTTAGAAAATTTGAAAAGACAAATGGATAGGTTAATGTTAGATATGGTAGGGATTAGCGAAGTTCGGTGGCAGGATGTACAGGATTTCCGGTTAGGTGAGTACAGGGTTATAAACACGAAATCACCTGGTGGTAACGTAGGAGTAGGTCTGATAATGAATAACAAAATAGGAATGCGGGTTACTATAAACAGAATAGTGAACGCATTATCATAGCAAAGATAGATATAAAACCAACACCGACCACAGTAGTACAAGTTTATATACCAACTAGCTCTGACGTTGATGAGGACATCGAAGAAATGTATGAGGAGATTAACGTAATTATTTAGAAAATTGAGGGAGACGAAAACTTGATTGTGATGAGGGTCTGGAACTCGGTAGTAGAAAAGGAAGAGAAGGAAATATTGTATATGAATATGGACTGGGGAAAAGAAATGAAAGAAGATATCGCTTGGTAGAATTTGGTGCAGATCACAATTTAATGATCACCAGCACTTGATTTAAACATAATAAAAGAAGGCTGTATACGTGGAAGAGACCAGGAGACACTGGACGGTACCAGATTGACTTTATAATGGTAAGGAATAGATTTAGGAACCTGGTTTTAAACTGTAAGACATACACGGGCGCAGATATTAACACTGACCATAACGTATTGGTAATGAACTGTAGAGTTAAACTTAAGAGACTGCAGAAAGGTAGAAAAGTTAGGAGATGGAACCTGGACAAACTGAAGGAACCAGAGGTGGTTGAGGGTTTCAGAGGGAGCACTGGGCAAAGATTGGCTGAAGCGGGGGAAAGTAATACAGTAGAAGAAGAATGGGTAGCTCTGACGGATCGAGTAGTGAAAGGAGCAGAGGATCATAATGGCAGAAGGGAAATGTCTAATAGAAGATAAACGACAAATAAATAATTCAGCAATGCCTAGTCCACACCTCCTTCTTGGGTACAACCTAAAACCACAACTATCTTCCTACTTTCTACTTTTTTTTAACGCTCGGTTTCCTATTGAAAGTCTCTTGTCTGTTAATTGCTCCAACGTCTAGTGGAGGCTCTTCCTTTGGTAACTGTGGTGGCAAGGTAAATTTGTTTCTTGTGTCAATGGTGTATTTTCTGATATTGTCCTCTTTCTGTGACTCCTGCTTCCCACTTGTCACCTTTCTCCACCCTTAACCTCATCATTTCCTCCCTGGCACTGTCTAATACAACCTGAATAGCTATGATATTCCCCTCCTTCTATTTTTATGTTTATTTCCCCAATCAAAATGGTCATATGTTTATAGCCGCGGTGTAGTGGCCGAGCTCATTGAGGCGCAATGCTCCGAATTGCGAGGCCGTCTCCGTCTGAGTTCAAATCCTCGTTGGAGCATGGATGTTATTGCTGTCTTTAGTAGTTAGTTTATAAGTAGTTTGTAAGTTTAGGGACTGAAGACCCCGCAGCTTAACAAACATCTGATTTTTTTTAACCTATGGGACCAAACTGCAGTGGTCATCAGTTCTTAGAGTTACAACATACTTAAACTAACTTATGCTAAGGACAACGCGCACACCCTTGCGCAAGGGAGGACTCGAACCTCCGATAGGAAGTGCACTCCGCAGCAAGGCGCCTTAGGGCACACTGCCACTTCGGAGCGATATTTCCCCAACCGTCACGTTGCTCCATTCTCCCATTGTACCCATCTGTCAACAAAACCTGAATAGCACCTCAGAACTAACATTACTACAGCAACTAATGGTTGTTTAACAATTTGTTTACGAGGTTTAGGTAAAAATAAAGATCAAAGGAGACACTGAAATTGTGTAGCACACTAATATGTGTCTGTAATCTTAGTACAGTAACATAAATTCACTTGAAATTGTGTGAAAATGCTAAATCTGCACTCGTGAAAAATTAGGTCTAAAATTACGGTATGTAAAGAAAGGTGTGTTGAGTTTCTATAAGAAGCAAAATAAAATTTATGGTGTTTTTCCTGATAAGAAATAAAAGTGTTACAACGGACTAAGAGTAATTAGACTAGATTATTTAAACTGACTACGCCAAAAAGTAAACAAAAGCACGATTGTAACACCAGTTATGATCTTTTGGAGTTTAATGTAAAAATGTGCAAAGAGAAGTTTCAATGTAACCTTGAAGATCTAACTAATTCTTATCGGCTTTAAACTAAGATTTATTAAGATCTAAATTTCTTATGTTTACGACATCACAAAATCCGCGCGTCTCCGCGTACGCAGTTCTACCAACGCGTGGTATACCGAAAAAATAGATTAAAAAATAATTAAAAAGTTATTCTGCACAACTAAGAAAAGTGTATAATAAAATACAAAAATGATGAGTATAAAATAAAAGAGTCGTTACACTACATGATAAGAATATTGTAACAAAAAGACAGCGGGAGGAGTAGCGTGGTATATAAAATTAAAGATTTAAATTTAAACATTATGTTAAAAATGGAGATATTGAATGTTCGCAGAACAGGCAAGTAAACGTATTACAAACAAAACTGTTACGAAATGCGAAAAAAAAAGTTTAAGAATTCTGTAAAAATAAAAGTCCCAGTAGCATGCTTTTACAGCTCACTTTTGTAAATATTTCGGACCAAAAATAATGAAATATAAATAATATAATATTAAATGTATAAAAATACTTTATATTATTATTAAGTGCATATGGATTCTGTAGGATCTCGCAGTACATTTACACTTTGCCTTTCTATAGCCCTCATAGCTTTCATTTTTTTCACTATGTGCTGTATTCCTTTCCTCTGACCTATCGTACCCATCTACTTATCTTCTGACAGCAAAGTTTCCTGTCTAGTATGTCAGATGTTCTTATCTGTGCCTTTTCCAAGTCATTTTTACTTTTCTCTGCTCATGGAATGTCATTCAGTTCTGCAGTGTAGGTGAAAATCTTGTAGGTCAGCCTGGAAAATAGGAGTCTATGAATGTTTCAATAGAATTTCAGCCTTCGCTTCCTAATGTCTCCAGCAACGTTTGACAGTTTTTCCGTTTTCTTGTGCGACTTGCATATATGGAAAGCCCAGGTTGGAATTAATAATATAGCAAAGACAGTTTACAACTCACAGCAAATACGTGGCGACGAGTGCGACAGGCACATTCAAAAGACACACACATACCACACTTTCAACTATCGGCCATGGCCTTCTTCAGAAAATAGGACATTCAAGCAATCACACAGGCACACAAAACAGTCATACAACCATCACCTTCGGCTGCGGCACTTCCAACCGGAGGTGATGGTTGTATGATTTATTCCCAAAGGCTTCCAATAATTCACTGTGACATTACATCGCATTTCTCCCTCGGAGAATGGATATTTTGATGCAAGCGCGCTGCTCAACACGGATTCCTTCCATCTCGCATAACACCAACTGACTAATTTTACAGCCCTCGCTGCCCTACTGCAAGCTATCACAGAGCCATCTGCGGTTCTACTTGCACCTGCCGAGAACAACACGACAAATACGTTTGTGATCCGTCCACAAATCTACCAAAACGAAAACGGTTGCCATTACTTTTCCCCCACCCCTCGCATGTATGTAACTTGAAAATTGAAGGCGAACGTTTTGTACGTCAGATTTAAAAAAAGAGGAAGGGTACATTATTAAAAAAAAGTAACAACATTTTTTCCATAATTTATTGTACACACATTTAATGATAAACTCATAAGATCTGTTGTAATGTTTAGTCTTGTTGTTAATGATATGTTCCATACCTTAGTTTCAGGCGTAAATCGTATTCGACGCAAATTTTGTTTCTTCACATTTCTCTCTCTCTCTCTCTCTCTCTCTCTCTCTCTTCCTTTATCTGTGAAAAAAGATGCAAAACGTATTCTCGCATAAGTAAGTAGCTTTGAATCCGATTAATTTCTTCAAAGGCATACTTGAAAGTACTAATGTGATCCAGACTGAGTCATCGTTTTAGCCTTTAAACATATATTTAGAAATAGAATCACATACAGTTGGCATGACAAACCTGGGTCTACAGTCCCTCAAAGTAGTCCCCTGGGAGGGAGTCTTCCGCATATGCTGAAAGTTTTCGTTTTTTAAGGTTGTCGACTACAAACGAATTTCTTATGCACAACAATTAATCGGTAACTCTTGGAAAGAAATTCTTAAGAGAAGGGTCGATATAAAGGAAGGACGAAAACCTTTGCAATCTCTGGTCTATTTTACCACCTCCTTAAGTATTTAGGATTGTTCCTTAAAACACCATCAAGAAATAGTCCACGTCGTTCTTTTGTTCCACTACGTTGTCTGTGCCTCATCATACACTGCTGAAACAATATACATATATATATACGAGGATTGGAACTTAAATAGTGGCACCTACTTATTCACAACCATTACAAAAGCGTTACATGTTTCCACCTGTTACTGTCCTTCAAAGTAGTCACGAGCGTTGTGTACAACCCGTTGCCAGCGATGTGGAAGGCATAGTATACCGTTAGCAGAGCCTGTTCTGTTGATGGTGTGAACGGAGCGGTCTGCTGCAAGTCGGATCTCTGGAACAGTTCTGAAGCGAATGCCACGAAGTAGTTGTTTCATCTTCGGAATCAGATCAAAGTCACAAGGACTTAGGAGAGTATGGTGTATGGTACAATACTTCCCAGTCCTATCGACCAAACAGAGCACCCACAACTTGCGCTGTATGCGCCCGCTCATTGTCGTACAAAATGGTGGGTGGGTTGCGCAGAAAGTGTTGCCGCTTCTTTCCCTGAGCTTAAGTCCTTGTGCCTTTGAACAGAACGGTATACTACGCCTTCTACATCGCTGACAACGAGTTCTACACAAAGCTGGTGACTACTTTGAAGGGCAGTAACAGGTTCAAATACGTAACGCTTTTGTATCTTGTGAATAAATAGTTGCCACTATTCAAGTTCCAATTCTCGTGTGTATGGGAATGTATTTTATTCAGATATTGGTTACAACTGTAGATCTTGTTTGATAAAGGAAGATATTTTGTTGCCTCTTGTGATGATACTGCCGGCCCCCTCATCTCAATGTTATCGTACGATACCGTCTGCGTCAGACCCGGAATCGTGTGGTTCAATAGTGATATATGTTGCGTGTGAAGTTAGTAACGGACGAAATAGCCAGCCTAGGAATCAGTGTAGGACAGTGTCTCGGTGATACTGTGATTTAAACAAGTGATATATTTCATTAATTAAGAGATTTGTATATGACGTTTCCAGACAGTTCTATAAACACTAGTTTCGTCATTGTATGTTATATAAAGACTTAAACAGATGACTTGTAAAAACTTTTGTGAAAAACAAAAAGAAATGAAAATAAATAGCATTGTATATATGTTAGGCTCATAAACAAGTTGTGTTGACCACCTAATTGCGATAATTAACGTAATAGTCAAAATTTGAATATCATAATTCTTTGTATATATTGACTGACGTGATATTTTGAACTTATTTTGAGAATTGACAAGATATTGTATAGTTCAATATATGTTAGGAACATGTTTGATGTACTCTTTAACAAATTAATTGACATTTAACATATTGGTTTGTTGTCAAACAAAGAGTAGCGTGATTAAAACTTAAAAAAAAAAATACGTGCCATGTAAAATTATTGTATGTATAGTTTTCATTTTATATTGTGATTATTTCTGTGAACATGAATTGTTGTACTTCTGTGTTTGTTCATTGTAAATTAGTATATTCAATTGTTATGAACAATGCATAATGTAAGGTCATTATTGCCGATGTTATATATTTGCTTCGCCGCCTTGAGTGGGGGAGTTGGAGTTCTGGCTTTCGCAAAGTGCTTTGGAATCTATGTCAGTGTTGTTGTTGTACGCAAGTTTGAATTCGTAATGTTTTGGTGGAGAAGCAGTTTGGTTTCAAATTAAAGAAGAAGTGAAAAAATGTATATATCGATTATTTATTTCTACCACGACGCCCCAGGAGAATAATTTGCAGCGAGCAGAACTCCCATACATCGAAATGTTGAAAATCTGAGTATCGGTAGAATAAACTGTAACTACTCAAAAATATATTAAAACATTTCACTCTTTATTTGGGGTTTACATCACAGTTTCATTGAGTGGGGCACCATCGGGCTCCCATAACAGTGAAAACGTCATTCTCGTTGTCCTCTGATATGATGTGTGACCATCTCGGACGGCCAGTACAGTTGCACACATACGTGGCAAGGACAGTATAGGGTTTTTAATCAGCTCTATAGGGTATTTGGCCATTCTTCCAAGAGTTGTGGGAGGTGCTTCAAGGATGCTGTCCAACAGAGCATTAGCGTCTAACAGAAGGAAATCATCTCCTATGGCACCAGCGTAGGGCACAACAAAAGGTCGAAGGATTCTATGTCTACACGTCTGAGCAGTCAAAGGGCTATTCCAAACGACATAGAGGTTCATACATCTGCCAATACTAACAGCTGCCCACATCATTCTTCTGTCACCATGATACGCTAATGTATCATGCCGATAAGCAGGGTGTTCTGAGTGCCGCGTTCCCTCCAGATGAGGTAATGACGATTGTCCGACTGAACACAAAATCTCGACTCGTCTGTGAACAGAAGCCGGCGCCATTCGACTTCATTACTGATGTTTCTCCGCCCTATTTCTGCAGGATAAATGGAGTCGTGGGTTTAATGCGACACACAAAATCTTTGCGTAGAGACTTCCCGAAGGCAATTTCGGACTGTTTGTGCTGATATTGCTCGTCCTGTTGCTGCCTGGAGGGTGCGTTGCAGCTGAGTTGCATTCACCCTCCTGTCCCGACGAGCTGTTAACCACAGATAACGGTCGTCTCTTACTGATGTCACTTGCACTTTTTGTAACGGTTCTGTTTGAAATCGCATTCAGATCCAGGAGATTACACTTTGGGGTACTCCAAAAGCTGCAGTCATCTCCCTGTGTGTCCACTCTCTGCCATAGCTTCGGGTATGTTACGTTGTCGTTGCTTTGAACTACCGTTCACTACAGTATCTGAACCCAACTGTTCGTGAAACTCGTTTCGTAGAGTAAACACAAGTCAACACGGAGGCCCTGTGCAGCTTCTTTCTGTTAATACCACTACCTCGATTGCCGTAATGTTCTTGATCCACTTCGTAGAACCGACAGAAAGACATCAAACCATTTTAGTTCATTCTACTCATATCTCTAGTTATCCCCTAATTATATGTGAGTGCAGGCTTTCTCGGCGGATTTCATGTATGAAATATTCGCGGGTTATCAGCCGAGTTGCTTCGTCGTCGTCTCGTAGCAACATTTCGATGGAATGCGTCTCCATCATCTTCAGGCGAAGTGTCGGGGTGCTCACTCCTTTGCTGCCCTCTCTGTGAGGGAGAATGTTGGGGAGTTTGTAGCCTGTTGGCTTTTACTCCTCTTTGTGCATTATGGTGTTTGTGTGTGTCTTTTACTGTGTATTAATTGTCTGTGGATAGTTTTGGAGATTCTGTATGAGTGTCTAGTGCTTGCCCTGGGTGGGCGTGCTGTTTTGTTCTTTTGCTCCCTCCTTTGCTGCCCTCTCTTTGAGGGAGAATGTTGGGGAGTTTGTAGCCTGTTGGCTTTTACTCCTCTTTGTGCATTATGGTGTTTGTGTGTGTCTTTTACTGTGTATTAATTGTCTGCGGATAGTTTTGGAGATTCTGTATGAGTGTCTAATGCTTGCCCTGGGTGGGCGTGCTGTTTTGTTCTTTTTGGGAAGGAATCGGAATAAGCATGGGTGTCTAGGATTTTCCTCTTTGATCTAAGGATCAAAGATGGTCATGGGACGTTTGTGTTTGTCACGGGACATGTCTTACCGACCTAAGGAGCGGATAATTTCATTTCCAGATCTGGAGGAACTCTCGTAGAAAGCCCTTGCCAGATCTTGGAAACGATCTTTCAGGAGGAGAATTCCAGCAGCAACGTGCAGGTCGATCGTGGGAAAACCATACGGTAGGTGCAGGGCTCTTCTGAGGCAACGGTTTTGGAGTGTTTGGAGTCTATCCAGGTGTTTCCTGGCTGCGTACGCCCAGGCAGGGCAGGAGTACTCCATTTGGGGACGGATTAGGGATAGGTATGCGTTGATTCCAACGGAGGGGGATAGGGAGCTATTGACGTTAAGGATGGGATGGAGGTCGGACATTCTGGTGCAGACTTTCCTGTAGACCTCGTCCACATGGGGTTTCCACGTGAGACGTTGGTCCAGGGTTTCTCCCAAATATTTGGCAGTTCTGCACCAGGGGAGTTGGGAACCTTGGATGTGAAGGATTGGGGGGGGGGGGGGTTGAGGAGGACCGCGTCTTCCGATCTTTTTAGTGATCAGCATAGCCTGAGTCTTGTCGGCATTGATGGTGATTCGCCAGCGACGGGACCATGTGTCTGTGTCGTCTAGAGCCCTTTGTAGCCTACGTATGACCAGGCGCTTGTTCGCATTTCTTGTGAAAAAGGCTGTGTCGTCAGCTATTGAGCTGCGTGCACAGTGTACAGGCTGTACAGGCTGTACAAAACAGGGCCCAATACCGATCCCTGTGGCACCCCAGCACGCATTTTGGTGGAGGTGGAAGTTTCTACTTTGACAGAGAAAGTCCTATTCGTCAGATAGCTTTGGATAATCTTTACTATACTTCCGGGGAATCCCTGTGTGTATAATTTGTAAATTAACCACTTTTGCCACGTCCAATAGCACTATCCCGCAGTAGCCATTTCGATTGAAGGCTGATGTTGCAGCTTCAACTACTCTCATGATCTGTTGGGGGGCAGAATGTTTCTCCCGGAAACCAAACTGGAAATCCGGCAGAATGCGCTCTCTAGATATGTGATCTTGTATGGGTACTAGCAGGAGGCGCTCATAGATCTTGCCGAGAGTTGGTAAGAGGCTAATTGGCCTGTAATGCTGCGGGAATAAGGGGTATTTCCCTGGTTTGTGTATCGCGACCACTTCCTCTTGCTTCCAGCAAGCTGGAAACACGCGGGTACGAGTAATCTCGCTGACGCCTTATGTCTTCATGTTCGTCGTCCTGGGGTTCTGCTTCCTGAAACTGCTTCTCAAATGAGTCGGCAAGGGCGTTGGCCTTATCGGCATGGCTGAAGACCAGACCCCGCTCACCGTGGAGAGGAGGCAACCTAGCGCGTTTTTTTGTGAATTGCCTTGTGGCATTCCAGAGGGTTTGGTCCTGTACATTGAGGGCTCTGAGGCGGTTTTGTCACTGCTGGTTTTTATGCTCATTGAGCGCGACCTTCAGCTCCCTCTGTAGTCTGTCGAGTAGCCTTCTGGTGGCTGGATCTCTGGTTATTTTCCAGTCTTTAGCCACTCGGTTTTTGTGCCGGATTTGTGCTAGTAGGTGCCCTGGGAGTTGTATTTGCAGCGGAGGGCCTTCCCTCATTGGGGGTGGGGGGTGGGGGGGGGGAGTGGCGTCCTCTGCCGGTTGTAGAAGTGTCCCTGTGAGGTCGTGTAGTGCTTGTTTCACTGTATCTGCGGTAATATGCGGAGCACGAGCAATTTCCGAGGCAACAGATTCTCGGTATTGCTCCCAGTTTGTACGTCTGTAGGACGTCTGGTAACGTGGGAGTACTACCCACTCTCCCACATCGACCTCAAAGATAACAGGGTTGTGGTCCGAGGACATTCTGTTAATAGAATCGTCGGGTGCGCGCTTATATCTCTTCTGGACCATTCCCTGCTTGCAACCGCCGACCAATCAGGCGACGCGGAATCGGCGGATGCGCCTGGAGTAGCCGGTGGTGGGGGCACGCTGGTGCGGGGTTTGTGTCCCGATGTCCGCCGCCGTCTGCTCCGGTGGCCTGGAGCGTTCTTCTCTGGTTTTTCTAATTGCGGGCTCCCAGGCTGTGCTAAGGTGGTAGCCACTGTCCCGGTTTATTAGGTTGTCATGCAACCGTATTTCAATGGATTCTCTGATTAGAGTCCCAAAATCCGATTACACTGCAAATTTTCTTTGTGTCCTCAAAATCAAAGGTGTGCTTCTCGTCAATACTATGTTCCTCCACAGCAGATTTGTTAGTTTGACCCAGGCGAACGTGCCTGATGTACTCATTGCGGCGCTGTGAGATGCAACGCTTCGTCTGCCCTATGTGTTGCTTCCCACATTCACACCCAATCTTGTACACACCTGGCACTGTCAGACCGAGTGGATCCTTAGTTGACCGAGAAGGTCTTTGATTTTTTCTGCTGTAGAGAAAACGGTCTTGGTGTTTCCTTAGAATTCTCGCGATTTTGGCTGTTGGGGGACCCGCGTACAGCAAGAACGCACAACCCATTGCTTCGTCCTCTTCGAGTCTCTCTTCTCCCTCCTAGTGGTCAGTCTGATTGGTCGGCGGTGGCAAGCAGGGAATGGTCCAGCAGAGATATAAGCATTCCCGGCTGAGACGCCGCCGTGTACGCATCGGTCCTGCGCTACTCCACCACTCGACGCTCGCGCTTCAGCATGCTTGGACGCGGGAAAGGAAGCAACGGACAGCCGAAGAGCGGCCTTCTAGCGGCCATTATGCAGCACATCGTGGGCGAAGTGTTGGATATGGCTGCCTACGGTGGTAAGAAGAAGACGCAAGGGAAGAAGAAGCAGCGGCCCATGCAGTGTTTCCGCTGCCAGAAGATGGGACACATCGCAGCACGGTGTCGTGACCAAGTAGCGTGCATGCGGTGCGCAAGAAGTCACGATACACACAACCGTGACAAGCCGAGCGATGCGCCCCCATCTTGCATCAACTGCGGTGGCTTGCACGCCGCGAACAGTCGCAAGTGCAGCTATCTAGTTAGCTGGAGGCGTGGCGAAGTTGGCAGTGGGTTTCGCAGTGGGCAAGAAGACGACGGGTTAGAGAAAGAAGAGGCGCCTGCCGCCCCGCCCCCTTACCCAAGAAAGGGACGCGGGCCACGCAGCCGCGATGCAGCCTCACATCCGGACTCATCGACTGCAGTTTACGACGCAGTGGCCTCCCTTCAGGTAGCTTTGGAGGTCGAAAGGGAGGCCACGAAGAAGATGCTGGCGGGCCTACATCACGTGATACAGCTTCTAAGGGAGGAGCTGCGTTTGGTCAAGGTCCAATTAGCACCCGCTACATCCAGACGGCGAGACGCAGAGACGCAGACGGTCGCTATCGCGGAACCTGTAGTAATACAAGAAACCGCGCTAACGCTAGAAGACGACACAGCGATCACCTCCGCAGCCACTGCAGCAATGCAGGTGGTTGTGGACGAGATCCCTGAGCAAGAGGCGCAGCCTGAAGCCACGCAACAGGCAGCGCAAACGGTCGATCCATCCCTGGAGCCGAGGACGACGTCAACGGTGGCACATGCCGCGGCCAAGGAAGACACAGTCACCGCCGCCCTCGCCCTGGGACACGTGGAGACAACAGGGGACGCAGGAACAAGACCTGTAATCCACTTCCAGACACACCTGACTGAAAAGCAGCTGGAGCTGCTACTGTCGAAGATTGACATGGACAATCTGGTGCAAGCCTATCCGAAGTATCCCCCCCCCCCCCCCAACAAAGTGGGACTCATATGTCGCCCAGTCGGAGGCGGAGAAGAAGGCTGCTGAGTGGAACGACCACGTTACCCTCTTAGCAACAGTCAACAAGAAGTAGAAGAAGTCTGTAAAGAAGTAGTAGACCTCCTGGACGACTCCAGGAACTCCTAGACAGCGAGTGGCTGTTACGTGCGAGACCTGCTGGAGAACAGCGACATCCAAACCCGCTCCATCATCATCATTCACAATCCTCAAACCCATCCTTCGCCAGCCAGTGAGCTGGCAGTACACAGTTTAAATGAAACTGCTCACGTACCAGTTATACCTAGCAAAGTCCTAGTCACTCCTATTCCACCCATCCTTATTGGAGTAAATGTCAACAGACAAAAACTCCACCTTGACCTATCCTTAGAGGAGGATAGTCTCTAGAGCAGAACGGCACGAGAGATATAAGCGAGCACCCGACGATACCCCGACACTTCGCCTGAAGATGATGGAGACGCATTCTATCGAAACGTTGCTACGAGACGACGACGAAGCAACTCGGCTGATAACCCGCGAAGACTTCATACATCCCCTAATTGTTTTTTTTTTCTAGTGTATTTTTGTGTGTTGCGCGGTAACGGGAAATACGTGGCTTTAGAGGCCGCGCTTAGGAAATCTCGTCCCCTGGCCTTGTGGTGAGCGTGACGGCTGGAGCAGAGCCGCTGTCGCCGTCCCCACTGGGGCTCCTCGTCCCTGAACCCTTCTGGAGACTGCTTCCGCCGCCGCAGCCGCAGCTCGCTCCTAGCGCCAGACCAGCCGCTGCGGGCCACGCACCAACACCGCCGTCCTTCGCCTGCTGCCTCGTGCCGCCTGCTACCACGTGGATGTTCGGTGGTTCGCGCCTCCCGTCTCCTGACTGACGCGCACCTTACATCCGAGAAAATTACCCGCTCTCACCGCCACTCTCATCTGAGGTAAGTACCTGACATTTCCCAGAAAGTAACAGTACAACGTTCACATTAATAAGATTAGAAAGTTGCACAGGTCACACCTATATTTATGAAAGGCAGTAGGAGTAACTCACTAAACTACAGGCCTATTTCATCGGGATCAATTTGCAGCACGATTTTGAGACATATTCTGTATTCAAATATTATGACTTATCTCGAACAGAATGATCTATTGACCCAAGGTCAACACAGATTTAGAAATATCGTTCATGCGAAACACAACCAGCTCTTTACTCACACGAAGTGATGAGTGCTATCGACAAGGCTTCTCAAATTGATTCCGTATTTCTTGATTTCCAGAACGCTTTTGATACCGTACCTCACAAACGGCATTTAATCAAATTGCGTGGTTATGGTATATTGCCCCAAATTTGCGATTGGATAGGGGATTTCCTGTCAGAGAGGACATAGTTTGTAGTAATCAATGGTAAGGCGTCTACTAAAACAGAGGTGATATCGGGCGTTCCACAGGGTAGTGTTATTAGTCCTCTGCTGTTCATTATTTATAAACGATTTGGGAGAAAATCTAAGTAGCTCTCATCTCCAATTCTGTATAGAACTCATCTTCTAGTTCCAAAACATTTCCTTTCTTCTACATCTACATCTACATGGGATACTCAGCAAGTCACATTTAAGTGCCTGGCAGAGGGTTCATCGAACCACCTTTATACTATCCATCTCCCATTCCACTCTCGAATAGCGCGCGGGAAGAAAGAACATCTGAATCTCTCCGTTCGAGCTCTGATTTCTCGTATTTTATTCTGATGATCGTTTCTACCTATGTAGGTGGCTGTCAACAATATATTTTCGCATTCGGAGGAGAATGTTGGCGATTGGAGTTTGTCAAGTAGACCACGCCGCGGCGATAAGCGCCCTTGTTGTAATTATTCCCATCCTAGGTCATGTATCATTTCCGTGACGCTGTCTCCTCTGTATCGTGACAATACAAAACGAGCTGCCCTTCTTTGAACTCTTTCGATGTCCTCCGTCGAATCCACCTGGGAGGCAAGACCCCAAAAATGGACGGACAAGCGTAGTGTATGCAGTCTCTTTAGTAGTTCTGTTGCATCTTTTAAGGATTTTGCCAATAAAACGCAGTCTCTGGTACGCCTTTCCCACGGCATTATCTACGTGTTCTTTCCAGTTTAAGTCTGAAGTAATAGTAATTCCTAGATATTTTGTAGTGTTTACGGCCTTCACGTTTAATTGATTCATCTTGTAAACAAAGTTTAACGGATTTCTTTTCGTACTCATGTGGACGACTTCACACTTCTCATTATTTAGAGTCAATTGCCAACTTTTATCCCATACTGACATCTTATTTAGATCGTTCTGCAGTTGACTTTGATCTTCATATGACTTTACTTGACGGAAAATGACGGCGTCGTCTGCAAACAACCTGAGAGAACTGTTCAGATTATCTCCCAAATCGTTTATGTAGGTAAGGACCAGCAGAGGACCAATAACGCTACCCTGTGGAAAGCCGGATATCACGTTTTAGTCGATGCCTTGCCATCGATTACTACAAACTATGTCCTCTCTGACAGGAAATCCCGTATTCAGTCATAAATCTGGGGCAATATACCATAATCACGCAATTTGATTAAAAGCCATTTGTGAGATAGGGTGTCGAAAGCCTTCTGGAAATCTAGAAATACGGAATCAATTTGAGAACCGTTGTCGATAGCACTCATCACTTCGTGTGAGTAAAGAGCTAATTGTGTTTCGCATTAACGATCTTTTCTAAATCCGTGTTGATCTTGGGTCAATAGATTATTCTGCTCGAGATAAATCATAATATTTGAATACAGGATATGTTCCAAAATCGTGCTGCAAACTGACGCCAATGAAATAGGCCTGTAGTTTAGTGGGTTACTCCTACTGTCTTTCTTGAATATAGGTGTGACCTGTGCAACTTTCCATTCTTTTGGTACAGATCCTTCTTCGAGAGAGCGGTTGTATATGGCTGTTAAGTAAGGAGCTATCTCTTCATCATTATCAGATAGAAATCTAATGGGTATACAGTCCGGACCAGAAGACTTGTTCTTGTTAAGTTGCTTCACTACTGCGAGGATATCTACTTCTACGTTACTCATTCTGTCCTCTGTTTGTAATTCGAAATCTGGAATATTGATTTCGTCTTCTCTGGTGAATGAGTTTCTAAAAGCTATGTTTAGTAACTTTGCTTTTGTAGCTTTATCATCGGCAGGGTCGCTATTACTATTATGTAGTGAGGGTATTGTTTGTGTTTTGCCCTATATGACCAAAATCTCTTAGGGTTTTCAGTCAAATTTCGAGAAAGAGTTTCGTTGTGAAAAGTATTGTAGCCATTTCGCATTGAAATCCTCGCTAAATTTCGAGCTTTAGTGTAGGATCGCCAATTCTGGGGATTTTGTGTGCGTTTAAATTTAGCATGCCTTTTACGTTGCTTTTGGAACAGTGTCCTGACCTGTTTTGTGTACCAAGGGGGATCACCTCCTTCCTTCATTAATTTATTTGGTATAAAACTGTCAATTGCTGTCAATACCACTTCTTGGAACTTGAGCCACATCTGGTCTACAATGACGTTTAGTGTTAGGAACGAGTGGATACTGTCTTGTCACGTTTCATACTTTTTTCCCGAAATATTTACTGTGGAAGGAACAAAAGAGTATATATAGAACGTAGTCTGCTCCGTAGGGCATATCAGAAAGATTAGACACTGCTCAAAATTGTGTATATATGTATTTAGACGTGATGACGGCACAAGGTTCATATACTTCAACGCAGATGCGATAATAACGTCCGACCTCGTACGTTATAAGAGGGCGAGGGCGATGGCGTCGGTACGACCATACTGTGCAACACGTTGGGATTTGGACGGGAGGCTAGCGCGTGCAGCCAAGAGGTTAATCAGAGACTAGGGTACTGTGAGGAGTGACCCAAGGAAGTTTGATAGGAGCGTTACTATTTCCTGTATCTGTAAATGAACTGCCGGACAGAGTGCGTTGCAGTCTGCGGGTGTTTGCTGATGCTGCTGTGGTGTACAGAAAGAAGTCGTCATTGAATGACTGTAGCATGATGCAGGACGACTTGGACCAAATTTGTAGGTGGTGTGTGTAATGAGAGCTAGCTCTATATGTTCAAAAATGTGATAAAGATAAGTCGGAGAAACAATCCCGTAATTTTGAAATACAGCATTACTAGTGTGCTGTTTGACACAGTCGTGTCAATAAATAAGGTAAAGCAGTCAACAATCCGAAGATTGGTTTGAGCAACACAGTGCTTTACTAGGCACGGTCCTGTTTGGAGGTGGTATGCCGTTGCCTTCCTCCGACCTTCGAACTGACTTACCCAGCCAGTTATAGGGGGACCTACAGTTTAACGTGGGTTACGAACCACGGTGCTACTCGGTATTTTTCACATGAGCATTACTGCAAGAGGTGAAAGAAGTGGAAAGGGACAGATAAAAATTCTAGGACATGGCGAGCATCGACCCCGCGACCTTTGGATTTTTAGTCTGGCACTCTACCATTCTGCAACCGAGGCGCACAATTAATACCTAGGCATAACGCTGCACAGTTATATCAAGTGGAACGAGCATGGTGAAGGCGATTGGTCGACTTCGGTTTACTGGGAGAATTTCTGAGAGATGTGTTTCGTCTCTAAAGGAAACAGCATGTAGAACGCTTGTCCGACCCCGTCTTGAGTATTGCTTAACTGTTTGGGATCATAGCAGATCATTTTAAAGGAAGCAATTCAGAAGTAATTCAGAGGCGGGCCGCTAGGGTTGTAACTGGTAAGTTCGATCAATGCGCGAGTGTTGTTGAAATGCTTCGGGAACTCAAATGGGGGTCGCTGGAGGGAAGGCGACATTCCTTCTGAAAAACAATGTGAAATTTAGAGGGCCGGAATTTGAGACGGACTGCTCCCTGACCTCCATTTCTCGTAAAGGCCACAAAGATAATACCAGAGAGATTAGGGCCCGTTCAGATGTATACAAGTATTCGTTTTCCCTCGTCCTGCCGCGGCGGAGCCGCCGAGCGCATTGAGGCGCTATGCTACGATGTGCGAGGCCGCTCCCCGTCGGGGTTTCGAAGCCCTCTCGGACCTGGATGTTTGTGCCGTCTTTAGTATAAACTAGTTCCTAAGTAGTATGTAAGTTTAGGGAACTGATGATCCCGCAGTTAAGTCCCATAAGCTTTACAAACACTTAAACATTTGAATATCCCTCGTTCTATATGGGAGTGGAACAGGAAAGCAAGTAACTAGTAGAGATACTGAGTACCCTCTGCTACGCTCCTTTGGGTTGATTGCGGAGTGTGTATGCAGATGTAGAAACTCCGCCGCAGCTCAGCGTGTTCCGTGAAAGGGTTTCGTCTTCTCTGATTAATACTAATTGCGCGGGTGAAGATCGGGATGAGAGTTTAAAATAGGGAAAGTTTAATTTTTAAAAACCCACAACCACCAACTGCGAACCCTATTCCTAAACATGCAAAAACACTGAATCTGTGATTGCTACTGTTTGACTCGTTTTCTAGGGGATGATATCACACATTCGCAGCTTTCCTTCCCTGCATATGATTAACAAAAAAATTCATAATCAAGTCAAGTTCATGAGAGAAAAGGGTGTACTAACTACTATTTTTGAAAACACGTAAAAGTTTACTTTATGTTGTTTATTGCACAATATTAGAACCCTGTGGCTGATACGTCTGTACGTCGACACATTTATCAAATAAAGTTATAGCTCGTGAGCCCCCAGACAAAATGAATATTTGTCGCAAATTGTTTTCACACCATGTGGCTGTCTCAAACACCGTTTATGTTCATGCCTATGCGACGACACGTGTTACATTAACAAATCACAGTCACTTTAATTCAATGCGATGCACACCTTGTTCCACCGGCTAAATACTCACCAACACACAGTAGCACTCGATTCAACTTGGTGCAGTCTACGACGAGCAACCACACGTGGTGATTGCCACACACAAATCTATAACCTCCACCTGGTGATCCACATGCTGACTGATGCAGAGCGACGCCACCCCGCCAGCTACACCACTCGCTCCCGACTCGTCACTTCCTGCCCACGTGCGCGTCAAAAGTCCAACTGCCGGGTTTTTTCCCTACGTCATCAACTTTCCCCTGTGATCTGTTCTAACCGATTTGCCAACGTACAGCGCTCAGCCAATACATTTCTAAAACTTTACTTAAAATCAAAATAATTACACTACACATTAAATAAATGTCTTCTTAGGTTTTTATATTGGTATAAACATCCTTTGTACTATTTATCATAATCGTGCAATTCCTTATATCACAGATAAGTGATTTAACTGAATACTTCAAGATAAAATAGACAAGATTAATTGAAAGTAAAATGAGAAATAGTTAATATATTATTTTTATAAACAAACATTGCCATGCTATTTGTGTAACTGTCTTGTATTCATTGGTAATTTATTACTTTTCATTGTCAATTAAACATATTATGCCAGATGTGACTATATCAGCTAATGTATTGTTTATTTATCAACAGGCTATTTTGTAATGTGGGCCTTAAAGATTCCTAACTGCATCGTATTACTTCAAATGCCAGTAGTATTAGAATATTTTATTTCACGCTGTGCAGTGCACTGTGCCTAGCATTCGCCATTGTCCCTCTCTCCCCTCACCGGAAACGAAACTGGAAAATCCGAAGCTGGAACATGCCACCAACGTCGGCCTGCTCGCTGGCCTCCCGTCAGCTACAAGCACACAGCAAATCTCAACGTGGAGAATTTCTACCTATGGCCTAACTATAAATGTTGTCACCCAACTATGTACATACATTGCTACCATAATTAATATGATTAAAATTGTGTAACATTTAGTGCATTGGCGTGGTCAATGTTTGCAGTGAACTTCATACTGTTTAATTATCAAATACTATTAATTACCAGTATTTCTATTGGGCGGTAATCTCACATAATAACACAAAAATTGAGGCGAAAACTGATGAGCGGCGAGGACAAAAAGACAATCTACCCAAGGACCAAAATAAAAAAGGGCTGAAGGCCACCGCTTGTGCGAGTCGAGGGACCAGTGTTCGAATCGAGGCGTGGCTCACATTTTTAACTTGTTGCTATTGAATAAATCCAATGCCCTAGTGGATATGTTCTTTCCTTCTTCATCATTCTTCCTTCCTCTATATCCTTACTCTGTTATCGACGTGTATATGCAACAGCAGTCGATGGTGCCATGAACGCGAATGTCATATACATAGATTAGATTAGATTAGATTAGATTAATACTTGTTCCATAGATCATATATACGACATTTCGTAATGATGTGGAACTTGTCAGTTTGGTAAATGTTGTCTACACTTGACAATCAATATTTTAAGGATTTTTTTATTTTATTTTCATTTTAATTTTTTAAATTTTTTAAATTTTTTCAAAGTTTTATCTAAAAATTCATCTACATTGTAGAAGTAGTTGCCATTCAGAAATTCCTTTAATTTCTTTTTAAATACTAGTTGGCTATCTGTCAGACTTTTGATGCTACTTGGTAAGTGATCAAAGACTTTTGTGGCAGCATAATTCAACCGTTTATGAGCCAAAGTTAGATTTAACCTTGAATAGTAAATATCATCCTTTATCCTAGTGTTGTAGCTATGCACACTGCTATTACTTTTGAATTGGGTTGGACTGTTAATAACAAATTTCATGGGTGAATATATATATATTGTGAAGCTACAGTGAGGATCCCTAGATCCCTAAATAAATGTCTGCAAGACGCTCTTGGGTGGGCTCCAGCAATTATTCTGTTTACACGCTTTTCTGCAATGAATACTTGTTTACTCAATGTTGAATTGCCCCAGAACATGATTCCATATTTAAGTAGTGAATGAAAACAGGAGTATTGAGCTAATTTACTGACTTGCATATAACCAAATTTTGCAATGGCTCTGATAGCATAAGTAGCTGAACTAAAACATTTCAGGAGATCTTCAATATGTTTCTTCCAATTCAGTCCCTCGTCAATGCATACACCTAAAATTTTTGAATATTCTACCTTAGCTACATATTTATGTTCAAAGTCTAAATTTAGTAATGATGTCATGCCATTTAGTGTATGAAACGTGTATACTGGGTTTATCAAATTTTAATGAGAGTCCATTTGTAAAGAACCACTTAATAACTTTCTGGAAGATATCATTTACAATTTCATCAGTTAATTCCGGTTTGTCAGATGTGATAGCTATACCTGCATCATCAGCAAAAAGTACTAGCTTAGCATCTTCGTGAATGTAGAATGGCAAGTCATTAATATATATATTAAGAAAAGCAAAGGACCCAAGACCGAACCTTGTGGGACCCCATTTTTGATAACTCCCCAGTTAGAAGAATTAATTGTTTCATCGATATCATGTGAACTGCTTATTTAAACTTTCTGCACTCTTCCAGTAAATTATGATTTACACTATTTGTGCACTGTCCCACTCATACCACAATACGTTTCGATCTTTTGTCACAACTTACATGCACAAGCTAAACTACAGCTAAACTACTTAGAGCGGTCTTAAGCTCAGAGCCACGCACGTGGCTAGTGCGTTACAGCAAACACCTGCGCAGTGGAACGGTTAATTAAAATTTGCAAAAGAAAAAGAGTAATTAATATTTTACCTGCGTAAATGGTGCCCTGTTTGCACACCAAGTGCCAGAGATGTGCTTACTCTGTGGCAGGAAGTGTCCAGAGACAAAAAATTCTACACCTCTATGAATTACGTCAAGGATTTCAATTTGTATTTAGTTCAACATTCTCTCACGGTAAAAATAACCACCTTACTGTAAGCTACCAACTTAAAAACAACTGAGCTTGCCCAAGGTTGTGGTATTGTTTTGATACATGATAAACAATAAACGTTCAGACTGGAATCTGCTTGGTTGATCACCGCTCAAATTTTGTAAAAAGCTGTAATCCGACTATACAAAGTAAACTCCCCACACATTGAGATGACTTCTACATCTACATCTACAACTACATACTCTGCAAATCACATTTAAGTGTCTGGCAGAGGGTTCATCGAACCACCTTTATACTATTCATCCCCCGTTCCATTCTTGAAAATCGCGCGGGAAAAAAGAACACCCGAATCTCACGTTCGAGCTCTGATTTGTCGTATTTTATTCTGATGATCATTTATACCCGTGTAAGTGGGAGTCAACAATATATTTTCGCATTCGGAGGAGAAACGCCGCAGCGATAAGCGCCGTTGTTGTAATGATTCCCATCGCAGATCATGTATTATTTCCGTGACCCTGTCTCCCCTGTATCGTGACAATACAAAAAGAGCTGCTCTTCTTTGGACTCTTTCGATGTCCTCCGTGAAATCCACCTAATAAGGGTCCCACACTGGGCAGCAATACTCCAAAAAAGAACGGACAGGCGTAGTGTATTCAGTTTCTTTAGCAGTTCTGTTGCATATTTTAAGGGTTCTGCAAATAAAAGAGAGTCTCTGTTTCGCCTTTCATACTTGGCCAGAATGCTGTTTTTTCACATTTAAATTATTAACCTGGCACAAATGAAACTCTGCATTAAGCGTAAATTATAACCATTTAGCAAAAAGATGGCTTTCAGTCCAATGATTCCTAATCATAAAAATATAAAATTTTTACTCAAATAAATAAATGTTTCTGCATCAAAGCTGCTATTAAAAAAATAACGTACAAGAAACTTGAGTTGGTGAAATACAACAGTTATTTGTTTCATATATAAGAATATACATCCCCTGTTTTACCTACTGCAGACAATTTACTACTCGCCGTTCTATTACGTTAATAAAATGTCAGAAAATAATTGCAATACGAAATATCTCCTTGGAGCTTATTACCATCATGTCTACATTGTACGAGTGGTCCCAACGCAACAAATAAGCATAGCGCCTTTATAGCTCAAGGAAATTACAAGTTAATACAAAATACAGAACACTATGTTTACTATTCCGTACAAAATTTAAATATTATTATTGATATTCATATTTTTGCCGGCCGCGATGGCCGAGGAGACTGAGGCGCTCCAGTCACGGTCTGCACGGCCACTACGGTCGGGGGTTCGAATCCCCCCTCGGGCATGGATATTTGCGCCGTCCTAGTTCGTAAGTAGTTCATAAGTAGTTTGTAAGTTTAGGGACTGATGACCCCGTAGTTAAGTCCCGTAGACTATACAAACAAACATTCATATTTTTCCATGCAGGGTATGTTACATTGCGTTCCTTGTTTTCTTCCAATTCAAAAAACGTTTACACTTTCTGAAATAGTATCAGAAACTCAGTGACGTGTCCTTCCAGTTTTTTCTCCAGTCAGTGATGGTTGATAGCTGTCAGTCGTTTGCAAAATAAAATTGGAAATATGACAGTTCCATCGGAAGCTCTACATTTAATGGTACTCGAACAAATAGTACTTTATAAAGCCGACCGGAATAGTCGCGTAATCTAAGTCGTCATGCTACGGACTAGTTTACCCTTCCCGCAGGAGGTTCGAGTCCTCCTTTGGGCATGTGTGTGTGTGTGTGTGTGTGTGTGTGTGTGTGTGTGTGTGTGTGTGTGTGTGTGTCGTCTATAGTGTAAGTATAATTACTTTGTAAGTCTAGCGACCGATAACGATAGCAGTTGGGTCCAGTAGGTTTACAAACATTTGAACTGAATAAACAGTTGTAAACGAAGGCTTACAAGGCCATTGTCACTGTCAATAAAATTCTTGAGACTCTCTGGCCGCATTCACTACGTTTACATGATACACATCTTCCGGAAGACGAAAACCGATTTTCGTAAACCGTTTTTCGCCGCCGTGTTTACATTGCATAGCCTGAATCGGATATCCTAACCCACTTAATATGGCGGCTGAAAAACAGCTGATTCAGTTCTTGATTTAGTCAGCACAATCGCTATTTTTCTTTATTTACATATATAGATTCATGTTCACTCTAATATTTATACTTTTATTTCACATTAGAGAAAATCACTCTTTCCATATGTGTCGAAAATTCTTAACAAGAAAACACAATCTGACAAGTCAAGAACGTTTCAAAAATGGTTGTGTTTACATGGGCACGAAAATCGATTGTGGAACTGGAAAACCGCTTTAGAGAAGCGGATTTCCAGAATCGATTTAGGAGTGTTTACATGACAGCGTTGTAGGCAAAATATTCCCAGGTATTGTTGAAACGAGAGTGCGAGAATTAAATGAGGACAAGTTAGATGAAAATCAGTGTGGGTTTAGGCCTCTTAGAGGCTGTCAGGACCAGATCTTTAGCTTACGGCAGGTAATGGAAAAGTGCTATGAGTGAAACAGGAAATTGTATCTATGTTTCATAGATCTGGAAAAGGCTTCCTCTACTGTCAAATGTTCAAAATGTTTGTATAGCCTATGGGACTTAACTACGGGGTCATCAGTTCCTAAACTTACAAACTACTTATGAACTACTTACGAACTAGGACGGCACAAATATCCATGCCCGAGGGGGGATTCGAACCCCCGACCGTAGTGGCCGTGCAGACCGTGACTGGAGCGCCTTAGTCCCCCCCCCCCTCTACTGTCAGTTCTTCAAGATTATGGTATAGGAGGCAAACTTCTGCAGGCAATTAAAGGGCTTTACGTAGACTGTCAGGCAGCAGTTAGAGCAGATGGCAAATTAAGCTCATGGTTCAGGGTAAGATAAGGCTGTAACCTGTCACCACTATTCATGGATCATATGTTGAAAACAGTAGACTGGCAGGGCGGGATTAAAGTAGGTGGAAACAATATAAGCAGTATCGCATATGCTTATGACTTAGTTGTGATGGCCGATTCGATTGAAATGCTGCAAACTAATATTTCAGAACTCGATCAGAGATGCAAGAATTATATGAAGATCAGCATCTCCAAAACGAAAGTAATGTCTGTGGGAAAGGGATTCAAACAGATTGAGTGCCAAATAGGAGGAACAAAGTTAGAACAGGTAGACAGTTTCAAGTACCTGGGATGTATTTTCTCACAGGACGGCAACATAGCGAAAGAACTGGAATCGAGGTGCAGCAAAGCTAATGCAGTGAGTGCTCAGCTAAGATGTACTCTCTTCTTCAAGAAGGAAGTAAGTACCAAGACTAAGTTAGCAGTGCACCGCTCTATCTTTCGACCAACTTTGTTGTATGTGGGTGAAAGTTGGGTGGATACCTTATTCATAAATTTACCTTATAAGGTTACCTTATTCATAAGATAGAGGTTACAGATATGAATGTAGCAAGAATGATTGCAGGTACCAATAGATGGGAACAATGACAGGAGAGTGTCCGTAATGAGGAAGTCAAAGAAAAGCTGGGAAAGAACACCATAGATGAAGCAGTTAGAGCGAACAGACTGAGATGGTGGGGTCATGTTACACGCATTGGAGAAACAAGGTTACCTAAGACTCTCATGTGCTCGTCAGTGGAGGGTAAGAGGAGTCGAGGTAGACCAAAGTACTTAGATTCGGTGCAGAATGATTTTGAAGTAAAAGCCATAACATCAGACGAGACATCAATGTTAGCATTGAATAGGATATGTAGGGGGTGTAGAACGATCTTTAGGCCGCCTACTTACATTTCGCGTAATGACTGCAAATTCAAGAGAAATTAGGGCTCTTACAGAGGCATATTGACATTATTTCCCCCTCCCCCCGTTCTATTAGAGAGTGGAATACGAAAGTAAATGCTTAGTTGTGGTACAGTGTACTCTCAGTCACGCGCTATACAGTTGATTGCGGAGTATACAGGGTGAATCTAAATTCGCGCACTCTGGCTTCGCAGCGCGATTCCTCATATGCTAGCAATAATAATAATAATAAAAGTCTCTCACAATATTTCGTCCTGCGCATATTTCCGGCAGTAAATGGACGTCGAAGATTGAGATGGGTGTGTGTCCCATACGTCAGTGTGTTTCAGAATTGCACTACTACACCAATAAACTTATATGCGATGTGGGAGGTGTCTTGAGGAACAGAGCATGGAAACCCATGCCCGGAAACCATCCAATGATGCTACAGAGCGTCGAAGTTGCTGGAGAAGATGTCTATAGCGGCAGAAGATGGTGCCTGTGACTTCTTCGATGTCCATTTACTGCCGGAAATATGCGCAGGACTAAATTTTGTGAGAGACATTTATTTATTGCTAACATGTGAGGAATCGCACTGTGAAGCCCGAGAGCGCGAATTTAAATGCACCCGGTATACAGGGTGTCCCAGCTATCTTGTCCACCCAAAATATCTCTGGAACAATAACAGCTTTTTTAAAACGACTTTCACCGGTATCAATGTACGGCTGGGGCCCATGAATGTAAATATTTGGAAACATTCTAAAACGAAAGCAAATGTGTTTTTTAACAAAGACTTATGTTTTTTTTTAAATGGACACCCTATATTTTTTCTTCAGCGATCCATAGCATAAAATAAACAATGGCGTTGATTGCATCGCAATATTCCAATTACATCCCGCGATATTGCGACGCGAAGTTACGCTAGAAATACGCGAAACGCGCGGCTAGCGCACGTCCTGAGCGACATGGGGTTCTCGCCTGAGTCTCAGGACGTGCGCTAGCCGCGCGTTTCGCGTATTTCAAGCGTCAACTTCGCGTCGCAATATCTCGGGATGTAATTGGAATATTGCGATGCAATCAACGCCATTGTTTATGTGATTTGTCATGCTATGGATTGCTGAAGAAAAAGTATAGGGTGTCCATTTCAAAAAAACATAAGTTTGTATTAAAAAACACATTTGCTTTCGTTTTAGAATGTTTCCAAATATGTACATTCATGGGCCCCAGCCGTACATTGATACCGGTGAAAGTCGTTTTCCAATAGCTGTTATTGTTCCAGAGATATTATGGGTGGACAAGATAGCTGGGACACACTGTGTATAGATGTAGAGAATAAAGACGAACTGCGCCTCCGTTCTCTCTCCATGTCAGAGGAAAAAAAATTGCCCAACAAAACAAAAAGTGGACAGAGATACAGCCTGAAGGGAGAACGGATACGCTGGCGACAAGCATCGCTTATAATTTGAGCAACAATACTCAATGTAATGCTACAGTGTATGAAACGACTTCACTGGGAATGGTATGACACCAGAGTGTTCTCAGCTGTGTTTGTTTGGGCATTATGCCCGCATTTTAGTTACCCGCAGACGGGCAGAGCGGCATCACAGAGACAAAAAAAAAGTCCAAATGTTTGTGGAGTCTATGGGACTTGACTACGGGGTCATCAGTCCCTAAACTTACAAACTACTTGTCAACTACCTTATACTAAAGACGGCACAAATATCCATGCCCGAGGGGGGATTCGAACCCCCGACCGTAGTGGCCGTGCTACCGTGACTGGAGCGCCTCAGTCCCCTCGGCCACCGCTGCCGGCTCACCGATGACGCTTGAAAAGTAAAGTGTCTCGGTTAGTGTTGCAGCAGGGGTTACTAGGTAAGGAGGTCTCTCATGCAGGTGGAGGCTAGTCGGTTTTTTCTTCGACAGCTGGAGGTTGGGAGCTAACCGTGTATTAGTCTTAATTGGAGCCACTGCGGTAGAGCGGGCTGACGAAACACCGTCTGGAAGGTAGGCCTGAGGCTGTCGTGTCACGTCGCAGTGGGCAGTCCGAGTCTAGCACGAGAGCCACCAAAGTGGAAGGTGATTTCTCCATATTAGGGACTGCAACCCTGACAAGCGATAGTGTTCCATAAAAATACCGAGAAGCGAATTTGTATTGAATGTTTAATTGAAACTGTTGTTGTTGTTATGGTCTTCAGTCCGGAGACTGGTTTGATGCAGCTCTCCACAATACCCTATCCTGAGCAAGCCTTTTCATCTCCTCATAAGAACGACAACCCACATCCATTTGAATCTGTTTACTATACGCGTCTCTTGGTCTCCCTCTGGGATTTTTACTCCACACACTTCCCTCCAATGCTAAATTTACGATTCATCGATGTCTAAGAATGTGTCCTACCAAGCAATCCCTTCTTTTAGTCAGGATATGCCAAAAATTCCTTTTCTCGCCAATTCTGTTCAGTACCTCTTCATTAGTTATGCGATCTACCCACCTAATCTTCAGCATTCTTCTGTAGCACCACATTTCAAAAGCCTCTATCCTCTTCCAGTCCGCACAGCTTATTGTCCATGTTTCATTTCCATACAAGGAAACACTCCACACAAATGCGTTCAGAAAAGACTTCCTTACACTTAAATTAATATTCGATATTAGTAAATTTCTCTTTTTCAAAAATGCTTTTCTTGCCATTGCCATTCTGCATTTTATATCCTCTGTACTCCGACCATCATTTGTTATTTTACTGCCGGCCGAGGTGACCGAGGGGACTGAGGCGCTCCAGTCACGGTCTGCACGGCCACTACGGTCGGGGGTTCGAATCCTCCCTCGGGCATGGATATTTGTGCCGTCCTTAGGATAACGTAGTTGATAAGTAGTTTGATGACCCCGTAGTTAATAAGCTTAACAAACATTTGAACATTTTTGTTATTTTAATGCCCAAGTAACAAAACTCATCTACCTCCTTTATTGCTTCGTTACCTAATCTAATTCCTTCAGCACCACCCGATTTTCTTAGACTGCACTCCATTACCATAGTTTTGCTCTTGTTAATGTTTATCTTATAAGCGCCTTTCAGCAAACTGTTCATTCCGTTCAATTGCTCTTCCAGGTCCTTTGCTGTATCTGACAGAATTACTATGTCGTCGGCAAAACGCAATGTTTTTAATTCTTCCCTCTGAACTTTAATTCCTTCACCAAATCTCTCCTTGATTTCCTTTATAGCTTGCTCAATGTACAAATTAAACAACATTGGAGAAAGGCTACAACTCTGTCTTACTCCCTTCCTAACTGATGCCTCCCTTTCATTCCCTTCGAGTCTAATAACTGCGATCTGGCTTTTGTACAAGTTGTAAATAACTCTCATTTCCCTGTATTTTACCCCTACTGACTTCAGAATTTGAAAGAGTGTATTCCAGTCAACATTGTCAAAAGCTTTCTCCAAATCTACAAAAGCTAAAAATGTAGGTTTGCCTTTCGTTAGGTAAATTCCTGGAAGCGTTGTCTCTCGAAATAGTAACGATATACAGGGTGTTCACTAAGTGTGTTTGCCTCTGTAACTTATAAAATAATAAGTGACGGGAAATTTTAATGCGGTAGGTCAACACAAGAAATGTTACACTTTCTGCGGAACTATGAACATAGTTTATTGTATCATTTTCCATAGAGTTATATAATTTTTAAATGGAACAATAGTTTTTTTTCTATCGTGCACTGGATTCGTTGAAACCAGCTGCGTCCAAATCAATTTAAACTACATTTCTATCACTGTTAGTTTGGGAGCTACAACCCTTCAAAGTTTCAGGGGCAGATAACACACGCTGTACATAATACATGGCTGTGTGGTGGGTGATGGATGTTATGGCGGTGGGAAGTTGATTTACATGAGATGTTCAAATGTGTGCCCATGTTCCTCAATGGATAATGCAATGCGCCGTCGAAAGGATCTGCGCACTTTGACTTTTATTAAACGAAGTCTATATATTGCCCAGTTAACGCTCAAGTTACCGATAAAAACCTCATGCGAATTCGTGAAGTAGTTTTGAAGGTAAGAAGTTCTTAATAGTTGAAAAAATACACTGCAGTTACTGAAAACACTTAGAATATATCTTTTGTTTTCATGATCCGATTTTGATAAAATTATGCCTATATGTTGACCCAAACTTTTCTCATGTTTCCTGTGAAAACCGTATGAAGATTCGTCCAGTAGTTTTGAAGATTGAAGGGAACAGCGACAGGTTTACATCTACAGATTTATTATTAGTATAGATAAAATCGGTTAATTCAGGGTGGCTACCTTTTTTCTACTTTTTAGGCGTGGAAGAAAATCTCTGACATATCATTAACTTCGAAACTTCGGCTCTTAATATGAACCCCAGAAACATAATCACAAATTCATGGTATTATTTTTGCATTTCTGCGAAGCCAGTGCATGAGTTGGGCTGGTACGGGGCGGTACGGTGTACCACCTAAAATTCAAACTCGTTATTAGTGTACCTGCTAAAATTATTTTCTTAAATCTGTAGAAAATAGACCTACTGTAAATTATCGAATGGATTTCGGAAAGAAAAAAAATCGCACTGACGTGTTTTACGGCCCACTTTAGATTTGTAGATTTAAAGTTTTTGTAAACATTTTGGACCAAAATAATAATCTAAATAACCAAAAATCAATTAATAAGAGTGTCTGAAATCCTTTTAAGAAAAGAAATTGATGTAGTTGCGGGTTCCGAACCACTGACCTTTAGCGTCGCACTCCAACGCATTGCCTACTAAGCTACAGCTAATCGTTCTTTAATCTCATACTATTGATGGCTGTTGTTAACTGATGGTAATATGGCATTTTAGACATTAGATTATTATTTATCGTACGAAGAACGACGTGTTTTTGTTAATTCTTCACTGCGCCATTGCTTTGAAATGACAACGTGTAAGTTACAATTACGCAAAGCAAGATGGCGTAAAGCATGTCACGTGACATCTGCGAACGGCTGACTTTCGTTAATTCAATGGAGGGCGTCAAAACTCCGACATTTTTGTAAATATCTCTGAAACGATACGAGATATGAGAAAAACATAAGGGAACAAAGTTGTAGAGAATTTTCTCCTCTACAAATTCGGTTATTCAATTTTCGCGTCAGATGAACGGTTTATTTGTAATTAAAATTACATTACAAACGGCTTTTTTTGGTATTACTAAAGTATTTCTTGTCCGAAATATTTCAAAAAGCGAGGTTCTGGTCTCTGGTAGCAAATAATTATGTGTGTAAAATTTGGTGCCAATCGGTTGAACGGTTCGAACTAAAGAGTGGGAACACGTTACAGACAGACAGACATCGTCAAATCTAAACGGCTTTTTTTAGTATTACTACCGTATTGTTTGTCCGAATAATTTGGAAAAGGGAGGTTCTGGTCTCTGGTGGCCTACAATCATGTCTGTAAAAGTTGGTGCTGATCGGTTGAGCGGTTCGTCTTAAAAACAGGGGACACTTTACGGACAGACAGACGTACCAAAATCGCTGATATATTTGCAAATATCTCTGAAACGATACGCGATGTGATAAAAACATAGGAGAGCAAAGTTGTAGAGAATTTTCTGCTCTACAAAGTCAGTTATTCCATTTTCGCCTCAGATGAATGGTTAAGCCGTTACTTTCATTTAAATTTCGAGCTGTCAAAAGACGATCGCAAAGGCCCACTTATAGTGTTACTACCGTAACCTAAAGTGGGCCAATTGAAAAGTTATAGGTTCGTTGGAGTTGTCACACAACCGTGGGAGCGTTCAAATTGTACTTCGCGCAATTCCAATGGATTCTGACTGGCTGTCAAATGTTCAAATTAGATTAGTCTGAACCGAGACAGAGGAAATGCTTCTTACCGTCTTCAAAGCGTTTACGAACCTTGATCCAAAGAGATACGCAAAGACTTTTGTATGCAATATCGTTGCCTATTTGTTGAAGAAAGGAAAGGCGAAATTCTTGCAAATCTTTTAAAAATTTAAGGGACATTACATCGCAACATTTTGACTTAATTTCCATTCATTTAATCATGAAACACTGCATGAGTTACGGATGTTTTCATGCTTACGTTTTGAGAACGAATCACTATCAAGATAAAATATTTACCGTAAATATAATGTTTACTTAACCGTCTTATTCACACTGTAGTCAGTTTTTTGTTGTTGTGGTCTTCAGTCCGCAGACTGGTTTGATGCAGCTCTCCACGCTACCCTGTCCTGTGCAAGTCTCTTCATCTGAGAATACGTTTGGCAACCTACTTACTTTTGCATCTGCTTACTATATTCATCTCTCGGTCTCCCTCTACGAGTTTTACCCCACACATTTCTTTCTAATGCTAAGTTGACAATTCCTTGATGTTTCAGATTGTGTCCAACCAATCTATCCCTTCTCTTAGTCAGGATATGCCAGAAACTGCTTTTCTCCCGGATTGGGTTAAACACCTCCTCATTAGTTACGTGATCTACCCATCTAATTTTCATCATTCGTCTGTAGCACCACATCTCAAAAGCTTCTATCATCTTTTTATCTGAACTCCTTATCGTTCACGTTTCACTCTCATCCAATGCTACACTCAAGACAAATGCTTTCAGAAAGGACTTCCTAACATTTTAATTAATATTGGATGTTAACAAGTTTCGCTTCTTTAGAAACGCTATCTTCTTTACTTCGGCCATCAGAAGTTATCTTGCTACCCAAATAACAAAATTCGTCTACTACTTTTATTGTCTCATTACCTAATCTAATTCCTTCAGCATCTCCGGATTTTCTGACATTGCATTCCTTTACCTTCGTTTTACCCTTGTTAATGTTCATCTTATATCTTCCTTTCAAGACGCTGTGCATCCCATTCAATTGCTCTTCCAGACCTTTTGCGCTGTCTGACAGAATTACTATGTCATCGGCAAACCGCAATATTTTTATTTCTTCTCCCTGCACTTTAATGCCCTCTCCAAATTTCTCCTTCCATTCCTTCACTGCCTGCTCAATGTACAGATTGAACAACATTGGGGAAAGGCTACAACTCTATCTTACTCCCTTCCCAACCTCTGCGTCCTTTTCTTGCTCTTCGACTCTAATAACCACCGTCTGGTATTTGTATAGGTTGAATATATCGCTTCGCTTCCTATATTTTACCCTTGATACCTTCAGAATTTGGAAGAGTGTATTCCAGTCGACATTGTCAAAAGCTTTCTCCAAATCGACAAACTCTAAAAACGTACGTTTGCCCTTCCTTAGCCTATCACCCATCACTTACTTAACTGATAGTTCTGTAATTTTCACACTTGTCTGCACTTGCTTTCTTTGGAATTGGAATTGCAATATTCTTCTTGAAGTCAGTTTAAGATTATAAAATAGTGTGTCGTAGCACTAGTAGGAACTAAAACAAATCGAATTTTAATCTCCTTGACCAATGCTTCTTCAACTGGCTGGATGTGTACATGTTAACCTTACCATCAGTAACAATTAACTAGTTTTAGTTCCTGGCAACAAGACGCACTCTTTACTGTTTTCTGCAACGCCACTCCCGATTAGTTACGATAAGATGTCGTTGTGCAAAGTCGATTGGTGGTAACCTTATCTACACTAAACCCTTGAATACAATAAAAATGAGTATCAAATCTGTAAATTATAGCTATATTTTTTTAGTACCGGGTGATCAAAAAGTCAGTATAAATTTGAAAACTTAATAAATCATGGAATAATGTAGATAAAGAGGTAAAATTGATACACATATGCTTGGAATGACATAGGGTTTTATTAGAACAAAAAAAAAGTTCAAAAATGTCCTACAGATGGCGCTTCATCTGATCAGAAAAGCAATAATTAGTATAACAAATTAAGACAAAGCAAAAATGATGTTCTTTACAGGAAATGCTCAATATGTTCACCATCACTGCTCAACAATAACTGTAGACGAGGAATAATGTTGTGAACCGCACTGTAAAGCGAGTTATGGTGAGGCATTGGCGTCGTATGTTGTCTTTCAGCATCCCTAGAGATGTCGGTCGATCACGATACACTTGCGACTTCAGGTAACCCCAAAGCCAATAATCGCAAGGACTGAGGTCTGGGGATCTGGGAGGCCAAGCATGACGAAAGTGGCGGCTGAGCACACGATCATCACCGAACGACGCGCGCAAGAGATCTTTCACGCGTCTAGCAATATGGGGAGGAGCGCCATCCTGCATAAAAGTCGTACGTTCCTGCAGGTGTTTATCATGTCAGGCTGGAGATGATGCTATTCTGTTACATAATGGCGTACCTCTCACCCGTCACGGTAGCAGTCACTAACGTTTTGCTATCCAGCGCCATCTGTCGGACATTTTTTGAACCTTTTTTTAGTTTTAATAAAACCCCATGTCATTCCAAGCATGAGTGTCAATTTTTACCTCTCTATCTACATTATCCCGTAATTTATTAGGTTTTCAAATTTATACTGACTTTTTGATCACCCGGTATATTAACATGCCTAATTCTTTACTTTATTGATTTAATAAAAATGTCTATTTGACTCATTTCATGTGAGTTGAGCAGAGTACCGCGTAAACTTTTTTTCCAACTAAACCAATGAGCGTAACTACAGATAAATTCTATGTCTGTGTATAAAATGTTGTGGAAGTGTAAATATTAGCACACCACATTCTTGAGGATAAACAGTATTCTTACCCGGCAAGAAGGTAACAACAATCATGATAGGTACACGAAAGTCATAAAAGCAAGAAGGCTTTTGAATAATATTAAAATGTCCAAAATCCACTAAAACTGGTGGAACATGAAAACCCGTACGAATACGCGAACATAATCATAATCAGTTCGTTTTGAACATGAGCACATCTGCAATCGTCAAAAAATTAGGGGATCAGTTCAGATTTCTAGGTCGTCAAGTATTGTTATTGGCAGAATGGTTGGATGTCTTTCAGTCGTTTCTCCGGAGTGGAAGTAACTATAGTGGTAATAGGGGAAGGTTGCCGATATTGGACCATTTTTTTTTTTTAATTTTGGGATCCAAAGTGTACATTATCGATCTAATCGAAATAAAAGAAGCTATATGTTGTACACTTTCATCCGCTAGTTTTATACTGTGAATAACCACAAAACATAAATGGTTATTATTTAAAATTTAAAAATGTATAAACGGTCCATATTAGAAACCGGTTGCCTAATTTGGACCTTCAGTTGCTTAAATTGAACCGCATGGTAAAACAATGACTAAAAAGGAAATAAGACTCGTAATATTAAGAAAAGCTTCAACATCTCGCCATTAATATTCCTTCTGGCTGACGGAGGGAAAGCTGTGTATTTCGTCTCGTAAATGAGGAAAACCACCTTTTACCAGCCATTTTCTTTTCTATGTTGAAAGAATGAGGCAGTTCATATTTCTGTGCTATGTCGAATGCAAGTTTACGAACATCTTTGATTGTGAATACAAAAAAAAAAAAAAAAAAAAAAAAAAAAATTCCTCTCTTCAAATAAGAGGTGATGATCTGCGACAATTTTTTCCATACATTAAAGGTTGATTGTCTTCCGAATAACTGAACTTCATTTGAGAACATGCTTTTACCATCAACATATCTCTTCAATTGTAGCTTTTGGTACTCGGTATACACGAGCACACTCGTTAAGTACATAGTTACCGTTTCTTGTTGCTTCCACAGCTACCTTCAGTTCATCTTCTGTTCATTTCCCATACATTCCCCTTATTGAATCTTCCAAATCTAAAAAGGTTACCATAGTTACTCCTTATTTTTTAAATTATTTTGCAGTCTAGAAAAATAAACCTAAATACGTATCATCTACCTATTACCTATTGTTAAATGACATTAAGTATTATTTGTTACGATTTATCGCTAAATAGGACCGGTCCAAATTAGGAAACAGCCTTTGGTCCAACTTCGGCAACTCGACGCCATATAAGTAAAGATATCGTTGTAGGAACAAAAAACGCTAAACTCTAGTTTTACGATATTAAATTATTAGCTAATGAATGGCACTTTGAACTATAGTGCTGATGATATTGTTACTTACTTTTAGAGCAGAGGAAAACTTATGATATGTAGCAGAAAACTTACAGTGACATCCAAGAAAACGCAATAATGGAAACTGTTCTCACTCCAATGACTGTCGACTGGCGACTGAGCCACGTGACTTCGACAATGTTTCTCACCTGTTGAGCGAACTTAGAACTTTAAGTTGCCAACACACAGTTAAATACGTAGGCCGCCGTCCAACTTAGGCAACGGTCCATCTTCAACAACTGTCCCCTAAGAGAAAGTTTCGGCAGAGGCGGTTGGTGTTGACTTGAGTTGACTCCACCAAACGAATTACACAAGCAGTTGGGTTCAGGTAGTGTACCGAGCAGGCAGTGGAAGGCAATAACAGCGTGACTTACCCAACATGGAGAGTCGTAGGAGAGTTACAAGCGGGACAGACACAGAGGGAGGTGTCTGCATCTACTGGAGTGTACCACATTGTAACTTCCAGGACTTGGACGTGATTTCAAAAACAGGAACCGTTAAAATGAGACGAGGTCAAAGTCATCCACGGGTAAAATCAGCAAGACATGACCGTTAACTCCGTTTAACAGCTGGGCTCAATGCAACTACTCCAGGCAGACACCCCCCCCCCCCCAAAAAAAAAAAAAAAAAAAAAAAAAAAAAAAACAAACAAAAAAAAAAAAACACTTATTCTTTTCATTCTTCACTCCAAGGAGGAGTGGAGCGGGCTTGGGAATAAGTGGGAGGGGCTTACCAGTTCCGGCATACGCCTTACAACCAAGGAAAACCTCCTGAAAACCTTGGTCGGAACCGGGGGATTGGGACAAATTTAATTTATCTCCGGGACATTGCCCCGGACTAAAAATGGATTATCGGGAGAGCACGAGTGTACTCGCGACAATCAAGGATCGGACGCCCGAGTTACTCTCGTAAACTCGTAGAGATCAGCTCGACCAACAGTGGACAAGCATCCCCTCTAAAGGAACCGCACCCGTAAGCACGGTATCCTCTGCGTCGCGTTTCATTCACCTCCCAAACAAGACGCCCAATATCAACACAGACAGTCCGAAATCGCCTACGGGAATGTGGCCTCTACACACGGTGGCCTATGGTATGTGTCCCATTAAAACAACGACACTGTTTAGCACGCACAAACAGGGCGGAGGAAATAATGATTGGATTCGGAACGAATGGCGCCGCCTTCTGTTCACAGATGAATCAAGATTTTGTGTTCAACCGAACAATCGTTGTTCCCTCATATGGAGACAACGTGTAAATCGGAATAATCCTGCTTATGTGCAGAAAACATCACCATACTATTGTGGTGGATGAATGGGGGAGGGGGGATTGAGGGTGGGGAGCAGGAGTATGTATTGGTGGAGGTATAGAACTCTTTATGGAAAAATCAATCTACATCTACATAGATACTCTGCAAATCACATCTAAGTGCCTGGAAGAGGGTTCATTAACGACGTTCATAACTTTTCTGTACCGTTCCATTCTCTAATAGCGCGCGGGAAGAAAGAACACCTGAATCGTTCCATTTTCGATCTGATTTCTCTTATTTTATTGGGATGGTCATGTCTCCCTAAGTAGGTGGGTGCTAGCAAAATATTTTCACATTCAGAAGTAAAAGATCACGCCGCAATGAATAACGTCTTTTTTACAAATGATGTCCACCCCAGTTCGTGCAACAAGCGTTCTGCCAATGAAACGTAATCTTTGCTTCGCCTTCCCGACAATATTTTCTGTGTGTTCTCTCCGGTCTAAGTTGTTGGTAATTGTAACTCCTAGGTATTTAGTAGAATTTACGACCTTAAGGTTTGACTGATTTATCGCGTAATTGAAGTTCAGCGGTTTTCTTTTAGTGGTCATGTGTATTACTTCACACTTTTCTTTGTTTAGTGTCAATTGCCAATTTTCGCACCATGTAGAAATTTTGTTTAAATCGCTTTGCAGTTGCTTTTGATACTCTGTCGACTTCACTAACCGATAAACGACAGCATCGTCCGCGAACAGTCTAAGGGACCTATTCAGATTGTCTCCTAAATCGTTTATAAACACAAGGAAGAGTAGGGGAACTATAACGCTTCCCTGGGGAGCGCCAGATAACACTTCTGCTACCGTCAATTACAACGAACTGTGTCCTTTCTGATAGGAGATCGTGAATCTAATAGCACAATTGGGGAGCTATTCCATTAGCATGCAATTTCATTAGAAGTCGCTTGTGGGGTACAATGTCAAAAGCCTTCCGGAAATCCAGAAATATAAAATCGATTTGAGATCCCTTGTCGATGGCACTTATCACTTCATGTGAATACGTTTCGTAAGAGCGGGCTATTATGTCGTGGTCTTATGGATATATTATTCAAACCCAACATTTCGTCCCCGAACGGCGGAGGACATTTTCAAGGGGGATCGTGAAACTTTTGTACGTCCGATGCACACCCTGGCTCGCTACTGAAAATGTCCTCCACAGATGGGGACGAAACGTTGTGTTTGAATAATAAATCAGTAAGACCACCGCATAATAACCCGGAGATTTTTAGTAATATAGTCGTTCAGAATGGCGCTTTAACTGCTCAGTGATAAAGAGACGGGTTCCTTCGACCTTTCGTTGTGTCCTACACTGGTGCCATAGGAGATGGGTTGATTCTGGGGGACGATAACGTTCTTTCCCACAGAGCTGCACGGGTGGAAAACATTTTTGAAGCAGAGGGATTTTAACGAACTAGTATTGCCTGTGGTCGAAAATCGACCAATTGTGTTTACAATGGTCACTGGGGGTAAAATTTTACGTATCATGTCGGCGGCCTCGCGTGATTATGTTGGCAACATCAACAACATGATAGAAAATCTTTGCCCATTTGTTCGAACCACATAGAATGACTCGATTAGTGTATCGTACAGACCATGAAGTAAACAAATAATGCTGTTCCTGCTTTATGGTTGACAGGTTCTTGTATGTACCCTCGTCCGCTCAGTAAAAATAATTGCCCTCGTAAAGTGAAGATTCCATGAGAAAACATCAGCATTGTCAAGCGATTGGCTAAAATGAAGACTCACAGGATTCTCACTATTCAGCATCTGTTGCCAACATTATCATAGGAGGCCGTTGGGATATTTGGTAAAATTTAACCGGCACTGGGAGGTATGAAACGGTACCTTTTACGTTTTAAGGAAAATGCCTGACACAATAACAACAAATAAAAACGGAAGTATATACTTCTCATGCCATTTTCGAATTATATTACTTTCATTAGCCTAATATTCGATATGGAACTACAATTACGGTGTTCGTATATTTATTCAAGGCCAAGAAATAATGTTATTTCGATACAGCGATATTCAGAATTCCAGAGCTGACAACATGTCGACTTCGTAGTTCCACCCGTGCACCGCTACATTCCTCTCCCGGCACATCATCATTTATATCGACATTCTCGACTTCGTAGTTCCACCCGAGCATCGCTAGATGCCTCTCCCGGCGCATCATCCTTTATATCGGCATTCATATGAAAACATCCATTTCCTTTAATCACTGCGAAAATGAAGCATTTGAACGGCACAAGAAAGTGAGTTGGGAGCACTCCATGTTTCGATATTCAATATAATATTTAATACGTTACTTTAATACTGCAGATGGGCTGCATTACAGCGTCTTTGGTTGAGGCGAAAAGCCAATCAGTGAGCTGATTGTTGGAGAATGTAGAACTTGATCCAAGCTGTAGATAGGAAAATGTCTACTTCCTTTTACCACTTTTAATGGCTAAATGCACACATAATATTCGTGAAATCTACGACAAACAATCTTTCGAATTATGTAACTTTTATTGGCCTTCTTGTACGAATAAATTAGTAATCTATACCACAATTTTCGTGTTAGCGTATTTATATAATGATGGAGTAGCCAGCTTGTTCACCGGACTCGAACCTAATTGAACGTGTCTGGGATGCACTGGGACGCACTGCAGCCAGACCAGCACCTCGTATAATGGTTGAAGAGCTGGATATATCACCCATGGAAGAAAGGCTGGGGTCTGTAGAGTGTGTTGCACATGAGATGCAATCAGCCTCCTGTCTCAATGGGCTGTTAATTGGAGAAAGCTTTAAGAACTCTTTCACGCAGGAGGACCGCACAAATGTCCCATCATTTGATCAACGCACTAATTCCGAAATGGTGGACATAGCAATACGTATTTCCGATGTAGAGCAGCAGCTGAGAGAGCTAAATAAGAAAAAGTCTGCTGGTCCGGATGGAATACCAGTTCGGTTTTACAAAGACTATTCTGCGGCGTTGGCCCTCTACTTAGCTTGCATTTATCGCGAATCTTTAATTCAGCGCAAACTTCCTAGTGATTGGAGAAAAGCGCAGGTGACTCCCGTTTATAAGAGACGAAAGAGAACTGACCCACACAATTACAGGCCAATATCGTTGACTTCAGTTTCATTTAGAATGTTGGAGCATATTCTCAGTTCGAATATAGTAAATTTCCTTGAAACGGAAAAGCTTCTTTCCATGAATCAGCACGGGTTTAGGAAACATCGTTCATGTGAAACTCAGCTTGCCCTTTTCTCACATGACATCTTGCGAGCCATGGACGAAGGGCAACAGGCGGATTGTGTTTTTCTCGACTTCAAAAAGGCGTTCGACGCGGTGCCACACTGCAGACTGCTAACGAAGATACGAGCATATGGAATAGGTTCACAGATTTGTGACTGGCTGGAAGACTTCCTAAGTAATAGAACGCAGTACGTTGTTCTCGACGGCGAGTGTTCATCAGAGACGAGTGTATCGTCAGGCGTGCCCCAGGGAAGTGTGATATGACCGCTATTATTTTCCATCTATATAAATGATCTGATGGACAGAGTAAGTTTTAATTTGTGGCTGTTTGCTGATGATGCTGTGGTGTAATGGAGGGTGTCGTCTGTAACTGACTGTAATAGCACACAGGATGACTTAGACAAAATTTCTAGTTGGTGCGAAGAATGGCAGCTAGCTCTCAATGTAGAAAAATGTAAGGTGATGCGCATGAGTAGAAAAAACAATCCCATAATGTTCGAATACAGCATTAGTAGTGAGCTTCTTGATGGTGTTGCGTCGTTCAAATATCTAGGCGTAACATTGCAGAGCGGTATGAAATGGAACGAGCATGTAAGGACAGTTGTGAGTAAGGCGGACAGCCGACTTCGGTTTATTGGGAGAATTTTGGGAAGATGTACTTCACCTATAAAGGAGACCGCGTATAAAACGCTTGTACGACCACGTCTTGAGTATTGCTCAAATGTTTGGGACCCGCAGCAGATCAGTTTAAAGGAAGACATAGAGGCGGTTCAGAGGCGAGCAGCTAGATTTGTTACCGGTAGGTTCGACCAATGCGCGAGTGTCACGGAAATGCTCCGGCAACTCAATTGGGGATCGCTGGAAAAAAGACGACGTTCTTTTCGTGAATTTCTGTTAAGTAAATTTAGAGGCCCCGAATTTGAAGCTGAGTGTAGTACGATCTTGCTGCCGCCTACTTAACATTTTGCGTAAAGATCACAAAGACAAGATAAGAGAAATTAGGTATCGTACGGAGGCATATAGGCATTCTTTTTTTCCTCGTTCAATTTGGGAGTGGAATAGGAAAGGAAATGCCTAGTAGTGGTACAGTGTACCCTCCGCCACGCACCTTACGGTGAATTGCGGAGTATGTATGTAGATGTAGATATAGAACTCTTGCTGACCTTGGCCCTGCCATCCTTCAATGGTTCCAATTCTCTGAAATCACGTCCAGGACCTGGAAATTACACATTGTGACATTCCAATAGTTGCAGCCACCTCCGCTGTGTCTTTCCCGCTTCCATCCTTTCCAAGGCGCTCCATCCCACTACCTGCTCACTACACTGTCTGAACCAAACTGCCTGTGTAATTTCGTTTGGTACAGTATACACAAGATGGCCGACGTAAAGAAGATATAAAATGCAGAATAGCTGTGGGAAGAAAAGCGTTTCCTAAGAAGCGAAACTTGTTAATATCCAATATTAATTTAAATGTTAGGAACTCTTCTGAAAGCATTTGTCTGGAGTGTAGCATTGTATGGGATTGAAACGTGGACGATAAGGAGTTCAGATAAAAAGATGATAGAAGCTTTTGAAATGTGGTGCTACAGACGAATGATGAAAATTAGATGGGTAGATCACGTAACTAATGAGGAGGTGCTTAACGGAATTGGGGAGAAAAGAAATTTCTGGCACATCCTGACTAAGAGAAGGGATAGATCGTTTGTACACATTCTGAGACATCAAGGAATTGTCAACTAAGCATTAGAAGGAAGTGTGGGGGCTAAAAATCGTAGAGGGAGTCCTAGGGACGAATACATTAAGCACATTCAAAAGGATGTAGGTTGCCGTACATATTCTCAGATGAAGAGGCTTGCACGGGACTGGGTAGCGCGGAGAGCTGCATCAAACCAGTCTGCAGGCTGAAGACCTCAACAACAACACAAGCCAATACAAACTCCCTCTGTTATTACAACTACCTTGGTTGCCGTAATGTTACCGTCTCCACACCGCAGAATCGACAGAAAGTCGTGGAACCAGTTTAGTTTATTTTCCCGATGACAATCCTTCAGAACCTAGATATCTGAACTGAACCACTAACTGTTTTTGTCCACTTTATTCGCACGAAGCCTGTTAATGTGCAGTCGCACTTGCACATATGAACGCAGAATTGTGCTCTCTGACGCCAGTACCTCGCGTTGAGTTGACTTTATCCTCTTGCTGGTGATTTAGATAATCATTGTAATTATCTGTGTACTCCAGCGTGCGTGCGGAACCTCACTTTCCCCACGACTGGTCTTGGGCAGCCTTGGCACATTTCAACCTCCGTGTCGTCGTCGCCGTTTTGTCTTGCACAGTCGACGTGTTGTCTAGTCGTCGGTAACCATAACTGTAATTAAGGTTGGATTCCGTTTCCTGGAACCATGTTCTAAACGACCGAAAAGAGTTTTTACAATCAGGCAAATAAGCAGCATTTTACGACCAATATCTCCCTGGTTTAAAAAATGTAAATAATGTGGAATGGTATGAATATCTGCCTTAAGCAAGGCGACTTGTTTTATTTTTATCATCCAGGAATGTTTCGGCACTTACTGTTCCATCTTCTGTGATTTTTTGCCTTTAATTTAGGGTGTTATTGCAAGGATTTCCATGGTGCCCTTCTTTAGCAATGAAGAGTTTTTACAGATTGTTATTTTCGAGCTGTGGTGTTGTTTCTTCTTGTTTGTTATTATGTTTCGTGATGTGCAAGTTCCTATTAAAAAGTGCAAAAAACGGAAGGAACACGAAATATAATTACGCGCCACACACAAGAAGGAACAACAACGCAGCTCGAAAATGATTAGTTATAAAAAGTAGTTATCTATGAATAAGGGCAACGTGTACAGCCTGCTAATTACATCATAAATTAAAGGAAAAAGCCGACAGAAGATGGCACATTAATTGCCGAAACATGTCTGGACATAAAAAAAATAGGTGTCTTGCAAAAGGCGGATTTCCTCAACAAGCAAGCACGGAAGAAAGAAGAACCACACCACCACAAGATGATCATAGTTGTGGTGTTTATGCATATAATTGCTAAGGTTCAGCTTCAGCTGATTCGGTCAGTAATTTTATTTCTTCAAATGTTCAAAAGTTTGGAAATTTAAGGCACCAACATCTACTTCAAAGAGAACGGCCTATTGACTCATCGTAAACACGAAAGAAATGTTAAAATGTTTGTTAAGCTTAAGGGACTTAACTACGGTGTCATCAGTTCCTAAACTTACAAACTACTTATGAACTACCTACAACTAAGGACGGCACAAATATCCATGCCCGAGGGGGGATTCGAACCCCCGACCGTAGTGGCCGTGCAGGCCGTGACTGAAGCGCCTCAGTCCCCTCGGCCACCGCGGCCGGCTCGTAAACACGGATTCAGGAAGTATCGTTCTTGCGAAACCCAGCTAGCTCTTTACTCACATGATGTAATGATTGCTATTGTCAATAGATGTCAAATAGATTCTATTTTCCTAGATTTCCTGAAAGCTTTTGACACTCTACCCCACAAGCTACTTCTAAAAAAAAAAAATGGTCAAATGTTTGTAAAGCTTATGGGACTTAACTACGGAGTCATCAGTCCCTAAACTTACAAACTACTTATGAACTACCTTATACTAAGGACGGCACCAATATCCATTCCCGAGGGGGGATTCGAACCCCCGACCGTAGTGGCCGTGAGTTGAGCGCCTCAGTCCCCTCGGCCACCGCGGCCGGCCAAGCTACTTCTTACCAAACCGCTGCGTCCACATGGAATATCGCCATAGTTGTGCGCTTGAATTTGTTGTGACAGAAAAGGCACAGTACGTTGTAATTAACGAAACGTCATCGAGCAGAAGTGATATCTGGTGTTGCGCAGGGAAGTGTTATGGAGTCCCCACTCGTTCTTAATATTATGAACGGTTTGGGAGACATTCTAAATAGCTCTCTTACAAGGAGACCACATTAGTATCGGATTTTAGAATTTCCTTATATTTATGGCATGTAAAGTTTAGAACTAAAATAACAGTCTGCCAAAGTCATTCGACGCAACTCTCAAAAATTCTAGAGAAAATCGACTTTGAAGTTTTGCAAGTACACGTAAGTACTAAAAGAGTTGCATTATCTGCCGGTGTAGCTCAGGTTGTAGCGTTATGGTCTCACACTTCTAGAGTTCCTGGTTCAAATCCCGCTGTGATAAATATTTTTTCATAGTTTTCGGATTTAATAATATAAAACAATTTGAGATCTATAATTAAATGTTTGAGTCACTTTTTGTTTACATGTATGTAGTCGAAGTGAACACTTTGTTGTCACGCAAAACGATGGTTGAGTAGTTTAGCTGCTTAGGATGTCATTATAGCTAAGGAGGTGACTTTTCAAAAGCAGCATCGTAGCTCTTCAGAAACTAAACAGAGACTACCGTCGTCAACTAATAGTGAAACCAATACTGTAAAATTTAACTTATGTTTTTTATGTAAACCATCATTATTCAATTGTTCAAATGTTTGTAAATCTATCGGACCAAACAGCGTGGTCATCAGTCCGTAGCTTACAAACTACTTAAACTTAGGTAAACTAACCTAAGGACAAACACACACACACACCCGTGCCCCAGGGAGGACTCGAACCTCCGACGGCGAGCAACCGCGCGTTCAGCAGCGAGGTGCCTTAGACCGCTCGGCTATTCCACCGTGGCCTATCATTACCGACAAACTTTTATGAAATATAGAAAATTACGAATAAACAAAAATACGTGCATTTTTTGTAAAAAATACTATTGGATATTAAAATTGTGTAAGTATTCGAACACAAAAAAATAAAAAAATAAAATAAAAACTCCGGTAATGGCAGGATTCGAACCAGGGACCCTTGTGGGAAAATTGTAGAACGCTACCACATGAGTCACACCGACATATGGTGCAAATATTATAATTATTGGTACTTAACGTGTACTTACAAAACTTAAAGGTCGAGTTTCTTGAGAATTTTTGAGAGTTGCGTCGAATGGCTTTGGCTGATTGTTATTTGAGTTCTGAACTTCAGGTACCATAAATGTTCAAATGTTTGTAGAGTCTATGAGACTTAACTACGGGGTCATCAGTCCCTAAACTTACAAACTACTTATGAACTACTTGCAACTAAGGACGGCACAAATATCCATGCCCGAGGGGGGATTCGAACCCCCGACCGTAGTGGCCGTGCAGACTGGAGCGCCTCAGTCCCCTCGGCCACCGCGGCCGGCCACATACCATAAATATCAAACAATTCTAAAATCCGATACCCGTGTGGTCTCCTTGTTAGACTGTTCGCGGGTGATACTGTCATTCATCGCTTAGTCAAGTCACCAGATGATCAAAAGCAACTGCGAAATAACTTAGGTAAGATACCTGCATGGTGAAAAATTGTCAATTGACCCTTAATAATGATAAGTGTGAAGTCATCCATATGACCACCAAAAGAAATCCGTTAAACTTCAGTTACACGATAAATTAGTCAAAGCTTGAGGCCATAAATTCAAGTAAATACCTAGGAGCAACAATTACGAACAACTGAAATTGGAACGAACACGTAGAAAGTATTGTAGGGGAGGCGAACCAAAGACTACGTTTCATTGGCAGAACGCTTAGAAGATGCAGCAGTTGTACTAAAGAAACTGCCTACACTACACTTGTGCGTCCAATTTTTTGGAGTATTGCTGCGCATCTGGTGGGACTGACGGACTATTCAGAGAAAGTAATGAGAAGGGCAGCTCGTTTTGCATTATCGCGATATAGGGGAGAGAGAGAGACACGGAAATGATGCACGAGTGGGGGGAATCATTAAACGAAAGTCGTTATTCGTTGCAACGAAGTCTGTTTGCAAAATTTCTTTCACAGATGACATAAAAGTTTTCTGGGTGTTGTACCGCGTCATGATGTAAGAAGGCTATTACTTAAATAACCGACGTTTCGGCCAACGTTACAGTGACCTTCATCCGGTTATATCGGTTATTTAAGTAATAGCCTTCTTACATCATGACGCAGTACAGCACCCAGCAAACTTTTATATCATCTGACTCTGGCCGCGAAAGCCTACGTAATTATATTCTTTAACCAACTTTATCTGCCGAAAGCGAACATATTTTGTTAGCACCCACATATATAGGGAAACATGACCATTATAATAAGACAAATCAGATAGAAAATTTTGCGTCCCAACTTCGTCGCCGCTTTTGTGTCCCAGCCTCGTCGTAGGTGTCGGTGGCCGAGTGAAACGAGACCGACACGCTGGTGCAGGTACGGAGGGGAGCAGCCAGAAACTATAAACACTCGAGTCAATTAGAAAGATATATATTGCACAGAATGTAACAATACTTAACTTTTACATAGTACTGCAGAATGTTGATACATAGTTGTTGGAGGCCTGCCTAGTGCCTGTACAATAGCGAAGTCTTCAATCGTGCCTATCTGATTACGAAGGTCGTAACTGTTTGCTAGCTCAGTCCGAAGTGACTGGTCCTTCAGTGGTGGCCACGAGCGGCGTTGTCGCAGAGGGCGCTCGTGGCTGTCGTCGTGAGAACGCCGCGCCGTGCGTGCATGGCGGCGCGCGGCGAAAGTAAGTGGCGCGCACTTTGTACTTGTGCGACACCACACCCCTCCCCCCCAAACCGCCGCGCCGTCGTGGCGTAGGGCTGAGGGCCACGGCGACGGCACTGGGAGGAGGGCCTGGGCGGGGGCGTTACTGGTGGGACGGGCGTCGTAGCTGAGGCCGGGATCGAGACGCCGTCCGCGCCCCGGCATCCGCCTTGAGATCCTCCAGGGAACCCGCCGAAACCTGGGGAAGGGCGCCCGCCCCCGCCCAGAGGGAGCAGGTCATCTTCTGAGGTGCGTGGCCTAGGCGGCGGCGGCACGCACGGTCCCGGAGTCCCTCTCGGTGACGCTGTCATCTGCGGCGGCGACAGCGGCGGCGTCGCGTCGATCTCCATCGGGACGATCTCGTAGTCCGGGGACGAACGATGTGGTTGTGCTCCCTGGCGGTGAACTGGGTCTGGAATCAAGAAACCGGCGACAGGATCGCGCGGCCTGTGCAGGCGCAATTGGTTTGCGTGGCGCCGCAGCTCCGACCCTGTGGAAGAACGTACAACAAACATATTGCGCCCTAGCACGCGCTGAATGATGCCCGGCATCCATTTCTTCTTGTTTCCAGCAAACACCCTGTACAGCACCGGCGTGGAAACCTGAAAACGCGTAGCGCCATACGAACCGACTCGGTGCGTGGGAGGCTGCAGCAGGTGAAGGAGAGTGCGGTGACGGCGGCCGTGTAGCAGCTCGGCAGGAGACGGGCCGTCACGTGGCATGCACCGATACGTAGACAGGAAAATTTGAAGAGCTTGCTGCCTGGAGTGCTGACCTTTCATCTTCTCCATGTGAGACTTGAATGTTCGAACGAAACGTTCTGCTTCACCATTGGACTGAGGGTGAAAAGGTGCGGTGGTGATATGCTGAATGCCATTCACACGACAAAACTGTTGAAATTCCGCACTAACAAACTGTGGTCCATTGTCACTGACGATAGTTTCAGGCAAACCTTCGATGCAAAACACTGACGTTAAGGCACTGATTGTACTAGACGCTGTTGTTGAGTTCATGGCAATCACGAAAGGAAACTTGCTGAAAGCGTCTACAACAATTAACCATCGCGTATTCCAGAAAGGTCCGGCAAAGTCAATGTGTAAACGTTGCCATGGTCCCTTGGGGCGTGGCCAGTCTGAAAAACGTTGCGGAGGAGCCGCCTGATGCTCCGCACAAACAGTACACTGTGACGTCATGTTCTCTATCTGAGCGTCCATACCAACCCAGGTACAATGACGTCTGGCCAGTTGCTTTGTCCTAACAATGCCCCAATGTCCTTGATGCAGGAGGCGTAACACTTCTCGTTGCAGGGAACGAGGAACAATCACTCTTGCTTGGTCGTTGGCGGTATGCAACAACAGTACACCCTGACTTAAAGATAATGCATGACGTTGTGCAAAATAACGTCGAACCAGAGGCCGATCAATGTCTTTGACTCTGGCAGGCCAACCAAAGCGAACAAAACGTGCTACCACACTTAAGTCTGCATCCGCAGCTGTTTCCTGTGCAACCCGACGAGAGTTCAAAGGAAAGTCTGCGACAGCGGAAGCATCTCTGGAGTCTATCTGACAACATGCCATTTCTGAAGAATCAAATGATACATCCTGGCCAACCGGAAGTCGGGAAAGTGTGTCCGCGTTGGCATGTTTAGTGGTAGGTCGGTACAAAATCTCATACTGATAATTTGACAATATCAAGGACCATCTCTGAAGCTTTTGTGCCGTTCGTGGCGGAATCGGCTTTGTGGGTGAGAACAACGACGTGAGAGGCTTGTGGTCTGTCAACAAATAGAATTTTCTGCCATAGAGATAATGATGAAACTTTGTGACGCCGTAAATGATTGCTAAGGCCTCCTTTTCTATCTGACTGTAATTCTGTTGCGTCGGCGTCAGTAGCTTGGATGCAAAGGCAATAGGACGATCGTGACATCCAATACGATGTGACAGAACCGCGCCCACACCGGACGACGAGGCGTCAACTGCTAACACTACAGGCTTCTGTGGGTCAAAGGGAATCAAACATGCATCACTGAGTAGTGAAGACTTTAGTTTGTCAAAGGCAACCTGACAATCTTTAGACCATACAAAAGGAACATTCTTCCTACGTAAGCGATGCAGTGGAGCTGCAATCTGAGAGGCATTGGGAATAAACCTGAAATAATAGTTAAGCTTTCCCATTACTGCTTGCAATTCAGGCACATTCTTAGGAGGAGGCAAGTCTTTGATTGCTCTAAGATGTGACTGTAAGGGATGAATTCCTTGGGCATTAATCACATGGCCTAGGTACTCTATTTCAGTTTGAAAAAACGAACACTTTGCTTTATTGCAACGTAGACCTGCTGCAGTCAAAACTTGGAAAAGGCACTCCAGGTTTGCTAAATGTTCTTCAACTGTACGTCCGGATACCACAATATCATCTAAATAATTCGAGCAACACGGTACAGAAACTGTCAGCTGTTCCAAAAAGCGCTGAAAAATAGCGGGAGCGGAAGAACTGCCAAAGGGTAGGCGTTGAAATTGAAAAAGGCCCATGTGAGTATTAATGACGAAAAACTTTTTTGACTCGTCATCAAGTGGAATCTGTAAGTATGCCTCTGCTAAATCAATCTTGGAAAAGAAACGAGACTGTCCTAATTTGTCCATTAGTTCGTCAGGTCTGGGCAAGGGATAAGTGTCTACAATTGTTTGACTGTTCACTGTTGATTTGAAGTCCGCACAGAGACGAAGTTTTCCTGACGGCTTGGGTATAATTACTATAGGCGAGGCCCACTGACTCGCAGAAACAGGAGATATCACCCCACTATCTTGCCAACGTTTAAGTTCTTCGGCAACTGTATCACGCAAGGCGATAGGCACTGGTCTAGCTTTACGAAATTTTGGAACTGCAGATTCTTTTAAAGTAACATGTGCCACGAAGTCTTTTGCACAACCTAGTTCCGGCGAAAACAAGTCACTATATTTTTCACACAATGCATTGATTTTATCCTGAGGCACTATTGACGAAATTTGAAGCACATCTCTTTGAATTGATAAACCAAACAAGTCAAAAGCATCTAGTCCAAAAATGTTCTGTGTAGATTTGGCCTGAAGAACAACAAAAGCAACTGTTTTTGTTACACCTTGAAAAGAGGCAGGCAGGCTACACGTTCCTAGCACGGGAATATTTTCACCTGTATAAGCTGTTAACACTTGCTGTGACGGCGACAATTTTGGCGAACCCAGAAGTTCATATGTGTCTTTATTTATTAATGTAACAGCGGAACCAGTATCAAGCTGAAATTGCACAGTCTTATTTTCTATAGAGAGAGTAACAAACAGCTTGTGCTTCTGGCGCACGACCGGTGCGCGAATGTGGGCAACGTCTAATACATATTGTTTTCTGCGCTTGCGCGGGTTGCGTGCGGTAGGAAGCGGCGCATACTCGGCACACAGCGGATTAACCACACTGTCACTAGATGACACTACCGCCGGATCGGCGTCCGCGCAATGCGATGCTACTGCACTAAAATTACTTTGAGTAGCTACACCAATTCTACTGTCACTAGCTACACAGTACTGGGCACTATTACAATTAGAAGTTGCAGAAGGCACTATTTTCACTACAGCAATGCACTGTTCATAGTCATTTTGCGTGTCCCGAACCCTTTTCCGTTGCACTGTTTTACGCGCTCGTCGGCGCTTGCTACGTGGTGCACTATATAGTTTTGCCATAGGCCCAGAACTACTTTCTTGCAATTGAGATCCAAGGAAAGCACTGTTCAATTCTACAGCCCGTATAACATTTACAGAATGAACTGTTCTCGCACTTTGCGAAGCACTGTTTCTAACGTTACTGTTCGTTGAGTTTTTAATTTGCATACACACAGACTGTACATGTCCTGATTTGCCACATTGATAACAGGTTGCGTTGCGACTAGGGCAATGAGCACGCTTGTGGCGAGACACACACTGGGGGCAAGATTTACGTACATTTTTCTGAAATGAGCGTTGGCGCCCGTTATTCAAATTACTGTGTCTAACACTACGGGGCGACCTTTGCGTCGCTCTTTTACTCTGGCTACTGTTCACTGTCCGTTCAGCACGGCCGGTAGAATTTAAAGAATCACAAGTGCTATACTGAGAACTACGGCTAGGAAAGCGTCCGTTGCGGCGCACTGAATTTACACTATGGCTTTGCATTTCTACATCAGCTAAGTCAAAAGTATCATGCGCTTCTATAAGCTGCAGTACACTGTCTAATGAGGGGTCAGACTGTTTCAGAATTGCTGCTCTAATTCTGGGGTCCTGAATATTCTGCGTAATCGCATCCCTCAACATCACGTCACTATACGAAAGTCCACAAGAGCAAGTAAATTTACATTGGCGGGTTAAGCCCTTCAATTCCGTAATCCACTCTTGGTGTGACTGCTGCGGTAATTTTTTAAGTCTGAAAAATCGGTATCGTGCAGCGGCTACAAGAACTTTTCTCTCATAATGAGCATTCAGTGCATCTACAATTTGTTCAAAGTCTACATCACGAGGAGATGCGAGAGGGAAAAGTTTTTGCAATAGTACGAAAGTCTGGGGGCCCACAATCGATAAGAAAAGGTTCTTCACTCTCTGACCTGTAATTTGATGAGCCGCGACGAGTTCTTGAAACTGTGCGAAATAGTCGCTCCATTCTTCCTCACGTTCGTTGTACTGGCGGAACGTCGGAAGCGGTGCGGCGGCAGGTGTGGGCTGCTGATGTGACGACTGTTGTTGTTGGTGAGCAGCCTGTGTCGTCAACTGCGACACGGCCTGGAGAAGCTGGGTAATTGGCGCCGTCTGTAACTGAATAATTTCCATTAAGTTTGGGTTCGGGGTAGTGGCCATGCTGACCGATTAGGCGCCGCGTATACAAGTAACTTATAACAAACACAAATGCAATATGAAAGAGGACTCGCTCTGCAACAAAAAAGTCCACAAAATACGTAACAGAATATGTTCCCCCAAAAATCTTATAATAAGGGTGGGTGGGCGGGAGCAATTTTTGCGTGCTCCGACTGCTGCTGTCTGGCTGCTGTAAGCGGGCTGGTCCAAGGTTCTATCACTCCTCGTCGCCACTTTTGCGTCCCAACTTCGTCGCCGCTTTTGTGTCCCAGCCTCGTCGTAGGTGTCGGTGGCCGAGTGAAACGAGACCGACACGCTGGTGCAGGTACGGAGGGGAGCAGCCAGAAACTATAAACACTCGAGTCAATTAGAAAGATATATATTGCACAGAATGTAACAATACTTAACTTTTACATAGTACTGCAGAATGTTGATACATAGTTGTTGGAGGCCTGCCTAGTGCCTGTACAATAGCGAAGTCTTCAATCGTGCCTATCTGATTACGAAGGTCGTAACTGTTTGCTAGCTCAGTCCGAAGTGACTGGTCCTTCAGTGGTGGCCACGAGCGGCGTTGTCGCAGAGGGCGCTCGTGGCTGTCGTCGTGAGAACGCCGCGCCGTGCGTGCATGGCGGCGCGCGGCGAAAGTAAGTGGCGCGCACTTTGTACTTGTGCGACACCACAGAAAACAGCAAGGGCTAGGTGTTTCAAAATGTTCAAATGTTTGTATAGTCTATGGGACTTAACTACGGGGTCATCAGTCCCTAAACTTACAAACTACTTATGAACTACTTACAACTAAGGACGGCACAAATATACATGCCCGAGGGGGGATTCGAACCCCCGACCGTAGTGGCCGTGCAGACCGTGACTGGAGCGCCTCAGTCCCCTCGGCCACCGCGGCCGGCGGTTAGGTGTTTGTTTTTCCCGCGAACTATTAGAGAGTGGAACTGTAGAGAAACGTCGTAAGAACGGTTCGATGAACCCTCTGCCAAGCACTTCAGTGTGACTTGCAGAGTGTTTATGTAGGTGTAGAGTAGATGTGGAAACTGCCTGGGTCCTAACGTTACTACCTACTTTAACTTATGAAAAGGACAACACACACACATGCTCGAGGAAGGACTCGAACCTCGGAAGGGAGCGTCTGCGCAATCGATGAGGGGGCGCCTGAAATGCGCGACCGTTACCGCTCTGCTTCGCTTTCTTGATTAGCGTTACCACGAGGATTTGAAATCTTCATTACTGATAAGTAATACTATTTCTGCACTTGACGTTGTGCCACCTATGAAGCCACCCCACAAGCGGATTTTAATGAAATTGATTGCTTATGGAATATCTCCCCAATTGTGCGATTGGATTCACGATTCACAGTTCGTTGTAATTGACGGTAAGTCATCGAGTAAAACAGAAGTGATATCTGGCTTTCCACAGGGAAGCGTTATAGTTCCCCTACGCTTCCTTGTGTTTGTAAACGATTTAGGAGACAATCTGAATAGCTCCCTTAGACTGTTCGCGGACGATGCTGTCGTTTATCGGTTAGTGAAGTCAACAGAGAATCAAAAGCAACTGCAAAGCGTTTTGGACAAAATTTCTACATGGTGCGAAAATTGGCAATTGACACTAAATAAAGAAAAGTGTGAAGTAATACACATGACCACTAAAAGAAATCCGCTGAACTGCAATTATGCGATAAATCAGTCAAACCTTAAGGTCGTAAATTCTTCCAAATACCTAGCAGTTACAATTACGAACAAGTTTGACTGGAGACAACACACAGAAAATATTGTGGGGAAGGCGAACCAAAGGTTACGTTTCATCGGCAGAACGCTTCGAAGTTGCACCAGCTCCACCAAAGAGACTGCCTACATCACACTTGTGCGTCCTCTCCTGGAGTTCTGTTGCCCCTTGTGGGACCCTCACCAGGTGGGACTGACGGAAGATATTGAGAAGGTTCAGAGAAGGGCAGCTCGTTTTGTTTTATCACGTTACGGGGGAGGGGGGGGAGCGTCACGGAAATGTTGCAAGAATTGGGGTGGAAATCATTAAAAGAAAGACGTTATACATTGCAGCGTGATCTGTTTGCGAAGTTTCAATCACCGACTTTTACATCTGAATGTGAAAATATTTTGCTAGCACCCACCTACATGACCATAAAATAAGAGAAATCAGATTGAAAACGGAACGATTTAGGTGTTCTTTCTTCCCCTGCGCTATTAGAGAATGGAACGGTAGAGAAAAGTTATGAAAGTGGTTAATGAACCCTTTTCCAGGCACTTAAATGTGACTTGCAGAGTATCTATGTAGATGTAGATGTAGAAGCTCTCCTAACAGTTGATTACTCCTCCGAAATAACCAGTATTAAGCCCTGTTCGTAAGGCTCCCTTGTCTTTTGGGACTGTTACATAATTATGACAGGTAGCCTTAATGTATGTAACACGTGGTATCGCGCTGCTCTCTCGTATATTTGGCAGTTAGGTTTCTTCTTCTCTCCTATTCAGACGCAGGCGGTGCTGTTTTGGTTTCCACGTCCGACACGGCTACAAGATCTGCTCAGAAAACTGCGGAAATTCGACCACAAAATTTATAAACATTTACCGTTTACTTTATGTGCATGGCCTATTTTTGAAAAGTCTCCTGCACTATTAATACACCCCTATCAACCCCGTTGGCTCTCCGCAAGAAATCTTGGTACGCCTTGTATGGGTATAGACATTTTAGAATTTTTCGTATTGCCAGAAACGGAAGCAAAGTAATACGTCAGTATCTCGCATTTGAGCTAAAACAGAAAAACAACTGGTATGAGGCAAGTAAGTATTATGCGGTAGGAAATTTTATTGTATTTTGATTCTTTTATTTTTAGTGTAAGGAATTCTGTTGCATATTTTTTGTTTTATATATATATATACAGGGTGTTACAAAGAAAGAAAATATGTTATGTGGAGACGTGTCCGGAAACGCTTAAACTACGCTGTTAGAGCTCATATTAATCATGGAATGGAAACACACAGCGACAGAATCTACCAGCGTGACTTCAAACACTTTGTTACAGGAAATGTCCATGCATTCACCCTCCGTCGCATGGAATCCCTGATGTGCTGATGCAGCCCTGGAGAATGGCGTATTGTATCACAGCCGTCCACAATACGAGCACGAAGAGTCTCTAGATTTGGTACCAGGGTTGCGTAGACAAGAGCTTTCAAATGCCCCCATAAATGAAAGTCAAGAGGGTTGAGGTCAGGAGAGCGTGGAGCCTATGGAATGGGTCTGCCTCTACCAATCCATCGGTCACCGAATCTGTTGCTGAGAAGCGTACGAACACGTCGACTGAAATGTACAGGAGCTCCATCGGCCGGCCGTGGTGGCCGAGGGGAATAAGGCGCTCCAGTCACGGTCAGCACGGCCACTACGGTCGGGGGTTCGAGTCATCCCTCGGGCATGGATATTTGTGCCGTCCTAGTTCGTAAGTAGTTCATAAGTAGTTTGTAAGTTTAGGGACTGATGACCCCGTAGTTAAGTCCCGTAGACTATACAAACATTTGAACACATTTTGAGCTCCATCGTGCATGAACCACATTGCTGTGTCGTAGTTGTAAAGGCATATGTTCTAGCATCACAGGTAGAGTATCCCGTATGAAATCATGATAACATGAGCGTAGGTGGAAGAACTAAAAGGACCTCTAACATGGATATTAAGCGTTTCCGGATACATGTCCACATAACATATATTCTTTGCTGATGAAGTATTCTCGGGCTTCCAGCCGGGTGGCGGTTTCTTCAAGCTGCGACGTTTCGACGAGTGACATACCCGCCATCTTCTGGCGAAGTGCTGAGACTGGGCAGATGCCGCGCTATTTATACCTGCGTGTGCCCCCCACCACCCGGCCCCGGGTGGCTGGGTCCAGTGCCGTCGGTGGGGGGGGGGGAGGGGGGGGGTCGCCGCTCGTATCCCTGTCTGTGTCCGTGCAGTCCGTCCGCGTCTCGCGGGCTGGACGCTTCCTCGTGCGCTCTCGGCGAATTGCAGCGATTGCTGGATTCCATGCCGCGCTCAATTGGTATCCCTCGTCTCTGTTCACAAGAATTCCCACGGATTCTTTGATGACGCGGTTTTTATATTGGATTTCGGGAGACTACTGGGGAAATCCAATACAAAAACCGTCTTCCGACCACCACCTAAGACGAAAGAACTGCTAGGCTCAGCGAAAGATCCACTTAAACGTAACACACCTGGGATCTATAGCATTGCTTGCGAATGTGGGGTGCAATACATAGGTCAAACGCAGCGATGTATCTCAAAAATGTCTGAAGAACATAACAGACACGTTCGACTGGGACAGGCGGAGAAATCTGCTATAGCTAAGCATAAAATGAAAGAAAATCATACTTTTGACTTTGTAAACACCAAGGTGCTGTGCCGAGCCAACAGCTTTTGGGACAGCGTCATCAAAGAATCCGTGGAAATTCGAGTTAACAAAAATCTTGTGAACAGGGACTAGGGATAGCAATTGAGCGTGGCATCGAATCCAGCAATTGCTGCAATTCGCCGAGAGCGCACGAGGAACCGTCCAGCCCGCGAGACGCGGACAGACTGCACGGACAAAGACAGGTGACCGGGTGGTGGGGGGCACAGGAAGGTATAAATAGCGCGGCATCTGCTCAGTCTCAGCACTTCGCCAGAAGATGACGGGTATGTCACTCGTCGAAACGTCGCGGTTTGAAGAAACCGCCACCCGGCTGGAAGCCCGAGAATTCTTCATCAGCAATAAACGCCGGGAAAGATTACATTCTCATATATTCTTTCTTTGTGTGCGAGGAATGTTTCCTGGTAGTTTGGCCGTACCTTTTTGTAACACCCAGTATTAAGGACAGTTTACAACTCACCGCAAAGACGTGGCGACGAATTGCGAAAGGCACATAGAAAAGACACACACATGCCACACTTTCAGCTATCGGCCATGGCCCTCCTCTGAAAATAGAACACCCACGCAATCACACTGGCACACAACACAGGCATACAACCATCACCTCCGGCTGCCGCTCTTCGAAGTGATTGCGTAAGTATCTATTTTCTGAGCTGAAAGTGTTATATGTGTGTGTCTTTTGTATATGCCTGTCGCAATTCGTCGCCACTTCGTGACGTCACACATTCGCGCCGCAGCACGATGCCCAAGTTGTTTCACTAAGTGTGTTTTCCTCTGTAACTCATAAAATAATAGGTGACGGGAAATTTTAATGCGGTAGGTCAATACACAAGAAATGTTACGCTTCCTGCGGAGCTATGAACATAGTTTATTGTATCATTTTCCAAAGAGCTACAGCACAAAGTTATATATTTTTTAAATGGAACAATAGTTTTTTCTATCGTCCATTGGATTCGTTGAAACCAGTTGCGTGCAAATCAATTTAAACTACATTCCTATCACTGTTAGTTAGGGAGCTACAACCCTTCAAAGTTCCGGGGGCGGAGGCTGCGATAGCGTAGCTGACTGGCCGAGTGGCTATCCCCTGGGGCACGGCCCACTGTCTCATGACCACCAGCCAGTCAGATACGCTGTCGTAGCCTCCGCCTCCTAAACTTTGAAAGGTTGTAGCTCCCAAACTAACAGTGATAGAAATGTAGTCTAAATTGATTTGGACGCAGCTGGTTTCAACGAATCCAATGCACGATAGAAAAAACTATTGTTCCATTTAAAAAATTATATCTTTGTGCTGTAACTCTTTGGAAAATGATGTTCATAGTTCCGCAGAAACTATAACATTTCTTGTGTTGACCTACCGCATTAAAATTTCCCGTCACCTATTATTTTATAAGTTACAGAGGCAAACACACTTAGTGAAACACCCTTGGGCATCGTGCTGCGGCGCGAATGTGTGACGTCACACAGGGTTTTTCAAGGAGAGTGCAATGCCGTACGGAGTTCTGGGGAACGCTGACGACTTCCTAAAAGAATGAATAAGAGTAAGAGAACTTGTAAAGGAGCTTGAATTCGTTTATTCGAAACCTGGTCACAGAACCAAGACCATCTGGATGTATCTCTTATTTACCTATTTGTTAAACAATATGTATCAGCGTTTATAATCAGTTTACATATTCTGATGGGATTTTGATAAAGTTGTAAAATTCCATCTGTTGCGGGCTGTGCGAAACGCACGGGGCCCAGAAGAGGAAAAGGGGAAATTCCTTCTGTAGAATCCAATACTCGTCGTGCGGTCACCTCGCAGCCTCTCGATGCATCGCACAAAGCTCTTCAGTTTTGGATCACTTTAGGTTACGGTAGTAACACTAAAAGTGGGCTTTGCGATCGCCTTTTGAAAGCTCGAAATTTAAATAAAAATAACGGCTTAACTATTCACCTGACGCGACAATTGAATAACCGAATTTTTAGTGAAGAAAATTCTCTACAACTTTGCTCTCTTATGTTTTTTTTTAATATCTCGTATCCTTTCGAAGATATTTGCAAAAATAACTGCGATTTTGGAATGTATGTTCGTCCGTCTGTCTGTCCGTAACGTGTTCCCAGTTTTTAAGACAAACCGTTCAACCGATCAACACCAAATTTTACAGACATAATTGTAGGCCGACAGAAACCAGAACCTTCCTTTTTCAAATTTTTTGGACAAAATACAAAAAAAAAAGTCTGTAATGTAATTGTAATTGTAAACGAACCGTTCATCTGATACGAAAATTGAATAACCTAATTGGTAGAGGGGAAAATTCTCTACAGCTTCGCTCTAATATGTTTTTTTCATATCTTGTATCGTTGCAGAGATATTTGCAAAAATAACGGCGATTTGACGATGTCTGCTGGTTGTAACGTGTTCCCACCTTTTAGGTCGAACCGTTCAACCGATCGGCACCAAATTTTTCAGACATAATTGTTGGCTACCAGAGACCAGAACCTCGCTATTTCAAATATTTCGGACAAGAAATACGTTAGTAATACAAAAAAAGCCCTTTGTAATGTAATTTTAATTGCAAATAAACCGTTCATCTGAAGCTAAAATTGAATAACCGAATTTGTAGAGGAGAAGATTCTCTATAGCTTTGTTCCGCTATGTTTTTTTTTCTTATCTCGTACCGTTTGAGAGATATTTGCAAAAATAACAGTTTTGACACCCTCCACTGAATTAACGAAACCCAGCCGTTCGCAGATGTCATGTGACATTCCTCGCCCAAAACTCTCTGTGGCATACGACATCTTGCGTTGCGTATTTGATGATTTTCTTATTTTAACTTACACGTTGTCATTTCAAAGCAATGGCGCACTGAAGAATTAACAAAAACACGTCGTTCTTCGTACGATAAATAATAATCTAGTGTCTACAAATGCCATATTAGCATCAGTTAACAACGGCCGTCAATAGTGTGAGATTAAAGAACGCAGCTTCTAAGTGTTGGCCGTAGCGTAGTGGGCAATGCCTTGCACTGTGACGCTGAAGGTCAGTGTTTCAAAACCCGCCACTACGTAAAACTTTTCTTTCCTAAATGGGTTTCAGACACACTTATTAATTAATTTTTTATTGTTTACATTATTATTTTTGTCCAAAATGTTTGCAAAAACTTATAAAACTACAAATCTCTTGTGGGCCGTAAAACACATCAGTACGATTTTTTTCTTTTATCTCGCCTTTCGTTGTAAATCTTTGACCTTTCAATCGCGTTTTCAAATTCGAAAATAAAAAAAAAAAAAAAAAAAACGTCCGTAGTTCTTCTCACAGATTGTATTTCTGGTCTTTAATCACGCGCTGTGGGAGGAACGTGGCGGCGGTAGCAGGATGCATTCCCAGGTGCTCCGTCAGGATTTCACGACATGACCCAACTCAAACTTGACATTCTTCTACTGTCTCGCGGATAGTTTAGTTGACGTCCGTAGACGTAGGCGTTCTTAACATGGGTTACCTTTAATTTGCCCATGGGAATTTTTAAATCTCGTGAACAATTCGTAACACCGAGTTCAGCTTAAGGTAACTTGCTCGTGAATCCTCTTAAAAAATTGAGTTTTTGTTTTCCATCTTTAATTAAAGTTTAGACGTTTCTGAACACAATGGTGTTAAAACATTTAAATTGGACTACGGGAAGTTGTTTAAATATCACTTACTCTGTGTGCTGCCATGCCCTTTTTTCTGATACTTTCACATGTTGACTGTTGTTATTAGACTTCTATCGCAAAAACATAAGAACAATTGATTTTCAAGTTAGTTTGGGCTACCTTCTTCCAAAGCCTCTACAGATGACAATACACAGCATGCGCTTTGTGACAGTGGTGTATGCTCATTGTGTGGGTACAAAAAAGCACCAGAAAATGGCCAAGTTTATGTACACCACCACTCCCTACTGTTTGCAGTATGGAGGCAGTTGAGCCCATATACAGGGTCCTAAGTTACAAAATACTTTTGTCACGAAGCTTACATGGTAAAACACAAAACGTGAACGAATGCTTCAACCATTTGATACGGGAACGCCTGCCAAAAACAGTGTTTGTTGGGTTCATCACCATGGGATTAGGTGTGTTAGATGCTGTAATATGTTTTAATGATGGGGCAGTAAGCAGATGTGAAGTTTTAGAGTTGCTAGGAGTATCTTATGGGTGATTAAATGCAAACGTAGGCTTCCGCGGCAGTTGTCACTATCAATAAAATTCTTCCGGGTATGACACCGCGTCGTCATTTTATAAACTGTACCGACGTTTCGGCCACTGTTGCAGGCGGCCTTCATCAGTGTCTGTGTCTGACTCGAAAATGACACAGACCCTGATGAAGGCCGCCTGCAACAGTGGCCGAAACGTCGGTACAGTTTACAAAATGACGACGCGGTGTCATACCCGGAAGAATTTTATTGATAGTATCTTCTGGGTTCAACATGAAACAATCACTGGTGGCAACTGATAAGTTGAGAGTGGCCGAAGCTGAAAAGGTGGTTCTTGAGGCAACTAAAGAAGCTGGGACAGCAAGTAGAAGCAAAGAAAGAAAGAGAGAAGATGAGGAACATGCAAAACAAGAAGAATATGGATCTGGAATGCATTAGGACCAACACAGGTGAATTATAAATAAATATATACATAAAAATTCCTGACAAATACCTTTTCTGACGATATATATATATATATAAATGGAAAAATAAACTATTTGAGCTAGAGGTCTGAAATTATTTGGAATGTTTTAGGATATTATTTGGAGAAAAGTAGACTGCACACACTAACTTACTATCAACAGCTGCAAAAATATCTACTGGTTAATTATATAAACCTAGGATTTGTTTTGAACATCAAATGTAAATATTTCTAGAATTAAAACTTGTGAATCAAATTACATTATTGTAGTCTACTTTCTAGATACACATGTTCATTATATGTACCTAAAGTTTCAAGTGTCTAAGTAAGACGTTTAGTCAATGCATAAAATCATACTCTGAAGTGGAAAATCATTTACAGGCCTTCACAAAATAAACTCTAAAATGTTCAATGTGTCAATTAGTGAAACTACCAGTATATCAAATTATTCGGAAAGAGATATGAAACATTGTCTTGCAATTTTATTCTATTAAGAGTTAGAGGTTTTACGTTACAGCTGTGTAAACTTTATGAAAATCTGTCGCATTTTTTCCAGGCGTTCACAGGCAAGTTACCTTAAGCACCCATGACTGGTAGGCATCCTTCATCATTTGGTTTGTTTTTTTGAAGTTTTTCTTGAGTTCATCGCAAAATTGAACGCAGACGCGTGGCTTCTCTACTTGCAAACTGTGCACCACAAAGTTGTACTCAATACAGAATTTAACAAACAATAACTAAAAAACCGAAGACACTTCCTGCAGTCACACATTCAACACACGTGTGTGCAGAGACTCCAAACATTTCGCTCGAACACTGCATTGGCACTAAATTACGAATATTTCAGAAGTTTCTGAACAGACCTGGTGCATTTATTTAAATAAGGATAAGGAAGAATCGGCCAACTTATTTCATTTAATCCCAACGCATCATATTTTTAAAATTTTCATTTTTAATGTAGCGGGATTATAACGTTGCCCTTGCTTCGTGTGATGCCATAATTGTTAAAGTAGATTCCGCGGTTATGTTTTGGACAGGGAATTGATGGTACCGAATTTTTGAATTTGAAATAATTTAGTTAAAGTACAGCACAAAATGAACATTAAAGCAAATAAACCGCAAGTTGCATATCAAAGTCGGGTACCATACCAGCAACAGCACGTTATAAGTCTTACGAAAAGCATCTAGCTGGATCCTGCACTTCGTATTGTAGAAGCTGTAAATGATAACTTTTATGTCTTATTTAATAAGTGAATGTTCGAGATACTTTCCGTAGGAGATCAATGTTCAGACTGTTCACTTCGCTTTTCATTGTTGTGTGACCGTGGGTGGAACAAGAAGTTACTGGTAATGATAGACTAATGATAATAAAAAAAATATCGTCGGACTTCGTGAAATAACAAAAGAAATGACTGCAGGTTCTAAAATTAAGCAAAGTATTGTATAAGGATGATTGAAATTTTGCAGACAATGCGAAGCGATTGTAATGTCGTCCGAACATTAAACTATTACGGACGTCGAGGAGCCGAAAACATTAAGAAATTAAATATTTGATGTGGAGGAGTTTGATTTAACTGAAAACCATGGAGAGAGAATGCCTTTAAATTTAAATAATACATTTTCTGCAACAGCTTAAATTATTCTTACTTACATGAGTGGATACAGGTATGAAAGACGTCTTGACACATCGGATACAGACAAGAGAGTGAGTAAAACTACTATCACGGTTCCGTCTTCTCGCTTGTTCGGAAGTGAAAAATGACGAACGAAATTAAATTAGTTGCATTGCGAGTCAGAGAAAACCGGAGACGATAACCATCGCTGATCAAAGATAAACAAAATAAAATATAGTGTATCGCTACAAGGTGACATGTTACGTTTTAATCGACGTTGCGCCAATTAATTTTGCATGAGTTAATTTCTGTTTTATAAAATGTGACATTCGTTGTGCTTAAGCACATTGGCTCTTTTGGCACTAAGTAATTACTATTCTGTTAAGAGTATTTCATTGCACATTTAGCCTGTATCTTGAGATCGCTCAAGTAAAAATTAGTCTTTACACCAGGCGACCTAGGTCACGTTGACATGTATTGTACCCAATGCTGTTAAGACACTGTTAAGAGACACTGAAACCAGTTTGTACTTTGCAGCCCTTGATGAGCTTAAAATCGTCAAAAATGTTCAAATGTTTGTAAAGCTTATGGGACTTAACTACGGGGTCATCAGTCCCTAAACTTGCAAACTACTTACGAACTAGCTAATCCTAAGGACGGCACAAATATCCATGTCCGAGGGGGGATTCGAACCCCCGACCGTAGTGGCCGTGCAGACCGTGACTGGAGCGCCTCAGTCCCCTCGGCCACCGCGGCCGGCTTAAAATCGTCGTTGTGTTCCTTATCATTAATATTTTGATTAAAGATATATTTTCATTGTTTTATTAAAATGTACAAAATAAATACGTATGAAGAAAATTTTGAAAACGGTTTTGGAGTTGATAAATAATCTCGTTAATCTGTTAAAAAAATGTTTGTAAAGTAATGGTACCTAACTGCAGTGGTCATCGGCCCCTAACGTTACAAACTACTTAAACTAACGTATGCTAAGAACAACACACAGAACCATGTTCCATGGAGACATCGAACCTCCGACGTGGAAAGGCCGTGCGCAACGTAGCAAGGCGCCCTAGTGCGCACGGCTATTCCGCCGCGACCAATTATTCAATACTTGTATGTGCCAGCACATTTCCAAACCTCTCTCCCGCAACCATTTCACTTGAGTAGGGACTTATGAAAGTGTGGAAATCGTACATATCTATATTTAAATTCATACTCGGTGTGTCTCGACACGGAGTGTAGCGGACGGACTAGTGTACCACTGTCACTTTTTCATGTTCCTGTTCCAGCCTCAAATGGTTTCCTGGAAAAAGACTCCAGGTATGGTTTCGTGTGGGCTCTAATGTCTCTAATTTAATCACGTGATCTTTTCGCCCTATACAGGATGAATCACCTAAAACTTGCAATGCAAATGTTGCGGATATGGAAAGTGATGTTGATGTGCGGTTTTCACGGGATCGATGGGTTGTTAGGAGAGCATACTGCTAGCCAATAGAGAGATTTTAATATTGCATAGAAAGTGTATTTTTGTGGGAACATACACAGTTTTAAATGGAACAACGTCTATTGACACTAACAAAGTGCTGTGGTGACCCCTCACTGCGTAGAGTGACCGCACAACAGGCAGCCAAGGCGGGCTGCTTAGTTTCCTCCACAGGCGCTCCCACAAACAAGCCTACTGTAATCATAACCAAGGTTATTCTATAAACGTTGGGCCCAAAGCGAACGACCTGCTATTTGCCGTTGAAATGACGTCAGCGGCGAAGCAGCGCTGCGCCGTCACGTAGAACAACACTGAACACACAAAAGTTAATTATTTACACATTGCTTACTGCAGTTACATACCTCGTTAAATCCTTCCGACAGCCGAAGAATGCCACTGACGTGATTTTCGCCTCACTGATGCCGCTTTCTCTTTCTTCACCTTCATGTTGATGTACTGCACTCGAATAAAAATCCGGGTCCGTACGAATATTTTAATGATCTCCGACGCCACGTGAGGATATTTCTGCGAAATTATGTCGGCTAATCTCTTAGAAATATTTTTTTTTCTTTTGAAAGTGTGTCACTTACGTTAATCTCTTTGAACAGAAGCTCAAACTCCTGTCGCTTCCAGTTGTCAGTCGGCACTAACAAACCTCCTCGTGATAGAAATTCTATCCACCTGCATTCTAAGAGGTTTTTCGGAGGAGGACAAAGTAGTTCATTAGACGGCACCTCCAGTGAGGTGTTATACTTTGCAGCAGGGCGTGCATTGTAGCCTGCCAGATATTTGAATCCTTCAGCTGGGCACTCAACATCTCTCACAGCAGACGGTGGAGCAGCCTCACAACTGAAACTTATGTCCTGTCTCTCTGCTCCCCATCTGATATGCCCATTGCTTCAGACATATCCGGCATAGTTCTACACAAAAGACTAGATGACATAAATTGTTGAGAGTCTTCTTCCTGTCTCACAGACGAAGTATTAGACAATGGAAAGTATTGGACATTCTTTCCCAGAAGCAAGAAACGGAGCCGATGTTTTACTTCTTTAGGGGGAGGATGCTGATAGAAATGGCCAGCATCTCTAATCTGAGATAACAAATTTTCAGGACAGTCCCGGTTGAGCCGTGCTGTTAATACATGATTAATGCCTGGTGATAAAAGGTCAGAATGGAGGCCAATAAGAATTAATTGACATTAATAGTCCTTTATGAAAAGGTAACAGCTACCTTCGGTTTCCAATCTGCATTGTTTCAAAGCACAAATACATTTTTTATAACTGTTTTTTGGAGCTGCTCCTTTGTTCAATAGGCACTTGCTAATGTCATTTTGTTAACGATTTACGATAATTTAAAATATCAAACGAGTCATTAACAAGTTGGAAGAAGTTTGCTGCTCACTCTTCTTCTAGCAACAAATAATGTAATGCCTGAGCAGTTGTTTTAGAGAATAGCTGTAGAGCAAGACGTACACATTGGCGCTCTCTACCTTTGACAGACAGATGAAACTGTGACAGTTTTAGGCACATTTTAATTTCCGCTTTGTCTAATGAGAGCTGTTTCTCTATTGGTTCCTTTGTAATTACTTTCCCATTCGCAACTTTAAACCATCATGATGAAAATTGTTTCGAAGTAATTTATACAAGTGAGGGACATCTGAAAATACCCACACTTTTTTCGTGCACGTCAGTGGATGCGGGAAACACGAAATAAAATGATCGATATGCAGTTCGTTGCAGACACATCGGTTTTTCAGCCCACGGTCAGAAACGACTGCTACAACAAGCTAACCAATATTAATGTCGTAAAACTCACGAATAAACGAAACAAGACGTTCCCGCGCACGCGCGTATCCCATAAACAACAACAAGCTACTACCGGGCAACCGCTACTACTACCGCCATTTGCTTCGACGGTGACGTCAAACGCAGTACGACGAATTTCTGCGTCCGACTGTGCAGTTCGTTCTGGTCCCCTCTGATCATAACAATGACGGCGACAGCTTCCTGTTAGACGGCGCTATAATACGGTACTACTTCGCGTGAAGTCACACGTGACCAGTGTTGCCGGCCGCGGTGGACGAGGGGACTGAGTCACGGTCTGCACGGCCACTATCGTCGGGGGTTCGAATCCCCCCTCGGGAATGGCTATTTGTGCCGTCCTTAGGATAAGCTAGTTGTTAAGTAGTTTGTAAGTTTAGGGACTGATAACCCCGTAGTTAAGACCCATAAGCTTAACAAACATTTGAACAATTTTTTGACCAGTGTTGCCAGATGGCAGAGAGAGAATATACCTTCAGTGTCACAAAAATGTACCTACATTTTCCCTACTTTCTCCCTACCACCTCATTAAAGCCCCTACAACAGGTGCGTAGCCACGATTGGGCGCTGGGAGGGACTGAATCCAGGACTCTGGCATCATACCTCAAACTGATTTCTAAAAAAAAAATAAAAAGAAAAAGTTTTATCTATGGAGACACTCCCTCCGTGATGCTTCTTTTGTTTTGTGGAGAAATGTGTCTCGGGGGGGAGGGGGGGGGCTACAGCCCGGCAGCTCCCGCCCCATGGATACTTCAGCAGTATAATAAATGATAAGGGAATTAGATCTAACAAGTAAAGACGCTTCAGAATACGATTTTGCTGTCACAAATTTAAAATGGGCACCTGGCACATACCATATGAAACGATTTTTAGAAAATCACCAATGTTAAGAGTTAGGCATGTGAATACAGTAACAAAATATAATTACACAGATTTTTTCTTTCTCAATTTTGTCACACCTGTTACACGTCTTTTGCTTAAAAATATGTTTTCAGCAATGACAAAAATGAATATTTAGACTTAATAATATAATTAATTTCCTTTTAAATTATATATACATTAAAATACGAAATTTTGAAAGGGAAATCTTACGATTATTTCAAAGTCAATTTCTGACAGCCCATGAGCTGGCTTTTTAACACTGTTTCCAAAGCGACTGTCCATTCCACTAATATACTTTGAAATCATCATATTTTGCATCAATTTTAATGTGTCTGAAACCAAGTTTTCAAATTAATATTGTTCACTATGAACGGAAAACTTGTACACCGTCGAAACTATGGGCTACTTCAAATTCGCCGGCCGCGGTGGCCGAGGGGACTGCGGCGCGCCGGTCACGGTCTGCACGGCCACTACGGTCGGGGGTTCGAATCCCCCCTCGGGTATGGATATTTGTGCCGTCCTTAGTGTTAGCTAGTTGATAAGTAGTTTAGGGACTGATGACCCCGTAGTTCTACATCTACATCTACATACATACTCCGCAATTCACCGTAAGGTGCGTGGCGGAGGGTACACTGTACCACTACTAGGCATTTCTTCCTGTTCCACTCCCAAATTGAACGAGGAAAAAAAGAATGCCTATATGCCTCCGTACGAGCCCTAATTTCTCTTATCTTGTTTTTGTGATCTTTACGCGAAATGTAAGTAGGCGTCAGCAAGATTGTACTACACTCAGCTTCAAATTCCGGCCCTCTAAATTTACTTAACAGAAATTCAAGAAAAGAACACGTCGTCTTTCTTCCAGCGATCCCCAATTGAGTTGCCGGAGCATTTCCGTGACACTCGCGCATTGCTCGAACCTACCAGTAACAAATCTAGCTGCTCGCCTCTGAACCGCCTCTATGTCTTCCTTTAAACTGATCTGCTGCCATAAGCTTAACAAACATTTGAACTTCAAATTCGCCACCATTTGTCGGCTTCATTCCCGCGTGTTGACTGTTGCCAACATTACCCGCTAGGCCCGTGTCCGCAACTGTAAAATTTTACCAAAGTACCTACATGTCGTGGACTTTTGGATGAAAATTCCCTACATGATTTTAATGCTTAAAATTACCTACGTGTAGGGAAAATTCCCTACGTCTGGCAACACTGCACGTGACGGTGCCTAGCCAATCCGAACTGTGGCACCAAGTGTTTTGTGACTACAAACAAAACAAAGGAAATCAAAAATGCAGTGTGATTTCTGTAAGTTGCCAGTGTGTGGTCAGCACCACAAAAAATTTGTCCAAATTGTACCGGTAAAAAATGCGAAACTTCCGCTGAATTTTGTGATACCGATTTTCGTTTTAAACATTATTAATTGTACGTGGTTTTCGAATATGATGGATATTTTGCGTTATATGAAGTTTAGACTATCACTGTTTAATTTATAAGAGTTTGGTTATTCTGTTTTGTGGTTTCTTGATGAAATATATATTTCATATTATTCAAGGTTTATCATGACATCGAATTTCTTAAAGAGTTTTTCATTTATGGTGTACCCCAGACGTAGGAGCCCGGTGGTGTGGCCCACAGGGTTGAAATAAAATACCGCATTGAAACGACACCAGAGTCTCGGAGCACACATTAAAACTCTGAAGATCATAGGTGGGTGGAGAGGGGAAAAGGGGGAGAGGGTGGTAGAAAAAACACAGTTGGAATAAGCACAGTTGATTTAAAACACAGTCGGTGTCGGCCGTAGGTTGGCCATTCGCTGTACGTTTTAAAAACACACTTTGTAATATGCATACGGGTCTAGCACCAGCACAGAGCGACAGCACTGAATGCCACGGATGGAAGCTAGGGGGGAGGTGGGGGTGGGGTGGGTGGAGAAGCGAAGGGAGGGGAACAGGGAAGGGCCACAGGGCAGGGGAGGACAGTGAGGCAGGATGTTCCAGGAAGCCTGGAGGGGATTCTGGAGGGGTAGGGGGGAGAGGAGTGGGTAGAAGAAACAGGGGATTGGGCCCTTTCGGAGGGGTAGGTGGAGGGAGGGAGGTGGAGGGAAGGATAAATGTCAGGGCGGAGGGCATCAACCGGGAGGGGAAGGGTGCGGAATTTGCCACGGCAGAGAATACAGAGGGTGGACAGGTGGAGGGTGGGGGGAACAGATTGAGGGAGGCGCGGCAGCAAACCAGGGTATGTGAGGAGGTTATGAACAAGGGGGTTGGGTGGGTGTAATTTCCGGGAAAGGTAGCGGAGGTGGAGATGTAAAATAAAGAGGACAAGGTGGGGAAAGGGGGTGAGGTCGTAATGGATTCGTGTGGGGGATGGGAGATAAAGGGGGATACAGAAGGTGAGGTGGAGGTCATGGCGGCCTAGGACTTCAAGGGATTTGTAGATGGATGGGGGATGGGGAGCAGATCCAGGCGGGATGGCCTATACAAAGGATGGTGTGGATGAAGGATTTGTAGGTGTATAACTATATGTTAATGATGTGTCCACTGTTCTGTCCCACTGTAAATACCATCTATACGCTGATGACTTACAATTATATCTCAGTGAAAGTCCTAAAAACCTAAGCACAGCCATCCAGCAAGTAAACGCAGACTTACTTTCACAATCAAGATGGGCACATAGCATGGGATTGAAACTGAATCCATCAAAAACACAGGCAATCTTAGTGGCCCATAAAAGACTCATCACTCCACAGTTCAGAGAAACTCTTCCATCTTTAATACTGAACGACACACAAATACGCTTCTCTCATTCAGCAAAGAACTTAGGAGTAATATTTGATCAGCACTTAGACTGGACAGAGCACACAACGAGAGTCTGTAAGAAGGTATATGCCTCACTTCATTCACTGCAGAAATATAAAAAAGCATTTCCTTTACAGCTGAAAAAGAAGCTCGTTGAGACATTAATACTTCCCAATCTAGATTATGGTGATGCTATTCTGCAAGGACTATCACACGAAAACTCACGTAGGCTGGAGCTGGCGATGAATTCTTGTATCCGATACATTTGTAACTTACGTTTCTACGACCATGTCAGTCCCGCATACCAGCAGTTATCTTGGCTACGTGCAGATAAGCGTCGAAGCTACCGTACACTATGTTTGCTGCATCGCTTTCTCAATCATTGCAAACCTTCATACTTATCCTCAACGATTATATTACTATCTGAACAGCACAGCAGAAACACACGCTCTTACCAAAATAACACTGCAATCTTCTGTAAATCATTTTCTGTATCGGGAACACGTCTGTGGAACAATCTTCCTCAAAAGCTAAGAGAAATAAAATAAATTCAAAACTTTGAAAGACAACTAAGGGTTCACCTTCTGTCATAATAGCCATCTTTTTCTCCACTTACCAGTCTGTAGCCCACTGTTGTCAATTCTTCCTCCCCCCCCCCCCCCATAAATGTTTCCCTTTCCTTTCGCCAGCAGAGATCTCCATTCATATATGTCTCCACTTCCTCACATCCATTAGCACTGTCATTTTTCAATCTTCTCCTCTTTCACTAACCATTTTCTCTCTTCTGTTTATTTTAAACTTAATTCAAATGTGAATATCTCTTGTTATTATTAGTATTACTTTGATTTTTGTGTTATTATTATCATTATCATTATTAGTATTATCATATATTGTTATTATTTAATATTATTAATGCAGTGATTTTTGTAATGAAATCTTTTGTTTATGTTGTTCCTGGTCAGATGTAAGAGAGGGCCCTATGGCCCTAATCTGGTCAGGTTAAATAACCAAATAAATAAAATAAATAAATAAAGAATCGTGGAAGGATGTAGGCTCTAAGGAGTTTCAGAAGGCAGAGATAGGAGCGAGGTTTATCTTGGATAGTGCCAAGGTGGGGGAGTCCAGGAGAGGTATCGATCTATTGTTAAGCCTAGTTACTTAAGGGTGGGGGTGAGGACGATAGGTCGACCATGTAGGGTGAGGTAAAAGTCGTGCGGACAAAAGGAGGGGGTGTTTCAAACTACAGTGATTGCCTGGGTTTTGGTGGGATTGATAGAGAGGAGCCACTGGTTGCACCAAGTGGCAAATAGGTCAAGGTGTTGCTGGAGGAGACGATTGGACCGGGCGAGGATGGGAGCCAAGGCAAGGAAAGCGGTGTTATCAGCGTACTGGAAAAGGTGAACAGGAGGGGCAGGCTTTGGCATGCTTGAGGTGTAGAGGAATTCTACATAAATTTGTTATTGTTTCTTAACAGTGTAATGGTAACCTGTAACTACTGTGATACTTGCATGATGAACCTTACCGTACTTTTGACTAGGTACCTGCGGGAACTAGAAATAATAATGCCTACTTATCCAATTAATGTTCAACATCTCATACGGGGTGTTTACATTTTATGTGCCATTGAGTTTTGATGCAGCCACTGTAATGTTTCAGGCGTGAGGACCATGGACGCCGTAGCAGTCCTGCGGACAGCGCTGCTGGCGGCGGCCCCTGGAACTAACCTAACGAGCACCACCACGCCCCCCATAGACCCGAGCCTGCTCATGACCACGGTGAGCGCGCAACACATTGAGACTTGTCGCGCGTTACGCAAGCTACCGCCTGGCTTTGTTTCTTTTGACGTCGTAGCTCAGGTGCTTATATTATCCAGTGTTTGTAACATCACTTCCGCTTCTCGCATCATAAGCGCCATCGTTCCTTGTTTTTCCAGTCTCCTTCCCATCCTCATTTCCGCATCTCCTCTTGAATATTATCTATCCTCTTTTTACCTGGTCTCCTTCGCTTATTTATTTGTGATAGAATCCAATGCCTGTAATGGTATCGTTAAATGACTCATACGACTGAAATGTGCATACCATTTCTATTTTTAGTTATCAGTGTTATCTATGATGGAAGTTGTAGCTACCATCCATCCTCTAATTATTTCATTCCTCACGTGATCAAATAATGTTAAACTTCAGCATCTTCTCTGGTATAACATCTCTGCAGCAAGTAGTTTCTGTACTAAAAATGTTCAAATGTTTGTAATTCTATGGGACCAAACAAAGTTGGTCATCAGTCCCCAGTCTTACAAACTTGTTAAACTAAGTTAAACTAACCTAGTGACAATACACACATCCATGACCAAGAGAGGATTCGAACCTCCGACGCGGGAGGCCGAGCGATCCGTAACGTGGCGCTCCAGACCGCTCCGCTATTCCCGCGCGGCGTTTCCGTTCTCTATTTTTATCTATGACCCACACTTCTGAACCATAAGTCAAGACTGGTTCTATTATTTCCTTAAATACAGGCTTCGTTGTCTGTTTTGACAACTTATTATTCCACAGTTTCGGATTCAGAGACTTAATCATATTCTTTCCTTTCCCCTCCATCCTCACCAAATATAACTGCTAGTTGTTTATTCACTCACATTTTTTATCTTCCATCTCTGCAGTTCTATATCTTGTCCTTTACATTCCTTTACCATATAAGTTTCTCAGTATTAACCCCATTTACCATATTCGTGAATTAACTGGTCAAGAATATAAGTCCTATCCTGCTGATCTACTGCTATTAATGTTCGAACACCTGCAAAGAGAATGCTTTTCTCCGAGATACGTTCCCATCGGTAAACACTTTCTAATACATTGTTACAGAGGAGTACTCAAGTATATTTTAAGGAAAGTGGGTGAATTATTTATAACCAAAACTGAAAGACACGTTCAGTCTGGGCATATAAAATTGCAGCGCCATGAAGGGGACACACAAGAAATGTCAAATTCGCATGAAGTCTAGGACATCTAGGCGTAAGTGCAGGATTAAAAATGTTGAAATGTTTGTTAAGCTTATGGGACTTAACTACGGGGTCATCAGTCCCTAAACTTACAAACTACTTATGAACTACCTTATACTAAAGACGGCACAAATATCCATGGCCGAGGGGGGATTCGAACCCCCGACCGTAGTGGCCGTGCAGACTGTGACTGAAGTGCCTCAGTCTCCTCGGCCACCGCGGCCGGCAAGTGCAGGAGTAGCACAAAATATGTAATCCTTTCTGCATTTCCTATAAACCGTAGAAATGGCAAAGTCAACTCCTCCTGTTAATCTCCTTCAGCATACTGACGTCATCGCTTTCGTAGCACTTTAGTCTACCCTACAGAAATCCCAACGATCCGTTCATTTCAGTCAGGTCGCCTCCTGGTATATCCAGTGGTCCCCACTACTTTTAAATTTCCGCCTGTGACAGTACTGTCCATTTAATTAACACTAAAATACGTAAGGCAAGTGTTTCCATTCTTTTTAGAATGGGTCCCATAAGGTTCCTGAAGTAAATCTCGCGACCTCTGGCTGCATGGCCACTAATAATTCTGAAAAAAAAAATTAAATGTCACATGAAACTGAAGTTGTCATTACATACAAATACTTTCGAAACTATTTAAGGGAATATTTTTAGGAAAAAGAAACAGTATTTTCTCCAATAAAAATAATTATTTAAATACAGTTTACTTGGTAAAAAATCAGTGAGATTTGTGGTAATGCCTAGTCTAGATATTAATGACACTTTCTATGTGTTGACTGAAAGTTGTAGATTTCAGGTATAAATAGTTTATCTCGCAAATGTTGTTGAAATGTATATTTGTAAACATTCCTTACTCACCCTCCCCATTCGATATCGGACGAGCTAGTTAATATAAATAAAATAAAATATTTATAAACCTAAGAGACCAAATTGGTGAGGTTATCGGTCAGTAGACTTACTTATGCCAAGAATAGAAAAGAAAAAAAAAAAATACCACACACACACACATGCCCGAGGGTAAAACTCGGACCTCCGACAAGGAACGGCCGCGCAATACTCGTTTAAGTGCTTTAAACCGCTTTGCCATATCCGCGCGTCTCTTAATCCTCCCATCCATAGTGAAATAGATAGAAACGAAAATACAGTATAAAATGAAAGAACGTGTCACTGTAGACTTGGATAGACACACGTAAATCAACGGAAAGGTACGCCTATGCGACTTGCAAATGGAAGAGGACGAGCGTTGTTGTTCCACAATTACGACAATCCTCCTCCTGCGTTGTTCTCGTGTCTCCTTGAGTATATTATTCCAACATTGGTTAATTGTATAGTACTTTTTTTTTAAAAAATAACTTTTTCACACTTTTTTCTCTTGGTTTTCAGTCGGTAGGATATGTTACTTCGCCATTTTAAAATTGACCGGCGACGCGGTTGAGTAGACCACAGGATCGCCTAGTGTATCGCGACCCACAGTTTGGGAACAATACCTACAACAGACTAAAATCACTACATCTACATATATACTCCGCAGGTGCGTGACGGAGGGTACACTGTACCACTACTAGGCATTTCCTTTCCTATTGTACTCCCAAATGGAACGAGGGGAAAATGAACCTTTATATGCCTCTGTACAAGCTCTAATTTCTCTTATCTTGTCTTTCTCATCTTTACGCGAAATGTAAGTAGGTAACGGAAAGATCGTCCTGCAGTCCAAATTCCGGCTCTCTAAATTTCCTCAACAGAATTTCACGAAAAGATTCCCATTTGAGTTCCCGGAACATTTCTGTGACGCTAGCGGATTGGTGGAAGCTACCAGTAACGAACCTAGCTACTCGCCTCTTAACTGCTTCCATGTCTTCCTTTAAACTGATCTGTCGCGGGTCCCAAACACTTCAGTAATACTCAAGGGTGTCCTGACAAAAGCACCCAGTGACAAAAGCACCCAGTGACATTAGCACCCAGTTCTGGGCGAGGGGCGGCCCGCTAATCTCCCCGTCCGGTCTCTGCCCGGCAGGTAGAAGAGCCGAGGCCTGTGAGGTAGTCCTGTGAAGTTGGCACCCCTTTTTTGGAAAATGTACATTTTTTCAGAGTTCTAGACAGATATGCAATAGTTCTGGAGTTTTCTGTACAAAATTTAAATACTTCTGCAGAATTTCGCCGAAAAAAATAGTAAAAATTACCACAAACTTGAGTTTTTTAAATAATTATTTGTCTATTAGCACAAACATAGTTCTGATCACAGTTCTAAATAGCTCTCAAAGAGTTCTACAGGAAATCCTAATGACATTTTTCTGTGCAGATTATACTTTATCAGATAAATGCAGTAATGTAGAATTCATTTTCACGCTACTGTAAATTGGCACCATTTTTTCGAGAAATACACATTGTTTTTTGTGGTTCTGTGTACATATACTATAGTTCTAGAGTTCATGTGAATATTTCTATGTAATTGCCCAAAAAAAATTATGTTCACAATTTTGAATATCTGACAAGCTGTCTTATTTGTGCCCCTTATTCGAGAAATATACATTTTTCTTAGGTCTTGACAGATATTCTATCCGCTGCACATTCAATTTGTTGTTTTTACGTCTGATTACTGCTTATCGTAAACAAGAACTATTGCACATGTCCGTAGAACTCTGGAGAAAAATCTAATTTTTTGAAAAAAAAAAAAAAAAGTGTGCAAATTCCACAGTAGCATGTAAATGAATACTCCAATATTGTAATTATCTCATAAAGTATTATCTGCACAGAAAAATGCTATTTGGATTTCCTCTAGAACTCTTTGACAGCTATTAAGAACTGTGATCAGAACTATGTTTGCGGTAATAGGCAAATAATTATTTAAAAAGAAACTAAACAAACTCAAGTTTGTGGTAATTTTTACTATTTTTTCGGCGAAATTCTACAGAACTATTTAAATTTTGTACAGAGAACTCCAGAACTATTGCATATCTGTCTAGAACTCTGAAAAAAATACTTTTTTGAAAAAAGGGGTGCCAACTTCACACGACTCTGGCGCAATTTTGTGTAGTTTATGTCCCTCATTTACGCAATTAGCTCATGAACTATTTTCTGGGCAAAAAAATATCATTAGGATTTTCTGCAGAACTCTTTGAGAGGTATTTAGAGTTGTGATAAGAACCATGTTTACGCTTGTAGGCAAATAATTATTTGGAAAAAACTGAAATTTGTTATTATTTTTTGTAATTTTTTTCGCGAATTTCTGCAGTTGTTGTTATGGTCTTCAGTCCGGAGACTGGTTTGATGCAGCTCTCCACCCTACTCTATCCTGAGCAAGCCTTTTCACCTCCTCATAAGAACGGCAACCCACATCCACTTGAATCTGCTTACTATACGCGTCTCTTGGTCTCCCTCTGCGATTTTTACCCCACACACTTCCCTCCAATGCTAAATTTACGATTCACCGATGTCTAAGAATGTATCCTACCAAGCGATCCCTTCTTTTAGTCAGGGTATGCCAAAAATTCCTTTTCTCACAAATTCTGTTCAGTACCTCTTCATTAGTTATGCGATCTACCCACCTAATCTTCAGCATTCTTCTGTAGCACCACATTTCAAAAGCCTCTATTCTCTTCCTGTCTGCATTGCTTATTGTCCATGTTTCACTCCCGTACAAGGCAACGCTCCACACAAATGCCTTCAGAAAAGACTTCCTTACCCTTAAATTAATATTCGATGTTAGCAAATTTCTCTTTTTCAAAAATGCTTTTCTTGCCATTGCCATTCTGCATTTTATATCCTCTGTACTGCGACCATCGCAAGTTATTTTATTACCCAAGTAACAAAACTCATCTACCACCTTCATTGTTTCGTTAGCTAATCTAATTCCTTCAGCATCGCCTGATTTTCTAAGATCGCATTCCATTATTTTTGTTTTGCTCTTGTTAATGTTCATTTTATACGCTCTCTTCAACACACTGTCCATTCCATTCAACTGCTCTTCCAGGTCCTTTGCTGTCTCCGACAGAATTACAATGTCATCAGCAAAACGCAATGTTTTTATTTCTTCCCCCTGAACTTTAATCCCTATTCCAAATTTTTCCTTGCTTTCCTTCACCGCCTGCTCGATGTACAAATTAAATAACATCGGAGAGAGGCTACAACCCTGTCTTACTCCCTTCCCAACTGATGGTTCCCTTTCATGCCCTTCGAGTCTAATAACTGCGGTCTGGCTTTTGTACAAGTAGTAAATAACTCTCCTTTCCCTGTATTTTACCCCTGCTGACTTCAGAATTTGAAAGAGTGTATTCCAGTCAACATTGTCAAATGCTTTCTCCAAATCTACAAAAGCTAAAAATGTAGGCTTGCCTTTCCTTAATCTATCTTCTAAGATAAGGCGTAAAGTGAGTATGGCCTCCCGGGTTCCTATGTTCCTCCTGAATCCAAACTGATCTTCCCCGAGATTAGCTTCTACCAGCTTTTCCATTCTCCTGTAGATAATTCGTGTTAAAATTTTGCAACCATGGCTTATCAAACTGATGGTTCTGTAATTTTCACACCTGTCTGCGCCTGATTTCTTTGGAATGTGGATTATTACATTTTTCTTAAAGTCTGAGGGCATTTCGCCTGTCTCATACATCCTACACACCAGTTCAAATAGTCTTGTCATGGCTGGCTCTCCCAGAGACTTTAGTAGTTCTGAGGGTATGTCATCTACTCCTGGGGCCTTGTTCCACCCTAGGTCTTTCAAGGCTCTGTCAAATTCATCTCTCAGTATAGTATCTCCTATTTCATCTTGATCTACTTCCTCTTCCCTTCCTAAAACATCGTCTCTAAGTTCATTTTCTTTGTAGAGCTGCTCTATGTACTCCTTCCACCTTTCAGCTTTCCCTTCTTTGCTGAGAACTGGTTTCCCAACTGAGTTCTTGATATTCGTAGAGTTGCTGTTCTTGTCCCCAAATGTCTCCTTTATTTTCCTCTAGGCGGTATCTACTTTTCCCCTTGCTATACATTCTTCTACAGATTTGCATTTGGCTTCTAGCCACTCCTGCTTAGCCATTTTGCACTTCCTGTCAATCTCATTTTTTAGTCGTCTATACTCCATTGTGCCTGTTTCATTTACTGCATTTTTATATTTTCTCCTTTCATCAATTTGTGCAGAACTATTTAAATTTTGTACAGAGAACTCCAGAACTATTGCATATCTGCCTAGAACTCTGAAAAAATGCACATATTTGAGAAAAGGGGTGCCAACTTCACAGTAGCGTGTAAATGTATTCCCCATCATTGCAATTATCTCATGAAGTGTAATCTGCACAGAAAAATGTCATTAGCTATTTAGAACTGTGATCAGAACTATGTTTGTACAATTAGGCACACAATTATTTTGAAAAAATTAATTTTTGTGGTAATATTGTGTATTTTTTCGGCGAAATTTTGCAGAACTATTTAAATTTTGTACAGAGAACTCCAGAACTATTGCATATCTGTCTAGAACTCTGAAAAAAATGTACATTTTCCAAAAAAGGGGTGCCAACTTCACATGACTCTGTGAGGTCGCATTGACACAAGGCCGTACTTGACGGCAATAGCATTGCTGCAATTTATAATGGAAGCGAGCCTAAAGAACAACCAAGAAGATTTGTGACCTGCAAAAAGTCTTCGATAATGTAAGGTGCTGGATGATGTTCGCAATTCTGAGAAAAATAGGAGTAAGCTTGTAGGGAAAGGCGGAAAATACATAGTTTGTATAAGAACGAAGTCGATACAATAAGCGTCGAAAGTCAAGAACGATATGCTCACATTAAAAAGGGGGTAAGAAAAGGCTGTGGACTGTCGCCATCACTGTTCAACTTGCACAATGAACAGACTTAATGCAGAAAATAAAGAAGATGTTCAAGGCTCTGATAAAAGTTCTGGGTAAAAGGATATCAGTGATAAGATTTGCTGATGACATTGCTATCATCTGTGAAAGTGAAGGAAAATTACAGGGTCTGTTGAATAGAATGAAAAGATTAATGAGCACAGACCATGGATTGAAGGTAAACCAAGGAAAGATGAAAGTCATAAGAAGTAACAGAAATAAAAGTAGCGAGAAAATAACATCCGAATTGGTGATCACAATGTAGTGCTGTAGCTGGCCGTAGTGGCCGAGTGGTCTGCGGCGTGCCAGTCACGGTCTTCACGGCCGCTGCGGTCGGGGGTTCGAATGCCCCCTCGGGCATGGATGTTTGTGTCGTCTTTAGTATAAGCTAGTTCATAACTAGTTTGTAAGTTTAGGGACTGATGACCCCTTAGTTAAGTCCCATAAGCTCTACAAACATTTCAATTTGATCACAATGTACACCAAGACAAGGAATTCTGCTACCTTTGCAGTAAACTAACTCACGACGGAAGAACCAAGAGGGACATAAAAAGTAGATTAGCACAAGGAATGAGGGCATTCACGGGAAAGAGAAATCTACTGCTGTCAAACATCGCCCTGGACTTTAGGCAGAAATTTCGCAGAACATAAGTTTGCAGTGAGAACAGAAGAGAATTGAAGCATTTGATATGTAGTTTATGGAGTTGTACAAAATATCACGTAATTTTTTTGTAGGTACTGCTTAAAAGTTTATGTTTTAAAGCCATAAATGCCTGGGTATTTATGAATTTTGGGCATTTGCCGAAGCATTCATTCTAGGCATTTGCCCCAGCTTGCAAATGTCGAGGCATTTTACATCACTAGGGGAAAAACAGAATGGAAACATCAAGCAAATAATTGAGGATGTAGGTTGCAATGGTACTCTGAAATGAAACTGTTGGCTAAGGATTTGGTGGCAGGTCACATCAAAGCAGTCAGAAGACTGATGACTAGGGATGCAAACGATAAATCTACGTTTTGAAAACATCGACGTTTTGCCCAAAAACATCGATGTTAACAGCGATGGTTTGAACATCGATATATGCCTATGTATCGGCGATAGAAGTCGAAAACTATCAACACCGTTAAATTCTGGTTCTAAGCCTTTTTACTGTATTTGAAAAGGATGTTCTACAGAATTGTATGTTACGTTTAGAAAACAAAGGAAGAAACAAATTTTTGGGTTTTATTTCCGAAAAAGTGATAATTTTCGAATGTGTGGCTACGTTACAAAAAAAAAAAAAAAAAAAAAAAAAAAAAAAAACCATATTCACAGAATATATCACAACTGCGAATGGGCAAAGCCAGCTGGCACAAATACACAAATTACACGAACCGAACACTACGATCTTCATAATCGTACTGACAGTTAGCAGTCATCCGCTGAGGTGGACAAGGACCTCGGGACTGCAGGCAGACTGTGTCGAGAGAGCGTTTCCGGTGAGCGAGGACTGGGCGGCGTGGCATTACCGCGAAAACAGGGACGGCTTAGGGAGGGTACGGGCTGCAGGTAGGTCGTGACGTAGTAAACAGGTCAGACTGGGTGCAAATGTCGCAGATTTGGGGTTGGGTGCAAATGTCACTGGTTGCTTTTGTCACATATCCATACTCAAGAGATGGTCGTACAAGCGTTTTATACGCGGTCTCCCCAAAATTATCCCAATAAACCACAGTCGGCTGACTGCCCTATTCGCAACTGCTCAGTGACGCACTAGAAGGCTTAAAGTTTCCTGTCAGCCCCACAACATCAATGGAGGTTAATTTCTCTGCATTGCGCTGCAGGAAACCTGGTTTCCGGCAATGCGGACCCCTGCTCTTCGGGGCTATAGGGGATACTTCTGCAATCGTAGCCAGTATAACAGGGTGTCAGGTGGAGTGTGTGTGTATGTCCTTACCTCTGTATATAGTGCACCTGTGCCCCTTCAGACACCGTTGGAAGCGGTGGCTGTTAGGGTAAGGACGACACAAGAGATTACTGTCTGCAGTCTCTACCTCCCTCCTGATGGCGATGTCTCTATGGATGTCTTGGCTGCACTTATCTCACAACTCCCGCCACCTTTTTTGCTATTGGGGGACTTTAATGCCCACAATCCCCTGTGGGGTGGTTCTACGATCTCTGGCCGTGGCAGAGTTGTCGAGGACCTGCTTTCTCAGCTCGACCTCTGCCTCTTGAATACAGGTGCCCCCACACATTTCAGTGTGGCACACGGCACATTCTCGGCCATTGATCTGTCGATATGCAGCCACAGCCTTCCGCCATCCATCCATTGGAGTGTCCATGATGACTTGTGCGGCAGTGACCATTTTCCGATCTTTTTGTCACTCCCACAACGTCAGTCCCCAGCACGCTCTCCTCGGTGGGCTCTTCATAGGGCTCACTGGGAAGGCTACACCTCTGCTGCCATCGTTGGCCCTCCCCCACTCGATAACATCGATGTGGTGGTTGAGAGCGCCACGCAGTCCATATTGTCTGCGGGGTTGGAACACTTGCGCGGGGTGACACTTGCGCGGAGTGACACTTGCGCGGAACCCGGGGCCCTTGGGGCGGCTGATGGCTTTTCCTGGGTACAGGCACACCAACAAGTCTAGCACTGCTGTGGTCAAGTTTCCACACTGTCAACATAATACGAAAACCAGTGAAATTGCACAACCCTTTCAAAGCTGAAGAGCAATATAGTAACTTGTTCTAACTACATATTAATCCCTTGAGTGTTCCTCCTGTAAACAAAAAGGTATTTTAATAGTGATAATGTTTGGAGAGTTATTAAGACATTCTCTGCTACTACAAGACGATGACTTTCCACAGTCATACCTCCTAAAAGCATATTATTCAGAACACTAAGCATATCAAGACACCTGCGCAAGCAATAAATATATTAGGCATCTTGCACAGATACGTTGATGTAATTGACCGCTATGTAGTTAACCCCATTATCACGCAACTTCCATCTCTTTAAAAATAGCTACTATGCTTTTTAATAGGAGACGCAACCTTAAACCTTCAATTAACAAACGATAATAATAAGTCAATGAGTATTTTACATACTTGAAGCGTTTATTCGTAGACCTCAAAATGATTTGGCTGTATTCGAATTACAAATACATCTAAGAAATATATGAAATACGGAATGTGTAAGGGAATGTCACACACCGAAAAATGCTGAAGATAAATTCTATTTTCCATCACCGTCATATAGAACCATTTTTACTCCGAACTCGGCATAAACCAACAGGGAGAAACAAGTTGCAAGACTGCCAGGAAAAATGAAGCGAAATTGGCAGCCAATAGTTGGTTATAAATTACATTGCCTGTTAACTGTATAAATATAAATTACGGAATACGCGGAACTCCTGTTCAGTACAGTCAAAAAGGTCTAAGGTAATAGGCAGTGGTCTACAATCAGATATCCGTATCACTCTCCTCCTCAAGAAGTGTGTGTGAAGATTTATATTCAGAACATTCAAGAAAAAGGTGTTGAAAGTACAAGAAGCAGCTCATTTACTCAGGAAGGGAAAACGTTCTGGTGGCCGTATCTCTTGTAGTAAAAAAAAAAGTAACATTCATTTTTTGATAAAATGTTAAAATCCAATAAACCAGAATTTTGTTTTTCTAAACTCAGTGCCAACTTTTTTTGTCAAAATTTTTGCAGGAAGTAGTCTTGACGTGATTTCATACTTCTATGCATTAATATTATCAAACATGTAATTTGTGTCACAAATTGCGCGGCCGGTCCGGTCGGAGGTTCGAGTCCTTCCTCGGACATGGGTATGTTTGTTTGTACTCTGCCTACGTTATTTTAAGTAAGATTAAGTAGTGTAAGTCTAGCGACCGATGACCTAAGTAGTTTGGCCGCATAAGACTACACATATACACGTAATTTATTTATTTCATCACCACATTTAAGTACTAATAATTAAAGAAACTTAAATGTAGAAATTTGAAATAAACACTGAAAACAAATGATTGGTATTTCTCATAAAATGAATGCACAGAATTATGTCTTGTGAATGTACCTACAAAATCTGCCATATGAAAATTTTAGTGTGAGTCCCAAATTTGTTTTTTCTATAATAACATTAAAAACATATTAAAAATTCAGAACTCGAAAACCAGTGAAGTTATGGTCTTGAAGCGTTTTTTGTTGTTAAATCTTTACATAGTAGACACGATTCTAAAATATGGTTGCTATCGCCAAAGTAGACGAAACGTTAAATTTTTTGGTGTAATCTTCGCCGTGTAGACTGTATGTTGTAGAAGTCTACGTCGAACCTAATTAGAATCATACCTCTGAGGAGAGAACGTTGTTTGCACTTCTCCTGCGTTTCCAGTCGCCTGTGCTGTGCTATGTAACGACATCGTACCGTTCCACTTTACCGAGAGCTATATATGTATTGGTGTGATGTCTGTTCTTTCGAAATAAGACATCACACCAATATATGTATCATTTAGACGCAAAGATTCTGGGTTCTCTTTTCATCGCTAACGCGATTAACAACGTTAGACCTCGTGTTTAAACAGTTAAAGGTTACGAGTGCCACTGGAAAAATGCATAAGTAACACCTGTTGTTTGAGACTTGAAGATGACCTCAAATTAGCCGAAATCGATATCTCATAATAAACATAACGTGTAGCTGTCTATATTTCATAATGCAATTTCTAACATATTTAAAAGCTGCTCAAAACCACCTACAAAAAACCGTTATAATGAGATTGTATATAATTCCAGGATCAAATTGTGTTTTAGTTATTTGTAGAAATACACCTAAAGATCTGCCCTTGCTTTTAGTGCCTTGATCAGCTGTTTATTTTAGAGGTAATTCTAGGGACAGGAAAAATTCGTATTTGCGATAAATTCGAATATAGATGCGAATTCTGACTCAAATGCAGTAATCCGAAATTGTCATAAATGGTATTTTGGTGTGAAACACTATTTAATCAGAAATAATGGGAGATAACGTTATTTTCTGCCCTTAAATATGTACGAAGTAAACAGTAGGTACCGGAAAAATTCGCATTTTTTAATGAATGCGAAATATAGGCCCATGCTAATTTTGGGCCAGAATGCGAGAGACGTGAATCTTGTAATATACCCTATTTTTAGCGAACGTCCCGTTACTACTGCTCCACCTCGCTCGGTGGGCCTTTCCCTGAATACGGCACAGGTAGCGGCTGGAGGGCGTGGAGTAGGGGTGGTGTATCGCTACTTCTGGAACACCCTGTTCACTACCTGCAGCGTCCGGGTTTCCGCGCAAGTGTCTACACATTCCCTTTCCGCGCAAGTGTCACTCCCCGCAAGTGTCACAAACTCATTGTCTGCTGCAGAAGCTACTATTCCTCGTTCCTCGGGGCGCCCACGGCGTAAGGCAGTGCCGTGGTGGTCGCCGGAAATAGCTGCGGCTATTAGAGATCGTAGGCGGGCCTTACAGCGCTATAAGCGTCACCCCTCTCAGGAGCATCTCATTGATTTTAAACGGCTTCGCTCAAGTGCTCGCTAGTTAATACGAAGACGGAAACAGGAGTGTTGGGAGAGGTACGTCTCCACTATCGGGACGGGTACCTCTACATCACAGGTCTGGGGTAAAATCAGGCGGTTAAAGGGAATACCGTCACCAGCGGGAATACCCGGAATCTCCACAAATGGAGTTCTATGTACGGACCCGGCCGCTATTGCAGAGATGTTTGCCGAGCATTATGCCCGCGCCTTTGCCTCTGCAAACTATCCACCGGCCTTCCGTACATTGAAGGAGAGGGTGGAACGCCAGCACCTCTCCTTTCGTACCCACCGCACTGAATCTTACAACACTCCCTTTACTGAGTGGGAGCTCCTCGGTGCTCTTCAACAATGTCCTGACACGGCGCCTGGGCCTGATAGCATCCATAGTCAAGACTCAGTTCCACTGGAGGCGCTCCGCTGTCAGTTCTCTGCTGTCATAGCGGAGTTCCGCGCTTATGACCTGATCTACACAGATGGTTCAATGGTTGATGGCTGTGTGGGATATGCCTATACTCATGGTGACCATGTGGAACAGCACTCTCTGCCGAATGGCTGCAGTGTTTACACTGCAGAGCTGATGGCCATTCACAGAGCTCTCATGCATATGCAGTCCTGCTCAGGCGAGTCTTTTGTTGTTTGCAGCGACTCTCTGAGCAGCCTCCGAGCTCTGGAGCAGTGTTACCCGCGGTCTCCTCTGGTTTTGGCCATACAGGAGACGCTTTGTGCCATTGGAGAGTCCGGGCGATCAGTGGTGTTCGTCTGGTCTCCGGGTCATGTCGGCATCCCGGGCAATGAACGTGTTGACTGACTTGCCAGGCAGGCAGTCAGTGCGTCCATTTTGGACATTGGCCTCCTGGCGTCTGATCTCCGTTCGTTGTTGCGCCACCGCGTACATCAGCGTTGGGATGCAGAGTGGCATAGCCTGGGCACACCCAACAAGCTTCGGGTAGTCAAGGAGACCACCACCGCATGGCGTTCTTCCGTGCTGGCCTCTCGCCGGGACTCCGTGGTGCTGTGTAGACTCTGTATTGGGCATTCGTGGCTCACCCACGCACATCTCCTTCGTGGTGAGGCCCCGCCCCAGTGTCAGTGTGGCTCCCACTTAACAATAGTCCACATCCTAGTGGACTGCCCGTTTTTAGCCACCTTGCGGCGTCGTTTTAACATTCCTGGCGTTTTATCAGATGTTTTACGTGACGATGCTTCAGCAGCAAATTCAGTTTTAAGTTTTATTCGAGCAGGAGGTTTTTATCAGTCTCTATGACTGGTCTTTCCCTTTCTCTCCGAGTGGCTGACTTTTCCTTTTTTATTCCGATGGTCGGTCAACCACTGCCTTCGGCCTCTTTGTAGTGAGGTGTCTTTGTGTGTTCGTCCCCTTTTCCTTTAGTTTCTTCTCCGTTTTGTTGATGTTTTATGCACCCAGTAGGATTCCCATCCCACTTCGCAAACCTAATCTCTGGGCGCATTTATTTGACGTCCGCGCTTTTATTTTTGACATTTTTTGATGGAATGGGGGACTGATGACCATTGTAGTTTTGTCCCCCTTAAACATCCAAATAACAACAACAACAACCGAAACTAGTCGGAAAAAAATAAAATTTTTTGCGCTCTAGACTGTTCTTTATATATAAATTTAAATAAGAGTGCTGTTCCCCATAAGTGAAACAAAAATGTTTCCAAAAATATGTGACAAATTCGTTATTTGACAGACAGGTCTGGACGAGTTCATGGACCACCTTCAACAGTATTCATGGAAGCATCGCTTTCACAATGGAAGGAAAATGGCTGTCTTCCATTCCTGGATATATTAATTAGGAAGAAGGAGGATGGCATACCACGTCATTCAGTATACAGAAAGAAAGAGCACACTCGCCTAAACCTACTTGCAGCTAGCTGCCACCATCCAGCGCAGCGACAGACAGTACTGACCGTGTTGGTACACATGACATGCGTCATCTGTGACGAAGAAAACTCTGAGACGAACAGCAATACCTAAGAGGGGTATTTAGGAAAAACGGCAATACGGAAATGCAGACTATTGGGACTTTTAATAAGAGAAAGAGCGACCAAAATCGGGAGGACGAAGAAGAAGGCGAGAGACTCGCCATTCTTCCGTACTTGGGACCGCTGTCAGCCAGAATTTGACGGCTACCGAAAAAATCTAACATAAAAACCATCTTACCGACTGTCCCCGAAGACGAAAGAGTTAACTGGCTCAGCGGAAGACCCACTCAAACTCAACACACTAGTGAAACATTTTAATAGATTTTAAGTAATTACAGTTCATTCTACCACTTCCGAACGAGATACTCAGCTTTACAAGATTACGTTGTATGGGGGTTCTGCTCGCTGCAACATTATTCTCCTGGGGCGTCGTGGTAGAAATAAATACTCGTTATGTACAATTTTTCACTTCTTATTTAATTTTGATTCAAATTTATTCTCCACCAGAACATTACAATAACGTACACAGATTACCACAACAACACAGACTGACATAGATTCCAAAGTACTCGACAAAAGACAAAACTCGAACTCCCCCACGCAATGCGACGAGGCAAATATATAACATCGGCAATAATGGCATTACATTGCGCATTGTTCATAACCATTGAATATACTGATTTACAATTACCAAACATACAAATAAAACATTTCATGTACACAAGAATAATCACAATATAAAATGAAAACTATGCATACAATAATTTTAGATAGCGCATGTATTTTCAAGACGAAATTTCCGATCTTTCTGTTGACGACAAAGTGCGATGTTAAATGTCAATTAATTTGTTAATGAGTACATCATACATGTTGCTAACATATATTGAACTATTAAATATCTTCACAAATCTCAAACTAGATTCTAAATCTCACGTCAGTCAATATATACAAAGAATTATAATATTTAAATCTCGACTATTAAATTAATTAATACAATTAGCTGATCTACACAACTTGTTTATGAGCCTAACATACATACAAATTAATTAATACAATTAGCTGATCTACACAACTTGTTTATGAGCCTAACATACATACAATGCTATTAATTTTCATTTCTTTTTGTTTTTTACAAAAGATTTTACAATTCGTCTGTTTAAGTCTTGAAATAACATATAATGACAAAACTATTGTTTATAGAACTGTCGGGAAACGTCTTATACAAATCTCTTAGATTTCATTAATTATCACTTGTTTTAATCACAGAATCACCGAGACAGTGTCCTACACTGATTCCTAGGCTGGCTATATCGTTTTTAACTAACTTCACACGCAACTTTTATCACTATTGAACCACACGATTCCGGATCCGAAGCAGACGGTATTGTAGGATGACATTGAGATGAGAGGACCAGGCAGACGGTATCGTACGATAACATTGCGATGAGAGGACCGGCAGTATCGTCACACTAGGGATATACAGATATACAGCATCGCCTGCGAATGCGGGCTACAGTACATTGGACAAACAGCGATGTATCTCGAAACGGTGTGGAGAACATATCAGACGCAGAAATCTGCTGTAGTAGAACACCAGGGTGCTGTGACGAGCCGGCAGCTATTGAGACAGCATCATAAAAGAAGCTGTAGACATACGGGTTCACGAGAATCCGATAAATAGTGCCCAAGGATACCAATTAAGCGCGGCATGGAATCCAGCAATAGTCGCAATACACCGAGAGCGCACCGAGAACCGTCAAGCCCGCGAGACGGGGATGCGAAATCTCGGAACTTCACCACGTGATGATGAGTATGGCATTCGTCGAAACGTTGCGTTTAGAAGAGACTGCCACCCAGCAGCAAACATGAGAACTTTTCATCAGCTGTACACATTCACAAAACTTTTCATATTTTAAGGATCCCCAAACACCGTCTCTCCTTCCGGATCCCTTCTCGAAACTGTCACAACCCCATACAAGTCACTGACTACTCACCTCTGCGTATCTTACACTACACGCAAACTGGACACTAACCATTTTGTGACTGAATAATGGCCGGCCGCGGTGGCCGAGAGGACTGAGGCGCTCCAGTCACGGTCTGCACGGCCACTACGGTCGGGGGTTCGAATCCCCCCTCGGGCATGGATATTTGTGCCGTCCTTAGTGTTAGCTAGTTCGTAAGTAGATTGTAAGTTTATGGACTGATGACCCCGTAGTTAAGTCCCATAAGCTATACAAACATTTGATTTGATTTGAACTGAATAACGCATGAGTCTGCACAACATATATTTATCCATACAAATTTGTCTTACAAGTAAGAAAAATTTTTACGTCGTCACTGAGTAATATTTCTTAAGATTGCCTGACATAGTCGGGTTTAGAGGCGATCTGATCATTTTATAGTTCTCAAAATGAGAAGCCAAGATCGCATATTAATAATTTATTAAATGACGACCGGTTTCGGTGCACTGTGTCACCATCATCTGGTCACATATGTGTTATAAGCTAGGAATCTTGTGAAAAAAATTGGGTATAAAATAACAAGTGCAACATTGCACTTAGTCATTGTATAAAAAATACACAAGTTAAAAACATGACAGATTACAAAATACTCAATCTGTCATGTTTTTAACTTGTGTATTTTTTATATAATGGCTAAATGCAATGTTGCACTTGTTATTTTATACCCAATTTTTTTAACAAGATGACCAGCTTATAACATATAGTGACACAGTGCACCGAAACCGGTCGTCGTTTAATAAATTATTAATGTGCAATCTTGGCTTTTCATTTTGAAAACTATAGAGTAATATTTTATCGAAACGACATAGGAAAACAAAAGAGAAACTAAACTCAAAATTCACTTTCTATCATGGCACTATAGCATCGTGAAATGGCACATGAAAAGTTAATCGACGTGGTCTACTTTAGAAATTACAGAGCAATATTTAAAATTCACCTAAAGAGATTCCAAAGATTAAGTCCGTAGTAGCGTCCACGAGCAGCCGAGCGAAGTCAAAGAGTTTAAGTCGAAGAGAGTGCTGATGGTAGTCTTTATCTGGAGGCGTGTCTACCAGTAATTGGCTACGGAAGCGAACTGCCTCTGGCGTCAGATACGAGAAGTAGTCCACGATAGATATATTGTTGTTCAAGTCTTTGTAAAGATATGGAAACAAACTGCAGTTGTCGTCAGTTAATAGACTTACAAACTACTTAAACTAACTTAAACTGAGGATGACAGATACACTCATGCGAGAAGGAGGACTCGAGGCTCCTGCTGAGCTGCCGGACACTCTTCAGCAAGGCACCTTAGAGCGCACGGCCATTTCGACGGGACCGTGTTGTTGTTGTTGTTGTTGTCATCCTTGGCTATCGACTGCTTGGCTTCGTAGTTGAATGTGTGCAGCTCAAGATCTATATAGGAGAGGTCTGGTCACACTACCGCGATCGTTTGCTGTGGCGGCCATTTTGGTTCTAAAAAGCGGCTGTAGCAGACTGTATTCGGATAATGTTTGTCACTAGAAAGTGATGGTTGCATAACGCAGTGAATGCAAAATTGCGTCGGAGTGTGCAGGTTACAGAAAATGTGGCTATATCCAGTCTCATTGCATTGTATATGTGGTATTACTAACGATTCAACTACAAGTAGCCTTCTCATTAACAAAAACTCTGCTTTCCCCCAGTCGTATATGTGTAACGTAATGCTGTACGTGTTTTCTTATGATATATGTATTGTCAAGTTTCCTTTCGGTATATTATAGACGAAGGACAGGCAAAAATATTTTGTGTTTAACTATCCGAGAATAGCATCTTACATGGAATCTAGACTTGTATTTATATGAAATTTTCCTGTTGTGTGCGTATCCAATGATTCGACATACGTAAATGGGAGGAAATTCTAGATACGGGATCTGTGTCAGAAAAACGTTGGGCACTTCCTAGTGTTTTAGCTGAAATTAAGTTGCAAAAGGAAAGAGAGATATTGGAAGAAGTTCAAGAAAGTCAATCTAAGTAATTCCAAAATGCTTCTTTACTTTATAGCAATAGGCCTATTTCGGCACTGTGGCCATCATCAGGCTATTTCCATATGGCATCGTGGAGGTGTAATTTATTATAATAACTGCATATAATTGCAGTATAAATGCTCTTTAGCTGGTATATATATCAAGTTTATCAGGTATTAATTCATTACTGTTATTCTGTCAGTTTGACATATCGCTGGAGGATATACGTTTATACAGACTGTGATAGTATTATATTATGTTTGCCACCGCGTGCACCGAAAAATATTCCGTTATAGCTACTTATTGAAATGTACTTAAGAAGGCACAGAAAATATGTCAAAAACAGATTTTTTTTAATAAGTCGTCATATCACCAAATGCAGTACCAGCTTAAAACAAAAACAACTTTCAGTACTAGCGACTTTGCTATTTTGAAATAGATGTGTATCTTTGTTTTCGTATTTAATGTTAGAAGACTGACATTTATTCGTAGATGATGCACTGTGAAGTATGATATAGCATGCCGTACAGGAAACTGGCTTGTGATCTTAGACTAAAAGTTTTAAAATTATTTTAAAATTACTAGAACACGGGGCGCTTTTGCCATTTTGCAGGACATTTGCAGTAATCATCCCAATGCGGGACGACGAATCCAAATGCGGGACTATCCCGCAGAATCCGGAAGGGTTGGCCACCTTACTGTATGGGTCAGCGTAACTGCCTAGAAAGTAGGAGACCCAGTTTCGAAACCCAGCTGGGTACAAATTTTCAGCTTTGCCCATACGCATTTGAAGTCATATATTCTGTGAACATGAAACAACTGCAGGATCAGAACTGACATATGTTCTTTCGGAATAGACGCCACATGTATATATTTATGGTAGTGTCTCTGAAAGGAGACAGTCCTTGATTTGAAATTTCCTGGCAGATTAAAATTGTGTGCCGGAACCGGGACTCGAACCTGGGACCTTTTCCTTTCGGGGGCAAGCGCACTACCGACTGTGCTATCCCGACACGACTCACGATGCCGCCCCACAACTTTACTTCCGCCAGTACCTCGCCTCCTTCTTTCCAAACTTCACAGAAGCTCTCCTGCGAACTATGCAAGACTAGCACTCCTAGAAGAAAGGATATGGTGGAGACATGGCTTAGCCACAGCCTAAGGGATGTTTCCAGAATGAAATTTTCACTCTGCAGCGGAGTGTGAGCTGATATGAAACTTCCTGGCAGATTAAAATTGTGTGCCGGAACCGAGACTCGAACCTGGGACCTTTGCCTTTCGCGGGAAAGCGCACTACCGACTGTGCTATCCCGACACGACTCACGATGCCGCCTCACAACTTTACTTCCGCCAGTACCTCGCCTCCTACTTTCCAAACTTCACAGAAGCTCTCCTGCAAATGCCGGCCGCGGTGGCAGCGGGGATTGAGGCGCTTCAGTCGCGGTCTGCACGGCCACTACGGTCGGGGGTTCGAATCCCCCCTCGGGCATGGATACTTGTGCCGTCCTTAGTCTTAGTTAGTTCATAAATAGTTTGTAAGTGTAGGTATTGATGACCCCATAGTTCAGTCCCATAGACTATACAAACATAAAACATAACATCTCCTGCGAACCATGCAAGACTAGCACTCCTGGAAGACAGGATATGGTGGAGACATGGCTTAGCCACAGCCTAAGGGATGTTTCCAGAATGAAACTTTCACTCTGCAGCGGAGTGTGCGTTCAAGTTCTCAAATGTTTGTTAAGCTTAAGGGACTTAACTACGGGGTCATCAGTCCCTAAACTTACAAACTACTTATGAACTACCTACAACTAAGGACGGCACAAATATCCAAGCCCGAGGAGGGATTCGAACCCCCGACCGTAGTGGCCTTGCAGACCGTGACTGAAGCGCCTCAGTCCCCTCGGCCACCACGGCCGGCGAGTGTGCGTTGATATGAAACTTCCTGGCAGAGGTACTGGCGGAAGAAAGTTGTGAGGCGGCATCGTGAGTTGGGTCGGGATAGCACAGTCGGTAGTGCGCTTGCCCGCGAAAGGCAAAGGTCCCAGGTTCGAGACCCGGTTCCGGCACACAATTTTAATGTGCCAGGAAGTTTCATATCAGCGCACACTCCGCTGCAGAGTGAAAATTTCATTCTGGAGTCCTCGATTTGTTCCCAAAGTAGTGCTGACCCCCTAGTACTTGGGCACTCGGGAGATCAAGTGTTGGTGTGCGCAGGTTGATATCTGCCGCAGCAGCGGCTACGACTGCGAGGCGCACTCGGTGACCACGGAGGACGGCTACCAGCTGACGCTGCACCGCATCCTGCCTGCCGCGCCCCTCAGAGCCGCCATCCTGGTCATGTCCGGGCTCGTCGGCTGCTCCGACAACTTCTTCTTCTACGACAAGCACGACTCGCTGCGTGAGTTACCGTTTTATAATTGCTTGGGCCACTGATGACCATGTGGAATTATTATTATTATTATTGTGCATCTTCATGTTTTCGCGGCGCAATGACTGTTCAAATAAGTTTCGGGCGTGCAGCCGCATAAAGTTTTGTTCTTCTAATTTTTCGCTGAGAAACGTTCAGCCATCTTCAGAGACGAGTCGAAGACTGACGCTCAAGCTTTTTTTTTTTTTTTTTTTTTTTTTTTTTTTTTTTTTTTTTTTTTTTTTTTTTTCCTTTATTGAAATTTTAATGCCCGAAGGCAGGCTGGCAGCAGCCAATGATGCTGCTCTACAGCCGAGCGAACGTACACAATGGACAAAACAGAAATTAAAATGAAAGGCGATAAAAGGCGCTTTTACAATAACAAGATGAAAAATTTGGGAGAAAGTTAAAAACTATGACAGCGGACAGAAACATACATGATCGTTAAAACAAGACAATGCCACGGTGGCTAAAAAACACTCACTGCAGACGACGAAACAAAGACGGCGACATTGAAGTAAAAAACACTGAACACTGGTGTACGTAAAGTTAAAAAACACTGGGCGATGATACACTATACACACGAAGCACTGAACACTTAAAACACAGCACTGTACTGGCCCTGCAGGGGAAGCGGGGGGGAGGATGGAGAAGGCGCGGGGGAAGGGGAAGGAGGTGGAGGAAGGGAGAGTGGGAGAAACCGGAAGGAGCTCCTGGGGAGGTGGAGAAAGGAGGGGGTGAGCCAAGCGGGGGAGGGAGGAGGCGGCGGCAATCCACAGAGAGGGGTCAAAGTTGGAAGGAGGGATAGATGTCGGGACGGTTTTGGAGAACGTCGTCAGGGAGAGGTAGGTGGCGGAAGCCACCCTCGGAGAGGATGTAGAGGGTGTGGAGGTGAATGGAGGGAGGGATGTGGCGATAAAGGCGTGGCAGGGGCCCGGGATCCACGAGGAGAGGAGATACCAGTGGGTTATGGGACTCTATCTTGCGGTGGATGAACTTGAGGCGGATGTGTTGCAGGAATTTGACCATGTGTGGGAATGGAATGAGGTCGTAGAGGATCCGCGTGGGGACGCTCCAGCACACGCTTCCTGCTTATAAACGCGCGGGCCGCGCTACTGCGCATGCGGCCACAGATACAACAAGGCGCCAAAGACGTTACTCGGCGGCAAGGAAGTAAACGTATATGTAAATTATGTATGTGGCTGCATGGTCGATTACTGCGGATATATCGATGTATTATTATCTGTGTTGTGGTGGCGTCTTTGTAAATTTATTAAAGAAAGTGCCGGATTCCATGATTTATCTAAAGTGAAGCCACTGTCCCTGTTAATCAAATTCGTCCCCAAACGAATTTCTATTGTTGCTTCTTTCACTACTGAGTCCCAGACTCAGTAGTGAAAGACGCTCCGCGTCAGTCCAGAGAAGCAGGGCGTCGGTTTCGATGCTGCCGCGGGTAGACAGTTGAAAACCCGCGTTGCAAGCGTTGACAATCTTCTCCACTTTCGAGGCGAGCATTATTGACTGTAATTGTTTGATAATTAGGACAGAAAAAGCTAATTATTTGGCAGTTAGAATGAAGACATACCTGATTTGTTTCGAATATTGTTCATATTGGAACAATAATTTACTCGACAATTTAATATCTGATATGCATGTGTTGATTTTTAAAGAATATAGAAATTTATTGAGAATTATGTAAAAAGCATTTTCGTAGTAATTCCCGAGTCATCTGAATTTCATAGAAATTCGAAACTTTCTGCTACTGTTTCGACGGGCGAAATTGTGGACTAGCTGACTGGGGATTAATAGTAATATATACTCAATCGCTTGCTGGCTGTGCATAACATTAATTTCAAAGATCTAGAAAAGGCAGCGGTAGATAAAAATCACGATCAACAACAAACAATTTGAAACCTTAACTATTCCCGGTGTAATGAATTTTCAAACAACGTACGGGCATGCTGCCGGGTGACGTCGAAAAACACAATTTATATCATATTTCTGTAAAATACGACCAGTCCCGTAGGACATGCTTCCTGCGCAAGGCAATAAGACCATAGATTTAGGTGCCATTTCGTTACTATCGTCACTCATCCATTGAGCAGTAGGCTGATAGTGCAACTTTCGTCTTATCTGTCTGTCACTATAATCTTTCTCACGAAAGGTGACATCGAAATGGGGCAACTTAGCTGACAAACTTTCAGGGTCTGAAATAACTGTGAACCACGCTACTTCGAGGTAACCTTTCCTCAGAATTATTACCGCGAGATGCAAATAAAACGTGCATTGCACTATCAGCCTACTGTGCAACGGATGAGGGACGATAGTAACCAAGTGCCTTGCGCAGGAAGCATATCCAACAGAATTGGTCGTATTTTGCAGAAATATGATGTGCTTTTCGACCACCTTCTAATATGAAACTATATTGGGGTCCGTAAAAGGATGATCTTGGTTTGCGTAAGGCTGATGCCTATCGCATTCCTTGCAGGTGTGGCATGTCATATATTGGTCAGACAATCAGGACTGTGAAAAACCACCGTATTGAACCCAAGCTTCACACACGCTTACAATAACCGAGCAAATCCACTGTCGCAGAATATTTTCTTGGCACCGAACATTATACGGAATACAACACAGAGATTCTGGCATGCACTTCCACCTATTGGGATAGTGTTATTAAGGAAGCTGCTGAAATTTATTTATTTATGCATCTATTTTCTCTAGAAAGATTAGGGCCTTCAGGCCCTCTCTTACACCTAATCAGGCTTACTTAAAGTGAGCAGTTTGTTTAGTGCATTACATACATACCATGTGAATACAAGTAATAAAGTAAATAAAAATATACAGATTATTTCTGGAATATATTTGTAACAATAATACGTAGATAATTTATAAGACTTAATAATAATAATAATAATGACTTTGCAAAGGACAGTAAGCATGTTTCATATTGTGAACATCAGCCTTATTACCATTTAGGAAGTGCCACGTTATGTTCTTACAGATTGTGAGTTATTCACAAGCAGAGACATAAGACGATATAATGTGGTGAAAGAGATATAGAAGAGGTAGATTGGTTAGAGGAAGAAAAATAGAATGGTAAGATTCAAAGCTATGATGGAGAGAAGAGAGAAGGAACTGAAAGGAGGATAACAATGGAGGCAATGCCGTCGTTAATATGTAAATTTTGAGTTTCCTTTTGAATGTATAGTGAATTAGGGTAAGAAATAGATCATACGGCACTGTCTTCCATAGTCGAATGGCTGAGATGGAGAACGACATGGAGAAAGATTTAGTGTTGTGTGAAAGTACAGCCAAGGTGCTAGACGTATCCGATCTGGTAATGCAGTTGTGGACTGATGATAGTTGTTTAATGTGAGAAGACTAGAATTGGGGGCACTGGTGGCTGAGAAATCGATGAAGTAAGCACAGCGTTTGAAAATCGCGCCACTTATGTAGGCGCATCCAACCTAGCTGGGTATATGAAGGAGTGACATGATCGTACAACCGTATATTGCACACCTAACGCAAGCACTCATCACTACCTCGAGGCATCTCAAGTTTTCACTAGCAAGCGACCTTATAAATAGAGACTATGGTTTTGTTTAAATTCAGCTTGGAATCCAGCTCTGTCTCACGTCAAAAACAGAGGGAGAGAATTAATGTTGTCTCACCTGCTGATTAATAGTTTATTTTATTTATTTATTATTTATTATAGTTTTCTGTTCCATGGGACCCAATTTAGGAGTGAGACTCCATGGTCATGAAACAAGTCAATACATGAGTTTTTACACAAGAATGGTAATAGAAAGACAAAGTGAAAGAATCAATAAAGACAAAAAATGAATTAGCTTAATTGATTAACTTTTCCATGAGTTCCTCGACAGAATAAAAGAAGTGAGCCATGATGTAACTCTTCAATTTAGATTTGAAAGCGTGTGGGTTAGGGCTAAGATTCATTATTTCTTGTGGCAGCTTATTGAAAATAGATGCTGCAGAATACTGTACACATTTCTGCACAATTGTCAAGGTGGCGTGATGAAAATGTAGATTCGACTTCTGTCTAGTATTCACCAAGTGAAAGTTACTAACTCGTGGGAATAAGCTGATATAATTAACAAACGACATTAAAGAAAAACCTATTGTGATGTCAGTGTCAAAATTCCCAGACTACTGAAAAGGGGTTGACATGACGTTCGTGAACTTATACCACATATTGCTCGAACCGCCCGTTTTTTAGGCAGAAATATCCTTTTAACATCAGGCGAATTAACCCAAAAAAAAAAAAATGCTGTACGTCATAAGTGAGTGAAAGTAAGCGTAATAGACTACTTTTCGTGTTGAACAATCACTTATTTCAGATATTTTTCTAATGGTAAATACAGCAGAATTTAGTTTTGGAACAAGATCCTGAACGTGGGCTTTCCACGACAGCTTACTGTGTATCTGAATACCTAGAAATTTGAACCGTTCAGTCTCACTTATCATATGCCCGTTATGTGTAATCAATATGACAGCTTTCGTCAAATTATGTGTTTGAAATTGTAAAAACTGAGTTTTACTGTGATTTAACATCAACTTGTTTCCTACAAGCCATGAACTTATCTCTTGAACTGCATTATTTGATACTGTGTCAGTATTACGAGCAAAATCCTTCACTACCAAGCTGGTATCATCAGCAAACAAAAATATTTTACAGTCTATATACATGTGGCGTCTGTTCGGAAAGAACAGACGTCACATTCTGATCCTGCAGCTGTTATTATTTAATATTCGTAGAATATATGACTTCAACTGCTATTGGGCAAAGCTGAAAATGTGTACCCAGCCGGGATTCGAACCCGGATATATTAAATAATAATAGCTGCAGGATCAGAATGTGACGTCTGTTCTTTCCGAACAGACGCCACATGTATATATATAATATGCCGGTGACGGGCAATGATCCTATCGTTAGTGGGGAGGGGTGGGAAAGTTTGAAGCCCTTACTCTTACGGGAATTAGTTAAACTACGAGTTTGAGTACTATGGGCAGGGCGAAGCTGGGAATTTGTATCTGACGGGAGGCGTGCATGGGTAGTCCTTGCAGGTGCGGTGATCACTGTGTCCCCAGTGGTGTAGGGGTCAGCGCAACTGCCTAGAAAGCAGGAGATCCGGATTCGAATCCCGGCTGGGTACACATTTTCAGCTTTGCCCAATAGCAGTTGAAGTCATATATTCTACGAATATTAAATAATAACAGCTGCAGGATCAGAATGTGACGTCTGTTCTTTCCGAACAGACGCCACATGTATATATATAATATGCCGGTGACGGGCAATGATCCTATCGTTAGTGGGGAGGGGTGGGAAAGTTTGAAGCCCTTACTCTTACGGGAATTAGTTAAACTACGAGTTTGAGTACTATGGGCAGGGCGAAGCTGGGAATTTGTATCTGACGGGAGGCGTGCATGGGTAGTCCTTGCAGGTGCGGTGATCACTGTGTCCCCAGTGGTGTAGGGGTCAGCGCAACTGCCTAGAAAGCAGGAGATCCGGGTTCGAATCCCGGCTGGGTACACATTTTCAGCTTTGCCCAATAGCAGTTGAAGTCATATATTCTACGAATATTATATTTTACAGTCACCTGGTATACTCGAAGACATATCATTTATATAAATAAGGAACAGCAACGGTCCCAAAACAGACCCCTGGGGCACCCTACACTTAATTGTGCCCCATTGCGATTGTACGTCATAGCCATTTTCTACACTGCGGAGAATTACCTTCTGTTGCCTATTATTAAAGTAGGAGGTGAACCAGTTGTGAGCTACTCCTCGTATTCCATAATGTTCTAACTTCTGCAACAATATTTTGTGATCAACACAATCAAACGCTTATATCACTACAGATATTTCAGAAGTTGGTCACCTTTGGTTGTGTTGCTCTGCGATTACTTGTACTATATACGTTATATTCCTTGTTTACCCTTGGCAAACAGAGGTATTGAATTCGCCTGCACATTGCTCCCTTGAGTGCAGTTGTGCCTTGAGAGTGGCAGGGTGTGCTGCTGTTGGAACATCGGCGATGGTCGACGACGTCACGCGGTGTTCTTTGAAAACACAAACAATTTTTACACGGTACAAGACCAGTACCTACAGCATGAATGAAACCAAGCTGCCACTCCACAAACCTGTTCCTCGGATCTATGAATCCAGATTCGTTGCCACTTGCATTCTTGCTCCCCTCAGAATGTAGTACTGTGCTGTGCCTCAGAGTATAACATGTGTTTGTAAAATATTTTTGTTTGCTTATGATACCTGCTTGGTAGTGAAGGATGTTGCTCGTAATATTGGCACAGTATCAAATAATGCAGTTCAAGAGATAAGTTCATAGCTTGTAGAAAACAAGTTGATGTTAAATCACAGTAAAACTCAGTTTTTACAATTTCTAACACATAATTTGACGAAAGCATGTGATAAGTGAGACTGAACAGTTCAAATTTCTAGGTGTTCATATAGACAGTAAGCTGTCATGGAAAGCACATGTTTAGGATCTTGTTGCAAAACTAAATTCTACTATATTTACCATTAGAACAATATCTGAAATAAGTGATTTTTCATCACGAAAAGTAGTCTATTACGCTCATTTCACTCACTTATGACGTACGGCATTATTTTTTGAAGTAACGCGCCTGATGCAAAAAGGATATTTCTGGCTAAAAAAAACGGGCGGTTCGAGCAATATGTGGTGCAAGTTCACGAACGTCATGTCGACCCCTTTTCAGTAGTCTGGGAATTTTCACACTGGCGTCACAATACGTTTTTTCCTTAATGTCGTTTGTTGTTAATAATATCAGCTTATTCCCACTAGTTACTAGTTTCACTCGGTGAATACTAGACAGAAGTCGAATCTACATTTGCATCACACCACCTTGACACTTGTGCAGAAAGGTGTACAGTATTCTGCAGCATCCATTTTCAAATAAAGAATCTTATCACTAACCCACACGCTTTCAAATCTAAATTGAAGAGTTACCTCATGGCTCACTCCTTTTATTCTGTCGAGAAACTCCTAGAAAAGTGAAACATTTAAGCTAATTCAGTTTTTTCTTTATTGATTCTTTTCACTTTGTCTTAAGATTGTCATGTGCATAGTCATCATCATCATCATTAACATCATCATTAGATACTGATTATGCTTTTCAGCGTTCAGTCTGGAGCATAGTACCTCTAATAAAATTCTTCCATGATCCCCTATTCAGTGCTAACATTGATGCCTCGTCTGATGTTATGCCTTTTACTGCAAAATCATTCTGCACCGAATCTAAGTACTTTCTTCTTGGTCTACCTCGATTCCTCTTACCCTTCGCTGCCGAGCTCATGAGTCTCTTAGGTAACCTTGCTTCTCCCATGCATGTAACATAACCCCATCATCTCAGTCTGTTCGCTCTAACTGCTTCATCTATGGTGTTCATTCCCAGTTTTTCTTTGATTTACTCATTATGGACACCCTCCTGCCATTGTTCCCATCTATTAGTACCAGCAATCATTCTTGTTACTTTCATATCTATAACCTCTACCTTGTGAATAAGGTAACCTGTATCCACCCAACTTTCACTCCCATACAACAAAGTTGGTCGAAAGATAGACCGGTGCACTGCTAACTTAGTCATGGTACTTACTTCCTTCTTGCAGAAGGGAGTGGATCTTAGCTGAGCACTCACTGCATTAGCTTTGCTGCACCTCGATTACAGTTCTTTCGCTATGTTGCCATCCTGTGAGAAAATACATCCCAGGTACTTGAGATTGACTTAAAAATTTTCTACTACCATTCTTGTGTAAAAATTGATTTTTTGTTCCATGACCATGGAGTCTCACTCGTAAATTTGGTCCTATGGAACAGAAAACAATAATAATCTCAAAATTTTAAACATGGCTGCGTACAGCAACGGTATTTCAAAGCAGTAAAATATCAGCCAACCAGTTGCAAATTAAAGTTTAATAAACTTTACCTTGGTTGCAATTGATGTAAATCAATCATCTTCAGAGGATACATGGACCTACAGTGAATAAGAAAGAAACAATCAAGCTATGTACAACGGTATTAAAACCATTGATTGTTTACCTATAAAATTACAACAAAGTTTAGTTTACAGGAAACAATTGCTTGATTTGAATTGATTTGATTTTTCCAGGGAAGCCAAAACAGTCTTGGTCCAACCCGCCACTGCCCGCACCGAAACTAAGTTTATTGTGCGGTATCGCTCCCTGTATATCTAGTAAAGCCAACCAATGGCCTTGAACAGTGCAAGGAGTCCCTTTACCAGTCCTTTATTAGACACGATTTCTTCGGGTCTGGTTGTCCCAAATTTCTGTGCCTTTCACTCTCCAATGTAATGCATTCGAAGATTAGATGTGATGCAGTTTCATCACAGTCATCACAGATCCTACATTTAGGGCCCTCTTCAGTTATTCCCATTGTATATAGGTGTTTTTTGACAATCCCATGGCCTGTCAGCAATCCAACCATGAGTCTAATCTCCCTCCTGTTCAGGCCCAGGATTGCAGAGCTTCTTTTAAAACATGGCTTTGGCATCATTACCTTGCCATGTTTTTATTTGTAGACTTTGGTCCAATATTCTACGTGCTGTCTTCCGAGCCAGTTACGTAGCTCCAATTTGATCATTGCCTTGGTGATTGTCAGGACAGGTTCCGGTCCAACAAATGGAGTCTCTGCCCCCATCCTGGCTAATCTGTTGGCATGTTCGTTGCCACTGATCCCGGAGTGGCCAGGGACCCACAATAGGTTTACTCTATCGCTTTCCCCTAGCTCCACCAGAACCCTGTGACATTCTGCAACAATTTTAGACCTTGTTGCAGGAGCTGCCAGTGATCTCAGGGCTGCCTGGCTGTCTGAATAGACACAGATCCTACGATCTTTGTAGCACCTACGCAAATGTTCCTCCACACATGCCCTGATGGCAGTGATTTCGGCCTGAAATACTGAGGCCAGTTTCCCTAGAGAGATAACGCCCTCCAGTCTTTGCTGCACCCCGTATACCCCGGCCCCAACGCCTTGGTCTGATTTTGACCCGTCAGTGAACCAGACAATATCCCCCGTACGGTGACTGACTATTTTCTCCCACTGCTCCCTACTTCCAATTATTATACTGAAAGGCTTGTTGAAGCAGTATGGGGTTATAATATAGTCGGCTGGCATTTCCCCAACCTTTCCTATATTTACCTCACTCACTATTTTAGTGTGTGATTCTGGATATCCCAAAGAGTTCAAGTTGTTGCCAGTTTTGAGTCTGTATGCACAAGCTGCTGCCTGCATCTTGACCCAAAGGTGTAATGGGGGCATGTCCAGCATGGTTTCCATCCCAGCAGTTGGTGTGCTGCTAATTCCGCCTGTTATGGCTAAGCAGGCTAGTCTCTGCACCTTACCAAGCTCCTTAGCAGCAACCTGCTGTTCTACCTTCTTCCACCTCACGACGCCCCATAGGTGATCCTGGGTCTAATCACCGTGGTGTATCTCCAGTGCATACCCTTGGGGCTCAGCCCCCAAAAACAAGTACTTACATTACATTCTTACTGTGGAAAAGTTACCCGCTTCAACTTTTGTACACATAATGTAGCCCTTAAGACAAAGGCACGTCAAACATATAAAATGATAACATGTGCTGTGTAACATAGCAGATTGCGCGGCGTGCTAACCGCCGACTGACCGTCTGAGCAAGACGTGGACGCAAGGTAAACATGACACGTGGCGCATGGGCCTAGTGACGATGCTACAGCGCCAGTAGTTAATACAGTAGAACCTCTCAAACTCGATTCCCGAAAACTCGACATTCCGTAAAACTCGACAGGGCTGGTGAATTAATAATTTTTTACACCGTCCATCAGTACATAGGCCACCCGAGTGCGCTAGAGACTCAGACTAGGTTACTGGGTTTTCCAAGGTCGTTCAACGCACATTGCAGTACTTATAGCAGCAAAATGCGACTGGAATGGAGATTCTGTTCCCCAGGCGACTGCGTGATCAACCTGCAAGACGCTGTGTGGATACAAAAAAGCAGTCTTCAATCACAGGGTTTTTCAAACGACTTCAGTAAGTTTTCTTTTACACTTTTCTTGATGGACTTTTTATAAGCAGAATTAACAACTTCAGTAATAATTGTAATGAACACTGTATTTTCAGATTCTACTAGGCCTTTTGTCTTAATTTTTTTATTTTTTATTATAAGTTATAAATGTTGATATAAATATATAATTGTATATAATAAATCAATAAATGCACAATTTTAATACTCTAAATAAGCATTTTTAGTCAACTCCTAGTTATTTATATTTAAGTTCCCTAAAGTTTGACAACCTCAAAACGCGACAACCTTTAAGTCCACATTGTGTCGAGTTTGAGAGGTTCCACTGTAATAATAATGTTTGTCGTGTAACGCCAATACAGTTCTTAGCAGTGCCATGTCCCCACTTCCATTTTGTGTTTCCGTGATTCAACAGTTTGTGACGGTACTTGTACGTCGATGTCGCGGTGAATTTCCTCTCTTTTTCACAGCGTTCATGCTGGCCAACGCCGGCTACGACGTGTTCCTGGGCAACCAGCGAGGCTGCGCCTACTCTCGCAAGCACACCAGGTGGACCCGCAGGGACAAGCAGTACTGGCAGTACAGGTAGGCGCGAGGCAGCCACCGTAGCACCACAGTGGCCGAGGGGAGAGTGTTGTTGTTGTTGTTGTTGTTGTTGTGGTCTTCAGTCCGCAGACTGGTTTGCTGCTGCTCTCCACACTAACCAGTCCTGTGCAAGTCTCTTCATCTGAGAATACCTCCGGCAACCAACATCCTTTTGAATCTGCTTACTATATTTCAGTGGCGACTCGTACAAAATTTGACCAGTGCGCTACAATATTACAAAAATAAACAGAAAACAAAATATACTAAAATAAAAAGTCAACCTTTGTATGATTGCCTTTAATTAAATATCAATTAATACTGTATTGACAGTAAGATCTGCAGGGGAATCTATAACAGTGCTGCCAACTGCTTGTATTCACTGCAGGTAGTAAATATAACGTTTAAAAAAATATTAATTTTATTTACAGAAATTAAAAATTTATACTCAGAGGTATTTGAATACGGCCGCGTTGGAGTAGCCGAGAGGTCTAAAGCGCCTAGCTGCGGAGCGCGCGGTTGCTCGCCGTGGAGGTTCGAGTCCTGCGTGGGGCGTGGGTGTGTGTGTTGTCCTTAGGTTAGTTTACCTAGGTTTAAGTAGTTTGTAAGCTACGGACTGATGACCATGCAGTTTGGTCCGATAGATTTACAGACAGACAGATTTGAATACGAGCCTCACACAGGAATTCGGAGACAACGCGCAAGACGCCTGAGTCAGCGCGCTATTTGACTCTGGAAGCCGCAATATTCGTCGTATACTATCCTTCCACAGCCGTTACACGCACTGCGGAGAGAAATATTTATCTGGTGCTGCTGTCGGTCTCAGCACACATGAGTCATCAGGCCTGACGTCACGTCTACGCATGCGCACTAGCGGACAGACGACTGCGCCGCCTCTCTGCGCACATACCAGCGCGGCTGAATCCCACTTCAGCACACGGAGCTGGTTTCCAGCTATCGCGGCGAGAGCGCTCCAAAGTGCGTTTTCATCCTTATTATTAGCATTCTAATACGCATTGGAAGGGAATTAGCATAATTTTATTGTGATATCTGGCTCGTGTTCCAAGAGAAAGGATGTAATTTTACAGTGATTTCTCGCTTGCATTGGAAGAGAAATGACATAATTTTAGTAACATGTTTACAGTGTGCTGCAGCACATTAGCACACTATCACCAGCCGCCACTGCTATATTCGTCCCTCGGTCTCCCTCTACGATTTTTACCCCACACGCTTCCATCTAATACTAAGCTGACAATTCCTTGATGTCTCAGAATGTGTCCAACCAGTGAGTGTATCCCTTCTCTTACAAGGGGAGGCCGCCAATTGTGAAATTCAGATTCGATTCATACTGCGCATAATGAAAGCTCATGGCCAGAGTTGTAATTTGGCAAAGCAACAAGATGCACTTCTTAACCGTTGTCGAGAAAATCGACAATTAAAAAAGGCCGTTGCGGTGAAATACTCTCTACGATCTCTACGAGTAGTAATATTGTACAGACGCGTGGCGTAGCGGTAAGCGCTCGGGTTGGTAATCCGAAAGTCGCCGGGTCGAATCTCGCGGCATGCAACTTTTTTTTTAAATTATATATAGGGTGTTTCACTAAGTGCCGGGCGCGGTGGCCGAGGAGACTGAGGCGCTTCTGTCACGGTCTGCACGGCCACTACGTTCGGGGGTTCGAATCCCCCCTCGGGCATGGATATTTGTGCGGTCCTAGTTCGTAAGTAGTTCATAAGTAGTTTGGAAGTTTAGGGACTGATGACCCCGTAGTTAAGTCCCATAGACTATACAAACATTTGAACATTATATAGAGGGTGTTTCACTAAGTGTGTTTGCCTCTGTAACTTATAAAATAATAGGTGACGGGAAATTTTAATGCGGTACGTCAACACAAGAAATGTTACACTTTCTGCGGAGCTATGAACATAGTTTATTGTATCATTTTTCAAAGAGTTACAGCACAAAGATATAATTTTTTAAATGGAACAATAGTTTTTTCTATCTTGCATTGGATTCGTTGAAGCCAGCTGCGTACAAATCAATTTAAACTACATTCCTATCACTGTTAGTTTTGGAGCTACAACCCTCAAAGTTTAGGGGGCGGAGGCTACGACAGTGTAGCTGACTGGCTGTTGGTCATGAGACAGTGGGCCGTGCCCCAGGGGATAGCCACTCGGCCAGTCAGCTACGCTATCGCAGCCTCCGACCCCGGAACTTTGAAGGGTTGTAGCTCCCAAACTAACAGTGATAGGAATGTAGTTTAAATTGATTTGTACGCAGCTGGTTTAAACGAATCAAATACACGATAGAAAAAAAACTATTGTTCCATTTAAAAAAATTATATTTTTGTGGTGTAACTCTTTGGAAAATGATACAATAAACTATGTTCATAGCTCCGCAGAAAGTGTAACATTTCTTGGGTGACCTACCGCATTAAAATTTCCCGTCACCTATTATTTTATAAGTTACAGAGGCAAACACACTTATATATATATATATATATATATATATATATATATATATATATATATATCGCACGAACCAGAGTGATAGTTATTATAGAAATATGGAAAGCAGAAAACAGCACGACATCGAGCACATCTGATAAACGATGCGTTTTTACAAGAACAATTGTTTTTTAAATTATCTGTTGGGAAAAAAAACCTGATGGATATTCTGAAAAATTGTTCTTTGACTCTTACACTATATGTATTCGTTTCGGAATATCGTTTATACTTCTTCCGTTAACTATACGTGGTAAACATTATGAAGACAATTTATGACATTTGTGAAATACAACTTTGTTTGCGGAAAACAATGATGTTCGAAATCGCCAGTTGCATATAATAAGTTGTTTGAAAGTCGTTTGTCGTGGAAAAACTGGCGACTTCGAACTTAAAATGATATTAATTTTAATTAAAAGTTGCATGCCGCGAGATTCGATCCGGCGACCTTCGGATTAAAAACCCTGTGTACAATGTTACTAATCGTAGAGAGGATTTCACCGCATCGGCTTTTTTTTTAATTGTCGATTTTCTCGACAACGGCTGTGAAGTGCATCCTGGTGCTTCGCCAAATTACAGCTCTGGCTATGAACTTTCAATATGCGCAGTATGAATCGAATCTGAATTTCACAATTGGCGGCCTCCCCTTGTTAGTCAGGATATGCCAGAAACTCCTTTTCTCCCCGATTCGGTTAAGCACCTCCTCATTAGTTATGTGATCTACCCATCTAATTTTTATTATTCGTCTGTAGCACCACATTTCAAAAGCTTCTATTATCTTTTTATCTGATCTCCTTATCGTCCACGTTTCACTCCCATACAGTGCTACACTCCAGACAAATGCTTTCAGAAAGGACTTTCTAACATTTAAATTAATATTGCATGTTAACAAGTTTCGCTTCTTTAGAAACGCTTTTCTTCCCATAGCCATTCTGCATTTTATATCTTCTTTACTTCGACCATCAGAAGTAATCTTACTACCCAAATAACAAAATTCATCTACTACTTTTATTGTCTCATTACCTAATTCTTTCAGCATCGCCTGAGTTTCTGACATTGCATTCCATTAGGGTAGAGTACGGCACAAAAAGTTCTGATCAACTGACGTCCGGAAATGCATGGCTTCCATACCAAACACCATCATACTTTCTTACAGGGGTGTGTTATAGGGCCCCTACTCTTTCTTATTTTTATAAACGACTAGCTGAAAATCAGATGTTACCCCGGTCTTTATTTATTTATTTATTCAAGCACTGAGTTAGTATTTCTCCTATTCTTTCTTTCTCTCTCTCTCTATCTCTCCATCTCCTTTTCAAATGATGTTATATTTATCAGAGAGTGTGTAAGAAATAAGGTGTCTTGCACAAGGTAGAAATAACACATAAAATTCGTACGATCTCATATTTATTGAGTTACTTGCTGAAAACCCGGCGTTGCCCGGGTATTTATTTATTTATTTACTAGCTGAAAACCCGGCGTTGCCCGGGTATTTATTTATTTATTCATGCCATTTTCAGGTATATATTCATTTATATAAGTGCTGTATGTCTATAAAATCTCTTGGGAATACAATTTGTAGTAATGAAGTAATAAGTTAAAACTTGGTGCGTGATGGGGCGGTTTTCCATAAAAATTACTGTTTATGTGTACATATCTCATGAACTACTTGTCGTATTGTCATAAAATTTAGAATGTACACTCAACTACTTGCGTGTATACTTTCTGTAAAATTTCCTGCGGCTGCAATTTGTAGTGTAGAAATTATAAATTGTAACGTCATACCGAAAGCCGTAGTTTTAGACCATGAACAGCGGAACGTTACTGTTTATGTGCTCATATCTCATGAACTACGTGTCGGAATCTGATACAATGTAGAAGCGACATTCAACTGTATATGTGTATACTGTCTGAAAAATTTCCTGTCCACTTTCGAAACCCACCCTAGATTTCATTCTTCATAACATTATATTCAGAGCTTTTAAAACTACATTTACTCGCCAATTTCATTGCTGGCTTGTCAACATATAAATAAAACATGAACATCAACATCCTGTTATAATGTGTGGTCACTAAACACAATCCTGAAGAACTTAACACAATCCTGAATAACTCAGCCATCCCAACTCTCAAGTTGATACCAGATGGCGCTCTGGATGTGACATTTGAGCATCACTTCCTTGATGTCAAGAACAATAATCTTGTACATATCACATTAGGCAATAGCTACACACATTTATATGTGATAATTGTAATAAATATTACAATTTTCTTTAGTAATTGGACCAGCTATTTAAAAACACAAGAACATGAAGGGAAGAGATGAAAAAATCGCTACAAACTTATATATATACAGTCAACTGCTTTGTTGTGGATCTATGTTTAGACATCGGATGCCGAAAGCCACACGTAATGTATACATATATAAATTGAGAAACAGAATCAACATGATATGTAACATTTTAGACGAAATGAGTAACACTTAGACTTTAAGCAACACTTGTTTTCTCCTAAAGAAATTGTTGTTCCGTTTAGAACCACAATAGGTTTTATTGGATTATTGATCATATCACTTGTTTTATATCCATTATGTCATCATATTTTCCGTACATTCAATTAATTAGCTATTATTACTATACTTCCATTCCCAGACCTTACGCTACACTCAGGTTCCTCATAACGAACTGTTTTTACAATGATAGTCTGTATGTACTGTAATTTTGAGTATGATTCTGTGTGTACTTGCAGATCCGAAGATGGCAGTTAAACTGCCGAGACTGGTAATCCTAATAAAAAGTAGAGAGCGATCTTGGCTCTTGTCTTCAATAAATATGGAATGTCCTTTCGCTTTTATGTATGTAGAGATTTAGGAGACAATCTGAGTACCTCTCTTAAACGTTTCGCGGATGATGCTGTCATTTATAGGTTAATAAAGTTACCAGAAGATCAAAAGCGACTGCAAAATGATTTAGATAAGCAAATTGGCAGTTGAGCCCTAATAATGAGAAGTGTGGTGCTAACCATGTGACCACTAAACTCCAGTTACACGATAAATTTGTCAAACCTACAGGCCATCAATTCTGTTAAATACCAAGTAGTAACAATTACGAACAAATTAAATTGGAAAGAACACACAGAAAATATTGCAGGGAAGGCGAACCAAAGACTTCGTTTCATTGGAAGAACACTTAGAAGCTGCAACATTTCTACTAAAGAAAGTGCCTACACTACACTTGTTCGCCCTATTTTGGAGTATTGCTGCTCATTGTGGGATCCACACCATATGCGGACGATTTACAGAAAAATTAAGAGAAGGGCTGCTCGTTTTGTACTATAGCGATGTAGGAGAAAGAATGTCACGGAAATGATGCACGAGATGGAGTGGAAACCTATTAAAAGGAAGGCGTTTTTCTTGCAGGGAGATCTATTTGCGAAGTTTCTTTCAGCAACTTTCTCTTCAGAATTGTGAATAGCAGTGTTTGTCCGTCTTTGCAACTACAATAAAAATGCTATTTTTCTCACCAGAGCGTTTCGTTTTAATGATAGTAAAACATCTTCAGCGGTCTGTAATAATAGAAATCCACAGTATGTTTTGTTTTTAGATCGAAAACTGTTCGTTAACGGAACATGAAACTAGGCCTAACGTTTTGTTACTTATGGAAATTTAGTCTTGTTTTCGCTTCACATCATGGAATGACGGTCTGTTTCGTGCAGTACCGCCGGTTCTTCAAACTGTGTCGTTTTTCCCACTACTTCCACAGTCACTTTTGCACTGACCATAATTGTTTTCACAGATCAGATGTGTTTGTTTTTGTTTTGACCGAGTCTGCAGAGTGTTATTGGAGTGTTGCCAACATCACGAATGTAGTTCTTTTTCCATATTTTGTAATAAATTATGTTTTAGTGTATTTATGTAAGCTGACTGGAATTATTGGAAAATAGTATATATATATGGAGACGTTTCTATTTATTTATTTATTTTTATATTATTATTATTGGCGGGGGAGGGGGTGAGGAGCAGGGATAGGTGACTGAATGGTGGTTGGATGTGGTACAAAAACGAAGAATTTTTCTCTTCAGAATTCGAGGGAGACATGATCACCATAATAAAATAAGAGAAATCGGATCGAAAACAAAAATATTTAGGTGTTACTTTTTCCGCGAGCAATTAGAGCATGTAACTGTAGAGAAATATCATAAAAGTGGTTGGATGAACTCTCTGCAATGCACTTCAAAGTGACTTGCAGCTTGCAGAATATCCGTGTAGATGTAGAGATTAGTTTCATATTCCCTGTATCATGGAGCCACAGTTAATGAGTTGAAAATGATTTTCGGGTGCCTAAACGCAAGCCTTTACACGGGCCATTCCATTTCAAATCGGACAGCAGAAAAAACTGTCATTTTTTGTGGGATTTAATTTTTTGTCATAGAAAGTAGGCGTTAAGGAGATATCTGAAATGGTACGACCATGTACATATAATCGTGAGTCATGCAGCTTGCAGACTGAGTTTCATTTGAAGAATGTGCAGAAAGCGTAGGCTGGCGCACGAGAAGGGCTGTGTGGTCTTAGGCACCATGTGAGGGAGTGCACGGGTGCTCCCGCAGGAATTTCGGGTCTTCCATTGGGTGTGGGTGTGTTCAAGTTAGTTTAGGTACAAGTGTAGAGAGTGGCTGCGTCATCAGTTTGGCCCTTTTGTGTTGCTACAAACAAAATGTTCAAATGTTTGTAAAGTTTATGGGACTTAACTACGGGGTCATCAGTCCCTTAACTTACAAACTACTTACGAACTAGGACGGCACAAATATCCATGCCCTAGGGGGGATTCGAACCACCGACCGTAGTGGCCGTGCAGACCGTGACTGAAGCGCCTCAGTCCCCTCGGCCACCGCGGCCTGCTGCTACAAACATGTAAAGATTCGAAGTGTATTATTTAAAAAAGATTGCCCTCAAGAATGACAGACTAATATTTCCAGCGTTGTCTGTGAATAAAGAAATTTGGTTACAAAGCACTGATTTGTATTTACTAGATACAGGGGGTCCAGAAAAGGACTCCCTGATTTCAAACTTAAATATCTCGAAAACAAAAATCGATAGAGCAATGCAGTAAACGGTATGTTTATTATGAACGCTGTAAGAATGTTATACAGCAGTTTGAAATAATAGTTACAAAAGCTGCTAACAGATGGCGCTGTAATCGCCATACGTAACGCCTAATATAAATAGTGATCCGAAGCCCAGAGCGATCAGTTCCACTATTGAAACGTGAAAGGACGTTAGCGTACCGATGGAAGAGATTAAAACCATGTACTCCATTGAACAACGAGTTTTTCTGGTGCTAGAGTACCACAGGTTGGATGAGAGTCCTACGGCAACAAGGCGAAGTTTTCAAGCACGATTTAATGTTCCAAAAGGACCCGATGCGAAAACCATTCGTACGCTCTTCGCAAAATTTCCACGAACAGACAGCGTAACTGATGATCTAGTGGGGCATGTTGGCCGCAAGCAAACCGCAGTTACGCCTGAAAATATCGCCAGTTTCTGGAATTATTCAACGAAATCCAATGTCATCCGTCCGTAGAATTGCATCTGAGAATTGCTTGAAGCGTTCCAGCACGCAGAAAATACTGAGAAAGAGACTACACTTGTTTCTATTCAAAATTCAAACGCACCAGGCCATAGCCGTACGAGCTGTGCAACAAAGGGTTGCCTTTGCTAATCAGATGCTCACAATGATTGATAGTGAAGGATTTGATGTTGGCTGCATCTGGTTTACAGATTAAGCACACATCCACCTGAATGAATAAGTAGAACTGGCGATTTTGGGGTTCCGAAAAGCCATATTGGTGTGAAGCGCAACCCCTAACCTAAAGTTACTATGTGGGCTGCAGTATGCAGCAGAGGCATTATTGGCCCTTTTATCATTCAAGAAACGGTCACTGCTGCACGTTACGTTGCAATGTTGGAACAATTTGTCGCCACACAGCAAGCGTTAGAGGATCGACCAGGTACTGAATGGCTTATGCAAGATGGAGCCCGACATATTGGACCGAACAAGTGTTTCGCTTTCTTGAGGAATACTTCGGGAATCGAGTCATTGCTTTGGAATATCCCAAATTTACTGGTGCAGATATGGATTGGTCTCCATATTCGCCGGATTTGACTCACCGTGACTTTGTTTTGTGGGGCACAGTGAAAGACATGGTCTACCCGAAGTATCCCGCCACGCTGAACGAGCTTGAATAGGCGATCTCTGTGGCATGTGAATCCATTTCGGTTGAGACACTACGAAACGTGATGGGGAATTTCACTCTTCGTTTGCACCACCTCTGTAGTACCAATGGAAAAGGGCGGCGGTCTATTGGTTGAAAAGACACGGCTTCATTCAAGTAGAAAGGATAATTGGGAGGGTCTGTGAAAATAAAAGAGAAATTAACGAAGCCATTAACGATATTTGGCAACGGGACTGGGATTCATCTGAAACAGCCAGGCGCGTACACTCCTTCCTACCATCAGTGAGAGAAAGGATGAAGTTAAAATTTCTTCCATCCAAAGGATTAGTGCACTTTTTGACAGGTCACGGACCCTACCCGGTGCACTTGCACCGAATAGGGAAACGGCCTGATGCAGTTGGTGAATGTGGTGCTGAGGTAGGCAGCCCGGAACACGTAATCTTCGAGTGCCTCTGTAGAGAGGCAAGCCATACCCACAAGGAACATCTATGAAATAATAAGGAATGATGAGTTAGTAGAGATCCTCATTATACTAACTGAGAAAGTATCAACCCACGCGCAGCAGATCTATCGAGGATAGTCTGCTGCGAAACAACAGGAGAGAAAAGCCGTGCATGCCTCTATGAAGAATACATTGGCAGCAATATACTGCGTACGTAAAACCGGATTGACATCACCATCCCTGGCGTCTGGCCGGCTAACGTCGGTTTGGCACCACGGATGGAACCGAATATGACCGGAAGGTTAGTTGAGGCAAGGAGTGAAGAGCTGGACGACTTCCCCGCCTTGCTTGAGCAAGGTATAAGAGAGAAGTCACTGGAATAAGTTCTCTGGTGCTGGCTGCCTCGCTACCTTCCAAATCCAATCTAGATTAGAAATCCAGTGGTGCAAGGAGATGGATAGCGTAAATCAGTGCACCACTAGTAGAAGTAGTGTAATTTACTTTGTTTTGTAAATGTAACAATCTGATAAATTAATAAGAGTAGCAGTGGTTACGTTAGTAAGTAGGCCCCGCCCACGTCCACGTCGTAGGGATGGGTACTGGCCTCCCTTTAGGAGGCTTGCTAAGAGGCGGGAATTATACTTAGAGTTGTCATTAACTTATTAATAATAACGAAACAATTTGTAATTTATAATAACTGATTGTAAAGGTCTGTTTTAGTTATCCAGGTAACAGACCTAAATTGTTATTGTAATTGTAAATAAATAAAAATTGTTCTAGTAAAATTGTTCTAGTACCAATGGTGAACATTTTGAAAACATTGTGATGTGATTGTTTGCAAAGAGTGTTTTCATACGATTATTTCACTTACGTATGCTGATATGAGCTGTACAGCGTACAGCGCCATCTGTTAGCAGCTTTTCTAACTATTATTTCAAACTGCATTCCTCTATCGATCTTTGTTTTCGAGATATTTAATTTTGAAATCAGGGAGCCCTTTTCTGGACACCCTGTAATTCTGTCATTCTTGAGGGCAATTCAAATTCAAATGTGTAAACTGGGCCTTAGAGCAAGACCAACTACAATATCTCAGACCTGAAGGCAGGTATCGATAGTCGACAATATGGCGGAAATCGTGGGGGAAACAAACCAGCGTGCTTCTGTTTACGTTAGGCCTACGTGTGTGTAAAATTGTATATGTGAAGCTGCTGCGAATATTTACTGAAGTATAGTACCTATTACTTATGTGATATGGTGCGAATAATTTTGTCTCAGTTGCTACGCTAGGATTTGTTTCTTAGAATCTACAGTAAGATATTTATAATTTAAAGTGTAATGGGTCATAGTTTTTGTGTGCCAGGCTGTAAGTCCAACTACGGCAAAACATACGATACATCAACTTTCAAGTTTCCCAAAGAAACAACGTTAAGGAACAAATGGATTAAGTTAATTAACACGGACAATTTCCAAGTGAACGATAATACTGTGGTATGCATTAAGCATTTCGAACCCAAGCTTGTATTTATGGAAGACATTTTTCTTGTGGAAAACGGCGAACCTATACGTGTGCCACGAAAAATTCCAAAACTAACGAATGGTGCATATCCTACCATATTTCCCAATCACCATCTTATCACACAATATCAGTTCCTAAGGAGAGAAAGAAACCTGAAGAACATTTCCAGCAACTCCTGCAATGTGACGAATGTAGTTTCAGTAATTGGCGTGAAAATGACAATATACCCGACTTTGACCATTTTAAAAGTGAAGTGCAGAAAAGGAATGTTCATCCATTTGCAATTTTCGTGAAGGATGACTATGTTTCTTTTATTAAATTAAAGGATGATGCATTTAGTGATGTGCCGTTAGTTACAGTGTGCTTCAAAATATCAAGTGCCTTGATTGATTTATTATTATTATTTTTTATTTTATTTATTTATTTTTTATTATTTTATTTAGAAGTACAAGTGTGCCACAAGAATGTGTGTGTACCCACAGAAACCTTCAAGTGGATGTTACAGTCTGGGGTTAAGAAATGATAATGTTGATGCCAAAGTTTGATATTCTTAATGAGGGAGGGAGGAAGGGGCGATTATTCCTGTTGTTACTCAAGACTGCGTTTTCAGAAAGATTAATCACTGCTTTTACATTTTTTAAATCAATAGCTGTTTTTGACAGTATTGGTGGACATGTTTTGGTACTGTTACGTAACGAGATGTGAACTTGTGTTTATGGTCTAACTCAAAGGAACGTTGTATAACCGAAGGGATGAAAATACATTCAAAATTCCCACAGCAGTTTACACCATAAAGGCCGACAAGTCGCTATTCAATTTTCGTGCTGTTCACAGACGGCCACTGACGCAAAATGTAAGGCCTTGGCTTGGCCTAAGACTGCCGCCATCTTGGATTCTGCCTTCAGGTCTGATATATTGTAGTTGGTCTTAGAGCCCTGTATTGGGAGAGCACCGCCAACCGGGCGAGCGCCGCCATTGTAGGCCTATCTCGCAATAGCAGCGCTATGCACGGCGCTGTTAAATTAACATTTGTGATGAAGGGAACCGGTCTGTTCATCGACGTGGTATGACAATACGTTAAGTAAACAATGAACTTAAGTTTTTAATCGTTTCATCACATCTACAGCGAATATTAAGGAAAAATTGGTAATCTGAGATCAAGACCTTTATTTTTGAGCAAACTAGTTGTCAAATTGTTTCGTGCTAAAAATTAAATCCTGTACCAAATGCACTGCTTTCGCAATAAGTGACGTTCCTGCTTTCAAATTAGCTAAGGACTGACGTTTTTATCTGTAATATATTGGTTTTTATCAAAGTACATGTAATTAATACATGTTGCTTTCCATTAATCTAGTGCCTAATGTTGATAGGTGTTGTGTGCTAACCTACATGTGATATTATGACATAACACTAACTGAGCTAACATTTTGGGAAGGTTTAAGTTTTTACACATTGTTATCGCACTGCTGGGTACTTCAGTTAAAATAAACTGTAACTTAAAATTCGAGTTTTGGAGATCTATTTAATGGGCGGTTTCATTTACCGCACAAACTTTCGTAATATGCAGGCTAAGTATAAATACGAAATTCGTCAAATACGGCACATTATGTTAGATTTTCATGTATTTGTATCTTTTAAAAATATCTTTTCTCTTACATGTGTTGTCCGTGCAACATTGCTCGCAAGAAACTTGAACAGATAAACCTAGAAGTTTACTCGATATTTCAATACAAATTCACTTACTTCGCAAAAGTTTGCATTCTAGTATGGAAATACATTTTTTCTTCCAATGCGCGTACCCACAATTTGCGTCTTTTCATATCTCTTTCGCCCGTGGAATGCGTAAAACTTGCTATATCGGACTGTCTTAGTATAACAATTCACTGCCAACAGTGCGGCATTTTTCACCATATAAAAATGGAATATGCTATGTTAAGCTTTTAATTTAATACATAATGAGTCTACACATTTACAACACCTCTAAATGGTAAAATAACAGCTAGTTAAGTGAAATATGCCATTTACGCTGATGGATTGCTTAGGCCTAAAATGGCGGACGTGCCCCACCCGCGGTTAACTGACCAATAGCAGCCGGCGGTTGTCGGCAAGCCACACATAAAAGGTTGGCGCTACTCTCCCAATACAGTCCTTTGCTGCTTCCATCCCGCCTGGATATCCGCTCCCCCCTCCTATTATGAATGCCTCAAAATCCTCGAACGCCACGCCCTTCGCCTCGCCTACCGCATCCGCCTCCCCTCCCCCACGCGGATCCTCTACGACCTCATCCCATTCCCACACCTGGTCAAATTCCTTCAACACATCCGCCTCAAGTACATCCACCGCAAGATAGAGTCCCATAACCCACTGGTATCTCCTCTCCTCCCTGCCACGCCTTTACCGCCACATCCCTCCCTCCCTTCACCTCCACACCCTCTATGTACTCTCCGAGGGTGGCTTCCGCCACCTACCTCTCCCTGACGACGTTCTCCAAAACCGTCCCGACATCTATCCCTCCTTCCAACTTTGAACCCTCTCTGTGGATTGCCGCCGCCTCCTCCCTCCCCCTCCCCTCCCACTCCCATCCCCCGCTTGGCTCACCCCCTCCTTTCTCCACCTCCCCAGGAGCTCCTTCCGGTTTCTCCCACTCTCCCTTCCCCTACCTCCTTCCCCTTCCTCCGCGCCTTCTCCATCCTCCCTCCGCTTCCCCTGCAGGGCCAGTACAGTGCTGTGTTTTAAGTGTTCAGTGCTTCGTGTGTATAGTGTATCATCGCCCAGTGTTTTTTAACTTTGCGTACACCAGTGTTCAGTGTTTTTTACCTCAATGTCGCCGTCTTCGTCTCGTCGTCTGCAGTGAGTGTTTTTTAGCCACCGTGGCAATGTCTTGTTTTAACAATCATGTATGTTTCTGCCCGCCGTCATAGTCTTTTAACTTTCTCCCAAATTTTCTTGTTGTTATTGTAAAAGCGCCTTTTATCACCTTTCATTTTATTTTTCTGTTATGTCCATTGTTTACATTCGCTCGGCTGTAGAGCAGCTGCTGCCAGCCTGCCTTCGGGCATTAAAAATTCAATAAAGGAAAAAAAAATGTCGCAATACAGGGCTCTAGTTGGTCTTGCTTAGAGGGGACCTGTGTGCGGCAGCCTGGACGACGTGGCGGAGTTCGACGTGCCGGCGCTGCTGTCGCTGGCGCAGCGGCTGTCGGGCGAGCGGCGGCTGTTCTACGTGGGCTACAGCGCGGGCACGCACTCCCTGTACGTGCTGCTGCAGCTGCGGCCGGACCTGCGCCCCGCCCTGAGGGCCGCCTTCCTGCTGGCGCCGTCCGTCCGCTTCACGCGACGCCACAGCCCCCTGGTGCGGCTCTACGCCCGCATCCCGGACCGCACTTTCGTAAGACGTCCACCCCGCACTCGGCCGGCTACTTGATTCCGCTCTAATGACCAATAGGCTACTTTACTGTTTTCTGGAAATCGTCTTAACCCTTCTATGCATGACCTATTTTTTTTTTTTTTTTTTTTTTTTTTTTTTTTTTTTTTTTTACATTTACATACCCTGGGTCCATTGGACCTGTTACATCTAATATGGGAGACTTTAAGAAAAATGTTATAATCCCCATTCCAAAGAAAGCAGGTGCAGACAGGTGTGAAAACTACAGAACCATCAGTTTAATAAGTCATGGTTGCAAAATATTAACACGAATTATTTACAGAAGGATGGAAAAGCTGGTAGAAGCCGACCTCGGGGAAGATCAGTTTGGGTTCAGGAGAAATGTAGGAACACGGGAGGCAATACTCACTTTACGGCTTATCCTAGAAGATACATTAAGAAAAGGCAAACCAACATTTCTAGCTTTTGTAGATTTGGAGAAGGCTTTTGACAATGTTGATTGGAATAAACTCTTTAAAGTTCTGAAGCAAGCAGGAGTAAAATATAGGGAGCGTAAGGTTATTTACAACTTGTACAAAAACCAGACAGCGGTTGTCAGAGTTGAAGGGCATGAAAGGGATGCAGTGGTTGGAAAGGGAGTAAGACAGGGTTGTAGCCTTTCCCCAGTGTTGTTCAATTTGTACATTGAGCAAGCTATAAAGGAAAGCAAGGAGAAATTTGGAGAAGGAATTAAAGTTCAGGGTGGAGAATTACAAACATTGTGTTTTGCCGACGACATAGTAATTCTATCAGATACAGCAAAGGACCTGGAAGAGCAATTGAACGGAATGGACAGCGTGCTGAAACGTGCATATAAGATGAACATTAACAAGAGTAAAACTAGGGTAATGGAGTGCGGTGTAAGAAAATCAGGTGATGCTGAAGGAATTAGATTAGGTAACGAAACAATAAAGGAGGTAGATGAGTTTTGTTACTTGGGCAGTAAAATAACAAATGATGGTCGCAGTACAGATGATATAAAATGCAGAATGGCAATGGGTAGAAAGGCGTTTTTGAAAAAGAGAAATTTCTTAACATCGAATATTGATTTAAGCCTAAGGAACTCCTTTCTGAAGGCATTTGTACGGAGTGTTGCCTTGTATGGGAGTGAAACATAAGCAGTGTGGACAGAAAGAGGATAGAGGCGTAACTAATCGCGTAACTAATGAGGAGGTACTGAACCGAATTGGGGAGAAAAGAAATTTCTGGCATACCTTGACTAAAAGAAGGGATAGATTGGTAGGACACATTCGTAGACATCAAGGAATTGTGAATTTAGCGTTGGAGGGAAGTGTGTGGGGTAAAAATCGCAGAGGGAGACCAAGAGACGCGTATAGTAAGCAGATTCTAGTGGATGTGGGTTGTCGTTCTTATGAGGAGATGAAAAGGCTTGCTCAGGATAGAGTAGGGTGGAGAGCTGCATCAAACCAGTCTCTGGACTGAAGACCACAACAACAACAACAAATGAAAATAATTGTTTCGTGGATATTATTATGCACGAGTATTTTTATTTGAACGTTCATGAGTATAATATAAGAAAGCTGTGCCTATTTTAATGATTTTACTGGCTTTTAAAATGTATAATTCCTATAATTTTAACCCTGAATAATTTTTTTAAATATATTATATTTAGGCAACAATTGACAGAAACAGGGGGAAATAAAACAGTAGAAGAGGAATGGGTAGCATTGAGAGATGAAATACTGAAGGCAGCCGAGGACAAAGTAGGTAGAAAGGCGAGACCTACAAAAAATCCTTGGATAACACAGGAAATACTAAATTTAATTGTAGAAAGGAGAAAATATAAAAATGCAGTAAATGAAACAGGCAAAATGGAGTACAGACGACTAAGAAATGAGATTGATAGGAAGTGCAAACTGGCTAAGCAAGAGTGGCTAGAAGCCAAATGCAAATCTGTAGAAGAATGTATAAGAAGGGGAAAAGTAGATACCGCCTACAGAAAAATCAAAGAGACATTTGGGGACAAAAACGCAATTCTACGAATATCAAGAACTCAGATGGGAAACCAGTTCTCAGCAAAGAAGGGAAGGCTGAAAGAGTACATAGAGCAGCTCTACAAAGGAAATGAACTTAGAGACGATGTTGTAGGAAGGGAAGAGGAAGTAGATCAAGATGAAATAGGAGATATTATACTGAGAGATGAATTTGATAGAGTCCTGAAAGACCTAGGTCGGAACAAGGCCCCAGGAGTAGATGACATACCCTCAGAGCTACTAAAGTCTCTGGGAGAGCCAGCCATGACAAAACTATTTCAACTGGTGTGTAGGATGTATGAGACAGGCGAAATGCCCTCAGACTTTAAGAAAAATGTAATGATTCCCATTCCAAAGAAATCAGGTGCAGACAGGTGTGAAAATTACAGAACCATCAGTTTGATAAGCCATGGTTGCAAAATTTTAACACGAATTATCTACAGGAGAATGAAAACCCTGGTAGAAGCTGACCTCGGGGAAGATCAGTTTGGATTCAGGAGGAACGTAGGAACCCGGGAGGCAATACTTACCTTACGTCTTATCCTAGAAGATAGATTAAGGAAAGGCAAACCTACATTTATAGCCTTTGTAGATTTGGAGAAAGCGTTTGACAATGTTGACTGGACTACACTCTTTCAAATTCTGAAGTCAGCAGGGTAAAATACAGGGAAAGGAGAGTTATCTACAATTTGTACAAAAGCCAGACCGCAGTTATTAGACTCGAAGGGCATGAAAGGGAAGCATCAGTTGGGAAGGGAGTAAGACAGGGTTCTAGCCTTTCTCCGATGTTATTCAATTTGTACATTGAGCAGGCGGTGAAAGAAAGAAAGGAAAAATTTGGAATGGGGATTAAAGTTAAGGGGGAAGAAATAAAAACATTGCGTTTTGCTGATGACATTGTAATTCTGTCAGAGACAGCAAAGGACCTGAAAGAGCAGTTGAATGGAATGGACAGTGTGTTGAAGAGAGCGTATAAAATGAACATTAACAAGAGCAAAACAAAAATAATGGAATGCGGTCTTAGAAAATCAGGTGATGCTGAAGGAATTAGATTAGGTAACGAAACAATGAAGGTGGTAGATGAGTTTTGTTACTTGGGTAGTAAAATAACATGCGATGGTCGCAGTACAGAGGATATAAAATGTAGAATGGCAATGGAAAGAAAAGCATTTTTGAAAAAGAGAATATTAATTTAAGTGTAAGGAAGTCTTTTCTGAAGGCATTTGTGTGGAGTGTTGCCTTGTACGGGAGTGAAACATGGACGATAAGCAGTGCGGACAGGAAGAGGATAGAGGCGTTTGAAATGTGGTGCTACAGAAGAATGCTGAAGATTAGGTGGGTAGATCGCATAACTAATGAAGAGGTACTGAACAGAATTGGTGAGAAAAGGAATTTTTGGCATACCCTGACCGAAAGAAGGGATCGCTTGGTAGGACATATTCTTAGACATCGACGAATCGTAAATTTAGCATTGGAGGGAAGTGTGTGGGTTAAAAATCGCAGAGGGAGACCAAGAGACGCGTATAGTAAGCAGATTCAAGTGGATGTGGGTTGTCGTTCTTATGAGGAGATAAAAAGGCTTTCTCAGGATAGAGTAGGGTGGAGAGCTGTATCAAACCAGTCTCCGGACTGAAGACCATAACAACAATTGTTTTGTGGATATTATTATGCACGAGTATTTTTATTTGAAGCTTCATGAGTATAATATAAGAAAGCTGTGGCTATTTTAATGATTTTACTGGCTTTTAAAATGTATAATTAGTATAATTTTAACCCTGAATAATTATTTTAATAGATTATATCACGAAAACTGATACAGACACCACCACTATTATTTTTCACAGTATTCAGATAGGTGATTATGCCACTGACAAAGCATAAAGCATTTCACAAGAAACACCACATTAGTTTGCTGGTCCTGGTATAAATTTCACCACATTGTGAGCCGGCGTTTTATTTTGCACTGGGAGCCTTTTACTCCATAGCTTACCATTTGGAGCAATGTAAACGTTAGCACTTCCACTGCTTATTTGTCCTGAGATATTATTATCTAGATCATCTTCTTCTTCTTCTTCTTCTTCTTCTTCTTCTTCTTCACCACCACCACTATGTGATTCTTATCCAAAGAGTCGTATGGCACTGCCTGAGTAACAGCTTCATGGTTTTCATATGAAGCAGAACTTATATCTGAAAGGAAATCGTCATCTTCAGCTACCCATTGAGTAACAACTGATTCAAAATTTGGGCTTGAAAAACGTATGCTATCCTCTTTCCTGCTCCTTTTTTTACATGCAGATCCTGACATTGTCTGAAAAATAAAAATATGAATAAATAACCTCAGTACTCTCTTCTCCTATAGAGTGTAGAAACATAGCGGCTCTTCATGTTGCTTACCAATAACCCTTAACTTTCTTCCGAATGAGTATCTAATGTCAAACAATACTGCTGTGTAGCAAATTTCTACAGTCTTTCTGTACAGCGTCACACACTAATAACCACCCACTGCGATATTTTGCTTCTTACACAACACAGAAATATGGTATCTGACAACTGAACATGTCAAGTTATAACAATAAATTTTCTGCGATCACAACAATGCACATGTGTGGCAGTAACGTATTCTCGGCGCTCCAACAAAATATAATTGATTACAACCCAATCTAATTTAACGACACTTTAACATAAACTACAATGTCCATTGGACCCAGGTTATCTAAATGTGTAGTATAAAGAAGAAAATTAAAGTGTGACTTAAACTAATGACGCACAATTCTAGTAGTATCTGTAATGTTTTGACAGAGAGCATACCTGAACGGTTGGGACTCAATTTCAAATCTTTAATACACAAATTAAAAATTAAAATTGTTCCCGGGCCATTGGACCCAGGGTATGCATACTAGGGTTAAACGGTTCATTACGTCATCTTATGCTCAGGCTACTTTTCCCCAAATGAATTCCAGTATTTACAAGGTTAAAAGTCGACCTCTGTACGAAACAAGAGCCTTGTTTTATCACTACTCACTGCTACAAAGCCTTGTTCCCTGCCCCAAACTGACAAATGACTCGTTTCAAATTACTTCAATAACAGGAAGTTAATACTACAGTGGTCAATATTCATAGCAGCTCACACGTTATTACACATAGACATTAATAAGCAAGCCGCCATAATTAAGGTTATCTTAGAAAGGTGGCTACGAAAACATTTATGGCGCAATGGAATTTAGACATAAGAAAAATTGCAACTGAGCTTGTTCTTGTGAAGAACAATATTAAATAAAACTTAGACTTGTTTAGTCAGATAGAAAACAAGCAAAATGGGGAACCAATTTTGTTAATACAATAAAAATGCATCTCTTACATGGATTAATGCGGACGGTGCCCAGCCTAAATTATACATGATTTAACGCTACTGGGAGGGAAGGATTCAAAAACAACACTCATTCTCTTACACACACGCAATGCCACAGCGAAACTCACCAAAATCAGCGTGCTGAGACGAGGCGGAAGCAGGCGCCGCTATCGTACACGAAATTCAGCAAATCGGAGGTAGCACAAAACACAATATACAAAAACACTTTGAAGATGGCTCTGGTCTGTCGTTTTTACATGGTGCGTGTGTATAGCAAGTTAAATTACATCTGAATTGGACCGCGAGCAAACACGCTAACGGTGACACACGGCTACGTTACATGAACGCAATCCACTGAAGGTGAAGTGGTTGAAAGTCGGATTCATTACACAAAATCACGGTGGATTCTTACGTTGCAGTCTGTCAGCAATCGATCTAGGTAATCTTCAACTATTATTTGTAACCAATGAGCACAAAAAATTGCCTAATGCTATGTGGGAAGTTACTAGTCCCAAGATTGATTTACATTTAAACATGAATTAATCTACTTCTGAATTACTTAGGTGTGCACTTACCAAGTTATTTTTGGAGTGGCCACTACTAATGGTATTTATTTAAAATTGAAATACACTTTGCAGAAAAAGTAAAACATTCAGGACTCAATCCTTATTCACACATGTTTATGGTGCACAACATTGTGGTACCTTCAGACTGTATTCAGGCTGTTCACACAAAAAAGGAAGTTAGATTTAAATGTAGTTTCGTTTTACTATAAACACACTTTTGATTTTTCTTATTTCCAGCAAATAAAAATTTGGGTAATTAATGCTATAACCGTATCAATTTTCAGAAGGGTTCCATTGTCAGCCTTCAGAAAATTCAAACCTTGGTCCATCACAAAAATTTTAACTGTGTGAACAAAACTAAGGCAAAATCTAGGAATTTTCGCTAACAGTGCTGTAACATGTACATAGCTTTGTCTTCCTCGTTTGTTAATTGAATGGTTTCAGGGTTTGATATTAGAAAAATAATATTTTCTAAGAACAATTACCGAAAATGCTATTTGAACGTTCTCGTCACGTAGAATAATAAGAAATCGAGCAAACATGTTAATTAGCCTATTCTATTTGTTGTATGGATGATAGTTATTTACATTTTATCGACTTCGAAATGAAGCTGTAATCATGAAATGTATGGTTGCTAGATGGAATTTTCTAATTTCCCAGAAAAAAAAAATAAATAAAATAAAAAAAAATCCGACAGCTTTTAGCCAAATATCTTAAACTCAACAATTCTTTCATCAGTATGGGCAGTCTGAAGAGATGGAGCTGCATATTCAGATTCATACAATTACTATACATATCAAAAAATTAAGCATATAAACTAAAATTTTATTTTGTTTATAAACTTTCAGTCCAACCAAGAAAGGTGAGAAATGCAGAATTACAATAACAGTATGTAAATATAATTTTAATATCTTAAATATACACCAACAGAAAATATAAATTTGGACAATATCAGCAATTGCTTCTTTGAAACAAAATTCCATAGTCTTCAATAGTCTTCACATATTATCTGAAACTGAACCATGGCAAATCTTTATCTCTTTCGATTATTTTATTGGTCTGGAGAAACTAAAACTGACAGATACTTCAGCAGCAAAGTTTGTTGTATAAATGATAGCTGGGGAAATTTATTAACAGCCTGAAACAATTGCAATTACTAACTTTTGGGTCAGTTTCTTAAAATATTTTAAAAAATAGGAGGTATAACTAGATGGTTTTTGATACTAGCATAAGATGCAATTGCCTAGCAGTATAGTAAAGTTACACCATTTCAAGTCAATATGTGACACATGTACTGATATATTGCAGTCATCGATGTGAAGACCATAAAAGAAAATATGTATCTATTGATGTGAAGGGAGAGAGAGAGAGAGAGAGAGAGAGAGAGAAAAGGGAGGAAGGGGAGGAACAGAGAGAGAATCCAGAATATGAATTAGGTATATGCTGTTAGAACAGAAATACAAGAGGCATTAATAGTAACACTAGATAGTTGAAATGCCTCCCAACTTTGTTTCTCTAAAAAAGTCGTCAAAATATATATGTCCTCAGAATTGTGTAACAATCCCCTAATCCTCCAAAGATGGTGAAGATAGTAGTATAAGCGTAGAATGTACTGTGCTAAACATAGTAAGTAGAATATAGTAACGAAATATATAAATACACAGATCGATTTTGATAGATATGGAATGTAAACTCCACCTGTGTGAAGCTGAGTAGGTCGATAGTAAGTAATAATAATCAGCATGTTACACTGGTACTTGTGTTTCTTGTCCTATACTTTGTTTCACCACTATACATAAGCCTGACCAAAAGTATGATTACCATTATGGGCAGCTAAAATTTGAGTAGTGATTATGAACTAGACCTTAACTTTCCATTGCCATTAATATCATTTCATTATTATTGCAGAATATAATTTGTCAGCCAAGCAACATGACCACATAACTACAATTCATGGCTTGTGTCTCTTCATCTATTTCCCGCGTCTTACGTTTGGACGGTTCCCTGTTTCTGCTTTGCTTCTTTCTTTGACCTGTACATCTTCTTCCTGTTGTCCTGTTTGACCCATGTTAAGTTTTTGACTGTCTATCCACTGTTCCCACTTGACACTAACAAAGGACACCTTCGACGTCAAACTCTCGGAGCCGCATGAAACCATGCTTGGAATAACAAGCAATTGTAAACAGGACAGTGGTGTGTGTCATTTCCATGCAAAATGTAGCAATGTGCCTCAGGTTACATTTTGACAGAAAGAAACAAATCAACAAGACATAAATACCATATGTAATTTAACGGCGTCAATGTATCATTACATCCGCGGCGGAGGGGCCGAGTGCATTGAGGCGCTATGCTACGATGTTCGAGGTCGTTGCCCGTCGGGGGGTAAGAGTATCCCCTCGGACATGAATGTTTGTGCTGTCTTTAGAATGAGTTAGTTCATAGGTGATTTGTAGGTTTAGGGACTGATGACTCCGCAGTTAAGTCCATAATCCTTACAAACATTTGAACTTTCTTTTGTATCATTACATGTTCATCAGCAGCGCCAAATTCTGTCAGTTTAAAGTGGTTGTAATAGTGCTAAAAACACATACACGGCAGTACCACCACCTTAAAGTGCTTGTATTAGTCTTCATGTTTTAAGTGCAGATGCGGAATTTTGATGAAACGGTTAAAAAAATGGGAGAAAACAATTTGCATACTTCACTAAAGCCTCGTTATCATATTCGAAATGACTTTCTCATTCACGGAGTCCAATATCAAACGTCACACTAATTACATTTCCAAATGATAAATATAAATATATTGTTGTCATTTTAAATCCAACCGTACAGTTGGCAGGCTGCAAGCAGCATTATACGCCCCTCTTCAGCCATGAGAATGTAAAACCTTTGGACATGAAGTAATTACAAGTGTTGACATTGGAGTTAACACGTTCGCTGGCGTTCACGCTCTGGCGCGTATAAACGTTACTTGAGTCAGGTGCCGCTCACGCTGTGGCGCGTGCTGCGACCTAGCATCCTATTATGGATTGTTGTAAACTGGTATCGTCTAATGAAGCTGTATACTCTGGTAGCCACTCAGGAAAGAGTAGAAGTGTTATGCACACGTACGTGGTTTCAGATTACCGCGTTTGCGTTACCGGCTACGAGCCACACACGCTTCTCATGATGTCATGATAGATTTATTGGATTCTTATAGATTTATTCAAGCAAGCTTTTGATTATTTTAATCTTATTTCGATTAGTTACCATTTAATAAAAAATACTTCTTAGTTTTGATATTATTCATACTTATATTGCTGATGATATAGAAATAAGCATATGTTTTATGAAATACCTTGTATGTACTGTTTATATTGTTCATATGTTGTTTTCACAAAAATACAAATGCAAATAAAAAACCATACCAAAAAAACTGAAAACTAAAACCAAAACATTCAGTGGCTCAAAACCACGAAAAGATACTGTCAAAATACGATCACGCGCCAGAGCGTGAAGTGGCACCTAGCATCATCACGCAAGAGCGTGAACGGCAGCGAACGTGTTAAAATGCGATGAATAAAAACTTCAAAAGTAGAAACAATCGAAGAAATACAATAGCGGATAAGAAAACATGTGGTAGCACAGTGGCATTAAAAACACACGGAACAACGGTACACTTGACACGACGTGACAGTCAGGGACACTGATTAAAATACAAAAGGCGACACTTATTCTTGTTGACGTGGGTGCTCCGTTAGAAGATGCACTGGATGCACTGGACAGAACAATGGACAATGCACAAAACCGAGGGGAAGGAAGGATGGTAAACGTGGGAGGAGGCGACAAGGAAGGGGTAGGGAGGGGGGTGCGAAAGGAGTGAAAGTGGAGGGCGGGAGGAGAGGATCAAGGTAATCAAGCGGTGGAAGAGGAGAAGAGGGGGAGAGGGGGCATTGTGTCGATGTGGAGGGACAAGGATTAGGGTGGGAAGGAAGGATAGCTATGGAAAGACAAGGATTAGGGTTGTAAGGAAGGATAGATATGGAGGGACACGGATTAGGGTTGGAAGTAAGGATAGGTATCGATGCAGAGGTACATACACAGAGAAGAACCCCCCCCCCCCCTCCCATAAACGTCTGTCCTACGCTCCCCTCGTAGTTCCGTAAGATGCCAGGAGATGTCAGGCGGTTTCCCAGCTTAGTACCGGTAGACCACATTAGAGGCGCTTCTGAGGGTGCCTCTCGCACATCCGAGGGTAGCATGGAGGGGAGGCTGAGGGGAGAGCTCGTGCCGCCTGCCACAAGGCCACGGATGTGTCCGGTGTACCGGCGTTGTAGGGGAAGTGGTGGTGGGGACAGCCACTACCTGCCGCCAGCTCTGGCCAGTTTTAGAGGGCTGCTTCTGACCGCAGCGCCATCATGGGACATCTTCCGGAACTGCTGGTAACCCTCCCTCCCCACACCCCTGAGCATGTGACTGGGCCCTTACGGAGGTTTCCCAGCTGTATATATTTGTCTGTGGCAGAGGACATCATCCGGGAGGGGGAGGTGGCCGAAGTTACCCTGGGAGAGGATGCAGTGTGTGAGAAGGTGAAGTGAAGGAGGGGTAAAGGCTCGGCAGAGGCCTGCGAGGATGGGGGAGACCAGTGTTTAGCAGGTGGTGTAAAGCAGTGTTTTCCAACCTTTTCGATTATGAGACCCCCTTCCAAGTAAAAATGTTATGGCGACCTCCTTACAAATAAAAATATCTTGGTGACCCTCCCCCCTCACAAAGGGTAACAAAACTACATTACCTCAAAGAAAACTGATTTAATCCTCTTTCACTTCACCTTTCTTTTCAATTGTTGTACAAAGTTTTTTGTCTATTTTTGGAATGGAACACATCCTATTTTTACATGATTTCCGACAAAGAAATATATTTTGCTTAACGAGAGTTTCGCATTTCAGGCAAGAGTCAGTAACAAATTATGCCTATTAAAAATGGTCCCAATGTATAGACAATTTGTAGAGAAATGGATAATTTTTCGAATTTTTGAGAATTAATTATTGTATAAAGTGCTTTTACCTATCGATTTGCTCTTCAAATAAGTTTTAGGACTTCGTGCTTATTCATCATTAATACACTGTATTATAAAACAATCTGTAATCTTTTCAATTAATTAAGAATGTTACAGAAGGAAATCGTTAATTTTAACATTGAATATGTTTCACTCAAGCACATGTCTTTTGTATTACTGTTCCCCTCGTTACTTTCTGGTACAAGTGCTTCTTACTGTGACGGCGATCTCTTGAGCAATACGACCCACCGGTTGAAAAACACTGGTGTAAAGGATTCGAATGTCCTCTAGTCTAGTGTAGTTCGCGAACGAACTAGTTCGGAAGAGCGCTCCCACAGGCGAACTAAGCGAACTAGTTCGCAGATCCCTCGCCTCTTAGTTCGTCCGCTCCTTTTCCGAAGACAGACGGGGAACAGCGAGAGGACGCGAGAGCGCGTAGAATCGCGTGATTTCCTTCTGCCAGTTACCGTCGTTTCGAGCTTAGATGCAGCTCAGCTGCAAATTTTCTTTTCTAAGCTATTCAGCAGTGTCTAAATATAACCCTCATTCCATAGTGTAAAGAAGTAAACAGAACTCAAAACTTAACATTGTTTGCATTTATATGTGAGAAATTATGCATCGACCATTTTCTCTCGCCTGCATGATATTGTTGATGGTTCGCGAGGTAGAATGTTGAGGATAACGTTGTATAAGCGACACTAACACTGTAAAGTAACGAACCCATATATAATTAATTAGCTACGACACTGTAGTTTACTGCCTGTCGTCAGAATGTAAAGGTCGAAACCCGTTGTCATCAATGCCGCTAGCGTGAAGATAAAAAAATTTCTTCTATTTCATTTGTTAATACAAAATCACTTTCTGTAATAAGTGTGAGGTTGACCGGACTTAACAATGATGATATTAAGCACAAAAATGGATAAATACGTTCTCACTCAGGGCTCATGATTATTTTTTGTGTGCCTAATTGTTAAGCAACAAATAAGAAAAGTTTCTTTTGTTAATATTATAGGTATATTCTTTGTGCCATATAATACTTGACCTGTACCATAGTAGTAATATTTTTTGTTGATCACATCCAAAAGTGCATTTTTATTCACGAAAATAGACGCATTTAACATATTTGTAGGTAATGTTCCTTCAATGACCTATTAAATAAATAAATCCTTTTTAAAAATAAAATACTACGAGTACTCTGTACACAAAGTAGTTGAATACCATTGTATCACCCATTCGTGTAAATAACTGGTTTATTTGCTTAAGTATTTGATGTCTGATTGCCCAGAAAAAGGGTAATAGCACACGCCTCGGTAACACTGATCATTATATAATAAGCTGTCCTAACAGAAGAAAGAGCTCTTTTAGTAGCGGTAGCAAAAGCCAAAAAGAACGGACGAACCAAAAAGAGCGACCTACTTCGCGGCCGAGCTGCGAACTAAAAGGAGAGCTACCGGTCGCGAACTAAGATATGCGCGATCGGTCGCGAACTAAAATATGCGCGATCGGTCGCGAACTGAAATATGTGCGATCGGTCGCGAACTGAAATATGTGCGATCGGTCGCGAACTAAAATATGCGCGATCGGTTGCGAACTAAAACATGCGCTACCGGTCGCGAACTATTATGCGAAAAGTATCTCGCTTCTTAGTTCGTTGAATTCTTTTCCGAAGACAGACGGGCAATAGCGAGAGGGCGCGCAGCAGAATTAAAAATTGCATGATTGCCTTCTGCTGATGAGAGCCATTTCGAGGTGAGCGTCTGTCTGCTAGATTACATAGTTCAGTACTAAAAAATTTCTGCTTTGAAGTATACTGCACTCTGTAATATCTGACTAATAAATTCCATAATGCCAAGCTATAGAGATAACTCTAAACTTAAACACGAGAAATTATCCACAAACTGTTTCTTTTGGTTTGCGTGATATCGTTAGCGACTCACGCAGCAAGCGCATGAAGCAGCTAGGTGGGGGAACTTCCCCCTCCACCTGCACTCGCCGACCACGCCGCTCAGCCGTCACTGGGAGCGGACGAACTAAAAGAACGAACTAGTTCACGGTAGAGCCGCGAACTAAAGTGAACGCTCCTGATCGCGAACTATTATGCGCAAGTCTAATGTGCTCCAAGAACTACAGGAGGTGGGGGAACAGGATGAGATCGTAAAGGATCCGTATGGGGGAAGGGAGTTGGATGCAGTTAGCGAGGCGAAGGGCGTGGCTTTCAAGGCTTTGAACGGTTGTGTAATAGGTGGGGGGGGGGGGGGAGAGGAAACCAGGGTGGGATGGAAGCTGTAGAAGATGGGGCGCATAATAGAATGGTATGTGAGAATAATGGAGCGGTTGAGACCACACTTCCAGCTGGAGAGGAGTTTTATCAGGTTAAGGCGGGACATGGCTTTCTGTCAGACTGTACAGTGGGGAGTCCAGGCCACTGTATTTATGAATTATCTAATTTCCATATTCAGCACATCACGACTTGGTCCCTAATATTTGGAACACATGCATAGGATTAATTACACTGTAAACAGTTTACACAGTAACTCGCTTGCGAACACTCAGAGAGACAAATACTACCCAGGCAACTGGAGCACTGGTTAGTGCAGATTCTCTGTGTCACCATTCGTGGTCCTAGCAGAGAAGTGCGGCGTTTTGAGTGGAAATGATGCAAACCACTGTTATTCTAGCTTGGTTTCGTGCATTTCAGAGCCTTCGAGGTGAAAGGCGTCCCTGCTAAATGTGAGGGTGGGTGTGTTGGCGAGTTTACCGCGTTCGTCACGCCGGATGCATGTCGTGCATTTGCTGTGTGTCGCCACAGACAAATATATACAGATGGGAAAACTCCGTAAGGGCCCGGTCACACGCTCAGGGGTGCGGGGAGGGAAGGTTCCATAAGATGTCCCATGATGGCGCTGCAGTCAAAAGCAGCCCTTTAAACTGGCCAGAGCAGGCGGCAGGTAGCGGCTGCCCCCCCCCCCCCCCCAGCACCACTTCCCCTCAAACGCCGGCACACCGGACACAGCCGTGGCCTCGTGGCAGGCGGCACGAGCGCTCCCCTCAGCCTCCCCTCCACACTACCCTCAGAAGCGCTCTGGTGTCGTCTACCAGTACTAAGCCGGAGAACCGTCTGACACCTGTTAGCATCTTACGGAACTACAAGAGCAGCGTAGGACAGAGGTTTAGGGGGGGGCTTCTCCTCTGTATATGTTACTCTGTGGTGTCGCAGTACTGACGCATGTGTCCACTCGCAGTGGCTGATGGCGGAGAATGCGGACGAGGTTCTGGGCTGGCCGCCTTCGCTGATCCGGCTGGTGTGACAGGCCTGCCGCGAGGGGTTTAGGGGGCTTCTCCTCTGTATATGTTACTCTGTGGTGTCGCAGTACTTACACCTGTTCCCACACGCAGCGGCTGATGGCGGAGAACGCGGACGAGGTGATGGGCCGGCCGCCTTCGCTGATCCGGCTGGTGTGGCAGGCCTGCCGCGAGGGGGCGCCGCAGCGGCTCAAGAGGGCCTGCATCAACTTCACCAGCGCCTTCTTCGGCCTCAACGAGAACAAAACAGACGTAGTGAGTACACACCCAACAACAACGAAAGGCAATATTTGCTTCTTAACCCTTAGAGGTCCCTGCCCATTTCTAGCTTTATGTTCCTGATGGGACGTTAGGGTCCCTCTATCATATGGAACACTCGCTGGTCGAACCTCTCGTTCGTCTCCTTCAGTATGCTGACGACATTGCGTTCCTAGCCCCCTCCCTCTCCTTTGCTAGTTCCAAGCACCTTCTCCAGTCTCACCTCTCCCAATTCTCGTGTAACCAGTCGCTCCTCTCCGTCAACCCCACAAATTCCCACACAATCATTATAGGACGTAACACCCGATCCTTCCATCACCACGACCTGTACCTCACACTCAATGACCATCCCATCCCTCAAACGCAGTGTTGCCAGATGGTAGAGAGAGAGAATACCTACAGTCTCACAAAAATGTACCTACGTTTTCCCTACTTTCTCCCTACAGATTAGATTAGATTAGTTATTCGTTCTGTAGATCCATGTTGAGGGGATCCTCGTGGATGTGGAACATGTCAAGAAACAAAATTTACAAGTTGAATAATAGATAATACTAATAATATAAATACAGATACATACACTTATAAATACAGATACATAATTTTTTTTTTTGCTGATAATGTAATAATACTAATAGTATGAGTGCATGAATTATTTGGTACAATTTAGAAATTCACTAATTGAGTAGAAGGAGTTGGCCACTAGAAAGTCTTTTAGGTTCCTCTTAAACTGATCTTTATTGTAGCTAAATTTTTTATACTTGATGGTAAATTATTGAAAATGTGTGTTCCTGAGTAGTGGACCCCTTTTTGAACTAAAGTAAGTGCTTTTAAGTCCTTGTGTAGATCATTTTTATTCCTAGTATTGTATGTATGAACTGAGCTGCTTGTTGGGAAAAGGGGTATATTATTTATGACTAATTTCATTAAGGAATAAATATACTGAGAGGCAGTAGTTAATATACCTAGTTCTTTGAAGAGGCTTCTACAAGACGTCCGTGAATTTACACCACAAATAATACGTATTACACGTTTTTGGACTCTGAAGACTTTTGGCCACCTCATTAATGCCCCTACATCAGGGTCGTAGCCAGGATTAGCGTCTGGGAGGGGCTGAATCTACGAGTCCGGCCAGCAGAGGTTAAGCAGTTGATTAATGTGACATGTTAAAATTTTGAAAAACTTTAAAAGAAATATTTGGCATCATGCTTCACTTGATAGATATGTTTTTCGAGTGACTGGTCGTTAATGATTGATGGAGTCAAGTGTAGATTATGCCACGAATTCCAAGTGCTCTGTTACAAGAGGATTACTGATTTATCGATCGGACAAGGGTACATCAAGAACGTGTCAGGCATAGAGATGAACAGCATTAATTAGTTTCCCTAAATATGCCGCTAACTCCGAGTGCACTGTTCATGAGGATAACTGATTTACTGACCGAACAACGATACATTGAGACACTATCAACCGTAGAGTAGAAACAGCAGTAATTATTAGTTCACAATCAGCACAAAAAGGGTAAGTCCGTCACTCTACATGATTCGATTTTCAAAGATTAATGCTATGTTGGCAACGAATAGCGCTTTGTTCATTATAACGTTGGCTATCGCAAATGTTTTAGCGTTTTCTTGTCTTTTACAAGTACTAACTGGTATATCGTCCTCATGTAAATAAATAAGTCTTTCGTTTATGGAAACAATGAATTTTTCTTATGCTGACATTTTCTAACACTATTCCCAAACCGACTCCCCATTCCACTGATATACATTGAAATCATCACATTTAGCACCAGTTTTAATGTGTCTGAAACTAAGTTTACTATCAACAGAAAACAGCTATGCCGTCTAAAATATAATTGGCTACTTCAAACTTCGCCACAATTGGTACTGTTCTGTTGCCAACATTACCCGCTAGGCCTGTGTCGGCGATTGTAAAATGTTACGCGTTGGGGACTTTTGAATGGAAATTCCCTACATGATTTTAATGCCTACGTATAGGGAAAATTCCCTACGTCTGGCAACACTGCTCAAACGTCCGCCCCCAGATACCTTGGCCTCACTGTGGATCACCCCCTTTTCTGGAACTCTCATGCCGGCCGCGATGGCTGAGGAGACTAAGGCGCTCCAGTCACGGTCTGCACGGCCACTACGGTCGGGGGTTCGAATCCCCCCTCGGGCATGGATATTTGTGCCGTCCTAGTTCGTAAGTAGTTCATAAGTAGTTTGTAAGTTTAGGGACTGATGACCCCGTAGTTAAGTCCCATACTATACAAACATTTGAAACATTTCAACTCTCATCTACAAACAGTCCGTCAAAAAGCCCTCTCCTGCATCAACCTCCTCAAGCTCCTTGTGGCTGAACATGGGGACTTAATCCCTCCACAATCCTATACACCTACCACTCCTTGATGTGTCCTGTCATTTGAAGTTTCCATACCGCTTGGATTTCCGCCTCTTCCTACTATAAATGCCTCCAAATCACAGAACACGACGCCCTCCGCCTCACTTGCTGCAACAGCCTCCCTTCCCCCATGCGGATCCTCTACCATCTCATTCCTTTTCCTCACCTTCTAAAGTTCCTTGAACATATCCACATCCTATACACCACCTGCAAAATAGAGCCCCGTCACCCTCTGCTCTGTCCCCACCTGCTGAACACTGGGGCTCTGCCACATAGGTACCAGAATAATCCCTCCTTCCATACACCTTCACATTCTCCACATTCTCTCTGAGGGAAAATTTTGCCATGCCCTCTCCCAGATGACGCCCTCCGTTCCAACATTTAACCACCCATCAACGCTAATCCCTCTCCTCCCCATATATTACAGGCCCCCTCTCCCCTCCTTTCCCTCCTCCGTTTGGATCTCCCTTCCTCTCCCCTCGGTGTTCTTGCACTTCCCTTCCCTACAACTGCTCCTCCTCCCATCCCACCCCCCCCCCCTATGCCTCCCCTCTTTCCCCTCTCCCACTGTGGGGTCTGCATAGTGTTGTCAGGGCTATGTATAAGGGCTGGCTCACGTAGCCGCTGGAAGTGGCCGCGGCCGCTGTGACGTCACGCGGGTACATGCACCACGTCGTGCGGCAGCGCTAAGCTATAACTACTGTTTTAACAGTGATTGTTTTCAGTATATCTTCCACGTAATTTTTAGCTGAAGGAAAGTAATTTAAATGTCAACAGTTAAGGTGAAAATGAATATAGTATAAATTATGCTGTACATATTTTGCATAAGATTACTTATTTCGCGACTTCAACCATTTGCTCATTGTTTTTATTACTTCAAACTTATTTTACTCGAGAACTACAGACCGCATCGTGATACGGTTTGTTTTAAATTGCAGAACTCAAAAGGTCTAAACAAAAGTCCGGGAGAGCATTTGTCTAACTTTTACGACTGGAGCACATTTACAATTTTTCTCTCCAAACGCGCTGGCGCCGGATGGCTTCAGACTACATAAATAGTGACTGTGGAAGATCTATAAAAGTTGGACATATGCTCTCACGGACTTTTATTTATATCTATAAAAGCTGTAAAATTAAAAAAAAAAGAGAGACTCATCACGATACGTTCATTAGTTCTCGAGTTAAAGAAGTTTAAAGATTACCCTTGTGAATCGGGGCCTGTGAAAGTAACAATTGTCATATTTCCACAAAATTGTACAAAACTTTTACACGTTATATATGTAATTCAATACATCGAAAACCTTGTTAATAAGTTCAAAAATGTGCTGCTTCATTATTTCCAGATAAAACTGATATTGCTTTTGAAACTATGCTAGAAAAAATTGCCTTTGCAGGCCCAACATGTCGCAATACAACAGTTAACCACTGTAAATGCTATAACTCAATGACACCAAACTACAAGGAACACTTACGAAACACGTGTGCAAAAATGGGTGCCAAACACAACACAAATCAGCGCTCAGCTCAGCCATTCGGCAACCACGGTCCACCTGCTTCTGTAACCTGGTGACGTCACGGGAGCGGGGCCACAGCGGCTCGCGATACAACAAAGGCGTGAGCCAGACCTTGTACCTAGCCCTGTAGTGTTGTAGTTTTAACATTGTACATCGCCGGTGTGTGTAGCGTCTGTGCATCATATGGTATAGGTTTCAGTGTCTGTTATTTTAACAGTGCAACTGCCGACAACGGCAAAACATCGTGTTGCATACATGTGTTTTATTAATGTCTTCGGCAGTGTCACTGACTCGAACTTTTACTCAGCCATTTAAGTATTTTAGCCACCGTGGCACCGTTTTAAAAATCTGTCATCATGTATCTTGCTCATCTAAGTTTCACTTTTAACTCCTTTTTTATAACTTCCTTCTCCTGTTTTGTCACCGATTTATTTTGTATGCATACCTCTTGCCAATTTGTGTAAACGCTCGGCTGAGGAGTGGCATAGAGGCCGCTGCCAGCCTGCCTCAACATAGGCTTGAAAATAACATGCGGTGTGAGGGGTGGCAGTTGGCTTTAAATATTTAAAAAAAATTAGGTGATGAAGATGAGAAGGAGAAACGATCATATAATATTTGAGTACAGCATTAGTAGTGTGCTGCTTGACAGAGTGGTGTCAATTCAATATGTAGGCGTAACGCTGCACAGCGATATGAAATGGAACTAAAATATAAGTAAAGTCGTGGGGAAGGCAGATGATCGACTCGGTTTATTGCGAGAATTTTGGGTACGTCTGATTCGTCCGTAAAGGAGAACGCATATAAAATACTTGTGACCCCGTCTTGAGTATTGCTCAAGTGTTTGGGATTCCCACCAGATCGGCTTAAAGGAAGATTTAGAATCAATTCAGAGACGGGCGACTAGGTTTGTTACTAGTAGGTTCGATTAATGTGCGAGTGTTTCTGAGATGCTTCGTGGACTCAAATGGGAGTCGATGGAGGAAGGGCGACGTTCTTTCCGAACTGTTGAAGAAACTTGGAGAGCCGGATTTTGAAGCGTATTACAGTACGATTCTACTGTCGCCAACCTACAATTCTCGTAAAGGTCAAAAAGATAAGAACAAAGAGATTAGGGTATGTACAGATGTATTCGTTTTTCCCTCGTTCTACTCGTATATTGGAGTAATGGTACTGGGTACGCTACATCACGCACCCTTGAGTGGATTGCGGAGTATGTATGTAGAGCTAGATGTCGAACTTTTAGCATTCATTAGTTTAAGATGTATTTAACGACTAAACTACTTATTAGCAAATATTGCTATTCCCAACTCAGTCGTATGACTTGATTAATCGCGTGAATTATGCGTGAAGTCTGTTGCTCCTCATTCACATTTCGCATGATGCAGATTTTTGCAATATTCTCTCAGTTTATGGCGTCATAACTGTTGAACTACGTGGTTTTTGCCCCCACAGTTTTTTTCCCTGACGGTAATAAATTTGTCTACAAAGTTTGGTTGAAAATTGTTCCATTAAATTTCGATTGTTGTCACGTGACGCGAATTTCATTGTGTATGACGTCATAAGTCCTGAAATAAGTGTCGTATGGGGTTCTTACGCCGACAGCGATTGTTGCCAGGTCGTAAGGAATATGTGTGGCAAATTTGAAGTCGTTCCAGCAGTTTTGGTAGAGATGAGGAATACACACAAAAACTCACATACATCCAATTTTCTACTATAGTCTGCTGAAAATTATTTTAGGACTAACGGCTCCACACCAACACGGGCAGGCACAACGCAAGGTTGTCACGTCTCGCACGGTACTCATACGTCACAATTCGTTCAACTCGCTCAAACACGCAAACTATTCCCTGTATAAACATGGAACTTGATTCTACGTATTTTGGAAGAACGCCGCAATATTTTGACATAGTTTTATTGGCGGTAGCAGATTATTAAGACGATATATTGACAGTTTACGTAAAGCATATTCTGCTGATGTAACCAAATATTCGATACGCGGAAACCATTTTAGTTATTGAACTTAGATGAGCACATTAAGCGAAAGAAAAGTTAACAACACATCAAATTTTCTTCTACTGAAATCAGGAATATCCTCAAATATTTGTAACACCGGATGATTCCAGTTAAATATGACGCACATGGCCCGATCGCTCGTCAAATACTGTGTGGTCGCCCGTTTGGTTTCGGATCGCGATGGTTACAATTTACCTTTTTTTAATTTTTCTGACCCTGCTACGTATTTCTAAAATAACAAATAGATTTTCCCACAGCGACAAAGACGCATAAATCCTATCTTAAACAGTCTAGCCAACAGTGAAAGAGGGAATAAAAATAATTTATTATTGTAATACTGTATTGTAAAAAATAATACTACCATTGATGAAGTTCAGTGAATAAAGTCAATCACAGGCGAATTACAAAGCTTACATACTGAAGAAAATATTGAAAATAAAATTTTAAAAAACCTTAAAATTTTTATGCACTACTACCAACAAAAATTTTGTATGTTTTTGATATGTCGTGTTTTGCAGCTCTTAAATATTGAAGGAAAGACATTTTTAAATATGCACCAAAGCTGCTTTTACTTAAATGCTGACGACTAGTTTCGGGCTTTGCCCATTTTCTAAGGTACCTATTACAGAGAACAAAGTGTGTTTTACATGAAAATACATTAATATAGTAATGTTATATTGATTATACAGGTTATAATTACTTACATTCATATACATTTATATTTGGTTACTGTTTATGTCACGCTGTTTGTCGTAATTACTTTGGTGTAATTTACAGAGCTGTTGATCCAAAGATGTTTTATTAAATATGCTTTGCTTAATTTTGTTTGTATCAATATCGTTGGTTATATGCAGTGTGACATAAACAATACCATGACAAATATTGTACAATAAATTTTAGATTTCATTCCGAACTATTTTAAGTGTAATAAATTGATTTGTGTCCTATATTGTAATACAGGGATAATATTGCGGTGCTACTATAATTTATCGCGTTTCGTTGCATATTTTGAAGTATATTACGGTAGGATGGACTGTATTTTATATGCTGGCCAAGTTGTTATGGAAATTTTCGATGAATTTTTTTTATTGCGCATTTCTGTTTGTTCATTTAACATTTGTTCTGGGTACTTCGTCATATGTGTATAGATTTGTAATTCTTCTAAAACGTCCATTAGTTGCCCTTTGCTTACAATATGTAAAATTTTGAGATTTTCTTCTATACTCTCAGTCGAATGTTTATTTTCTCTGAGGTGTGTGCCGAATGCTGAAACATTATTTTCGCTTGTATTTATATGTTCTCTAAATCTAATTTTGAAAGGTCTGCCTGTCTGTCCAATGTAGGCTTTGTCACATTCATTGCATTCGATTTTGTAAACTCCAGATTAACTATAGTGATCAATTTTTTCTATTTTATGTATGATATTGGTTCCTAAAGTGTTGTTAGTGTAGAAGCCAATTTTAAGATTTGTTTTCTTCAGTGCATATTTTATTCTATCTGAAATTTGTCCCCAGTATGGCAGTATTACAAATTTGTCTTTCTTTCTTGTTTCAGTTTTTGTTAAACAATATGCACAAGAAGATAACCTTCACAATTGAACATGAAATTAACAACAGCATTAACTTTCTCGACTTAACAATAAGTAAGACTAACTCAGTACATACTTTCAATATATTCCGAAAACCCACAACTACAGACATAATAATTCATAATAGCTCTTGTCACCCACAAAGCCATAAAGAAGCATATTTTAGATCAGCAATAGATCGTATCACCAAATATCCTCTCTGTAACAAAAATATAAATTCAGAGCTAAATACACTCAAAGATATAGCAATCAGTAATGGATATAACCCAGAACTCGTCAATAATCTGTATAAATCGAAATTAACTTCAAAACAGAAGAGTATTAAAGATGAAATCACTTTAACAAAAACTGAAACAAGAAAGCAAGACAAATTTGTAATACTGCCATACTGGGGACAAATTTCAGATAGAATAAAATATGCACTGAAGAAAACAAATCTTAAAATTGGCTTCTACACTAACAACACTTTAGGAACCAATATCATACATAAAATAGAAAAAAATTGATCGCTATAGTCAATCTGGAGTTTACAAAATCGAATGCAATGAATGTGACAAAGCCTACATTGGACAGACAGGCAGACCTTTCAAAATTAGATTTAGAGAACATATAAATACAAGCGAAAATAATGTTTCAGCATTCGGCACACACCTCAGAGAAAATAAACATTCGACTGAGAGTATAGAAGAAAATCTCAAAATTTTACATATTGCAGCAAAGGGCAACTAATGGACGTTTTAGAAGAATTACAAATCTATACACATATGACGAAGTACCCAGAACAAATGTTAAATGAACAAACAGAAATGCGCAATAAAAAATTCATCGAAAATTTCCATAACACCTTGGCCAGCATATAAAATACAGTCCATCCTACCGTAATATACTTCAAAATATGCAACGAAACGCGATAAATTATAGTAGCACCGCAATATTATCCCTGTATTACAATATAGGACACAAATCAATTTATTACACTTAAAATAGTTCGGAACGAAATCTAAAATTTATTGTACAATATTTGTCATGGTATTGTTTATGTCACACTGCATATAACCAACGATATTGATACAAACAAAATTAAGCAAAGCATATTTAATAAAACATCTTTGGATCAACAGCTCTGTAAATTACACCAAAGTAATTACGACAAACAGCGTGACATAAACAGTAACCAAATATAAATGTATATGAATGTAAGTAATTATAACCTGTATAATCAATATAACATTACTATATTAATGTATTTTCATGTAAAACACACTTTGTTCTCTGTAATAGTGACTTAGAAAATGGGCAAAACCCGAAACTAGTCGTCAGCATTTAAATAAAAGCAGCTTTGGTGCATATTTAAAAATGTCTTTTCTTCAAAAATTTTGTAGCTGGTCAGCTATATAGTGCCTCCACGAAATACCCAATGCAGTAAATGTTTCTATTATGCCTCTGATGTTTTCAGAAAGTAACTCATAATGCAACAGTACTATGTGATTGACTACCTTTACATGGTAAAGGAGGAATACTAATGTAAACAAACGCACATATTAGGAGTAACTCAGTGCAACTAACAATCAAAATGATTCAGTAGCTCTCTGCAATTTATAATTTCTAGGACAAGTTACTAGCATATGTAACACTATATATAATAACAGCTACAAATGAATTTGTGGTAAAGTTTCGGTCAGTTTGAGATAATGGGAAGAATAAGGTATGAGGCTGATCAGCTACACTATGCATTAAAGGGTTAAGATTTTATTTTTTTGTTCTGTAATTTTAGATTTATGTAAAAAAACTCAGCTATCTGTGAAAGGTGCTAGGCCGTGGCGGAGCAGCCGAACGCACTTAGGCGCTATGCTTTGATGCGCGAGGCCTTTCCCGTCGTGTGTTCAGATCCTCCCTAAACCGTTCCTGGCAGACGTTTCTTTTGAAAAGAATGAGCAGGGTCTTATTTTCATTATCGTTGCTTGTGTTTCGTCTCTAATCCCCGCGGTGACGATGGGACGTTAAACTCACTTTTACCTAATTCAAACAACTCGTGGGTATGCTGCCGGGTGACGTCGTCGACCACAGCTGATATTTCGACAGGACCACAGCTGCACTCCAGAAAGCAATGTGCAAGCGAATTTAATACCTCGGTTTGCAAAGGTTAAAAAAGAAAGATAACACACACACACAGTACAAGTAACCGCAGAGTCAACACAACCAAAGATGACCAACATCAGAAATATTGATACTATTAAAGGCAGTAGGAGTAACCCACTAAACTACAGGCCTGTTTCATTGACGTCAATTTGCAGCAGGGTTTTGGAACATATCCTGTATTCAAATATTATGAATTATCTCGAACAGAACGATCTATTGACCCAAGGTCAACCCGGATTTAGAAAATATCGCTCATGCGAAACACAACTAACTCTGTATTCACACGAAGTGATGGGTGCTATCGACAAGGGTTCGCAAATCGATTCCGTATTTCTTGATTTCCAGAAAGCTTTGACACCGTACCTCACAAACGGCTTTTAATCATATTGCGTGGTTATGGTATATCGCCCCCAATTTGCGATTGGATAGGGGAGTTCTTGTCAGAGAGGACACAGTTCTTAGTAATCGATGGTAAGACATCGACTAAAACAGAAGTGATATCGGGCATTCCACAGGGTAGTGTTATTGGTCCTCTGCTGTTCCTTATTTACATAAACGATTTAGGGGAAAATCTAAGTAGCACTTTTAGGTTGTTTGCAGATGACGCCGTCATTTACCGTCTAGTAAAATCATCTGAAGATCAAAACCAACTGCAGAACGATCTGAATAAGATATCAGTATGGTGTAAAAATTGGCAATTGACTCTAAATAATGAGAAGTGTGAAGTCGTCCATATGAGTACGAAAAGAAATCCGTTAAACTTTGTTTACAAGATAAATCAATCAAAAGTGCAGGCCGTAAACTCCACAAAATACCTAGGAATTACTATTACTTCAGACTTAAATTGGAAAGAACACGTAGATAATATCGTGGGAATGGCGAACCAGAGACTGCGTTTTATTGGCAGAACCCTTATAACATACTGCATACACTACGCTTGTACGTCCATTTTTGGAGTATTGCAGCCCAGTGTGGGATCCTTATCATGTGGGTTTGACGGAGGACATCGAATGAGTCCAAAGAAAGGCAGGTCGTTTCGTATTGTTACGATACAGGGGAGACAGCGTTACGGAAATGATACTGGATCTGGGATGGAAATCATTACAACAACGGCGCTTATCGCTGCGGCGTGGTCTACATTCAAAACTCCAATCGCCAACATTCTCCTTCGAATGCGAAAATATACTGTTGACTCCCACTTACATAGGTAGAAATGATCATCAGAATAAAATACGAAAAATCAGAGCTCGAACAGAGAGATTCAGGTGTTCTTTCTTCCGCGCGCTATTCGAGAATGGAATGGGAGATAAATAGTATAAAGGTGGTTCGATGAACCCTCTGCCAGGCACTTAAATGTGATTTGCAGAGTGTCCCATGTAGATGTAGATTAATCAACAAGTGAGGCAACATTAATTCCGTCGCTCTGTTTTTCAACGATAGACAGGGTTGTATTTCAAGCAGAATTTAAACAATAACCATCATTTCTAATCAAAATATCCACGGGTGTACTGCCGGTCTATAGTGCCCGTTGGACACTATAGACCGGCAGTACAGCCGTGGATATTTTGATTTTCAAATACGCCGGGAGAAACTGAAGAATCACACCATAATTTCTGTTTATGAGGTGGCTTCCTAGTTTAATTTCAACAGCTTCCTTAAACTTACTGTGTGTGTTATCTTCCTTGTTTCCCCTTTGCAAATCGAGATATTAAATTCGCTTGCACATTGCTTCCTTGAGTGCAGTTGCGAACGAAGCATGGCACTGTGTTTGCTGTCGAAATATCGGGGGTGGTCGATGACGTCACCAGGCAGCGTACCGGTAAGTTGTTTGAACATTTATTACGCCGGGAAAAGTTAAGGTTTCACATATTTATCTTTGATGTTGTTTTTGTTTGTCTTAAGTACTCAGGTTGAGCTTCCTTGCCTAGCGCCTTTTCTTTCAGTTATGGTCTGGAATCGAATTTTCCTCTCTGCTATAATAATCATAAACGAAGAACACCATCCTCAGCTGCTGGCTTCATTTTCTTCTTGTGCCCTCTCACACACTCTGTACATTAGTTACTCACTGCACCATCATTCTCTGCGCATGCGCCTGGCAGCCTCCGCAGTTCTCACGGTGTCATGTGTTTCAGGAAAAGCTGGCCTTCTCCCTGGCGCACAGCATATGCGGAACGTCATCGATGGCGTTGGCCCACTATGGCCAACTGATAAAGAGCAGTGAGTATCGCTCTACATTAAATCTTCTCACAAAACTATATGCTTAACTAGCTTAAACCCGCGACTCCGCTCGCGTTTTAGTTGATATGATAGATAAGCTATCTTTCAGTAGTGTGGTTTTGAAGGATGAAACGAAATACAATACCTCCTTTAGAAACAAACATTTTTAATCAACAATGAAATTAAAAAATAAAATTATGTGAAGTGCTTAATGATTTACAATAAATAATACATATATTATTCCTTATAGCCTGTATTACAATAACTCATCACATATGGTGAGAGTAATGTCCAAATGCATTTTAATGTCATTTTAGGTCATTCTGGTAAACTACCTTATTTGTAGTATTGTTTGGAGCATAAATGTAGAGATTTTTTGGGTTGCCAACCCTTGAGCAAGGGCCGTATAATTGACCATGTGAAAAACATCAGGACTGTAAATGGATTCCTTCGACGTTTAATGATTATCCTTCAGCTTTGTCAATTGTCATGGCAAAAGATAGACTAACTGGAAACTGGAGTCTTTTCAACTGAAACGGCATATCGGAAGGGACGTAATGCGCGAAACGTCAAATCGATTTTTTTTAAAGAGATGTATTGAAGGAAATTTATTTTTTACTACTTTATTTATTTATTCTTATATTTCCTTATTCGTATGTTTATCCTTACAGCGAAAGAGCTGAAGACATTATAGCACGCATAGACCAAAGATATGGTCTGTGGCATCACGTTTCGCTGTATGTAGCCTCCTTGTTATAAAGTCGCAAACGTAATCGCTGGCCTTCAGTCCAAATTTTTTTGTAATTTGACGACTTTCAACCACCATATCTTCCACCTCTTTATAGCTATCGGCATGGAATTGTTATGGTATACAACGGGAGACTTCGTTAGCGTTCTGTAGTTTTCGCTGCAGAGCGAAATACTAACACACGTAGAATTTTATATACACTGGTAACTTTCCATCCCAATATACTCTACCCTTTTATCATTATCAACCCTTAAGCAAAAATGCAACCAATAAAACCATTTTCAAAGAGTAAATATAATATTCAAAGAGTAATGACTGTTCCGCATCTCGTGTTATATTCTTCACATTACTAAATATCTATCAGATCGCTATAAAACCGCGCCTAAAACCTTCCTCAGGTATAAATTAGTAACTGTACAAATATTTAAGTCTCTGTGTCTTGTCGTTTGGACGTGAAAAGCGTACACCGAAGAGACATTCACATTAATATATGTAAATATCTATCCGATCGCCATAAAACCATGCCTAAAGCCTTCTTCGGGTAGACATTAGTAAGTGTACAAATTTTTAGCTCTCTATGTCTTTTAGTTCAGACGTGATAAACGTACACCAAACAGACATTCACGTTTATAGATATAGATTACCCTATCTGTGCTTAGAAGAGTCTTCGTATTCAAATTTACACTTTATTTCTCTACCGCACTACTCTCAATTTCCACAAGGCAAACACGAACAGTTATTTTCACAAGATGCAGTAGCGAATTCAACTGATCCATCGTAGAATGTTTTCGTTTTTTATGTCAGTACTTACAAAATTGGGTCCTTAGATTGCCGGTTTCGGTCAGTGATGAGTGCCTTGAAACCTGCAGAAAAAATGTAGGTCACATCATTATACGTATATATAATGGGGTCTTTTCTATCAGACATGTCCGGTACAACAAACACCATTTTTGATGCTGCAGTAATCAATCAGGACACAATGGACATTATCTCCCTGGTTGGAATCACAGCTGGCCACCAATTTTCAGATTTCCCCAGTGATTTAGTTTAGCAGCTGATGCAAATCCCTCAATGACTTTATAACATGAGACACTGAAACTGTCATGCTGAAAAGCGTTACTCCCGCACATATACAACAATACCTTTAAAGGACGTTAGAGCATAACTTTTCTTATAGAAACTGACCTAATACGTTGAAACCATAGAGACATCGTAAAAAATAATCACAAGAGCATTACTTCATCATACATTTTCATAATACGTATAAACTAGGCCATAGACATCCCGTTGTTGGTTTCTCTGTTACAACGAACTGTGGTCCAACACCCACAAACAACTGGCGCAAAAACATTAGATGCCGCTTCTTTGTGCCCAAACATATTCCTTACTGATATGGTTAGAAGCGTTAGAGAAAATAGCAAAAGTAAAAAATATAAGAAACTATGAAAAACAAGCAAAGGAAGGAGCGGCTTTCGCCGGCGGCTGACCCAATCTCAGAGGAAGAAGAAAATGAGTGTGTTTTCACTGAAAACAAGAGGAAGTTTCAACAGTGTGTGTGTGTGTGGGTGTACAATAATTATAATAACTTCATTTTTCCGTTTGCAGAGTAATCAGGTGGCAGATTTATTGTTGAAATACAGATATTGTAGCAGATAACATATTACATTAACACAGTTGCTAACTCCCAGTACTGTAACGCACTATTTAACCCAAGGCAGGTCAAAAAAAAAAAAAGTATGAGACAAAAATGCTACATTTGCCCTAATCGAAAAAAAAAAAAAATATCAGCCCATTCGCTACAATTACTGCACTTCCACACGCCTATCTGATACCACAGAATTTCACTGCACTTTAGAAGGAACATTTGAGACTAACCTTTGTAGATCTCCGAAAATAATGAAAGCTATTCTTTCTAAAATTTATCTGTGTGTAATTACTGTCAAATATCACAGTTTGTATTGTTGTCAGGCAGTGTAACGTTACTAGTTACTGAATTAAATAACCAATCATAATAACAAATGTACTTCTGCATTGTGAAAATGTAGTCACATTTAATTTTCCTAATGGCACGCTTCTAAACTAAAAGCTGAGGCCTTTATTGTTCTCCTCGGGGTCAGTGACACAGCGACAAAGTGAAAAAAACGCCTTTTGCCTACAGCCTGTCTCCTGTAATGGCGGCCAGCAAAAACTGTTCTTTTTTAAATCGTACTGTTAATGCCTAAAGCAACACATCCTATAGATATGATTTTCTATTTCAATGCAAAAACAAATTTATTTATCTCAAGATTTGTCACTATTTCATTTAGTTCATTTTCGAACATTAATTCATAGAATCCATTTTACAAAAATGAGATGAACTATTCGCTACAGTAATCTAAACTCAGCACTGTTGTACTAACAATTTTGCCTATTATAATCTAGCATGTTCATAACTGATTAACCTTCATAGCATCTGTGTTTATGAACAATGGAACGTAACATTAACTTTCTGTTGAATTATTAACACTGTCAGCCACTTTAAGAATACGCTTATAGATGTCCCACTATTCAATTAAGATTTTTTTTAAGAAGATATTTTAATTACTCTTAGGTCAGTCTTGAGATGGCCTACTTCAAATGACCAAATCCTGCTCATAAAATATTGATAACAATTAGTTACCACAGTCGAAATGAATGCTTCACTTTCTTTGCGTATGAAAGATAGATGTATTTTTGTAAATTCCATCACTTAACTACTAAATGATGGAAGATGAACTTTTAACCAAATGCTTCATTCACGGAACAAAACGAAAACTATAAATTTTAATTTTACAATATGAATTTTACGAATACCACGGTAGAAAATAAATTGTCGGATTTTTCTGTAGGCCTACCTTATAAATGTTAAATTTCTTCAGAGCCCCAGAGGTCTGTCCTGGGACCGCTGCTGTTTCTTGTTTATATTAATAATATGCCTTCTAGTATAACAGGTGTTGTACAATATTTTTGTTTGCTGATGATACCAGCATGTAGTGAAGGATGTTATTTGTAATAGTGACACAGTATCAGGTAATGCAGTTCAAGAGATAAGTCCGTGGCTTGTAGAAAATAAAATGATGCTAAATCACAATTCTTACAATTTCTAACATGTAATTCAACAAAAGCTGACATTTTTATTACATATAACGAGTATATTATGAATGAGACTGAACAGTTAAAATTTCTAGGTGTTCATATAGATAGTAAGCTGTCGTAGAAAGCTCATGTTCAAGAACTTGTTCAAAAACTAAATTCTGCTTACCCTTAGAACAGTATCTGAAATAAGTTACTTTTCAACACGAAAAGTAGTCTACTATGTTTACTTTCATTTACTTATGACATTCGGCGTTATTTTTTTGGGGTACCTCTACTGATTCAAAAAAGATATTTTTGGCTCAGAAACGAGCGGTTCGAGCAATATGTAGTGTAAATTCGTGAACTTAGTGTGGACCCCTTTTCATTAGGCTTGGAATTCTGATACTTACGTCACAATACATGTTTTCTTGAATCTCGTTTGTTGTGAATAATATCAGATTATTTTCAAGAGTTAGCAGCTTTGACTCGGTGAATACTAGACAGAAATCGAGTCTACATTTGGATCAGACCACCTCGACTCTTGTGCATAAAAGTGTGCAGTACTCTGCAGCATCCATTTTCAGTAAGCTGACACAAGAAGTCAAGAATCTCAGTACTAACCCATGGCTTTCAAGTCTAAACTCAACAGTTACCCCATGACTCGCTCCTTTTATTCTGTCGAGAAAAACCTGGAAAAATTTTAAAAAAAGCTGATTCCTTTTATTAATTGCTGATTCTTCTGATTCTTTTAATTAGGCTTACGATTGTCATGTGCATAGCACTGCTTTAAGTGTTTCTATTATCATTCTTTTGTTATAATTTAATGTACTGACTTGTTCCGTGACCCTGGAGTCTTGCTCCTCAATTAGGTCCTGCGGAACAGAAAACCAGATAATTGTTAGTAGTATTAGAAACTTTTACAAATGAATATCTATGCCTGTCGCTTCTGCGCGCAGACAAGAAAAAAACATACGCCCTCACACTTCGACGATCGCGTCGGAAATATCGTGCCTCAGTGCCATAGCTGCGCTCCTCGAGACAACAATAATGTTTAAAAAAATCGCACTGACGTGTTTTACGGCCCACTTTACATTTGTAGTTTTATAAGATTTTGCAAACATTTTGGACCAAAATAATAATCTAAATAATAAAAAATTAATTAATAAGAGTGTCTGAAACCCTTTTAGGGAAAAAAAATTCAGGTAGTTGCGGGTTTCGAGCCACTGACCTTCAGCGTCACAGTTGAACGCACTACCCACTACGCTACAAATAACAGTTGGGAGTTGTGTTCTTCTATCTCATACTATTCATGGCCGTTGTTAACTGATGCTAATATAGCATTTGTAGGCACTAGATTATCATTTATCGTACGAATAAAGACGTGTTTTTGTTAATTATTCAGTGCGCCATTGATTTGAAACGACAACGTGTAAGTTACAATAAGAAAATCATGAAATACGCAACGCAAAATGGCGTATGCCACAGAGAGTTCTGGCCGAGGAATGTCACGTGACATCTGCGATCGCCTGCTTTTCGTTAATTCAATGGAGGTTGTCAAAACTCCGTTATTTTTGCAAATATCTCTCAAACGATACGAGATATGAAAAAAAAAAAAAAAAAAAAAAAAAACCATAAGAGAGCAAAGTTGTAGAGAATTTTCTCTTCTACAAATTGGGTTATTCAATTTTCGTGTCAGATGAATGGTTAAGCCGTTATTTTCATTTAAATTTCGAGCTGTCAAAAGACGATCGCAAAGGCTCACTTTTAGTGTTACTACCGTTACCTAAAGTGGGCCAAAAAATTAAAGCATCGTTCTTGTACCAACCTAATTTACAGTCCATGGCGTGTAGCACCACCGTCTAGGGCCACCCTCATAGTTCTCGCGCTGTGGCATCTGGTGCCCTATATAATGCTGCCTTTTCGCTGGGTACGTCTGTACGTAGGTATCCCTTTCACAGGGCAGCCCCAGAATCGGCCCGCAGTCGGCACTATAGCCCGCGGGTCTTTACATCCCTTCTCGCCTGGCTGTACAGGATAGATAGGATAGGATGTTTTGGCCGCATAACAGCAAGGTTTTTAGCACCCTGACAAAAGAATTAGACAACAGTAAATAAATAAGAAAAGGCAATAGAAGAATGTAGGTCTTGTCAACAACACGAACACATATTATAAATCAGCGATGTAAGGTGGAAGACTGAAGTATACAACCGTATAAGTTCTTAAAAGACAATGTGGGGGTGTAAAAGTACGCTGATCGCTGATGTTAAAGTCATCAGCGAGCCCTCCTGTAACACACTAAAACCTCCAGCCTAAAAACTTAGGCCAGAGTCGAGAACGTTCACAAAATTGTTAAACTCATTTTATTTTATTTTCAAAATTAAAATTTTTTTTTTCAAAATTTTAAACATCGCTGCGTACAGCAAAGGTAATTCAAAGCAGTAAAATATCAGTCAACCAGTTGCAAATTAAAGTTTAATAAACTTTACCGCGGTTTCAATTGATGTAAATCAAAATTCTTCAGAAGGTACATGGACCTACAGTGAATAAGAAAGAAACAATCAAGCTATGTACAACGGTATTAAAACCATAGATTGTTTACCTATAAAATTACAACACAGTTTAGTCTACAGGAAACAAGTAATTACAATACATTCTTACTGTGGAAAAGTTACACGCGTCAATTTTTGTACGCATAATGTAGCCCTTAACATGTGCTGTGTAACATAGCAGACTGCGCGGCGTGCTAACCGCCGACTGACCGTCTGAGCAGGGCGTGGACGCCAGGTAAACATGACACGCACTAGGCGCATGTGTCACTTTATATGTTTGACGTGCCTTTGTCTTAAGGGCTACATTATGTGTACAAAAATTGACACGTGTAACTTTTCCACAGTAAGAATGTAATGCAAGTACTTGTTTCCTGTAGACTAAACTTTGTTGTAATTTTATAAGTAAACAATCTATGGTTTTAATACCATTGTACATAGCTTGATTGTTTCTTTCTTATTCACTGTAGGTCCATGTATCTTCTGAAGAAGATTGATATACATCAATTGAAACTGCGGTAAAGTTTATTAAACTTTAATTTGCAACTGGTTGGCAAATTGTAAAACGTTCTTCACACTCGCCTCGTCGTCAGCTAAAACAGTGGGTAGGGCACGACCAAGATTAGCCGCTTCCCTCTCAGCACGATATAAAATACACTCAAGTTGTGGCGTATAGTGATTTGCACGCCACAAGCAACACAAATCGGTGGATCCTCTCGACGGAATAAAAACCTGTTTGTCAAAGGTCTGTGCCTCCTGGCTGTACAGTCGCCGAGCACACTGCTGTGCTGTCTCACCGGGAAAATTCTGGAATTAAAGGCAGTGTCGCCACTTAGAAGGCAGAAGAGTCGAGTCCTGAACACAAGACCGGCATGTATACTAGGTTCCATATTATATCGCATTAGGTAATTAGAAAAACTGAAGCTACAGATCGTAAAGCGTGCTATTAAGACGTTGACTGTTGGTACAAAAAAAAAAAAAAAAAAATAAAATAAAAAAAAAAAAAAAAATAAAAAAATAATAAATAAATAAATAAAATAAATAAATAAAGAATTTAAAAAAAAATTCGTTTTGCAACTGCAGTTGTTGTTGTTGTGGTCTTCAGTCCACAGACTGGTTTGATGCAGCTCTCCACGCTACGCTGTCCTGTGCAAGTCTCTTCATCTGAGAATACGTTCGGCAACCTACATCCTTTTGAATCTGCTTACTATATTCGTCCCTCGGTCTCCCTCTACGATTTTTACCCCACACGCTTCCTTTTAATGCTTAGTTGACAATTCCTTGATGTCTCAGAATGTGTCCAACCAGTCTATCCCTTCTCTTAGTCAGGATATGCCAGAAACTACTTTTCTCACCGATTTGGTTAAGCACCTCCTCATTAGTTACGTGATCTACCCATCTAATTTTCATCATTCGTCCTTAGCACCACATTTCAAAAGCTTCGATTATCTTTTTATCTGAACTCCTTATCCACGTTTCACTTCCATACAATGCTACACTCCAGACAAATGCTTTCAGAAAGGACTTCCTAGCATTTAAATTAATATTGGATATCAGCAAATTTCGCTTCTTCAGAAATGCTTTTCTTCCCATAGCCATTCTGCATTTTATATCTTCTTTACTTCGGCCATCAGAAGTTATCTTGCTACCCATATAACAAAATTCATTACTACTTTTATTTTCTCATTACCTAATCTGATTCCTTCAGCATCGCCTGATTTTCTGACATTGCATTCCATTACCTTCGTTTTACTCTTGTTAATGTTCATGTTATATCTTCCTTTCAAGACACTGTCCATTTCGTTCAATTGCTCTTCCAGATCTTTTGCAGCCTCTGACAGAATTACTATGTCATCGTCAAATCACAATGTTTTTATTTCTTCTCCCTGCCCTTTAATGCCCTCGCCAAATTTCTCCTTCCATTCCTTCACTGCTTGCTCAGTGTACAGATTGAACACATTGGGGAAAGGCTACAACCCTGTCTTACTCCCTTCCCAACCTCTGTGTCCCTTTCTTGCCCTTCGACTCTAATAACCTCTGTCTGGTTTTTGTATAGGTTGAAACTAGCAATACTGTGTGACTCACGTTGTTCCATGTAAAATTATTACATTTTAATTGACATAAAAAGAGAGGCAAGAACAAAATACGAGGCGCGTCCAGAAAGTAAGTTCCGTTTGGTAATAAAATGAAATTGTACACCAGAAGAAATTTTTATTGCACAAAATTCTACAACTCTTAAACTACTTTTCCACATAACTGCCGAAATTTTATAGGCACTTTTCATAGCGTGCCACAAGTTTTTGCATGCATCCTTCACAGAAGGTTTCCGCCTGTGTATTCAACCATGTGGTAACAGCTCTTTATCATCGTTGAAGTTTTGACTACCAAGGACAGATTTTAGGTGTAAGAAGAGATGAAAGTCGCTAGGAGAGAGGTCCGAGCTGTATGGAGGATGATCAAACAGGTCCCGTTGAAATTTTCGTAAGAATTGTTTGGTCGCATTCGGTATGTGAGGTCAGGCATTATCGTGAAAAAAAAATCTTTTGACAGTAATCCTCTTCTTACACCTAAAATCTGTCCTTGGTGGACAACACTTCAACGATAATGACGAGCTGAAAGAACATGTTACCACATGGTTGAATACACAGGCGACAACATTCTATGAAAAAGGCACGCAAAACCTTGTCCCATGCTATGACAATCGCCTACAAAATTTCGGAAGCTATGTAAAAAAGTAGTTTAACTGTTGCAGATTTTTGTACAATCAATAATTTTTCTGTATCTGTACCCGTTAGTTTTATATAACCAAACGTAACTTACTTTGTGGACGCGCCTCGTATACACTTGTCAAAACAGGGAATCAGCTGAAATATGTAGGTTCTGAAATATTGTCATCGGCACAATGACCTGAAATGGTTCGACGTCTTTTTGCAGGTTCTACCAAGTGGAGACAACAACATTACGGCTACTGAGATAGTGGCAATAACAGAAAGTTGCTGCAGACAGGGTTGGTATCAACTTTTGATTAATCTTCCAAACGAATTACACAAGCAGTTGGGTTCAGATGTTGTAGTGAGACTTAAACCCGATTGAACATGTCTGGGATGCACTTGGCAGACGCATTGCAGCCAGACCAGCACCTCCCACAAAGGTCGCAGAGCTGGATGTTGCGCTCATGGAAGAATGTCCAGCAGTGGCCGAGCGGTCTGCGGCGCGCCTGTCGAAGTCTGCACGGCCGCTGCGGTCGGGGGTTCGAATCCTCACTCGGGCATTGATGTTTGTGTCGTCTTTAGTATAAGGTAGTTCTTAAGTAGATTGTAAGTTTAGGGACTGATGACCCCGTAGTTAAGTCCCTTAAGCTTAACAAACATTTGAACATTTTTTTTAACTATGTCCAAATACCCCTCAAGAGCTGATATTGTCCACGCCACGCAGCCGTGCAACTGTACTGGCTATCCGAGGTGATCACGTGCCATATTACAGGGCAACGAGAATTACTTTATCACTATTATGGTGGTCCCATGGTGCTACCATCTACGTAAACGCCATGTGAACTTCAAGTTGAGACAGGAAAATATCGTACAGTATAACAAAGAAATTACAATTGTAGCCAATATCTGAATAAAACAGGTTACCATATGTATATTTTGTATGACATGTCACCTAATCAAAATATGTTCAAATGTTTGTATAGCTTATGGGACTTAACTACGGGGTCATCAGTCCCTAAACTTACAAACTACTTATGAACTAACTAATACTAAGGACAGCACAAATATCGATGCCCGAGGGGGGATTCGAACCCCCGACCGTAGTGGCCGTACAGACCGTGACTGGAGCGCCTCAGTCCCCTCGGCCACCGCGGCCGGCGCCACCTAATCCCCTAACTGTTTTGAGTAGTGTTTTATCTACTAAATGGCAGCATTAGAGATTTAATATATCCTGGCTGCGGAGCGCTCCGTTGCTCGCTGTCAGAAGTTAGAGCTTCAAAAATAAATAAATAAATAAAAATAAAAATAAAATGTTCAAATGTTTGTACAGCTTATGGGACTTAACTACGGGGTCATCAGTCCCTAAACTTACAAATTACTTATGAACTAACTAATACTAAAGACGGCACAAATATCCATGCCCGAGGGGGATTCGAACCCCCGACCGTAGTAGCCGTGCAGACCGTGACTGCAGCGCCTCAGCCCCCTCGGCCACCGCGGCCGGCGTTCGAGCCTCCCTCAGCATGGGTGTTTTTTTGTCTTTCGTACAAGTTAAAGTAGTTTGTAAGCCTCGGGACTGATAACCAGAGTAGTTAAGTCCCATAGATTTACAAACATTTCAACATTTGATTTAATAGATTGACAGAAAACTTACGGTTAGGACAATACACACTCATGCCCGAAGGAGGACTCTAACCTTCGAAGGTGAGCAACCGCGCGCTTCGCAACAAGGCGCCTTAAAACGCTCGGCCGCTCGACCGCGGCATCACAATTTATTAACTCATCTTTTTTGCGATATATTTTGTAAAGAACTGTAAACACGACAATGTCGTTAGAAAATTGCTACATTGTATTTTTCTATTATGTAAAAAGCAGCCAAACTCACTAATTATCTTTTATTAGGATGATCTGTTTTTGCAGATTATACTGGTATCGTCGGATTTGTTACTTACTAGCGCCACATCACACATGAAACCTTTAAGTACATTTTTAAAATGTTTCCCCTGTGATGTGGCGCAAGTAAATGACAAATTCTAGAATGCCAAATAATGTGCTAAATTCGTCTAATTTTGTCATTATTAAACACTATTATGCAAATGAAGGTATGACATCTATAGCTAGATGATTCAAGAATTACTGACAAAATTAAACGGAAAATTGAAATCGTTGGTGCTGTGAATGTCAACTTATGGCTCGATGTCGTTTGCTTTCCAGAAAAGTTACAGGCCTTCGACTGGGGTCCCGAGGAGAACCTTCGTAGGTATGGCTCGGAGAATCCAACTGAATACCTCCTGAAGAACATCACCTTGCCGATAGCAATGTTCATTGGCCGCAGCGACAGATTCGTCGCTGTAGAGGTAAGAAGAGACTGGAATTGTTACATGTATACTTTCAGCGACCAACAGCGTTTTTTTTTTTTTTTTTTTTTTAGGTGAACTTTCCGCTCTTTGTTTATCTTTCTGCTTGTTCTTTTTTCTTCCAGTACTTGGGTGAATTGGATAAGAAATATTAGATGTATCTATCAGTCGCCTAGGTTCGGTATTCGTAGGGTATTTGTGCATCTAACGTATTAAAAAATGACGAAAGTTTATTGTAGGGTTTACACATCAACCTCTACATCAACATGACATAATTTATTTTGAATTTCCCAACGAATGACGACTTCGAACGAGAACTCAGTCGCCTGTCAGATATTGTATTTACTGCTACTTTAATAATCACTAAAATTAAACTGTAAAATTGCTATCTCGACCTCAGTTACTTGGGTAATTATTCTTTTGTTCACCATTAGTTGCACCTGATATGGAGGGGATAACGGGGTTGTTCTATTAAGAAATCGGAAGTGCTTTTAGACAATATTTAAACTTTTATTCACACAGGCATAATGCTGTAGCAATATCTCTCCCTCTCTCTCTCTCTCTCTCTCTCTCTCTCTCTCTCTCTCTCTCTCTCTCTCTTTTTTTTTTTTTTTTTTTTTTTGTAAATTAGAAAAAAAGATACATACAAAACGACAACTTTCTTCGATTACTTTTGATCCTATCTGATCTCATAAATTCTTCCCTTAATTTCTCTACTCTTACGTATTGGATAGAATGAATGTGGATAGGAGGTATGAACTAAAGATATCTGAGCAGGCCGGCCGCAGTGGCCGAGCGGTCTGCGGCGCGCCAGTCACAGTCTGCACGGCCGCTACGGTCGGGGGTTTGAATCCCCCCTCGGGCATGGATATTTGTGTCGTCTTTAGTATAAGATACTTCATAAGTGGTTTGTAAGTTTAGGGACTGATGACCCCGTAGTTAAGTCCCTTAAGCTTAACAAACATTTGAACATTTTTCTCAACGTATCACATACTAAATTTTCCTCCTGTTCCAACAGATATTGAATCGGGCGGTCTGTCTGTATAATTATGAAAATGCGCTCTGAAAGAAGGCTAACCCAGTCTTCGTGGGTCCCACGGGAGCGATATGTAGCAAATTTAATCAATATACACAGAATGTAAGTGTGGATTGCCTGTAGTTGCAGCCATAACTTCGCAAACAAATTTGCAAAGTGTAATTTAATGTGGTATCCTTCCATCCCCATCCATGAAAGGTTTTGTTTCGGAGCTGCAGGAATAATTATGAAGAAATCGTAATTTTTCTCTGTAACCGTCGTTCCTGTCTGTCTGCCTGTTTCTATTTCCAAAACTACTAGTCGAATTTTCATGAGCTTTTCACAGATGCCTTTAGTGTAGCTTGGGGTGACATATAGCCTTTATTTCATCAAAATATGATGATAAAAAGTAGTAAATTAAAGTGTAACCTGAAACAGTCTTGCCGGCCGCGGTGGCCGAGCTGACTGCGGCGCGCCAGTTACGGTCTGCACGGCCACTACGGTCGGGGGTTTAAATCCCCCCTCGGGCATGGATATTTGTGCCGTCCTTAGTATTAGCTAGTTCATAAGTAGTTTGTAAGTTTAGTGACTGATGACCCTGTAGTTAAGTCCCATAAGCTCTACAAACATTTGAACATTTTTTATTATTCTTCTTTTTTATTTTTATTTTTTTAACCGTCTTGTCTATTCACATAACTGTCATTTTTATATTTGAGATCTTTGATAGAAAATACGGATTTATTAACTGTAATATCGGTTCCTGTTTACTGAAGTTTGGATTACGTTTTCATACTTCAAATTCTGATTATTACTATCAATGTGACATTTCGCTTTATACAATGTCCGCTGAGATTTTATTGTTGTGGCTGTTGTGGTCTTCAGTTCGGAGACCCGTATGATGCAGCTTTCCACGCTACTCTGTCCTGTGCAAGCCTCCATCTCTCCACAAAAACGAAAACCCCAATCTATTTCAACCTGCTTACTGTATTCTTTGCCTCCCTCTGCGAATTTCACCCCCACTCTCTTCTCTCCAACGCTAAATTCACGATTTCTTTATGTCTAAGGATGTTTCCTACCAATCGATCCCTTCTTTTAGTCATTGTATGTCAGAAATTCCTTTCCTCCCCAATTCTGTTCAGTACCTCCACATTAGTTACTCGATCTACCCAGCTAATCTTCAGCATTCTTCTGTAGCACCACATTGAAATAACCCCTGTCGTCTTCCTGTCTAATTCTTTACCGTCTATGTTTCAATACCGTACAAAGAAACGCTCCACACAAATGCCTTCGGGAATGACTCCCTAACGCATTATAATTCGATGTCAACAAATTTCTCTTTTTCAGAGACACATTTCTTCCCATTGCCATCCTACATTTCATAGCCTCTGTACTGCGACCATCATGTGTATTTTACTGCCCAGGTAACAAAACATAGTCTACTACGACTTTCTTTCGTTATCTAATGTAATTCCTTCAGCATCGCTTAATTTTCTTAGAGCATATTCCATTACCCTTGTTCTGCTATTATTATTGTTCGTCCTATAAGGTTTACATGTACATTGTGCATGCCTTATTTTTTTTTTCATTTAATCGTGTGACCACAGCCAATAAATCCTTATGTATTCAATCCCTCACACACACACACACACACACACACACACACACACACACACAATGTACACCCACGATTTTCGTCCAATTTTACAGTGAATAGAATCTCTCACATCACGATGTGCTCAAATCATTGTCATGTGATGTCAGTCTTAACACCATTTCATTCCCTCACACACACACACACACACACACACACACACTGTACACCCACGATTTTGTCCAATTTTACAGTGAATAGAATCTCTCACATCACGATGTGCTCAAATCATTGTCATGTGATGTCAGTCTTAACACCATTTCATTCTTTAACTGATGCCTCCATGCAAGGTACGTAGCTTGCACTGCTTACACCATGTAAGTAATATGAACATGATCACTCACATTATATTTTTCTCTGGATTTTATTCGCGGTCTGAAAACAAAACACGCTTCCAGAGATAACTTTAGGTAATAGCTTTGCGTAATTAATGTTATCCGTACATCGTTGCTTATAGGATAGAGTGTAATCGTCTGAAACGCGACATGTTTTTAGTAATTCAAAAATGTTCAAATGTTTTTTAAGCTTAAGGGAATTAACTGCGGGGTCATCAGTCCCTAAACTTACAAACTACTTATGAACTACCTTATACTAAAGGCGACACAAACATCCATGCCCGAGGGAGATTCGAACCCCCGACCGTAGCGGCCGTGCAGATTGTGACTGGCGCGCTGAAGACCACTCGGCCACTGCGGCCGACTTTTAGTAATTTTTAGTATAAGAAAATGAGGCAAATCTGAAGGAATTACATCATGTAACAAGGGGAGCAAAATAACTTATGATGCCCGACGAATAGAAGATATAAATTGCAATACGGCTATAGGACGAAAAGCATTGAAATTCGTTGAAATTGAATGTAATTGAAGTGGTAGGAAATTTTTAAAGTATTTTTATGCAGTTTAGCTTTGCAGGGAGTTGAAACTTGGACGGTAGTGGATTAAGACAGAAAAAAATGCAGAAGCTTTTGAAATTTGGTGCTACAGGAGAATATTGAACATTAGTAATTACTTAGGAGATACTGATCGGAATTAGAGAGAGAAGAATATTCTGGCATAAGGGATAGATTACTGGGACACATTCTTAGACATCAAGGAATCGTCAGTCTCTAGAGCAATGGTAGGAAGCGTAGGAATAAAAACTGCAGAGGAAGACCGAGAAGCGAATACATTCAGTGGTGAAGAGACTTCAGCTGATAGCGTGAAGAGCTGCTTAAAACTCGTCGTTGGACTGAAGACCACAACAACATTTGTTTTCCCATATTTCTTGAAGGACTTTGGTGCAAAGCTCTTATATAGATGGATGGATTGAATAGAAGGCTGCGAAAACTTGACGTCTTCTTTAGTTTAATTAACTTAATTGTGTTAATCACAAAACATTTCAATTTCATTTCATTTGACCTGATGAAATTGTAAACGACGTCTTTCAGAAAATCATTAAGTGGTTCTCAGCAAATGGACTGTCATTAAATTTTGATAAAACACAGTACATACAGATCCATACAGTAAATAGAATGACACCATCAATGCCGCGGTGGAGTAGCCGAGCGGTCTAAAGCACCTCGCTACGGAGCGCGCGGTTGCTCGCCGTGGAGGTTCGAGTCCGCCCTGGGGCATGGGTGTGTGTGTTTGTCCGTAGGTTAGTTTACCTAGGTTGTAAGCTACGGACTGACCACGCAGTTTGGTCCGATAGATTAAAAAAAATTACACCATCAATAAATATAGACTTTGATCAGAAATCCGTAGCAAGGGTAGAATATTCAATATTCAATATTGATGAGGAGTTGAATGGGAAAAAAAAAAAAAAAAAAAAAAAAAACCCACATTGAAGATCTGTTGAAATGTTTGAGTTCAGCAACTTATGCTATTAGGCTAATTGCAAATTTTGGTGATATACATTTCAATGAATTAGCTTACTATGCCTATTTTCATTCTCTGCTTTCGTATGGCATCATTTTCTGGGGTAATTCATCATTGAGTAAAAAAGGATTCATTGCACAAAAGCGTGTGATCAGAATAATTGCCGGAGCCCGTCCAAAATCATCCTGCAGGCACTTATTTAAAGAGCTAGGGATCTTCACAGCAGCTTCTCAGTATATATATTCAGTTATGAAATTCGTTATTACCAACCCCACCGAATTCAAAAGCAATAGCAGTGTACGTAACTATAACACTAGGAGAAAGAATGATCTTCACTATTCAAGGTTAAATCTAGCTTTGGCACGGAAAGAGGTGAATTATGCTGTCACAAAAGTCTTTGGCCACCTACCAAACAGCATCAAAGACTGACAGACAGCCAACAAGCTTTTAAAAGAAATTAAAAGAATTTCTGCATGGCAACTCCTTCTACACTATAGATGAATTTTTAGATATAAATTCGTAAATTTGAAAAAAAAAAAAAAAAAAAAAAAAAAAAAAAAAAAAAAAAAAAAAAAAAAGAATTATGCGTCCTGTAATATTTAGTACAAAGTAATAATTTGCAAAGACACCTTCCATTAACCTGACGTATTAATGATCTATGGAACAAGTTCTAATCTAATCTAGCATTGTATATGTCTTTTCATGACACATTGATAATATAAACAATAACGAAATGCTGCTTTACGTGGTAGATGTTACTTAATGCTTATAGACACAGCTCTGTGGCCATCATCAGGCTATATCCATATTGCATCGTGGATGTATAATTTTATTTCAGTAACTGCATATAATTGGAGTGTAAATATTCTTTAGGTCGTACTTAGATTATTTCATGCTTGTCAGGTTATTAATTTATTATTGCTATTCTGACATTTCTGATACAACATCGCTGGAGGATCTGTCGATCACAAATGTCAGAATAGCAATAATAATCTGACAAACATGAAAGAATATTAAGACTGCAGTTATATTCAGTTATTAAAATAAAATTATATCTCCACGTTGCAATATGGACATAGCCTGGTGATGGTCACAGAGGTGAAATAGGTCTTATTGCTGTATTTATAAGGATTAAATAACATCTACCACGTAAAACAGCATTTCTGTATTATTTATACGATCAATAAAACATTTCTGCACAAATTTCACCATTATACAATAAGAGCTGATGGTCACTTTCCGCAGTGTTGATAATTGCAATGATGTTTTCTCTTTATATAAATAACTAGCTGAAAACCCGGCGTTGCCCGGGATTTTATTTATTTATTCCTGCAATTTTTCAATTGTATAAGGGCTGTATGTCAGTAAAATCTCTTGGTAATACAATTAGTAGTAAAGAAGTAATAGATTAAAACTTGGTGCGTGATGGGGCGGTTTTCCATGGACGTTACTGTTTATGTGCTCATATCTCATGAACTACGTGTCATACTCTGATAAAATTTAATAAGTACACTCAACTGTATGCGTGTATACTGTCTGTAAAATTTCATGTGGCTGCAATTTGTAGTGTACAAATTATAAATTATAACGCGTAACGTCATACCGAATGCTGTAGTTTTAGTCCATGAACAGCGGAACATTACTATTTGTGTGCAAACATCTCTTGAACTACGTGTCGTACTGTGATACAATTTAGAAGGTACATTCAGCTATATGAGTGTATACTGTCTGTAAAATTTTCTGTCGCTACAATTTGTAGTGTTCAAATTATAAATTGTAACGTCATACCGACAGCCGTAGTTTTACTCCATAAACAGCGGAAAAGTAGTAAGCGAGAAACTTTTTTCCTTTCATAATTTTACTATGGTTGCCAGCGAGAAAAAATTTATAAAGGTTTGAAATTATGTTTAAAGTTTGTTGCAAGTCGCTAAGTATTGTCATTCTCATACTGTGTATTTCGAAAGTCACGCCGCATTATATACCATTTTTTGCGTTTTCTATTGGTTATGACGTAATATCTTTTGAACCATGTGCCGTATGTGATTCTTACTCCTACAGCAATTGTTATCTCACGTAAGGAATGTGTGTACCAAATTTGGTAGAAATCGGTCCAGTGGTTTAGGAGAAAATGAGCAGCATTGCCGCTAAATGCAGCAGTTTTTCGCGCATCTCATTGTTTTTGACGTCATATCTCGTGAACTATATATCGAACGCGATTCTTACATTTACGGCGACCGTTCTCATGGATTGAAGATTACGTGTACAAAATTTCATAAAGATTGGAGCAAAACTGTAGATTTGTATGCGACACGTACAAATATACGGACACGCTGCTTTATATATTAGATGTGCTTTCTAGTATTACACGTGTTACAAAATGTTTCTGTCTTGCCAGTGCGGCCGCCTCAGACATGTGTAGAATCGCGAAAAGTTAACAGATTTGGGTTCTGCAAAATGATGTCTTCTCCGGAAAGTAAGTACAATTTGACATCCTTGTTTGTTGCTGTTCTTTTCATTCTCCACTCTGAGGAGAGGAGTGGGCTGTTTGAGATCCGGCCCGTAAAGAGTTCTATTCAGCCAATTATCAGACAAGCTGATAGTGGGGCAAATTGGGGATCCCAATTGGGAATAAGTGGGAGGGGCTTACCAGTTCCGGCATACGCCTTACAACCAAGGAAAACCAGAAAACCTTGGTCGGAACTGGAGGATTGGGACCAATTTAATTTCACTCTCGGACGTTGCCTCAGACTACAAATGGATTATCGGGAGAGCACGAGTGTACTCACGACAATCTAGGATCGGACGCCCGAGTTACTCTCGTAAACTCGTAGAAAAAAATGTTCAAATGTTTGTAGAACTTATGGGACTTAACTACGGGGTCATCAGTCCCTAAGCTTACAAACTACTTATGAACTACCTTATACTAAAGGCGACACAAACATCCATGCCCGAGGGAGATTCGAACCCCCGACCGTAGTGGCCGTGCAGACCGTGACTGGAGCGCCTCAGTCCCCTCGGCCACCGCGGCCGGCAAAGCTCGTAGAGATCAGCTCGATCAACAGTGGACAAGATTTCCCCTAGAGGAACCGCACCCGTGAGCACGACATCCTTAGACATTTCATCAAAACATATCCAAAAATTAGCAGCAACTAGCTTCGACTTCGGTTTCAGTTATAATTTTTATGCGATGATGTGTATTCTCTTTTTAGTTTCTCGTAATTTTACAGTCTGAAATATTTTTATGGGAAACTGGTCAAAACAATTCTCCTATTAATGTTATTCCTTCATTTTCTAAACAACCTCTGGATAATATAGAAGAAATTTATTTCACGAGTTCGTATTTGTGAAATCGCTATTGAACGACAATATCAATATTGTCAAAATTTCTGTAATTCTATGGGACCAAATTACGTTGGTCATCAGTCCCTAGTCTTACAAACTATTTAACTAAGTTAAACTAACCTAAGGACGACACACACATCCATTCCCGAAGGAGGATTCCAACCTCTGACGCGGGAGGCTGCGCGATCCGTAAGGTGACGGCTCAACATCACTGACATTGTTGAGATGGAGGTGTCAAACAAATTGCCGAAAAGTTTGAAAAATGCCATGGCTAAATTGGTATCGGTATTCTAGAAGAGGTGGCAACAAGTGAGCATGAACGAAATAAATTTCTTCCAAAATTTTGCCGGGTGGCTCAACATTCCTGCTTCTTTCACAATTGAAAATTAATGTTCGAAGACTTCCATGGAAGACACAATGGGGCGTCTTCCCACGGAAAAGACAAACTTTCACTCGAACTGAATATTTTTGAAGACATTTTCCGTCGTATTTCATGTGCCATTTTGTTTCTCTAAATTTTGACTTTGAAAACTGCCAAGTCCAGTTTTCAGCCGATTTTATTACGTTCTCGACTTTTGGCCAGCTTTTTGGGATTTGGGACAAGTGTGTGCTGGTGACACGCATGTGAATTCGAAACTCATTGGATATTTCTTGGAAAATATTCTTAGAACAAACATAATGGTACGTATATAAATTGAGAAGTTTTTATATTGTGGTCTATTTTGTCATCGTGTCGACCTCGCGATAGGAATGGGACTAAATACGTCTCAAGACAAACAACGATTTCCTTTTACAAGTCCTACGGAAGCGTGGTTGGAATGTAGGCAGACAGTTTACTGTTAGGTGTCCTCTTCTCAGATGCCTCTCTGTTGTCGACAGGACGTGCAGGAGCTGGCCCGGAAGTCTTCCAACAACTTGGGAGTGTTCGTGATGCCGCAGGAGGACTGGGACCACTTCGACTACGTCTCCAACAGGATGGCGCCGCGACTGATCTACGACCGGATACTCGACATGATAGTCAAACTGTGACCGCGGCGTTTCGCAGTACACTGAGTATACGGCCAAGTCAGCAACCAGGGCGCTCCTTCGATGCAGTGGTCGTCGTCTCAGCTGCAGCGACCGCGCAGCGCGCATGCGTCTTCCGGCCATTTTGTCGACACGGCCAGTCACAGGACATGCCCACATTCTATCCTAATAACAACTGACACCACCATCATCATTGTTCCCGCTGATAATTTCAGGTGCACTGGTAATAACGTAATCATCATTGTTACCTGTAAGAGATAGATATACAGTAGAACCCCTCATATCCAACCTCGGGATATCCGACTCCTCGGGATATCCGACCATGTGCCCGACTGCCTTCTGCCGGGGACGAGTCAAACTGACTCAACAGTGGTGTGCATTGTTTCTCTGTTAAACTGCCAGTTGTGTCCTGATTGTCGACGTGAACGTTGCTCTACTTTAATGTTTTTTTGTTTTCGTAATTACTGTATCTTAGGTGATAAACTGTGTTTTGCGATTAGTGAAAGTACGCTATGGCTTCTCAAAAACGTAAGCGTATGTGCGTTTCCCTTCAACAAAAACTTGAAGTGCTTCAACGTTTGGACCGTGGTGAGTCACTAGTCCAATTAGCCGCAGAGCTAGGGGTCGGCGTGACAACTGTAAAAGACTGGAGAAAAATCCGCGAAGACCTTGAAAGTTATTCTATGACAGTTGAAACGGAAGATGCTTTAAAAAGTCTGAAAATGTAAAAACAAAAAGACCTATGCAAGAACTTGTAGAGGAAGCTCTTTCTGTTTGGTTTTGTCAAGAACGGCTCAAAGGGACTCCTTTGTCGGGGCTTCTTGTGAAAGAAAAAGCCGTAAAGCTGTTGGAAAAATTGGGAGGAGATGTTGAGACTTTCCAGGCAATGTAAAAATTAAACTTTTCCATTTTATATATAAAAAAGTTACTTTTTATTAGAATATGTAAGGCAAAATATTTTTTATTGAATACAGTAATTACGATTAAGCAGCAATGTGTGTACTGAGTGTGTATTTTGTACAATACTTATAATTTAGTGCAGTATACGGCTGTTTTGACCCAAAAAACGTGTTTTATTGCTCCTCGGTATATCCAACCTTTTGGCCGTTCCGACCACCGCCCGGTCCCGTGAAGGTCGGATATCGGGGGTTCCACTGTAGTCACTTAAGTGTACATTTTGTAATAAAATAAATTGTCTCTACAATAAAACTAGCTTATTTCCCGCTGCTTCGCAGCATTGGTTGTTTCTACTTCCACAGGACACATTAATATTTATTGGGGAGTATCGACGCCCACAATGCCTTGCATAGCATGAAGTATTTAATTCTGAAGTACAACATTGAAACGTAATTATACACGCCTTCACGTAGTGCATCACAGTAGGTAGAAGAAAGAAACCGCAGAGACTTAGAATTCAGACTTAAGAACGATGTAACAGGAAACGAACCACCAAAAATAAATCTGTAATCAGTTTATAATTTTCAGGTGAGTGACGGTGAAACAGACGCAAGTAATTGAGCACGGGGATGTCTGGTAAAAATCGTGCTTGATAGCAGTTGCCGAATGTTTCTTTCCAACAGAGCTGCAATTCTTTTGTTTCTCGACTCCGGCACATGTCAGCGCGTATAGTGGCACAGCTTAGTAAGTATGTGAGAGATTTGTTACATTTTTGCTTGCACTTCACGACAGCACAAATATATCTGTGTTCAAATTTCACAATTTGTATGTAGAGTCTTTATGGAGCTGCAAATAATTCAGGAACTTCTCGATATGACTCTGTTTCATTACCATGTAATTAGAATGTACAATGTAAAAAACAGACACACAGAACGAAAAACCTTCCTGTATTAGAATGCACGGTTGTGTCAAAATTTCAAAGCAGTTAGTCAAGAGATTAGCGGTTTGCACAAACGAACATTTTTTTTTTTAAACGCGAGAACTCGTGCCTTTAAAAGTCAAACGATCGGTCATGTATATACCACTTTGCTCACACTCAATGAAGTGTTTGAAATGTGCTTAACATATGAAAATAAGTTTTGTTTGTCTTTTTTATAAGTATTATGAAACTGCTCTCTAATCCAGTTGCCAGTATTTTGATCCTAAGCACTACAGTTGTCTTTCCAGTGTTTAGAGATGATTGGTGTATTGCCAGTGTAGTTAACGCTCATTTAATGTATGGCTGTGTTTACCAGCATTTTATCTTTGAGCATCTGCTGATCGTCGTATTGCTCCAAATTTTACAGATTTTTGTTCGCCACACTCTTCCATCGCCACACACCGCGACCAAAGCACCACAGAGCCTAAAGGCTACTCTCATGCATTATCGCCATTGGTCTGCAGTGAATAATTTTGGTTACCAAGTAAAATATACGGACACACGTCCCATGTTCCATTTTTATATATGTATATTGATTGATCAAAATTGTCTTGTATGATCCACATGAATCACCTTAAATTTTATTTTCTTCGCTGTTCCTTCTTCCAGCTTTTGAAAATTTTTATTATGCCATTTCCTGACATAGGGTGGAGACGAATGAGCTGTTCAAATGTTTAAATATGAAGACTTTTTTTTTTTTTTTCAAAATTCAATGTTGAAACCAAATAAACTGTTTTTCTCCTTCTAATTTTTATTCGCTTCGAACTAGATTTCGACTTATCAAGCTACTATCTGGGAAGAACTAATCTGCGTCGACAAGGAACGCTAGTTGCTAGATTACCAAACATTATACTCAAAGATATACATAAGCACGTGGCCTTTGGTTATGAAATTCTTCTCATATACGGTGTTCAATAAACTTGATTCTTATTATTTACTAAAATTTCATATACGAAAGGTGAGAATTTTATATATTTCTTGGGGTACCTAAAATACGCAATATTGTTATACAATCAGTGATATATTTTGTGGGGTTGTGACCTATGTTTAGAACTATCAAAATGAACACTCCTTATTTCGCTGTGCATCAGACATTTCGGTTAACATATTGCATTAATTTGAATACGGCATACTTAATTAAATTAGTTTCTAGTTCTATAGTTTTGTATGTTTTTTGTGCTAGGGTTCGTGGGGTAAACGAGGTAAACATAGGAACTGTATACATTGGTGTAACAGTATTTGATGGTATATATTGCCCATGGCAGTATACAATCATCATCATCATCATCATTAGAGCCTGATTGTGCCTTACAGCGTTCAGTCTGTATAGGGTTACCAGATGTCCGTCTTCAGAAAAGAGGACATTTTTAGATTCTTAAAAGAACAATTTTTTGCTCTCTCTCTCTCTCGTACTGACAACTCAAGTACTAATGATGTCTCTCTTATCAGAGTCTTTTTTGTAATACCTCTTACGCATTTTACGAAATTTTTTCATCTTCTTACAAATTAAGAAGCACGAAATGTTAAGACCAGTAGAAAGAATTACATGACTACATAGCAGTGAAGCCCTAATATTTTATCACTTCACCACTTGTAATCATCGTATTAAGTGCTGAACATTTTTCCCCATACAACTGCTCAGTTTTAGGACAAAAGATTAAAATAGACTTTTCAAAACACTTTTTATGTATTTTCGTCTCTTTGGTCCTTAAAAGGAGAATGGTGAAACCGCAATGGTGGCTGTGGCATCTGACCTTATTTGTATGAGGTTTTGAACAAGTTTTAACTTTTATGTAACGAACGTTGCACTAGCTTTTGATTTTAAAGTCATAAGTGTGGTTGACAGACAAGACAGAACTGTTGAGTCCCAGCCGAACACTGAACGTCTTATTTTTGGATGTCAGACAACAGTGCGACCAGAGAAAGGAGGGGAGAGTTTCATATTATACTATGTGTATTGTACAGTCTTGCATTGCTGCAGAAGTATGTTTTTTAATTGGCCGCCTCGAAGCTTGTATACCGCGACAATTGCCACGCCAATTAATTCAATTGTTCCGAAGTAACTTGCCCTCAGAGAGGCGGCGGCACAGAAACGAGAAAACTCGAAAATCACGTGGTTTCAAGAAAGGTTAAATTCTCTAGAGTTAGTGATTTTGACAGCTCAGAGAGTTTTATTTACGCACTTTCAAGTTGAAGCAGTTGCACAACGCAAAAAAAAAAAAAAAAAAAAGGACTTTTCCCCATTTTGTTAAAAACCCGGCCGAACCATTTTAGGGTCCAAAAAAGAGGACATGTCCCTGTAAAAGAGGACCTCTGGTAACCCTAAGTCTGTAACATAGTACCTCTAATAAAATTCCTCCATGATCCCCTATTCAATGCTAACACTGAAGTCTTGTCTGATGTTATGCCTTTTACTTCAAAATCATTCTGCACCGAATCTAAGTACTTTCTTCTTGGTCTACCTCGACTCCTCTTACCGTCCGCTGCCGAGCTCGCGAGACTCTTAGGTAACCTTGCTTCTCCCATGCATGTAACATGACTCCACCATCTCAGTCTGTTCGCTCTAACCGCTTCATCAATGGTGTTCATTTTCAGTTTTTCTTTGATTTCCTCATTATATGGAATCCTTCTGCCATTGTTCCCATCTATTAGTACCGGCAATCATTTTACCACTTTCATACCTGTAACCTCTACCTTATGATAAGGTAACCTGTATCCACCCAACTTTCACTCCCATACAACAAAGTTGGTCGAAAGATAGAGCGGTGCACTGCTAACTTAGTCTTGGTACTTACTTCCTTCTTGCAGAAGAGAGTAGATCTTAGCTGAGCACTCACTGCATTAGCTTTGCTGCACCTCGATTCCAGTTCTTTCACTATGTTGCCATCCTGTGAGAAAATACATCCCAGGTACTTGAAACTGTCAACCTGTTCTAACTTTGTTCCTCTTATTTGGCAGTCAATCTGTTTAAATCTCTTTCCCACAGACATTACTTTCGTTTTGGAGATGCTGATCTTCATACCATAATCCTTGCACCTCTGATCGAGCTCTGAAATGTTAGTTTGCAACCTTTCAATCAAATCGGCCATCACAACTAAGTCATCCGCATATGCGAGACTGCTTATTTTGTTTTCACCTATTTTAATCCTGCCCTGCCAGTCTACTGTTTTCAATATATGATCCATGAAAAGTATGAATAAGTGGTGACAGGTTACAGCCTTGTCTTACCCCTGAAACTACCCTGAACCATGAGCTTAATTTGCCATCTACTCTAACTGCTGCCTGACAGTCTACGTAAAGACCTTTAATTGCCTACGAAGTTTGCCTCTTATACCATAATCTTGTAGAACTGACAGTAGCTTCCTCCTAGGAACACGGTCATAATCCTTTTCTAGATCTATGAAACGTAGATACAATTCCCTGTTCCACTCATAGCACTTTTCCATTACCTGCCGTAAGCTAAATATCTGGTCCTGACAGCCTCTAAAAGGCGTAAACCCACACTGATTTTCATCTAACTTGTCCTCAATTAATACTCGCACTCTCCTTTCAACAATACCTGAGAATATTTTGCTTACAACGCTAATTAGAGAGATACCTCGATAGTTGTTACAATCTTTTCTGTTTCCATGTTTGAAAATTGGCGTGATTAACGCTTTCGTCCAGTCAGACGAAACCTGTCCCGATTCCCACGCCTTCTCGATTACCCTGTGTAACCATTTGGGGCCCCTATATTCCACTGTATTTGATGACTTCCGGCTTAATTTCATCCACCCCAGCCACTTTATTGCACTGTAATCTACTGACCGTGGGGATCCTGTTTCCATCGCCGTTCTTATCCCATTCTACCTGAAATTCTGATACATCATTTAACGGTTCACTTACATTGAGCAATTCTTCAAAATATCCCCTACATCTGCTCAAGGCATCATCAGGATTGACTAGCAGCTTTCCTGACCTGTCCAAAACACTTGTTAATTCCTTCTTCCCTCCCTTTCAAAGATTGCTAATTACGCTCCAAAATGGTTTTCCCGCGGCTTGACCCAGAGTTTCTAGCTGATTTCCAAAGTCTTCCTATGATTTCTGCTTGGAGTCTGCTATTATCCGCTTGGCTTTGTTTCTTTCTTCAACATAACTTTCTCTGTCTGCATGATTTCTAGTATGGAGCCATTTTTGAAATGCCTTCTTTTCCTTTTTACATGCTGCTTCTTCTTGCCTTTACACACTACTGTTCCAAGACATTCTATAGCTGCTTCCAGTAGTGTGTCCCTGTACCTTGACCATTCCTCTTCCAGTGAATGTAAATCATTACATTCAACTAACTGGTACCTTTCCGAGATCATTGTTATGTATTTGTGCCTAATTTCCTTGTCTTGATGCTTCTCTACCCTTATCCTTCTACACATGGACCTGACTTTCTGCTCTTTTGGCCTCACAAAACCAATTTCACTGCAGATTAAATAAAGATCAGTATCATCAAAGAACCCACTGAAAACACGTGTGTCCCTGACTGTCTTCCTGATCTGTTATTATATAGTCAATGACAGATCTGCTTCCCCTTCCTTCCCAAGACTAGCAGTGAATGTCCTTATGCTTAAAGAAGGAGTTTCTGATAACTAAGCCCATACTGGAACAGAAATCCAAGAGCTGTTTTCCGTTCCTGTTGGCCTCCATATCCTCTCCAAACTTACCCATAACCTTTTCATAACCTTCTGTTCGATTGCCTATCCTGGCGTTGAAATCACCCATGAGTAAAATACTATCCTTATCCTTCACTCTAACAACTACATCACTAAGTGTGTTGTAAAATCTGTTCATCTCATCTTGATCTCTCGAATCACAGGGTGAATACACTGCCACAATCCTAATTTTCTTGCTAGAGATGGCTAAATCTATCCACATCAGTCGTTCATTTACATACCTTATTGCAGTTATGCTGGGTTCGATTGCTTTCCTGATGTAAAACCCTACACCCCACTGTACTCTTCCTGCATATTCTCTATAATGATTTTTGTTTCAAATAACCTTTCTCTTTTTCAATCTAATAGTGATTATCATGATCACAATACTAGGTCTAAAAATGACCTACATAGGGATCTTAAATGCTTTAGTCCAGAAAGGTGTCCATTATTCTGCACAACGATTTCCAACGCTCTCCCAGCTGAAATCAAAGTACATATTAAGGTCCTGCCTACATTTAAGCACAAACTGAAACAATACCTTGTGGAAAAGTCATTTTACTCTCTTGATGAGTATATGCAGACAAAATAATAATTGTTCCTGTAAATTTTGTATTGCCACATTTATTTATGTTATCGAGACTCTGTTTTAATATAATTAATGTATTATACATCTTACCCACTTATATTGATATGCTTTATGTACTATGCATCCATTTTTTCCCTCCATCATTGTTTTATGTTATTTGACCTATATGTTTCTAATATTATGTCTAGTTCTACATGTAACAACATGATGAGACCTGCCAGTTATGGTGTAATTATTTATTGCATCTCTGTATTTTGTAACCATTTGTAACATGGCTCATTCCACATCCGTGTGATCTATCACAACATGAATTTATGGAATACGAAATAAATAAAGTACAGTGTCGGTGTGTTTCTGTGTACGTAATGCATACAAATGAAACTTTGGTACACACTTGACCTTGTTTCTTTTTTCTGTTTTCTCTAATAATTTATTTATAATTTCAGCTATTAGGTTTCATTCCCGATGATTAGTACTACTTTTTGTGTGATAAATCGCGAAACAGGTTACAACACATAATGGTACGTTGCAAGTTTTTCACTGATGTTTGGTCTCCCGGCCACACTTTCTGTTACGTGCAAACCACACATCTGCGCATCAGCTTACTTTTCTTCGAATTTTTATTTACTGTAACATACGGGAAATGCCCGCCTGTAAACCTTAGAGAATTCTCGTATTCAGAACGCCTTCCTCTCCCTGTTTTCCTCCGTTCTGTTGTATATTTTTCCACAATTTTCGAAATGAGACATAAATTCTGCGACAGTCATTTTTCGTCCTGTAACTGACTTCTGGAGAGCATGAGAATTTAAAACACACATGTCCAGAAGATGAAAAAGTATTTCTTATACTATATTACCCTCTTCCGCACTGATCCAACAGAGCTCAGTAGCACGTCACAACGGTCAACTGCACCCATACTCGAGTTGTAATCAACAATACATTGAGGTTTCTTGATCTTTTCACCAGTATTTCTGTCAGTCTTCTCCGTTGAAACCAATTGAGTTATGTTACATGTAGTCAACATCTACACTTCTTTTTTATCGTGCCACTTGATAGCAAGCATCTTGTCAGTCGACTGGAACTCAAATTCTCCACAATTCAGTTTCCTCTGCAGTTTTGGCATTTTGCACCTATTCTTACGTACAGTGCCACATGCGATTGTTCCGTGGTTGTGAAGCCAGTGGAACAGGTCTGGACTGGAATATCAGTTGTTGACTTACAGCGTGTGTCCTTGATCCAAATATGGTCTCATCAGTGTTGCGACTACATCGCCAATTTTTCCTAAATTATGGACACCAGATTCTGTTGTTGCACCTGTATAAACAATAAAATCCAAAATGTACCCCATCTGACAGACACACAGTACAAATGTCTTTATTCCGAATCGTAATAGTTTAGAGGAAATAAACTGTTTAAATGATACACGACCTTTGAAAAATAAGAGACTTTCGCCTATGCAAAGCTTCTGATGTGGACTAAAAGTGTCTGCGAAAAATCACAAGTATGTTGTCGACAATATTCTTTACTTTAAACTAGCTGTTGCCTCCAGTACTCGAAGAGTTGTCGCTAAAGTGTAGTATTCTCAAAAGCAAAATAAATCTGTCTCAAGACACAATTTTGCTGAAAACTGGAGTGTTTAAAAGTATATATCTCATCCAATAATCACGTATTTTCATTTTTTTTTTACTTGGGCCATTGGCAGAGAAATAGCAACAAAACAATATAGTTTTTCAGTTCCGGTATCTCTCCATTTTGACATTTGCTCTGGTATACCTGTAAAACCGATTTGTTTCATTTGCTACAAACTGTAACAAGTCTTCTGACATAAATATCATAAAAAATGACAGAATACTTGAATCATTAGCATGTTGACATTTGTGTCCCGAAGCAGAGTCATGAAACATTTTAATGGCTGAATATCTGCTTCTTCCCAGTCAAAATCGTCAGCAAGTCGTGCTCTTTCCTAATGCGTTTCACTGTCACTTTCTGTTTCTTCATTCTCGGAATCACTACTGACTTCACTTCTTCTACACGCATCAAGCCGGTGAGCTACCTTAGCCTCACGTTCTGGGGCCGAATCTCGAAAGCTATTTTTTGTAGACTGGCCTGTACCTCTCGTCCTGGGAGGGCCTCCAAAACGCAAAAGTTACTGTTTTATAGTAATAATGTATTTACAAGTGGTAGGGGAGCCTCATTTTGTTTTGCCACCACCCCAGGTCTCCGACAGCCTAGTTCGCCACTGCTCAGGGCTGTTGCTTCAAGAATCTGATGACGATGCATCACTGCTACTATAGCGTCAGAAAATTCATACTCACTGTCCTTCCTACTGAGCATCTCCAAAATTTCTTTATCTGTCCAAGTTATGAGTGCTATTGACATAGGATCTCAAATTGATTCCGTATTTCTTGATTTCCAGACTTTTGACACAATACCTCACAAACGGCTTTTAATCAAATTTCGTGGTTATGGAATATTGCCCCAGATTTGTGACTGGATAGTCACCTGACAGGTCTGTCTAGGTGTGTTTGCGTTTGGATATGTGTGAGTGTGTGTGTAATTGTTTACCTTCCTTTTTTCCCCTAAGGTAAGTCCTTCCACTCCTGGGATTGGAATGACTCCTTTTCCACTTTCTTAAAATCTATATCCTTCCCTTTCTCCTCTCCTTTCTCCCTCTTTTCCTGAAGAAGCGACCAACAGTTGCGAAAGCTTGTATGTGTGTTTGTGTGATTTTATTTGTGTCTGTCGACTAGCCTGTCCTTTGGGTAAGTCATCCGTTTTCTATTTTTTATATTTGACTTGATACACAGTTTTACAATGTATGCATGTAACATGACAACATCAACTGCATAAAAATGGTTGAAGACAGATCAATAAATCAATAATATTCCTGTAAGGAATTAAGGAGATTAGAATTTAAGGAACATAGGGCCATAGCACTGAGTGTAACAGAGAATCTGTTTATTACAATGAAGGTTTATTTTATGTACATGTTTAACACAATGATACATTTCTAAATGGTTATTTTTTATACTAATTTTGATGGAATAGACATATATAATTCCAAGATTTACTGACAGGGGCATACATTCAGTATGAATGAAGAATGGAGTCTTGTTAGCAAGGGGTTCATTTTTTAACTACTAGCTTTTAAGTTTTAATAGTCTTAAAAAGTAAAAAGCATTGCTTCTTATTGTTTTCCACAAATAAGCAGTCAATATGATATAGAATATCTCTCAAATTCCAAACATACATCATAACATATACTGCATTTCATACAAAATATCATTTATTATAGTAATTAACACCAATAAACATTCTTATACAACAATCAAGGTTCCAAGTAAACCCAGCTGACAAAACATAAAAAATTATTTTTTTCAGTTTTCGTCACTAAGTAGCATTACTGCACTAACATCTTAAAGTGTTCACTTTAAAAATCACTAACAAAATTCTGTTTGGCACTGCATTTCTTATCAGTTATATTTGTATATATCTATCACATCATTAATAAAATTTGTGCAAAATTTTTGTGCACGCTTGGACAGTAATTTTTAAAACACTTAAGCATTGGATCTGTGTGTTAAATAAAAATAAAAATTGGTATTTTAAAGCCACTCATCAGGAATGTTTTTCTATTGTACCAGCAACTACTAGTTTTATATTTTTTCTAGTTTAATGAAGTCTTGCTCTCAATTGATTTTAGCTTTTTAGCTTGTGTTACTTACCCTATTACCTGCTAAACTCTATTTAAAGACAGATCTGTTATGATTCATGGATATCATTTGTTCTAAACTGTATACATTAAACTTAGTTGTTTTATTTTTTGGTATTAAAGTGTGTGGTTGCCTAACTGACTTGAGATTCCATGTACAGTTGCATTTGCAAACACTATGTAAATTGAGCATAGCAGCAAACACATCTAAGTGAAGCCAATACAAAGTTCTTAATTTTTTTAGTCCTCTGTGTTTAAGACACAGTTAAAAATATCTACAAAACCATTATTATACAGTGAATAGTGATATTTGGAGGCTGTACCAAAAGTGCCCAGTAGCATTGCGTAAAAGTTTGACAGCTTATGGGAACAAATGTAGAGTTAGCTGATCATGTACAACAGTGACAAGATATTTAGAAACAGTTTGTTGTATAAAGAATATTTATAGACTACAAAATTCTGATCTGTGGAGTACAGTGCTGACATGGACAGTAGTGACATGTTCTTGGATTACTTATGAGGAACTGAAAGAGCAAAACATTTAATACACTACTAGTAACTGAACACTTGGCCGCACAACACTTTTTCAATGCCTAAGATATGCTAAAATACATTAAAATGATATTATTGTCCACTATACTCCAATGATTTTAATTCAGTACACATTTGATGGTGAATGTGGTCTATGGATCTTATTTTAAAACTTGATTGTGATTTTCAGTTTCAAATGTGGCCTTTAACATTTCATGTAGTGGTGAATTATACATCTGTCACGTGAAATCAAGTACTTTAATGTCACTTGTTTATACTCCTCAAGAAAAAGACACACTTTGGTTTTAGCTTAAGAGTGTTTTATACAACTTTGCATTAAGATGAACACTATAAATTTATTACTTTTTTGCTCAAACAACATTGTTTCCATCCAGATATCTCAGGATGTGAAACCATAAAATGTTATATTCCGCATTAAAATCTATACAAAACATTTTTTCATAGAGTATTAAATTATGCATAGGTCATTGAAATGTTACTTTAAAAAATTTACTGATCTGTGGGATATTTTTATTTAATTTACCAAAGCCTTGCATGACACATGGTACTCTGTTCATGTTAGCTAAATGATTCATTTTCATATGTTCATCAAAACTTTCATTTAGTAAACTTTCTAACACACTATATTACTTATCATGTTTGTTTTTATTTTGCTGGTTTTACTTGGAACAGTTTCTTGGAACAAATACAAAGTCAGCTCTTTCATTAGTGAACTTCATTGAGTATCTGTATCACCTTTAATTTCATAAAATTATATTGTAACAGAATTTAAGCAGCATCTTCCTCTTGGTTATGTTTTGCAAGAGCCAATAGTATCATTGTGAGTTCTTTCTTATTGATCTTTCCATCCTGGTTGTAGTCAACACCACGAAGAATAGTTTCTTCGAAGTCTTGCAGGTCTTGTGCATCATAATCCTGCAAGTGTAAAAAATAAATTTAAGATCAATATATTGAGAATGTATTACTTTCAGCAGGGCATGTTTAGTTACTCAGCTGTAAATATGTACCTATATAAGGAAGCTATATTTCTGTAATTGTATAAAAAGGATGGATGAGACTAAATATAAAGAGTGACCAGGTTTACATTAAAGGAATATCTGTGTTGAACACCAACTTGCAAGTTGCAGTTACAGACCTTTAGTAATTACATTTGATCAGGTAATCATACTAAATAGGATTCGCAGAAATAAGTGATGACATTTTTTTCTTAACACTACCAGTTGACTTTATGTCACATTGCACTGACAGATACCATTTAATGGTGAGGGCAGCCTTATGTGATTTGAGGAAGGAAGGAAACTTAGGGTTTAACATCTCATTGACACCATGATTATTATAACAGAGTTCATGTTCTGATTATGGGTAAGGATGGGGTAGGAAATTGGCCATGTCCTTTCAAGGGACCAATTATGTCATTTGCCTGGTTTTATTTAGTGAAATCATGGAAAACCTAAATCTGGTAGGCTGGAGGTAGATCTGAACCATTGTCCTCTCTGTTTCCAACAAAAGTAAAAGATAATAGTACTTTGGGTAAAGGTAGAAAGTATAATCAATGTTGGCATATGATAATCCAGTGCATAAAATACAAAAAAATAGAAAATAGTATATGGAACACATGCTGTATTCTTCAAAGACATATTCATTGATTTCTAAACTTTCTCTGATAGCTAATGGACATAAAATTTAGGAAATAGAGGAATTGAAGTTAATGTGTGTTATTACAGTTTATTATGCCAGGAAGGGAGAGCTTCATAAAAGACCAAGTTTAGGCTTGGATAAAACCAGTGGCACAAAATCTTCCATAACTGTTATAAATGAACATAAAAAAAATACAAGAAAAGCGAAAATAAAAGGAAAAATTCTGTTAACACATGTGGAAGAAATAATGAAACATTGAAATTGTTCTTTGTTCTTGGTAAAGGCAGCATGAAAATGAACTAATATTAAATAGTTAGTCAACTGCAAAATCCTAAAATTTTCTGAATTTAGTAAATTTATATGTTCTGTTTTCATTGTCTGTGGTATGCGGAATTTTTCTCAATTGTTTTATTTGACACCACAGACTACAAGTCCATTAAATCTAATTTAAATAATGAAATGTTTGTAGGATTTACAAACTTCTGATACATTAAAACTGTGTTCGAAGGGTTTAAACTAAGGCACTTACCTATACAAAATACAGGACATGTCTGTCCTATTTTGCAAAAACAATCTTTTATATGTTACACAACAGGCACTTGCGGGAATTCGGAAATTATGAAGCATAGCATACATACAACTTATTGGTTGTTTCCAAAAAAAGGTTCTCCTGTAGTTTAGCACTTTTTTAAAATTATTCCGTTTCCCTCATTGTCCCCTTTTCTCCCATATGTTTGAACTCTTTCGTAGAGCTATCTTGAAAACTTTTCTCATAATAATCAGTACTATTCTCCATTAATTATCATGCTTCTATTGTCTTTTGGAATGCAGGGGTGAGTGGAAAATGTTTGTTTGCTTATTGCTCAATACTGCCAACTCCAGGATCAATCAGCAGTTATGATTTTTATACTATGGTAACAGAAGCCTCTGACTTCACCCACTTCAAACTGCACACTGCTTCCATGCACCCTACCAAGTATCTTATGCCACAGATGGCACCCAGTCAATGAGAATCAAGAGGCCCTCAATATGTACTACAGGCCTGAACACTATAAAAGAAATAACATTTGACTTATCTGCTCATTTGTGCTTGTCAATTAACCCCTTAGTGCCTTAATTAATTTTTTCTTAAAATTTTAAAGTTTTTTGTTGTATTATGTCTCAACAGGGCATAAATTACAAAACAGTTATTTTTACGAAAGTCATTATTGCCTTTAACAAGACATTTGATGTTGCCATATGGCAATGCTAGACTCTTTCAGTACCTAAATTTGTGTGGATTACAACTTAAACAAAATAAGTATGTTACTGAAAGCTCCTATTATACATACAATTTTGTGTAAATTTATTATCAAACCTCTCTCATACAACTGATATTTTATATCACAGGCAATTAAAAATGATGAATCAAACACCTCAATCTGCATTACTGTACATGAAATGGAATAAAACAATCTATACACTATCCCACATCACACTTGGAACACATTGTTCTCACATAGATTTACAGTCCTTGTGAGCACACCTTTTCTTCTTCTTTCTTTCTGATGCCAGATGAGGTGGGCAGTTTTATGAAATCTAATGGAATCTGACAGGTGACTGTCAGTAGATGCCTTTGATGCAGAAGGTCTTCTGGCTCCTTTGGTCAAGCTTGGTATCTCTGCAAATATGCTGCTGCTACTTCCCTCTTGAATTCAAGCTGAGAAATTGTTTGGTTTCTTCCTTTATTATATAAAATCCAACTGTTTACTACGGCTATATCTAACATCCATGTAAATATACACCAGTACCATTTCTTGCTTCTTATTCCAAAGCAGTAGCATTGCGAGATTTCGATCCATCTGATCAGTACCTCCCATATGCGTATTAAATACTTGGCTACCAGTTTTGGTCTGGGAATCATTGTGTTTCATTTTTGTTACAAGTATCTCTTGACTTGGACGACATCTTCTGTGCCACATGAAGAAGAGATCAATGCAACGATTGACTTGTCAGCTGTTTTCTACCACCGCTGACCACATGTATCTCTGTCAGAAACCCAGTTCACAATATTGTTGGATAATAACAGATATTACTTTGGATACAGATTTACTCTGGCACATTGGGACATGGTGTAGCTTGTTCAGGTACAGTTGGATGTTGTGCAGTATTCATCGACTGTGTTGGTGGGTCTCTGTCCTCATAATAAACACCAATAATTTCATTATTTGGCAGCCTTATTTCAGCATTAGCTAGTAGCTGATGAGAGGACAGGTTGTCTAATAATTGGTAACAATACAGACTGGAAGAGAAAATAATAAAGTTGTTGGTATCAGTAGACAAACAATTCAAAACAAACCAATGGTAGGTGTACCTACCCACCAACATCTTTTTCCTGAATCTTCATTTGTATCTACATTCAGATTTTGGGGCCAACAGACACATCACCTTCAATATCATCATTATAAAGAATCTCCAGTGCCTCAGAATGTGAGAAAACTCTTCTAACAGAAAAAATGAAAAAATCATCTTTTTACTGAATATAAGCACCTAGTGTTGCCATGTGGCAACACCGAAGTTGAAACGGCCTAAATGAATGTAATTGATTTCACAGCAAGCAATAACTTTAAGAGAATATATATTGGAGTATATAAAGCATAACCATACTAAAGAACAAAATTATGCATCATAAATTACTGTGTAAAACATCCTTACTCGAACTTATACTCCATTTTTCTTACTCATCCAGCAAACTACGACTTCCAACACTGCATAAGTTGCAATCTTTAGATGTATTGTTGAAACTGTTGCATTGTAGTGAACTTTACAGTCTTTCAATACGGGAGCAGATGCTGCCAACACTCTCACTTCATTGTTGTCATGGAAACTACGATTTTAAAAAAGTGTTACAAATGTTGCCATATGGCAATTGTAGTGTGCTACAAGGTGAGAATTTGGGATGGAAGGGAAGCTTGCCTGGATAGCCTAATTGGTTAAGCACTGGCCCAAAGCAGAAAATCTGGGTCTGAATCCCAGTCCAGCACAAATTTTCATCTTTGCCATTGGACTTATTTTAATGTCCTGAAACAGTCAAAATGATTAAATATTTGTAATTCAGAAAAGCGAGTAACTAGTAGTGGCACTGGGTACCCTCTGTCCCACACCTTGGGTGGATTGCAGAGTACGTATGTAGATGTAGAACCAATGTGCAGCTTTGTATGTGGGCATGACCAGTAACAAGCTGGGAAGAATCTAATTATAGAAATTATTGAATCGTAGGAGTAATTCTTTAGGTTTCACAGGGCAGTGTCAATAGTTTTAGCCCATTGGTGAGAATGGTGAAATTTGTGAGGTATGGATGTATTTTACTCACATTGTACACTCATTTACGGCTGGGGGAAATATATGGAAATAAGATTTGGGGTACAGTAGAGAGTATGAATGCACCAGTTTGTGAAATTCACTGAGGCTGCTTTGACGTAGGAAGTAGATTGATAAATAAGAAGTAAATGTGAGTTATGGGTATGAAGTTAATAGAGAGGAAAAGTAGGGAGTTTAATAGAAAGGAGGGAGGTGGCAGTAAGTTGTCCATAGTGAGAGTGAAGGATAGGAATGCGTATTTGTGAGGTGGCTGGACACATTGAGGAGAACAGACTAATCAATGACAGTGGCCCATGGACAGGATTTGATCTGCTGTGGTGGTTAATCAAGATGGAACTAGCTAAAACCAATTTTTTTTTTAAAGGCTCACTAGCGGATTGTAGGAGTGCACATCTGCCCTGTACTCTAGGACCAGCTGCCGAAATTCCCAATGAGTTGTGAGATATAGTAAGGGAGGCTTACCTAATGGAACCAGAACTTTTATTACAGGTCTCCAATTCTTGATGATACATCTGTGTGAGCAAAGGTTAAAGGGGACTTGAGGACCTAACTGTTTTGTTGCATTAAAAAATCGGAAACAACAGCAACAGTTAAATAGATACAAATATTACAAGTTTGTAGGTGACTCTACTGGGCAAATTTCTATGGTTCTCTAACACTTCTTGAGAGTGAATGACATATTCATTTATGTACTGATGCTACTAGAAAATTTTGATATTACCACCAAGTAATTATCAGGGGAAGCCATGTGTCTGAGATGGGGGATACATAGTGTAACAAGTTACCCTACTAGCTCCAAGACTGTAACAAGTAATCAAATCATTTCATTGGGAAGAAATTTTTAAGTAAATTGGAGATCAGATACTGGGTGCAGAATCCTGTTCTACAGGTTTTTTTCCTTGGGTGGCTGTAAACAAGATGATGGCTAAAGTGGTGCAGCTACTTGTCACTGGCAGTTGACTCACAGCATAGCACCTGACCCCCACAGAAGATGTACAGAGCTGGTAATTATGTAAGCTCTCTACTATGAAACACAAGCACGATAAATCCACATTTCTATCTGTACACATTTTTAGTAGAGATCTAAGGGCAGAAATAAACCCCAAACTGTGAAAGTTTATCTGCTGTGTAAGACTACATCGCTTGGTAGACCAAAATAGAAGCTTTTAGCTACTACAAGAAGACGTCAGAGAAGAGTGAAGACAGTAAAAAGTAAATGGCGAATCCACCTTTGAAATTCTAGGCTCATTTGGATACACTAGGAACTGATTAGTGGGACCCAGACTTCTGATTATAAATCAATTACCAAAATTGACAATACAGAGACTTTTACAATTTTATTATTTTATGTAGTGATAAATTTAAAACACAAGGTCAGATCACAAGGTGTCCCATATATCTTGACATGAAAAGCATTAAAAATACTCCCTCAGCTAAACAAAAACTCAACAAAATTATTTTTATTACTTTTATAATGTAATTGCAGTTCTTTACAAAATACTTACCTTTTTAACAAGCTCCAAAAGATCTTTTAAGAATCCCCTCAGTTCTTCATTCTCTATTGTACCATTGTTGTCCTAAAAGTAAGAAATTTTCAGGTATTAGCTTTGTAATTACGCTGTAGTCTAAGAAGCTGTGAAGGGACCTTCTTATGATAATACTGCATCTAAAACTCAAGTCAAAGCATTTTAAATGATTAAGTTATGTGCTACTGTTTCAATAATAACATAAACTTTTTATGCATAAATTAAGAATTTCACTGATAGTAAAATGTATAAGCCTATGTCTTAAACATTCATTTCAAAACCTGTCTTGATTACCAGATAGGAAAATCCAATTTTGTCAATCACTATGAAGTGTAGAGAATGAATTGCATGACTAGTAAGAACTGGCATATTGCATGGAGGCTGGTATTCCCTTCATCATAACAAGCAGGATTGCTGATTCTTCTGAGACAATAAAACAGAGTTGCAGCAACGGAATTTTCAGATGACAAGGATTCGGAAAGTGTCTAAAAGATAAATAGACATTCATTTCAACAAATTTCTTCTCATAAAAAAAATTAATCACTATTCTGAAGAATGTACACAGCTTCCATGAAACTTGAGCATGGCAGTAATGAAACTCTGAAGGGTAGGAAGCTTAGGATTTAATGTCCTTTCTACAGTGTAGTCGTTATAGACAGAGCTTATGCTTGGATTTTCGGGGGAGGATGTGGGAGGAAATCAGCCATGCCCTTTGAAAGGAACCATCCTGGCATTTGTCTGGAGTGATTTAGGGAAATCATGGAAAACCTAGCCGAAGGTGGATTTTAACCACCATCATCCCGAATGCAAGTCCAGTGTCTTACCACTGCGCCACCTTGTTCGGGAAATTCTGAACTGAACAGAATCAGGCAACAACAAGCAGATTATTTATTGATGAAATTACACTCATCAGATTTATAGGAAATTTTCAGGTCATTGATTCAGAAAAAATGAAGATAGAGGGCATGCTAATGTGATAGACCTGATGATTCTATAATGTTACCTCCATTGTAGATAAGCTCCAACAACAAATTAAATTTGGATGTAGAATAATTGCAGTAAGACTAGAGTAATATATAATCAACATATAAAAAATTATACAGAAAATTAAAAATGAAATCACAAAACAAATAGGGTTTTTTTTTTTTCCCTTTCTTTTTACTGACACAAAGCTCTCAGGTTTTCAAGCAAATGAGATCATAAACAGGTGTGACATTTTGACAAATGTCACTTCCATCATCTTCCAAGTGGTGTTGAGATGGCTTCTCGCTTATCCTTGTGTAGGTGCTGCAGCGTGATTGGCTACCCTGTCTTCTCACTACAAATTGGATAGGTATGGGGGACAAAACAAGCTTGAGTCATGTTAGGGTTAGTCAGCCTCTGGCTACTCACATGTCATATGACTGTCTCTTGACTAGTAGTATTTAGAGCTTAGCAGTCATAATTTTGATAACTTACTATGTAACATTTTCCCAAAATCCACTGCGAGTTAGTCTGTTTTAGGCCATAGTTGGACATACACTTTATGTTAGTTTATACTCCATATATAAAAATACCAAGTGAACTATATATGTGTTACTCACTGAAACAGTGTTTATTAGACTGGAATGATTACTCCAAAATAGGACACACAAGTGTAATATAGGCAGTTTCTTTAGTAGAACTATCACATCTTCTAAGTATTCTGCCAATTAGTCTTTGGACTGCTTTCTCCACAATATTTTCTACATGTTTTTTTTCCAATTTAAGCCGTTCGTAGTTGTTACTTCTAAGTAATTTGTAGAATTGACAGTCAGTAGGTTAGACTGACTTATTGTGTAACTGACGTTCAATGGATTTTATTTACTGGTCATGTGGATCACCTCATACTTATCATTATTAAGGGTCAACTACCAATTTTTGCACCATGCAGATACCTTATCTAAATCATTTTGTAGTTGCTTTTGATCCTCTGGTGACTTCACTAATCAATAAATGACAGCATCATCCTCAAGCAGACTAATAAAGCTAATAAGATAGCCTCCTAAATTGTTAACTGAGTTAAAACACAGTAAAATAAAAAAGTTTTTTTTTTTTTTTTTTTTTTTTTTTTTTTTTTTTTTTTTTTTTTTTTTTTTAGAAAAAATACTAATATAACTGTAATTCCAAACCATCCGTTCATCTGACACGAAACTTGAATAACCTAATTGGTAGAGGGGAAAAGTCTCTACAACTTCGCTCTATTATTATTATCTTTTTTTTCATGTCTTGCATTGTTGCAGAGATATTTGCAAAAATAATGACGATTTGACGATGTCTGTCTGGCTGTAATGTGTTCCCACTTTTTAGGTTGAACTGTTCAACCGATCGGCACCAAATTTTACAGACATAATTGTTGGCTACCAGAGACCAGAACCTCGTGTTTTGAAATATTTCAGACAAGAAATACGTTAGTAATACCAAAAAAAGGTGTTTGTAATGTAATTTTAATTGAAAATAAACCATTCATCTGTGTCTACAAATGCCATATTAGCATCAGTTAACAACGGCCATCAATAGTATCAAATTAAAGAATGAAACTGCTAACTGTTAGCCGTAGCGTAGTAGGCAATGCTTTGGACTGTGATGCTACAGGTCAGTGGTTCGAAACCCACTACTACCTACAATTTTTTTCCTAAAAGTGGTTCAGACACACTTATTAATTAATTTTTTATTATTTAGATTATTATTTTTGTCCAAAATATTTGCAAAAACTTATACAATTACAAATCTAAAGTGGGTCGTAAAACACGTCAGTGCGATTTTTTTCATTATAACTTAAAGCATGTGTCATTAGACCACAAATCTATTAACAGAATATGCTTCATATCATGCAAGTGGCAGGAGAATTTAAACAAGTGGAAAATTTACTATAACCTTACAGTGAGGTGTCTTACACTTAAATATTATTTTTTTAATTAATTCTACACACACACACACACACACACACACACACACACACACACACATTAACTTCCTCATAGTCAACGATATTTAACAATACTGAGCTATGAGCTAAAGGTTTTCAGAATTAATAATGAAATATGCAGAGACGAAGTGACTTGAACAGGATAGGGTAGGATGCACAGCTGCATCAAACCATTTGCTGGACTGAAGACTACACAACGACAATGAAATGGAGTAAAAAATAATTTTAAATTCCATCATAATGTGAGGACTCAGAACTTTTCTTTGAGAATAACAAAATATTTTGTGTCAAGAAAGAGGCTAAGTCATGTGGTTCTGACTATCAAAACAGCAAGCACAAAGTTACAAAGCCATAAATAAGTGTCTCTCTACTCATGGCAATTCAAATCAACTCTTCTTACTATGTTTAACAATGGAGAATATCCATTGAAATATCAGTAATACGATGGTGATATGTGGCAACTCACTGTAAAGATGATTGCCTAGCCACATTATAGGCACACAGAAAAGATAACCACTTATACAAGTTAAATTTTCGATCACAATGAATGTCACAAAAAGAAAGCACATGTATTTACACATTCACAGAGGCACAACTCATGCACACATCTGCTATCCCCAACTGCTGCATCCCAAGTAGAGACTCGGCATTGAGTTTAGAATGTGGAGTGGTGGGGAGACCAAATTGAAGGGTATGTATCATAAAGATAACTTCCATCTGCACAAGTCAGAAATACTGGCTTGTAAAACAGCCATTGAAGTCAAGCAGGTTATGCTCCATTGCATATTGTGCTACATGATACAGTTTGATGGTGGCCAGTCATTCTTATGGACAGTTTGATTGATAATCCTATCAATGAAATAAGTTGTACTTGGGTTGCAGCAGAGTTGGTAAATGATGGTGTGGAGTTTGATATTGTAGGATAAGCCTTTGACGATACTGGAGGGCACTTTTTATGGCTACTTATTATTGGTACAGGGAGGACTGGGAATCTGTTTGTAGACTAGGTCTTTGGGATAGTGCCTGTCTGTGAAAGCATTTGTGAGACCTTCTGCATATTGGCTGAGGGTGGTGTCATTACTGCAAATACACACACTATCCACTGGTGGGATTTGTTTGGTGTGAACTAAATGGCAGCTGTCAAAATGCAGGATCTTTTTGTGTCTGGTAGTGTTAATGGGGACAGAGGTATGAATGGAGCCATAAGTGGAGTTTAAGGGCCAGGAAGGTGGCATGCTGGGTTGAGGAGGACCAGGCAAAGTGGATGAGAGAGAAGTAATTGAGGTTGTGAAGAAATGACAATAGGATGTCCTGGCCCTGAATCCAAATTATTTAAACAACATCCATCAGTCTAAATCAGAACAAGGGTGTGGGGTTTTTGGAGGCTATGGTTTCCTCTATGTAACTCACAAACTGGTTGACAATGGAGGGTGCTCCTCTTCAAAGAAAACATAGTTGTTTATTTGGATGTAGTTGGTAACATGAATGAATTACAAAGTAATGGGTTTGGAGTCTGAAGAATGTTGGGAGGGATAGTGTTAGAGAGTGGCGAGACCGTGGTCAGGAGAAATGCTTGTCTACAGGGAACTGGTGTCAACGATGAAGAGTACGGGTCTAGTAGGTAAAGAGGTGGGGCTGATGGACAGTATGTGAAGGAAGTAATTAGTATCTTTGATTAGGAGGCTAGATTTTAGGTAGCTGATTAGAGGTGTTGGGCAATGAGACCCTGAATTATTGCAGTGGGAGCACAGTAACTACCAACAATTGAGCATCAAGAATTATTTAGTTTGGGGAGTATGTACAAAATCGATGAGTGGGCAGCTGTTGGGATGAAGAGTGAGATGTATTCAGGAAAGAGCTTCTGTGAGGGGCCTAATAATTCAACAGGGACTGGAGATCTTATTCAACTTTTGAAATGGAGTCATTCATGCACATACTGAAGGTGGGCATCAGAAAGGCAGCAGATGCCTTTTGTTAGGTGGTTCAGCCATTGGAAGGAATTTCATAATTTGACACCACTTTCAACATCATTTCAAAACCTCAACACCTTCTCCTCCATTCATATCATCTGGTCCTACTCAACCCAATGAACCACATTCCTCGACATTGATCTCCTCATCAAAGATGGCTTTATCAGTACCCCTGTCCACATCAAACCTACCAACAATCAACAAGACCTCCATTTTGACAGCTGCCACCCATTTCACATCAAAATGTCCCTTTCATACAGCCTAGCCACCAATGATTGTCACATCTGCAGTGACAAGCAGTCCTTCTCCAAATATGCCAGACACCTCACTGAGGGCTTCACTGACCACAGTTACCCTCCAAATCTTGTACAGAAACAGATCTCATGGGCCATGTCCATCCAGTCACCCACCACCTCCCCCACACCCACATCTGGTCACAAAAAAGCACCCCTCTTGAAACCCAGCAGTTAAACCACATTCTCTGTTAGGGTTTCAAGTACTTTTCATCCTGCCCTGAAATGGGAAATACCCTACTCAATATCCTATCCTCACCCCCTACAGTGGTATTTTGCTGCAAACCAAACCTAAGTAATATCCTTGTCCATCCCTACTCCATTCCTGCTCCCAAACCCTTGCCCCATGGCTCATTACCTGCAACAGGCCCAGATGCAAAACCTGTCCTATCCAACATCCCAACACCAACTACTCCAGTCCCGTCACATGAATTTCTTGTCCCATAAAAGGAAGGGCAATGTGTGAAAGGAGTCATGTTATTTACAAAATGAGTTGCAACCATTGTGCAGCTTTCTACGTGGGCATGACCAGCAACAATCTGTCTATCTGGATGATGGCCATTGTCACACTGTGGCCAAGAGAGAGCTAGACTATCCTGTTGCAGAGCATGCTGCCCTGCAAATGTGGCTCACTTCAATGACTGCTACACAGCATATGCCATATGGGCCCTCCCCACAGACAGCAGCTTTTCTGAATGGCACAGGTGGGAACTCTCCATACAAAATATCCTATGCTACCACTATCCCCCAGGCATAAATCTTCTCTAATTCCTGCCATCCACCCTCCCCTCCCCTTCCCTGCCCACAAACTATCCTCACATATGTCTCCTATCCCATCACATATTCCAGTCCCTCCCCTTTCTTCCCATTATCTGTCAAACAGTACTGGCATATCCCCTCCCCCACCATGCATCTCTCCCTTCCCCTCCTGCTTCCCTCAACTTGTCACTTCCTCACCCTCACAACTGGTTGCTCTCCCCTCGGCCAAACTGACCACAATGGCCGGAGATGGCAGTCATGTGTATGTGTGTATGTGTGTGTGTGTGTGTGTGTGTGTGTGTGTGTGTGTGTGTGTGTGTGTGTGTGTGTTTATGATGAAGGCCCTAATGGCCGAAACCTATTAAGTTGAATTCTGTTATTTGTGTCATTCTACAGCTCACCATGCATTTTAGGATTAGAAATTAGTCAAAGCTGGAGACATCACTTTAGATAATTGATGATAATGACCCTATCAACCTAAGATCGCAAGTGTGTGTCGATTATACTCTTAAGTAATAAGTATCTAGACAGACCATACTCAAGGCTGGCATTAACACATTTGAGCTATAAGCACCATAACTTGATTTTGTAATAAGTGTAAACACTGATAAACTTTCTGATAACAAGTGTAGCATCATACTCCTGAAGTGCTTTAATGTCTTCCTTTAAACTAATATTCAACAATATTTTGGAAAGGATAGGTTGCTACTCACCACAGAGACAAATAAACAAAATGAAGCCTTCATCTGCCACAGATAACACACACACACACACACACACACACACACACACACACACACACACACACACACACCCAAACCCAACCACAGTCTCCGGCTATTGCGGCTGGACTGCAACAGACAGCACAGCTGAGGTGAGAGCGATCAGTGCTGGGGATGAGGAAGCAGGTTAAATTTGGCCTTATCTTTTGCCCCACTCCCAAATTTAACCATGCCGGATTTGTTAAGGATCGTCTCTCCTTCTCCCGCTCCTTACAATGGAAACATCACTTTGCTACCAAGCCCACTGTTCAAATGCGCATCACAATACCAATATTGAACCCTGACTGACCCAGTTCACTCTCCCATCCAGTCTTGATCAACCCCCACTGGCTACAAATCATTCCCTTTTAACCTTCCAGAATTTCCTAACTTCCAACTTGGCCTCACCGTCATTTCCCAAATTCCTCAAGGTGGATTCTAACCTCACCTCCATAAAAAGTAGTGCCATCCACCACCAAAAACTAATCCCGACCTTATGATCCTTCCTGCGTACAAAGGCCCTACCACTGTTGTTTTAGACTGCAAGAACTATGTGGCAGAGGGTCTCCGTCAACTGTCAGATTCTTCCACACACACACACACACACACACACCCTGCCACAATGATCCCATCCCAAAACTCCAACAGCATCTCCAGTCCCTCCTCAAATCCTTAGGCTCATCCCAGAACTTCTCCCCAGAGTCTCTCTCTCTCTCTCTCTCTCTCTCTCTCTCTCTCTCTCCTCCTACATCCTGTACTCCCACCTTCTACATGCTCCCTAAAGTCCACAAACCCAACCACCCTGGGCGTCCCATTGTGGCTGGTTATGGTGCTCCACTGAATCTTCGCTCTCATAGACCAACACCTTCAAGCTATTACCCAGAACCTATATTCCTATATAAAAGACGCCAACCATTTCCTACACCAACTCTTAACTGCTCCTATTACTTTACCACCTGGAACCATGCCCATCACAGTTGATGCCACCTCCCTCTACACCAACATTCCAAATGCTCATGGCCTTGTCGCTGTTTAACACTAGCTACTGACTCCAAACCTATAACATCCTTCCTCATTACCTTGACCAACTACATCCTTACCAACAATTACTTCTCCTTTGAAGGCATCATCTACAAGCAAATTCATGGCACAACCATGGGCACGCATATGACACCTTTCTATGGTAACCTGTTCATGGGCAATCTAGAGGAATCCTTTCTGACTACCCAGAATCCCAAATCCCTCACCTGGTACAGATTTATTGATGATATCTTTATAATCTGGACTGGAGGTGACGTTACACTATCCACATTCCTTCAAAACCTCAACACTTTCTCTTCCATTCACTTCACATGGTCCTACTCAACACAACAAGCCACCTTCACCTCAAAAGATGGCCTTATCGGTACCTCCGTCCACATCAAACCTACCAATCATCAGCAATACCACCATTTCGACAGCTGCCACCCATTCCACACCAAAAAGTCTCTTCCATACAGCCTAGCCAACCATGGTCGTCACATCTGCAGTGAAATGCAATCCCTCTACAAATAAGCCAAACACCTCACTGAGGCCTTCACTGACCACAGTTACCCACCAAACCCTGTCCAGAAACAGATATCACGGGCCCTGTCTGCCCAGTCACCCACCACCTTCCCCACATCCACTGCCTGGCCACAACGGAGCATCCCTCTCGTCACCCAATACCACATAGTCCTACTCAACACAACAAGCCACTTTCACCTCAAAGATGGCCTTATCGGTACCTCTGCCCGAATCAAACCTACCAATCATCAGCAATACCACCATTTTGACAGCTGCCACCCATTCCACACCAAAAAGTCTCTCCCATACAGCCTAGCCAACCATGGTCGTCGCATCTGCAGTGACATGCAATCCCTGTACAAATAGGCCAAACGCCTCACTGAGGCCGTCACTGACCGCAATTACCCACCAAACCTTGTCCAGAAACAGATATCACGGGCCCTGTCTGTCTGGTCACCCGCCAACTTCCCCACATCCTCTGTCCGGCCACAACTGAGCATCCCTCTCGTCACCCAATACCACCCAGGACTAGAGCAGTTAAACCACACTCTCCATCTCCACCAGGGTTTAGATTACCTTTCATCCAGTCCTGAAATGAGAAATACCCTGCTCAAAATCCTATCCCCCCCCCCCTCCTACAGTGGTATTCCACTGTCCACCAAACCTACATAATATCTTGTCCATCCCTACTCCTTCCCTGCTCCCAACCCCTTACCACATGGCTCATATTCCTGCAAAAGACCTAGATGCAAAACCTGTCCTATCCATCATCCTACCACCACCTACACCAGTCCTGTCACAGGCATTTCCTATCCCATAAAAGGCAGGGCAACCTGTAATAGCAGTCATGCTGTGTTCAAACTGAGTTGTAAACATTGTGCAGCTTTCTACGTGGACATGACCAGCAACAAGCTGTCTGTACGTATGAATGGCAATCATCATACTGTGGCAAGGAGACAGCTGGACCATCCTGTTGCAGAGCATGCAGCACTGCATGATGTGGCTCACTTCAATGACTGCTACACAGCCTGTGCCATATGGATCCTCCCCTAAATACCAACTTGTACAAATTGCGCAGATGGGAACTCCCCCTACAGTATATCCTATGCTCCCGCAATCCCCCAGGCCTAAAACCTTCACTAGTTCCTGCCCCCACCACTCTCCTCTTCCCTTCCTTTCCCTCCCCACACTCCAGCTTATGTACATCTCCCTTTCCACCACATACTCCAGTGACATATTGCTCCATCCCCATCGGCATCCATTCCCTCCCTTCCTGCTTCCCTCTGCATTCTGCTTCCTCATCCCCACCACTGGTTGCTCTCGCCTCAGCTGTGCTGTCTGTTGCAGTCCAGTCGCAATAGCTGGAGACGGTGATTGGGTTTGTGTGAGTGTATGTGTATGTGCGTTCTCTGTGTTAGATGAAGGCTTAAAAGCCGAAAGATTCATTTTGTTTATTCTGTTATGTGTGTGTCTTTCTGCGGCTCATTGAATGTCTTTGTGGTGAGTAGAAACCTATCCTTTCCAAAATATTATTAGTTCCTTTGAGGTATTTCCATTGTTTTAAACTAATATTGAAAGAAGTACACCTGTCAATTAAAAAGAAAAAAAAAGTAGAAAGAAGAAAATAAAAAGTAAGTTAGACTGGCACTCTTTAAACATCTTTCCATTCTCATGTCACACATTGCATAAGTAGTTCTTTCATTTTTTCCCACTCAATATATCTTCAAGTACTTCAAAACTTACTTTCATATCTTGACAATGGAAAATCACATTGTAATGTCAATAATGGAGGATATATAACAACTCATTGTAAAAAGGCTCACTGAGCTACTGATAGACATGAAAAATAGACAGTCACATTCACACAAATTTTCGGCCATGGCCTTCACAAGAAAAAGAAACACATACATTCACCCAATCACTCAGATGACTATACACACATGCAACCACCATCTCCATTCTATTGCGGTGCTGCAATAGCCAGAGAAGGTGGTTATGTATGTGTATACTTGTCTGAGTGATTGTGTGAATGTATGTGTTTCTTTTTCTGGTGAAGATCATTGCTGCAAAATTAAATTGTGTGAGCCTTTTCCATTACTTTCATATCTATTTCATGTGTACAAAAACAAAATAGCAAAGAACATAACATAAGTTATTTTTATATAGCTGTATAATATGGCTACATACCCTGTCATAAAGTGAGAAAACTCGCTCTATGTCATCTTTTGTAAGTTTGGTGGCTCCCTGCAAATAAAATAATGATACAATATTATTATTTTGTACCTATTAAATAATGATAACTGTTGATATTTCAACAATAGCAGAACATTTAAGTAATATCAGTAATAACAGAAGTGGAGCTCCAATGCAAACTGTTACACTGATAGTTAAAAGATTTCAAAATTGATGAGTACCGTACATGACATTTTTGTCAGCATCAGCATAGGAGAGGAAAATCAATACTTTTGGTTCAAATCTATGACAATGTTTTATTTACTGAGATGTATTGTGTTCATTCCCATTATTTGAGTGGCATCCTGGATGAATTTCATAAGAATTATGCAATCAAGAAACATGAGGACCATAATATGAAATTGGTAAAACTTCTTAATGTCGCAAGGAAACATTAGGGCATGATTTAGTCTTCACTGTGTAAAAATAATAGTGGCCCAATTGTCATGGGTATTAAATGAAAAAGGATTGCATCAAAAAGTGATGTAAATACAGGATGAGTTTTTCTACTATTTACAAACTTGTAGGAATTGATTCAAGACGATACAGAGTAAAATTTGGCTAATCAAATTATGTCTGGAAATGCATGGTTTCCATGGTAGAGATAATTTATTCAATCATACTTCATTACAGAGACTGCGGTCTAATAGGTGCTGTACCATGCAGCAACAGTAGTGTATGCACCGAAAATGATTTCCATGTGCCTCAATGCATGTGTATTCATGCTCCCTTTGACACATGGGGGGGGGGGTGTAACAACCCTGCTTGAATACGCTACTCCAATTTCTCTGCATGGGGAATGGGTTCTGTGTACATGATACTTTTGAGATGGCCCCAGAACAAGAAATCGCATGGGTTGAGATATGGTGAATAGGCAGGCCATGCAAATGAACCTTCTCATCTCATACATTGACCAGGAAAGACAAGATTGATTGCATCTGTACATTAACAGGGAAACAGGCTGGAGCATCAACATGTAGCAACCACATATCCCTTCAAAACATCAGTGGCATAGTATGAGAAACATTAACAGCCTCTAGAAGAAAATCATGGTTATTGTACAGCATGTATTAGGTCACAATCTCTGTAACAAAGTATGATTGACTAAATGGTCTTTATCTTGGAAACCATACATTTCTGAGCACAAGTTCATTAGACCTTTTTTCTTTTGTTCTGTTTTTCAATCAATCTCCAGAAAAAATCAACCTGTGTAATAAAAAAAGGTTTCAGTAATTGTAAAGATATTTGTGTGGCTTGAAAATAAAGGTTTTCATTATGAAGCAATAAAACTCTTCGATGACTGACAGTTACATCTATCCTGTTGATCATATCATAATCTACTGTAACGTAATGTTCGATTGTTCTTCTTCAAGTTTCCATATACATGAAAATAATATTCCATATATCTGTATTATAAGATAAGGGGAATACAGGGAAAGAAACTATAGATTGCAATGAAGTGACATTAGTGCATTTAATGAGACCTATCTTCACATTTTGAAAGTTAGAGATAGACACACATACACAGAGTTTATGTTCAGTCATGGAGGTGACTCAGAATAAAAAGTCAATGAAATTTTGCAAAATACAGTAACTCAGTATTTTGAATAGTTACCAAGAGAAAGAAGTAATCATTCTTGAATAAGAAATTATTGCTTCAGCTATCATTATTTTCCTCTAGGTTATTTATTTCTTTACTCTGCTTCAACAACATGCAGTAGTGTAGGTGATAATTATGCAGTGGTATTATAAAAATTCTCTAATAGACATTTCAAATGCATTTATATTCAGTGCTGAATACCATACAGCATATATTTTCTGGGGGGAAGGGTTAAGATTGATCTAAATATAAGTAGATACCCCATGATATTTTGTATCAGTTTTGCTGCAATATTTAAGGAATAATTTGCACCCAAGCCCTTTTTACTTTGTTGAAATCAAGCTTTCTTACTGTTACATTATATCATTAAGATATAGTTATTTAAAAGGATAAAAAAAGAAACAGGCATTTACTTCACATCTCTAACACACCACTCCCATCACTGAAACAGGAAAGTATGATTGTTTACCATGGCGATGCCTTCATGTATCATTCATTACAATAATTCAGATACCATACTTTTTTCCTCTCTCTACATACTCTATTTTGGGGGCGGGAGTGGGAGGGGTGGTCATTCCTCCTACCCTCCCTCTCCTTTATATACAGCACTGTTTATTAATATACATTTTCTGGGATTACATCTAAGTTGCCTACTAATACACTATGGTTATACGAGATTGGATATCATATATACCTTTTGTCATTACAAATGTGTTGAGTCCCACTATGATCTTTTGCCACACCTAAAATTCAAAATTCAGTCTGTTGTAACATACTGAAACATGAATTCAAAAGAGCCACTGGGCCTATTTGCACGAGGGCCAGAAGAGACACTACAGGCTACACACAGTGAAGTCCTGTGCTACTATGGCAAGGTGGACACATTTAAGTGCAATCTCAGTTTTTACTTCATTTAGACAACTATGATAATTTTACTAATGAGTTATGAATCAAAACAGACTGTTGATGAGCATGGTATTTACTGCACATGTTTGATCTTTTTCACTGCATCAATGACTGTGTGGATATGGAATTTTTTTTATACAATCAGTTATTGAGTAGCATTGTGATAAACAACAGCTACACTTGTGATCCTCCATTATTTCTTGTTCTATTTTTGTTAACATGATAGAACTACACAACCAAAGTGTAATTTACATACGAAAAATGATCATATTTCTTTGGTAAGTCAGTATCAGCCCACAAAAAGGGAACTAGAAACAAACTAAAATATGGTCATTAATAGTGAGCTTACTAATGCCAAAACCTTTTTATTTAGGTAAAAATGCTTGTAATTTGTCCAGAGTCCTTATGGTACTGGATCTTGCCCTAGATAATGTGTAATTGTTGCGTTTTTACGTGACTAAGAAAATATTGGCTCCCATATTACAGTGGTAACTGTAACAGAGTCTATTCTGCAACACGTTATTCATCAGTTTAGCAAGTGTGGCCTGACCAAATCTCTGGCAGGACCTCGAACCATCTACACAACAATTTTGGTCTCAAACACCAATAATCAATGCATGAGAGGGTGATTCTGATGAGTGCAGAAGAGGGTTCTCTACGGATCGTGATTCCTACCTCTCTCCAGCAAGAAGTCCTATGGCTTCTACATGAGGGGCAATGGGGCATTTCTCGAACCAAGTCTTTTTGTGAGACCAAATATACCATCCCACAAGCCATTCCTTCTCTATGCCCTCTCCTTGTCCAGGTTCTCAACACTCATGAGAGTGTACCCATGTGGTTGTTGCTAGTTGATGTCTATTACAAATTTCCATATATCATACTGTGTCCTTTCATGACTAGTGAAGCAATTACTTTGTTTCTGTCATTATATATATATATTTTCCATGGAAGGCCTTTCATGTACCAGCGCTATAGACAAAAAAAGTTTTTGTCCCCTACTTTTAGTGATTATTGTGCACGACATGGTATAACTGTCACATTATGGCTACTCCTTTTCAGCTCAAATGGTGAAGTAGAACAACTCATTTGCAGGTTCAAGGTTCAAATGAAAAGGTATGTTATGAATTCTTACACCATTGTGGCACTCATTAATTTTCTTAGGTTTTTTCCCTTTTTTAATTAATTTATTAATTAATTTTATTTATACCAACTGCAGACCGCAGCCCAGTGGAATTGTTACATAGTCATGAACCCTATACCATGAAACTTTCTGGCAGATTAAAACTGTGTACCATAACCTGGATTTGAACCTGGGACCTTTGCCTTTCGTGGGCAAGTGCTCTATTGACTGGGAAATCCTGGCATGCTTCACAGCCCATCCTCACAGCTCTGCTTCCACCAGTACAGGGCCTCTTACTTAAAGGAAACTTCTGTGAAGTTTGGAAAGTAACATGCCATGAAGCATGCCAGGATACCTCAGCTGGTAGAGTGCTCTTGCCTAAGAAAGGAAAAGGCCCCAGGTTCCAGCACACAGTTTTAATCTGTGAGGAAGTTTCATATCAGAGTACACTCTGCTGCAGAGCAAAACTACCAATCTGGAATCCTTATGTTGTATTAAGCCTTCTGTGCCCCCCCCCCCCCCCCCCGCACTCTGGCAGTTTGCAGTTTGGTCCTAGTGTAATTACAGTAATTACACCAAATATATTAATTCTATGTCTATAAACAGAAATCTTTATGTAAATTTAAATTTAATAATTAAAAGTCTACCACTAAAGGAATAATACAAAATGAAAAAAAAGGGGGAAATAAAAATAGGAGTTAATAGGAAGGGAAAACAGGCCACGAAATTAATTATCTATTCAATTATCCACTGCTGTAGGTAAACCTTTCACATAATGCTACTCAAACTAGCTTCTATACCATAATTCAAAACTTTACACAAGAGTTTTCTCTTTTCATATGAGTTACTCAGGTGCGATGTTTAAGGAATTCAAAAGATTCATCAACCACATACAGTATATCTCAAACAGTTTTAGACAAACCAGTGAGACCCATTCTGTAACCTCACATTGACAGATAGTTGAATGATGTGAGTGGTTCTAAACATGAAACACTAGAAATGTAGCAGTTTAATACTATGTTGTCCTTTCTTTTATTTTACTAAATATACAATTACACGTTTCTATTCATTTGAAGCAAGTTAACAGGCCCTGGACCACTTAGAACTCTGATAAGACACTTCTGCAGATTTTAATGCACTATTTCATTACAGGCAAGTGTATGATCTGTGTAAAGTCTCAAGCTGCTGTTAATAATATCAGCCAGGTTCAAATACACAACGCGAATGACACTGGAGTTTAGTGTGGACAAGGATGTACCACAGTAAAATAAAGGAGTTTTCGCATTGGAAACTTAGGTAATGAAGAAAAGAGAATCCAACAGAAAGAATGGCTTAACCAGTTCAACCGCCACCAGAATTCTACTTCAGGGTTAAACCTGAGCTACGCATGCATAACACACATGGACATCCAAGTGCATCCACCGCCTCTCCACTTCTCCCAAACTCTCAGCATTTGCAGGACATATTTTCCATACCGCAGAGGTTAGGTACAGTTACAGTGAACCTGGTTTTGAAATGCCTAATGTGCACCCCCGTGTTTCGGCCATATACTGTGTCCACGACAATGCTTCCAGACACCTGAACATTTTCACGAGTGCTTCACAGTTACCTGCTACTACTTTCGAGTGACCAAACTTTAATAATTTTAATGACATATCTCTAACTCCTCCGCCGAGCATGTTTAGATATCGCTCCAAGAGCCTCACAGCCAGCCAACAAAGGGCCAAATCATTGCAACCACTGAACTCTCTTCTTGCACTGTTCAGCACAGACATTACTGCAAATGTTGATTTAAATTCTTCTGTTAATACACCTTATAGTTCTGAACACTTTTCTTGCACTTGGGGCGTACATATTTCTGCATGCCCAATGGACGTCCTTGGTAATTCTGGTGTGACACAGTTTAAACTCCCTCTCACAACAAGCAAAAATGGTGCGAATGTTGTAGCCTCAGGTTCCCACCCCAGAGACTTTGTGTATTCTGATACTATTTACAGTGACTAAGTTTCCAATGTGCCTTACACTGTGTGATGAGATGCTCCTGCTGGCCAATAATTCTGCATTCATTGCCACAGACACACACAGTCAACACCTACAAACACCCTCACCCATGCTTGTGCGTACAACCACCCGCATTTTTGACACAAACTGGTACCTCTGCCACGCCAGACTTCTGAGCCATTTCTTTGTGGCACACTGCCACTCATCTGCCCACTTCTTCTGTTCTACCAGGCACATCGGCCACGCTGCATTAGTACTACGCTTTACCTCAACGGCCATACCACGTTGCAGCATCCACTCAGATTCTGGTCTAGCTGCTCGTGCACTCATACGGCCTGCTGGCTGTACCTTCTGCTCTGCCACCTGGTCGACTCCTAAAACAGTCTGCTTTCTCATTCAGTGCACCAAATACATGGTTTGTGTTAGTCAAACAGATTTTTGACCACTACTCGTTGGATGATGCTACAATATGCTTGTGTCTCATCATTCACCTATATGAACACAATGATCTTATTTGTTACTTGGTAAGCACACCATTGATTTCCAATTGCTACACCATGGCCAAACGAGTGATTCTAGAATGTGTGTCTTGAACAACAATCAAATACATTTTGCATGAAGAACACCAGTGTGAAAAGAAGCCATCTCAGCTGGTGCATCGCCTGAGACTACTTGTGAACGAGTATGACATGCCTGACATAACACTGATGGTGGTCTGGTCCAGCAAGCTACCACCCACTGTCCAGACTACACTTACATACAACATACTGGAGTCACCCAGCAAACACAACAGAATAGTAGACGGAGTCTACGAGGCCCATCTACAGGAAGTATGCTCTCAACAGCTCGAGTCTTCATTGCATGTCCTACCTCGACACCACACCATTGGTCAAGGATGTCCACACAATGTGTACGATGCACACAGTGCACCAGATTCGGAACACCGCTGACACTGTACAAGCTGCTGCTTTGCCACTCCCTCCACTGCCAGCGCCAGACCGAGCAGTTGAGGACACAAGTGACTCTGACAATGGCCCCCACACCACTAGCGCATTTCTTGTAGGAACAGGTCCTTCACTACCATTTCTGCTACTACCATAGTTGGTTCGGAGATGCCACCAAGAAGTGCCACTCCCATGTCATCACCTAAATGCTGATCACAGGCAGATATAGGTGCCACCTCCTGCAACAACAAGGACAGGCACCTACATTCTCTATTCCAGATCTGGTGCCTGTCTATGTTGTTGCAGGTAGGTGCCACCTCCTGCAACAACATAGACAGGCACCTACATTCTTGATGCTGGATCTGTGCATATTTCCTAGTTGATATGGATGCGGTGTACCACACCTGCCCTTGTCAGTGAGAACAGATCAATTACAACTGTATCGCACATCGCTTTACACAGTCAAAGCTACTCACAGCTAACACGCACAGGTTTGATTACATTCACAGTTCATCTGTTGCCAGACTGCAAGTTAAAGTGGAACTTTCTAATGGCAGACATTCCTGATCTGATCATGGGTATTGATTTACTCACCATAAGCTTTGCCCCAATGTTGTGCATCATACAGTGTACCACCACCCTATAAACACGCAATTCTCGTGTACTCTGTCAACCTCAGATACTACCAATTCACACACTCAAGTGCAACTTATTCATGAGAGCATTAATACTCTGAAACAAATCCACCAGTTTATGTGTAAGTGGTTTGTAGAATATGAACAAGTCCTGCATCTATAGCATGAACAGGACAACCAAGCTCATCATTTGTACAACACGGAATCTGAAATCACCTCTATGTTACCTGGTAAAGACACTACAACAGGATTCAATGGATTATCACAATCAGGTTAGTAAAAGTGCTCCTGAGTATTGTCAGTGACGTTGCATCCGTGAGCAAGGTAGAGAGGGTATCTTGTGACTGCGTTTCTTCGCTTCTCCTATGCAGATGCTTGTAAACAATGTTGCCACACCAATGCCAGGTGGCAACACTCCAGCAGCACTGCCCAGTGCCCATGTGGCTGCCTCTAGTACCACTAACAGTCAAATTCTGCTGGTGCAGCGAACTTCTTATATTTTGCATCTGCCAGTGACAGTTTTCAGTCTTGTGGCAGAAACTTTAACTTCCACGCCACAAATGCCACCTCACAACTCTGTTAGTGGTGAATTACAGCAGCAAAATTATTCAACTTACGATGGACAGGCTCTCGTACGTGTGACCTCTGCGCACCCAGCCAAGTAATCAAACACGGGTAATACTTCAGTCTCTCAGAAACCTCCAACCGCCCCAAACTTGGTTGTGTCACGTGATCACTCTTTCCCTTGGCAGCCAATGGTTGCTATGAACTCAGTTGAGTCATGTGACCAGCAACCAACTTCACCTTCATTGCCCACTGTCACGCCACCGCATCACATTAACTTTGGGCACCATGACCCCCTCCATGGAACATGACCTCACCTCATCTCACACCGCAACAACACTACAGCAAAACGTTTTGGCAGGTTAAAATTGTGTGCCAGAACTAGGACTCTAACCAGGGACCTTTGCCTTTGCCTTAGCACTCTATCACTAAGCTATCCTGATGCACAATCCATCCTCACAACTTCAATTCTGCCAGTACCTCACCTCCTACATTTCATTTTGGAAAAAGCACAGCAATCTGTTTAGGCACACACACAAAAGTATCTGTCATTACTAACAACAAGGTGCACAAGCTACACCTTACGAATGGCCCTCCGATCTCTAGTAAACTGCGAAGTGTTTGCCTGGAGAGGCTCACTATGGTCAAAGAACAGATTGCTGAATTTATAGAAGCTGGAGTGTTACAATCTTCTTCCAGTAATTGGTCTACACCCATCCATTTAGTCGACATAGAAGATGGCACCTGGAACACTGTGGTGATTGTCAAAGGCTCAATGCCAGGACTATAATGGACAATTATCCAGTACCTAACATAGCATATTTCATTCATGCCCTGTCAGGTACCAAAACAGTTTCTGTAATAGACAGCAAACACACATATCACCAGATTTCGATGGTGTCAAGAAGACCAACATAAAGACTCCCATTGGGTTATTTCAGTTTCATTTTATGCTGCTTGACTTAAGATTGCAGCTCAAACTTGGTAACTATTTATCAATGAGGTTTCATTTCACTTAAACTTCTGCTTTGTTTACCTTCACAGCGCACTATAAATTACTACCATTGTCAATAACCTGGTGCAGCTGAGATACAGGCACCCGTGACGGATGCACTAGCTGACAAGCAAATTTCCAGTACATGTCATATTCAGTGGACTCCCGAGAAGACAGGTACCTTCGTGACAGTCAAAAAACTCTTATCTAAGGCTGCTACCATCACCTATCCTCATGCCGAACTTTTTATCACAATGGACAATAGTAACACTGCTATCAGTGCAGTTATCAGTCAGACGGTTAACAGAGGCAACTTGTCGCTTCAAGTTTTCTCTAAAACACATAACAGTGCACAAAATAAGTACTCAGCCTTTGATCACAAATTACTTGCAGTGTACAAGTCAATTAAACATTTCCGCACAGGAGTCAAGGGACTCCTTTTCTACAGGCATACTGATCACGAGCCTATGGCAGCTGCCATCCGGAACCACCCCGCCGACCCACCGCCTTGCAGGTTCCGGTATTTATATTTCATTGCACATGTTGCAACTGATGTGAGAGACAATAAAGGAGCATACTACATGGTGCCCAATTATTTTTTTTTTAAATTTTATTATTATTATTTATGTTTTTTTTTTTTTTTTTTTTTTTTTTTTTTTTTTTTTTTTTTTTTATCACGAGTAGATGCTCTCTCCACACTACTCAATGTTTCTAACCTTGTGGCTCGTCAGTCAGCCGATGAAAAAACTATGCACCTAATTTCAGATCACAACTCTCCACTGAAACCAATTCATAGCTCTTTCTCGAGAGCGGGTGAAATGTGGTGCAAGAATTCATGGGCAAGCTTCACCCTTTCATCCCATGACCACTCCAGTGGAAAGTTTTCAACAAACTCCACAGTTTGGCATAGCCAGCCGTGACAGCATTTACTCAATTAGCAACACAGAATGTTTTGTATGGTGCAATGTGAAACAATAATTTCAAGCTTGGGCCCCATTCTTGCATCCCATGTCAGCAAAGCAAAACTACCAAAAGCCGAAACAGTAGCTTGAACTTTTGTTCTTTCTTGGAGTGTACATTTCAGTTGGCCTGCTGTTATTTCAAAACCCATTGTCAACATTTTGAGTCAGCCCTCTTTAATGGCATCTGTGAGCTCTGTGGCATTTGTCGTATCCATACCACTGCCTACCGCCCTCAAAGTACCATATCCTGATAGAGTGGTGGTATTGGAAATTTAAAGCAGCCCTCCACTGTCATGATACCCTTTACCTTAAATGCTTCTTGAACTCCACACAACTTACAGAGGACCTATGGCACACAGTTGTAGTCTTCATTTATAGACAATCATTGGCACTACCCAGTGAGCTAATTAATCCTGTGCTATGCACAGCAGTTACAGAACTACTAAAGTTACTTCGTCGAGTGGAGCTTCACTGCTCGAAGATTCAGCCACCTACACCATTGAGTTATACACAGTCATGCCCACAAGTAGCACATACCTTACACCCATGAAAATTCATCATGCTTCGTGATGATACGGCCCATTCACTGTTACAACAACCATATTCTGACCCTCATCGCATATTCCAGCACTCACAACACACTTTAGACATTCTTTTCAAAGGTTCCTTGGTCACTCTGTCAATCAAGTGGGTGAAGCCATCTATGCCATGCCTTCAACCAGCTCCCTCTAGTCAAGGATCCACAAGCGCCCGCTCAAGTTGGCCCATCAATTGCACACACTATCCCCATGCCAGACTCACCCCAACCTCAGTCGAGCAATGGCGCATCGTACCAATGAACTCATGCTGCCAGGTCAAGTTCCAATCACTCCAGGTCAAACGTCCTCTCTACACTGCCTGAAGTAGCTTCTCCTCTGAGAACGTTAACCCCCCCCCCCCCCGACCCCCAACTCCTCCTTCTGAGGTTTCATCCACCCAACCCCCTTCAACCCCGGCCTTCGAATACACCATTTCTGTACCTCTGGCTCTGACCAATGACTTAGCAATCATCCTTGATGACTATTCACTTTTTATATTAAGTCTGACAACAAATTCGTTGTTGCCCTCTCCACTCCTGTCGAGTTCCAGCTCTTGCACTGTATCGAGTTTTCAACTTGCAGTTTCTTTTCTGCCGTTGTGTGAAGTGATAGTTTACAACACCGCCTCCCCCCCCCCCCCCGACCACAAGGTCTGCAGCCATCTCACCCCATCCGACAAGTGGAAGACCCACACTGCTCCAGGTCTATGTGGTCAGAAGACCCACCAACCATCAACATTGAGCTCCATCCCCACTACCAGACAATGCTGTGGAGCTTTCGATTGTTCAAATTGCACGACTCACACCAGCATATGCAGAGTTGCCCCTACCCAACAGCAGTACTCCAGTCTGGGGGGGGGGGGGGGGGGAGTGGCTGTGTAGCGACATACATAAATGAAAAAACATTCAGTATCAGTCTTCATAGCATGTATCATGTCTTTGAAACCAAGGTTCTTTAGAGGCAAACTCTCCACTTTCAGGAGTTGCTGCCATTAAGCAGTCTGTGGTTAAACTCGGTACTAACAACAGGAACACAGTTTAGTCTCTTGTACATGTGATTGATTATTGAGGATCACAAACCCTGATCCTCCCTGTACTGTAAGTTTGAATAACAATTGATAACCTCTTTACTTTCATTTTGGAACTGAAATTGTTTCTATTATGCCCTCTTACCAACAACAGGTTTTATTTTGGAATGGAACATGCCCTTTTTGCAACTGCTACCTGGACTGATGCTGTCGCAATGCACACGAGTTATTATTCATAAAAATAGACAAATTTGCTGCATGTTATAAAATATTCACTTTGTTCTATTGACAAACTAGCTTATTTGACTGGAAGTATAAGCTTAGAAAGCAGACAAAATATGATTTGAAGCTGAATCCAAAGCTTTAGTCGGTCAGCTATACACATAGGTAATAGACTGTAGCCCTACCTTACCCCAAAATTCTCAGATTGAGTCAGACTGTTTCATATGCAATTTCATTTTAGAATAAAAGACATGGAATAACATTTTTCCATGGAACTATGATACTCATTATATTCAAAATAACATAAGTACTTCTGTAATAATATTTTATAATTTTGCTTACACGTAATACAACTGGTTGAATATGATGCATCAACTCATATGGCCTCGCAATCATTATTCTTGTGAACAGTTTGGTACTAGCCTCCACTACCACATACAGTACATCATGACAATATTTTTTTACAAAGTTTGATTTCACTTACTGCACATTACTGTGGGATTTTTGTTGTATTAATAAAACAATCAATGGATGAAAAAATAGCTTAAGAAAGCATACAAGAGATAAGCTGAGGCTGAACATTTGCATTACTACTACAAATATAGTTCTCAATACTCTGCATACTACAAACTACAACATTTATTATTTCCTGCAGTTCAGCTCATTGAGTTCCATGGCTAGATGTTTTCTTAGAAGATATGTGAAGACTAATTTTTCAGCCAACATATCATTTATAAATATTTTAGACTAACATTTTTCCCTACATGGGATTAAACTGGAGGCTCCATCACTACATTTTTATTATTGATACATTATTGCAACATTAAATCACACTTCTGGTAGTTTTTCTTAAAATGTAATATACTCTTATCAAGTGAGAGTTGTCTGTAAATTGAGTCCAGTATTCGTTTATCTTAAGGTATTAAATAATTTACTCACTAAAGTTATAAATGTTCCCAGAAAGTAATTCTGAATAACACTCCCAGAAGCATCTCTTCTAATATGTGTGCTGTCCATCAATAATTACCTTATCCCAAAGGAGTAGTAGAGGGAAGAGGAAGAGGGGAAAGGTAGGAATTAGACTTTAATGTGAGCCCTACCATGAACCCAGTTAAAATCTTACAATCAAACTTAAATGATAAAAATTAATAAATGCAAACTGATGAATAAAGCTTTCTGTATTTTCTCTCATTCTTACATTGCTTGCTGCATGCATTGTAAATGATCACAGTCTATCTGTCTTCACATAAAAATATTTAAGCATAGCCACATTGATATGCTGCAATTTTACTATGCTGCTGAAGCTGAAGTAATTGCAAGTAGCTTTTTAAGAAATAACAACCAATGTAATAAACTTACCAAGCACTTCATTGAATAACTTATTAATTAACAAAAAAGTGATTTAAAAATATGTGTCTGGCATTGCAAAATTAGCTGCATACATAGCTCCCTCTATAATGAACTGTTAAGATTAAAGTGACAAAAGAGAGAGACTTCACGAGATTGTATTTTTACATAGCTCAAAGATGTTATCCCACAAATAATAATATAAAGTACCTTTCTCTGTGCTAAAGCTGTGATGCCACTGCCACCCCCTCCCCCCCCCCCCCCCATAAAAAAGCTTATTTTTTTGCCCTATGAATTTGAAAAATTTTGTGAGTAGTTGATAAAAGAATGAAGCGTTACTGAAAAAGATTGTAGACATGACGAGCAGTCTTTTCTGTTATACCTTGAAAATGACAGGTGTTCACCTCCCAAAATACTGGCTGTTGCCGAAGACGTTGCCCAACTATATTCCCGTAAACTACTTGAACTTAACATACAGAATAAGCCCCATTTTCAGAACAAAAGTAATTGTTGTAGGGATTAGTACATTAGAAATACCTTCCGCACTACCATATCTGGCTCAAGTCATAAGTTGTCATCAATTGTAAAAAATCAAAAGCACTCAGACAAATTACATATAGGGTAGACCAGGAGAATGGCTCCACCTTAAGGGAAACCAGTTTTTTTTTTTTTACCATATTAAAAGTGTGTAGTTTTCATACAGAATAATATCACAGCTTCGCCAGCTAATACTACTTTATTATAATTTTTTTCAGCCATGTATTTTGTTAAGTTTTATTGTTAAAATATATTGTGAAAGTATATGCAGTAGTGCCATTACCATGGTTTCCGGGGTAATGATACCATACATTTGAAAATCAAGGATAAACCTACACGATGAATGAGTAGTAGTATATAAGTATAACTGTTCAATTTATACTTATCACTCCACTATATTAGATATTTAGAAGGCTTCAAGTACTTGTCGATGTAAAATTGGAATGAAAATAGGTTTTATAATTTAGACTTGAGTAAGATTCCGCAAAAGTCAGAAATACAGTTTTTGGCACTTCAAAACTATTACATTCTCTACATTCTGCAAGTGCCCATTTCACAAAATGTATGCATCTGTATTACACTTCATTTTGTCTAAATTCCCCACCATGGCATCATTGCCCCAGTGGCAAAATATGGCTAAGAATGTCAATTTAAAGCCTTAGATTTTGTGAAACAATTAGGTTAGAGACATGAAATTGAAGCTAAATATCTACAGATTACGTTAATACGAGTATTAAAAAGCACCGACAGCCTAAAGAGATACTCATTTCAATAAAATACAAACTTGAAAATTAGATCCATAACGTCAAAACTAACAATTCCTTTTACACAATTAATATCTGTCAAAAGAGGAGGAATGTAATCTGGCTACTATACAATGCTGCCACTTTAGGCATGCGTACGTGCAGATGATCAGCATCTATGGTATAAATTATACACGGAAGTAATAAGGTTGTGATGTCATACATTTTTTCTCATTTAATCAGACTCATTAAAAATATATATATTTGTCTGTGTCATATACAAGTTTGCCACCCTACTGTAGTAATAAAGTTAGTAGATCACTCAAGTTGGTAGCAGTAGTAAACACAAGACACGATGGCCTTTGTTACACACTAGGCAAGCCTCATGCGGTACTTTAAACAGTCTGTGGAGCATGTTTCTGGCTGGAATTCAACAATGCTTGTTCATTGTTACTGAAGGTTAAGGTGGTGGTTACCTGAGCAATTATTTTTATTTTTTTTATTGCCTAGGCATTACGAAGGCCATCCATACAACATTCGAGACAAACTGTCCCAACAACAAGTAAGAAGCCGAAGCTCAACTAAGCATTGATTACAACTTACAGACAGCCTGGTACCTCTCTTTGTTGGCAAAGTTCTCAGTCTAACTGTCATATTCATTACACAAATTATTGTCAATTTTTAATTTTAGCACAAGTGAAAATAAAAATGTTCTGGAGGGGGTTTGAACCCCCCACCCTCCATATCTACGCCCCTGTAAAGTACGCATAAATTTTTCAGAATAACACAGTAGTAAACATAAAAGTCCTGTGAATTCATCTGACCAATATTAACAGTAAAACTGCAAATTAATGAGATTCAGAGAGTTGTGTTCATTAAGACAGTGTCATAAGTCATGATATTGGTTACAAATACTTAAAAAAACAATACATTTATTAAAACTTTTTAAAACAAATATTCTTAATGCAAATTTTCTAAATCACAGCTGAATTTTTGATGCAACAATGAAAATCAGCCATGCAAGCCACCTAAAGCAGAACTTCAGGAATATAAAAGTTCTCTCCTCTTCATTCCTGAGGAAAAAAGCATGCAGATAGCTTTTTGAAAGAGTAGCTTCCACTACTTACTCCAATGCCTTCCTGATGAGTGAAAAATTTGAGAGAGTGTACAAGAATAAATGTAGGGTTTATTTATTTTCCAGTTTAGGTATATTTTTATTTTAAACAGTTATGAAAATTCATGAATTTGTGTTGGATGTATCAAAAACAAGCACAACTAGGCAATTTGAGATCATTGTAACTGGAAATCATTAAAGACATGTCAAAATGAGTATTTAAAGTACTATATTGCTATGGCATTGAAAATTCCTTGGATGTGCATGAGAAATTTATTTCACTAAAATGAATTTCTATGTTGCATGAAAGAGGCCATAGACAATAAGGAGAACAAGATCTTTATGATTGTTAGATTATAAATGAATAAAGGTTATGCTGAGAATTAACATGAAAGAAGTCATTTTCCTGTCTAATACTATTTATTACTATTATTAAATAAAATCCTATATTGTAACAATTGATCTATTAGGTGCATATCTGATGTTTGTCTTCATGTTTCTATAGAGATAATTAATACCATATGTATGATTCAAATTAATCTATAATTTCTTATATCTTCTCTGCTAGAAGGTCTGACTACTTAATTTCTATTACATAAATAAAAGTTAATGGAATATTTTCTTCATAATCAAGGTGTACTCGAATGGGCCTTCAATAATAAGGTACTTTTATGTTTTAGCACGGAGCTTTTTTTCACTTCAGTTTTCCAGACATGATTGGGAACGCAGAGTGACAGTTTCAATTACATAAATATTTCCCCTACTTTTTAAACTTTATTGATATTTTCCTGCATGCCTTGCAAAATACCATCTCTTTTGTTAAGCTCTACTGAACACTCCTTCATACCTTATTAGTTTGGAGCTGGAAAAAATAAATGGGTACAGCTTAAAGGTTGCTTTGGGTCTGTTGTAAAAACTTCTGGACACATTAAACATTAAGTTGTCTTAATATGAATAAAAAGTAAACAAATGATGAAACAAGCCCCATATTAACCATTTTCACTGAATTCAAGATTTGAATAATAATATGTAGATAGGGAACAACTCACTGTAAAGACGAACATCGAGCCACAGACAGACACAAATAGAAGATACACAAAAACACACACAATTCTAAATTTTTGGCCACGGCCTTCCTCAGAAAGAGCACACTCATCCATACAATCACTCAGGCACACTCATCCATGCCGGCCGCGGTGGCCGAGGGGACTGAGGTGCTCCAGTCATGGTCTCCACGGCCACTACGGTCGGGGGTTCGAATCCCCCCTTGGGCATGGATATTTGTGCCGTCCTAGTTCGTAAGTAGTTGATAAGTAGTTGGTAAGTTTAGGGACTGATGACCCCGTAGTTAAGTCTCATAAGCTGTACAAACATTTGAACATTTGAACACTCATCCACACACATCAGCCATAAGAGCACACTCATCCACACAAGTGGATGAGTGTGCTCTTTCTGAGGAAGGCCATGGCTGAAAATTGAGAATTGTGTGTGTGTTCATGTATTTTTTATTTTTGTCGGTCGGCGGCTCAACATTTGTCTTTATGGTGAGTTGTTCCCTATCTAAATATTATTAACATTCCTTACTGGACCTTCCATTGTTGAATGTGTGTGTGTGTGTGTGTGGGTGTGTGTGTTTTGCAGCATACTCAGATTGCCAGTCTTTACACTATTAAAAAGTCAATTCTCTATTTTAGTTTTATGTTAAAAATTTCTACATCTGCTGCCTTTTTTCAATTTGCACCCTTCTTCTAAGAGAAACAAAAGTGTAAGTGAAATGTCAGCTTGTTTTAATGTGGCTACGACTTTTGAATGGTTCTTCAATAAAGCACAGTTCAGAATAAACTTATGAGGGTCACCAATATGAAAATGAAATGATTGCTACTTACCACATAGTGGTGACATTGAGTTACAGACAAGAACATTGAAAAAAGACCACTAGATGTTAAAATATATCGGGCTGTGCTTGATTATACACAGAGAAATAAATAAATAAATACACACACACACACACATTCATACATACCTCACACACATGGCCAATGTTGCTTTCAGGTGCTAAGACCTCATTCTGACTGTATCTATGGTGGCTACAAAATACGCTTGGGTGAGTAGGAGAGTGTGAAAGAGGTGGGGCAGAAATAGCAGGGTAGGGATGGAGGGAGATGCTAGTGTTGCTTGTAAGAGCCTTCATACATATAGGCTACTGTGGGATATATTTTTTCTTTTTTAGTGAGGGGTGGGATGGATGGTGAGGAAAGAATTAGAATTGGTATATAATTGCACAGGAAGACATATGCAGGGCTACAATGGGAGCAGGGAAGCACATCTATAGACGCAAAATGTTTGCTACATGGCACAGTGGGTGCTGTGCGAACTGGACTTTCTGTAGATGGCCTATGGTATCTGGTTAATGCCAGTACTCTTTGACAGACTGGAATGTTGATTGTACCTCAATGTCAGGTTCCTCGTAGTTGCTGAACTGTGTTGACTGCTTGAACTGAGGCATCAAGCAAGTCAGTCCTGGGAGATACAAAGATGCTGGTGCAGCCAGTAGCAGGAACATTGGTGGCAGTGACACCTTGCAAGAGGACATGCGACAGGTGCTGAGGCACCAGAGGTGACAGTGAAATTCATCATGAAGCTGTAAGGCCTCACAACTGAGACCAGTGACAAGGGACGAGATGGAGGTGGTTCCCTTTGGCCTCTGCTGTGACACAAGGATACTGCTGACTGTGGTGGTGGACCATCAGCCCATCACACAATGAGCACCACAGAGGCAGCACCCATGATAGCTGTAAACCATCACCAGAATTCACCTAACTCAACAGCCATATCCCCATATTCAGACTAAAGAGCAACGAGTAAACCACAATGAGGTGATACAAATTAACTTTGGTGGGGCAGCATAATCAGTTGCAGAAGGGTATGCACCTGACAAATGTGGAGCATCTTAGTTGAGCTTCAATACCTCATTGGTGTAAATCTCTATGAACTCAATAAATGGGTTATGGTTGCAGTGTTCTGCTTCACCATTAGATTAGAGGCAAAAATGTTGAGCAGTCATGCAGCATATGCTTTGATGCATAAAGAAACTGAAAAGTTTTAGACACATTGGGCACAACCATATAGGACCCTTCAATACAAATAAAAATTAAGAGCTTGAATCGCTATTATAACCAATGTCAAAGGACAGTGGATAATGAGGGAAATGTAGAAAAACTATTCATAATCAACAAACAGTTTGTACTTGGGGTACTGGGATGCAGGCCATAGAGTTTGAGTAGCATGCAGCACTACCATTTAGGCAGTACACAGAAAGAAGTAGGAAAGAAGGTGCACAATATTGCTATCAATGCTGGGCTGAAACATGATGATAGAACAATAGCTTGATCTGCAAGACTCTACTGGTAAAGAAGCTGCAGAACATTGCTCTTTAAATTTGCCAAGATCATAACCCTGGGGGCAAACTGTCGACTGCCAAAAGGACATTATCAAAAACTGAAGGGTTCTGATAAATAGCAAAACAGTTACACAAATTATCAGAAACTTTGTCCAGAGGTTTATTTAGCCAGTCACATTGAACATGGCAAACAACTTGATGCTAGAGTGGATTCACAGTGACAATTGCTGCAATCTGAGACTCCATGACAGATAGACTTTTTGCCATGCATTGTATGTAAATATACAAATGAAAACAGAGGAGTTAGCTTTATCAAACTTAGGATTCTATTGGAAACTGGAAAAAAATTTCAGTGTCTGCATGATGTGCAGGGGGCTGAAATGGATTTTGTAGTTTTAGAAAGACAGGAAGAGAGCCCAAGCCCGAAGGTGATGTACTAGTTTGTAGGATAACAACACAGAATGACTGAATAAAGAGAACAGGGTTTTGTGGTTAATAATAAGGCAGAACATAAAGCCATATAAAAACTAGTGAAACTTCTTCAGGGCATAGATGATAACAGGTGCTTCTTTCTCAAGTTGGAACCATCGCTGCTGTAATGAGTCAAAAGTTTCTGAACAACTGGAGTCATCCTTGTAACTGTGTGTGAAAATCACCCCTAGTCCGTATAGAGAGGCATCTGTGATCTACACTAGGTGTTGAACAGAATGAAAAGAAGCTAACACAGGACCAAAAACAATTTATCTTTCAAAGAAATGAATTCAGTCTCACAGCCCTTCATCCACTGATAAGGAAAATTCTCGTGAAACAATTTATGCACGGGTAGTCAACATGGCTGCATCCGCGAGAAATTTGTGATAGTATGCAATTTTACCTCAAAATCTTGAAGTTCTTTATCATCTGTACAGCAAGGTAGAGCTGTGGCATTGGCAACATGATTATATAATGGCTTAACATCTGTATGGGATATGTCAAACCCTAAATACCCACAGAAAGGCTGGACGAAATGTTACTAGGCCACATGTAATTTTAATCCATCTGTCTGTAATGCAATGAACAAGGCATGAAAGAAGTGCAGATACTTCACAGAAGGTCATATTATGATCACATCAATATAATTGATCCACCCTGCAACAGGAATCAACAGTTGCTCACAAAAATGATGAAATATGGCAGCCACACTGGGCACACTAAACAGGAAGTGCTGGCATTGGTAAAACCCCAAAGGCTGTCAAACAGGAGACATTTAGAATCTGCACATAGCAAAATATGTAAATAAGCCTCAGACACATCAATTAAAAACAAAAAATTGCAACTGTTAAGTTTTGCCAATAATTTATACAGATGGGGCAACAATCAATTATAGATTGAGCATTAATGGAAAGTTTGAACTCACTGCCTAGGCAAAACTGGACTGCTGAGTCATGGAAATAGGCCAAGGGAAAAAAGTGGGTCATTTATAGCATGCAATTTGACTCATGACGTCGGCGTGTTGTGTTGTATGACGTCCATCACATGTGCAGTAGTTTTAAGATGTGTTTATTTATAGGTCATATGTGTAAGTATCAAATGGTGCTTCCTTGTGGTAGTTACATAAAATGGGTATTTTGTCATTTCTATTGGTGTTGGTGGTAGTTGCCAATTTTTGCGTAAGGTTCAGATTATAGATTCGGGATTTTGAGTTTAAAAAGTGATCTGTATTTCACTCTTACGGTTTGGTTGTACCTTTTTGTAACACCCTGTATACAGATGCTATAGGCCTGTGTCCCCTCTTTCAAAACTTTTTCTAAGTTACTTAGGATATCAGGCATGTGGCCCTGTTGAGCTGCAAAAAATGGTAAGGGTAAAAGCAAGACAGAACATGGCGATGACAACAAAGTAGTGCAGAATTATGACACTCTTTGATGGTTGTGGTTGTTCATAGTATTGTTGATATTTAGCATTTTTCAATGCTGGTCACTGTGTCATCCTCTCCCCTCATTGAGAAATACATTTTCCCTTCAAATCAAAACAGGGGCTACTGTATCATACCAAGCCTCAATATGATCACTTACAGGACAAGATACCACAAAACATTGGGAAATATTTAACACCTCATTCACAGATGGGTTTTCACATTGAAGTGTACACTGACAACTGCTTGTTTGAAGCCAACCAAATGACGGTCTCACAAGCCATGGAATCAACATAGGAATCATCATCTGACTGAGGCTGTATAACATAGTCTTCCAAAACTTGCAGAACTTTTGTCTGACAGCAACAGAATTCAGCACATGCCCAACGACATATGTACATTTGTGGTGATAATTTGACAGACACCTACACAATTCATTGTAATAAAGTGACACAGAGTACTGAAGTGCATCTAATGGCAAAAGCAGTTCTATATTTACAGGAAAATCCAAAAAAGAAACAAAGCCTTACACGTGTTTGTATTTGTGATACCAAAAGAAAGGTTCCATAACATTACTGAAGCCACCTCTCATAAGCCACCCAATCTTTAGCTGCAGTGTCATTAGGCAGAAAGGGTAATGGATATGCTGATGGCATAGACATCACCCAAGACAATATAGTTGCCTTCTTTATAATAAACAATTACTCAATGAGAATTTTAACACCAGGCTCCATGGGTAGAAGAACCAATGGAACAATTAAAGTGATTGAGCACATGGAAGTAATCATCACAGTCACCACCAACCATCTTGTAACATAAGACACAAACAATATCAGTAATACTGCAACCAAAGTTTACTCGTTGTCTACACAGACCATGCAACAGCTATACATGGTGTTATGACTAATAACACACCTAAGCACTTTATGTCAGCTAAAAGTGTCGCCAGGACCTTGAACCGTCCCATCAAAGTCCACACCAGATACGTCTGTAAACACCCACTCTTGTCCTAGTTCGTAGTATTGTCTGGAGACACATTCCCGAAGACAGTAAGCATATAACTAAGGCAAGGTTTATGGCTGGCCCAGTGCCTCTCTCAAAACGCCGCGCGGCCGGCAGGCTGCAGCGGGGTAGTGCAGCCAGCGCCGCACAGCGGCCAGTTCTGGTAACGGGCGGCGCGCCGTCCAAACACACGTGCCGCGTGTTACCACACATGGTGAGCAATATATCAGGTGAAAACATTAAGTAAATGAACACAGAACTAAGAGCAAGGTCAGGCTTCACAGTAGTTATAATAGGAAAATCTTTGGGAGAAAGCAGAGTGGATGCTACACTGTGTGCAAAATTCTGTAGGGTGCCTCTGGTGGCTGGTGGATTAATTTTGAAAGGGTCTAAATGACCAAGGTTATCAGTCCCTTGGTAGCTGGTCCACACTGGTACTGTTTGACAAACTCTTCAAAGTGTGGTGCACCAGCGGCCAACTGCCATGATGCTTATCTTGTCTTGTGTACAGGGTCAAAGCAAATTAATACAAGATTGGTTTGTGTATGATAATGGAACCTTCAGTTAATTTTGAGAAATGATGAAAGAAAAATATAAAATAATGTGTTACCATTAAATCTTCCCTTTTAACAGATTTATTTACTGTTCTGAATTATTAGATCTATAATCATATATCATAAAGATAGATTGTTTTTGTTGATAGACTATCTTTGAGAATAGACTTCATTTGTCATAAATGGCTCCCTTTTTTAATAAAACTGCCACAAAAGTCCTAAATCATATCATGCCTTCAAATACTAGTGCTTTAATCAGCTTTCACTAAATATTATGTATTTTTCCATAACCATATAAATGTATGAAATAAGTCAGTTACTAAGTTGAATTAGTGTTAAAATTCGAGATTTATAAGTTTTGTTTCACATTTTAGCTTAACACTGAAGATTACAGCAGGTACAGTTTCATCACATTTGTGAAATACAGAGCTTACATGCATAAGGTTAATATCAAATGGGGGTTTCTAAGGGGACTTAAGCAACCAATTAATAGTAATGTACTTAGGCAAACTGGAAAGATTTAAAGCAATACTTAAGATAGAACTGGCATAGTGAGAGAACAAAGAAGCTATAGTGATAATACATAATCAAACTGCTAGCAGAGAAGGGTAACACAAGCATATGACATTGTTTTAGAAGTGCATGACACTAAACCAAAGTAATCTATCTCTTTAAAGCTGACAGGGAAAGTAAAAGTTACTGAAAGTGTTTTGCAACCTTTACATCTATACTCTTCACATTAATCTATATGATTAATACAATATAAAAATATTTATTAGTTTTCCCATCAAGTAGTGGTCGTTAAGTAATGAATTTGGACTTAGTTATCTGTTTGGTAGAGTAAATAAAATGAAATGTGAAAAAATTCAGTTGACTGCTGTTTTCTTTTACTTTCTTTCCTTCAATACAAATGACTAATAAGACATTCCTACATATATAATAAATTTTTAATACCTCTTGTCATTAAAATACAATCTAGTTCGGTAATTCATGAGTAGCACAAAGTACAGGAACTAGAATATTAAAACTTATGAATGTGTATGACATTCTAATTGGCTTGATGAAAATGATGATATTCTAAAAGGAAATCTTTTTGTACTAATGGAAGACAGAATTGAATCTTTCCCTTCTTGTTGATAAATAATTCAGGGTCATTAGTTCAAAATAATTAAATTTGTATGTGTATAAATTTTTGCGTCATACCTTGAATACCTGCCGACACAGAAAGTTCTCCTTGACAGGCAGCAATCTGTAACATGATCATCAGCTTAGTATTGTCATACATTGAATGAAATTTGCTCCACACATAAAAAGCTGTAAAGTAAACATTTTCAGATTTTTAAAAAATCTAGCAATACTTAAAATTTCCATCAGAATATTATCTTGGTCTTAATTTTCAGTCTGAATGAAGAAATACATTATCTGTTGAAAAGTATCCAGTCAACTATTAGTGGACATTAATATAAGATGTCTGAATGGCTATGGATGAATGATAGCTCAGTCTTCCTCAAGAGGAGAAATTGGAATAGGAGTGTGGGGTAAAGTCAATGAATTAACTCATCCCAAATGTGTTTCATTGAGTTGAAGTTGGGAAGTTGATTAGAATAATTTTACATCAACAAACCGTTGTCTCACAGATGCTGTTTCATCACGGGCTGCATTATCATGCTGAGTTACCTGTTCACAGTAGTATACTTCTGCAAAGAATCATTATCTATAAACAGTAGCTCTACTATATGCAGGACAAAATGCTATTAAGTGCAATCATATCATTCCATTGTTAACATTTTCTTAAGCCCAACCAATTTAAGTACATCTACATTGTAACACAATCAATTCTGTAATTTATTGTTGACTCTAGACATGCTGGTACATGACATTGCCCAAGCATTCACTAAACCAAAACGATTTCATCAGACTGACACAGAATATAGTACAATTGTCACTCAAAATCAATCTCTGTCCGGTAACATTGATCTTTGCACCACACCAAGTGCTGCTAGACCATTGTGACCCATTCTTTTCAACTTCACACGGACAATCATTCTGCTAACTGTATTGCTGGTGGAAACTTTTCATGTGCAAGTGATTGCTTCCACAGATTCCATGTGACTTTTTATAATGACCCTTTTAATGCTTAATACTGCAGTATAGAGAACACTGGAGAGGGGCACAGCATCAGCCTGGTGGGTGGTACGATCAATCGAAATGTGGTGGTAATGAAAACCGTAGACCAGAGGAAGGAGGCTGACTAGGTCGATATGAACATGCCGGAAGGGGTCAACGGGGACTGGAAAAGAGCCCAAGAAAGGGGAGATGTGAGTCTTAATTTTGTCTCTTTCACAGGGAACACAGGCATAAGCCCAGGCTTGGCAATTGCGCCTCATGTCCTGCCAAATGAAACGGTTGGCGACTAATTTGGTGGAGGCCAGGGTGAGCAAGATTATGGAATTTATTGAAGATCTCACACCTGAGGCAGTGAGGAATGTAGGGGCAGAGGGTGCCCGTTTATTCACCACATCAAATTCCCAAAACACTGGGAATGTGGTGCAAAAGTCACAGAGAAGATTTATTATGTATTTTTCGTGTCCGGGACAAGGAATAAATACAAACCAACTAGGTATTTAATCACAGCAGAATTTTACAAAATTAATTAAAATTATATATAAACAATTTCTTGCAGACGCGTGGATACTGTTAGTCCTGCACGGCACCACACGAACACATTTCATCCTCACTGCTGAAACCCCACTTTTTGAGTTTGGTTTTCCATCTTGACACTCCAACTCGCAGCCTGTTTAAGGTCTTCCAGGTCCCATATGGCAGGTCTGAGCCTTCAGCTAGTTCCTCCTTGACCTTTATTTGATTTCCTTCAGAGAGAGAGTCTCGCCAGAGCTCCTCTCTGTGAGTTCTAGGGGGTAGAAGATGAAGAGTCATGAATGAGTTGCATTGTGTCCTCTTAAGCGGCCTGAAGAGTGGCAAGATGAGAGATATCTAAGAGAGACAAAATGGCATCAATGTGTGAGAGCAAATTGGCTACAACATAGTCCCACCCTTGAAGTAACAGACGTCGGTGGTAAATTGGGAGATGTAGTCAAAATAGCAGAACGTGCGAGGCTTGTGATTGGTCATAATGTAAAAGGAGCGACCGTGTACAGAAGAGCAGAAGTTTTTAATAGACTCATAGATTGCTAAGAGTTCCTGATCAAAGGCAGAATACTTCATTTGGGAATTAACTGCAAAGGGGATGTGACACAGTCGAGGAATTGGCTCAGAACTGCGCCAATGGCAGTATCACTCGCAATTGAGGTAATAAAATGTTCGGCATCTGGATGAGGGTGAGCAATAGTGATAGCTTGAGTGAGAAGGTCTTTGAGAGCAGAGAATGCAGAAAACATAGCGTCTTTCCAGGGAACAGGCTAATCGCCAGAGGTGTATTTGCTGGACAAGGCGTCAGTGAGCAGGGCTTGAAGCTCGGCCCCACCGGGTAAATAATAGTTCATGGTTCCAAATCCAAGGAAGCGATGCAATTCTTTGAAGGTTGAAAGAAGTGGTAGGTTTCTTATATAATCAATTTTTTCAGGGGGGGGGCAGGGCAGAAACCATGAAAACAAGGAAAAGCACCAAGTGTTGATGTAATTGATGTTTGCTGTCTTAAGTTTGATGCCTGCTGCAGCCAAAGTCTCAATAAGGGTTTGTAAATGTTTCTTGTTCTCCTCAACAGAATCACTGAACACTAATTATGCATTATTGCATACCTCGACAACACTAATGCATCACGTTCTGACATCACACTCTGTCCACAGAACAGAGGCAATGATGCTAAAGATGGTGGGTGGGAATTTGAATTTAGCAGAGGTTGAGACCAGGTGGGCAACGGGAGGAGAGAATAAGCTGAAGGGCAAGTTCCCATCTCCGGAGTTCTGAAAGATTGGTGTCGGTGGAAAGTATCCAGATAGCCTGGATGGTGTAACACTGTGCAAGATGTGCTGGCCGTGCACCAAGGCATGTTTAGCCACAGGGTGATCCTCATTACCAACAAACACTGTCTGCCTGCGACTGTTCATGCAAAGGGACAGTTTGTTGCTGGTCATTCCCACATACAACGCTTCACAGTGCAGGCATGTCAGTTGGTAAATCACGTGGGTGCTATCACAAGTGGCTCTGCCCTTGATCGTGTACACCTTCCAGGTTACTGGACTGGAGTAAGTGGCAGTGGAAGGGTGCATAGGGCAGGTTTTACAACAGGGGCAGTTGCATGGGTAGGAGTCAGAGGGTAGGGAAGGTGGTTTGGGGATTTCATAGGGATGGACTAGGAGGTTTCGAAGGTTAGGTGGGTGGCGGAAAGACACTCTTGATGGAGTGGGAAGGATGTCATTAAGGATGGATCTCATTTCGGGGCAGGATTTAAGGAAGTCGTATCCTTGCTGGAGAGCCACATTCAAAGTCCACTCCAGTCCCGGAAAGTATCCTGTGACAAGAGGGGCACTTCTGGGGTTCTTCGGTGGAAGGTTCTGGATTTGGGGGGATGATGAGGTGGCTCTGGTAATTTGCTTCTGAACCAGATCAGGAGGATAGCTGTGGGATGTGAAAGCTGTTATTAGGTTATTGCTGTACTGGTTCAGGGATTCGGGACTGGAGCAGAGCCTTATGCCACGAAGACCTAAGCTGTAGGGAAGGGAACGTTTGATGTGGAATGGATGGCAGCTGTCATAATGGAGGTGCTGTTGTTTGTTGGTTGGTTTGCTGTGGATGCATATGTGAAGTTGGCTGTTGGACAGATGGAGGTTGACATCGAGGAAAGTGGCATGGGATTTGGAATAGGACCAGGTGAATTTGATGGGACCAAAGGAGTTGAGGTTGGAGAGGAAATTCCGGAGTTCTTCTTCACTATTAGTCCAGATCATGAAGATGTCATCAATGAATCTGTACCAAACTTTGGGTTGACAGACTTGGGTATCCAGGAAGGCTTCCTCTAAGTTTCCCATAAATAAGTTTGCGTACAAGGGGGCCATCCTGGTTTCCATGGCTGTTCCCTTTATTTGTTGGTATGTCTGGCCCTCAAAGGTGAAGAAGTTGTGGATTAGGATGAAGCTGGCTAGGGTATTAAGGAAAGAGGTTTTAGGTAGGGAAGTGGGTGATCGGCGTGAAAGGAAATACTCCATCGCAGCGAGGCTCTGGGCATGTGGGATATTTGTGTATAAGGAAGTGGCATCAATGGTTACAAGGATGGTTTCAGGAGGTAACAGGCTGGGTAAGGATTTCAGGCAATCGAGGAAGTGGTTGGTGTCTTTAATGAGGGATGGGATACTACACATGATGGGTTGAAGGTGTTGGTTTATGTAGGCAGAGATTCGTTCTGTGGGGGCTTGGTAACCGGCCACAATCGGCCGGCCTGGATGATTAGGTTTGTGAATCTTAGGAAGTAGATAGAAGGTAGGGGTGCGAGGTGACGGTGGGGCCATGAGTTTGATGGACTCAGGTGAAAGGGTTTGTAGGGGGCTTAAGGATCTGACAATTCCCTGAAGCTCTGCCTGGGCATCAGGAATGGGGTCATTTTGACAGACTTTGTAGGTAGTGTTGTCTGAAAGCTGACGCAGTCCCTCAGCCACATACTCCCGCCGATCAAGTACCACGGTCATGGATCCCTTGTCGGCGGGGAGAATGATGGAATGGTCAGTCTTCAGATCACAGATAGCTCGAGATTCAGCTACAGTAATGTTGGGAGTAGGATTAAGGTTTTTCAGGAAGGACTGAGAGGCAAGGTTGGAAGTAAGAAATTCCTGGAAGGTTTGAAGAGGGTGATTTTGAGGAAGAGCGGGTGGGTCTCGCTGTGATGGAGAACGGAACTGTTCCAGGCAGGGTTCAATTTGAATGATGTCTTGGGGAACTGGATCATCAGGAGTAGGATTATTTTTCTACGTGGCAAAGTGATATCTCCAGCCAAGGCTACGAGTATAGGATAGTAGGTCTTTGACAAGGGCTGTTTGGTTGAATTTGGGAGTGGGACTAAAGGTGAGGCCTTTGGACAGAACGGAGGTTTCAGATTGGGAGAGACGTTTAGAGGAGAGGTTGACTACTGAATTGGGATGTTGTGGTTCAGGATTGTGTGGATTAGGATTGTGAGGTTTGGGAGGGAGTGGAGCTGGAAGTGGGAGTTTGAGTAGATGGGAGAAACTGGGTTTCTGTGCAATAAGAGAAGGTTGGGGTCTATTGGAGAGGTTGTTGAGGGAGAGTGTATTGCCTTTCCGGAGGTGGGTGACAAGGAGTTTGGATAGTTTTTTGAGGTGGAGGGTGGCATGCTGTTCCAATTTGTGGTTGGCCTGTAAAATGATGTTCTGAACTGTAGGTGTGGATGTGGGAGTGGAAAGGTTGAGGATTTTGATCAGGGATAGGAGTTGACAGGTGTGTTCATTGGCGGAGTTGAGGTATAGGTTAAGGATCAGGCTGTGGATTGTTCTGTTTGGAATTGGTATAAGGCAGATGAAAGGATGGGTTACAGCCAGAGATGGGAACTTTTAGTGTGAGGCCCTTGGGGGTGATACCAAATGTTAAACAAGCCTGAATGAATAGAATGTTTCTTTCCGATTTATATGAAAATTTAGAAACATAATGTTGAGTTAGTCTGGTAACATACTGAATACTGGATCATAAACAAATACTTATGTACATTTCATGCTGAGTAAGCACAGATATTTTCCTAGTAACCATAGGTTTTATCAGGTTAAAAATGGTGCCGACATTTCTTTTGCCTCATAATAAACAAATGAATGTTTCAGAATTCATTTGCTAGTCTAGTTTCAATTCATTCTTCCTTTTACTTTTACTTTAATGTATATGTATTTTTACTGGACATATTTCAACTGGGAAATGATTCACTGACTCTTTCTCACAGTGAATATTTAACATTTAGGTAATTTGCCTCCTGGTTGACTAGATCAAAAGATGTAAATACCATAATGTTAATATATCTCAGTCCTCAGAGTTGCAGGACAGTTACCCGCAGGACGTGGAATGTTGAATACTGGAAACACTCACAGATAAAAGCAAAATTGAGACATTATATAGCTGTTGGATTTAATATTCTTACATGGAGGAGAAGAGAGAGATGGATTGGAGAAAATTAGAAAAAAAGAGCCTTGAGGATGAAGGGAGCAACTTGCTATATGGCTGAGGTTAGGCAAAATCTATCCTTTGAAACAATTTCATACTGGCATTGTTAGAAACACACAACTTTTTACATGATATTTATTTGTCTTTATTTTCTCTTAAGCCTTCCAGTCATTATCTCTGAAAGAAATGAACCTACAAACTTGAAACCATTGTCGTGTTTGACAGTTCATTAATCACTATCTCATATCAGTATTGGAGATTTTTTCCCAGTTTTATGTTAACAACATATGAGAATAGTGCTCATTGTTAGTTCATTCTGTAAATTTGTTGTATAGCAATTACCAAGCTCATTACCAAAGTGCAATAAATTTATTACTGGTATAATGAACCACATTAATGTAACAATAGAAAGCCCAGGTTGGAATATTGATAACATGAGGATAGAAGCAACTCACCATAAAGATGATTGCAGAGCTGCAAACAGTTACTTAAAAATAGACAATCACATTTACACAACACGAGCTGGGCCATTGCGGCCAAAGATGGTGTTCAACTGTGAATGAGTTGTGCCTGAGTGATTGATGTTATTTTTTCTCTCTCCATGGTGAAGGCAGGCCAAATATTTAAAACTGTGTGACTGTAATTGTCTTTTTTACGTGGCTGTCTGTGGCTCGGTGATGCCTTAGATGAGGTGCTCATATCCACATATTACTGACCCAGAACAATAAATGTACTCTGATAAACTAGTACTTTTAATTCAACTGACTACTTGAATTAGTGAAGATATTATTGTATTTCTGTTTGAAATTCAGCTTCCTGTCAATTTAGGAACATTGAATGTACATACACTTGCAGAGTAAAATATCAGAAAACTCTATTAGTAGTTTTACTTTTGTAAAAACCTCACAAAAGCTAGTAATTATGCTAGAGTATTTCAGAAATGGATCAGAAAGTGAAAATTTTCAAAATAATTCCTTGTAAACAACTAATTTAAGAACTACACTAACAGCAGAAAAGTTTAAATAAATTTTGATGTAAATGATCAGTGATAATGTGAAAACAGTAAGCAATTTCACACTTATAACCATAGTGAACAAACAGTACTAGCCACCACAATTGATAATACATTCCTTGTAAACAAAAAGCAGAAAAAAAGTTCCAAATCAAATATGCTGGCAAAAAATAAATACAAATAGAAATTATTGTTGCTTCAAAACATGTTATACTAGGTTACAGTTACATTATTTCTGTGCATGATGAGTGAGAAAATATACCCTTCTTGTAAAGCTACTGACATTGCTCACATGAAGGGTACATGCCACAAATACAATCCACAAAACATGCCAATAATGTAGCATATAATTTACTTATGGCAGAAATTTGTTTCAGATCTTACTTTGCCATCTCCGACAGCTGAAGTCGTCCATCTTTATTAGCATCGAACACCTGGAGCTGAAACAGCAAGAAATAATTAATTTAAAAATAAGATCATACATACAGAGTACTGATAAATACTGTACATGATCATTTCTACCCAAGGAAATAAGATGTCAGATAGATATAAAAATTTTAATTACTCAAAAATAGTAAGTTCCAGTTGGAATTCAGGAATTAATTAGGATTGTTAGCAACAAACCACAAATATCTTCCCTGAGCAACGAAGGGCATATATACAAGATGAGCAAATTAGCTCTAGGCCACAGCCTTCATCAGAAATAGAAACATACTGACATTCATACAATCACTCTTCACGGACACACAACTGTCATCTCCATCTTCTGCGTTTTGAGTAAGGCGGGATCCACACATTGGACCCAACGTTGGCGCCAACAGTGTTGGTTCAATGGTAGGATCGGTGGAATAGCGTTGCAACCAACGTTGGCGCCAACGTTGGTGCGGCTCCGTTGCTTGTCGGTATTTCGACCAAACATCAAAGGACGTTGGCCCAATATGGGTACGTCGTCCACACATTGGCGCTAACGTTTCATCCTGTCTTTGTCGTCTGCTCATCTCGAAACTGTTTCTTTCTTCGTTCGTTCTTCGTCGCCGTTTTAAAGTTTCGAAATCTCTTTGTAGATATTAGAACTGTATCAGAAAGTGATTCATTTGTGAAAGAAACCTCAAAAAACGAAATGCCACAGCAAAACTTAGGCGCTAACTGTGAAATTAAAAACTTTCTAGACTTTCGACACACTCCATTACTGAATTTAATTTTTTAAATTAACAGTACATTACTTAATATTTCCTGTCAAGTTTTAAATATCGTTTTGCAAACTTCAAGCACTACTAGTAATATCAATTACATGGTTATTTAAAAAGGGAAGTGTAGGCTTCTAATATTGTCTCCTTTAGCAAGAAATCGAAGCGTAATACCAAAAGAATAGCATCCCTCGAAAACATCTCTTCCTTTTTTATTTTATTTTCAATCTTTTAAAGTAGCAGGTCTAAGTTTTTTTAATGTGTATCGTTTACTTGTACCATATTGTAAAAATTAATGATTTCGTACCGTCATTAATGTCCGGTAGAAAGTGATACAACACCCCATCATCTTTTACGTGTGTTTCCCAATTTTATTTACAATGACAAAATGTAATTATTCACACTCAAAAGCGTTAATGCATTGGCCGCGATTTGTGCGTCAGATATGTTTTCGTTGGCTCTCGACGAATTCGACTGAATATTGGCTCCAATGTGTGGACGCTGCTCAAAAACATTGGCCAATGTTGGCGCCAGCGTTGGTACCAATGTGTGGACGCGGGGTAAAGCACTGTTGTGATGTGATCGGAGAGGAGGGGGGAATGGGAAAGATGAACAGCAGTTATAGAGATGGATGCAGCACGGTCTTATGGAGCATGTAGGTACTAGATAGACAAAAAGAGGTGCAGCTAAAACGTAAACATTAAAACATGAAGCACTACCAACTAGTGCCATACGTACCAATTATAGCCTACTGTGTGGAAAAAAGCTTTTCGTGAAATCGCATTCTAGTACGACCATTTTGGTAATTTGGTAAACGCCTAGGAATCGAATTCGGAACGCTGATTATCGATCGAGTTGCCAGATCGTGCTCACAGCTCGAGCGGCAGCAGCAGCCATGTTTCGTTGTGAATTATTCCGGTGACGATTACAGTTAATTTATTGAGCGAACAAGGGTACATCGAGAACCTGTGAACCATAGATCAGGAACAGCGTTAATTATTTACTTCATGATCGGCACGAAAAATTAATCCAGTAAAATTTTATAATTCGTGTTGGGGCGTAGTGTCGAATGTTCAGATAGTGCAAATAGAATCGTATAAAATGACGGGGTTTATTTTTCATGCCGACCATGAAGTAAATAATTAATGCTGTTTCTGCTCTATGGTTGACAGGTTCTCGATGTACCCTTGTCCGCCCAGTGAATTAACTGTAATGGTCAGTGGAACAACCCATTAAAATAAAAAAGAGAGAGAATGAGCATATGCAAGATACACAATACTTACACCGAGAAATGTGAAACACCACTTACTTCAGTATAAAGATTACTTAGAAATAACTCACCTTGTTGAGAAGTGATGTGTGGTTTCCCTCACAAAACATACACTATCTTCAAAATGTTCAAATGTTTGTAGAGCTTATGGGACTTAACTACGGGATCATCAGTCCCTAAACGTACAAACTACTTATGAACTAGCTAACTATAAGGACTGCACAAATATCCATGCCCGAGGGTGATTCGAACCCCCGACCGTAGAGGCCGTGCAGACAGTGACTGACGCGCCGCAGAACGCTCGGCCACCGCGGAAGGCTACACTATCTTCTCACAGTGTACTGAAACAACGACATGTCAGGACCCCTCAAATGTTTTATAAATCAAGCGTTCATCAATTTTTCGATGTATCGATCTGGCAGCTCGGTCGATATATAGTGTTCCGAATTCGATTCCCAAGCGTTCTACTAAATTACAATCGTTTTCAGCAACAATCACATACCCAGCGACTTCCATGCTACATCTGCTGAGGCGATCAAGTTGGCAGCAGTGGAAAGCGAAAGCTAACACAGAACAAAGTAAGTTCGTGTATTTTTTATTTTAATTTCTTGATTTTGAGTACTTTGCTATGAAGGAAGAAAGAAATAGACCCTAAGATTTTTTATAAGCCGTCCACGGCACCGCTCTTGTTCACGGTGCATCGCATCTATCTACATCCGCAGCCATACCCCGAAAGGCTATTAACATCGTACTTTGTGTGTCATTGTCACGTCCTCCTCATATTCCAGTCGCGTATATTGGTTGATGGTTCAAGAAACGTAGGCCTAAGCTCTCGGAAATTTGACAAAAGCCGGTACAGGGATAAACTATGTACGGTTCGTCTCTCGTGCGACGTCTGTCACTGTAGTTACCCGTAGGCAGTCCGAGGGTTACCAGGCGTCCGCATTTATGCGGAAATGTCTGCATTTTCGACGTTTAACGCGGTGTCCCCATTTTTCAATTTTGGAATGAAGATCGTTTGATTTTTGTCATCATCAACAATGTATAATTTATACCGGTACTTCATTTATTAAATTACGTAATTTATAACCGCTCTGTTACTCTTGGAAAACTGCAATATAATATTTAAAATGGAAAGTATTGATTTATAGTGCTCACAATCGATGTTTCGATCTTAATATGTGGCTGCAACCATTTTTCGAATTTTCGTCTTTTAAGGTCACTTGCTAGTGAATCTGCTTCAAAAACTCCATTTTTGTCTCATATTAAATCAAAATTTAGAGTTTTGCGAAAAAAATGGTAGTTAAATGAATCGATTCGGACATCAGGAACATATTTAAAAACAAATTTGAATATCTGTCGGTATGCGGCAACGACCGTGTTTCTGCTGCTGTCGGATGTCAAATGGCGTCATTATTTGCCAATTCGCGAAGATAGAATGCGTAATAGTTTTTTGAGTTGGCAGTCCTTTTAGCACACGCACTTTCCAATGCTCATTTGATATCTTTGGTTTTCGAGGATTGTTTGCATTCAAAGTTCTGTACCACAGTCTAACATCTCTGTCTGTACGTTGTTGACTTATTGGTGTTGTGTTCTTCACGGAAGTAGTTATGCTCCCTAAAAAGTTTTTTGAAACTGGAAAACGTGAGTTTTACGGTAAGTTTTACTTCGTTGGGAAGTAGACAGGGCCTACTGTGTAGTTACATCCACAAACCAACAAGATGTCATATCGACTCAGCCAAGTGTGTCAAGACAGAAGCTAAAATATTTGAGTCCCCTGAGTGACATTTCTATGCAAATGAGCCACCTCGCACGCTGAAAATACGATTTTTCGTCTTGAACTTGGTCTACATTTTATCTAACACTAACCAATGTCTAGTAAAACTTCGGGATAAATGTCTCGTTACTTTTAGTTTGTAACGTCTACAAACCAAAATAGGTAACCCACATAGGAGACCCTTTATTAGCCGCCTCACCCTGTATATTGACACATCGTCAGTTCCTTCAGCCCTATCCCATTTTCAGAACGACGAAATGTCGCTCACATCAGCTACCTTTTCTTATAGTAACTGCCGCACCTTCGACAGATAAAAATACTAAGTAACTCTGTCTGTTATTATTCCCATTACTATGGAGGAACATCAAGAATGGCTCCTGTATAAGGAAAAGTTAAATATTGAACATATTACAGTGGAAGTCATGCAGATCGTAGGCCAAACTGTCCTGTGGACAACACTGTCACTGAACACATTCATCACACATTTGTATACATTTGTGAATTCTAGCATGAAAATTAGTTTGGAAAAAAATTATTGTTTTGTTTTTGACCTCCTTAAGCTTTATAGGTTTCGCTGTTGATTATGAACGCTGACGCGTCTGTCTCCTCAAACTACTTCATAGGCACGCCATGAACTTTCATGTGTAACAGATGACAACGGCCGACGGATACGCGGCTTATTTGCACTATTCGTTTTGCCGTTATCATACTTCCTCATCCAATGCCACACATTTCTGATAACTATTGTAGGTCACCATACGTTTTCTTCGTTAATCAGATAGCTTTAACATATTGGGCCAACAAGCAGATATCAAATTTTTCAAGCTGATTTCGATGCCTGGTTTCAAAAGTGGCGAAAATGTGTACAAATGCTTCGTTGGACGGTAGTGTTGTGTAGTGGTCAATTGAGGCTGTGATCTAGAGCTAATACGCATACAATTCGAGTATTAAAAGCTAATTATTAAACTTTTAGTCACACAGGGATCATTATATCTTAGTCAAATCTTGACAAAATAAAATAAAATAAAAAAAATAAAAGAAAATGCATGTTCCGTGGATCCACGAGGATTACCTCAACACGGATCTATGGAGCGAACCAACTAATCTAAGCTACGTATTATTGTAGTCATTAAATTTGTCGAATTCACGTGACTGCATTGCGTTACTATGTAACAGTTGGCTCAGTCCTATAACGTACCATAGTGTCTGTGTACTCTATGAGCTTGTCCTCTGAGACGTCATTCATCTTCTTAGCCTCCTTGAGAAGGTCACGCAAGAAATTCTGAAACAAAAGTAGGCTATTTTAGACACACAATATAGAAGTTAACGCGACGTATAGATAGCAGTTTCAACACAGTAGTGGTAAATGGATGGGAAGTGAATGATGTGTTTAGACATATTCAAACACATATTAAGTAAGTCACTATTTACAGTTTGTAAATGTAAGGTGACAGTCTTATGCTATTTTAAATTATTTTACACCAGACACGTTTCGCTTTATTTTAAAGCATATTCTGTGGTCAAATGTAAAGGAAATATTTTTTTGTTTTGCATATTTCTTTGGTTTATTCTAAATTCGATCGACAACATTTCTCATACAATATGACTATTTGATTATGAATAAAATGATCTGCTAATATTACTCACGTATTTTTATGTTGTCCCCTTCATGTGTGTTTTGTAGCACATTGCCACTTGCTGTCACTGTTTGTGTTTACACTATTTACATTTCATAAAAGTTTTTGATACTAGCCATTTCCGTCACCCGACATGTTGTGTATGTCGTTTGTTTTGCTTTTGTTTATCGTCTCTGTGTTCAAATGTTTGTTAAGCTCATGTACTTAAATGTGGGGTAGTTACAAACTACCTTATACTAAAGACAACACAAACATTCATGCCCGAGGGAGGATTCTAACGCCCGAAGGGAAAAGGTCTCGTGCATCGGAGCATAGCGCCTCAATGCGCTCGGCCACTCCGTCGCGGTTTCTGACTGTTGTGTGTGCGTGTGTGTGTTTATAAATATGATTTTAGGTCAAATAGCGAAGCTCTGTGCCAGTGTGACATATTGATTTTCTGCAGGTGTGTGTGTGTGTGTGCGTGAAGGGGGTGTGTTGTTTTTTTATGTCGTAGGTTTGAAGGTGAAGAATCTCGGTTAGCCGTGTGGTCTAACGCCACCGCTTTCCGAGACGGGGAGGCGTACCGGCCCCGGTTCGAATCCGCCCGGCGGATTAACGACAGGAGTCGGAGTGCCGGCCAGTCTGGATGTGGTTTTTAGGCGGTTTCCTACATTCCCCTAGGTGAATACCGGACTGATCTCCAAGCCCCACCTCAGTTACACGACTCGCAAACATTTTCGTAACAGAATGAAACTTTCACTCTGCAGCGGAGTGTGCGCTGATATGAAACTTCCTGGCAGATTAAAATTGTGTGCCGGAACCGGGTCTCGAACCTGGGGCCTTTGCCTTTCGCGGGCAAGCGCACTACTGACTCTGCTATCCCGACACGACTCACGATGCCGCCCCACAACTTTACTTCTGCCAGTACCTCGCCTCCTACTTTCCAAACTTCGCAGAAGCTCTCCTGCAAACACGACGGACTAGCACTCCTGGAAGAAAGGATATGGTGGAGACATGGCTTAGCCACAGCCTAAGGGATGTTTCCAGAATGAAACTTCACTCTGCAGCGGAGTGTGCGCTGATATGAAACTTCCTGGCAGATTAAAATTGTGTGCCGGAACCGGGACTCGAACCTGTGACCTTTGCCTTTCGCGGGCAAGCGCACTACCGACTCTGCTATCCCGACACGACTCACGATGCCGCCCCACAACTTTACTTCTGCCAGTACCTCGCCTCCTACTTTCCAAACTTCACAGAAGCTCTCCTGCGAACCATGCAAGACTAGCACTTCTGGAGGAAAGGATATGGTGGAGACATGGCTTAGCCACGGCCTAAGGGATGTTTCCAGAAGGTTCGCAGGAGAGCTTCTGTGAAGTTTGGAAAGTAGGAGGCGAGGTACTGGCAGAAGTAAAGTTGTGGGGCGGCATCGTGAGTCGTGTCGGGATAGCACAGTCTGTAGTGCGCTTGCCCGCGAAAGGCAAAGGTCCCAGGTTCGAGTCCCGGTTCCGGCACACAATTTTAATCTGCTAGGAAGTTTCATTTTCGTAACACTTCACACTTTCAAATACATATGACACTACACACAGACATTTCGGGTACACATTTCGTCCTGGGGGGTACGGGGTGGCTGCAGGAAGGGCATCAAACCACCTTGTAAGTATGAACACATGCCAAATCCGTGTTAACACAGTTTCGACCCTGCGTGTGCGGGAAAAGGTCAAAGAGAGACAGACATTTGAGGGTTGGGTTGTCTGTCTTTGTCTACTTTGTGTTTTATTAGTTTAAATAGTGTTTGGTTGCTGATGTTTACTTGGTAATTTAATATGTGCTTTGCTAGTTGACTCAAATCAGCCGTGTATACTTTATTTATTGTTTACAACTTTATCTTGCGACTACTGGATCCTTGTATCGAAACGATGAGGGTAGGTTCGCCTACTGGTATGGAGGCAGGGAGCAGCAGCCGCCTTGGTACTCACCTTCAGCTCGTCGGCCTCGATGTAGCCGCTGCCGTCAGTGTCGTACTCCCGCCAGATCTGGAACAGTGCAAGGCCCAGTTAGCACTACTGCCGTCAAAAACTGTTTGTAAAGCTATGGCGCCAAACTGCAGTGGTCATCAGTCCCTAGAAATACAGACTACGAGGGATGTTCAAATGAAAAGGTAAAGGTCGTGCAACAAGTCGTGGCCCCTGCCTTCTCGACTTGTGTGTTGTCCATGACTTTGTTTTGGAAGGGCGACCACTGCAGTTGCTTGTTGCCTGGTCGCGGGGCGCAGTTGACTGCCGACTTAAGGGCCCTACACACCATGCGATTTATTTGACCAATTCGTTGGTCACCCGATAAATGGGCGGATTTAGGCGCTACCCGACCAACATTCCTTGTCGGCCGGTTGGTTGTCCCTGACCACCCGATCTCCGAATCCCCCACCACTTCACCCGACAAATTGTACCGTGTGTAGCACTTCCCGACCACTTCCATGGCTGAAGTCATCAGCACAGCGAACACCAAACAGTTCGACAAACATACCAGAAAAGGGGGGCACTGCGTGCAGTTGGTCGGAACGTGTGTAGGCTGCTACCAGGTGGTTGGTTCGTTGGACATCTTGTTGGTCGTGCGATAAATTGGAGCGTGTGTAGGGGCCTTTAACAGACGAAGTGTACGGCCCAGCAGGCAACGTGCAAATGAGCCGGCCGCCCCTCAGAAACAGAGGAATGGACTCACTCTGCGCACAACTCGAGAACGCGTTTCTGCGTACGGGTCATCACTTCTTGTACGAGCTCTAAGCGACTTAACACCCAAACCGGCTGAAATTTGAATATGTAGCTTTGGGATAACGTAATGGCGACATCTATGGACGCGAAACAGCAGGCAAGGTGATCCTCTCCGTCTTTTTCGGCGTCAGGGGTCCGGTCCGATACTCTTAGAATGCCTCGAACACGGGAAAACCATTAACTGTGACGTCTACTGTGGGACACTCCGTGGCCAATGCAAGTCCTTTAAAAGCAAATAGCCTGGACTTCTCAGGAAGGGAGGGATTCTGTTCCATGATAACGTGCGCCCACATGTCTCCAGGGTCACACAAAGTTCCAGTGAGAGCAACTCGATCATCTGCCCTACAGCCTGGACATGTCGCCTTGTGATGTCCATGAATTCCATCTGTTTGGTCCGCTAAAAAAAAAAATACTTCTCAAAGGGGAACCGCTTCATCCCATGAGCACTGGCTCTTATCACAGCCACAGGAATTCTGGGAACAGGGAGTCTTTCGGAGACTTAAACAATGGGACACTTGTGATGAGGCCTCTGGTGATTACTTTTGAATAAAGTCTTCATTTATACCCATTTTATACCCATAGTGTCGTTTCGTACCTTTTCATTTGAGCACCCCTCATACTTGAACTAACTTATAATAAGCACAACACACACACACACACACACACACACACACACACACACACATATATATGCCTGAGGGAGGACTCGAATCTCCGACAGGGAGCTATACAATGCTGTCACTGGAGGCATGCGTGCGTGCAGATGATCATCATCTGTGGTATAAATTATACAGGGAAGTAATAAGGTTGTGATGTCATAAATTTATTCGCGTTTAATCACAGTCGTTAAAATATATACGTGTCACGTACACGTTCGCCGCTCTACTGAAGTAATAAAGTTAGTACATCACTGAAGTTGGTAGCAGTAGTAAACATAAGACACGGTGGCCTTCGATACACGCTAGCGGTACTTTAAACAACTGGCTGGAATTTAACAATACTTGTTCATTGTTACTGAAGGTTAGGTGGTGGTTACCTGAGGAATTTTTTTTTTAACTGGCAAAATTTACAGTCGTGAATGTTGTGCGCGACGCTTGCTAGGCCTCACGAAGGCCAATACTCGAGACAAGGTGTCCCGACAACAAGTAGGAAACCAAAGCTCAAATAAGCATCGATTACACTCCGCAGAAAGGCGCCTTAGCGCGCACGGCTATTTCCGAGCGGCTGCTGTCGTTACCCGAAAACATGGCAGGCGATCAAGGCATTAGATCCTTTGTTCCTTTGCTAACATACAAACAAAGCATTAGATCCTTTGTTCCTTTGTTAACATACAAACATGGACACGAGAGTTCGAGACAACGATTTGATGAAAAATAACGCGAAAGCAAAAAATAAGAAACAGCAGAATGGAATTCTCAGAATTTTAATTAAAGTAATTCAAAATGTGGGAAAATAATACCACATTGCAAAAAAGTAACAACCACATTAACAAGAACGAGAAATTTTGGAAAAATTACACTGCAGTTGGCAAAATGTAACAATAAAATTGCAAAGACTTCAGGGCAAAAGCATTACACTGATTGGACAAGGAAATATAGTAAAAATGGAAAACATTAACACCGAGAATGGAAAATTAATTAGAATGGAAATGAAATAAAACTGAAATTGGTACATATATAACAGATAATTTGGCATAAACAAATTTGACAGCATAATAGCACAGAATTTTCCAAAAATTAGCACCGATATTAGCAAAAATAACAAGAATTCGACAAAAATAACAACTACAATAGCTAAAAATAAATTGACCACAATCAATGATTATTTCCTGTCACATACAGTTATTAATGAAAAGTACCACTAGCCTGTAGGTTAATGTTGCACTTTTTTCTGTCCTGAAAAACACATTTTTTACGTTTTCCGTCGTTCTTAGTTGCTTAGAAAATTAGCGGGGGTGTATTTTTGGTCTGTTGCAACTAAATGAAAGGCACTTTTGCTTCTTTATTTGTATAAATAGTTGCCTGTAATACAGGTTTGTTTTTTGTTATATAATATTCATTATAGAACAGTTATAAATATTGTGGTATCTTTCACAGTGTATCATAAATCTTTCTGATTCTAATCTACAGGGTTAGAAACAGCTTCTTTAGCACTAGTTTTTGCGAAGTTAATTTTTCATTATTTCTTACGGTTTTTTGTGTTACTCTATATATTTCCTGCTTGTATACGCTACATGTGAATGGAGTGTTTGGTTCTTGATGGACACATTTATCTCATCACTTCATTGTGTACTGCCGGCCGCAGTGGCCGAGGGGACTGCGGCGCGCCAGTCACAGCCTGCATGGCCACTACGGTCGGGGGTTCGAATCTCCCCTCGGGCATGGATATCAATAGATATTTGTAGTAGTTTGTACGTTTAGGGACTGATGACCCCGTAGTTAAGTCCCATAAGCTATACAAACATTTGAACATTTTTGAATTTCACTGTGTACTGGTTTTGTGAGGGTCTGTTTACAGGATGTAGTCTCTCTCTCGCTCGGTGTGTGTGGTAGGTTATTCAGTCTGATAATTTTCATGTCTTGTTTCATGTTGGATGGTTCATGTCCATCTTTAATCAGGTGCTCTGCAAAGGTGGGGCAGCTATTTTCATACTGTATATATGGTGCTGTCTTCCTTTGAGCGCATCGCGACATTCATTTGTTTTGTTTTGATTGTGCCTGCTGTTGGTAGAGCTCAGTCAGTGTTTGCTTAGCCGCTGGCCTACTCGCAGCAGACGCCGCCTTCATATTTTGTAAGTGAAACCGGCTTCTGATTAGAAGCGACATACAGTATTTTGATTTTTGTCTGCGGGTTCTCGCTTCAGTTTGTAAATTTATCCTGTGCTCTCGTGCATATTAGATTCAAATCCGCGTTTTAACAAACAGTGTACTCTTCCTTTGAGTGCATCGCGACAGTAGTTTGTGTTTTCTCGGCACTGTAATCATGAACAGGGACTGTGGCTGCTGTGTACGGATGCAGCCTGAGTTGGTGACACTTCGCTTCAAGCTTTGTTAACCTCGGTTGCACAGCTGGAGGCTGCGATCGAGGGGCGTCGTTGTTGTTGGCCGGAAGTGGTGATCAAAATTCAAATGTTTGTATAGCTTAAGGGACTTAACTACGGGGTCATCAGTCCCTAAACTTACAAACTACTTATGAACTAACTAATTCTAAGGACGGCACAAATATCCATGCCCGAGGGGGGATTCGAACCCCCGACCGTAGTGGCCGTGCAGACCGTGACTGGAGCGCCTCAGTCCCCTCGGCCACCACGGCCGGCTTAGTGGTGATCGAACGGACTCCCGTCATCTCCACCGATCGGCCTGCGCTAGCGACATGCCCCGATATTGCTAGCAGTGAGGCAGACACCCCAACCGTGGTTGCGTGGGAGGTCGCTCCAGTGCGTGGCAGGCGGCGCAAGACATTCCGGGGGGCCGATCGTGAGGCCTCCCCGGTTCGTCTTGCGAACAGGTTTGAGGCGCTATCTGTTCAGGACAAAGTTCCTGAGACGGATGGTGTCTCTGATTCTGAGGTCACCACTCAGCCTGAAAGACAGCTTCCACTCGTTTCTAGAGCAGATGTGGCTCAAATTCAAAGAGGTGGTATCGATAGCAATTGACAGTTTTGTACCAAACAAATTAATAAAGGAAGGAGGTGATCACAAAAAATGTTCAAATGTTGGTAAATCTATCGGACCAAACTGCGTGGTCATCAGTCCGTAGCTTACATACTTAAACCTAGGTAAACTAACCTACGGACAAACACACACACCCATGCCCCAGGTAGGACTCGAACCTCCACGGCGAGCATCCGCGCCCTCCGCAGCGAGACGCTTTAGATCGAGGTACCCCTTGGTACACAAAATCATAGCGAGAATGCAATCCGTTTAGACGTTTCCCACAATTACACTACTTCCATAACACTGGAGCTAAATTATGTCCATTTATTGTCTGATTGGGCTGATCAAAATTTTAAAATTTTTGTAAATCTAAGGGACTTAAGTACATTGGCCATCAGTCCCTAGGCTTACAAACTACTTACGCTAAAGTAACTTAAGCTAAGTACACCACACACAGCCATGTCCGAGGGAGAACTCGAATCTCCGACGACGAGCAACCGCGCACTCCGCAGCAAGGCGCCTTAGAACGCTCGGCTACTCCACCGCGGCAGTGGGTTGCTAACCACTACTTATCTTCTCTGTCTAAAAAGTACTCCTGTAGTCTTCTTCATTAATTTATTCACTTTCGCAACAATCAGTGCTGAGACAACATCATGATTATTAATTCCTGTCTCTACACTGTCACCGTTTAATAAGGCCAAGCCTTTTTGTAGCTCGAAATATTTTTCTATTGCTTGTGGTTTCTAGATGTAGCTGTTGAAGACATTTCTCTCATAACGTATTCCGAAGTAGTTCACAAAAGATTTTGTGTAGCTCTTCCGATGAATCCATAGACGTGCCAGGTTAAAGGCAACGCTAGTTAATTAACTGCTGAAGAGTCTCTTTACCCTTATTTTCCGTTGGAGCAGCATACGGAATTACTCGCAACTTAGTGTTTGCGAAGCGCATTTAGTTTGTATTTGTTGTGGACTGTAGCATATTCCAGGGCCCTTTGACATGCAGATGGACCGGTGCAGACAAATGCGCATTCATTGTCGTACTGAATTAACAGCTCCGCGCCTCTTCCTGGCTACGTAAAATTCGTTAAGTGTGTAGAAAGGTGACACTGTACAAAACAACATTAAACAGCTGATTTTTGTAGTTTATTCGCACTTAGGCCATATGTAATTAAATGATTTTTTTTTTTAATTTTCAAGTGCTAGGGATTTCGTACTGGTATAAATCATTTGATCATTTGATGTGATGGAAATACACTGTGGTGTATTAGAGAGGACAGTTTGTCTGTCGTTCCTAAGAACTACGTTAGACATTCGACCCTTTCCGTTACGAAAGATAGATCATTAACTTTATAAATTTGTAATTAAATTCTTCATGTACTGAGGAATACTGAAGCAACAGAAAAATGTTTCCATGGCCACCAAATGAATGAAAGATGGATATTGCTGAGAAATAGGAATGAGATCAAAATAAAGACTGTACAAACACGAAGTAATGTATGACCAAGAACAAAGAGAAATAGCAATACCTTAACCTGAGAAATGATGCCTGAAACATGCAGGTCCTCTTGGTTGACTATTCTAGTGGTCAATGGATTTGCTAAGCGTACATTCGATGGCCGAGGGGACTGAGGCGCTCCAGTCACGGTCTGCACGACTACTACGGTCGAGTGTTCGAATCCCCCCTCGGGCATGGATATTTGTGCCGTCCTTAGTCTTAGTTAGTTCGTACGTAGTTTGTAAGTTTAGGGACCCCGTAGCTAATAGACTTTACAAACATTTGAACATTTTTTCGTACATTCGAAGAACGAAATTTGTGATATCACACTGAAAATTTGTGATATAGCACTGATTCCGAAGAATTCGCACCCGATAAGGTTTTTGTCAAATCTCGTGGAATAATAACACTATTACTACTGTGACACACCACAGAACAATCTTCTATAGTCTCGTGGTCTACAGCTAGAATAATTGTATAGCGACGAGAATAAAAGGTTTTTGCAAGAAGAAATCAATACTCTTTCTGCTGAAAAAGTGGCTCACTCAGATTGATGCCATCAAAAGGGCAAGTTCTCAGTTCGTGTTCCCGCCAGGTATTTAATTTTAACGCTTTAGAGCAGAGACTGAGTAGCAAATTAACAGCTATAACTGATATAATTGATAGATGTTAAAGTACAAGAATGGGTAACATTCTATTGAAAAACGTAAAGACACTTTACGAATCTGTTCCTCGAATAGATACAGCTGCGAATACAGTGCTCTGCTCAAAGCAATAAGGGAATCAGGTAAGATATCATACAATCACATATACAGGTGTTTCACTAAGTGTGTTTGCGTCTGTAACTTATAAAATAATAGGTGACGGGAAATTTTAATGCGGTTGGCCAACACAAGAAATGTTACACTTTCTGCAAAGCTATGAACATAGTTATTGTATCATTTTCCAAAGAGTTACACCACAAAGATATAATTTTTTAAATGGAACAATAGTTTTTTCTATCGTGTATTGGATTCGTTTAAACCAGCTGCGTCCAAATCAATTTAAACTACATTCCTATCACTGTTAGTTTGGGAGCTACAACCCTTCAAAGTTCCAGGGGCGGAGGCTGCGATAGCGTAGCTGATTGGCCGAGTGGCTATCCTCTGGGGCACGGCCCACTGTCTACGCTGTCGTAGCCTCCGCCCCCTAAACTTTGAAGGGTTGTAGCTCCTAAAGATACAATAAACTATGATCATAGCTCCGCAGAAAGTGTAATATTTATCGTGTTGACCTACCGCATTAAAATTTCCCGTCACCTATTATTTTATAATTTACAGAGGCACTTAGTGAAACACCCTGTATATATATGGTAACGTATTTTATTAAGATACTGGTAACAACTGTAATCTTTGTGCGATTCAGTACAATATTTCGCTTCCCCAATTCTTTACTTGACGTTTACATAGCTTTCATTTAGAATGAGGCACCACGGGGCTACCATAATAATGAAAAGTCATTCTCGTTGCCCTCTAAATAGTGTGCAATCACCTCAGACGGCTAGTTGCAAACCTGCGTGGCACGGACACTATGAGGTTCTCAATCACCTCTTGAGGGATATTTGGCCATTATTCCATGACTGCAACCGTTGTGGGACTGCTGGTCTTGCTGCAATGCGTCTGACAAGTTCAACCCAGACATGGTGGCCACTCCATTAGTTTAATGCCTCAGCTTGATGCATGTTCTTCACCAGTGGAGCTCTGTGGAAACGAGCGTTATCGTCCACCAGAAGGAAGCCGTCTACTACGGCACCAGAGTAGGGTACAAAAAAAGGTCGAAAGATCTCGTCTCTATACCTCTGAACAGTCAAAGCGCCATTCTGAACGAGATACAGGTCCGGTACGTCCACCAATACTGACTCCTCACACCCTTCGTCCACCACAATGATATGGTGTTGTTTCCTACAGATATGTAGCACTGTTACAAGTTAGTCTCCAAGTTAGACGTTCTCTCCGGATGAGGGAACAACGATTGTCCGGCTGAACAACAATGTTGACTCATCTATGACCAGAATGGGGTTCAATTCTGAAGACTCCACAATCAGTATGTACCTCCGCCCAGTTTCTGCGGGCGAAACGGTGTTGTGATTTTAACGGTGCGCGCACACACACACACACACGCACACACACACACACACACACACACACACACACACACACACACATCATAGGCTTCCGTGAGGAGAGAGAACATTTTGGAAAGTGATTTCGGAGTGTTTGTGTTGATGTTGCACGTCCTGTTGCTGCCTGGAGGATGTGTTGTAGCTGAGTTGAATTCAGCCTCCTTTCTCGATTGTCTGTTAATCGGAGATGACGGCCATCTCTTGCTGATGTTACCCGTGGACGACGTTGGCCTTGCATTTTTGTAACGGTTCCTGTTGTTTGAAGTCGCGACCAGGTCCTATAAATTACACTTTGGGACACTCCAATAACTGCAGCCATCTCCCTTTTGCGTCTGACCAACACTACCGAAAGAGAAGGCCGCGGCGCTCTTGTATGACGTCACACAGAGTAGGCTTCGATCGCGTAGCTCACTGGCTGGCTGCTAGGGCACGGTCCGCTATGACGGAGTGGCTAGCCATTCTCTTGCCCGATCGCAGCCTACTCTACGTGACGTCAAACGAGATTGCCGCGGCCTTCTCTCTCGGAGGTGTTGGTCTGACCCGCTTCCAACCTTCCTATGGCTCTTTATGCCATAGCTTCATGTTGTTGTTGCGTTGCACTACCTGCTCACAACTCTATCTGAACCCAGCTGGTTGTGTAATTCATTTGGTAGAGTACACACAAATCAACACCAAATTTCTGTTATTAGCACTATCTCAATTGTCATAACGTTGTTGACTTGTTGACTCCACTCCTTAGAACAGACAGAGAACCATTTTAGTTCATTTGTGGGTGATAATACCGGGTGATCAAAAAGTCAGTATAAATTTAAAAACTTAATAAATCACGGAATAATGTAGATAGAGAGGTAAAAACCGACACACATGCTTGGAATGACATGGGGTTTTATTAGGAAAAAAAAAAGTTCGTGAAAGGTCATTTGATCTGAAAAGCAATAATTAGCATAACTAAGACATAGCAAAGATGATGTTCTTTACAGGAAATGCTCAATATGTTCACCATCATTCCTCAACAATAACTGCAGTCGAGGAATAATGTTGTGAACAGCGCTGTAAAGCATGTCCGGAGTTATGGTGAGGCATCGGCGTCGGATGTTGTCTTTCAGCATCCCTAGAGATGTCGGTCGATCACGATACACTTGCGACTTCAGGTAACCCCAAAGCCAATAATGGCATGGACCTGAGAGGCCAAGCATGACGAAAGTGTCGGCTGAGCACACGATCATCGCCAAACGACGCGCGCAACAGATCTTTCACGCATCTAGCAATATGGGGTGGAGCGCCATCCTGCATAAAAATCGTACGTTTCAGGAGGTGTTTATCAGCCAAGCATCTGTAACATATCGACGTACCTCTCACCCGTCACGGTAGCAGCTACAAAACCAGAATCACGCAGTTCCTCGAAGAAAAAAGGGCCGATATCGGTAGATGTGATTATAATAAAACTACACGTCATTCCAAGCCTGTATGTCAATTTTTACCTCTATCTACATTATTCCGTGATTTATTAACTTTTCAAATGTATACTGACTTTTTGATCACCCGGCACTTCAGAACCTAGATATCTGAACTGATTTCCTAATTGTTTTGACCAGTGAATTTACAGTGTGTTAAATGTTCGTATTATTTTGTCGCCCATTTGTAATGGGCTGGACTCAGTATTCCAGGCCGAAAACACTGCCATCAGGGCGTGTGTGGAGGAGAATTTGCGTAGGTGCTACAAAGACCGTAGCATCTCTATCTATTCAGACAGCCAGGCAGCCCTGAGATCACTGTCAGCTCCTGCAACAAGGTCTAAAATTGTTGCAGAATATCACAGGGCTCTGGTGGAGCTAGGGGAAAGCAATAGAGTAAACATATTGTGGGTCCCTGGCCACTCGGGGATCAGTGGCAACGAACATTCCGACAGATTAGACAGGATTGGGGGGGGGGGGGCAGAGACTCCATTTATTGGACCGGAACCTGTCCTGAGTCGGCCGCGGTGGCCGAGGGGACTGGGGCGCTCCAGTCACGGTCTGCACGACCACTACGGTCGGGAGTTCGCATCCCCCCTCGGGCTTAGTCGTAGCTAGTTCATAAGTAGTTTGTAAGCTTAGGGACTGATAGCCCCGTAGTTAAGTCCCATAAGTTCTACAAAGATTTGAACATTTGAACCTGTCCTGACAATCACCAAGGCAATGATCAAATTGGAGCTACGTAACTGGCCCAGAAGACAGCACGTAGAATATTGGGCCAAAGTCTATCGACAAAAACATGGCAAGGTAATGATGCCAAAGCCATGTTTTAAAAGAAGCTCTGCAATCCTTGGTCTGAACAGGAGAGAGACTAATGGTTGGATTGCTGATAGGCCATGGGAATTTCAAAAAACATCTACATACAATGGGAATAACAGAAGAGGAGCCTAAATGTAGGATCTGTGATGACGGTGATCAAACTGCATCACATCTAATCTTCGAATGCATTGCATTGGAGAGTAATAGGCACAGAACACTTGGGACAACCAGACCCGAAGAAATTGTGTCTAATAAAGAACTGGTAAAGGGACTCCTTGCACTGTTCAAGGGCATTGGTTGGCTTTACTAGATATACAGGGAGCGATACCGCACAATAAACACCTAAATCGTTCCGTTTTCGATCTGATTTCTCTTATTTTATTGGGATGGTCATGTCTCCCTAAGTAGGTGGGTGCTAGCAAAATATTTTCACATTCAGAACTAAAAGTCGGTGATTGAAACTTCGCAAACAGATCACGCCGCAATAAATAACGTCTTTCTTTTAATGATTTCCACCCCAATTCGTGCAACATTTCCGTGACGCTTTCCCCTCCGTAACGTGATAGATGATCTCAATGTCTTCCGTCAGTCCCGCCTGGTGAGGGTCCCACAAGAGGCAACAGTACTCCAAGAGAGGACGCACAAGTGTGATGTAGCCAGTCTCTTTGGTGGAGCTGGTGCATCTTCGAAGCGTTCTGCCGATGAAGCGCAACCTTTGGTTTGCCTTCCCCACAATATTTTCTGTGTGTTCTCTCCAGTTAAAGTTGTTCGTAATTTTAACTCCTAGGTATTTGGTAGAATCTACGACCATAAGGTTTGACTGATTTATCGCGTAATTGAAGTTCAGCGGATTTCTTTTAGTGGTCATGTGTATTACTTCACACTTTTCTTTATTTAGTGTCAATTGCCAATTTTCGCACCATGCAGAAATTTTGTCTAAATCGCTTTGCAGTTGCTTTTGATCCTCTGTTGACTTCACTAACCGATAAACGACAGCATCATCCGCGAACAATCTAAGGGAGCTATTCAGATTGTCTCCTAAATCGTTTATAAACACACTTCCTTGTGGAACGCCAGATATCACTTCTGTTTTACTCGATGACTTACCGTCAATTACAACGAACTGTGTTCTTTCTGATAGGAAATCGTGAATCCAACCGCACAATTGGAGAGATATTCCATAAGCACGCAATTTTTATAAGAGGCCGCTTATGGGGTACAGTGCCAAAAGCCTTCCTGAAATCCAGAAATATGGAATCGATTTGAGATCCCTTGTCGATGGCACTTAACACTTCATGTTAATAAAGGGCAAGCCGTGTTTCGCAAGAACGATACTTTCTGAATCCGTGTTGACTACTGGTTAATAGGTCGTTCTCTTCGAGGTAGTTCATAATATTCGAACAAAGAATGTGTTCCAAAATGCTACTGCAAATCGACGTCAATGAGATAGGCCTGTAATTTTGGGGATCACTCCTATTGCCTTTTTCGAAAATTGGAGTAACTTGGGCAACTTTCCACTCTTTGGGTACGGATCTTTCGCTGAGTGATCGGTTGTAAATTATAGCTAAGTACGGAGCTATTGCATCAGCTGTAATTGCAGTCAAAAATGATTTGATCATTTCTATGAAGATTGTGAGGTAAGGAAACTTAGTCCAGAGCCGAATAAAATTTATGAGTGTGTCAAATCTGTCGGACGCAGTCTCAAAGAGGAGGTAGGAGGCGGCGCCGCTTTCCCCGTCTGACAAATACGGCGAGTGGGCGGCAGAGCGTCGGTCGATGGGTCCTTGTGTGCGGCGGTCTTATAGCCAGGAGGAGGGGCACCACTTTTCACGCTCGACTGGCACCTCTGCCTGGCGTCTCCTCACAGCCGTCCGCGGAACGGCGGCAATTCGCTCGCACAGTGGGCCCCATCTTCGTGGCAGGATGCCTCCGCCCAGAAGGCGCTGCACTGCCAGCGGCGTCTGCCTCCAGCTGTCGATGCTACCGTCCGCCACCTCATCGCAGCAAACCGCCACATCGCCCCGTAGATTAAACCAGCTCCTACATCTACACCGTTGCTCTGCATATTACACTAAAGAACTTGCTGAAGGTTTCATCGAACTACTTTCGTAATATTTATCTACTACTCCATCATGGAACAGAACGTGGGGAGAAAGGACACAAAAAATTTCTTCGTTCGACTCCAGATTATATATATACATATATAATTAACACTATTACTTTATATGTAGGTGCGAGTCAAAAATATTTTTTCGCATGTGTGCTAAAATGCAACGAAACTGATACTGTCCATCTAAAAATCCAATACGAGAAATTTTATTAAGTCTGTCTTTGTTAGATTTACCTACAGGGTGTCCAGAAAAGGACTCCCTGATTTCAAAATTAAATATCTCGAAAACAAAGATCGATAGAGGAATGCAGTAAACGGTATGTTTATTGTGAAAGCTCAAATCAAATGTTCAAATGTTTGTAAATCTTATGGGACTTAACTACGGGGTCATCAGTCCCTAAACTTACAAACTACTTATGAACTAGGACGGCACAAATATCCATGCCCGAGGGGGGATTCGAACCCCCGACCGTAGTTGTGAAAGCTGTAAGAAGTTTATACAGCAGTATGAAATAATAGTTACAAAAGCTGCTAACAGATGGCGCTGTACGCTGAAAACACTCTTTGCAAACAATCACATCACAATGTTTTCAAAATATTCACCAATGGCACTACAGAGGTGGTGCAAACGAAGAGTGGAATTCTCCATCACATTTCGTAGTGTCTCAACCGAAATGGATTCACACGCCAAAGAGATCGCCGATTCGAGCTCGTCCAGCGTGGCGGGATGCTTCGGGTAGACCATGTCTTTCACTGTGCCCCACAAAAAAAGTCACTGGGAGTCAAATCCGGCGAATATGGAGGCTAATCCATGCCTGCATCAGTAAATTTGGGATATTCCAAAGCAATGACTCGATTCCCGAAGTATTCCTCAAGAAAGCGAAACACTTGTTCGGTCCGATGTGGTCTGGCTCCATCTTGCATAAACCTGGTCGATCCTCTAACGCTTGCTGTGTGGCGACAAATTGTTCCAAAATTGCAACGTAACGTGCACCAGTGACCGTTTCTCGAATGAAAAAAGGGCCAATAATGCCTCTGCTGCATACTGTAGCCTACACGGTAACTTTAGAGGAATACAGGTGTTTCGCTTCACACCAATATGGCTTTTCGGAACCCCAAAATCGCCAGTTCTGCTTATTCACGTACCATTCAGGTGGAAGTGTGCTTCATCTGTAAACCAGATGCAGCCAACATTAAATCCTTTACTATCAATCATTGTGAGCATCTGATTAGCAAAGGCAACCCTTTGTTGCACAGCTCGTACGGGTATGGCCTGGTGCGTTTGAATTTTGAATGGAAACATGTGTTAGCTCTTTCTCAGTGTTATCTGTGTGCTGGAACGCTTCGAACCAGCCTCAGATGCAATTCTACGGACGGATGACATTGGATTTCGCTGAATAATTCCAGAAACTGTGGCGACATTTTCAGACGTAACTGCGGTTTGCTTGCGGCCAACATGTCCCACTAGATCATCAGTTACGCCGCTGCCTGTTCGTTGAAATTTTGCGAAGAGCGTACGAATGGTTTTCGCATCGGGTCCTTTTGGAACATTAAATCGTGCTTGAAAACATTGCCTTGTTGCCTGTGGTACTCTAGCACGAGAAAAACGCGTTGTTCAGTGGAGTACATGGTTTTAATCTCTCCTTTCACGTTTCAATAGTGGAACTGATCGCTCTGGGCTTCGTATCACTATTTATACTAGGCATTACGTATGGCGATTACAGCGCCATTTGTTAGCAGCTTTTGTAACTATTATTTCAAACTGCTGTATAAACTTCTTACAGCTTTCACAATAAACATACCGTTTACTGCATTCCTCTATCGATCTTTGTTTTCGAGATATTTAATTTTGATATCAGGGAGTCCTTTTCTGGACACTTTGTATCTTTTGTCAGGTGTTCATTTTGTCCTGGAATTCTTCCTGTTTACTGTTCATAATGAAAATTCACTTTGAAATTCTGTTTCAGTGTCCAAAAATTTTCCAGTGTACTACTCACACTTTCATTAACTTTTACATCGAAATATAACCAGCTTCTTACACTAAACTCCAATCTGGCTACTTTCCAACATAGTAACTCAATTTTGGCCACATTAGCATTTACAATTCCACAACTGACAACAACTCAAAATAATCATCAACTCATCACTTCCACTTACTGAGAAAGAGATCACCACTGCCTGCACTGCCTTTGCATCAACTTATATACATTGTGACAGATGACAGTCTCTCGCATGTGATCAGTGAAAATATGATAATTTGGATTATTAATTAAATGAAAGTTAATTTTAATAATATTCTCATCCTTATATAGTTAATTATTAGATTTTAAACTAGCGTTTCATGTTAGTAACAAATAGCATTTCTTCAAAATTTTAAACATGACTGGAATTCAGCAACGGTGGAATACGATCCAAAAGTCAAGACAGTTTCAGCCAACTGGTCGGCTGAAACTGTGTTGACTTTTGGATTGAATAGCATTACTAAATATTTTCTTCGTTAACAAATATTACATTTATGATAGAGATAAAACAATTTAATTTAGAGGGCTCTAATTTAGTGTAAAGAGATTATTTAGATTGAAAACGAATTTAGATCATTCATATTTTTTTAATTTACAATCTTTTCTTGAAGATCTTTGGTTATATTACCTTGTAAACATAATCGAATTCACGCCTAAGAACTGTGAAAATACGTGAATTGATCTAAACATACTTGTTTTGTGTTATAAACTCAACAGATATTGCTTTATGTACAGATTTTGAGGTAATTTTAAAGAAAAATTACATAAATAATGTGATTAACTATTTCCGAGGCCAAAATGAAATTTGAAATACGTTTTGTGTACATCAATGTGACGTTAGATATTTAACAGTTACATTTGCTTGACGAAAAAATACCTAATATACAAATATGAAGTTGAAAAAATTTATGATGCTACCTTGGATAGTCACAGTAGAGAAAGTCGGCGATTGAAATTTCGTAATTAGACCTCGCCGCAATGGAAAACGTTGTTGTTGTACTGATGTCTACTCCAACTTCTGTATCTTTTCCGTGATATTCTTTCCCCTATATTGTCATAATACAAAAGGAGTTGTCCCTCTTTGTACTCCTCCGTCAGTCCCACCTAATAACAGCGTTAATAGATGACATAAAAAAGATTCAACAAAGAGCAGCACCCTTCGTTACAGACTCATTCAGTAAGCGAGAAAGCGTCACACAGTGGCAGACGCTGCAAGAGAGGCGTTCTGTATCTCCGTGCACGGTTTTGTCGAATCTTTAAGACCAATCGTTTCGTGAAGACATTGCTTCCTCCTACGTATACCTCGCGAAGCGACCATAACGATAAGATCAGAGAGATTAGGGTCCAGAGGCATACAGACAATCATTTTTCTCGCGAACCATACGCGACTGGAATAGGAGGAAGTGGCAATGGTACGTCATTTACCCTCCTCCTTACACCGTGAGGTGAGATACAACACGTATCACTCCACTTGTACTACACATGCACTCAGTAACAACTGACAAGATTTGTCACTCTATTGCTCGTGACTTGTGTGAATGTGTTTACTTTGCTACGCTATGCAAAACACGTGTACAGAAATGTGAAGAAAGACAAAAGGTGTATGAGTTCTGTGCACCCTACATAAGCATGCATAGGGAAGTTGTCTGTGTTATGTACAGCAGAATAAATGCCTGTAACGTGGTAACGAAAGCAAAGAAACGATACATTTAGGGACATTTTGTGCTTCTTTTCCAGTCCTCTATCGAATTCCTAGAGCTTTACCACATATTACACCCTGAATATTTAAATTCAGAGATGAGTGGAGGCTGTTTTTAAATTTAAAAAATCGATTACATGGTGTAATGATAACGTGTTTTTAATTTTTTTATCAGACCTTCGATCTCTCAGTTAGGTGTTTAGAAATTTCGCACCCGCTGGTGTCTTCCTGATACACAGATCTGCTGGAGACCCATCTTTGAGGTCCCAGAGCTCTTGGCTTAGGGTTGCAGTGGTCGCCGGCTCAGAGTGAGTGTGTTTGCCTCTAGCGTTATTCATGAGCAGCGCGCGGTCAATGCGGCCAATCCACCAACGAAAACCAGCGTGCGTGCGAACACTCGATTCCGACACATGTGTGTGTGTGTGTGTGTGTGTGTGTGTGTGTGTGTGTGTGTGTACGCACGTGCATTCGCATAGACCCAGAGATACTTGGCTTGCCTAGTGTCTTATTCCTGTATGAATAACATTTTTCTTCCAGGATCGCATTGTATAACTCATTTTTAGGCCCACTTTAGGTTACGGTAGTAACACTAAAAGTGAGCCTTTGCGATCTGTTTTTGACAGCTCGAAATTTAAATGAAAATAACGGCTTAACCAAATCTAACCTAACCTAACCTAACCATCTGATACGAAAATTGAACCGAATTTGTAGAGAAGAAAATTTTCTGCAACTTTTCTCTTTTAAGTTTTTTTTTTCATATCTCGTACCGTTTCAGAGAAATTTGCAAAAATAACGGCGATTTTGGGATGTTTGTCTGTCTGTTTATCCGTAACGTGTTCTCTGTTTTTAAGACGAACCGTTCAACCGATCAGCACCAAATTTTACAGACATAATTGTAGGCCGCCAGAGACCAGACACTCCCTTTTTCAAAATTTTTCGGACAAAAAATACGGTAGTAATACCAAAAAAATCCGTTTGTAATATAATTGTAATTGCAAACGAACCGTTCATCTGACACAAAAATTGAATAACCTAATTGGCAGAGGGGAAAATTCTCTACAACTTCACTCTATTATGTTTTTTTCTTATCTTGCATCGTCGCAGGCATACATTTCAATCAGTTGCTGGAAGGTTTCTTGGGGACTGGCAGCTCATTGTTCTCGGTGTTCTGCACTGAGGAGAGGTATCGATTTTGGTAGGCGATGCCCGGCACGAAGTCGGCGTTCCAAAACACCCCAAAGGTGTTCTATAGGATTCAAATCAAGACTCTCTGCAGGCCAGTCCATTACAGGGATGTTACTGTCGTGTAACCGCTCCGTCACAGATCGTGCTTTAAGAACAGGTACTAGATCGTGTTGGAAGACGCAGTCGCAATCTCCGAATTGCTCTTCCTTAGGGGGAAGCGATGAAGTGCTTAAACATCGATTTAGGCTTGTGCTGTGCTAGTGCCACGTAAAAAAACAAGGGTTGCAATCCTCCTCTATGATTAACACGCCCTGATCATAACATCACCACCTCCGAATTGTACTTTTGGCACTACACACACTTGCAGATGCGTTCACCGGCATTCGCCATACTCACACCCTGACATCGGATCACCATAGTGTATACCGTGATTCGTCACTTCACACAACGTTCTTAGACTGTTAAATCGAATGTTTATGCTGCTTACACCAAGTGACACGTCGTCTGGCGTTTACGTGCCTGATGGGGCTTATTGGCAGCCGCTCGACCATGAAGTCCAAGTTTTCACACCTTCCGCCTGTCATAGTTCTTGCAGTGGATCTTGATGCTGTTTCGAATTCCTGCGTGTTGGTTTGGATATATGGCTTCGTATTACACAGTCTCTGTCAGTCATAAAAAATTAGGGAATAAAATAACAAGTGCAACATTGCACTTAGTCACTATATAAAAAAATACTTAAGTTATAAACATGATAGCTTACGACTGTCATGTTTTTAACTTGTGTATTTTTTATATAGTGACTAAGTGCAATGTTGCACTTGTTATTTTATACCCATTTTTTTTTTAACAGGATGACCAGCTTATAACATATATGTGATCAGATGATGGTGACACAGTGCACCGAAACCGGTGGTCATTTAATAAATTATTAATGTGCGATCTTGGCTTTTCATTTTGAAAACTACAAAACGATCAGATCGCCTCCAAACCCGACTACGTCAGGTAATCTATTCCAGTTTTATTTCATACGGCCCAAGAGAGAGAGAGAGAGAGAGAGAGAGAGAGAGAGAGAGAGAGAGAGAGAGAGAGAGAGAGAGAGAGAGAGAGAGAGTGAGAGATCTATGAAATCAGTTGAGCCGTTCTCAAGTTATGGCGCGACCAAGGTATTTAGGGGTCCATTTTTATGTTACAAACTACCCTCCCCATGTACCGTATGAAACTGAAGGTAGACGGTGACCTCCCTCTTGGAGGTCAAGCGTGCGAAATTTCGTGAAGATCGGAATGAAACTGTAGGTTTAGTGAGACTAGAGGAGAAGTATGCTCCGCCATGCTCCTATCACAAAATAAGTTCGTATCTGACCTTTTCTACCTATAAACTAAATTCCTGCCAAATTATAGCTTCATAGGTGAAGTAGTTTTCGAGATTTCTTGTTTAGTGAGTGAGTGAGTGTCCTTACGCTTTTCTATAGCTAGAGATTAAGAACACTGATTGCTTAATTTTGGATGTAAGAGAATTAAGGAAGACTTGCAGAAAAAAATGCTAACATAGAAATGTGTAATGCTAACTTTATTTGATACAAGGTCGTGCCTGATGCGACAGATTTACGACATCTACAGCGAAACTGTTGTGAGCGGTAAACTTCGTTTCATCATTTTGTGTGTGTGTGTGTGTGGGGGGGGGGGGGGGTGTTAGTTACAAAACGCTTCATAGACGCCCGAAATTCCCATTTTCCAATAACTGACGCATAAATCTGGGTATTCTCACGCGGTGGCCTCTCATTATTTATGACGTCATATCTCCTGAGCCGTGGCCTACGAGATAGACAGGCTGCGGTGCGCACGTCATATCACGTGATCCGTGGCCTACGAGAAAGACAGGCCCCTTCGCAGTCGTCGTGCCACGTAAGCAAGGTAGTTCCGAGCCGGCGCGATCGCTAGCCGATTGGCCGGCCGCTGGGGCACACCCCACTGCCTCATAACGGGCAGCCTCTGAGCTAGCGATCGCGCCGGCTCGGAACTACCTTGCTTACGTGGCACGACGACTGCGCTGGGGGCTGTCTTTCTCGTAGGCCTCGACGTGATCAAGTGAGGCCTGAGCCGGCGCGATCGCTAGCAGATCGGCCGGCCGCTGGGGCACAGCCCATTGTCTCATAGCAGCTAGCCAATCCACTAGCGATCGCCCCGGCTAAGGCCTCACTTGATCACGTGATATGACGTGCGCGTCGTGGCCTGTCTTTCTCGTGGGCCTCGTCCTGAGCTATGCGTCGTGCTCTTTTGTTTCTGGGTCAGGAACCTTCGTGAGCATAAGGTGACAACGCGAACCTGTTTGGAAAATATTATTAATACTATAAATAGCGACCACGTCTTACATTATGTACAACATACTGTTTAGTTCTGTGTCACCTGTTATATCATTGACATTGAAGAACCCTACTGACTTTTTTATTTTATTTGGACATATCAGGTATATTACATTTGTACCTTCTGCATGTTTGCGGGGGACGTACCTTCATGAACTCGACACTGGACTCCAGCGGATTGTCGAATCGGAAGAGCAGCAGGAAGTTCTCCTCCATTGGCAGAAGCTGGGCCAACTGCAACAGGAAAAATACAGCGTAAGACAATGAGATCTAAGGGACAACACTGAGAAACAAACGTAAAGGCTAGTTTACACAACGACACTAGGTTCCATGAAACTGCGTTACTGGCCAGTGCGCAATGACATATATGCGATGTGTGTGCGATTTTAACGATGAAAATGTAAGAAATAAGCAGCGGCGCGTTAGTGCTCTTGAAGCAATTATTCGTGAATTAAATATTGATGGGTTAACGATTAATGAACTGCAGACTGAAATACATTCAATTCGAAATACCTATACAAATTAACTAGGCCTATGGAAATTGTGGATTTCGGAACACCGTTCAGGTACTGTAGAGACGAGTATCTACTTGACATGAAACGTAATGCAATTTTTAATTTTAGTTCTGGTAACAATGCATGACGTATAACAGTATCTTTTTTTATTTTTTGCATTACTGACTCTGTTTAAAAGGAACTTGAACTGTTCTAGTGGCAGTCTAAGTTGATTAAATAAACTCGGTCTTCAATCACAATTTCTTTCAACAAGATTGCTGAGCAACCGAGATGACGTCATTTTTAATCTAGTCATGAGCCCAAAAACGTTTCTTATTCTTTTTATTTTTAGTCTTATACAGCGACTTTACAAAGAGAAGCAACAGCTCCGCCAGAACTCTTATAACTACCAAATGATTTATTCTACGGCGACTACGGCACTCACAATACAATGAAACTGAAGTGTATAGTATTGGGGCCGTGTCTACAGACATTCACGGAACAAGTTGTGGCCAATTCATTTCACGCAACGAGTGTCGCAACCTGCATCGTGTAGACTAGCCTTTACTGAAAGAGGAACTGAGCAGGTCTTGTAAAAGGTAACTAGCTTTCCAACTTAACCAGTAAGCGGTCATATGAGAAACAAGTATCATCTGAAGCATTTATCAGTTATGAAGTCTCATGGATTTAATTCAAGAAACGCTATGTGAATAACAATGTCGGAGTTGAGCGGTCGTAGTACTCAAGTTCCATTTTAAAGTTTTTATTGGTGTTTTGGTCTTCAGTCCGCAGACTGATTTGATGCAGCTCTCCACCCTACTCTGTCCCGTGAAAGCCTCTTCATCGGAGAATAAGAACGACAGCCTACATCCTTTTGAATCTGCTTACTGTATTCGTCCCTCGATCTCCCTTTACGATTTTCATACAATAAAGCTGCATGTCCTCAGAAAAAGTAACGGCTGTAGTTTCCCCTTGCTTTCAGCCGTTCGCAGTAACTGTATGGCATAGCCACGTTAGCTGATGTTACAAGGCCATATCAATCATCCACTCTGTTACCCTGCTACTACTGAAAAGGCTGCTACTCCTCTTCAGGAAACACACGTTTGTCTGGCCTCTCCACAGATACCCCTCCGCTGTGGTTGTACCTACGGTTCGGCTATCTGTATCGTTGAGGGACGCAAGCCACCTCGGCAATGCATGTTGATCATGAGGGTGGTTTAACGTTTTATTAACTAAATTCTGCCAAAGAAAGTAAACAATAAATAAATGTTTAGGACATTGTGATGAATAAGAACCTGAGCGAAACGCTACGAATGATTTGATTATAGAATAAAAATTTACATGAATCTAATTACCATACCAGTAGCCCGTACGATGTCGACGGGACGTTAAAGCGTAATCTTCCTTTTTCTTCCTTAATATCAGCTGTAAATTTCAACGTTCCACTGCCTTAAAAGGCTACTTTCCTCACAGATGCTCTCAAAAAAGTCTTCCTAACACTTAAATTAATATTTAAAGTTAACAAATCTGTCTTCTTCAGAAACGCTTTTCTTCCCATTACCATTGTGCATTTTATATGTTTTTTGCGGCCATCAGCAGTTGCTACTCATACAACAAAATTCATCCACAAATCTCATTTTCTCGTTACCTATTCTAATTCATACATCATCACCTGAATTATTATCCACGTTTTTCTCTTGTGGATGTTCAGCGGTGCCGCTCACGTTAGAGATTCGAGTCCTCCCTTGGGCATGGGCATGTGTGTCGATCTGAGCGTGAGATATTTGAACTCTTTCGGGTCCTGCACGCACAACTGTGTGGTTCTGGTTTTTCTCGCTTTATTTCTTTGTGATTCACGCTAGGAACTTCGGGCCTGCATCACAGATCGTGGATGGACTGTGGAAACGTGCATAAAGTTTTTTAGTCCCTTGTTTCTACATTAGGTGACACCAGAAGTCGGCAAACTTCCAGTACATTTACAATGGCAGCAAGAAACAGTTGTTGACAAGGTGTTGATATCCTTGTTCTGACATGTGAAGCTATCATCTGTGACATCCAGTTGATTTTATATGATCCTATGATGTTTTTATGTCATTTCTTTCAAAGGCATGTTACTGTAAGATGGTAAGATCATACAAATTTGTACTGAAGGCCCAAAACAGACAATTGTGTAGGCACAAAATTTTTTATAATAAATTTATTTTCTGTTTTGTTATGTATTTTGTATCTTAAACGTTCCTCTTTACAACCTTGGGTCTGAAAGGGTTCAGTAGTTTGTCAGTCTAGGAATTCATGACGATCCCTGATGCCACTGTGGTTTCCGATGTCGCAGCCTGTCGATAGTTGCCTGACGGTGATTGCCGAAATGTGTAGGGGTCATGAAACTCTGGGCAGAAGGCGAAATCGGGAACCGGTCGTAACCAACGCCTCAACCAACAATAGATTTCATGTGTCGTACGCTGCTGATAACACTCCTGCGCCAGCTCGAACTACCTCGCCTGTTGCAGCAGTGGCCAGTTCTTTTGTGAGGTCCAGACAGACGTAGAGGATGGGTTTGTTAGTCACTGGGAGCTCTGGGGTCTCATCTGAGGTGTGGCGATAGAGAGCACTGGGTGCATCCGGCTGCAGATCGTAGCTCACGTCGACGCCAATGACTCCTGCCGCTTGGGTTCAGATGTCATCTTCGGCTCCTTCAGGCGGATGTCGGATCTTGTGAAGACAGCAGAGTTGATTCCAGGACCGATAGAGGTTCTCTGGGTTGAATCCGAGTGGAAGACCAACCAGAGGCTCACGCGATTCTGTGGTGATCTTCGGTGAAAATTTTCTTGACCTCCGCTATCGGGTGGAGAAATGTAGGATTCCCACGAATAGATTAGGCGTGCACTGCACGCAGGAAGTGGCTATTAGGGTAGCGGAGTACGTGTGAACTGCAATTGTAGGATTTTTAGGTTAGTGATAACCTGTATAGGCCAGTTAAGACACCTACTGATTATGGACTGGAAGTACTCGATACAAGCGAGCTTTTAGAAAATGGAATTGTAGGGAAACATCATAAAAGCGATTCGATGAACCCTCTGCCATGCACGTCATGGTGACTTCAGAGTATTTCTGTAGATGTAGAACATGATGGAGAAGTTTGCAAGTGTATGGAGACAGTTGGATCTGCTGATGTTTTTCTAATAACTTTTTTTGCTTTTCATGTTCGTTATTCGGGAGGAGTGGTGGTAAAGATGTCAATAGTTAAGATTTTGAATGTTAGCAAATCTGTGGGACATAGCCACTGAGGTTTCCAGTTCCTAGGCATACAGGGGTTACTTAAACTAATCTAGGACCAACACACACACACACACACACACACACACACACACACACAAATATATATATATATATATATATATATATATATATATATATATATATATATATATATATATATGCGAGATTGACGTCTCGAACCTCCGGCGGAGAGAAACTGCGCGCTCCGCAGTAAGCGCCTTATAGCGCTCGGACATTACAGCACGGCACACTAGTTAAGACATCAGGTGACAACGTTCCAAGCAGTAGCAGGAGGTGAAGAGGGTAAAAAGACTAGGAGAAGGGAATTGTTGGAATCAGCACATAACTGACATCGTCGTATTCAGGTGCTACTGTGAAATGATGAGGTACGCACAGAAGAAGAATTAGTGTTGGACCACATAAAACCGTCATCAGGCAGTTAATTAAACACGCTGAGCGCTGCCATAAGAATACAATTATTTATTAATATGTAATATTACTGCGTAAATCAAGTGCGAATAGTTGAACGTATGCTGCTGAAAGCATGCCAACCTTTCAGTATCTTTCGTGTGTTCCCAGAGATTAAACTTGAGCTGACCACTTCAGGAGGATGGGTAGCTGGGACTAGGTATTGCACTACTGTATCGTACGGTAGGGGTGACCTGTGTTGAGGCTTCAGACTCGGTGCCACTCACCGTCTCGTAGCCAGTGGCAGACAGTGACGCACCACAGGCTTATCGCGAGGAGAGGCCTGAATAGTGAAACACCGGAGTGGCGCCGAAAGTGCCGTAAGAGCTGGACGCGGAGGGGGCCTGAATATTTGAAAGGCAGTCCGTGGGGCGTAGGAGTCACTCAGGCCTGCGGGACACCGGAGAGCGTCTCGGAAGAGGCCAGGGCTGTTGGCCTGCACCGCGACACTCTCGCCGGGGCACCGCACTCAGGCGACCTCGCAGGCGCCTCTGGCTCTCTTACCACCGGTTATCATGGGAGACGTGGTAAGTAGCCAAGGAATTTTGTGTGATGGGTAGAACGGCTACCAGAGGCCAACACCATTCTACTGGGCACCCGTGCGGCTCCTAAATCCCAGCATAACAACTATCACTCCTATGTTACTGGCAGCCTATCTCACAGGCGCTAAAAAACTATACGAGGTTCGTCCGGAAGGTAATGAGATTGTTTCTCTATTTCAGGAACTACACTCCTGGCCATTAAAATTGCTACATCACGAAAATGACGTGCTACAGACACGAATTTTAACAGACAGGAAGAAGATGCTGTGATATGCAAATGATTAGCTTTTCAGAGCATACATACAAGGTTGGCGCCGGTGGCGACACCTACAACGTGCTGACACGAGGAAAGGACTGGTGTTTGTGATGCCTTGTGCAAGGAGGAGAAATACGTACCATCACGTTTCCAACTTTGATAAAGGTCGGATTGTAGGGTATCGCGATTGCGGTTTATCGTATTGCAGCTTGAGTTGGTCGCGATCCAATGATTGTTAGCAGAATATGGAATCGGCGGGTTCAGGAGGGCAGTACGTAACGCCGCACTGTATCCCAACGGCCTCGTATCACTAGCACTCGAGATGACAGACATCTTATCCGCATAGCTGTAACGGATCGTGCAGCCACGTCTCGATCCCTGAGTCAACAGATGGGGACGTCTGCAAGATAATAACCATCTTCACGAACAGTTCAACGACGTTTTCATCAGCATGGACTTATCAGCTCGGAGACCATGGCTGCGGTTACCCTTGACGCTGCATCACAGACAGGAGCGCCTGCGATGGTGTACGCAACGACGAACGTGGGTGCACGAATGGCAAAACATCTTTTTTTCCAGATGAATCCAGGTTCTGTTTACAGCATCAAGATGGTCGCATCCGTATTAGGCGACAACGCGGTGAACGCACATTGGAAGCGTGTATTCGTCATCGTTATACTGACGTATCACCCAGCGTGATGGTATGGGGTGCCATTGGTTACACGTCTCGGTCAGCTCTTGTTCGCATCGACGGCACTTTGAACAGTGGCCGTTACATTTCAGATGTATTACGACCCGTGTCTCTACCCTTCATTCGATCCCTGCGAAACCCTACATTCAGCAGGATAATACACGACCGTATGTTGCAGGTCCTTTACGGGCCTTTCTGGATACGGAAAATATTCGACTGCTGCCCTGGCCAGCACATTCTCCAGATCTCTCCAAATGAAAACGTCTGGTCAATCGTGTCCGAGCAACTGGCTCGTCACAATACGCCAGTCACTACTCTTGATGAACTGTGGTATCGTGTTGAAGCTGCATAGGCATATGTACCTGTACAAGCCATCCAAGCGCAATGCCCAGGGTATCAAAACCGTTCTTATGGCCAGAGGTGGTTGTTCTGGGTACAGATTTCTCAGGATCTATGCACCCAAATTGCTTTGGGATCCAGCACGACGTTCCGTATTGCCCTGTTGAACCCACCGATTCCATATTCTGATAACAGTAATTGAATCGCGACCATCACGAGCAGCAATGTCGCAATACGATAAACCGCAATCGCGATAGGCTACAATCCGACCTTCATCGAAGTCGGAAACGTGATGGTACGCATTTCTTCTCCTTACACGACGCATCACAAACACGTCAAATGCTGTTTGTGTATGAGAAATCGGTTGGAATCTGTCCTCGTGTCAGCACGTTGTAGGTGTCACCTCCGGTGCTAACCTCGTGTGAATGCTCTGAAAAACTACTCATTCGCATATCACCGCATCTTCCTCCTGTCGGTTAAATTTCGAGTCTGTAGCACGTCATCTTCGTGGTGTAGCAATTTTAATGGCCTGGAGTGTATTTATTACAGAAATAAAGATGTCTTATATTGATATGGTCACTATAATAGGTGGTAGACAACTTATTACATAGCAGAATGAAACTTTCACTCTGCAGCAGAGTGTGCGCTGATTTGAAACTTCCTGGCAGATTAAAATTGTGTGCCGGAACCGGGACTCGAACATGTGACCTCTGCCTTTCGCGGCCAAGCGGTGTACCGTCTGAGCTATCCCGACACGACTCACGATGCCGCCTCACAACTTTACTTTCGCCATACCTCGCCTCCTACTTTCCAAACTTCACAGAAGCTCTCCTGCGAAACATGCAAGACTAGCACTCCTTGAAGAAAGGATATGGTGGAGAGATGACTAAGCCACAACCTAAGGGATGTTTCCAGAATGAAACTTCCACTCTGCAGCGTAGTGTGCGCCGATTTGAAACTTCCTGCCGTATTAAAATTGTGTGTGGCACAAAATTTTAATCTGCCAGAAAGTTTTTTTACATAGCAGTTTGTGACAAAATTGTTGAATAGATATTACCTTACAAATATGTGCGAATGTTTATAAAGCTAGGGGATGAAGGAGGATTCGAACCTCCAACGGGGAGTAGACGCTCAGCAAGGCGTTTTAGAGCGCACGGCCACTCTCTACGAAATAAGAAAAATAACTCTTGGTTTTACATGAAATCTCTCAGGGTTTTGCGGTTCAAGGGCTTGATCGCGAGATTTGCATTTTGTTCACATTCTATCATTTTCCTGCGGTTACCTTGTTGTTTTCCTATGCTGTCAAGGATATTTCCTGCCGAATGTACCCATTTAGGAAAATCGTCCTCTAGAGGAACATCCTCCAGTCTGTGTGGAGCACTGGACCAAGAATAGCGTCCAGCAATAGATGGTAAAACGTTTAACCCTGTGGAGAGAGCGGTTGAAGGAGATGAGACTCACCTCTCTGATGTCGATCTTCCCATCCTGGTTGTCGTCGTAGGCCTCCATGAAACACTGTTTCAGCTCCACCAGCATCGCGTCAGAAACGGCCTACAACAAAACAGTAAAAAAGTTACAACAAGGCAAACAACGAAGTAAGACTGCAACTGATACCAAATACAGATAACAAAATCGCGCACCAACAACGACAAAACAGAAACCACTAGTAGTGTACAAACAGAAAAACCTAACATTGGATAACAAAATAGCACAGAGAATAGGAAAGACCATACAAAACAAGGTATAAAAGTAGCATACATGACAAACAACATATTGCAGAAACGATTAAAATTCGAATCTCATCTTATTTATGGATAAAAATGAACAGTTGCGCATTCGTCTCGTATTAGTTCTGTTCACTTTAACACAGTTTTGGTTTAGATAGATGAGAATAGGTAAACCCCAAAGCAACAGCGGAAAATCGAAAAAAATAAAAAAATCCGACGCCTATCAGTTCTTCAAACGTAACCCGCCATATACAACTGTTTGAGAGCAGCATCCGTAAAAAAAGAAGAAAAAAAAAAGGGGGGGGGGCACACTGCTACCTCTTTGATGCATCGTTATATTAATACGTGAAGACGAAAATTGAAGTACTGAATTTTTAGGTCGGTAGCAAAGTGTTAGAATGCCAGACTGTGACTCGAAAGGTCGAGGGTGCGATCCCCGCCAGGGCCTTGGAATTTTATGTAGAATTTTCCACTTCTTTCCCCTCTGGCAATGTTGCTGGTGTGAAAAATATCGTGTATAACACCGTAGTTCGTAATCCATGTTAAACTGTAGATCCCCTATAACTGGCTGGGTAAGTAATTTCGAAGGTCGGAGGAAGGCAACGACAACCACCTCCAAACAGGACCAAGCACTGTGGTATTGAAACCAATCTTCGGATCTGAGTCCACCTATTGCTAATCTATTCATGGAACTTTTTGAACAACAAGCGCTGCAGTTGGCCAACAAAAGCCCATCGAAGTGGTACCGGTACGTGGACGATACTTTTGTGATATGGAACTCATAAAGTGAGAATTCCAATCATCCTAGGCAGAAGAGAGGTGTGTTCAAAACATTGGTGGATAGGGCCACTAATATCTGTGAATCAGTTTATCTGGAAGATCAATTAAGATATTTGCAAACGGCTTTCAAGAAAAATAGATATGCTGATAGATAGATCGAGCACTCCATCCTAGAAGAAAAGTGCCAGAAACATGTGACAACAACAACCTTCGGCTGGGAAAGTGTTTCTTCTGTTTATCCGCAACATCACGGATCGTATGGGGAAAGTTTTGGGGAAGATTGGAAACAATCTTTAGACCCACCAAGACGATTAGTGATTGTTTAAGATCGGCGAGAGATGCACGACAACGCCCAGAGTTTACAAAATTCCGTGTTATTGTAGCATTGTCTGTATAGGAATTACGAAAAGAAGTGTTAATATCCGCTTAATGAAACACAAAAGGAATTGTCGACCGGAACACACGGACAGATCAGCTGTAGCGGACCATGTCTTTACAAACGGGATCATGAAATAAAATTCAGTAAAACTAGCGTGCTAGCCAAAACCTCACATTATTATACACGTATAAAGCAGCCATAGAGATCCAGAAGCACCACAATAATTTAGATAGAAAAGAAGAAGGTTTTCAAATTAGATAAGATGGCGGTCGAATTTGCACCAACGATGTGACAATCGAACACCTGCAATCTAGGGAGATGACACTGGTAAAAGATAACTTCATGGTCTTTGGGACGTGACAAGTGGTGGCGCCCTCTATGCGCTCTGTATAAGCAGGACCTCCAGTGTCTAGCAGCCAATCATCGACTCACCCCTGAAGATGTTGCCCGCAGTAGGCAATGAAACGTCGGCATAAGAAAGTTTTACAGATAGACCACGGCATCTTAGTCCGGAAGTCTAATGTTCTCGGGGTTTAATCCTAGGTTCTATGCCCATTGTGAAATAGAGAAAAGATCTACATTCATACTAGCTAATGTATCAGCAATTTTCTTAGGGCTAGCATTATGTACAGTTGGATGTCGTCGGCATATAGATGGTAGCTGCAAGAGTGAATCACTGAAGAAATATGATTGATGTAGAGTGAGAAGAGTAGCGGACCAAGGACTGAGTCTTAGGGAACTTCGCCGGCCGTGGTGGCCGAGGAGACTGAGGCGCTCCAGTCACGGTCTGCACGGCCACTACGGTCGGGGGTTGAATCTCCCCTCGGGCATGGATATTTGTGCCGTCTTTAGTATAAGGTAGTTGATAAGTAGTTTGTAAGTTTAGGGACTGATGACCCCGTAGTTAAGTCCCGTAAGTTTAACAAACATTTGAACATTTTTTGAACTTCAGAGTACACTTTATTCCATGACGACTTCTTCGACCCACAAATGACTTGCTGAATTCTGTTCTTGAGGTAGCTGCCGAACCACTATATTGCACTGTTTGAGTAAAACAGCTGTTTTATTTTAGTAAGTAGTATAGCAAACTTAACCGTATCAAAAGCCTTGCTAAAGTGAACCATGTCTGTCTATAGCGTGTTTAATGTCAAAGGTTACTTTCATTAACGCAGTTGCATTGCTGTGGTGTTTACGGAAGCCTAATTGATATTTATCATGAATGTTATAAGTTTTGAAGTTATACGTCAGCTGTTCATGAACAACGTATTCTAGGGCTTTAGACATTGCAGGTAATATGCTGATCGGCCTGTGGTCACCTGGTGACTTTGGGTTATCAGTCTATGTTTCCACTCAGTAGGATATATACTTCTGAGAATAGAGAGGTTGAAAATGTCTGTTGAAACTGGAATAACAGTGTGTACTACGTTCTTAATCATACCTGTTCTCACTTCGTTATTTCCTACTGTCTCAGAAGAGATTCTCATAATTACCTTGTGTATTGTGTCTGTAGAGACATGATTTACGAAAAACTGTCTGTTGAGAGGGAGATATCTTGGGCTGGTAATTTGTTACTACTTGACACTTTTTTTTAATGAAGACATTTAAACAATGTATTTATGTGTCACAGTCGCTATATTACTTATAACATTTCTTTATTTTGTACAACACTTCCAGTGGAGCTAAGTCACCATTTTCAAGTACTTCTGTATCACCAGAAATATTTTTTTATGCTCTACAAAAAGCCTCTTCACAAAATTAAACTAAAGATTGATTCTGCACTAATACAAGTGATTATAAGACAAAAATAATAAAAATAAAATATCCAGTCTAAAGCAATAGATTCGTACATCAAGTTGTTACATCATTCCTGTAATAAGAGAACAGGTTTGGACTGAATTACTATAAGCTTTGTTCCTATGAAAACTTATTTATTCTCTTGACTGGAAATCTGTTTGTTCTCATGACAGGAGTGTCAAATGCAACCTTGCAAAATCGTTTCACCAATTTTGTAATTATTACAGAAGATTGTAGGTTAATATTATCAAACCCTGTATAGGGTTCCCCATGTGCCTGTGCGTGGTAGTCCTGTCATGAGAACAGATTTCCATTCAAGCTAACTAATAAGTGTTCATAGGAACAAAGCTTAAAATAATTCCGCCCGGACCAGTTCTCTTATTACAGAAATGATGTAACAACCTGATGTAGGAATCCATTGTTTTAGATAGGATATTTTATTCTTATTATTTTTGTTTTATAATCACTTGTATTAGTACAGAGCCGCGGCGGAATAGCCGTGCGCACTGAGGCGCCCTGCTACGGTGCGCGCAGCCATTTCACGTAGGGGGTTCGAGTCCTCCGTCAGGCACGAGTGTGAGTGTTGTCCTAAGGATAAGTTAGTTTAAGTAGTTTTTCAGTTTAGGGACCGATAACCATTGCAGTAAGGTCCCATAACTTTACAAACATTTGAACATTTCATATTTTTGGAAACATTTTTGTTCCACTTATGGGAAACAGCACTCTTATTTAAATTTATATAAAGAACAATCTAGAGTGCAAATTTTTTAAAATATTTTTACGACTAGTTTCGGTCTTATTTAAACCATCTTCAGGAAATTAAGCTCCGTTGATGATGTGGAGTTGGCAGGAGACTTGGAGCCTTCAGGAGCAGTAACGCACTAGAAGGTTTAAATAAGACCGAAACTAGTCGAAAAACATATTTTAAAAAATTTGCACTCTAGACTGTTCTTTATATACAAATTTGAACATTTGATTTATTAGTACAGTGTCAATCTTTAGTTCGATTTTGTGAAGAAGATTTTTGTAGAGGATAAAAAATGTCTGTGGTGATACAGAAGTACTTTAAAATGGTGACATAGCTTCACTGAAACAAATTGTACAGAATAAAGAAATGTTATAAATAATATAGGGCCTGTGGCACGTAAGTACATTGTTTAAACGTCGTCATTAAAAAGAAAAACCTTTCCATCGGCACTACTCATAGAAAATGTCTGATGTTACACTTGACACTTTAGAGCTGTTGAGAAGTAAAACGTTACCACCTTACAGTGTTCTGTTCACCGACTCAGTGATTGTGGTCTTCACGTCTTAATAAATCTCCACAGCATCAAAGTTCAGGACAGTTACCTTGATATCTCGTGGGTGTAGAATCTTCTTAAAACACAGCATCTATATAACCTGCTTACAGGAATCCCTAGAATTCATTCAGAATACGTGAAGCTAGAGAAATGTTCTCTTTTTTATGTGTGCGTCAAAATTAAGTCAAGAACTCAGAGAAAACAGCAGGTATCTGAAAAGCTGTTCAATTTCATCATTTTTACCCTACAATGCATTACAAAAATATGTACACTGGTGCCCAAACCGGCATAGTGACGGCTTGGGAAGCTGTTACAAGACTGCCTTTTTCGATCTTTGTGTTGCCTTCTTTTATAGTCTGGCTTACAATACCATACATTGTTACAACTATTAAAGATATGAGAAACAATAAGTTTGGCCATGTTATGGCAAGATAATGGCAGCTTTACAAAGTAAGGTAATTATTAGTTTACATCGATTCATAATAATCATACTTTCATATATTGGGTTGCAGATCTGAAATATGCTTAACTATAAAATACAACAATACATTGTTTGTTTATACTAATATCTTGAAAAATAGTGAATGTTCCTACCATGTACAGAATAATGAAATAAAGTATCAGTTGTTTTGCTGTATTCAAGAACACGGGAATATTTCATATATGCTTAGTTAATCTACAATGCTGCCCATGCTGGCAAGTTTATATTCGAAACATTTATTATACTTGTGTTTTCATGGCCAGTTCCTACTCAAATATATAATAGAATATATCTCTAAGCATACTATTTCATTTTGTTTTCCTAAAGTGCATAAAAAATGTTCAAATGTTTGTAAATCTATCGGACGAAACTGCGTGGTCATCAGTCCGTAGCTTACAAACTACTTAAACCTAGGTAAACTAACCTAAGGACAAACACACACACCCATGCCCCAGGGAGGACTCGAACATCTACGACGAGCAACCGGGCACTTCGCAGTGAGACGCTTTAGAACGCTCGGCTACTCCACCCTAAAGTGCATATTAGCAGGTTTTAGTTTCATGGGCATGTGCTCATGTTTACTTTCCTATTTTATGATGAAATAATATTTGTTTTCCTAGCAAAGTATGTATCTTCTCGTAACGATTACTTTATCAAGAAACCATGTTTCTTTATATTACACACACTCTGAGATCACAAAATGGTATTTAACAGTTTCGGTTCTAATAAAATAATTTGTTTAATTTGTTATTTGGGTGATGAAGTAGTAAACATTAAGCTCTGTAGCTTGCCTATTAGCTATGTAGCTTGCCTGTTACATCTCAGAAGAAATCGTTTTATTCTTCTGCAGAGGCTGAAGAAACAGCGTCAGATTTTCGCGTCCCTATGCCGAAACTGCGCAGCTACTTCGACAGTGCGACAGGATTCGATATGCCGCATACGGCAGAGCGGGCATGTCTGACTCTTTGCGAAAGAGTAAAGACTTGTGGAATTGTAGTCTGTAGTCATTATGATTCAGACAGCACACAGGTTCTTGTTTATACCTTTTCCCTGGCTTTGCTTTCGAAGATACGGCGGGCATTTTCCTTCTTCTTAGGCGGGTCGTAGGTTGTTGCCACAGCATCGGGCAGTATACAGCGCTGATCCACCCCGCAGTTCTCGGAGTGGCGGTCGCCAGCGAGGCAATTCCGCGGCCCGATTCTCCTCCAGGAAGTGAGGGGCTTCCCCCTCCTCGCCTCCCCCCCCCCTACCCTCTATCCAGGGCCCAGGCGGACGCGCGGGCCCACGGAAGCAGCGATTCCATTTCCATCCGTCTTCCGGCAAGACGACGCGCCGCGACCCGATAAAAGAAAAAAATGCGACCGTGGCGCCGCCACCTCGCAGCGGCGATATCGGCCAAAATGATGCGGGCAGCGCGTCGGCGGAAAATACGCGGCGAAGCCGATATCCGAGGGCCCTGTGCCGCGCTCAGCGTATCGGGGGAGAATGCCGTGTTTCAGTGAAAACAGATAGGGACGACGCGGCAGCGCCTGTGGACGAAAACAGGGACACTCGTATAGCTCGAGGAATTGTGGACACGCAGGTGAAGAGTGGAATATCCTCCATCAGACACTGACAGAGGCGCACAAGATATCTTCTGAAAAGCCGGCCGCGGTGGCCGAGGGAACTGAGGCGCGCCAGTCACGGTCTGCACGGCCACAACGGTCGGGGGTTCGAATCCCCCCTCGAGCATGGATATTTGTGCCGTCCTTAGTGTTAGCTAGTTCGTAAGTAGTTTGTAAGTTTAGGGACTGGTGACCCTGTAATAAAGTCCCATAAGCTATACAAACATATTTTCTTCTGAAAAGATTAAGTAACTGAATTGATGTGTCTATAAAAAGTCATACAAGGTAGGTGACCCAAACACGCCACGGCCCCAATAATGCCAATACCTTTTATTTCCTTGAGTACTCACACTGGAAAGTTGAGCGCAGCTACAGTGAATTAGACTTGCGCATAATAGTTCGCGATTGGGAGCGCTCACTTTCGTTCGTTCTTTTAGTTCGTCTGCTCCCAGTGACGGCTGAGCGGCGTGGTCTACGCATGCAGGTGGAGGGAGAAGTTCCCCAACCTAGCTGCTTCATGCGCTTGCTGCTTGAGCCGCTAACGATATCACGCAAACCAAAATAAACAGTTTGTGGATAATTTCTCGTGTTTAAGTTTAGAGTTATCTCTATATCTTGGCATTATGGAATTTATTAGTCAGATATTGCAGAGTGCAGAATACTTCAAAGCAGAAATTTTGTAGCACTGAACTATGTAATCTAGCATATCAGACGCTAAACTCGAAATGGCTCTCATCAGCAGAAGGCAAACATGTGATTTTTAATTCTGTTCGCGACCTATCGCGCATCTTTTAGTTCGTGATCTATCGCGCATCTTTTAGTTCGCGACCTATCACGCATGTTTTAGTTCCTGACTTATCGCGCATATTTTAGTTCGCGACCGGTAGCTCTCCTTATAGTTCGCAGCTCAGCCGCGAAGTAGGTCGCTCTTTTTATTTCGTCCGCTCGTTTTGGCTTTTGCTACCGCTACTAAAACTACAGCTGAGCTGCATCTCAGCTCGAAATAACGGCAACTGGCAGAAGGGAATCACGCGATTCTGCGCGCTCTCGCGTCCTCTCGCTGTTCCCCCTCAGTCTTCGGAAAAGGAGCGGAAGAACTAAGAGGCGAGGGATCTGCGAACTAGTTCGCGTAGTTCGCCTATGGGAGCGCTCTTCCGAACTAGTTCGTTCGCTAACTACACAAGACTATAATGAATGGGTTATGAATGACATCCTAGTAGTTATGTTTCTACGTTATGCGCAGTCCTGTCTGTGACATCACTGCAGCGTATAATTTCAGGTAACTTTCTTTTCTAGAAGTTACATAAGTTTATCCATCACAACTGCGAACATTGTCGATTTCAGCGTAAACTGTATTGCGAGGTCATGTAAGCTTTCTTGAAACAACTGAGCAAGTTACTAATAATCATATAGTCCAGTCAATGAGTGTTCAAAATGGGCGTGTAGAGTGCATGGAATATGCGAGAATTTTTGACTTCAGGACTTTGTTAGGGATAGTTAGGAGGTGAACATACTGAAAGTCCCTGCCCCTGGGGGGTGAGCTAAAGCGGGGAGGGGGGTTGAAAGGTACCATTTTTTGGTTTTCTGCTTATATCTCGAAAATGGCCACCTTTAGAAAAAATTGTTCCAAATAAAAATGAAAGATAATTGAATTTGCTATAAAATTGTTTGCATACATATATATCGAATTCCCAACGGATTTAGAGATATATGTTATTGAAAATCGACAATTTCGGAAAAAAATCATCTTTACCTCACTAATTTTGTCAAACATTTTCTTCTAGTGACTCACTGGCTCGTTTCTCAGAAAATTTGTCAGAACGAAAGTTGGAGAGCATTAAATTTTCTTCAATTTTATATGCACATTTGCTAGCTTATCTTCAGCCAATCAGAAGTTACATCATCTATAAGATGTGCGCTCAGTTTCGACGTCCTTCTAGAAATGAGTGTTTTGAGAGGCTGTAACGTTTTTACCTTATGAGACGTGCTAGCAAGGTAAATAACAACTCTTTAACAATGACAAGAAGGAACAATTGAAATTTTTTCATAGTTGTAGCTTCTATTACAATAGTATGAATCATAAAATGAACGTTTTTAGAAACACAGATAGTGATTCAAAATGAAAAATAAGTGCGTTCAAAGCGACGTCTTTGTTTTTCTGAGGACGCTTGGTCAAGGTACACCCATCTTCGTCAGTACTGGAGGCGTCGTCCAACGAGATTGGTGGAGTCTCGACGTCACTGTCGTCTTCATCCTGAATTAATATTCCTACTCCGTTGTTGCAGTTGCCTTAGCAGTTCAGGCATGTGACAGAGCAGTGTAACAACGCTTTTTTGCAACCACATCTGCCACTGTTACATTCTTTCGTGTATCGACCACAAAATCATCTTCAAGATTTCGTCAGGGGCAGCATCTAAGGCTGAGAGTTTCGGAACTAGTTGGCCATTCCAACCCCAATTCGGCGTTCCTCTCCTAACCAAAGGCGTACTTGGTGGTAAGTTCGGGATGCATGCTGCTTAACAGCTCCTTCAGCTGGAGGGAGACACGAGAGATTAGGCTTCATGTTCCCAGCTGCTTTTATAAATGATTTGTTGCGGAACCCGATCAGATATTTTGTTGTGGCTGGAGCTCCATACCATTATAGAGTACTCGTGATTCACACTGTCTCAATGGAGTTGGGGAAAGAAGAACTGTTGGAAAATCTCAGCAGCATGTTGTATGATTTTGTACTTCTGGTGCATTTTGACAAACTCCACTTTACTCTTGCAATACGCTACGGATATTGTGTCACAGACTGTAAATGCATGTAATAATAACAAATGGGCATTGTCCTTCGTTTTCAATTCCTGCTGCAGCTATTGTGAAGAACATAAAAACGTCTTAACCTTTCCTCTTCCTGGTTCTACGAGCAGAATGTTACGATCAGTTGGAGATTTTGCTATTAAGAGAACAGCTAAGTCGACATCCTTTCCAATAATGGCAATCGAGGAATTATGTGTTGATAGCTGTCTCCACAATATGAACGTCAGCATCACCTGAAGCTTGAAGGCCATTTATCCCATTTTTCTGTAGTTGCATCATCAACAGGTTTATCATCTGATTCTTATTGTTAAATTTGCAGAGGAAATCCTCTTGCTTCACTGTAATTTTAGTTTCTAGACAGACATTCATTTCCCCACACCTCCTCAGCCGATATCATCGACTTTGTTCAGCCGCTTTTATGCCCTTTGTTATGTCAGAGTACCATTAAAAACCACTGTATAACCTCTCCCAAGACAACTGGTCTTCAAAAATCTAACATAAACATTGTAACCTCATGTAATTTTTTCGACATTCAGTATGTCCAAACCTTCTAAAGATGAGCCATTGCTATCTCCCCTTTCTATTCTAGCTTTGATGAGTTATAGTATTCCTTTTTTTTTGTCACTGTGGAAACACCTGGTCTATCTACTGTTTCATCACATACAAAACACCGAGTGGCCATTGCGCGCACTTCACACTCAACATTTTCATAAATAAATAAGAAATATCTCGAAAACCTGGCACACCATACCGACACACAAACTGTCTCTGCGGTTGGCGAACTTTTGAAGTGAACTGAAGTAGGAAGTGAGTGAGAACACCGCATTCCACCCCCCCCCCCAGCCAGTGACAGGCCTTGGATGTTCGTCTTGGGGCTTCCCCATTGTTAACCCTCTCACGGGCGTTAGGTACTGACGACCTTGACGATATATCCTCTGCAGGTGAAAATAAATAAGCCTCAACTACTCCGGCTCAGGAAAACGAAGATGTTGCGTTGAATGCATTTTTTTCCATTCTGAATCATTTTAGGTGTTTGTAAATACTTTAATTGTATGATTCATAACATTATCAGAAAAGCTACATTTATAAAAAGGTGTTCTATTTCAATTGCAAGTACCTTCTTGTCATTGTTAGTTGTTATTTACCATGCTAGCACGTTTCATAAGGTAAAACAGTTACAGCCCCTCAAAACACTCATTTATGGAGGGACATCGAAACTGCGCGTACATCTTATAAAAGACGTAACTTCTGATTGGCTGAAGATAAGGTAGCAAATGTGCATATCAAATTGAAGTAAATTTAATGCTCCACAACTTTCTTACTGACAAATTTTCTGAGAAACGATCCAGTGAGTCACTAGAAGTAAATGTTTGACAAAATTAGTGAGGTAAAGATGATTTTTTCCGAAATTGTCGATTTTCATTAACGCATATCTCGAAAACCGTTGGGAATTCGACATATATGTATACAAACAATTTTATAGCAAATTCAATTATCTTTCATTTTTATTTGGAATATTTTTTTTCCTAAAGGTGGCCGTTTTCGAGATATAAGCAGAAAACCAAAAAATGGTACCTTTCCACCCCTCTCCCCGCTTTAGCTCACCCCCCAGGGGCGGGGACTCTTAGTATGTTCACCTCATAAATATCCCTAACGAAGTCCTGAAGTCAAAAATTCTCGCTTATTCCATGCACTCTACAATGCATTCATTGACTGGACTAATATCAGATTCAGTGGTAAATGGGGATGCCCTCATAAGACCAGTGGGTGGCCTGATTAGGAAGATGTTTTATTACATCTTTTATCCTTTTTGGGTCTTCTTCAAGCTTTTAGATTCTGTCGAACTACCGCAACATATATAAATATGAACCTACTTGCTTAATTACCACTGCTATAGCTCAGAGCTCAGGGCACAACAAAACGTCGACGGATTTCGTCTCTAATCCTCTGAGCAGTCAAAGCGTTATTCTGAACGACATAGAGGTCCGTACGTCCGACAATGCTGACTTCTGCTCACACCATTCGTCCACCACCATGATACGGCGATGTTTCCCACACAGAAGGAAGATGAGGGGACGACGATTGTCCGGCTAAACATATAGTCGTGACTCGCCTGTGATCAGAACTCGGCGCCATTCGTTACGACTCCAATCCTGTGGCACACTTTTTGAACTGCCACCAACATGGCTAGCCCCCGTCGCTTGCCTAAGGCCTTATTGTTTAAAATTAAAACAATATTTTAATTTCGCGTAAGAGATTGCAGTTTTAATTTTATTTTAATATTCCCATTAATTTATTCTTAAAAGCAATAGCTTGACAGCTGCCACTCTTCGTCCTCACATAACGGGATTGAAGTTACAGGTACAGGGTTAAAAAAAAATAACTACCCTGGGTATTCGTTCAGATTGTTTGTATAGCTTATGGGACTTAACTACGGGATCAGCAGTCCCTAAACTTACAAACTACTTATGAACTAGCTAACACTAAGGACGGCACAAATATCCATGCCCGATGGGGGATTCGAACCCCCGACCATAGTGGCCGTGCATACCGTGATTGACGCGCCTCAGTCCTCTCGGCCACCGCGGCCGGCTGGGTATTCGTTTTTTGATGACTGCTGTCAACGAAAACTAAGTGAGCTATCAAGGCATATCCAAGGTTATTATCGTCGTTTACACCTGTATAAGCGTGTAATATTAATTATTACATTTTAAAATATCTGCGTGCAACTCTGAAGGAATAGGCCGCAAAAATACATTTTAGTCGAGAAATAAATTATCTTGGATATTGAACAACTGCTTCTAAAAATCGCAATAGCTTCTTTTGTGGTCCAATTTAGGTTTCCCTGCAACCATATCGGAGAAAATAATAAAAAATTATGCACAATATGATTACGACTCCACAATTGTCATAAAAACTATGCACTCAACACGAAGTATTTTAAGTAGCAGCCAAAATTATTTGATATCTGAATTTAGCTTTTATTGAACTTCTAGCTGTTTGAACTATCATTTTAATCTCTCTCCCATATTTTCATTATCTTTTTTCCGTTAAAGTATTATCACCTGTCTTTTCATTACCTGTTTTTTAAATTTATTTTCTTTGCCTTTACTGGTTTACATAAAATCAAGTGAAGTGTCAAATCACCGTTATTTTTGCAAATATCTCTGAAACGGTGTGAGTTATGGAAATAACATAACAAAATTGTTGACAATTTTCTTCTCTACAAATAAATTTTTCCCAACGGCCTATTGTTATTGTTACTAATCTATTTTTTGTCCGAAATATTTAAAAAAAGGGAGGTTCTAGTCGCTGGCGGTCACCAATTTCGCCTGTGCCGGTTGGTTGAAAGGCGCGATCTAAATAATGGGAACACGTTACTGACAGAGAGGCAGACATCGTCAAATCGCCGTCAGTTTTACAAATATCTCTGAAACGATGTGGAGGAAAAAAAAAAAAAAAAACCACAAGAAAGCAAAGTTGTGGAAAATTTTCTAATCTACAAATTCGTTTTATTTAATTTTCGTGTCAGATGAACGTTTGAGCCGTCATTTTCATTTAAATTTCGACCTGTCGACAGGCGATCGCAGAGACCCACTTTTAGTGTTACTACCGGAACCTAAAGTGGGCCAAAATGGGTAAAAATCCTTATGTGGTCTTGAACATATGTGCACCACCAGCAGTATTAGATAATTTCAGAAAAAGTATGAGTTTGTGGACCCCACACTTTATGATAAGAATTCTCTGTATAAATTATCTATAGATAATTTAAACATACTGCTCGTCATAAGCTTTACGCATCATCATCATCTTGCACAGTTTCCAACCATAAGCTGGGTCTGTTTGGAACACAAGCCTCACCACTTTGACCTGTTTTCCCACCATCTGTTTTCACTCTGGCCCAGTCCTCTCCTCTCTTCTCCACATAATCCTCCACTCCTTTTATCCATCTATCCGTTGCTCTTCCTCTTGGTCGTTTCCTCTGTATCTGTATTTCGTGTATCCTCCTGGGGAATTTCTTCTCCTCCATTCTCTTTAAATGGACATCCCACTGCAGTCTTGATTTCTCTGTCTTATCCTGTAAGGTGTCAAGCGATGCTGAAGGAATTAGATTAGGTAATGAGACAATAAAAGTAGTAGATGAATTTTGTTACTTGGATAGCAAGGTAACTTCTGCTGGCTGAAGTAAAGAAGATATAAAATAGAGAGTGGCTATGGGAAGAAAAGCGCTTCTAAACAAGCGAAACTTGTTAACATCCAATATTAATTTAAATGTTAGAAAGTCCTTTCTGAAAGCATTTGTCTGGAGTGTAGCATTGTATGGGAGTGAAACGTGGACGATAAGGAGTTCAGATAAAAAGATGAAAGAAGCTTTTGAAATGTGGTGCTACAGACAATGATGAAAATTAGATGGGTAGATCACGTAACTAATGAGGAGGTGCTTAAACGAATCGGTGAGAAAAAAAAGTTTCTGGCATATCCTGACTAAGAGAAGGGATAGATTGGTTGGACACATTCTGAGACGTCAAGGAATTGTCAACTTAGCATTAGAAGGAACTGTGTGGAGTAACAATCGTAGAGGGAGACCGAGGGACGAATACAGTAAACAGATTCAAAAGGATATGTTGCAGAACATATTCTCAGGTGAAGAGACTTGCACAGGACAGGGTAGCGTGGAGAGCTGTATCAAACCAGTATGCGGACTGAAGATCACAAGACAACATCATATAAGGGCTCCTCTCTCACTGTTTCTCTGTTCTTCTCATTCCTCATCCTGTCTCTTCTTGTTACACCTATTCTGCTTTGTAGAAATTTCATTTCCTCTGCTTGTATTTTGCTCCTACTTCTTTTCTTTGTCAATATGTCAATATCGGAACATAATAATTCCGGTGTAGCACTTCCTTTACTCCTCACTAAACTCCTAGCACTTCTCAGAAATATTTCTGCTTGTCTGACACGTTCTATAATCTCCTTGTCATTTCTTCCATTTTCCTCAATTACACTTACCAGGTACTTGAAGGTTTCTACCTTCTTTAGCTGTTCATCTCCAAGTTTTTTCCTTCACTGGTCTGTCTTTTTTCCTGCTGATTACCATGAACTCACATTTACAGATGTTGAACTTCAATCCATATTCTCCCACTGTTTCTTCCCAAGCATCTAGCTGCTCCTGCATTTCCTCCTCCTTGTTGCCCCAGACCATGAAATCGTCTGCAAACACCATTGATTTCGGGCGATTTACTAAAAACAGGAGGGGTGTTGAGGTTAGGGTCCTTAGTTTTAGATTTTACCCATTCCAACAGCCGAATTCGAGCCGAATCGGTGGGCCGTTTCTGAAGCCTTCCCCTTGTAAGGCTGTGGTCACAGTGGCTCCGATATCGGTGGGTTTTACCGACGACGGACATCGGCGGAAAACGGCCGATCGTTTCAAACCAGTACTCCACTATGGGCACGGTCACAGTGTAGCCGATCTCATCGCCCGAGCGTAGAGACTTCGGACGACAGTCGGTGATATTCAAATCAGTTTGTTTCCTTCGGTCAAAACGATCGACGTTCTCACATGCTAGATATGGACAGTGAGCAACTGATATGCTTAGTGAAAGAAAGAAAGAGATTGTGGCACCCAGAAGACGATAATTATCACAATCTGGATGTAATTCGATACCTCTGGTCTGATATTATAGTTTATTGGAAACTCCAAGTTGGTTAAATCCTTTATCAGAAATTTTAGGCATAAATAATAACCTCAAAAAATGTATTCAATCCGGGATTGTGGCATATCTTAATGTTATTGTAGTGGCTCTCTTACGTTGTTTTGCACTGTGATAATCGGGTATTAGCTGTCCACAAATTATTCTTACTGGTTCTGGCGTTATTTAACAAGGCATAAGCCTGTTCTATGAAGTGACCTGAAAACGTGGTGCAGGCCTGTGTGTGATTCCGCTTTTCAGTGGTTTCTGTATTCAAAATTATCCTTAATTTCACACTTGTCTTCACAAATATATTGATGACAGTCATTTACGTTCAATGTACCGGAACTTCATTTCGTTTATCACAATCGGATGTTTCTGGGTGGCCTATAACTGTGTTGTTCTTTGATTTAAATACTGAAAAAACTGCACCCATTATGTATTTTTCTGCTTAGCACAACATATTTAGATAATTTTTCTCGTTTTTAGTGCATTTGTTTACATAAATACATCGTGACGTTTCCATGTGTGATTTCAAATGTTGAAATGTTTGTAGAACTTATGGGACTTAACTACGGGGTCATCAGTCCCTAAGCTTACAAACTAGTTATGAACTAGCTAAGACTAAGGACGGCACAGATATTCATGGCCGAGGGGGGATTCGAACCCCCGACCGTAGTGGCCGTGCAGACCGTGACTGGAGCGCCTCAGTCCCCTCGGCCACCGCGGCCGGCCATGTGTGATTTTATGCAACGGTTGCACAGATATCTTTTCAGGTTACTGTAATGAGGTTAATCGTAGCATACATAATAAAATCTTGGCAACTTTTTTTACATACTAAATAGTACGTCTGTCTATATTTATTGTCTATATGTATTGTGTCTGCTCCCCCGGCCGCGGTGACCGAGGGGACTGAGGCGCTCCAGTCACGGTCTGCACGGCCACTACGGTCGGGGGTTCGAATCCCCCCTCGGGCATGGATATTTGTGCCGTCCTTAGTCTTAGCTCGTTCATAAGTAGATTGTAAGCTTAGGGACTGATGACCCCGTTGTTAAGTCCCTTAAGTTCTACAAGCATTTGAATTTGTCTCTGCTCCGTTGAACATCTCACAACACAAAAATCGTGATTTTCACTGGTTTTTGTACACAGGCAGTCCTAAGTCACGATTATTAACTTACGTTGCATGTTCTGAGTAATGGAAGAGGCACAATACCTTTAAGCAGACAAAAAAGTTATGGTTTCTGACATTAGGATAAAACACACACCTTAATATTTATTCTGTCCGATTTTCCGAACTTATGTAGCTAACGTAAAAGAGACAACTGCAGTACAAGTGTGTCAGGAAATCACATACTGAAACGTCGAAAAAGTAACGTACTTATGTAAACAAATGCACTAGAAGAAGCTCTAGAAGACGAGCAATACACTTCCCTAACTGGTGTAGTTTTTCATTATTTAAAGCATGGAGGTTAAATGGGGTATGTCTGCACAACTTCAAATAAATTCAGGAAAACTATAATATCGCTTGTCACTAACACCACGAAATATCACAAGTATGTAATAGAAATTTCTCCTTTTACCGGTACCTCACATATTCGTAATGCTTGTCTGGGAGTAGCAGTAACTGAGAACAGTAGACAATCGTCGTCACTTTCTTCGTTCCATACAGGTGAAGCTCATTCGTATGCATTTGAAGTCTTTATTAATAACAAAAGCCGCATTGTAGCACTAATTTCGAAGCATTAAAATGTCGGTGGAATCCATTGCACCCCAGGGAATACCTTCAAACCTAACCTTTTTCCTTTAACCGGACCAAGTGACAAGCTATATCGAATGCAGTGTGACCACACCATCGGTCGATATTTTCAGTCTATCTCGGTCGACGGCGTCTGACGATGGTCTGTCGGTGCCACTGTGAACTAGGGAACCGACCGGTTAAAACCGATACGGGTATATTAGTTTTGAATAAACGGTTTTTTCCGGTATTTATTTGGTGTCGGTTGTAACCGGTTTCTTTTAGTTATTGCCAAGAACCGGGTAAAAAACCGATACGACTACTTCCTGTAGTAGTGGTTCAAATGTGTTGTTTGTAAATAATTTAAAAATTTAAAACTATTAGACCCTAATATTTAGGGCTATTCCTACAATTTCCACTGCTGTGAAATATTAGGTCATCACAGGAACTAAGAAAAGCGATTAGCGTTAATTTAAGAACAATCCCGGCAGGCAGAAACGCACAACAAACGGGGAGCATAAGAACTGGTGCAGCTATTGAGGCATCGATGCACCTGTTGCCGTGTGGCGTGGCCTATTAGACGACGCGCGTGCACCGGCAGTGTACAAGACTTGCCTCCGTCTGGTCATGCGGCAGTTCCTTGCTGTCGTCGCCAGACATCGGTTGTGTTTTAAATGGCACCATCCCGAGTGTGGAAGCACATCACGAAGTACGGGAGCAGTGAGATACAATGCTCCATTTGCTTTAAAAAGCTGAAAATGGATGGAAGAACTACAAACAAGCTGTGTCATTTAAGGAGAAAGCATCCAAAATGTTCCTTGAAAGAGAAGGTAAATTCGATTCATATACCTATTATGTAAGTGATGTACTCTAAGCTTGGAATACTAACTTTTAATGTATTAGCATACTGTTATGCTAACAAGTTTTATTAATGTGATTCCTTGAAAGCGAGGGGCTTTTTCAATAACCAATATGGGCTTAGGTAACATTGATCATGTGGTGCGTCGCGAGATAGCCGTGCGGTCTGAGGCTCCATGTTACGGACTGCGCGGCTGCTCCAGTCGGAGGTTCGAGTCCTCCGTCCTCCCTCGGTCATGGATGTATATGTTGTGCTTAGCGTAAGTTATTTTAAGTTAGATTAAGTAGTTTGTAAGTCTAGGGACCGATGACCTAAGCATTTAGGTCTCATAAGAACTCTACCCATTTGAACATTCTTTGATCATGTGGTACAAAGCTTTCCTAGTTCAATTTGCATAAATTTACACTGACAACAATCATACTGTTAGTCGGAACTGGTTTCAAAATACTTCTGCAGCACTGACTGAAGTTTATTTACTGACTGTAACTTCTATATGTTGTGTGTATAACGAGATAATCTTATGCGCTGGCTCACAACTCCAAATTACGGAGTGGTTGGCTCAATATTCGCAACTGCAGGATGGAAATACTAGGCCAGTAAATCTGTGTGCTTCGTATTTCGTCTTCGACGGACTCCTGGCTAGCCTTACACACACTCAAGAAGGCGTAGTATTGGGAGGGGATCTTGTAAAATATGGAGAGACTAGTGATTTGTCGTATATCGTAAATTTACCTAAATATTAACTAAATTTCGTAAGTATCGGTTTCGGCCGAAACTAGAAGAACCGACGATTACGGTTTCTGTTCCAGCCGCAAAGTATATGTTTCGTTCGAACTCTACTGAAAATAATCTCTATATATAAAAGGAAGTGTCCCGATTGACTGACTGACTGATTGATTGACTCATCATCGCCCAGCCCAAACCACTGAAGATAGAAACTTGAAATTTGTGGAGGGTTTTGATCTTACTCTGTAGACGTCATTTAAGAAGCGATTTTTCGATATTCCGTCCGTAAGGGGGTGAAATAGGGGATGAAACGTTTTTTGAAAATACGTATCTATTTAGGCAATTTTGAAGCCAGAACTAAAAAATTTCGGATTTTAATTCAGGGTTCGAATTAAAAAGACAAGTGTTTCGGCATTTTTTGAAATTCGACAAATAAGGGGGTAAAATAGGTGACGCAAAAAATGGATTGTCAAAAATATATTGCTGTTAACTCAAATTTTAAGCCACAACTATGAAACTTCAGATATGGAATCTTGGTCAGGATTAAAAATCCATGATTTTTAGTATTTTTGTAAATTCAATAAGTAAGAGGTTTCAATAGAAAATTCTTTTTGAAAACACGTTGCTATTGATACAATTTTGAAGCTAGAGCTGCAAAAATTGATATTTGTATAGTTGGTTAGACGTTAAAAAATACGTGTTTCGGTATTTTTGGAAATTCAACCATCAATGGGGTTAAATTGGAGAGGGGGTGTTTTTCGAAAAATGTTGCTATTTAGGCAATTTTGAAGTTAAAACTACAAATTTTCGGATTTGGATTCGGGGTTCGAATTTAAAAGACACGTGTTTCGGCTTTTTTTAAAAATTCAACCAATAAGGGGGTAAATTAGAGGACTCAAAAATTGATTTTAAAAATATATTTCTGTTAACTCAAATTTCAAGCTATAACTAAAAAACTTAGGATATGGACTCTTGATCAGGATTAAAGAGAGACGAGTTTCGGTATTTTTGGAAGTTCAACAACTAAGGGGGTAAAAGAGGGGATCAAAAATTCTTTTCGAAAACACTTTGTTGTCAAGACAATTTTGAAGCTATAGCTGCAAAAACTGGTATTTGTATTTTTCGTTATGATTTAAAAAATACGTGTTTCGGTATTTTTGGAAATTCAACCATCAAGGGGGTTAAATTGGAGAGGTGATGTTTTTCGAAAATCTGTTGCTATTTAGGCAATTTTGAAGTTAGAACTACAAATTTTCGGATTTGGATACGAGTTTCGAATTAAAAAGACACGCGTTTCGGCACTTTTGGAAATTAGACTAATAAGGGGGTGAAATACGGGATTCAAAAATTGATTTTAAAAGATATGTTGCTGTTAACTCAAATTTCGAGCTATAACTACGAAACTTAGGATATGGACTCTTCATCAGGATTAAAAAGACACGTGTTTCGCTATTTTTGGAAATTCTACAACTTAAGGTGGTAAAAGAGGGGATCAAATATTCTTTTCGAAAACATTTTGTTGTCAAGAGAATTTTGAAGCTATAGCTACAAAAAATGATATTTGTGTACTTGGCTAGAATTGAAAAAATACGTGTTTCGGTATTTTTGGAAATTCAACCATCAATGGGGTTAAATTGGAGAGGGGGTGTTTTTCGGAAATATGTTGCTATTTAGGTAATTATGAAGTTAGAACTACAAATTTTCGGATTTGAACTCGGGGTTCAAATTTAAAAGACACGGGTTTCGGTATTTTTGGAAATTCGACCAATAAGGGGGTAAAATACGAGATGCAAAAATTGATTTTCAACAATATGGTGCTGTTAACTCAAATTTCAAGCTATAATTACGAAACTTAAGATACGGATTCTTCATCAGGATTAAAAAGAAACAACTGGTGCAGACCAACCAGCCTACGCATGCGAAGCAGCGTGGATTCAGCTAGTAGCAATATAAACCGAAAACCGGTTATTTAAAAAACCGGCTATCTTGAGCAATTTTTACGGTACGGTTAAACTGGAGATGAAAAGAATCGGTATAACCGAAAAACGGTTGTTTCAGTGATAACCGTCATCCCTACTGCGAACACAGCCTGAGGCCATCCACTTGTAAGATGGAGTTGGCATATTTTGCGCACAGTGCCTCCGTCGGCATGGTGCTGAAAGCCCCATTTTACCGGCGCCTCCCTGCCGTGGGATGGGCGCGGCTGGTGGCTGCCACGGTGGGAGGTGTTTGCTGAGCCACCTGTTGGCGGCCGTGGCCAGCACGGCTGTAGCCGCCAGGTGTCTCGGCAGGGTCGCCTGTAAGGTGCCAGCCAGCAGGGCTCCTGCCAGCGCCTACCTGCCTGCCTGCATGTCTGCTAACACTATCGACCGCCGCGCAGACTAGCTCAGCGGGACCGGCGCTCGCTACTCTCGCCACCGGCATCGCATCTCCAAAGTCTAGAGTCCTCTGTTTTAAATTATGATGCATGAATATTGTGCTAAATCAAAGCAGTAGGCTGATAACATCTGTATCTATAAATGTGAATGTCTGTTCCAGTGGCGGCTAGTCATAATGTGCTAATGTGCTGCAGCGCACTATATATAGAAAAGCGTTCTTGAAAAAGAGAAATTTATTAACATCGAATATTGATTTAAACCTAAGGAAGTCCTTTCTGAAGGCATTTGTATGGAGTGTTGCCTTGTATTGGAGTGAGACATGGACGATAAACAGTGCGGACAGGAAGAGGAAATATGGTGCTACAGAAGAATGCTGAAGATTAGGTGGGTGGATCGCGTAACTAATGAAGAGATACTGAACAGAATTGGGGAGAAAAGAAATTTCTGGTATACCTTGACTAAAAGAAGGCATAGATTGGTAGGACACATTCTTAGACATCAAGGAATTGTGAATTTAGCGTTGGAGGGAAGTGTGTGGGGTAAAAATCGCAGAGGAAGACCAAGAGATGGATACAGTAAGCAGATTCAGACAGATGTAGGTTGCCATTCTTATGTGGAAATGAAGAGGTTTGCTCAGGATAGGGTTTTGTGGAGAGCTGCATCAAACCAGTCTCTGGACTGAAGACTACAACAACAATGTCAGCTACATATAATACTTTAGTAAGATATACTAGTGTCTAGTGCGTCTCGGTTGCACAGTGGTAGAGTGGCAGACTACGACTCTCACTTTCCACTTCTTTCACCTCTGGCAGTACTGCTCATGTGAAAAATACCGAGTAGCACCGTGGTTCGGAACCCACGTTAAACTGTAGGTCCCCCTATAACTGGCTGGGTAAGTCAGTTCGAAGGTCGGAGAAAGGCAACGGCATACCACCTCCAAACAGGACCATGCCTAGTAAAGCACTGTGGTGTTCAAACCAATCTTCGGATTGTTGACTGCTTTACCTTTTTTTTACTAGTGTCTAATTAATAATATAAAACATACCTCTGTCACAGAGCCAAGTCCAACTTCTTTAACCACAGGACAGCTTCCTGACTGACTATATGGAGTTCGGTCATCCCTCCTGAGAATGATCGTAATGGCCAATTAGTAATTATGTAGGTCATAGTTTGTATGTCTGCTCCAAAGTCACATGACTGGTCGTCTGTCTGTCCCAATTTGAATTTCCAATACTTACAGCGACCAACACCAGTTCGGAAGCGGTTGATCAAAGACCATTCTCTCCTTGGAAGGTCCATTCCTTGGAGCTGCTTAAAGGGATCGTCTATCCAGATGCTGTTTTTTTTCCATTAAACGAATCCCAAGTTCTTGCCCAGTTAGATTTAGGCGAGAAGCCACTCTCATGTAGTTGCACAGCTGTTTCAAGAGGTGGTTTACATGATTTCAGCCGGCTTACCTGTGGTGGAGGTCTTGTAGGATAGGAAGCTCAGGAGTGAACAAGATCTTATAATACTCTCTCATTAAGGCTTCCTTCCGTCTTAGATCAGGAGGAACGATGTTGCATAATATTGGGAGCTATTGAAGTGGTGTAGCCATCAGAGTGCCACTGATCAATCTCATTGCTCTATTTAATTGTACATCAATGTCTCTCACATCAGTACTGTTGAACCAGACAGGAGAACAGTATTCATCTGCAGAGTAAACTAGGGACAAAGCTGTTGTACACAAAACCTTAGCACTGGCTCCCCAAGATGATCCTGCTAAGTGCTGAAATATGTTATTCCTAGTTTTAACTTTGTCTGCTGTTTTATGAATGTGGTACTTAAAAGTAAGAGATCTATCCAAGATGACTCCCAGGTATTTTGGATGTTCATTATGTTCAAGTTGAACACCATCAAACGAGATATTAAGTTTATAGTCGGTCATCCTATTATTGACATGGAAACAAGCTACTTCCGATTTCTTTGGGTTTGGCTTTAATTTCCAAATTGCGAAGTAATTTCTGAGGAGAGTTAGGTCAGATGTTAAAGTAGTTTCCGTCGCATGCAGCACACTGTAAATATATTACTAAAATTATGCAATTTCTCTTCGAATGCACGCGAGAAATCGCGAAATTACATCCTTTCTCTTGGAATGCGATCCAGATACCACAATAAAATTATGCCACTTCCCTTCCAGTACGTATTAGAATGCTAGTAATAAGGATGAAAACGCATTTTGGAGCACTCTCGCCGCGATAGCTGGAAACCAGCTCCGCGTGTTTTAGTGGGATTCAGCCGCGCTGGTACGTGCGCAGAGAGATGGCGCAGTCGTCTGTTCGTTAGTACGCATGCGCAGACGTGACGTCAGGCCTGGCGACTCGTGTGCTGAGACCGACTGCAGCACCAGATCGATATTTCTCTTTGCGCTGCGTGTAATGGCTGCGGAAGAATAGTATATGACGAATATTGCGGCATACAGAGTCAAATAGCGCGCTGGCTCAGGCATCTTGCGCGTTGTCTCTCAAACCTACCTGTGTGAGGCTCGTATTCAAATACCTCTGAGTCTAAATTTTTAATTTTTGTAAATAAAATTAATATTTTTAAAACGTTATATTTACTACCTACAGTGAATACATGCTGTTGGCAGCGCTGTTATAGATTCCCCTGAAGATATTACTGTCAATACAGTATTAATTGATATTTAATTAAAGGCAATCATGCAAAGGTTGACTGGTTTATTTTATTATATTTTGTTTCCTGTTTATTTTTGTAATATTGTAGCAGACTGTTCAAGTTTTGTACGAGCTGCCACTGATAATGATGCATGAATATTGTGCGAAATCAAAACAGAAGGCTGACAACATCTATATCTATAAATGTGAATGTCTGTTCGGTGTACGTTTATCATGTCTGAACCACAAGACATAAAGAGCTAAAAATTTATATATATATATATATATATATATATATATATATATATATATATATATTCTTTTAATTTCTTTAATACATATTTAATATTTATATAATTTAATACATAATTTCTTTTAATACATCTCTTTAAAAAAAATCGATTTGACGTTCCACGCATTACATCAAGTGATCGATCTGTGATATTATTACAATCATTATTGTTTTTCAAACGTTTGTATAGCTTATGAGACTTAACTACGGGGTCATCAGTCCCTAAACTTACAAACTACTTATGAACTACCTAATACTAAGGGCGGCACAAATATCCATGACCGAGGGGGGATTCGAACCCTCGACCGTAGTGGCCGTGCAGACCGTGACTGGAGCGCCTCAGTCCCCTCGGCCACCGCGGCCGGCCATTATTGTTGAATTTCGTGATTGGAGTCTTCGAAACGAGTGCATTTTTACGTGTGATTTGATCTACAGTACTTACAATTCAGTCTCATAGCACACTACTGGCAGATAGCTTATCTATAATAATCAACACGCGAGCGGAGCCGCGGGTTTAAGCTAGTCTCATATAAAAACAGAGTGTCCGTATGTTTGTACGTGTTTCATACAAATCTACCGCTTTCCTCCAATCTTAATGAAATTTTGTACACGTAAGCTTCAATCCATGAGGGCGGTCGCCGTAAGTGTAAGAATCACATACGATACATAATTCACGAGATATGACGTCATAAACAATGAGATGCACGGAAAACTGCTGCATTTAGTGACAATGCTGCTCATTTTCTCCTAAACCATTGGACCGATTTCAACCAAATTTGGTACACATTCCCTACCGTGAGGTAATAATTGCTGCATGGTTAAGAATCGCATACGGCACATGGTTCAAAAGATATTATCTCATAACCAATAGAAATTGCAAAAAAATGCCATATAATGCGGCGAGACTTTCGAAATACACTGTATGACAATGACAGTACTTAGCGACTTGCAACAAACTTTAAACACAATTTCAAACCTTTATTAAACTTTTTCCCGCTGGCAACCATAGTTAAATGGTGAACGGAAAAAAGTTTCTCGCTTACTACTTTTCCGCTGCGGCTCTCGGTATGGCGTTACAATTTATAATTTGAACACCACAAACTGTAGCCGCAGGAAAGTTTACAGACAGTATGCACACATATAGTTGAATGTACCTTCTAAATTGTATCACAGTACTACATGTAGTTCATGAGATATGAGCACATAAACAGTAACGTTCATGTAAAACCGCCCCATCACGCACCAAGTTTTAATCTATTATTTCTTAACTACTAATTGTAAACGCAACAGATTTTACAGACATGCAGCACTTATACAAATGACTATATACCTGAAAATTTATACACTTGTACAACATATAACTCAATAAATATGACATCGTATGAAATTTGTATGTCATTTGAATTTTGATAACTATCTTTCTTTGTTTGGATACTGCATTTATAATTTTATACATTATGCAAGACAGCGTTTTTTCTTATGTATTCTCCGATAAATATAACATGTTATAAGAAAAAAGGAGATGGACGGCCAGGGAAGGGATAGGAGAAGTACTAACTTAAGGTAGGGATAGATAAATAAATACCCGGGCAAAGCCGGGCTTTCAGCTAGTTGTCATATATTTGTGATTGTGAAGCAGTTAGAATTCAGTAAAGCAGAGATTTCAGACGATTTAGGGGAAAATCTAAGTAGCTCTCTTAGGTTGTTTGCAGATGACGCCGCCGTTTACAGCCTAGTAAAATCATCTGAAAATCAAAACCAACTGCAGAACGATCTGAATAAGATATCACTATGGAGTAAAAATTGGCAATTGACTCTAAATAATAAGAAGTCTGAAGTCGTCCACATGAATACGAAAAGAAATCCATTAAACTTTGTTTACGAGATAAATCAGTCAAAAGGGAAGGCCGTAAACTACACAAAATACCTAGGAATTACTATTACTTTAGATTGAAACTGGAAAGTACAGGTAGATAATGTCGTGGGAAAGGCGAATCAGAGACTGCGTTTTACTGGCTGAACCCTTAAAAGATGCAACAGAACTACTAAAGCTTTTTCAGTACTAGCCTTAAAAGTAACTGTAATCATGGTTCTGAAACATACAATCAAATGCAAAACATTAATACAAAAATTGCAGTGATTCTCAAATGCTACATGAGGATCTGTGCAACTCTGATGCTGCCGGTTACTTGGAAAAAAGCTCCTATAGATATTTTAAAGATGTTGTATAGTTTGTTCTGAAATATCACATGCTAGTGTTACTAGCGGAAGAAAAGTAACTATAAAACTTATTCATGTACAAAAATTGTCATAAAAACATTAGAATACGTAGTGATGCTTTCAGAAAGAATATTGTAACTTTTTATTAACAAGTCTAAAAACTATCATTAGTAAGAAAAATTAGTAACATATCGACAAATGTTGCTAGATGGCCTATTCTAACAATATTGCCAGCAACTTTATGGTGAACAGAACTAGTAGTGAATGTCTAAAGTTCTATATTTTAAATTATTGTGCATGAATATTATGCTAAATCATAATAGAAGCCTGACAACATTCCCATATATTTGTGATTGTGAAGCAGTTTGAATTATTTTTTATGTAATCTGAATGGCGTCCAAAAAAGGAAATAATGATGTATATACAACACAAGAAGAACCTTGCTCAGCTTTGAATGAATATATTGATTTTAAGGAAAACAGAACCCACTTCGACGTATTCGTAGATGTGCTTTAATACTTACTCCTCTGACATTCTTAGTTATTGACAAACACGCACAAGTTGTATAATTGTTTTATAATTTTTTATTCCTTTATTTCATTCTCCTTGCTTAGCATTGACCGTCATGTACATCAGTCTTTTAATTTTTTATGTCACCGATTTTCTTGGATCCAATTGTCTCCTTAATTTTATTCTTTTTACCCTTACTTCAAAATTGTTATGTTGTTTATATGTGACCATTATCTCAGCCGGCTTTTCAATCATAATTTTTTGGGCGCCATAATATTTTGGACGCCGCGCCATTCGAGTTACATAAATATGTTACCAGCCTTCTATTAACATTTAGCACAATATTAATATAACAATATTTAAATTAGACAACCTAATTGTACTGTACAATAGACTTAAAACTTTCAGTGAAGATTCTATTCAGCAACAAGTTGTTGGTAACTTTTTTAGAATAAGACACCTAGCAACATCTATCACAATATTATTACTGCCAAGAAGTAGCTTTGTATACTTGTTAAAAAAACAATGAATATATTTTTCTACAGACAATAAAAATTATTCTAATGTTTTTATCTCAATTTGTGTACATAAAACAAGTTTTACGTTTACTTTGATGCCAGTAATACTAGTTATAATATTTCAGTACCATCTATAGAACGTCTTTAAAATGTCGTTATGAGCTTGTTGCCAAGTAACCAGCACCGTCAGGAATGCATTGATCATCCTGTAGAATTTAAGACGCGTCAATTTTTGTTTCTATATTTTACGTTTCATTTTATATATCAGAACTATGACAGTAGTTACTTACACGGCTAGTAATGACAAAGAAATGTATTTTTAATTAAGATCCAAGCATTTGTAACATGTTTTGAGTAAGTAGTCTTTTTATTTGATGCAAATGACGGATAGAGATGGCATAGGGGTGGAGCTTGTGCTGTTTAGCTCGTTCCTTCCTGCACTGGCAGCACCCCACCAACTCACAGCTCCTGATCCGCTCCTGCTATAACAGCATTTTCTTGTCTTTTCTATTTCAGTTTAATGTATTTACAAACGTAGTTCTTTTTATAAATCCTCTAAATGTAAAAACTGCATATTAAAGAGCAACATCCAGAAGGTAGCGTAGCATTGGGTCGAAACTACTTGATAATATTTTTTTTCTTTTTTGAATTTGTCAGTTGTTTTAAAAAATCATCAATTGTTTTCAAAATTGATTGTAAGACTTTATATAGTAGAAGAAAAGCTTTTTTGAAGATTGACTTAAAAATGTCCTTTCGTAAAACAATCAATAAATTCTGGAGCCGCGTCAGCTGTTTATATTGAGATCCTTTTTATATACAGGTCCACTACAGGTTTCGCGTCATTAGAGACGCATCTTCAGGTGTTACTGTGTTAAACAACAAAACAATAATTAAAATTACAGGACCAATAACTTGATAAACGTGATACATGAATTGAACAAGGTATTACTTACAATTTTTTCTCTCGTCATAATTCGTTACTGAGTCCCAACATTCTAGTCGCTTTCATCCGTCAATTGGTTAAAAATTAAATAGGGCCGAATAAATGGGTCCAAGTCCAATATCAAATCGCTGTCTTTCAGGATTGAAAACCATGGACGTTAAAATGTGGGACATGTAGTCGCGTGATTTTGACTACCGTATTGTCGATGAAACCTGAAGGTAAAAAGGCCACGTGACAAATTTTGTGTCCATAGTCATAAAATAAATCATAGGGGAAGGGTAGTTAAGGGGGGGACACCGATGTCAGTTGACAAAATAAAAGTAATCGTTAGGATGTGGTGGCATTAAAACTTGTTAGAATGACTTACCCGTAGATAGCCAATGGAGTGAAGGTGGCCATTGTAATAAAAACAGCTGACGCGGCTCCAGAATTTATTGGTTCTTTTATGAGAGGACAAGTCAATCTTCAAAAAAGTGTTTCTTCTACTATATAAAGTCTTACAATCAATTTTTAAAACAATTGATAATTTTGTAAAACAATTGAAAAATTCAAAAAAGAAAATGTATTTACTGGGCTGCAGATGCCCCAATTATAAAATAACCTGTACTTGATAATAAAACAACAAATTTCACTCTAGACTCTTTTCATATAGAAAATCTACATATAAAAATTAATTGCTATGCGTTAGTCTCTTTAAAACTCAGAAATGACTTGAGGATCTCCATGGTTCTTCTTTTTCCTTCGTTTTAATACAGAGATAATTCATTAAAAAATAAAAAAAGAGGAAACCCAAAATAACAGCTAAAAATCTAGAAAGTAGCAACTGGTAATTTGTGTGGCTGTAGCTACTTCAGATTAGAGTCATATTTCAATAATTTCCCTACCATTCTTCCGAGCCGGCAGCGGTGGCCGAGGGGACTGAGGCGCTTCAGTCACGGTCTGCACGGCCACTACGGTCGGGAGTTCGAATCCCCCCTCGGGCATGGATATTTGTGCCGTCCTAGTTCGTAAGTAGTTCATAAGTAGTTTGTAAGTTTAGGGACTGATGACCCCGTAGTTAAGTCCCATAAGATTTACACACATTTCAACATTTGAATTCTTCCGATGGTGATAAAATTTGGAACACTTATCCAAAATAAAAGTGATGGCAGTGTCTGCTGGCCCTTCTTTTTTTATGAAAAATTTAGAATACAATGTGAGTGTCTCTCTTAGACTGTTAGCAGATGATGCTGTGTCATTTATCGGTTAGTAAAGTAACTAGAAGATAAAATGTAACTGCTTGGTGCAAAAATTGGCAATTGACCTTTAAGTGTGAAGTCATTCATATGATCACTAAAAGTAATCCGTTAAACTTCATTTACACGATAAACCAGTCTAATGTGCTGGCCGTAACCTCAGTTACATACCTTAGGAATTACAATTACGTACAACTTAAATTTAAAGAACACTTAGAAAAAAATGTAGGATGAAAGAACATTTAGTGTGTTCTTAGCTGAGTACTTAGAAGATGCAACAGTTTTAGTAAAGAAACAGACTACAATACACTTGTGCGTCCAATTTTGGAGTGCTGCTGCGCATTGTGGGATTCACGCCAAGTGCGACTCACGGGAGACGTAGAGAAATTTCAGAGAAGGGCAGCGCGTTTTGTATTATCGCGATATAGGGGAGCGGGTCATCAGGTCCTAGACTTGCAAACTACTTAAATTAAATAAAACGAACCTAAGGACAACAAACACACACACACACACACACACACACACACACACACACACACATACATATACTCACTCACACACACACCAGGGAGGACTCGAACCTCCGTCGGCGAGAAACTGCGCGCTTCCTAGCAAGGCACCTTAGAGCTCACGGCTATTCCACCGCAGATAACGCACGTCCACACTTTTCTAGTGTTACACAAAGTGTACTGGCCAGGTTCGAGTGGGAGCAGCTTCAGCATCCGCCCTACAGCTTGAACATGTCGCCCTGTGACTTTTAACTGTTTGGTCCGCTAAAGAAACATTTCAAAGAGAAGCGCTTCAACTCGGACGACGAACTGATGGACACAGTAGAGGACTGACTTTTGTCACAGCCACACGAAGTCGGTGAACAGAGAATACTTCGGCTCTTTACACAGTGGGTTATTTGTGCGCAGAGCTGTGGTGATTATTTCCGAATAAAGACTTCAATCAAACCCACAGTGTCATTTCGTACCTTTTAATATCCCCCGTAATTAAATATATGTGAAAACCTCACTAATCAGATTTCTTCTTAGGTCGGGTGTTGGCACAATTAGAAGTGTTGGAGAAATATTCATGGTATAGAGGCCAGTAACTCATTCACAGTGGCAGTAATGTAACGAAGTCTCCCTTTACCACCACGTTGAAAGGGTTTCATTAGTGTCAATGTTCCAGTGTCAATTGACTTTCACATTATATAAAATGTTCAAATGTTTGTTAAGCTTATGGGACTTAACTACGGGGTCATCAGTTCCTAAACTTACAAACTACTTATCAACTACCTTATACTAAGGACGGCACAAATATCCATGCCCGAGGGGGGGATTAGAACTCCCGACCGTTGTGTCCGTGCAGACCGTGACTGAAGCGCCTCAGTCCCTTCGGCCACCGCGGCCGGCTTCACATTATACCTGATAAACTTTAGTGGTAATCAGCATTAGAGAATTTTTGGAGCAAATTATATTTCGGTACAGGAGGTTTCTTTCTTCATAATTTTATTCTTTTTCTGTGATGCGGTTCTCTTCGTGTCTACTCTCACGATGATTTCTATGAACATACAGATGGTGTAACTATGGGGAGCTCCTTAAACCCGGTTATAGCAAATTTCTACATGGAAAAAATTGAAGAACAGGCAATGAAAACAGCAAACAAAATACCAGTCATTTGGTTCCGCTATGTAGAACAGGCAACCTTTGTTGTGTGGAGGCATGGTAGAGGGGAACTAGATAGTTTTTCTTGAACACCTCAATGGGATTATACCTAGAATTCAGTTTACCATGGAGAAGGAGGCACATGTAAAATTTAATTTTCTTGACGTCTCAGTTTCCAAAACGGGCAATGGTAGCTGGGGCTATACAGTTTACTGCAATCCCACACACACACACAGATTGTTATCTGCATCGGGATTCAATCCACCACCCACAAGCGGGCCATAATAAAAACGTTGGCGGCCAGTAAAAAGAACATCTGCGAACCGGAACTACTCGACGCTGAATTAAAACACCTGACTAATGCTTTAGTTAAGAACGGCTATTCGTCCACAGAGATAAGAAGAGCGTTGAGACCGTCACTTAGAATTCAGAATGATGAAAAGGTTCCTATTAAATCTAAATTCTTCGTGCCGTTTATTAAGGGTGTCACCGACCGCATCGTTAAAATTTTGACAAAATGGAATGTCGCCGTATTATACAAACCTACTCGAAAGATACACCTAAAATAGGCAAAGGATGCTGGTAGACCACTGGAAAACAGGAATTTATAGGATTCCGTGAGACGTATACGTGGGTACCATAAAGGAAAAGTACAAAAACAACTAGAAGAGCATAAGGGTGACTGTAGAAGCGGTGAGATTGACAGATCAACTGTAGCTGAACATGTTTTTCAACCAGGGGACCATCTTATTCAATTCGATAAAACTCAGGTTTTGGCAGCTACAAACAGATATCACAGTGACTGTACAGAGAGGCTATAGAAATTGTACAACACCCCAATAATTTCAATAGAATAGAGAAGGGCATGAAACTGAATGAAATTTGGATTCCGGTGCTGAAGAAGAAATGTGACACTCTTCCACCATGGAGTGATAACAACAACGGACAACTGCAATCGGCAACGATTAATTACGCGCGCCTATCTGAAATATCTGACTGCAGTCGTAACAAGCCAGGTCGTGTATCGGACGTAAAAAGGCCGCAATCCTCTTGACAATATCCTCCGCTGATGGGGACGAAACGTTGGGTTTAAATAAGAAATCCACAAGACCACGGCATAATAGCCCGGAAAATTTTAACAATATTAACGACTAACTGCAAGTACCCGGCTTTTCCCGGGTTTAAAATAAGGTTTTCTGCAGAAGCGTACCAAATTACACGTTATTTGGTTGTCTGGATCTTGAGTTATAAGGGAACAGACAAACTGACAACAAATGTGTCTTACATGTATAGACACTGCAATCAAAGTCTGTAAGTAAAGTACTCTCCTCCATGCACCGAACGACATTTTATGTAGACAGTGCCCTTCCTCTCGTTTTGAAGGTCAATTGTGCAAAATTTCATCAACATCAGTGCGAATATATAGATTTACACGGACACATCGAAAACGGACTTTCACTTTTTCTCAATTTTTTCGGTTGGTTTTCAAAAAAAGAAGAAGAAGAAAAAAAAGCAGACAACAAATGCGTCTTATAACTATAGAGATAACACTCGTCCGCAGAGAGTGGACGCACTGGTGGACAACATGCTTGATGCTTGAAGCTGAGAGAATTAAACGAATGGAGTGTCCAGCTTGTTTACCTGACTTAAACCCGATTGAACAAGCCTGGGATGCACTTGGCAGAACCATTGCAGGTAGACCAGCGCCTCCCACATCGGTTGCAGAGGTGGACATTACAGTCATGGAAAAATGGCCAAATATCCCTCAAGAGCTGATTGATAACCTCACACTGTCCATGACTCGCAGGTGACTTTTCACCTTTATGGCAGCCCCAAGGTGCCTCGCTCTAAGTAATCGCCATTTAAACCGCGTGTAAAGAATTGAGACAGCAAAATATCGTACTGTATGACACACAAGTTACAATCGTAACTAATATCTGAATAAGTAAGGTTACCATGTATATATTATGTATATATTATGTACGATGTATCACCTGATCCCCTAATTGTTTTGAGGACTGCGGTAGCTACCGTAAACAAGCTTACGTTACCCGATTGCTTATCTGGCCTTGCAGGGTTTTATTGCAGCCGCTGGCTGCTGGCTGCTTCCTGTGACCTGCAGTTTAAGTGAAGCCCCTCCGGTGTTGGCTTCAGCCGCAGCTGTACAGATGCAGGGAAATCCAGCGTTACGTCACGTCGTCTGCAGCCAGAGGTCACCACAATGCGATGGCACGCAGTCTAGGGATGGGCTAAACTGTGATTTTCCGATATCAGTGATTTCTCTGATTGCTACTTTTAGATATCTGTGATTCTTAGTTGCGATTTGTCACTGTTTACAATCGCTTTTTTACTGGACATACATTAACGCCACATTTTCATACATCACCTGTTGCAGATGTTCAGTGGTAGAATGCTCGTAGATCTAGTTGCTCGCCTGCCATTAACACATTACAAAATAATAGGACGTCGGATTCTTAAGGCGTCTTGTATTGAACCAACAATGTGACACGTTTCATTTTATATGTATATTTATTTATCCATTTCAAGACTGACTGACAACAATGCTAACTACTCCAGACTACTACAGACTCCTACTTCATTCTCCATACTCATAACTCATACTGCCTTTCTCCCTACGTTCGCGCCAATTTGCGCGTATAGATACACGCTAGTATTTCTAGAACCTTCTAGAACACGGAAGTACAACATTTAAATGTTAAACAATTTGCTCAATAAACATTAATGAATCCTGCTTTACGCAAATATAAACAAAACTATGACAGATGTAATAAACGTATTTCCATATCAAAATGCAATAACACAAAATATTGTAAGTAAACAACAATTAGTGCAGTGTTAATATATGTTTACATTGTTATGACTTTCAATAATTAATTAATTTAATTTGTTAGAAGACCTAAGTAATGCAGATGATGATTAAAATGACTTGACAGAAGCGCTATAAAATGCTTATGTAATATAAACATGAAATATTAGGCTACTATACTACGACCAATTATGGTATCGTATACTTCAGTAGTTTAAACAAACGGGACCCTCCTAGCTAAATATATTACACTCTGAATGGTACTTCTGTGATTTCTGCTACTGATATTGCTACTTTTGCGACTTGTGCTACTTCTGCTACTGATATTACTTCTGCGATTTCTGCTACTTTCGTGGTTTCTGCTTCTTCGTGACTTAGGCGATGTGTGTGGCAAATGCAATACATATCATCCATAACAGATTCCTCGTACTACATGTAAATATATACAAAAAAAAAAAAAAAAAAAAAAAAAAAAAGAGAATTTTGATGCTCCATTTGCGTGTAATGTTCGGATTATTTACACATCGACAAATATCAGTCTTCTAAAAGCTATTTCAATGTTTGGTGTGTAATGTATAGTTAAAAGTGAGGTTATTCGCAAGTAATGTGTAACAGAAATTGGCAAGTAGGTCTATAGTCTACCTTAACAGAAACATTCGGCAGATTAGGCACACAGCAACTGTGTCAGTGCAACGAAAGTGCGATGTTCCTGCCTGTAAAATGTATGAACAGATTTTTTTAAACATTGTGTGATATAACTCACCATTTTGAAAGAGATTATAAGTAAACGTGAAATACACTGTGAGTGACTTCTGAAAATTCTATTTTCCCTTTAAAACCTTTCCGTATCACTACATATTCTGCCAAATAACTATAGATAAGAGCTTGCGTTATATTTTACTAATCGACGTGCCGTCCTAGTGTGCTAATGTTGGCAACTAAATCTTCATTTTATAAGAATTTTTAATTTACTGACTGTACTGGGTTACACACAAGAAACCTTACAACCACAGATTAAGAATAACATTAATTATTTATTTTATGATAAAATAATATTTTCATCATTCTTTGTGACTTAGATTTCATTCATTCATTGGTCGTTGCCAACGTAAGCACATTATGCTACCACTGCAGTAAACAAAAGTTTTAATAATGCTGAAGGATCCGATACCACCCGTCTGCTTTCACTCATGTCATCATAGGACGGAATGTACAAAAAGGAAAAAGATGGGAAACAACATTTCTAAACCTAAAACAAATCTGATAAAATAAAACTTTCCATTAAGCGAAAAACTTGTTTATTTTCAAGTGTAATATTTTTATAGAATCCTCGAAGATACAAGTTTACTCCTACATCACAGTACTTAACACAGTCCACACTGAAAATGGAGTTGGCCTACTGTTAAACATTTCGTAAAATTACCTGTACTTAGTTGACCACTTGATACCACCCTTTTGAAATTTTTATTTTATATAACAATATTTATTTGGCATGCACATTTGTTGTCTTTACCAACTATAACCTAAAAGATAAATGCCAGGCTTTGCTTCACAACATGTAAATGCTGCCGCCAGGTAAAATAGTGCCACTAAGTGTAAACATTCTCACAAAGAAAATTGTCTTCTTGCTTATTAATTCGATAACACCCCTAAACAACACACGAGTGAAAGCACTACAGTTGGCCAACAAGTAAAACAAGGCGGAATAGTAAATGCTATTCTCAGTTGCTACTTGCGACTCTTAATCGCGACTTTTCACTGAAATCGCAGTTTGGACCAGTGAGGACGTTCGAGGTCACTGGTTTGAGCCGACGGCATTCGATCAACAGATGACTCGCCTCGCACGATCTAAACTGCTACTTGTGAGTCTTAGTTGCGACTTTTCACTGAAATAGTGCTAACGTGGCACACACATGTACACACAAGTCCACACATACACGAGGCAGACGGCAGGAAGCTAGAAGTGCCAATTTAGGCCAACAGATGGCAGCCGGCAAAGTCTAAACTGCGCCTTTTAGTTGCTACTTGCGACTCTTAAACGCGATCTGTCACTGAAATCGCAGGTAGACTCTATAGCCTGCTCAATGCAAAGCTATTAGTAGAATCTTCGACCAACAGATGGCAGAGTGCAAACTGCTTTTTGCTACTCTTAGTTGCTACTGCGCTTCTAAACTGCGACTGAAATCGCAGTCAGATTCCGTAAAGTTGCGACTCTGAAAAATGCGACTTCTAAATCAATGTGACTCTTAACAGATACGCGATTTTCGATCCATCTCTACCACGCACTGCTGGGCAGCGCAGACACAACGTAACTGTCATTACAGCGTGTGGTATTTATTTCTACCAAAGTCTATTAAGTAATTTACAGAAAAATACCACGTAATAAAAGTTATAGCTGTACTTTGTGACGATCCTGCCAATCAGTTAGAGTAAAACCGCCACAACCCAAACACAAGTTGTAATATGTAAGAACCTAGGCTTTCGAGGTCATTATTGTTAAAATTGAAATTCTTCTAAACTATATCCCGCGTCATGATGATATATTTTGATATATTTTTCTAGAGTTTCCTTAGGAAGGCTCCTATAACGGATCCGAAACGTTGTAAAAATGTATCACCATGACTCGGCAAATAGCTCAGAAGAATTTCAATTTTAACAAGTTCTAACAGTTATAATGTATTAAATTCTGGAAATAGAGGACTAACTAGAGGAAGATGAGATAGGAGATACGATACTGCTAGAAGAATTTGAGAGATCACTGAAAAATTTGAACCGAAACAAGACCCCTGAAGTAGATGACATCTCGTCTGAACTGCTGATATCGTTAGGAGAGAAGAAATTGTTCTACCTAACATGCAAGATGAAATAAGCAGAGGAAACACCCTCGGACTTCAAGAATACAGTAATCTCAATTCCAAAGAAAGCCAGTTCAGATAAATGTGAAAATGACAAAACTATCAGTTCAATAAATACTAACACATTTACAGACGACTGGATAAACTGGTGGAATTCGACCTTGGGGAAGATCAGTTTGGATTTAGGATAAATGTAATAACATGTAACGCAATATTCAGATTACGACGTATGTATTATGTATCTTAGAATATAGCCCAAGAAAAGGCAAACCTCCTTTTTTAGCATTTGTAGATCTGGAGAAAGCTTTTGACAATGTTGACTGCAATACACTCTTTCAAATTCTGAAGCTAGCAGGGGGGTCCTAAATTTTGCATTGGTCAAACTGGAAGGCGTGCTTAGGTAGTCCTTGCAGGTGCGGTGATCACTGTGTCCCCAGTGGTGTAGGGGTCAGCGCAACTACCTAGAAAGCAGGAGACCCGGGTTCGAATCCCGGCTGGGTACACATTTTCAGCTTTGCCCAATCGCAGTTGATGTCATATATTCTGTGAATATTGAATAATAACAACTGCAGGATCAGAAGTGACGCCTGTTCTTTCGGAACAGACGCCACATGTATATATATAATATGCCGGTGACGGGCAATGATCCTATCGTTAGTGGGGAGGGGTGGGCAAGTTTGAAGCCCTTACTTTTACGGGAATTAGTCATAACTACGAGTTTGAGTACTGTGGGCAGGGCGAAGCTGGGAATTTGTATCTGACGGGAGGCGTGATAAGGTAGTCCTTGCAGGTGCGATCACTGTGTCCCCAGTGGTGTCGGGGTCAGCGCAACTGTCTAGAAAGCAGGAGACCCGGGTTCGAATCCCGGCTGGGTACACATTTTCAGCTTTGCCCAATCGTAGTTGATGTCATATATTCCGTGAATATTAAATAATAACAACTGCAAGATCAGAAGTGACGACTGTTCTTTCGGAACAGACGCCAAATTTATATATATAAACTGGAAGGAGTTTTGATACACGATACCGTGAACACACAGATGCTCCAAGGCTCAACAACTTAAATAAATCAACCTCTGCTGCTCACTTGGCCCAGCACAAAACCACACAGATATGCAATGATTAAAAATCTGGAATTATTACATTTTGCAGAAAAAGGAGCACAAATGAATTTGCTTGAAGAAATTGAAATATATAGTCATATTCACAATACACATGATTGTACCCTGAATGATCAGCTAGAGTTAAGAAACCAATTTTACCTCCAAAATTTTCATGCAACTTTTATAATTTCAACCAATATGACTGACAGGAAAGTTCATTCATTGGCTATTAGAAGCTGTTTTCAATTGTAAAAGTTAAATGTATTTTTAACAATGAGCATTAAGTATGTTTGCACTGCATTATGCCATATACGTAAATGTGTCAAGTTCTTTGGTGCATCAAATCAGCTGATAAAACAAACGCCACCATCTAGAATTTAGAGAATCTCATGGTTCAACAAGGAGAGACACAAATGTACCTATCTCTCTCCCATAACTATGTTTAAAGGAAACCTTTTTGTGAAGTAAGCTCAGTAAAAAAGCAATAGATGTAGTCTTAATTCAAATGTGAACAATACAAGAAAGAAAACCTTGTTATATTTAGGATAAAAATATTTTCCTTATAACTTAATGGATTCACATAACTTAGTTATTTTAGGACACCAATGTAAACCTGATATCGGCACTACCGTCTGATGATGGGATCAGGCTCGAAACTAGTAACGGTGCAATAAATTGATTTATAAAAATCTTGTGGCTGGTTGCAGTATTTATTTAGTATTGTTACTTATAAAACTAGCTGCTACTGGCGACTTCATTCGCTTTACGAAATTAAATACAGTCCATTCATTTATTTAACAATAAATTTACTGACACAATAAAAACAAACATCTTTTATTTTTTAACAGAGAAATTAATTTTGACATTTTAACAATAAAATCACTGACATTCTACAATCAATTACCCTTAATTTTGGAGTTTTTACAATGAAATTACTGACATTCTAAAATATACGTCATTCATTTTGAAATTTTTGCATAAAAATAAAATTACTGACATACTATGAAGCGACACTTTTCGGTTTGAAACGTTTTTCGTTGACAGTTAAATTATTCATCCAATAAAAGCAAACAGCTTTTATATTGAATCAAATTTTGCAATAAATTATTGATGTACTGAAAACACTTTATTCGTCTTTGACCCGGTACATAATTTCTCTGGTTAATGACGAAAGTGCCACTATGCACAATCGCATATTATTAATTACTGTGATCCTGACAAAAGAATCACTCGTAAAGTGATGGTCAAGAATTCAGAAAGTTGTTTTGTACTGTAATGCTGATCCTATTAGGTAGACAGAATATTTGTTTCTGTGTAACATATGAAATAACTTAAGAGAAAATTGTATTTATATAGCCTCAATAACTAAGCTATTTTTCTAAAACCTCTCTGTAGACGACATTTTTAGTTTTAAATTCCGGTTGCAGAATATACAGGCCATCAGGCGAAATTACTCTGGAGCAGGCCACATACAAATGTCCATGGGAAAAACAATCTTTTTCTCAGATCTAATGCAGCAACTTTAACGTTTCGCTTGAATCTACAGCGAAATTCGCCCTGTAGTTTCGTTTTCAAACAGTTCAGTGGTTATAACATCGAATCTGCTGAGCATTGTGTCGTTCAGTGATATAATATTGTACTCCTTTCAGTGGTATATTTGGACATTGTTTGCGGAATGTACTGCGAACAGAGTAATAAAAACTTAAGAAAATGTCAAACATAATGCTGTACCTAATTCGGATGTCACGTTTATGACGTAATATATCCTGAATTATGTGTCCTACAAAAAGTTATTTACCAGGTTGTAGAGTGGAATATTAGGAAACCGCCTGCGAAACGTGTTGTTCAACTGTTTGTTAAGCTTATGGGACTTAACTACGGGGTCATCAGTCCCTAAACTTACAAACTACTTATGAACTACTTACGAACTAGGACGGCGCAAATATCCATGCCCGAGGGGCGATTCGAACCCCCGACCGTAGTGGCCGTGAAGACCGTGACTGGAGCGCCTTAGTCCCCTCGGCCACCGCGGCCGGCGTGTTGTAAAAGCAGTTGGTAGTAAAGACGTAGTAAATTACAACCTCATGATTATTAGGGCCAATTTCCATGCATTTCACTGGCTTTGACGTCATAGCACCTGAAGTATATGTTGTAATAAGATATTATTTCGAAGGTACATCCTGTGGTCTCTATGTAAAATGTCTGCAAAATACGTCGCGAACAGAGTTACTACGAAAGACGTAATAAATTAAAATGTCATGCGTGTTGAGGCGATTTTTTACGAATCTAGTTGTTTATGACATTGTAACTCACGAACTGTATGTCTTACTATGATAAAATTTCAAACGTACGTTTAGTGGTATGTGTGCATACTGTACGTAACATTTCTGGCGATTACCATTAATAGTATACGGGTAATAAATTGTGACGTCATGCCAAATGCCGTAATTTTTCTGCATGAACGCCGAAAAAGTAGTTAGCGACAAACTGTTTTCCTTTAATCATTTTGCTGGGATTTTCATCGAAAAAAAGTTTCCTAAAGATTTGAATTGTGTTTAAAGTTTGTTGTAATTCGTTAAGTGGTCTCCTTCTTAAATAGTGGACTCATGAAGTCACACTAACAGCTGCCGTAAGACGGGGAATTTTCATTTTGTGTGACGTCCTGTTTCCTGAACTATTGGCCCTATCGCCAAATCCTTTCTTAGGTGCCGTCTTCTACCTGTAAACTACATTCGAGCCAAATTTCAGCTTTACAGGTGAAGTAGTTTTCGAAATTTGATGTTTAATCAATGATTGAGTGAGTGAGTGAATGAGTGTCCTTTTCTTTTATCTACATCTACATTCATACTCCGCAAGCCACCCGATGGTGTGTGGCGGAGGGTACCTTGAGTACCATTATCGGTTCTCCCTCCTGTTCCAGTCACGTATTGTTTGCAGAAAGAAAGATTGTTGGTATGCCTCTGTGTGGGCTCTAATCTCTCTGATTTCATCTTGATGATCTCTTTGCGAGATATACGTGTGAGGGAGCAATATACTGCTACACTCCTCGGTAAAGGTATGTTCCCGAAACTTCGACAAAAGCCCGTACCGAGCGACAGAGCGTCTCTCCTTCAGAGTCTTCCACTGGAGTTTATCGATCATCTCCGTAACGCTTACTCGATTACCAAATGATCCTGTAACGAAGCGCGCTGCTCTCCGTTGGATCTTTTCTATTTCCTCTATCAACCGCACCTGGTACGCATCCCACACCGGTGAGGAGTATTCTAGCTGTGGGCGAACAAATGTACTGTAACCTACTTCCTTTGTTTTCGGATTGCATTTCGTTAGGATTCTTCCAATGAATCTAAGTCTGGCATCTGATTTACCAACGATTGATTTTATATGGTCGTTCCATTTTGAATCACTCCTAATACCTACTCGCAGATAATTTATAGAATTAACTGCTTCCAGTTGCTGACCTGCTATAGTGTAGCTAAATGTTATAGGATCTTTCTTTCTATGTATTCGCAGCCCAGTACCCTTGTCTACATTGAGATTCAATTGCCATTCCCTGCACCATGCGTCAATTCGATGCAGATCCTCCTGCATTTCAATACAATTTTCCATTGTTACAATCTCTCTATATACTACAGCATCATCCGCAAAAAGCCGCAGGGAACCTCCGATGTTATCCGCAAGGTCATTTATGTATATCGTGAACAGCAACGGACTCACGACACTCCCCTGTGGCACACCCGACATCACTCTTACTTCGGAAGACTTCTCTCCATTGAGAAATGACATGCTGCATTCTGTTATCTAGGAATGCCTCAATCCACTCACACAACTGGAATATGTTATCGCTTGTTGTATACAGATAAAGATTACATGACTGTGTCTCCTCAGGAAGAAAAACTCATTAACCGTTATCGTTTTTTGGCCCACTTTAGGTTACGGTAGTAACACTAAAAGTGGGCCTTTGCGATCGTTTTTTGACAGCTCGAAATCTAAATGAAAATAACGGCTTAACTATTCATCTGACACGAAAATTGAATAACCGAATTTGTAGAGGAGAAAATTCTCTACAACTTCGCTCTCTTGTGTTTTTTTCACATCTCGAAGCGTTTCAAAGATATTTGCAAAAATAACTGCGATTTTGGCATGTATGTCTATCTGTCTGTCCGTCTGTCTGTCTGTTCGTAAAGTGTTCCCCGTTTTAAAGACGAACCGTTCAACCGATCAACACCAAATTTTAAAGACATAATTGTTGGCCGACAGAGACCAGAACCTCCCTTTTTCAAATTTATCGGACAAAAAAATATGTTAGTAATACCAACTCTGACTCAAAACTGGCAACAACAGGAACTCTTTGGATATCCAGAATCACACACTAAAATAGTGAGTGAGGTAAATATAGGAAAGGTTGGGGAAATGCCAGCCGACATATTATAACCCCATACTGTTTCAACAAGTTTTTCAATATAACAATTGGAAGTAGGGAGCCGTGGGAGAAAATAGTTCGACACCGTACGAGGCATATTGTCTGGTTCACTGACAGGTCAACATCAGACCACGGCGTTGGGGCCGGGGTATACGGGGTGCAGCCAAGACTGGAGGGCGTCATCTCTCTAGGGAAACTGGCCTCAGTATTCCAGGCCGAAATCACTGCCATCAGGGCGTGTGTGGAGGAGAATTTGCGTAGGTGCTACAAAAATCGTAGCATCTATATCTATTCAGACAGCCAGGCAGCCCTGAGATCACTGGCAGCTCCTGCAACAAGGTCTAAAATTGTTGCAGAATGTCACAGGGTTCTGGTGGAGTTAGGGGAAAGCAATAGAGTAAACCTATTGTGGGTCCCTGGCCACTCGGGGATCAGTGGCAACGAACATGCCGACAAATTAGCCAGGATGGGGTCAGAGACTCCATTTATTGGACCGGAACCTGTCCTGACAATCACCAAGGCAATGATCAAATTGGAGCTACGTAACTGGCTCAGAAGACAGCACGTAGAATATTGGGCCAAAGTCCATCAACAAAAACATGGCAAGGTAATGATGCCAAAGCCATTTTTTAAAAGAAGCTCTGCAATCCTGGGTCGGAACAGGAGAGAGATTAGACTCATGGTTGCATTGCTGACAGGCCATGGAAATTTCAAAAAACACCTACATACAATGGGAATAACAGAAGAGGACCCTAAATGCAGGATCTGTGAATGACGGCGATGGAACTGCATCACATCTAATCTTCGAATGCATTGCATTGGAGAGCAAAAAGCACAGAACATTTGGGAGAAACAGACCCAAAGAAATTGTGTCTGATAAAGAACTGGTAAAGGGACTCCTTGCACTGTTCAAGGGCATTGGTTGGCTTTACTAGATTTACAGGGAGCGATACCGCACAATAAACTTTCGGTGTGGGCAGTGGCGGGTTGGACCAAGAGTGTTTTGGCTTCCCTGAAAAAATCAAATCAAATCAAATCAATACCAAAAAAGCCGTTTATAATGTAATTTTAATTGCATATAAACCGTTCATCTGACGCTAAAATTGAAGATTCTTTACAACTTTGTTCCCTTATGTTTTTTACATATCTCGTATCGTTTGATAGATATTCGCAAAAATAACGGAGTTTTGACGCTTTCCATTGAATTAACGAAAACCAGCCGTTCGCAGATGTCACGTGACATTCCTCGCCCAGAAAACTCTGTGGTATACGCCATCTTGCGTTGCGTATTTGATGATTTGCTTATTGTAACTTACACGCTGTCATTTCAAAGCAATAGCGCTCTGAAGAATTAACAAAAACACATCGTTCTTCGTACGATAAATGAAAATCTAGTGTCTACAAATGGCACATTAGTATCAGTTATCAACGGCCATCAATAGTATCAGATTAAAGGACGCAGCTTCTTGGTATTGCCCGTAGCGTAGTGGGCATTGCGTTGGACTGTGACGCTGAAAGTCAGTAGTTCAGAATATCTTTTCATTGATTTTTGAGTTCTATGTAGTTTCTTTTCTTTTTTTAAAATCCGTTTGCTTAAAGGAGATTGTTATATTGTAATGTAAATATGGAAAAAAATTCACTTGTATTTCAAATTGTAAGCAAATGTTAAAAATATAAATTCCATTTATTGTCAATTCTTGATGAAATGAGATTTCTCCTATTGTCAATTGTAAGAAATCAAAAATTGTAAAACAAAGCTCCGTTCCCACAAGATGATGAACTAACGTATGCCCCAAACATAATAAAAAAATAAAAAAACCAATTTCATTAGGAACCAAAAAACATAACCTAAGAATTCCCTACTTAGCCTTTGCAGACGATCTCGCAATAATGGCAGATTCTACTGAAAGGGCTATAAAACAGGTAGAAATTCTAAAAGAATGTGCAGAAAAAGTCGGGCTACAGATATCATTTGAAAAGACAGTGTTCACAACAACAAATTTAGAAATTTCCAATTTACAAACCAAATACGGAGAAATCAACAGAGTACCACACTTCAAATATCTTGGAGAAATTATCTCGGAAAAATTTGCACAACAAGAAAGAATACAAAAAGCTCGTAAAGGTTTAGGTTAGTGCAAAACCTCTATAATAAAAGATGCTTATCTTTAAATGCCAAAATTAGGCGTTACAATATAGTCATTAAACCATCAATGTTATATGCCAGCGAAACCTTGGCACTAAACAGGAAAACTGATCTAGAAAATCTAAAGAAAGAAGAAAGAAAAATAATTAGAAAAATTTTGGGACCAAGATGGATAGAGAATGGATATAGATTACAGAAAACATCAAAAATTGAAGAATATTCTAACATATAGATAGACATGAGGAAAAGACGCCTCAAATTCTATGGCCACATAATGAGACTCCCTGAACACAGATTAACAAAAAGAATTGTAAGATACGTAGATTCTCTTGTTAATGGAGGAGAATGGATCCAAAAAGTTAAAAAAGATTTGGAATTAGCCAAAATTACTAAAAAAGAAATAGCTGCAAGGAACAATTTTAGAATAAAAGTTGAAAAGGTTAAACCAGAGACAAAAGCACCGAGAACTGGAACAAAATGGAGTGAAGAAAGAAAAACTAAATTTTCTCAAACAATGAAAAACTGGTGGGCAAATAAAAAGAACAAGAAGACCAAGAAGAACGGAAAATGAACCAGCTTTACTTAGCGTCTTCCACATGGGAGCTTTACGACTAATAATAATAGTAAAAAAAAGCTCCCGTCAAAAAAAAAAAAAAAAAAAAAAAAAAAAAAAAAAAAAAAAAAAAAAAAAAAAAAAAAAAACCCCTAAAATTTCTTTTCCTAAAAGGGTTTCAGACACTCTTATTAATTAATTTTTCATTGTTTACATTATTATTTTGGTCCAAAATGTTTACAAAAACTTATAAAACTACAATCTAAAGCTGGCCGTAAAACACGTCAGTGCGATTTTTTCGGTTTATGCTCTATCTTTTTAGGAGAAGGGCTCTTACTATTAACTCGATGCCGCAGCGCTTAAGCTCGGACTTCGTCGCGTGTCGTCCGGCAGCCAGGTGGTGTTTGCCCGGTCTGCCGCCAGGAGCGCTGGCAGCTTCCGCTAATGGCGGCGCGCGCTGTTGCGCGCTTTCGGCCGCGTCGGCACACAATTCATCAGCGCCCCGGCAGCCAGCAGCCATCCATCCATCACGCGCGGCCCACAAGTGTTTCCAGAATATGTTATCGCTTGTTTTTGGCCGCCGGAGTGGCAAAGCGGCGCGCCCATTCATCTTGCGCCGATATCGCCACCGCGCCGGCTTTTTCCTGTGCTGGCATCTTAGCCGCCGATACTTCCACTCGACAGCTCTCTCTGCCGCGGGAGACGCCCAAGTCGTTAGCTGTCGGCGCCGACAAATGCATCACTCCGCCGCTGTGGAGCGAATTCTGCAAGCGCAAACATCTCCTGCCTCTCTTTGGCCCTTTTTGCTGAATGCAGTTCCACTGATTTTCAGCTCAAGGGTTTAAACTACACTGAGCAGCTGAGGAAGCGCAAAATCTAATATATAAAGCAGAGTGTCCGTATGTTTGTACGTGTTGCATACAAATCTACAGTTTTGTTCCAATCTTTATGAAATTTTGTACACGTAAGCTTCAATCCACGAGGACGGTCGCCGTAAAATTTGGTACACATATTCCTTACGTGAGATAACATCTTCTGTAGGAGTACGAATCACATACGACAAATGGTTCAAGAGATATAACTCCATAAACGATAGGAGTTGCAAGAAACTGCCATAATGCGATGAGACTTTACAAATACACTATATGAGAATGAGAGTACTTAGCGCCTTACAACAAACTTTAAACATAATTTCAATTTTTCTCGCTGTCAACCATAGTAAAATGATGAAAAGAAAAAAAGTTTCTCGCTTACTACTTTTCCGCTGTTTATGGAGTAAAACTACGGCTCACGGTATGACGTTACAATTTATAATATCTACACTACAAATTGTAGCCGCAAGGAGTTTTATAGAGAGTATACATATGCATATAGTTGAATGCACGTTCTAAATTGTATAACAGTACGACACGTAGTTCGTGAGACATGAGCACATAAACAGTAACGTTCCTCTGTTCATGGACTAAAACTACTGCTTTCGGTATGACTTTACAATTCATAATTTCTACACTACAAATTGTAGCTGCAGGAAATTTAACAGAAAGTATACACTCATATAGGGGAGTGTACCCTCTAAATTGTATCACAGTACGACACGTTGTTCATGAGATATGAGCACATAAACAGTAACGTTCAAGGAAAACGACCCCATCATGCACCAAGTTTTAATCTATTACTTCTTTACTACTAATTGTAATCTCAAGAGAGTTTACAGACATATACCTCTTATACAAATGAATATATACCTCAAAAATGGCAGGAATAAATAAATAAATACCCGGGCAGCGACGGGTTTTCACCTAGTTGAAACTAAATTTCACTTGATGTTCATCACGGGTTTTAGGCCGATCTATCTTCTGACACGATATGTCAGCGGTTTACCTGACCGAAATCTTCATGTGGGATTAGTGCACAATCACGCCGGAACTGAGGAGATATCAGATATTGCGGCTACTTTATACCCCACCAGTGGCGGCACGTCCTATGTGTTCAGGGAACCCCCGGAAAATAAGCACGTCGTCAAACAAAGTAAATAAATAAATAAATAAAATAAAAAGTGTATTCAAATTATCATTCTTCGTTTCATTTTTCTATCAGTTCATTTTATACGCACATCCAAAGTATTTTTATTGCATGAGACACATTTTACGTTGCGGAGACAGCACGTATACGATTCGTAGCGCGATGGCTTGATATAGGCGGCAGTGGCCGCAGAGTTGCAATACGCATGCGCGGCTGAGGTTCAAATTCTCTTCTGCACCCCCTGGAGGCAGCAAACGGCACTTTTAACATTGGCGATGGAACTGGTAAGGACGCCAGCTCCTGGCTGCTCGAGCTCTGCCGGTGGCGGTTACACACGAATGGCCCCGAAGTAGAGACAAAGGAGCTACTGCACACCTGGCCTTGCGCATCGGTAAATCGTCCATTAAGGCGATATCCGCCCTTCATATTTCTTTGTGACGCATTGAAGATTCACCAAAAACATGTTATATTTTATATAAAATATCTTATAACTATAGCCTAAATTAAAGACTTATCAACTGTAAATGCCTTCAGAAGATACGACCATGAATAATAATGAAGCCTGTGACATTACAGATACAGGAGGAAGCTGATTGTTTCCATGTGAAAGGCGGGTTTTGCCAGGATGTTGGGTTCCCCAGCCGGCTGGCTAACAGTTTGGAACTAGTGAATGGAATACAAATAGTCAGGGTTTGACTAATCTGCTCGGAAACCGGAAACGACTGTCTTGGCTGAGTTATGGCAGCTCTTCCGGATTGCAACTGAAATAAAATATAGCCACACACATTATTCTAAAAATCCATATAAAATCAGGAAATGATCATACGACAAATATAATTATATGAGTGGATTCAGGGCAGCTCGTTTCATATTGTCACACTACAGGGAGGCAGCGTTACGGAAATGATACAGGATCTGGGATGGGAATCATTACAACAACGACGCTTATCGCTGCGGCATGGGCTACTTAGGAAACTGCAAACGCCAACATTCTACTGCTAATGCGAAAATATATTGTTGACTCCCATTTACATAGGTAGAAATGATCATCAGAATAATATACGAGAAATCAGAGTTCAAACGGAGAGATTCGTTTGTTCTTACGTCTCGTGCACTATGTTTGTAGAGCTTATGGCACTTAACTATGGAGTCATCAGTCCCTAAACTTACAAACTAGCTTTTACTAAAGACGGCACAAACATCCATTCCAGAGAAGGGATTCGAACCCCCGACCGCAGCGGCCGAGCAGACCGTGACTGGCACGCCGCAGACCGCTCGGCTACTGCGGCCGGCCCGCGCGCTGTTGGACACTGGGATGGGAGATAAATAGTATAAAGGTGGTTCGATGAACCCTCTGCCAGGCACTTAAATGTGATTTGCAGAGTTCAAATGTATAGCTTATGGGACTTAACTACGGGGTCATCAGTCTCTACACTTACAAACTACTTACGAACTAGCTAACACTAAGGACGGCACAAATATCTATGCCTGAGGGGGGATTGGAACCCCCGACCGTGGTGGCCGTGCTGACCGTGACTGGCGCGCCGCAGTCCCCTCGGCCACCGCGGCCGGCGATTTGCAGAGTATCCCATGTAGATGTAGAACATTGTCAGCGCAACCCAAACGTCATTTTGCACGACAGTGAGCGGGTGCATACAGCGTAAGCTGTAGGTGCTCTGTTCGGTCGATAAGACTGGAAAGTACTGCACCATTCACCGGACTTAAGTCCTCGCGACTTTGATTTGAAACCGAAGATAAAGGAACTACTTCGTGGCATTCGCTTCAGAACTGTTCCACAGATTCGACAGGCAGGAGAGCGCTCCATTCGCACCATCAACAGATCAAGATCTGATAACGGTATACTACGCCTTCCACAAAGCTGGTGACTGCTTTGAAGGCCAATGGCAGGTGCAAGCATGTAACAGTTTTGTATCGGTTGTGAATAAATAGTTTACCTAAGTTCAAACCCTTGTAAATTTAACATTTTCGATCGTTAAATTTGCTTTTGGAAATATAGTGACCGGCCGCAGTAGCCGAGCGGTCTGCGACGCGCCAGTTACGTTCTGCACGGCCACTACGGTCCCCGACGATACCCCCCTCTGGCATGGATATTTGTGCCGTCTTTAGTTTTAGCTAGTTTAGGGACTGGTGACCCCTTAGTTAAGTCCCATAAGCTCTACAAAAATTTGAAGATTTGGACATATAGTGCACAACCCCGATGGATTCGTTGTAGACGAATGGAAAAACTCGTGGAATCCGACCTTGGATTTAGGAGAAATGTTGGAACACGGGAGGCAATACTCACATTGCGACTTATCTTAGAAGATAGGCTAAGGAAAGGCAAACGTACGTTTTTAGCGTTTGTAGATTTGGAGAAAGCTTTTGAAAATGTCGGCTGGAATACACTGTTTCAAATTATGAAGATAGCAGGGGTAAATTCCAGGGAGCGCAGAGTTATACTCAACTTATACAAAAACTAAACAGCGGTTAATAGAGTTGAAGGGCATGAAAGGGACACAGAGGTTGGGAACGGAGTAAGACAGGGTTGTAGCCTTTCGCCATTGTTGTGCAATCTGTACATTGAGCATGCAGTGAAGGAATGTAAGAAGAAATTTGGAGACGGAATTAAAGTTCAAGGAGAAGAAATAAAAACTTTGCGGTTTGCCGATGACATAGTAATCCTGTCAGAGACTGAAAAGGATCTGGAAGAGCAATTGAAAGGAATGGACAATGTCTTGAAAAGAGGTTATAAGATGAACATCAACAAGAGTAAAACAAGGATAACGGAATGCAGCGTCAGACAATCAGGCGATTCTGAAGGAACTGAATTAGGTAATGAGGCAATAAAAGTAGTAGACGAGTTTTGTTATTTGGGTAGCAAGATAACTTCTGATGGCCGAAGTAAATAAGATATAAAATGCAGAATGGCTATGGGAAGAAAAGCGTTTCCGAAGAAGCGAAACTTGTTAATGTCCAGTATTAGTTTAAATGTTAGGAAGTCCTTTCTGAAGGCATTTGTCTGGAGTGTAGCATTGTATGGAAGTGAAGCATGGACAAAAAGGAGTTCAGACAAAAAGATGATAGAAGCGTTTGAAAAGTGGTGCTACAGACGAGTGATGAAAATTAGATGCGTAGAACACGCAAGTAATGAGGAGTGTCATATCCACGCCAAAAGCCAAGTCTTAATTGATTAATTAATTAATAAAAATGAGAAAACGAAGTACTGAGAAGCAGAAAGTTATGTAGCGTGGCAGGAGACGCCACGAGGTAGCTCGCAGGCCTGGCGGACGCCAGACGCCAGACGGCAGATAGGAGGCCCAAAGGCAACTCTGTGTGCGCTGGATAAGAGGTCAGCAAAGTCAGCAATTACGATAGTAAGCATTTCTGGATAGACAGAGAGCGTGGGATGAGAAGAGGAAAGAGAGAGGGCTTCTGCCGGGGGCAGCACTCCGTCCTGAGGAGCCAATGAGAGACTCAGGGCGCAGTGTGTGACCGTATTAGGAGAGGCGCCTCTGCCCTTCCACCCAGCCTCTGGAGAACGACTGAATGCTAGTGCACTATCACAACCAATGAGAAGGCGAGTAGTCTTCGACGCCGCTCCCGCAAGGCGCGTGAGGGGTCGAAGGGGAAAACGTGTACAAAACTTAGGAGCAGGCCGCTCCTCGGGGAGTAGTTGGGCGTAGTCACTTGGAAGCAGAAGGTAGGAGCTGCAGGCAGGCAGCCGGGAGAGATAGGCAGCGGTATCTGCGGGACCTGATGGACTTTGGGAAGTAGTCGGGGGACTCTGTTCTTTAGTCGTGTGGGTAATACTGACGGGTTCTTGTTAAGGCAGACGGAACGGTGTAAGACAGACATCGTCTCTGTAGAAGACTTGGCCACTTAGTGGAAGATACCTCACCCAGACAGTTTTGCTTGTTAACTTATCTGAATAAACTATAAATTGTTAAACTTAAACAAGAGGTTTATTTCAGTAGTAAAATCCTTTATAGTCAATCCCAGGGATAATAACATCTTAGCCAGACAAAGTCTCCCTCTCAATTCGGTCAACGGCTAAAATCCCTTGTAACGAACCGTGTCGCTCAATCCCTTGCAATAACCAAGTTTGGGACGCGACAGGAGGTGCTCAACAGAATTGGGGAGAAAAGGAGTTTCTGTAATATCCTGACTAAGAGAAGGGATAGATTGGTGGGACACATCCTGAGACATCAAGGAATCGTCAGCTTAGCATTAGAAGGAAGTGTGTGGAGTGAAAATCGTAGAGGGAGATCGAGGGAGGAATACAGTAAGCAGATTCAAAAGGATGTAGGTTGCCGTACGTATTCTCAGATGAAGAGGCTTGCACAGAACAGGATAGCATGGGGAGCTGCATCAAACCAGTCGGCGGACAGAAGACCACAACAAACAGGTCTAATCTAAAGTGCAGTACATATTATTTGGTATAAACTAGAAGTAAGCATTTGAGTCTTGAATTACAAGTGAGCCGGCCGCGGTGGCCGCGGGGACTGAGGCGCTCCAGTCACGGTGTGCACGGCCACTACGGTCGGGGGTTCGAATCCCCCCTCGGGCGTGGATATTTGTGCCGTCCTTAGTATAAGGTAGTTCGTCAGTAGTTTGTAAGTTTAGGGACTGATGACCTCGTAGTTAAGTCCCATAAGCTTAACAAACATTTATAAAATAAATTTTTATAATTACAAGTGAAAATTTTTAGTACAGGTAAACAAAGGAAAACCACACATATTAGTCATTATTCTGTGGAAGTCTGAGATGTCGCTATTAGCCGGCAACTAGGAACAACCTGTTACAGGAATAAGGTACTCCCAACAGGTGTGCTAACTCGTGGAGTATCTGCCACACTTCCGCGGTGGATTAGCCGAGCGCATTGGGGCGCCGTGCTGCGGTGCGAGTGATGAAAATTAGATGCGTAGATCACGTGAGTAATGAGAAGGTGTTCAACAGAATTGGGGAGAAAAGGATTTTCTGGCGTATTCTGACTAAGAGAAGGGATACGTTGGTGGGACACATCCCGAGACATCAAGGAATCGTAAAATTAATATTAGAAGGAAGTGTGTGGAGTAAAGATCGTAGAGGGAGACCGAGGGACGAATACAGTAAGCAGATTCAAAAGGATGTAGGTTGCCGAACGTATTCTCAGATGAAGAGACTTGCATCGGACAGGTTGGCGTGGAGAGCTGCATCAAACCAGTCTGCGGGCTGAAGACCACAACAACAACAACAACAACATGAAATGGGGGACTGATGGTCATAGTAGTCTAGTCCTCCTAAAACCCCCCATACCAACCAACCAACAACAACACCACCACCACCAACAACAACAACCCCGATGGATCACCGTTCAATTTAGTCGTGAGGTTACCAGGTGGACAGGATGACGGCAGTATGTTGAGCACGGGACATTAGGCCGGTGTATTTGGCGGCGGCAGGTTGGCGGCCTGACCCCGCCCTGTTGCTGCGCCCCGGGCGCGCTGCCAGCAGACACCCTCCGCTGCCAGCAGACACCCCCTCCCCCTGCGCAGCCCCAGCGGCGTCGTTTCTTTGCCAGGCAGGCGCCGCGGTCGCCGTGCGGTGGTGACGCCGGCCTAAATTACTGCTCTGGGAAATTAGAGGCCGCGCTCGTAATTCACGCGGAATTGGCCGACTTATGAGGCGCGAGCCGGCGAGGCGGCCCAGGGAGCAGAACGGCAGCAGGCAGGGAAGCGAATAATTCTTCACTCTTGCTGTACTCAGGTTTTTGTTCCTGCACACATTCCAAGCCCATATTACATGTCTGTGGCGAGTATTACAAAAAATTAAATCATGTTTCATTGGTTATTATTAGACAGCGAATTTTTAGGTCGTAAAAAGAGCATTTTAGGCGATTTTACCTCATTTAGGCTAAATAAAATCTAAAATAGGCTCTAAAAAAACCATCAGTTGAAATTAAGTTCAAAATGTTCAGATGTTTGTATAGCTTATGGGACTTAACTACGGGGTCATCAGTCCCTAAACTTACAAACTACTTATCAACTACCTTATACTAAAGACGGCACAAATACCCATGCCCGAGGGGGGATTCGAACCCCCGACCGTAGTGGCCGTGCAGACCGTGACTGGAGCGCCTCAGTCCCCTCGGCCACCGCGGCCGGCTGAAATTAAGTGATATACCTATTATTGACTGGAGTTTTAGGTCGTAAAAACAGCATTTTAGGCGACTTTACCTCATTCAAGTCTTATTGAATCCATCATTGGTGGTGGAAACGGGACATCGGCTGGTCAAGAGTCTGAAGGAACTGAGGTACCAGATATTTTATTATACATACGGCTGATGGTATCTCAGTTCCTTCAGATTCATTACCTCATTTACGCTAAATAAAATCTAAAATAGGTCCTCAAAATAATTCATCAGATGAAATAAAGTAAAATACGTACTGTTGACTGACGAGCAAAATTTTAATCGCTACTGTTGCTATGGTCTACAGTCCGGAGAAAATATTTCAAATGTTTGTAGAGCTTATGGAACTTAACTACTGGGTCATCAGTCCCTAAACTTACAAACTACTTAAGAACTAGCTAAGACTAACGACGGCACAAATATGCCCGAGAGGGGATTCGAACGCCCCACCGTAGTGGCCATTCAGACCATGACTAGCGCGCCGCAATCCTCTCGGCCACCACGGCCGGCCTCAGTCCGGTGACTCGTTTGATGCAGCTCACCACCCTACTTTATCCTGAGCAAGCCTTTTAATCTCCTCATATGAACAGCAACCCACATCCATTTGAATATGCTTACTATATGCGTCTCTTGGTTTCCCTCTGCGATTTGTTTTCCTACACATCCCACCAATGCTAAATTTACGATTCCTCTATGTCTAAGAATGTGTCAAGGTGTGCCAAAATTTCCTTTTCGCCCCAATTCCGTTCAGTACCTCTTCACTAATTATGCTGTCTATCCACCTAATCTTCTGCAGCACCATTTTCAAAAGCCTCTATCCTCTTCCTGTCTGAAATATTTATCGTCCAAGTTTCACTCCTATACAAGGCAACATTCCACACAGTTGCCTTCAGAAAAGGCTTCCTTACACTTACATTAATATTCAATGTTAGCAAATTTCTCTTTTTTAAAAACGCTTTTCTTCTCATTGTCATTATGGATTTTATATCCTCTGTACTGCGACCGTCATATGTTATTTTACAATCCAAGTCGTCGGGGATTCGAGTCCTCCCCAGGGAATGGATGTGTGTGTGTGTGTTTGTCCTTAGGTTAGTTTACCTTAGTTTAAGTAGGTTGTAAACTACGGACTGATGACCATGCAGTTTGGTCCGATAGATTTACAAACATTTGAACATGTAACAAAACTCATTTACCACCTTTATTGTTTTGTTACCTGATCTCATTCCTTCAGCATTGCCTAAGATTCTAAGACAGCATTCCATTATCTTTTTTGCTCTTGTTAATGTTCAATTTACACGCTTTCTTCAACACACTGTCCATTCCATTCTACTGCTTTTCTAGGTGCTTTGCTGTTTCTCAGAGAATTACTATGTCATCAGCAAAACGCAATGTTTTTATTTCTTCACCCTGAACTTTAATCCCTATTCCAAATTTTTCCTTGCTTTCCCCCACAGCTTGATCTATGTACAAATTGAATAACATCGGAGAAAGGCTACAGCCCTGTCTTACTCCCTTCCCAGCCAATGCCTTCCTTTCGTGCCCTTCGGCTCCAATACCTGCGGTCTGGCTTTGTACAAGTCGTAAATAACCCTCCTTTCCCTGCATTTTACTCCTGCTGACTTCAGAAATTGAAGAGTGTATTACAATCAACGTTGTCAAAAGCTTTCTCCAAATCTACTAAAGCTAGAAATCTAGGTTTGCCTTTCTTTAATCTAGTCGTAGAGTGAGTATTACCTCCCGTGTTCCTACGTTGCTCCTGAATCCAAACAGATCTTCCCCGAAGTCAGCTTCTACCAGCTTTTCCATTCTCCTGTAAATAAATCGTGTTAAAATTTTGCACCCATGACTTATCAAACTGATGGTTCTGTAATTTTCACGCCTGAGTGTGCCTAGTTTTGTTCTAATGGGGGTTATCGTTTACAATTATAAAACATCACACAACATTAGTGATTAAACTGACATCAAAACTTTTTAATTTTCGAAGAGAAAAATACAATGCTGATCAGAAGGCATATGTTGAAATTAATGTAATGGGCCTATACAATTTAATAAATACAGACGGCTTCACACTGAATGACTAAAACCTTCTGTAGATTATCCACAGAAAAGCCACGATATGCCGAGAATGAACGTTCTACATCAACGGATGTGATGGGGGCGAACTTCACTTTCGATACATTTTGGACAGGTCTGCGGTAGTCATTGGTACTAGATATTTTGCAAAGCCTATCAGGCCTGTGTTTTTCTGGAAAACCTGTCGAATTTGTCACTATTATTTTCCTCCCACTTCACTTGTGCTTCATTTAGTTTAGTTTCCACTCCCTCCAGAAAAGCAATATTCTCGTTGATATGTCTACCTGAGCCAGATAATTCGTAACGGTCGCCATAAATATGCAGTTGGCTCTACTGAAAGCGAAGCTCCGCTGAATTGAAAAAAAAAAAAAAAAAAAAAAAAAATGAACGCACAGAATATCAATCGACCTGTGTCATGGGACTTTGTTTTAGGTAACATAATGTAGGAATTCATTCTCAACTGAGAGAAGTCGTACGATGTTAAAGATGTTTGTGGGATGTTGTAGGACCGTTACTTTTATATATAATTTTGTCACCCGTGGACGGCGAAATTGCAGCGATGAGAAGTCCCGTACCGAATATGTCTTAACAGACAAACATTATCCTCCTGATCTAGTCCGAAGACAGATTTCCCATACCATTTCACCACACACGACCATTACTGCCTCAAACTTCGCTTTGCAGCAGAATTTTAGAACATATACTTTCCTCAAATATTATGAATTCTCTCAAAGAAAACGACATATTAACCCATAGTCAACACGAATTCAGAAAGTAACATTCCTGTGAAACACAGCTACATGGTTAGTCACATGATGTGATGAGTGATATCGATATGGGATTCCCGTATTTCTAGATTTCCGAAAGGCTTTAGACACTATACGTCACAAGCGTTTTCTAATAAAATTGCATGCTTATGGAATATCGCCACAGTTGTGCGACTGGATTAGTGACTTCCTGTCAGAAAGGACACAGTACGTTGTAATTGCCGGGGAGTCATCGAGTAGAACTGAAGTGATAACTGGCGTTCCCCAGGGAAGTGTTTTAGGCCCATATTGTTTCTTATTTTTATAAACGATTTAGGAGACAATCTGAGTAGCTGTCTTAGACTGTTCGCGGATGATGCTGTCATTTATCGTTTAGTAGTCTCCAGAAGATCAAAAGCAACTGAAAAATGATTTAGATACAGCTGCATGCAGCAAAAATTGGCAATTGACCCTTAATGATGATAAATGTAAGATCATCCATATGACCACTAAAAGAAATCCGTTAAAATTCAGTTACACAATTAATCAAACCCAAAGGCGTCAATTCTACTAAATACCTAGGAGTGACAATTACGAAAAACTTAAACTGAAAAAACTACAGAAAATATCGTAGGGAACTCAATCCAAAGACTACGTTTCATTGGTAGAACACTTAGAAGATGCGAAAGTCTACTAAAGAAATTGCCTACACTACATTTGTGCGTGCTATTTTAGAGCATTGCTACACATTGTGGAATCCACGCCAGGTGTGACTGATGGACGATGTAGAGAAGGTTCAGAGAAGGCGTTATTTCTTGCGACGAGATTTATTTGCGAATTTTCTGTCACAACATTTCTCTTCCGAATGCGAACATATTTTGTTAGTACCCACCTACATAGGGAGACACGATAATGGTAATAAAATAAGAGAAGTCAGATCGAAAAAAGAAAGACTGAGGTGTTCATTTTTCACGCGTGCCATTACAGAATGGACAGGTAAAGAAATACCATAAAATCGATTGATGAACTCTCCGCCATGTACTTAAATGTGATTAGCGAAGTATCCACACTCCTGACCATTAAAATTGCTACACCACGAATATAAAGTGCTACAGACGCGAAATTTAACCGAGAGGAAGAAGATGCTGTGATATGCAAATGATTAGCTTTTCAGAGCATTCACACATGGTTGGCGCCGGTGGCGACACCTACAAGGTGCTGAAATGAGGAAAGTTTCCAACCGATTTCTCATACACAAATTGCAGTTGACCGGCGTTGCCTGTGGAAACGTTGTTGTGATGCCTCGTGTAAGAAGGAGAAATGCGTGTCATCACGTTTCCGACTTTTATGAAAGTCGAAATGAGGCCTATCACGATTGTGGTTTATCGTATCGCGACATTGCTGCTCGCGTTGGTCGCATCCAATGACTATTAGCGTAATATGGAATCGGTGGGTCTGGAGGGCAATACGGAACGCCGTGCTGGATCCCAACGGCCTCGTATCACTTGCAGTTGAAATGACAGGCATCTTAACCGCATGACTGTAACGGATCGTGCAGCCACGTCTCGATCCCTTAGTCAACAGATGGGGCCGTTTGCAAGGCGACAACCATCTGCACGAACAGTTCAACGACGTTTTCAGCAGCATGAACTATCAGCTCGAACACCATGGCTGCGGTTACCCTTGACACTGCATCCTAGACAGGAGCGCCTGCGATGGTGTACGCAACGACGAACCTGGGTGCACGAATGGCAAAACGTCATTTTTTTCGAATGAATCCAGGTTCTGTTTACAGCACCATGGTGGTCGCATCCGTGTTTGGCGACATCGCGGTGAACGCACATTGGAAGCGTGTATTCGCCATTGCCAAACTGGCGTATCACCCGGCGTTATGGTATGGGGTGCCATTGGTTACACGTCTCGGTCACCTCTTGTTCGCATCGACAGCACTTTGAACTGTGGCCGTTAGATTTCAGATGTGTTACGACCCTTGGCTCTACCCTTCATTCGATCCCTGCGAAACCCTACATTTCAGCAGGATAATACACGACCGTATGTTTCAGGTCCTGTACGGGCCTTTCTGGATACGTAAAAAGTTCGATTGCTGCCCTCGCCAGCACATTCTTCAGATATCTCACCAATTGAAAACGTCTGGTCAATGGTGGCCGAGCAACTGGCTTGTCACAATACGCCATTGACTACTCTTGATGAACTGTGGTATCGTGTTGAAGCTGCATGGGTATCTGTACCTGTACACACCATCCAAGCTCTGTTTGACTCAATGCCCAGGCGTATCAAGGCCGTTGTTACGGCCAGAGGTGGTTGTTCTGGGTACTGATTTCCCAGGATCTATGCACCCAAATTGCGTGAAAATTGACTCACCGGTCAGGTCTAGTATAATATATTTGTCCTATGAATACCCGTTTATCATCTCCATTTCTTCTTGGTGTAGCAATTTTAATGGCCAGTAGTGTGTGTTGACGTAGAAGAGGTTGGCACAAGAGATGAATTTGTAGTTGACCTCATTAAACCAGACGTAATACTAATGATTAAAATAAAGGTAACAGAAAGCTTTTAACCATCCCAGTACAGCATTGTGAATGGACAGCACAAAAACAGAAAGGTAATACACAAACACACATACGCAAAGCTGAACTAATAATGAAACAGTGAAACTTCATGTATGAGAACCATATAGTTCATCATCTTTACTGCAGAAAAACTTTTGTTTACAATCTCAAGTTCCTAGAATGGCTGTGAAGTGCTGATAGAGCTTCGAGTTTTTAAGTTCTTGATAACAGACGTGTTTCAGTATGAGCTGAGAGTGCACAAGAGAATAAGGAAACAAGGAAATAATTGTCAAAACATTATGAACAGTCGGGATTGGGAAACGCGTTGCAAACTTTGAGCTATTGTCAATTAATTATTAGAATTACGCACACTACCATTCCCACCAAGAGAAGTAGAAGAAAAATGGTATATACAAAGAAACACTTCAAATGAAAATTGGGACGTCCATTTTATCTCCTACATGTGATAGCCTCCACTTTCACATGGTTCCATATCTGCGAAATTTCTGAAAAAAAAAAAAAAAAAAAAAAATACGTTTTTAATGTTGAAGGCGCTGAAAAAGAAGGGTATTGGTAGAGATTTCGAAATCTCACATCACAAATGCAATAACTGAAAATAGTACATTGTCTTCAAGAAGGTTACATCGAAATCGGGGCATTTATGACTTAAATATCCATTTTAACCACTGGCAGGACGAAGTATTATCAGATTACTCTGGAATGTAGATTTACAAAACACGATAAATATCTGGAAGGAAAGACGTATACAGTTAGCTAGTCTTACCATGATAACAGTTTCAATTATTATTTTATTACACACAACGCATACGTTACGGAATTGGTAGGTCTGATACGTTTCTTCTCTCACTTTAGCCAACATATAATTTTTTTTCTAAGCATCATATGGACTATGACCCCTTTTCTACGAGCCTGTAGTTCTGAAATACATACAAAACATCGATTCCGTTGATTTATGTTTTGTAATTACATTCTACCTCTTCACTGCACAAATTTTATTAGAGTGTACTTATGCACCTCTATTTAACCAAATTATGTGTCATAAAGCATTTCGTGCAGTGTAAAGCGGCCAGGTTTCCGTGAAATCGTTGTTTTGCTTGGGTGATTCGCTGCAAAGATAATTCCGGCGTCTCGTGTGCAAGAGTAGCGCGAAAGAGTAATTAACCTTTAGCCCGTACACCGGTCTTTTGGAGCGGGTCACCCACTTCTCCCCTCTCCCCTTCTCTCTGAGTGCGTGTCAGCTCTCTGCCCTCCACAGCAGCCTCAAGGCAGTTGAAGAGGAAGTCGAAGTAAATCTTTTCTTCGTTGTGCATCTGTCCGAAGTTCTGTAATTAACGAATTTCACTCTCCGCTCCCGGTCAAAAAAGGCCGATGTGTACACTGAATGTCTTTATTTTATCCGGTCCAATGTATCCAACTTACCCTCACGTTGTGTGTTTTTCCTCTCACAGTCAACTGCAAGTCTATAAAATTGGAAAAAAATCTACATATCAAGTGTGTGAGAAAACTATTGGTGGGTGTATGCCGGGGAAGGGGGAGACCGAATGGTCCACTGCATGCATTTTAAGACAATCAGATGCAAAAAAGGCCGAAAGAAACTGAAAGAAACGACACCGCGGTCTTAAAGACCAAGTGGACACTTTGTGTGCCATAAGGGGATGAACGGGCTGAAGGTTAACGGTGACTCTAAATCGGTCAAGGTAACCGTTTATCCGGAACGACAGTCGAGACACGCAAAAGGCCGCACTGCAATGTTCCGCCCGAGAAGCGAACGACCGCAGCGCAGCGACAGTCCATAAGCGTACCGAGCATTTCATACGGTTCATGTTCCGACAGGCTTAAATGTATTCTTCCTCCACCGCAAATCCAACACCAAACTTTGGAAGCAGTTTCTTCCTGTGACAGTTTTTTGACAACTGTTTATTTCATTCCTACTTCAAAAATGTTTTGTGTGGGCGGTATTGGACAGTTTTTATTTAGGGGAAAGGGTTGTACCTTGGGAAATTTTTCAAATGTTTAAATGTTTGTTAAGCTTAAGGGACTTAACTACGGGGTCATCAGTCCCTAAACTTACAAACTACTTATGAACTACCTACAACTAAGGACGGCACAAATATCCATGCCCGAGGGGGGATTTGAACCCCCGACCGTAGTGGCCGTGCAGACCGTGACTGAAGCGCCTCAGTCCCCTCGGCCACCGCGGCCGGCGACATTTTTCACATTTTAATTTTTTTATACTATGATTTTTTTACAATAAATTTGAAAATTTACCCCATCACAGGCATCAATTTTAGGTAATGTTGAACGAACAGCACCTTACGCAAGCTTTCATATTTACACAATTATTCACTAATAAAGACTTTTGTGACACTTATCCCAAGGTACAACCTACGGTTTAACCTTGGGAGAGTGATGGGTTTACCTTGAAACACGGTGATGTGCCTCAATTTCTCAGTTTTATGAATGCAAAAATCGTATCGGAATTAGGTAGTAAATGTTTGTTAATCCAAATACAAAAGTTATTTTACCTTGAATCAAGAGATGGTGGGAATAAAATATTAATTGAATGAAACCTACGACACACCACTGGAGCTGGTAGTTCTTTCACTATATTACTACGATTAACAATGATGATGTTCTCAACATTAGGGAATATAAAATAGTCCTTGGCTTCCTTAAGAATTTCACAGTTACATCTTCTTCTGTGCTTTCTAAAACTACTACTGCATAGTAAACACGAGATCTGTCACTGATATAAAATTTTACCAAGACCCAACTACCTTGAGAACAAGAAAGTGTTACTTTTCTAGATGGTAAGAAGGATGAGGAATCCTCTACTTCAGATGACAAATCAAATATGCTACCTACAGAGCTATTGCCAAGCTCGGGAATTTCTTCATCAGAAGAACTGGAAGATGAAAACTCCTTTTTCCGATTAGTAGCTGCTTTCTTTGGAAAAGACTTTTTTTCCCTCTTCAATCCTTTAATTTTCTGGTGTATCAGTGACAATCATACACCTTCCAGGTGTCCCAAGGTGCAACCAGAGTAGTGTTCCAAGGTAAAACCAAATACACAATAACAGAAAACAGTATCCTAACCTATATACACATTTATATCTTTATAACTTATGGTATCAATAGCTTACTTAAACAATGCCCTACAACACTGTATTTAAGAAACATCAATAATGATGCTTAGCTTTAATTTCTATCTTCTAAGGATAGTGCCTAAATTTTACTATCGAATTCGAAAACTTTTAAAACTCCCCCTCAGATCTCAAACATCATCCAAATACAACATGGCCTCCAATTCCCTCTGAAAATAGACCTGACAACTTTCCTTCATAGTTCTTAAAGTTTCCACTAGAGTGCACTGCCTTTATTAAAAAGTGTCCCAAGGTACAACCCTTTCCCCTATCGAGAGTGTTTCTGAAGATGGGACGAATACTGAAGTCCTATAGAGCATACAAAATTTATAAAAAATGTACTGTTTTTACAAACACATTAAGTACATTTTTCCCATTTATGTATGAAAAAGTATAGCCCCCATACGACCAACTAAGGCGCTGAGCCAATGAACACTGCGTTAAAAGAAGTTCTCGATAACGCTTTAAGAAACAGCTGGTGGGGCGCACTTAATAACCCTTTTAATTTGATCCTTCAATTCGTGTATTTTTGGTGGTTTTTAATGTAAAATTTTAATTTTACGAATTAAGATAATAATAATAATAATAAATCACAAGGCGTAAGTTCTCCCTTGAAGTGTGCCTGTTATAGTTGGAGCCACGAACGACGACGGTCGAGTTTAGGCTTCATGTAAACACCTACATCACGCATTCATCGACAGCCAATCTACATCTACATGGGATACTCTGCAAATCACATTTAAGTGCCTGGCGGAGGGTTCATCGAACCACCGTTATACTCAAAATATCCAACGGGACACTGTAGACCGGCAGTACACCCGTGGATATTTTGATTATCAAATAAGCCGGGAGAAACTCAAGAATCACAACGTTCTACTATTTTGTCTCCCATTCCATTCTCGAATAGCGCGCGGGGAAGAAAGAACAACTCAATCTCTCCGTTCTAGCTCTGATTTCTCGTATTTTATTCTGATGATCATTTCTACCTATGTAAGTGGGAGTCAATAAATTTTCGCATTCGGAGGAGAATGTCGGCGATTGGAGTTTCGTAAGTAGCCCACGCCGCAGCGATAAGCGTCGTTGTTCTAATGATTCCCATCCCAGATCCTGCATCATTTCCGTAACGCTGTCTCCCCTGTGTCGTGACAATACGAAACGAGCTGCCCTGGACTCTTTAGTTGTCCTCCGTCAAACCCACCTGATAACGACCCCACACCGGGCAGCAATACTCCAAAAAAGGACGGACAAGAGTAGTGTATGCAGTTTCTTTAGTAATTCTGTTGCATCTTTTAAGGGATCTGGCAATAAAACGCAGTCTCTGGTTCGCCTTTCCCACGACATTATTTACGTCTTATTTCCAGTTTAAGTCTGATGTAGTAGTAATTCCTAGGTATTTTGTGGAGATTACAGCCTTCCAGTTTGATTGATTTATCTTGTAAACAAAGTTTAACGGATTTCTTTTCGTACTCATGTAGCCGACTTCAAACTTCTCTATATTTAGAGTCAATTGCCAATTTTTACATCATAGTGGTAGATCGTTCTGCAGTTGGTTTTGATCTTCAGATGATTTTACTAGACGGTAAATGACGGCGTCATCTGCAAACAACCTAAAAGAGCTACTTAAATTTTCTCCCAAATCGTTTATGTGAATAAGTAACAGCAGAGGAGCAATTACACTACCCTGTGGAACGCCCGATATCACCTCTGGTTTAGTCGATGCCTTACCATCGATTACTACAAACTGTGTCCTCTCTGACAGGAAATTCCCGATCGAGTCGCAAATTTGGGGCGATATACCATAACCACGCTATTTGATTAAAAGCCTTTTGTGAGTAATAGATAATTTAATAATAGATAATTTAATAATTAATAAATGGTTGAGATTATTTTATGAAGTAACATTTCATTGAGCACAGCAATAGTTTAACGGGATGTGGGAAATGACGCACGAATGTTCTGAAACAAAAGATTATAATTTTCATTTCTAATCGGAAATCATATTTCGGTAACGGTCGCCATTCACAGTGACAGCAACTTTCTAAAGCCCCTTTTACTGACCGGAACGCATAAATTGGGAGGAATACAAGACAATGTAGCTACTTCCCGTACCTCATGTTGAACATGCGTAAAGCCTCCCCGAAGGCAACATCCGCGCAAAGATATTTTGTGGCGAATTGTTAATTTATCAAAAACGCTCCTTATCTTGTAAAATTTCTTGTAACTAAATGTCAAATAATGACGCGTTAGCGACCTCTTCAGTTTCACCGAGATCAGCTAACTACGATAACTTGGTGGAGCATCTAGCCAACGTGGGCAAAACTACAGCCAAGCAAATAGCGAACCACTTAGTTGAAAAGTAAAGGGCTCCTAGTGATAAACTACATACTTTCAGGATAAAGAGAGAACTGAAGTCCCTAAAAGACCAATGACCAAAAAAAAATCCAGCTTCTCCTCGACGTTGACAGTCACAAAATTGGGCGAAACCTTGAAATAAATTAAACTTGGTAAGGCACATGGATTGGACAAAGGCCATCCTGAATTCTTCAAAAACCAAGGTAACGCTGCAAAAACCTGGACGATACGTTTCTGCTCCAACATCTTGGACAAGGGAATCCTTTTCAACGATCTCTAGAAAACAAAAATGGTGGCCATCTTAAAACTGGGCAAAACGCCTGTTCTGCCTCAAAATTTTAGGCCAATCACCTTGCTTACCTGCACAGAAAGGCTTATCTACAACAGAGTTAGTGGCCACTTTTTGAAACAAATACCTGACGATCAAGCAGGCTTCAGACCTCACACAAGTTGCTATGATCAGGTACTTGCTCTAACCACTGCCAGAGAAGATGGATAATAAACGAAGCTTAAGACATATGTAGCATTTATAGAACTGTCTCCAGCATACGACACTGATTGGAAGCATGAAGTGATCTACAAACGACAAAAGGTAATAAACTGTCAGAAAATAACTACTCTATTCAATAAAATGAAAAGCAGTAGATATTTTCGCGTCTTTCCGGCATTGAATGTAAGTAAAGAGAGTAAATAAAGAATGGGCTACCTCAAGACTCAGTCCGCGCACCGTTTCTTTTTAACTTGTACATTTCTGATCTTCCTGACTCCACATCGACGAAGTTCTATTTTGCAGAAGATATCGCTCTTGCGAGTAGTGCAAACAATCTCAACCAGACGGAAACAATCCTTACAGTAAATGTAGCCGACCTATGTTCGTAATTTAAGAACTGTCGACTGAAACCTATTACTACCAAAACAGGAGTATGTGCATTCCACGTAAACAATAACCAAGCACATGCTAAGCCCAAAGTTCTCTTTAATGGAACTATACTAAACCATGAAAATTTTTCAAAATACCTTGGAAACACCCTAGACCGCAATCTTTCATTCGAAAAGCACCTTGAAAATGCAGCAGCCAAGATTACGACACGGAATGATATCTTCCAAAAATTATGCAGCACGATATGGGGAGCTTCGATGGGTTCCCTGCAAATATCATCAAGAGCACTGGTTGTTTTCAGCTGCTGAATACTGTGCTCCAGTATCGATCAACAGCTGCCATACCAAACCGATTGATGTTCAGCTGAATGGTACTATGCTCCTTGTATCTGGTACTATCAGAGCAACACCTATATACTGGATTCCATTGCTGTGTTATATTTATCCACCTGATAACCGCAGAACATCAGCACTGCTTCGAGAATTCCAGAAGATTCAGGAGAACGTAGACCTGCCTAATCGTGACGATATACCGGCTCTTGCGAGCTTACACACGGATAATTTTGCATTGGATGATGGTGTCAGAAAAATGTCAATGGCTCATATAATCGTTTATAATTACACAGCTCGAGCCCCGATGTGCTGATGCACAACACAAACAATTTTAATCACCCCCACATATGACATTTATTCCCTTCAGGGCTCCGTGAGATATGGTTGGGCTTGTAATAAATAGACTACGATCACGTCTGAGGGAGCGCCAACCACAACCGTCGCAATTTCTCCAAAATAAGTAACAAAATATTAATACCAACAGGCAGGAGTGTTCACTGAAAGTAGGCTAAAGATCTTCTTTGTATTCTTTCTTTATTATGTGTAGTTTATTCAAGCAACTGTTCATAAACTCAAATGTTTAAGTCCTTCACTAGACTCCAGAGTTTGACCAAGACATCTAAAGGCATCATTTACGAAAACCAAAATAAAAGATTTTTACTGGAAATGTCTAAGTCCAGCAATGCCACTTTAGCTGAAAATCACAATTCAGAGTTCCACAATGCAAAATTTTGTAATTCCATCTCTACAAATCAGCTGAAAATCACAAGTCCCACAAACAAAAAATATCGAAGTTCCACACTCGGTGTAGAAAGTTTAAATTTCACAAACGCAGTTCACTAACTTCTCCGAAAATTCCAAGTATCAGGCAACAGCCTAGTCGCTCGACACAGACACACACACACACACACACAGTCGCGCTCTGAACGACGTGAACACACATTCCAAAACCAAAATAGCCCCCTTAAATAAGTGCGTAGCGATACTCTGGAGTCAAATCATGGTCTATTCAATACGAAATTCTCTTTTCTACACGTAATATGAATGATAAAGATATATATTATATATGAATAAAACAGGAATTTTCCTCTTAATTATGAAATGTTATCAGAATTTATACACATGATGTGGTTTTCAAATTACTCAATAAATACGAAGTTTTCGTAATGCTCGAAAATCACATTTCGGCCCCGTATTCAAATTCCTTTTTCTAACAATTTGCTGAAAGCGTTTCCAAAATACACATTTTACAATATTATTATTTAATGCCAGTATTCAATTTACTATATCTCAAAAACTATTAAAGTGCCTGGAGGCGAGTTTATATGAACGCAAACAGCTATTCTTTAGTTTCAAAATGAGCCTACAAGCTCCTTCGTACCATATCGTAGTCAGCTGTTATTAATTTTTAAATAGTTTGTAACATATTGTTTCGCCGGAAAGCTGGTCCTCTCCAGCAGTCGCCATTAACATAGTTCCTCAACAGATTTTCTGGAAAAGAATTTTGTCTTTCCTGTAACGATCCACATTTGAGTTGCCGCGACGGAGTGTCCGAGCGCATTGAGGTGCTATGGTCCGATGCGCGAGGCCGTTCCCTGTTGTGGGTTTGCATCATTCCTCAGTCATGGATGTTTGTGTTGTCTTTAGTATAAGTAAGTTCATAAGTAGTTTGTAAGTTTAGGGACTGATCACCCCACACTTATGTCCCATAAACTTAACAATCATTTGAACATTTAAACGCATTTGAGTTCCCGCAGCATTACCGTGACACTCGCGCATTGGTCGAACCTACCAGTAACGAACCTAGCTGCTAGCCTCTGAACTGCTTCTTTGTCTTCCTTTAAACTTATCTGCAACGGGTCCCAAACACTTGAGCAATACTCAAGACGTGGTCGTACAAGCGTTTTGTACGCGGTCTCCTTTACAGATGAAGTACATTTTCCCAAAACTCTCCCCATAAACCGAAGTTGGCTGTCCGCCTTACTCACAACTGTCCTTACATTACTCACAACTGTCCTTACATGTTCGTTCCACTTCATATCGCTCTGCAATGTTACGCCTAGATATTTGTACGATGCGTCTGCATCAACAAGTTCACTACTAATGCTGTATTCGAACATTATGGGATTGTTTTTCCTACTCATGTACATCACGTTACATTTTTCTACATTTAGAGCTAGCTGCCTTTCTTCACACCGACTGGAAATTTTATTTGAGTCATGCTGTATGCTGTTACACTCATATAATATTCAGAGCCTTAATGAATATTTCTTAGTCGCTGAAGTGTTATTGGTCCTCTGCTGTTCCTTATCCACATAAACGATTTAGGGGAAAATCTAAGTAGCTCTCTTAGGTTGTTTGCAGATAACGCAGTCATTTACCGTCTAGTAAAATCATCTGAAGATCAAAACCAACTGCAGAACGATCTGAATAAGATATCACTATGGCGTAAAAATTGGCAACTGATTCTAAATAATGAGAAGTGTGAAGTCGTTGACATGAGTAGAAAAAGAAATCGTTTAAACTTTGTTTACAAGATAAACCAATGAAAAGTGAAGGCCGTAAACTCCACAAAATACCAAGGAATTACTGCTACTTCAGATTTAAACTGGAAAGAACGCATAGATAATGTCGGGGGAAAGGCGAACCAGAGACCCTTAAAAGATGCAACAGAACTACAAAAGAAAGTGCGTACACTACGCTTGTCCGTCCATTTTTGGAGTATTGCTGCCCAGTGTGGGATCTTTATCAGGTGGGTTTGCCGGAGGACATCGAAAGAGTCCAAAGAAGGTCAGCTCGTTTCGTATTGTCACGATACAGTGGGAGACAGCGTTACGGGATGGGAATCAGTACAACAACGGCGGTTATCGCTGCGGCGTGGGATACTTACGAAACTCCAATCGCCAACATTCTCCTCCGAATGCGAAAATATATTGTTGACTCCCACTTACATAGGCAGAAATGATTATCAGAATAAAATACGAGAAATCAGAGGTCGAACGGAGAGGTTCAGGCGTTCTTTCTTCCCGCGCGCTATTCGAGAATGGAATGGGAGATAAATAGTATAACGGTGGTTCGATGAACACTCTGCCAGGCACTTAAATGTGATTTGCAAAGTATTCCGTGTAGATGTGGAAGGGGAGGTGAAGCGAGGCTAAACGCTTTTACATGAAAATGGCATTACTCGTGAATATAAAAACAAAGCACACCAGCTAATTGCCTCTGAAATCCGTGGCATTGGTTGCTTTATATAGCCGAGCTAAGAATGACAACGCGCATTACGGCACATAAAGCGAATCTCCCGTAAACTGCGCCAAGTTTCAGTAGCAGTGAGTTGGAAACAGGGCGCGGCGGAGTTAATTTACCCTGGCGGCTGTACCGCCCGCTAGCGCAGCCCCCAATCGCGTGGCCTGCTCGCGCGTTAAGGAGGCCGCCTTCCCAGGTGCTGCACTGCACGTAATTTACGACTGCGTCACCACTCACCCTAATGAGGCCGCGTCGCCATCTTTGTTCTTAACCGCCCAGCGACAACTTTCTGCAGCTCCGGGGGCGTTAAGGTGGCAATTACGACGCACTTTAATTATCTGCTGAATTTTTCAGCCGCCCGGACTGCGGAGGTCCGACGGTGCATCTGCCGGCCAAATCCAGAATCACGATACGTAGCAGTAGAACAAGGGGTGTATGTGATGCAGTGTAAGTATTGAAACTTTGGTGTCGGATTAACATTGTGTGCCGGAAGCGGGTTTCGAATTTTGTACCTTTGCCTTTCGCGGGCAAGTGATCTACCGACTTCCTTAGGCTGTGGTTAAGCCATGTCTCCAGCAAACCCTTTCTTACTGGAATTCTGGTCTTGCAAGTTTCGCCGGAGAACTTCTGTGAACAGAATGAAACTTTTCACTCTGCAGCGGAGTGTGCGCAGTGGCGTAGCTATGTCACCAAGGGCCCCGGGGCAAAAATGACTTTGGGGCCCTCTTTAAAATAAAACTATGTAGATACATAACTACATCAGCTCCTTACATAATAAGACAAACTTGGATACTACTAAGTAAATTATTGTGCGTCACGCAACAGATGTTTAATCGTACTCTCTAACATAACTGTGAAAGTTTGTTTGTTATGCTTTCAAGGAAAAATTACTGGTTCGATTTAGATGAAATTTTGCAGAGGGATAGAGTTGGACCTGGGTAAGACAAACAGATAAAACGACCGCATGGGGTAGTTTTCGAAGTTGCTCCATACTAGGCGATGAGTTCGCAGGCAGAAGCTAATAAAAAATAAACAATGAACTATTACTCATCCACGAAAACATGCACGTGCAACATAGCACTTAGTCGAAATATCAAATACATCAGTTAAAACATGAACAGATTTTAACAGTCTCTGTGGATACAGCCATACATATCACCAGTTGAGCTGTTTTCTGTTTCAATGATGAGGCACCGATCAGTAATACAATCCACAGAACCATCTACGGTCCATATTTTCTCTTCATCTTGCATGAATTTTAGAGTGAAATTGGTTACAGCACTACATTGGGATCTACCATTAAGGAGCACTCCCTTGGGGGAATGCACTACACAAACAGCTGAGTTACCATAATAACACCGTTCTGAAAAAATACACTGTAGAGTCTTAATACTCAAATGTGGTTAAACCCTGCATTGTCAAACACACTGCTGGTAATTAAGCGCAATTCACTGTTATTTCGCAAAGATTGGCAGCAGTGGCGTATCCAGGATCGTGGTCTGGTGGGGGCTGAGGACAATCCGAGATGACGTGATTTCTCTCTAAGCATGGTCTTGGGGATTCGAGGAGGGTCTAGGGTTTGGGGGGGGGGGAAGCTGCAGCATGGTCTAGGGGGTTTCAAAGAGGGTTCTAGAGGGGGCTAAAGCATGGTCTGAGGGGGGGGGGGGAGTTGCAGCCCGACAGCTCCCCCCCCCCCTGGATACGCCACTGATTGGCAGCCATGATACTCTTAGTGGACCAGCAATGTTTATATTCGTGCGTTTGAGGTTTGTTGGACAGGATTCAAACAGTTCAAAATCGAAAATAATTCATTCATCTAAAATATTACATACAGTAGAACATCGATTAACCGAAGTAATCGGGGGAAATGAATGTTCACTTCTCAAATGTTCAAATGTTTGTTAAGCTTATGGGACAACTACGGGGTCATTAGTCCCTAAACTTACAAACTACTTATGAACTGCCTTATACTAAAGACGGCACAAATATCCATGCCTGAGGAGGGATTCGAACCCCCGACCGTAGTGGCCGTGCACACCGTGACAAGCGCCTCAGTCTCCTCGGCCACCGCGGCCGGCTCTACACTTCTATTTGGCAATTAGAAGTAGTGTACAGTGAATGTATTTATACAGAATTTGGAGGCGCGCGATCCTTCACACTGCGCCGAGCGGCACGCCGCAACACTTGTATTGCTCAGCTGTTGCTGTGAGCAGCTTTGATGCTGCCGCTACTTCTGCGGCGATGCCGACGGAATTATTGTACACACCAACTGGCGGTTAGCAGCGCCGCCGAGTGGCGTTGTGTGAAGTGTTCCGCCGCCCGGTGGCCCATTAGGTTACAATGGGAACCTTGGTTTGGGGGAGGGGGAGATAAAAAATTCGACGAACATTTTTCGAACGTCGGTCACTAAGGGCGAGGGGGAGATAAAAAATTCGACGAACATTTTTCGAACGTCGGTCACTGAGGGCGAGGGGCCCCTTGAGCTTGGGGGCCCCAGGGCACTGCCCCGCCTAGCCCTATGATAGCTACGCCACTGAGTGTGCGCTGATATGAAACTTCCTGGCAGATTAGAATTTTGTACAGGAACCGGGACTCGAACCTGGGACCTTTGCCTTTCGCGGGCAAGCGCTCTACCGACTGAGCTATCCCGACACGACTCACGATGCCGTCTCACAACTTTACTTCCGCCAGTACCTCGCCTCCTACTTTCCAAACTTCACAGAAGCTCTCCTGCGAAAAATGCAAGACTAGCACTCCTGGAAGAAAGGATATGGTGGAGACATGGCTTAGCCACAGACAAAGGGATCTTTCTAGAATGAAACTCCGCTGCAGAGTGAAAGTTTCATTCTGGAAATAAAATATTTGCGTCCCCAAAAAACAGACATTGGTAAGTAATGGGTTAAAGTAAATTACACTAAGGACAAAACACACACACACACACACACACACACACACATGCCCGAGGGAGCACTCTAGCCTCTGGCCGCCCAATCCGTAGCTTGATGCCTTAGATCACGCAGCCATTCCATGCGGTTGTAAATTATTTCAACCAAAAAATTGTTTTACCAAATATAAATTTCCATCATATGATCGTCCTCGACCGAAACAACTATTGAACAATCACTATAATCTGTTAAAGCAGTAAATGTGCAATGAGGTTTGTAATAGACCGTTTGAAAAGTCCTGGAAGTCCAAGAGATGTCATTACCGGCGCGTATCGAGGTCATGTTTAGTTAGTAGCATCTTTGGAAAGAACGCACACCAAGTTTCATCCATATTGGTCTATTTCTTTGTGTTTGTCATTCGTATTGATGAATGAAGTTGAGTGATTGTCAAAGAATGGACGAGAAAGAATTTCCTGTGGTGATTAAACATTGCTTTATGAAAGGCAAAACGCCTTGGGAGATTAAAGGGCACAAGCGACGATGAATGTTCTGGTCGCCCTGTGGAAGTTACGACTCGAGAGATCATTGATAAAATCCGTGATTTGGCGATGGATGACAGGAGAGTTAAGGTGCGCTAGATTGCTAGTGCTGTGGGCATCTCGAATGAACAGGTACATAATATTTTGCATAAACATTTAGAAATGTGGAAGCTATCCGCAAGATGGGTGCCGCGATTGCCCATGCTTGAAAAAAAGGGAATCGTGTGAAGTGTTTCAAGGAGGGTTTGCAGTTGTTCAGGAATTATCCGCAGGACATTAAGCGTCGTTTCGTCACTGTGGATGAAACATGGATACATTACTACACTCCTGAAACCAAAGAACAGTCCAAACAATGGATTACAAAGGGAGAATCTGCCCCCAAAAAGGTGAAGACCGGTCCTTCGGCCGGAAAGGTTATGGGGACGGTCTTTTGGTATTCGCAAGAGATAATCGTCATCGACTATCTGGAATAGGGTGAAATTATTACAGGTGCATATTATTCATCGTTATTGGACCTTTTGAAAACCGAGCTGCAAGAAAAACTCGGCGATTGGACCACAAAAAAGTCCTTCTCCATCACGATAATGCACCAGCACAAAATTCAGCAGTTGTGGTCGTAAAATTATTGGAAATCGGATTCCAACTCGTTTCACATCTCCCCTGTTCTCCAGACTTGCCTCTCTTGGACTACTCATTGTTCCCCAATTTATAGAAATGGCTGGCGGTACGAAGATTTCATTCAAACTGCGAGGTGATTGCAGAAACTAAAAGCTGTTTTGCGGGCTTGGACAATTTCTATTATTCGGAAGGAAGGAAGGAAGCTTGGAGTTTAACGTCCCGTCGACAGCGTGGTCATTAGAGACGGAACTTAAGCTGGGAATGTTTGGGTAAGGATATGGAATGAATTAAGCCGTGTCCTTGCAAAGGAACCTTCTCGACATTTGCCTGGAGTAATTTAGGGAAGTCACGGAAAACCTAAATCGGGTTGGCCGGAGATGGTTTTTATAACATAACAAGTAATCCATTATCAAATATTAAAAACTCAGTAGCATCAAACTTAATTGAAACTTTCGATACCAGTAACTTGACACACCAAATACTTAATTTTAATTCGTGATACACGTTTTGACAGAAATACAATTACATAACCTTCATTGTTTTGGGGATCGTCACAAGGTATTAAAACAACATATTCACATATAATATATATGTTAGTACATTACTTACGGTATTTTAACACTTTATAGCCTATTTGTTCACTAAGTCGCTTGATATCGATTAATACCGATTTCATTACTAATTTGAAACAAAATGATCATGTTTTAGAGTATTTGAAATTTATGATATTTTTCAGAAAGCACCACAGAATCCAAAAGAGATGTTATTATGAATTATTAAAACACGCCTTTTAAGTAGTAATTTTCACTTCCTTGTTTGTTTATAAATTTACTGTATTTGTCATTCTGTGTAAATGGTTCTAATGGTCATATCTGTTAATTTCCTGTCACTATTTGTATATATTTTTAGTGCGTATCCCAAATTTACAATTTTTGAGTTTCTATAAAACCAGATTGCACTTAGCCTCTTGGTCAGTTGACGTCTGGACGAGTTACTAGGAGCCTGTATTGTTTGCAAATATAGTATCCAAAGAACTGTACTTGAGAGTGCAAGAGCCAAGATGGCGGAATGTTGGTGTCTATTGTTTCGTGAGTTAAAAAAGTGAGTAAAGTCATAATTTGTGGCTATTACTGAGTTTCATTTATCTGCTTAAAATCCGCCTTTGTGGGAATCATATTCCAAAGCAAAGAGACCATCTGAACTTTTGAATTCTGCATCGAGATAATACAGAGATATTGTGTATTCCGCTACCACACGTTCTCAATGTGACATCTTTGTCGGGTTATGACAAACACGAGCACAGAATTTATTCGAGCTTAAATTTTATGGGTAGCAGCGATACTACAATTTGAACCACCATCCTTCCGAATTGTGCGATTGGATTCACGATTTCCTATCAGAAAGGACACAGTTCGTTGTAATTGACGGTAAGTCATCGAGTAAAACAGAAGTGATATCTGGCGTTCCCCGGGAAAGCGTTATAGATCCTCTACTCTTCCTTGTGTTTATAAACGATTTAGGAGACAATCTGAATAGCTCCCTTAGACTGTTCACGGATGATGCTGTCGTTTATCGGTTAGAGAAGTCAACAGAGGAACAAAAGCAACTGCAAAGCGATTTAGACAAAATTTCTACATGATGCGAAAATTGGCAATTGACACTAAATAAAGAAAAGTGTGAAGAAATACATATGACCACTAAAAGAAATCCGCTGAACGTCAATTACACGATAAATCAGTCAAACCTTAAGGTCGTAAATTCTACCAAATACCTAGGAGTTGCAATTACGAACAACTTAGACTGGAGAGAACACAGAAAATATTGTGGGGAAGGCGAACCAAAGACTACGTTTCATTGGCAGAACGCTTCGAAGATGCAACAGCGCCACCAAAGAGACTGCGTACATCACACTTGTGCGTCCTCTCCTGGAGTACTGTTGCCCCTTGTGGGACCCTCACTAGGTGGGGCTGACGGAAGATATTGAGAAGGTTCAGAGAAATTCAGCTCGTTTTGTATTATTACGTTACGGGGGAAAGCGTCACGGAAATGTTGCACGCATTGGGATGAAAATCATTAAAAGAAAGACGTTATTCATAGCGGCGTGATCTGTTTGCGAAGTTTCAATCACCCATTTTTGCCTCTGAATGCGAAAATATTTTGCTAGCACTCACCTGCTTAGTGAGACATGACCATCCCAATAAAATAAGAGAAATCCGATCGAAAACGGAACGATTCAGGTGTTCTTCCTTCCCGCGCGCTTTTAGAGAATGAAACGGTAGAGAAAAGTTATGAAAGTGGTTAATGAAGCCTCTGCCAGGCACTTAAATGTGATATGCAGAGTATCTATGTAGATGTAAATGAATGCGAGTGCATTGTGTCACCACTACGCCACCTCGCTCGGTATTCGGAAGGGATCAACAAATTAGAACAGCGTTGGACGAAATGTATAAGTCTAAATATAAATCGAAATATAAAAATCGTTTCCCCTAAACACGTTAGTAGTTTTTATTTATGCACGGACTTTTCAAACGCCCTGTAATCATTTATCCGACTACGGGCGTAGGGTTATAAGCTGACACGCTGTCGCGACAGATGGATTTACGCGTCGTGCGAGATGTGGGAGCCAAGGCTAACCGAAGGAGGGCGAGAGAGAAGTCGCCGAGTGCCTGGGAATAGCGGCGCCACTCTGCTGTCCGGAAATTGGCACCTGCTGGCCATCGGCGGCCTTCCGCCTCTCCGCCTGTCCAAACACTCCGGTCGACCACATCTCGCGCGCACCGTCCATCTCGACAAGTGCCTCACCGACGTCGACGCGTTTTGAGTATCTTACCTTCCTGAAGCTTGAAAGACGACCGTCTGACGTCTTACATATATTTTTTACAAAATTGTAATTTATTTGATGTCGCTAGATTACTATTTGTTAAAACTAGAACCCCACTCTTTTCGAGGCATGAGGAATAGAATTTTTATTTCATGTTTTAAAATATTATTTTCTGAAATGTTAGTTAATATTGCTAGAATTTTGTTATTTTAATAATTTATTAGTGTTGTTATGAATGTGGCAATAAGTACGGCTTCTCCGCTACGCCGCTATCCCTGTGAGAATATGTACTTGTTTTACTTTTAAGTGCATGTGCGAGTATCTAATGGCTGCCTGAATGAGGGGAAATAATAGCTCGCTTCGTATAGTTCTCCCTGGCTCAGAGTCGATAGTTAGTCGTTACCAACCCCTGCTTCTGATGCAATCAAAGAGGTTTCTACACCCTTTGGCTACAAGCCAGTCGACGAGCCGTCCCCAGAGCGAGTCTCGCGATCTTCTCTCGCCACCACCGCTGTTTTATTGGGTTACCCAGTTGCTGGTAGCTTTGTCGCCTCCTGGCCGCTCGGTCTTCACTTGGTGCTCAGATCGTGGTGAGGTAAGGTTGGTTCTGCTCTTTTGTCTGCGGGGACTTAGATTCAGTTTTAGGAATATTTTTTTCCGATCGCGCGCGGAAATGTGTTCTAGTTTTTCAATCCAGTGATTTCCAACAGATAAACACAGTGTGTGTGTTACTAGTTGCAATTTGATAATGGCCTGGTATATTCAAACCTTAGTGATTATATGGTGGTGTACTAACTCTGTGTAAATTCTTTCTAGCTTTGTGGGGCCCCAATTCTAACTGACGATATGTTCATTTTTGTACAGTGCATGTAAAAATCTTTCTTATCGTTTCCTTGCGTGAGTGATATGAGTTGCACGTGGTTGGTTGTTAGAACAAAGCTTCCACAATTGTTTGTCCCATGCCCATCACGCAAGTAACTATGCGTGTATCCTTCTGATTTCCACTAATATTTCGCGATCTTCCCTCCCCGCCTATTTTAATTTTGCTGTTTCTTCTCCGAACTTGTAGTATGCACTTAATCTTTGTCAGTAATTCTCTCCGAGCCTTGTAAAACCTCCTTCACTAGCTTGCTTATGAAATTCTAGAGATTTCTAAGGGTTGCATGCTGTAGTTTTTATTCTCACTTTTCCGACTTTGTAATTATTTCACTTTTCTGGTTTTTTGACACAGGATGAAATTTCACATCAAATTGTTATTCGTCGAGAAGAGAACTTTGCAGTTATTACGAAGTCGTTGAATCTCATAAGAGAAAAGGGGCCCAGAATTGGAATGGAGAAATATTTTTGCTTTTGGTCAGATTCAATGGGAGTGCCAAGTGTTGTAATTCTTTTAGCAGTTTTCTTTTTAAGGATGTTTTCACATATGGCAGTATCGTATTCGTTAGTAATTGCTATGGATTTTTTATTAAATTTATTTCTTCCTCGAATTTTTCTTTTGAGAGTGGGATGGAAATATCTCTGTGGATGGCATATTTTCAACTTTATCCATTTCGCAGTTGATGTCATACATTCCGTGAATATGAAAAACTTTTAGCATGCGTAGTTAAACGTTAAACGTTTGTCGAAAAATTTTCGAAACATTGTAACTGTTGTGTTGGTCTTCAGTCCGCAGAATGCTATGATGCAGCTCCCCACGCTACCCTGTCCTGTGCAAGTCTCTTCATCTGAGAGTACGTTCGGCACCCTACATCCTTTTGAATCTACTTACTATATTCGTCCCTCAGTATCCATCTACGATTTTTATCCCACACGCTTCGTTCTAATGCTAAGTTGACAATTCCTTGATATCTCAGAATGTGTCCAACCAATCTATCCCTTCTCTTAGTCAGGATATGCAGAAACTACTTTTCTCCCCGATTCGGTTAAGCACCTCATCAAAAGTCACGTGATCTACCCATCTAATTTTCAACATTGGTCTGTAGCACCACATTTCAAAAGCTTCTATCATCTTTTTATCTGAAGTCCTTATAGTCCACGTTTCACTCCCATACAATGCTACACTCCAGAGAAATGCTTTCAGAAAGGATTTCGTAACATTTAAATTAATATTGGATGTTAACAAGCTTCGCTTCTTTAGAAACGCCTTTCTTCCCATAGCCATTCTGCATTTTATATCTTCTTTACGTTGGCCATCAGAAGTTACCTTGCTACCCAAATAACAAAATTCATCTATTACTTTTATTGTCTCATTACCTAATCTAATTCCTTCAACATCGCCTGATTTTCTGACATTGCATTCCGTTACCTTCGTTTTACTCTTGTTAATGTTCATCTTATATTTTCCATCAAGACACTGTCCATCCCATTCAATTGCTCTTCCAGATCCTTTGCGGTCTCTGACAGAATTACTATGTCATCGGCAAACCGCAATGGTTTTTTTTCTTTTTTTTCTTCTCCCTGCACTTTAATGCCCTCTCCAAATTTCTCCTTCAATTCCTTCACTGCCTGCTCAATGTACAGATTGAACAACATTGGGGAAAGGCTACAAACCCGTCTTACTCCATTCCCAACCTCTGCGTCCCTTTCCTGCCCTTCGATTCTAATAACCGCTATCTGGTTTTTGTATTGGTTGAGTATAACTCTTCGCTCCCTATATTTTACGTCGGGCATCAGATGTTATCTTGCTACCCAAATCTACTACTTTTATTGTCTGATTACCTAATATAATTCCTTCAGAATCACATGATTTTCTGACACTACATTCTATTACTCTCGTTTTACTCTTGTCAATGTTCATCAGATTCCTTTCAAGAAACTGACCATTCCGCTTAATTCCTATTCCAGGTAATTTGCAATCTCTGACAATTACAGTGTCGTCAGAAAACTGCAAAGTTTTAATCCCTTCTACTTCGACTTTAATTCCCTAATTTCTCCGTACATTCTTTAACAGCTTGTTCAATGTACAGATTGAACAACATTGTGGAAAAGGCTACAACCCTGTCTTACTTCCTCACCAACCACTGCGACCCTTTCATAACCTTCGACTCTAATAATTGCGGTGTGGTTTTTGTACAAGTTGAATATAACTCTTCGCTCGCTATATTTTACCCCTGCTACCTTCAGAATTTGGAAGAGTGTATTACAGTCAACTTTGTCAAAAGCTTTCTCCAAATCGACAAACGCTAAAAACGTAGGTTTCCCTTTTCCCAAAAAATATTGGGGGTTGGGATCTGGGGACACGTCACATTGTCCCCCCACGCTCACCCCTTCCCTCCCGGTGGTGACATCCAGGGATGTTGATACTGCGAGTGATCACAAAGTATGAACTGCGGGACGCTGTAGCCTCACTGTGGAACTACTCGCATTCATATTTTAGCTCTGCACCTGACAACCTCGTTCTGGCAGAGTGCAAAAGTTAGTTTATATGGGTAAAGTTCGTCTCGCCTCTCGGTTGTGCGACTTCACGGACTGGCTCCGTGACCGCAAATTAAATAGCTGTATGACGTCATTTGACGCACGAAAGGGTGTTCCCGTAGTGAGCGTGCGTCTCCTGCGTAAACGCCGGCGTGAACCAGACTGGTCTGGAGCGGCGGACACGCCCACCGCGTGCTTTGCTGTGACGTGGGAGGCGTGGCGTCCACAGAGCGCGATCCCGCGACTCCCACAATTGAAGAGAGACAGGCGGCAGCTGGCTCTCACATGACTCCTCGCTGATAGTTTCAGATTGTAATACTGCGCTCTTTTAATCACATCAAGAGTGGTTGTTAATGTTCGGGACCGCTTTTAAAGTTTCACTAGCGTTGTACGAGGCGCGTCCAGAAAGTAAATTCCGCTTCGTTGTATAAAACGAACGGGTACAGATACAGAAAAAAATATTGATTGTAGAAAAATTTGCAACTGTTAAACTACTTTTCTACCTAGCTTCCGAATTTTTGTAGGCAATTGTCATAGCATGGCACAAGGTTTTGTGTGCCTTTTTCATAGAATGTTGCCGCCTGTGTATTCAACCATGTGGTAAAAAGTTCTTTCAGCTCGTCATCACCTTTGAAGTGTTGTCCACCAAGGAGAGAGGTGTAAGAAGAGGATTACTGTCAAATGATTTTTTTCGCGATAGTGGCTGACCTCACACACCAGATGTGACCCAACAATTGTTACGGAAATTTCAATGGGAGTTTGATCATCCTCCATACAGCTCGGACCTCTCTCCTAGCGACTTTCATGTCTTCTTACACCTAAAATCGGCCGAGGAGACTAAGGCGCTTCAGTCACGGTCTGCACGGCCACTACGGTCGGGGGTTCAAATCTCCCCTCGGGCATGGATATTTGTGCCGTCCTAGTTCGTAAATAGTTCATAAGTAGTTTGTAAGTTTAGGGACTGATGACCCCGTAGTTAAGTCCCGTAGACTATATAATTAAAAAAAATTATTAATTACACCTAAAATCTGTCGTTGTTGGTCAACACCTCAACGATGATAAAGAGCTGTTACCACATGGTTGAATACACAGGCGGCAACCTTCTGTGAAGGATGCATGCAAAAGCTTGTGGCACGGTATGACAAACGCCTACAAAATTTCGGCAGTTATGTGGAAAAGTAGTTTAAAAGTTGTAGAATTTTGTGCAATAAAAATTTCTTCTGTATCTGTGTACAATTTCATTTTATTACCAAACGGAACTTACTTTCTGGACGCGCCTCGTAATATTACAGGGAAGTAACTTGGTGGATCTGACACATTTAAGTAACTTTATAAATAGCGGTATCAACAAGGGCAATGGCCGAGTCCTCTTTCTCTGGCATGTGTGTATTGAGTTTAATGTAAGTTACTACAGAAGTAGTTTGTAAGCCGGATGACCATAGGTTTACAAACATTTGAACATTTTTTAACTTTTTAATTAAAACATATATCCAAATTTCCAATATTGTAAAATAGTTTGTGTGTTGATTATAATATAAACATCTGGTAATTAAAAATTTCTCTTTAATTTCGATGGATTTGAAAACACACTTATGGCCATCTGAAATGGAACACGAAGAAATACCGGAAATAATACAGCGAAAAATATTTTGGAGATAAAAGTTGTACGAACATGGAATCATCGTAAATACTACCCGAAGTCAAGTAAGAAAGATGATGAAAGTCCATTGATAGCGACCGGGACAAATATCACACGAAATAAGCATCAAACGAAAAAACTACAAAGAACAAAACTTTTCTAGCTTGAAGGGGGAAAACAGATGGCGCTGTGGTTGGCCCGCTAGATGGCGCTGCCATAGGTCAAACGGATATCAACTGCATTTTTTAAAATAGGTACCCCAATTTTTATTACACATTATTCTAGTACTTAAATAAATACGAATGTTTTATTTGGAACAATTTTGTTGCTTTGTGTAGATGGCGCTGTAATATTCACAAAATTTGGAAAACTGTTGTCGCTTTGTGATAGATGGCGCTGTAATACTCATAAACATATTGCTTACAATTTTAGACGAACAGTAGATAACAGGCAGGTATTTTTAAAAGTAAAACACAGAACGTTGGTACGCTTGAACTTTGTTTCGGTTGTTCCAATGTACTTTTGTGAAATTATCATGCATTTTGAGAACGCATGCTGTTACTGCGTGATTATCTGTAATACCTCATGACTTCAAGAAATGCTCAAAATGATGTCCTTCAGCTTCTATGCATTCCTCTCGACAGCGAGTAGTTCGCCTTCAGTAATGTTCTCACATGAATTGACAATGCGCTGACGCATGTTTTCAGGCGTTGGCGGTAAATTTTCCCCACAGAAGTAAGTCCGTGGATGTAAGATACGGTGAACGTGCGGGCCATGGTATGGTGCTTCTACGACCAATACACCTGTTATTAAATATTCAATTTAAGACCGCTCCAACTGCATGTGAGTCATGTGCCGGACGTCTACCTTGTTGAAAGTACATCGCCATTCTGTCATGCAGTGAAACACCTTGTAGAAAAATCGGCAGAACATTACTTAAGAAATCAGCATACATTGCACCATTTAGATTGCCATCGCTAAAATAGGGGCCAATTGTGCTTCATCCCATAATGCCGCACCATACTTTAACCCACCAAGGTCGCTGATGTTCCACTTGTCACAGCCGTCGTGGATAGTGCATGTTATGCCGTTTAACGTTACCTCTGAGAATGACGCTTCGTCAGTAAGCAGAATGCGTCAAAAATTTATTATGGTCCCGTACTTTATTTTGTGCCCAGTGGCGAAACTGTACACGACGTTCAAAGTCTTCGCCACACAAATCCTAGTGCGCAGAAATATGGTACGGGTGAAATTTATGTTGATGTAGAATTCTCAACACCGACGTTTTATGAGATTCCCGATTCTCGCTCAGTTTGTCTGCTACTGATGTGCGGATTCGCCACAACTGGAGCTAAAACACTTACTTAGGCATTATCATTTGTTGCAGGTCGTGGTTGACGTTTCACTTGTGGCTGAACACTTCCCGTCTCTTGAAATAACGTAACTATTCGACACTAGGATGATGTGTTCCAGGATAACGATCAACATACATAGCACAGGCCCGTTGGGCCTTTTGATCACAATAGCCATACGTAAATACCATATCGACCTATTCTGCAATTGGTAAATGGTCCATTTTAACACGAGTGATGTATCATGAAGCAAATACCGTCCGCACTGGCGAAATGTTACTTATACGTTTGTGACTATTACAGCGTCATCTATCATAAAGCGAAAAAAGTGTCCAAATAAAACATTCATATTTATTTAGTACTAGAAGAATATGTAATAAAATGGGGATACCTATTTAAAACAAATGCAGTTGATATCCGGTAGCGCCATCTAGCGGGCCAATCATAGCGCCATCTGTTTTCCCCTTCAAGCTAGAATAGTTTTGTTCTTTGTAGTTTTTTAGTTTGATGCTTATTTCGTGAGATATATGGCCCGGTCACTACCAATGGACACCCGGTATATACAGGGTGTCCCAGCTATCTTGTCCACCCAAAATATCTCTGGAACAATAACAGCTATTGGAAAACGACTTTCACCGGTATCAATGTACGGCTGGGGCCCATGAATGTACATATTTGGAAACATTCTAAAACGAAAGCAAATGTGGTTTTTAACACAAACTTATGTGTTGTTTTTTTTTAAATGGACACCCTATATTTTTTCTTCAGCAATCCATAGTATGACAAATCACATAAACAATGGCGTTGATAGCATCGCAATATTCCAATTACATCCCGATATATTGCGACATTGATACCGGTGAAAGTCGTTTTCCAATAGCTGTTATTGTTCCAGAGATATTTTGGGTGGACACGATAGCTGGGACACCCTGTATATATATACTAGCTGAAAACCAGACTTCGCTCGGGTACTTTTTTATTTCAATCTTCAATTAATACATTTCTCCTTCATTTTTCCTCTCTCTGATCACCTGTTTTCTTCTCTCTCTCTATTCGCCTCCTCCCCTCCCCTCTCACTTTCTCTGTTCATCTGCTTATCTCCCGTCACTCTGTGCGCCTGCTCCCTGTCCATTTCTTCCTCCCCCTCCCTCTTTTCATCTCCTTTCGTCTGCCTACCACCATCTCCCCTCTCCCATTCTCCTCCTCTCCCCTCTATCCGTCTCCTCCCTCCCATTTCTGTCCGTCTCCTCCTCCACCTACTCCTCTCCATACTATATAAGAAAACATATATATAGATATATGCTCCAAGTTTCATCATGACTGTTCAAAAAGTGTCAAAGTCGCAAGGTACCCTCCACCATGCTAAATTTATTGGCTTGCAGATTATAAAGTCTCCTTCGTGAAAACATAAATTTAATTGCTGAATTTCATGGTGACCAGTCAAACAATTTGGATATTTGTTGTAACGTACCCTCCGCTATGCACCTACGGAGGTTTACGAAAGGTAGCCCCTGTATTAATTTGGGGTATCTTCATTCCACATTTCATTCAAATCCGGCCAGCTGTTGCAACGTGAAGAGAAAAACGTATTAGCCCACTGTAAGGTACCCTCCGCCACGCACCGTGCGGTAGCTTACGAAAGGCAGCCCATGTATTAATCAGGGTATAGGAATAAGCTATCTCTGTTCCAAATTTCATTCACATTCGTCCAGCGTAAGAAACGAATTAACTAATTGTAGATCACCCTCCTCCATGCACCATAAGAAGTTGATTTTAGTATGTCTATAACCTTCGCGAGAGTGCAAGCAATGAGTTGACAACGTTTCATCGAAATCGGATGTACGGTATGGCTGTGCATAAAATAGAACAAATCGATAAACAAACAATTTTTATATATTAGATTTAGATATTTATTTTCAAATTCGCATTAAACCATACGTTGGTAACAACAAATACCAAAATGTTCTTACTTTAAATTTCTTACATAAAATCACATGTTGTAAACAGTATTTATGTTTTAAATGTTTCTTTTATGATTATAACCCTAAAAAATGTAACGTTTCTTCCAAACTGAGATGCTAGAAATTTCAGAAATTTTATTTCATTCGAAACTTCGCCACAATCTGAAACACAACTTTTTAGTCTGAAGTCAAGTGTCCCAAATGTCATGAAGAGTTTAGAATGAATAAATTGACCACTTTCGCATGTCGCATGATGCCACAGGTTTTCAACCATATAATTGTTTACGGCGTCATATCTCCTGAACTATATGTCGTAAGCAGTTCTCACCCCTATGTCATTTGTTACCTCATGGAAGGCATATGTGCACCAAATTTGGTCGAAATCGGTACAGTGGTTTAGAAGCAGATGTCGCATGATGCAGCACTTTTCCCGCACATTTTATTGTTTATTACGTCATATTCCCTGAACTATTTGTACAGTCATTTAATGGTACCTATGACGATCGCGAAAGTGCAAGCAATATGTTGACAAAGTTTCATCACAATCAGTTGAACGGTATGGCCGCGCATAAAATACGAACGAACATGAACAGTTACAGGTCGAAATTTCATTTCCTTACCAATTTTGAGCAATTACTGCTTTTCTTCAGAAGAGACTGCAGAGAATAAAATCGTCAGTGTTGTGACGTCCATAGCTTGTAATACACAAAAAATAAAATAAAAAAATAATAAAAAATAAAATAAAAATAAATAAATAAATAAAAAATATAGTATACATTCAAAAAGTATTTAAAATGAGAGATTGTACGTACTGTTAATTATCGTGTGATAAGTGAAAGTATCACATTTCGCTTTTCATGCGATAATTAACAGTATATATAATCTTTCTTTTTAAATACTTTTTGAATTTTATACTTTTTAATTTTTTTAAAATTATTGCAAGCTGTAAACTTGACTACACTGACGATTTTTTTGTACAGTTTCTTCTGAAGAACAGCAATAATTGCTCGAAACCGGTAAGGATTCAGATGATGGAACACGGATGTGGTTCAACACGGTAAATCAAACGAACATAATTTGCTTCTTCTGTTGCTATTGATACAACCTCTAAAATCAATTACTTCTTCAGACACAAAAAATGGGAAAATTAGTTTTAAACTCCCCAGCAATTATTGTTACTTTGTTTCTATGAAACATCCATTTAAAAATTTATAATATTGCCAGCGTAAACATTTTATTGAAGCGTTTTCGTGAAATCTAATCGTTGGTATTCAGGATCATGGAGCTTTTACATTAATTAAAATAACTAAAGATATAATATTACCGTTGGAGGCTGGTCTAGTGTCATGTGTCCCGTATTTTCATGGGGAAAAACTGGTAGGCTTTTCTATAATTGCCTCATAAAAGCGGCCGCATAATATGAAGTATGCATGCAGATGCATATTGATTGGTACTATGTTTGGAATATTTCTTTGTGTATTTTATTGTCCTGTTTTATATCTTGTAAGTTATAACGTATTTTTCTGACACGATTAAATGAAAAAGCGCGCATAACAATAGGGGCGCACAGAAATGGTCAACACAGACAGAGTAACGTAAATTATAAATGTTTAGGTGACATAAATTCAGGAGCTAAGAGAGGTTGGGAAAGTAAACAATGCTGTTACTGGATGCTGCCTTCATTAAGTGTTTTTAAAAATAGTTTTTCCTTAAAACCACCGAAATAGTTTTAAAATGCACCAAAATACCAACTAGCCACTAGATGCAAACTTGGTCCACTAGACAGGTACCTAAAACCACCAGGTTTAGTGAGGAAACCACTAACTTGGCAACACTGGTTGTAACACCACATCGCGACCACAGCATAACAATCACGGTATTCCGACATTTTTCATCGTTACGTAATTTTAATAATTTGTCAAGAGGTAGAATTTTCTCATTTTTCAAAATTTTTAGTAAATTCCAATTATATCAGCGTAATTCACAGTAATGGTACCTCTCTATGTGTTTAGCTCTCTATGTGTTTAACTCTCTATGTGCTCAGCTTTCAGAGGGACTATCTCTTAGTACTTAGCTTAAAGTATTATATGCGATTTAATTCCAAGATAGGAAAACACCTGAGAAAATATTTAAAATTTAATATAAACTCTTATATCGTGATCATACGCGAAATCGAACATTATCTTTGGACTTTGATCGGGATAGGCTAGGACAGAAGAATTAGAAACTTCTGTCCCCCGTAATAAACTGATGAACATTCTAGAGAGAGATTAATACAAACAAACTTTGACGAAAATAATCACTAATTGTGAACTTATAAAGTGTGTACTATGAAGGTGTTATGAATGGAGCTATTGATTTAAGAATATAAAATCTAGGAACCTTAAAAAAAGTCTTAAACAGTAATTCGAGTATTTAGTTCCCTAATATTGTCCCAGCATATTCCAGGAGAAATGGTGAAATTTTCTAAAGAATAATTATATAAAGGAAAAGGAGCGGGCAAAAATAGTATCTTTGTGACGGGCGTCAAATTATCTGAACTACCGGGACTCAATGAATCAAATTTTTATTCTTTGGTTTATTAAATATCAGCCCCTGAGAAACGGATTTTCATGCTCAAACATTACAAAAAAGGAAAATTCAACAAAGATATAAATTTTATTAACAGAAAAGTACCAGGTCTAAAAACTCAATTTTGATACTGAGGTGACAAATAGAATTTTGAACCTATACATCAAATACAACTGTGAAAATCGAGACGTAATCTACAGCTTAAAAGTCGCAGGCTAAAGGCAAGTATAAAACGAAGTCAACACAACTGTCGCCCCAGTCACCAAACCAAACCAAACCAAACCAAACCATGTCGCCGCCCAGTCACATGGTTCACAGGCAACAGTCCAATGGATATCACGTGGACAACTCGTGGTGATTCCGACTACTTTTCAAACCACCCTCGTAGTAGTGTGTGTGTGTGTGTGTGCGTAGATTGTGCACCCGCATGACGTAGTGCAAGGCTGGGGCAGATAAGAGAAGGCGCACGCTCGGCCAGAAGACGGAAGCAGCGGACGTGCTGGCTGGAGGGACGCGGGGCTTAGCGCGCTGTTTGCGGAGCTGGGGCAACGCCCGCCGTGCCCGGTGGCCGAAGCGGTACGGGAGGCGGGCGGCGACCCGGGAAACTGCGCCGTCCATCAGGCGAGGTGGGGGTGGCGCGGTTGGTAGCACTGGCGAACAACAAACGGCTGGCCGCGCCGCCGGAATTCTCAAGGGGCGGATTAATAGGAGCGGGGGTGGGAGGGGTTGAACCTCGTCACCAGGTCAACGAATGGCTTTTTTTTTTTTTTTTTTTTTTTTTTTTTTTTTTTTTTTTGAGATTTCCTGTATAATATCGTCTGACGAGATATATCGATGATAAAATAGAATTAAGAGTATGCTCTTAAGCGTACTAGGGCGGTACAGTTATTGAAATGTTGAAATGTTTGTAACTCTATAGGACCAAACTGCGTGGTCATCAGTCCGTAGCTTACAAACTACTTACACTAAGGTAAACTAACCTAAGGACAACACACACACACACACACACACACAAACACACACACATGCCCCGGGGAGGACTCGAACCTCCGACGGCGAGCAACCGCGCGCTCCGCAGCGAGGCGCCTTAGACCGCTCGTCTACTCCACCACGGCGGTACAGTTGTTAGAGCTACATAGAGTCAGCAGGTAATCACACATTTTGGCCAAGTTTAGGTTACGGCAGTAACACTAAAAGTGGGCCTTTGCGATAGTTTTTTGACAACTCGAAATTTAAATGAAAATAACGGCTTAAACATTCATCAGACATGAAAATTGAATAACCGAATTTGTAGAGGAGAAAATTCTCTACAACTTTACATCTTATATATTGTTTTTTCATATCTCGTATCATTTCAGAGATATTTGCAAAAATAACGGCGATTTTGGGATGTCTGTCTGTCCGTAACGTGTTCCCTGTTTTTAAGACGAACCGTTCAACCGATCAGCACCAAATTTTACAGACATAATTGTAGGCCGCCAGAGACCAGAACATACATTTCTCAAATTTTTCGGACAACAAATACGGTAGTAATAAAAAAAAGCCGTTTGTAAAATAATTGTAATTGCAAACGAACCGTTCATCTGGAACGACAATTGAATAACTTAATTGGCAGAGGAGAAAATTCTCTACAAATTTGCTCTATTATTTTTTTTTCATATCTTGCATCGTTGCAGAGATATTTGCAAAAATAACGGCGATTTGACGATGTCTTTCTGTTTGTAAAGTTTTCCCTCTTTTTAGGGCGAACCGTTCAACCGATCGGCACCAAATTTTTCAGACATAATTATTGGCTACCAGAGACCAGAACCTCGCTTTTTCAAATATTTGGGACAAGTAATCCGTTAGTAATAGCAAAAAAAGCCGTTTGTAATGTAATTTTAATTGCAAATAAACCGTTAATCTGACGCGAAAATTGAATAACCGAATTATAAAGGAGAAAATTCTCTACAACTTTGTTCCCTTATGTTTTTTTCATATCTCGTATCGTTTGAGAGATATTTGCAAAAATAACGGAGATCTGACACCATTGAATTAACGAAAAACCAGCCGTTCGGAGATTTCACGTGACATTCCTTGTCCAGAACTCTCTGGCATACGCCATCTTGCGTTGCGTATTTGATGATTTTCTTATTGTAAGTTACATGTTGTCATTTCAAAACAATGGATCACTGAAAAATTAACATAAACACGTCGTTCTTCGTACGATAAATGATAATATAGTGTCTACAAATGTCAGATTAGAGTCAGTTAACAACGGCCGTCAATACTACGAGATTAAAGAACGGACCTCCTAATTGTTAGCCGTAGCGTAGTGGGCAGTGGTTCGGAACCCGCCACTGCCTAGAATTTTTTTTTTCCTAAAAGGGTTTCAGATACTCTTATTAATTCATTTTTTATTAGTTAGATTATTATTTTGGTTCAAAATGTTTGCAAAACTTATAAAAGTACAAATCTAAAGTGGGCCGTAAAACACGTCAGTACGATTTTTTTCTAGCTCCGAGCCACCACATCCGTAAATCCAGCCGTGATGCCAACAGCTGCACTCCCTGCAGAGTGAATCATTTTCTGGAGTGTAGTGGTCCCTCAGAATCCCTTTAACGGCCTGAATAATTTCTTTCCTCTCCTCATACACGTCTTTGATCTCCTCATCTTTTGGGGAGATAGTTGGCATATAAACTTGTACTACTGTGGTCGGTGTTGGCTTCGTGTCTATTTTTGTTACGATAATGCGTTCACTATGTTGTTTATAGTAACTTACACGAATTACTGTTTTCTTATTCATTATCAGACATACTCCTACGTTACCACCAACTGCTTTTGTATTTATAACCGTGCACTAACCTGACCAAAAATCCTGTTCATCCTGTCACCGAACTTTACTAATGCTCGCCATATCCAACTTTAACCTGTTCATTTCTCTTTTCAAATTATCTTACCTACCGGATAGAGGGATAGAACATTCCACGCTCCGATCCGTAGAATGTTTGTTTTGTTTTTCTTGATAACGACATCCTCTTGATTAGTCCCGCCCGAAAATCCAAATGGGGGACTATTTTACCTCCGGAATATTTTACAGTAGAGCTGCATGTCCTCGGGAAGATTAACGACTGTAGTTTCCCCTTGTTTTCAGCCGTTCGCAGTAAGTGCATGACAAGGCCACATTAGCTGATGTTACAAGGCCAGCTCAGTCACTCAGCCAGACTGTTGTCCCTGTAACTATTGAAAAGGCTGCTGCCCTCTTCAGGAACCACATGTTTGTCTGGCCTCTTCCCTGCGGTTACACCTACGGTACGGCTATCTATATCGTTGAAGCACGGAAGCCACCCAATCTCGGCAATGTCTGTGGTTCATGAGGGTGGTCAAAATACGTATTAAACAACAATTCGCTGTAAAATGGGGCACGCTGATTTATGATTGGCAGATGAACTTTGGAACCAGGTGAATACAATATGGATCGCTACACCAGAGGACGCCATTCGAACTTTATACGCATCAATACCGTAAATACTTATCAGAACCCACAGAGGACTCAGAGTCTGCTAGACAACAGGACATCTGCTGATTCGAGGTGACTGAAATGCTAATAATTTCTACAGAACATACTAATCAACATGTCCTGTGATTATCAACTACCCATCTCTAGTCTTTCAAGATTTTTTCCTAACATCGTAATATCATAATTAGCAAGTTACGCTATAGAAATGCAGAGTACATTTCCTACAGTCCGTGAAGTTTTCTTTTCGTTGTGCTTTTCTGGCAAATAATCTCTGTGTTGCTCTACATCTGAAATTCACCATTAATGTTGTGATTACGTAAGCAAACAAAATCAAGCGTCCTTTCATTTCTTGGACGACGGAACAGCATTTTAGACGTTAAATTCTATTTTTTTTACTCTTTTTGTAGCAGCATTTTTCGTCAAGGGACTTCAGCAGAACAAACGAGCACTGATTGAATAGCGCATTTACTCAGACTTCTTTTACTTTCTCCTACAGAATTCCAGAGTCGTGAGCATGGCTGATATGGTCGTAACACGGCCGTTGAACTACCGTTCTTCGTCTGTTGGATTATTTGCGATCTAGTTTTTTCTGTCGCAGTGCGACTGTAGTTTTTAATAAAGTCTTTTCTCTATCGAATTACATTAACCATAACGGAAAATAAGTAGGCTTATCTTTAATGTTCTGTCCAATGCGGGTTTTGTTATAGTTTTACACGCTATGGATACTGATGCTAATTCAGTTCGTACTGAGAAGACTTGGAAGGACATGAAACTTCTGCATCGTTGCCAATGATAGCGATCGAGCAATAACTGCTTATGTATGAGAAGATCCGTCAGGGACGATGTGATTCTGTATTTGTAATAGAACTAATAAACAAATAAATTTATTTGGGCCGCGGAACAGTGGACGAGTGCTCTAAGGCGCTTTACTGCAGAGCGCATGGTTGCTTGCCATCGAAGGTTCGAGTCCTCCCTCGGACATGGGTGTGTGTTTTGTCCTTAGAGTAAGTTCGTTTAAGTAGTTCGTAAGTCTAGGGACTGATGACCATAACAGTTTGTCCAATAGGTTTACAAACATTTTAAAATATTTATTTGGTCGTACAAGTTTCTGATGAAATGCAAAGATCGCACATTAATAATTTATTCAATAACGACTGGTTTGACTGATGACCCCGTAGTTAAGTCCCATAAGCTGTACAATAAAACGACTGGTTTCGTTGAACTATTTCACCATCATCTGGTCACCAGCTTTTAAAATATACACGCTTCGAATAAACTTACAAACTACTTCTTATATTAAAGACGACACAAATATCCACGCCCGAATGGGGATTCGAACCCCCGACCACAGCGGCCGTGCAGACTGTGACGGGCGCGCCGCGGACTGCTCGGCCACTGCGGCCGACCGTGTATTCGTCGTCGCCAAACTGGCGTATCACCCGGCGTGATGGTATGGGGTGCCAGTGGCTACACGTCTCGGTCACCTCTTGTTCGCATTGACGGCACTTTGAACGGTGCCCGTTATATTTCAGATATGTTACGACCCCTGGCTCTACCCTTAATTCGATTCCTGCGAAACTCAACATTTCAGCAGGATAATGCACGACCGCATGTTGCAGGTCCTGTACTGGCCTTTCTGGATACGGAAAATGTTCGACTGCTGCCCTGGCCAGCACATTGTCCAGAATGGTCAATGGTGGCTGAGCAACTAGCTCGTCACAATACACCAGTCACTACTCTTGATGAACTGTGGTATCGTGTTGAAACTGCATGGGCATCTGTACTTGTACACGCCATCCAAGCTCTGTTAGGCTCAATGACCAGGCGTATCAAGGCCGTCATTACGGCGAAAGGTGGTTGTTCTGGGTACTGATTTCTCAGGATCTATGCACCCAAATAGCGTGAAAATGTAATCACATGTCAGTTCTAATACAATATTTTTGTGCAATGAGAACCCGATTATCATCTGCATTTTTTATTGGTGTAGCAATTGTAATGGGCAATAGTGTATGTCTTGTGGTGTTCAACTGTAGCTATAGTTCAGAGATTTATATCAAGACTGTATGATGTAATCAACAAATCATAAACATAAGAAATCAGTGCTTACTTTTATTCTCTATAATAATGTGTTACACGATTAATCATTTTAATTTTTGAACTAACACCAAAATGTTTATGCCCCATTGCAAAAGATTCCATATCATGTCGATTAAAAGTTCTAAGAAAAAATGGCATATTTCAAAAAAATGTTCAAATGTTTGTATAGCTTATGGGACTTCACTACGGGGTCATTAGTGCCTTAACTTACAAACTACTTATGAACTAGCTAACACTAAGGACGGCACAAATATCCATTCCCGAGGGGGCATTCGAACCCCCGACCGTAGTGGCCGTGAAGACTGTGACTGACGCGCTGTAGTCCCCTCGGCCACCGCGGTCGGCAATGGCATATTTGAGGTATACAACGATTTACCATAGTCTCTATTACACTCTTCACCAATATTAAAAGTGCGATCGGCGATAACGTATCTGATTTTAACATAAACTAGCGACTGCTTTTACTGTAACGTCGTTACGACGAAGAACAGCGTAGAGACAGGTGCAGAGACAGAGAAGGGAAGATGGACTAACTTAAAACTAGAGTGAATACGCACCCGGGCAACGCAGGGGTTTAAGCTAGTTGCTTATTAAAAGAGCTTCTCACTTTCAAGGATACACATTAATAAAACTTTTTAGCATAACAATATGATCATCCGTTCCATTAAGTACAATACTGAATAAGTTAAGTTGTTACAAACACAGTATACCAACACCACTATAACACACGGTTGCGTTATGCTGTGATTGACAATAAAATACAATTTTTAAGTTTATTGAATGCATCACGAACGCGGTCCTACATCAAAGTTCGGCTCATTTCTAGCCGAAACCGAAACTAAGGTCGAGACCAATATTTTGGCCGAAACTGTCCAGAACAGAATATTTTCCGGTCCTTACTTGTAGCTGCTCTTCCATTTGTGCTACAGTGTGTTGTAACACAAAATAATGTCGTGGTAACCAGCGGCGGTTGCTGCTTCCGATGACTGGGGGGGGGGGGGGGGGGGTTCACTAAGCGCCCCGTTTGCCTCCCGCTCCCTCACCATCAACTTTACATATATTTTCGTGAAAGATTCGATTCGATCCGAGGCGTCGGCCTCCCAAGGTTCTTTATTTCACACTTTTTTCCGTGCTTAAAGCTGAGAAATTTGTTTCTAAAAGATACTGAACGTTGGCATTTTCTTTGAAAATAAACACCAAGAACATATGGAAGTGAACACTAAAACACAGTAAGTGACTGTAACAAAATGACCTTCGGGTCACGTGACACTGTAACCAGCACACCCTCCTATCCTTACGCATGCGCAAAGGCTGCTCTCTCCCACATCTTTCCAAACAGTTAAATATTTGGTACAACGAAGAGTATAAATGTCATTTACCCTCAGAATCGCGACACATTCGGTAAAACGTCCTAAGATATGTGGCAAGTAACAATACAAAAGTCATTGTTGTTCTCGTATCTGTTAAAAAGAAGATTGGGGTTAAAAAATGCTTGCAGTCGGTCTCGAACCCACTACCTCCGACGGCGCAGTCCAATGCCGCTGACCACATTGGCCATTCTTGCTAGGTTAGTGATTTCATTACTAACGATCGGATCTTCTGAAGGCCTTTACAGAATGATGATACGTCTTTAATTTATAATTATAAGATGTTAGTTATAAGATGTTTTGATGACTCTTCAATGCCCCAAAAACAAATGTGAATGGCGGATATTGCCTTCATGGAGGATTTGCGCATGCGCAGGGCGAGGTGCGCAGTAGCTTCATTCCCTTTGCTTCGGGACCATTCGTGCGTAACCGCCAGAGCTCATGCAGCCAGGAGGTGGCGTCTCTACCAGATGCAACGCCAATGTTAAAAGCGGCGTTTCCTCTCGCTCCTCCCTGCCGCAAAAGCGTCCATATGCTGCCTCCAGGGGGCTCCGAAAAGAATTTTAAACTCAACCGCGCATGCGCATTGAACGCTTCGGCCACTGCCGCCGAAATTAAGCGGCCGCGCTACGACGTATATACCTGCTGTCTCGGGGACGTAAAACGTTTCTGATACGATAAAAATACTTTATATCTTCATATAAAATGATCTGATAGAAGAACGAAACGAAGCAGTGTTTTGGGACATATACTGCATTCAAATATCATGAATTATCTCGAACAGAGAGATCTATTGACCCAAGGTCAATACGAATTTAGAAAATATCGTTCATGCGAAACACAACTAGCTCTTTCCTGAGACGAAGTAATGAGTGCTATCGACAAGGGTTCTCAAATTGATTCCGTATTTCTTGATTTCCAGAAGTCTCTTGACACCGTACCTCACAAACGGCTGTTAATCAAATTGCGTGGTTATGGTACATCGCCCCAAATTTGCGACAGGGTAGGGAATTTCCTGTCAGATAGGACACAGTTTGTAGTAATCGATGGTAAGTAATCGACTAAAACAGAGGTGATATCGGGCGTTCCACAGGGTAGTGTTATTGGTCCTCTGCTGTTCCTATTTACATAAAGGATTTAGGGGAAAGTCTAAGTAGCTCTCTTAGGTTGTTTGCAGATGACGCCGTCATTTAGCGTCTAGTACAATCATCTGAAGATCAAAACGAACTGCAGAATGATCTAAATAAGATATCAGTGTGGTGTAAAAATTGGCAGTTGACTCTAAATAATGAGAAGTGTGAAGTCGTCCACATGAGTACGAAAAGGAATCCCTTAAACTTTGTTTACAAGATAAATCAGTGAACAGTGAAGACTGTTAACTCCACTAAACACCTAGGAATTACTATTACTTCAGACTTAAACTGTAAACAACACGTAGATAATGTCGTGGCAAAGGTGAACCGGAGAATGCGTTTTATTGGCAGAACCCTTAGAAGATGCAACAGAACTACTAACGAAACTGCTTACACTACGCTTGCTCGTCCTTTTTTGGATTATTTCTGCCCAGTGTGGGTTCCTTATCAGGTGGGTTTGACGGAGAACATCGAAAGAGTGCAAAGAAGAGCAGCTCGTTTCGTATTGTCACGATACAGGGACGACAGCGTTACAGGATCTGGGATCGTAATCATTACAATAACGGCGCTTAACGCTGCGGCGTGGGCTACTTGCGAAACTACAGTCGCCAACATTGTCCTCCGTACGCGATAAAATATTGTTGACTCCCACTTACATAGGTAGAAAATATCATCAGAATAAACTACGAGAAATCAGAGCCCGAACGGAGAGATTCAGGTCTTCTTCCTCCCGCGCGCTATGCAAGAATGGAACGGGAGATAAATAGTACAGAGGTGGTTCGCTGAATGCCAGGCACTTGAATGTGATTTGCAGAGTATCCCATGTAGATGTAGAAGTAGAAGAGTGATAGTTTGAAAAACCATTATATTTATTTATTGATTGATTAATTTATTTATTTTTATAAAACAATTCATTAAGCCAAGATCGCTAAAAATTTAATTTTGTCACTTAACCGGTTTCGGTGAGCTCAGTCACCATCTTCAGAAGGTCCACTACAAACACTTAGCGTCATGTGTAAAAATTGAGACATAACGTTCTAACGCAAATAAACATCTTGTTAAAATTTTCCATCACAGGGTGGTTTGTGATAATGAATAAAGACCTCATTTTATTCATTATGACAAACCACCCTGTGATGGAAAATTTTAACATGATGTTACTTGCGTTAGAAGGTTTACATATGACGCTAAGTGTTTGTAGTGGACCTTCTGAATATGGTGACTGAGCTTACCGAAACCGGTTAAGTGACAAAATTAAATTTTTAGCGATCTTGGCTCAATGAATTGTTTTATATAAACTGTTGATCGCTCTCCGGTGTGCCGGCCGCGGTGGCCGAGGGGACTGAGGCGCTTCAGTCACGGTCTGCACGGCCACCACGGTCGGGGATTCGAATCCCCCCTCGGGCATGGATATTTGTGCTGTCCTTAGTCTTAGCTAGTTCATACGTAGTTTGTAAGCTTAGGGACTGATGACCCCGTAGTTAAGTCCCATAAGTTCTACAAACATTTGAACATTTGATTTGAGCTCTCCAGTGGCGTAAAATGCTTTATTTGTTTATTTTTCACGAGGAGCTTTTTCCGGGGATTCACTGAAGCAATGAACACACAGGACGCGCCGCGACTGCAAGTACAGGAGTGATGGGATTGCATCGGACGTTTCCTGCGCATGCGCACTGATTGCCTCGCGACCAAACAGCTAGTGGGACGGCTGGCCGCCCGCGCCAAATGAACAGCGCGACTGCCGGAGAGCGGCACGGCGCGGCGTGGCTAATGCAATCAGCTGGCCGCGCTGCCCGCCGGCCAAACAGCCGCGACAGGCGCCGCGCGTGGCAGAGCGCGGCCGTCGCCATAGCCGGTGCATTAGCGCCGCATCGAGCGCCCCGCGTCCCTCTGCCGCCGCGGGCCGCGGCCGCATTACAACGCTCCCAGCTCCGCTAATCCGCTTCCTGCATCCGGCAACACTTGTTACGCTATCGGCGCACGACTGGGGCGGATAAAATAAACTGAGGTGACAACGGGTCGTATGAGTAACACAAAATATTCAAATGTTTTTTAAGCTTATGGGACTTAACTACGGGGTCCTCAGTCCCTAAACGTACAAACTACTTACGAACTACCTTATACTACGGACAGCACAAATATCCATGCCCGAGGGGGGATTCGAACCCCCGACCGTACTGGCCGTGCAGACCGTGACTGGAGCGCCTCAGTCCCCGCGGCCACCGCGGCCGGCTATGAGTAACAAAGAGCACATGCTCCGGAAACGAGTCTGAGCGAAAGGACGCTCTCTGAGTGACTTCACAATTACGTATGAAAAAAATCTAATATATATAGCAGAGTGTCCGTATGTTTGTACGTGTTGCATACAAATCTACAGATTTGTTCCAATCTTTATGAAATTTTGTACACGTAAGCTTCAATTCACGAGGAAGTGTAAGTGTAAGAATCACGTACGATATATAGTTTACGAGATATGACGTCACAAACAATGCGATGCGGGGAAAATTGCTGCCATAAGCGACAATGCTGCTCATTTTCTCCTAAACGACTGGACCGATTTCGACCGATTTTAACCGATTTCAACCGATATCGCCACCGAGCCGGCTTTTTCCTGTACCGGCGTCTTAGCCGCCGATACTTCCACTCGACAGCTCTCTCTGCCGCAAGAAACGGCCGTTAGCTGTCGGCGCCGACAAATCCATCATTCCGCCGCTGTGGAGAGAATTCTGCAAGCGCAAATATCTCCTGCCTTTCTTTGGTGCTTTTTGCTGAATGCAGTTCCTCTGATTTTCAGCTCAAGAATTTAAAGTACACTGAACAGATGAGGTAGCGCAAAATCTAATATATAAAGCACAGTGTCCGTATCTGTGTACGTGTTGCATACAAATCTACAGTTTTGTTCCAGTCTCCTTGAAATTTTGTACACGTAAGCTTCAATCCATGATGACGGTCGCCGTAAGTGTAAGAATCATATACGATATAGAGTTCACGTCATAAGCAATGAGATGCGCGAAAAACTGCTGCATTTTGCGACACTGCTGCTCATTTTCTCCTAAACCATTTGACCGATATCGATCAAATTTGGTACACACATTCCTTACCGTGATCTAACAATTCCTGCATGGTTAAGAATCACATACGGCACATGGATTGATCAATAGATATTACGTTTTAACCAATAGAAATCGCAAAAAAATGCCATATAATGCGGCGAGACTTTCGAAGTACACTGTATGAGAATGACTGTATTTACCGACTTGCAACAAACTTTAAACATAATTCTCGCTGTAAAACACAGTAAAACGATGAAAGGAACAACGTTTCTCGCTTACTACTTTTCCGCTGTTTATGGAGTAAAACTACGGCTCTCGGTATGACGTTACAATTTATAAATTGAACACTACAAATTGTAGCGACAGCAAATTTTACAGACAGTATACACATATATAGTTGAATGTAGCTTGTAACTTGTATCACATTCCGACACGTAGTTCATGAAATATGAGCACGTGAACAGTAACGTTCTGCTATTCATGGACTAAAACTACGCCATTGAATATGAGGTTACAATTTTAGTTTCTACACTGCAAATTATATCCGCAGGAAATTTTACACACAGTATACAAGCAAATAGTTGAATATACCTTCTAAATTATATTACAGTACGACTGATAGTTCATGAGATATGAGCACATAAACAGTAATGTTCATGGATAAACGTCTCATCATGCATTAAGTTTTAACCAATTAGTTCTTTACTACTAATTGTATTCCAAAGAGATTTTACAGATATACAGCCCTTATACAAATGAACATATACCTGAAAAATGGCAAGAATAAATAAATAAATACCCGGGCAACGCCGGGTTTTTCGCTAGTAAGGAAATAAAATTAAAAAAAAAGGAAAATGTTCAAATGTTTGTTAAGCTTATGGGACTTAACTACGGGGTCATCAGTCCCTAAACTTAAAAACTTCATATGAACTACCTTATACTAAGGACGGCACAAATATCCATGCCCGCGGGGGGATTCGAATCTCCAACCGTAGCGGCCGTGCAGACCGTGACTGAAGCGCCTCAGTCTCCTCGGCCACCGCGGCCGGCTGTACACAATTCTGGTGACTACTTTGAAGGGAAAAAAAAGGAAAGAAAGCACTTTGAAGCATATGCTCTGAGAATCAAGTTCTTTCTCTCTACCTGCCCTCCGTCGTAAATAAGTTTCATAATGTCATGATCGGCATGGAATAGATGTTTAATCGTACACTTCTTTCAACTAGCTCAATTCGGCAAATTATTCAGTATAGAAACCTGCATCTAGGTGTCCACCAAGAGTTGTACTGTGTTTAGATCTACATACACATGGAATACTGTGCAAATCACATTTACGTGCCTGGCAGAGGGTTCATCGAATCACCTTTATACTATTTATCTCCCATTTTCCAATAGCGCGCCGGAAGAAAGAACACCTGAATCTCTACGATCGAGCTCTGATAGTTTATTCTGATGAATACCAGTGCAAGTCGAGTTATTAAAGTATGTTTCCGTCTTACCACCACAGAACCAGCAGCCAACATCACGTTTAAAATGATCCTGTAACGTGCACCATCTGAAGATGAACCTGAAATGGTTCGAAAACCGGTTAATGGAATAAAACAGTATCATTTCAAATGAAAGTGGCTGTTTGCATTTCCTTAAACTATAATGTATATTTTTGTTGACTGGCTTCGGAACACCTTCTGGTCTCTGATATCTTACAGCATCTCAGAGACGAGATCCTTCGACTTTCTGTTGTGCCGTACGCTGGTACAGTAGGAGATTGATTGCTTGTGGTGAACAATAGCGCTTGTCCCGACAGAGCTGCACTAGTGAACAGCCGAGGGAATTGAAGAAATTGAGTGACTAGCTTGTTCACCGAACTTAAACCCGATTAAGCATGTCTGGGAAGAACTTGGCAGGCGCATTGCGGCCATACCGGCACCTAACAGGAGGTGATTGATAACCCCATATTGTCCATGCCACGCAACTGGACTGACCGTCCGAGGTGATCACACGCCATATTCGAGGGCACTATTATGGAAGCCGCTTGGTGACCTGCCCCAAATAAACGCCGTGTAAACCTCAAGCAGAGAGACGAGAGAGAGAAAAATATCGCACTGTATCGCAGACAAATTACAACTGAACCAGCATCTGAATGAAATACATTAACATATGTTTACTGTGTATCTCACCTGATCCCCAAAACGTTTTGAGCAGTGTAGTTTCTGTTATTGCTAAGATGCCCTAAAGAACAAAAGCCATCTTGATCAATATAAAAATTGAGATGTTTGTGCCTATATTTCAGTCTGCAGTCAAAACTACACATCGCAAACGAATAGTGTTTGTATGTGGTAGTAGGTATCAGTGTCCCATTGTGCACTATGGTGGGAGAGGGTTGATAACGATAAGGGAGTGGAAGATATGGGAGTTGAAGGTTACCTACTTATATAAAATTCTATGTGTGGGCGTCAATAGTTTGCTCTTCAGGAAAAATTACACAATGGAGACGAACGATCTCTCTGTATTGTTGTAGTACAAAAAATGTTCAAATGTTTGTAGAACTTATGGGACATAACTACGCAGTCATCAGTCCCTAAGATTAAAAACTACTCAAGTCAGGTAAAGCAGTCAACAATCCGAAGATTGGTTTGAACACCACAGTGCTTTTCTATGCATGGTCCTGTTTGGAGGTGGTATGCCGTTGCCTTCCTCCGACCTTCGAACTGACTTACTCAGCCAGTTATGGGGGGGACCTACAGTTTAACGTGGGTTCCGAACCACGGTGCTACTCGGTATTTTTCACATGAGCAATACTGTCACAGGTGAAAGAAGTGGAAAGTGACAGATAAAAATCCTAGGACGTGGCGGGGATCGAACTACTTATGAACTAGCTAATACTAAGGACGGCACAAATATCCATGCCCGAGGTGGGGATTCGCACCCCCGACCGTAGTGGCCGTGCAGACTGGGGCGCTGCAGACCGCTTGGCCACCGCGGCCGGCTCTAGTACAAAGTCTCCCGTTGTACATCATAGCAGTTCCCTGTCGATAGTTATTAGAGGGTGCAAGATATACTGATTAACAGTCGTCAGCTTATATAAAATTCGGACTGAAGACCAGCGATGACTTTTGACTCTATTATAACAAACAGGTTATATACAGCGAAATGTGATGCACATTCTTCAGTTGTTTTTCTCCAATAAACGCAGGAATAAATAAAACTACCAAGAATGATGCAAAAAAGTAAGAAAGAAATTTCGCGTACTCGATCTGTTTCTAAAAGAAAACGGCTCTGAAAAGTTAATTTACAGACGATAGAAACTTGAAATTTGTAGACTTTAGTCGCCAGCGATTTTTCGATATTTCCGTCCCTAAGGAGGTGAAATAGGGGATGAACGGTTTTTTGAAAATACGTTTCTATTAAGGCAATTTTGAAGCAAGAAATACAAAACTACGGATTTAGATTTTTAATTGGAATTTTAAGACAAGTGTATCGATATTTTTGGAAATTCAACCGTTAAACGGGTGAAATTAGGGGAAATCTTTTAAGGGTGCTACTAAGACTATTTTGTAGCTAGAAATTAGAATATTTTGATTTGGAACCACGGTTAGAATTAAAAAGAAGAGTGTTTCGGAATGTTTTGAATTGTGCCATCAATGGTGCAATACGGGGTGGCAAGATGTATCAAAATACTTGACTAGGAAAGCATTTTTAAAGCTAAATCTATGAAATAAATGAAAAGTACAATTTTGTGTGTGTTCTACGAGTTTATTTTTGTTTACTTAGCCGGTTTTCGGCTTATGAGGCTGTCTTCAGAATATTGACTGCTATGTCAAAGAGGTTAGAATGTTTTGATAATGTGTTGGAAGAGATGAGAAACGTCTACACTTAGATCTGCATACATAATAAAACACTTCTTTGACATTGTGTTTTTACAATTAGCAACTTAAAAACTAAACAGCAATAAATGAATATACAATGTGTGGAGGATAAAATAAGGAATAAATTTGAACATAACTTGGGAACTGGGACTACCTACTATTATACACAAACTGATAATGCTAACAAACTGCTAATGCTAAAATGAATGACAGTGTGATGCCACTCCATACCTGGCCTTACAACTGTCAAATGTAACAACTGTCTATAATTATCGCCCAAAATTATTATGAAGGCACTTATATAAATATATGTTAGCATTATCAGTTTGTTTATAACAGTAGGTAGTTCCAGTTCCCAAGTTATGTTCAACTTTATTCCTTTCTTTACCCTCCACACATTGTATATTCATTTATTACTGCTTTTAAGTTAATAACTGTAATAACACAATATCAAAGAAGTGTTATACTATGTATGTCGATCTATGTGGAGACATTTGTCATCTCTTCCCATACTGTATCTATACATTGTCACCTCTGACACAGCAGTCAATACTCTGAAGATGGCCTAATAAGCCGAAAACCGGTTAAGTAAACAAATATAAACTCGTAAAACACACACAAAATTGTGTTTCTTTTTATTTATTTGATTATGTTCTTCCAAGAAGTGACGGAATATATATATATATATATATATATATATATATAGAAGTAGAAACAATCAATGCAGACCATCGAGTCTGAGTCTACGCGTGCGAAGCAGAGGGAATTTAGCTAGTATCTGAATAAAATAAAATACATTGACATATGTATACTATGTATCTCACCTGATCCCCTAATCGTTTTGAGCAGTGTAGTTACCGTTAATGCTAACATGTTCTAAAGAACAGAAGCCATTGGTTTATCGTGGCAACCGTAAATTTTCAACTGCACCACTGAATTTATTTCTATGCCCTGTAACAGCAGGGAAGTTTGAATATTTAGCATGCCTCAATAATTTGTTGTTCATAAAACAATGTTGTATTGACATTCCAGGCATTTATACTGCGATTAAAATTAGTTTGAGTTTCAGGGAGCCGGATATGCGAGGGTGGGCGCCAGCCAGCCAATGGCAGGTGTTCTTGAAGCTGCCCGTGCTTGTCGTGTTACGTGCGGTGGCGCGGTGTTTGATGTGGCCTACTAGGGGAGGGGAAGGCAGCGCAGATGGCTTAGTCGGATTAGGAAGGGGTGGGGGAGCGGAACGCGCGCCAGATACACAGTGGTGCCCTGCGTCTCCTCGTACCAGCACATTTAATATTTTCGCATAAATTAAATGCGACACTGGTCGTCAGCGTATCCGTTCTCGCTTCAAAGTACACTCCTGGTCATTAAAACTGCTACACCACGAAGATGACGTGCTACAGAGGTGACATTTAACCGACAGGAAGAAGATGCTGTGATATGCGACCGATTAGATTTTCAGAGCATTCACACTAGGTAGGCGCCGGTGGCTACACCTACAACGTGCTGACACGAGGAAAGTTTCCAGCCGATTTCTCATACACAAACAGCAGTTGACCGGCGATTCCGGTTGAAACGTTGTGATGCCTCGTGTAAGGAGGAGTTATGCGTACCATCACGTTTCCGACTTTAATAAAAGTCGGATTATAGCCTATCGCGATTGCGGTTTATCGTATCGCGACATTTGTGGTCGCGTAGGTCGCGATCCAATGACTCTTAGCAAAATATGGAATCGGTGGGTTCAGGAGGGCAATACGGAACGCCGTTCAAACGTTTGTAGAGTTTATGGGACTTAACTACGGGCTCATCAGTCCCTAAACTTACAAACTACTCATGAACTAGCTAATACTAAAGAAGGCAGAAATATCCACGCCCGATGGGGGTTTCGACCCCTGACCGTAGTGGTCGTGCAGACTGACTGGCGCGCCGCAGACCGCTCAGCCACTGCGGCTGGTACGGAACGCCGTGCTGCTCCAAAAGGCATGACAGGCATCTTATCCGCATGGCTGTAAAGGGATCGTGCAGCCTCGTCTCGATCCCTGAGTCAACAGATGGGGACGTTTGAAAGACAACAACCATCTGCACGAACAGTTCGGCGACGTTTTCTGCAGCATGGACTATCAGATCGGAGACCATGGCTGTGGTTACCCTTGACGCTACATCAGAGACAGGAGCGCCTGTGATGGTGTACACAACGACGAACATGGGTGCACGAATGTCAAAACGTCATTTTTTCGGATGAACCCAGGTTTTGTATATTGCATCATGATGGTCGCATCCGTGTTTAGCGACATTGCGGTGAACGCACATTGGAAGTATGTATTTGTCATCGCCATACTGGCGTATCACCCGGCGTGATGGTATAAGGTGCTATTGGTTACACGTCTCCGTCACCTCTTGTTCGCATCGACGGCACTTTGAACAGTGGGCGATACATTTCACATGTGTTACGACCCGTGGCTGTACCCTTCATTCGATCCCCGCGAAACCCTACATTTCAGCAGGATAATGCACGACCACATGTTGCAGGTCCTGTGCGGGCTTTTCTGGATACGGAAAATGTTCGACTGCTGCTCTGGCCAGCACATTCTCCACATCTCTCGCCTATTGAAACCGTCAATGGTGACAGAACAACTGGCTCTACACAATACGCCAATCACTACTCTTGATGAGATTTAGTAACGTGTTGAAACTGCATGGGCATCTTTACCTGTACACGCCATCTAAGCTCTGTTTGTCTCAATGCCCAGGCGTATCAAGGCCGTTATTACGGCCAGCTGTGGTTGTTCTGGGTACAGATTTCTCAGTATCTATGCACCCAAATTGCGTGAAACTGTAATCACATGTCAGTTCTGATGTATTATATTTGTCCAATGAATACCCATTTATCGTCTGCATTTCTTCTTGGTGTAGCAATTTTAATGGCCAGCAGTGTATACGTCTACCCAGCTTTTGTTTGGGTGGTCAATTTTTATTTCTTCGACTTCGTTTTTTGCGTCTAACTTACAGTGATTGTGAAAAGACGTATCGTCCTTCTCTCTGGAAGTTCGTGAGAGCCCGGATTACTTTTTTTATTGTAATACATCCCCTTTTCTGATATCAAGTCAGATTTATTGTTTCTAATTTCAACATGCCCCATCATTTTCTGGAATAAAAACCTTGCGGTTTGCTGACGACATAGCAATTCTGTCGGAGACAAGGAAAGACCTGGAAGAGCAATTAAACAGATTGGACAGTGTTTTGAAAGGAAGGTATAACATGAACATTAACAAGATGTAGTGGGACAGATTTTTGAGCCCCTGCTCTCCCATATCAGCTTTGTTTTGCAGGAGATGAAAATTAAAGATTGCGTATGAATGAAAACGATTTCTAGAATGATGAATAATGATTTTTATGATGTGATACTTTAAAAAAGTTTTGTGTTTGTTTCATGGTCGATCGAGGTACTGCAATAAACAGGAGCAGCGTCGCCGCAGCACCGACCGGCGTCACAGAGCTGGTGGCCGTTATGTGACGTCACGGGGCAGCGGGCGTCTCTGCGCCTTCTTTATTACGGGACAGCGATCGTCCTCTAAGAGGATTATTTAACATTATTATTGCTATGGATGTTCGTCAGTTCAGATTATGTCCTTGTGAATGTAAGATTGGATCAGAAGCAAATACTATACGCTTGTATTGCAAGTGGACCAATAAACATGTGATGTAATATTTAAAACTCTTCTTCAGTCAAACATCATCTATATGGAATGATTTATTATTTAATGTGAAATATGGAAATTTTCAAGACTTTATATGATCTTCTACATGTAGGAAGAAAACGCCATCAGTTTGAAAAGTTTATAACAGACTATTGAAATGAAACACCAGAAAGAACTCATATCCTATGGTACCAGCGTAGAGCATAAAAAAGTCGAAAGATCTCGTCTCTATACCTTTGACCAGTCAAAGCGCCATAATGAACAACATTGAGGCCTTATGAATGGATTCTTGCGCCGCATCTTGTTAAAACAATTTCATACTTCAGGCTGAAAACAAATAATCTGTTTTTGATCTACTAATTTTTGTTCATTTACGAACTAGTTTTCGCCTTATTAGGCCATCTTCAGGTAAAAAATGTGTGTTTTCAACCTAAAACGTAGAGGATCGTACGTCTCACAATACTGACTCCTGCCCACGCCATTCGTTCACCACCGTATTTATGGTGATGTTCTCTGAACATAATCAGGATTGTTCAGAGTTCCAAGTTCACTCCAGATGAGGGAACGACGATTGTCCGGCCGAACACGCCACTATCCCGAAGGCGATTTAGGATTGTTTATGCTCATATTTCATGTGCTGTTGCTGCCTGGAGTGTGCGCTGCAGCTGGGTTGCATTCAGCCTCCTGTCTCGATGAGCTGTTAACCGAGACACGGTCAACTATTGCTGATGTTATCCTTGGACGGTCTTCGTATTGCTATCTTTTAACGGATCCTACTGTATGAACTCACGCCCGGGTCTACACCTCGGGACACTTCCAATAGCTGCCTCTGTGTCTACCTCGCTTCCAACATACCTACGTCTCTGCATACCACAGCTTCAGATAAGTCAAGTTCTCGTTGCATTGCACTGTCTTCTCAGTACAACATCTGAACCCAAATGCCTGTGTAATTCGTCTGGTAGAGTAAACGTAAGTGAACACCGACGCACTCTACATCAACTTTGTGTTGTTACCACAACCTCGGTTGCAGTAATGTTATTGACTCCACTCAGTAGAAGCGACAGATAGATGTTGAACCACTTTAGTTCATTGCTTCGATGACTAAACATCAGAATACAAATTTATGAACTGACTAGTCGATCCGGCAATGCTTTTCAATTGCTAATATGTAAGTATTCTTGCTTTGAACGTTAAATCTGCATAATTTTATGGCAACCTTACCTATGATATTGATATCCCAAGGAAAAGAGCTCTTTCAGTTTTCCATAAATTTTCCTATTTCCTGGCTAACTATTTCAAACTTTTACTTCACTCAAACCTTCCTCTCGCTTTGAACGTCGAATGTGCAACATCTAATCGCAATCAGATGAATGGTATTGATATTTTATAAAAAAATATTTTCTGAATTTTCCAATTTTCCGGGAAACTTTTCCAAATTTTTATTTCCTAAGAACGTTATTCTTGCTTTGAACGTCAAATATGCAAAATTTTATCGCAATCAGACGAAACTAATATCCCATTTAAAAGAAAAGCTCTTTGAGTTTTTCGCGAATTTTCAAATTTTCCGGGTAAATTTCTTACATTTTTAGTTCATAAGAACGTTCATCTTTTGTTGAACTTAAAATCATCAAAATTTTATCACAATCGGATGAACGGTTCTCAACTTATAGCGTTGTAGAAACACATTGAAAAAGGAACGTGTTTCGAATTTTGCGACTTTCCTTTTTACCTGTCCCTAGAATTTTTCTTAGTGAAACCTTTACCAAAACCATAATGAACAAAATAAAAAAAAGGATTACTCCTCTCAGTCATGCCAGTAGTCAGTTATAGTGCTGAATTCAATTAAAAACACATTGAAGAACACAATTTCAGTTTTTCTCAAATTTTCCAATTTTCCAAAACATTTATTTCATACAAACTTGTCCTGTCAAGCCGTACTCAAGTGATGCTCTTACAAACATGTGGCAATTGATTTTTATTCGTAGAAAAAAATCGCTTTCGGTTTTTCATAAATTTTCCTATTTTTCGGGCGAATTTTCCAATTTTTTATTCGATGCCATCCTTCCTCTTGCTTTCAACATGAAATGTACAAAATTTTATCGCAATTGGACGAATGGTATTGATTGCTCACTGTAAAAATCTGTTTCAGTTTTTCCCGATTTTCTTCTTTTCCGGACGACTTTTCCATATTTTATCACCGTTTAGACCTTCCCTGGACTTATACGAATATTTCAAGACTAAAATTAGCCAAATCGGTTCAGCCGTTCTCAAGTTTTAGCGAGACTAACGAACAGCAATTCATTTATATATGGCCAGTTTAGTTAATGGCACACAGAGGAAAAAGTCTCAGGATCGTTCGGAGCTAATGGTATAAATCTGTAAAACGTATCATGTCAATTACTTTCGCTGTGCAGAGTACACTTTCGCTCTCATTGCTGTGAGGAGAATGCGCTTACAATTTGGGTAGTCCTGCCTACCGGTGGCAGACAAAGAAAGGGAGGAGGGACAGGGTACACTGTTATCGGTTATTTGTCACGGGGACGGCGAGAGGCATATAGGCAGGCGCGTGACAGCTGTCACTCGCAATAACACACACAAAACACACACACACACACACACACACACACACACACAGAGAGAGAGAGAGAGAGAGAGAGAGAGAGAGAGATCAAGACAGATAGACAGACAGACAGACAGACGGGATGCTGGGAAACACTGAACGGAGTGCCTGGCAGAGGGTTCATTAACGACTTTCATAACCTTTCTCTACCGTTCCATTCTCTAATAGCGCGCGGAAAGAAAGAACGCCTAAATCGTTCCGTTTTCGACTTGATTTCTCTTATTTTATTGGAAGGGTTATGTCACCCTATGTAGGCGGGTTCTAGCAAAATATTTTCACATTCAGAAGTAAAAGTCGGTGATTCAAATTTGTAAATAGATCTCGCCGCAACGAATAACTTCTTTCTTTTAATGATTTCCACCTAAAATCGTGCAACATTTCCGTGACGCTTCTCCCTCTGTAACGTGGTAAAACAAAATGAGCTGCCCTTCTCTGAACCTACTCAATGTCTTCCGTCAGTTCCACCTGGTGAGGGTCCCACAAGGGGCAACAGTACTCCAGGAAAGGACGCACAAGTGTGATGTAGCCAGTCTATTTGGTGTAGCTGGTGCATCTTCGAAGCGATCTGCCAATGAAACGTAACATTTTATTCGCCTTCCCCAAAATATTTTCTATGTGTTCTCTCCAGTCTAAGTTGTTCGTAATTGTAACTCCTAGGTATCTGGTAGAATTTAGGACCTTAAGGTTTGACTGATTTATCGCGTAATTGAAGTTCAGCGGATTTCTTTTAGTGGTCCTGTGTATTACATCACACTTTTCATTATTTAGTGTTAATTGACAATTTTCGCAACATGTAGAAATTTTGTCTAAATCGCTTTGCAGTAGCTTTTGATCCTCTGTTGACTTCACTAACCGATAAACTACAGGATCATTCGCGAACAGTCTAAGGGATCTATTCAGATTGTCTACTAAATCGTGTATAAACCCAAGGAAGAGAAGGGCACCTATAACGCTCCCCTTGTGAAGTCTCACAGTGCAGTTTCGTCTCAATTCTCCGTGCCATTACTATTGTTTGAGACGTAAGTGTTTTTTCCAGTAAAGGCTTTTTATTGAATGACATGTAAATAAAGATTGGATACACTACAAAGAATCGCAGTCTAAAATCCTTCATTTTATTTGAATGAAACACAAGTAAAATGTATACCATTCTACAATACTGCACTGGTCAAAACAATTAGGGGATCAGTTGAGATATCCAGGTTATGAATTATTGTTATCGGTATACTGAACTAAAATGGTTCGACGTCTTTCTGTTGGTTCTACGGAGTGGAGACAACAACATTACAGTGTGTAGGGGCTGATCTGTAGCCATTTACTTGTTGTTTCATAATTTTATTCTGTACGATGTCTTTACTATGTTGGAAGAGCATTGCGTAATATGTATTATGTGTAAAATAGAGCATATGGTCTGCTGAAGAATAATCCAATGGGAAAACTCCACCCAAAGTAACCTTCTAAAATATGATTGGTTCCTACAAATAATATCAGTCCGCCAAAAGCCTCCAGCATTTTTATTAATATTTTATATACTATGATTAATTTAAATATTCCAGTTATATTAAGTAATTACCTTGTATTAAACTTTGTTTCTGTTATTTAAAAAGTTATTTAAATGTAGTTTAATAGAAACATGGCAGGCGTAACATTCTAGAATGTTTCGCTGGCGTCGAAATGTAGCCACAGGCACGGAGTGTTACTCAGGCCGCAGTCAGTCCAGCGAGAGGCCTTATACAGGTAACAAGCAATAGTCAGTAGAGCTAAGCGCCTTGCACCGTTAACACCGCGACACGCCTCAGTCAGTTAACATATAAGAGTCTATGCAAATCACGTGTGGGTTTTGCGTAAAAATGTTTCATTTTGTTAAATGTTTGGGAATCATATGTATATAGTTGTGGGTTTCTATAAAGAAACAGTGAATTATAAATAAAACAAGAAAAGCCACTGGCACCCAGAAATTTCGTATATATATATACAGGGTGTTTCACTAAGTGTGTTTGCCTCTGTAACTTATAAAATAATAGGCGACGGGAAATTTTAATGCGGTAGGTCAATACAAGAAATGTTACACTTTCTGCGGAGCTATGAACATAGCTTTTTGTATCATTTTCCACAGAGTTACAGCACAAAGATATAATTTTTTAAATGGACAATAGCTTTTTCTATCGTGCATTGGATTCGTTGAAACCAGTTGCGTCCAAATCAATTTAAACTACGTTCCTATCACTGTTAATTTGGGAGCTACAACCCTTCAAAGTTTCAGGGGCAGATACCACACGCTGTACATAATACATTATGTGTGGTGGGTGATGGATGTTATGGTGGTGGGAAATTGATTTACATGAGATGTTCAAATGTGTGTCCATGTTCCTCAAGGCATAATGCAATGCGCCGTCGAAAGGATCTTCGGACGAGATGTAACATCGCCGGTGTGACGGAGCGACATGCGTCCTCGATGCGCCGTATTAGATCATCCGGGGATGTGGACTCAGTGACATAAACACGATCCTTTAGATATCCCCACAAAATCTAAATCGGGCGACCTTACAGGCCATGAATGAGGACCATAGCGCACCAACCATCTTCCTGCAGACCTGTTTAGTTCTTCCACATATGGACTCTCGTGTTAAACACACATGCTCAAGGGACCACCCAAACTGTCGGCTATAAAAGCGCGATATATCTCACCTGTCAGCATGTCGCTCCGTCACACCGGCGATGTTACATCTCGTCCGCAGATCCTTTCGACGGCGCATTGCATTATGCATTGAGGAACATGGACACACATTTGAACATCTAATGTAAATCAACTTCCCACCGACATAACATCCATCACCCACCACACAGCCATGTATTATGTACAGCGTGTGGTATCTGCCTCTGAAACTTTGAAGGGTTGTAGCTTTCAAACTAACAGTGATAGGAATGTATTTTGAATTGATTTGGACGCAGCTGGTTTCAACGAATCCAATGCACGATAGGAAAAACTATTGTTCCATTTAAAGAATTATATCTTTGTGCTGTAACTCTTTACAAGATGATACAATAAACTGTGTTCATAGCTCCGCAGAAAGTGTAACATTTCTTGTGTCGACCTACCGCATTAAAATTTCCCTTCACCTATTATTTTATAAGTTACGGAGGCAAACACACTTAGTGAAACACCAGCTTCGCAGTCCCTGACAAGGAGCGTAGAACCGCTCGCATACTTTTGTGCGATTCATTCTAACGTTAGATGGATGACGTGTTAGACCCGTATAGGGTACGTGGATATAGACGGGCATGCGCATCAATTTCTGCTGTAGTGGCAGCTCCCACCGCCACTTTTGTTCCGAGCGGTGATAGCGTGAGCATGAGAAAAGCCGAGTTTTTCCGCTGTTATCGCTTTTAAATGTCGCTTCCTTCATTTCTTATACACATACCAAAACGAAAATATATATTTGGATTAAAAATTTCTCTCTTCGTAATAAAGTATTCTAATATGGTTTGACAAATCGTTAAATATATTTTCTGGTATTTGCCCACCTGGGTGTGTATTGTGAGCAACTTTTACGCATTCGACAACTCAATTTTATGGGATAGCAGATGTACTACCAAATCTGCGCTTTGTTCAGTTTTATACATTCTGTGCGTAAAAATCAAACAAATGTATCGATTGTCATCCAAAACGAACGTAAAGCATTTTCACGAGTTATCGTTTCAAAACACTTTTCAGCTAATGAAATTTTAACAGTTATCAGGGCTTTAATAAAATTCTGTCTGTGATAAAATTGGTCTATTTTACTTACGAATTCGACGGTGTAGAGTGCTGATGTTGGCAACGACCTTTAATGCTCTTTTAAAACTCGAACAGCTAGAATGAAGGAAAATAGTTATTCATGTTTACGAAATTCTTGTCTGTACCTTTGTCCGGTCAGATTAATTATACTCGTAAAGCGAACATTTTGTTGCAAACATTTACGCCGCCGATGCAATAACGAAATTAGCATCGCAGTAACTGTAACTAAATCGCATTAGCTTCAAACATCGTTACGAGCCATATGAGCCATTATAACTAGTGAAAAACAGTGTGCACCATTTAAAAGTAATTATTATTGTTATTGTCTAAATGTTGATACTGTTTGTTACCGCCAACGTACATATAAATAAAAGTCTGTAACAGTAGTTCGTAGCCTCGGAACCTTCGCTGAAAAGGACATGTAATGAAACCTGTCGTTTACAACGTGTAGAAATTGTGCATTACTACAAATGAATTAACCCACCTCGTATAGTTTTTAAGACCTTGTTACGACGTCAGTTTATTAACTATATTTTATACCTTTCAGGATCCATTGCAAACGAAAAAACACGAACGATTAGATCAATTCAGAGCTGCACAACCCACCATGCTGAAAGCGTACCGACTTGAATATTCTACAATCGCGTTTCGAACCGAAGGAACAAAATTGGCGGATGCGCTTGCCCGTCTATATCCAGGTGCCCTAGACCCGTACCTTTCGGGGCGTTACGTCATCTAGTAACCCCATTAGACATGGAAACATGCACGTGTTTTACGAGGGGACACACACTAACAAGACCAAAATTGTGAAAAAAATTTTAATGGCTCTTCATTTACTACAAGGTATTGAAATTCAAATTACCCAATATTACGTTCCAATTCCACTTTTAAATGCGAAAAAAATAATTATTTGTAATAACATGCACAGGGCCACGTCTTCCTGCTTGTTCTTAATTCTCTCATGTTGTCGGTTTATGTGGCGTTTTCTTTCCAATGTTGTGCGATCAGAATGCAAGGAATATCTGTATACTACATCAAGAAGGCTGTGGAATATCAGCCCTCCCAAGATATGTGTTCATGTCGAAACGCAGAATCCTAATTAGTCTCTGAAGTCCCTCATCTGAAAACGTTGCCGCAAAACTACATTTTTCTCATCTAAGGTAGTTAATATTGCAGTTTATGATGCTGTTATTGTCTTTAATGGTGGCAACTCAGAAAGGATAAGAATCCTGTAGAGAATGGGCTTCAAGTCCGGAGATTTCACTCGCGATATCTTGGTGGGGATTGACGCTCACATATACTTGCAGCCACTGAATCCACTGAAGACCTTGCAGAGCAAACAAGACAGAAAAGAAGAAGGCAGAAAAGAAGTCTTGAAGGAAATGGGGACATTAATTACAGATCTGGAGGCTTTCGAATGTGGGAATGGTAACGAAAAAGCCCGTTTATCTTTAAAATGCATTTTCTCGGAACTACCGTTTTAATTATTCAGGTTTATTTTTCTCAAAAACAAGAAAAATTTGACTTTGATTTTCGGCATGTCTTTTGCATTATATATAAGAAAACTGTATACAGAGTGAATATTTAATATCATTCACGTATGTCAATACAGAGAATAAAGAATGTAGAATTTCTAAAGGCAGTTTTTCTATTAAAAATAATTAAACCTAAAACTTCGTTGAATATATCAATGAATAGAAATGATTTTGTGGATTTCTTAATATTATAATGCAAAAAATTTAAGGCAAATTCGTAGAAACTTTCTTAGTAAATGGTACCTTTCAATTAAAATCACAAAATACTTTCAGTAGATGCTTTGAACTACCATCAAACATTGTACACAATGTAATTTATGTAAATCAAAATTGTGGATTTTGTGACAGGTCATATTTGTACTTGTTTTTCATGTACGCCCCCCCTTAACGACCCCATAGTAACATGATTTTTGTTTCGTGTACTTTTTTGATAAAGCCCCCATGAAATTATATAAGTTTTATTGGCATCCTTCTATAATTATTGTAACAAATCGGTACTTCAATTTTTGTGTTATAAATAAAACCCTTATAATAGTAATACGTCGAGACTCACTTTGAAATGTTTTGCAGGCTAGTCAGTAGCCAAACTGCACACTACGAACAGATAACGTTAATTACAATGTGAATACGGCAGACCACATCGAGCTACAGATACGGAATAAGACGGTATGGTTCATAAAACCCAGCGGTATTTATAAGGCGAGTTTTTAATATCTCAGCTACAACGGACTCTGAATAATTATAAAACTTGCTTCTTCGTGGAATGAATTGCCGATTAGTTAATTCATAAGAGCACTCTATTTTAAGGGTGTTAAATTATTCATTTAGAACGCCAGAAAAATTAATTCCCGCGTCTGCACTTAAGGCAGGATGCTTTCCGTCGAGCTGAGATTGGATTTGTGCGCCCAGTCTGAGGAAATCAGGACGAACTCGTTATGACTGCTACTGCAGACTCGTTTGCTGCAACTTGAATACATCAGCATTTTTTTTTCCAACGGTAAGTTTTGTTCTTCGCTCCCTGCGCTCTGTGAAATGATTAATATTTGTTTCTGCTAAAACAGCATATTTTACCAAATGCGTTCAGAAAAAGTCCTCAGACCTCTCAGGAGATATCGCCAGAGAGCAGTCATGAACAAAAAGTATCAACAAAACACAAATTAAATGGCCAATTAGCATAGCTGCACCCTTCGGCTAGACTCGGTAATCACTTCTCATTCACATCACTTGGTCCGAGTAAGCACTAGTGATCGCGGGTATCGGTTTTAGGTTAAAACGTTTTTTCTTATTTCTAGTTTAACCCTACTGTAAAAACCGCTCAAGGTAACCAGATTTCTAAATAACCGATTTTCGGTTTTTTAACTCTACCATTCCCAGTAACAAATGTAGAAATCAAAAGTTGAAAAATTTTAATAGTTCCTCAAACTGTTGCATTACAGTTTTGCGCTATTTTGTCAAATGTTGACATTTTGAGAAACGTGGTTGTGGTATTTAAATGTTTGTAATAAAAAAAACAGCTACCAACCATAAGTATGGTTATAAAATATTAATTTATTTTAACCATGACCGGATTTTTTCAGAAATCCATCATTAGATGTACTGCTTATAAGCAGTGGCCTCGTTTTTGTGTTCAAGATGTGCTGCCCTAAGATAGACCAGAAAAAAAGAATTGTTTATGCGCTATTTGATTAGTTTGGACAATGGGTTATTTATATTAGCCGATATCTACACTTTTGTTACAGGATTTTTAACTTAATGACACATGGAGTGTGACAATAACTTACGTGTCATGTATCTTCTTATGAAGTTTTTGTCTTCTTTTTTCATCAGTATTTTCATAACTCTTTTTCCGCACATGTATTGCGTGGGAGAAATACAAAAATTTTTGGTCTATTTTATTGCCGCATTGCTTTAACACAAAAACGAAGCCACAGCTTGTGAGCAGTACAACATATGATGATGGGTTAAAAGAAATTAAAAAAAAAATTAAATTGAAACCGGTTAGTTTTCTTCAAGAAATGTAGAATGAAAATATCTGGTAAAATAGGGAACTGAAACAAAACTTCGTTGTTTTTATCTAAAAGTAATGCGAGGTTTAATATTTACAAAAGTTCACCAGTTTTCTCGTATTCATTGTGAATCTCGGCTGAAAAATCATTTTGCAATCAAGGCTCGCATGAGCATTTGGACACTGCGGATAGTGAGTAGTAAAGTGTGAAAACTGAAGTTGGTGAACTCTGTCTTTCGGAAACTGGGCGTTTCCAAGGGCTACAAAGAGATACAGGCAACAGATAGGCTCCTTCCTGTTTAAAGTTTCAACCAGCGTGAGCTGAAGGTAAGAACATTATGTTTTTTATGTTCCAGTAGTAAAAACAGTTTTAGGCACATTAGGTCGGCCATCATCAGTAAATCACCAAGTAAATGGTGCTCTTAATATGAATATGGCAGAATAAATGCGGCGAAAATTTAATAAGTTTAATAAACGGTGTTTTTACGATTTTGATTTCCTACATGATTTTTTTCCTGTTTACATTGTAAACTATAAATGAATTCCTAAATTACGTTAGAAACGAAACAACCACCAGGTGCAAGGTTGCAGATTTATTCACAACTTGTTTCGAGCGGTTATTGCCCTTCTTCAGGTCTCAGTAGAGGAAAGAGTTGAGAATAATATACAAATACAAATATTACATAAACTTCGCATTAGAATCACAGAATTAAAGGCATTTGTATATTATTCTTAACTGTTAATTGTACAGATACCCAAAAAAAGGGCAATAATTGCTCGAAACCGGTTGTGAATCAATCTGCAACCTTGCAACTGGTAGCTGTTTCCTTTCTAACCCATAAAACATAATTGCTGCTATACATAAAAGATTTAATTCCTAATTTTCTAATTTGTTAGTGTTGCCATATTATCCCTTATCTGATATTATTTCATAGAAATGGCTGATAAATACAAAGTACTTCCAGACTCGGGATGGTGCCATTTCAAACACAACCGATGTCCTACGAAGACAGCGAGGAACTGACGTACGACCATACGGAGGCGAGTCTCGTACACTGCACGTGCATAATCGTCGCCTAACAGATCACGCCACAAGATAGCAGGTACGCTGATGCCTCGACGACAACTGTATCAATTCTTATGCCAAATGTTCAAATGTTTTTTAAGATTAAGGGACTTAACTGCAGGGTCATCAGTCCCTAAACTTACAAACTACTTATGAAATACCTTATACTAAGGACGGCACAAATATCCATGCCCGAGGGGGGATTCGAACCCCCGACCGTAGTGGCCGTGCTGACCGTGACTGGAGCGCCTCAGTCACCTCGGCCACCGCGGCCGGCGCGGCCGGCTGTTCTTCAGATATGACGTAATAAACAGATCACATAACTGAAGATTGTAACTAGTTTCTCCACAATATAGATGTCACCTACTTTCTGGAAAAGCATTTTTTCTGGTAGCAAAATATCGTTTTTTCTCGAGAAAAATTACCATGAATTAAATATCCAAGAAGTGATGTAATCCAAGATTATAAGGTGATAGAAGTTGTGAACTGTTGTACAGAACCCAAAGTATTTCAAAATATTCATTAGAATAAATGCTATGCATGACAATCTATTACAGTTTGTAGCAATATTTTTCCGAGGAGCAAAGTAGCCGCACCTTAGGAATGACACGAGACGTGTTTTTAAGTAAGTATCAATTTGAAATTAAAAAAAAAAGACGTGCTAAGATATGTCAATAATTTTATGCGCACTGGGTACCTAAATCTGTTATCTACGTACTGACGCCATTACAGTCTGATTCTTCCTTGTTTACGTTGCGTACTGCGTGTTTAAGATGCCTCGGATAATCGTGAGTCCCGCCGATTGTGAAGTACGGGCTGTTATAAGATTTCTTAGTGCTAAAGGCCTAAAAGCGATCGATATTCATCGTGAGATCTGTGCAGTTTACGGAGAAAACATTATGAGTGACGTAATGGTAAGAAAGTGGGTGAGAGCAATTAAAGGTGGCCGCACAAATTTGCATGATGAACAACGAAGTTGGCGACCTTCGGCCATTAATGAAAGTTTGGTGCAGGAAATGGACAACAGACGCTTTACGATTTCTTCCCTGCGGGATGACTGTCCTAATATTTTTCGTAATGTTTTGTATGGCGTTGTGACCGAGCAAGACGATGACGAAATCAAAACAGTTGTGATGCAGTGACTATCAAGTCAGGTGGCAGACTTCTATGAGGAGGGTATACAAAAACTGGTACAACGTTATGACAAGTGGCTTAGTATTGACGGAAATTATGTATAAAAGTAGATTAGGGTGCAGGATTTCATGTAAAAATAAAATTATCGAGATATATATTCACGTCTATTTTCAATTTCAAAACGGTACTTACAAAAAGCGCCTCGTACTTTAAGGGGAAAAATTATAACTGTGAAACAACATTGAGCAAGCGAAATAATCGTGCAAAAGGCATTTTTGTATTTTTCAAATGATGAGCCCTCACAAGCGCAGCATTTTATTTCAAGTGTTATTCGCTCTTATGTTTAGTGACTCGGTGCAGTAAAAACATTTGTGAGGTGACTCACCTCAGGACCGACGTCGCTGGCGTTGGCGCTGGAGACGAACTCCTTGAGGAAGCCGTCCAACTCGGTGCCCTCAATGTAGCCATTCCCTGGAACAAACAAGTATAAGGTGTAGCTCTCTGTGACAGCGCCGTGTGTGCTGACGACAAAATTTACCTGTTGTAAAATCTAATTTTATTTCGTGGCAGACATGGAAATAAGCAGGGATCCACCTAGAAACTCCCTGATTAGCAAATGCAATTAAAAAGTTCGACAATTTTAGTTTGAGGACTAATATAAAGTATCTCAAAAAGTTTTGTGTGAATTTTTTTCTTCTACTCTATTCATTTTGTTTCCTGCCAGTTGTGAAATGAATGACGAAAGAAACTACTCCTAGAGTGAGAGGACAATGCCTGATGTGCCATGCGAAAAAGTCAGTTTCTGTCCAGTGAAAATTACGACGCGAATTTCAGCGAGTTCAGACTATTGAGGCTTGGTGTGACAGTTTCCCAAACTCTGTGAGTGTAAACAGGCAATCAGGTTATGGCAGAAAACATATGTCTATCGAAATTGTACAGGGGACCAGAGATACATTCTAAGCAACTCATGAAAGTCAGTGCTCTGAACACCAGGAGAGCTAAACATTCTTCTCTCAATAATTCACGTACTGTAACATAATTGACTTATTGATAAATCTGAAGCATTGAATTAAAATTTGTGACGCGGCCGGGAATCGAACCCGGACCTCCATGCTTACTAGGCAGACGTCTTAACCTTTTATTTACTTTTTTATTTTTTTCCTCTATAGGTGGTTCTGTTCATTGCGGACGCTGATCGTATTTGTTCGTTGATGTTCGAAGTGTTCTTGGCTCAGCTTTTTTATTACAGAGGGCGTTGAGTCCCCTGACCGGACGCGCTGAGCCACGGAGCCCGGCACCGTTAGACCACCACACCACTAACGATTAAGGCGCCTTGGAATACTTTATGCACGATTTCCCTGCACGTCACAAACTTTAATTCAGTTTCCGTGTTCCAAAGATAATTGCCACTACTGCCAAGGCTCTCCATGCAGCGGAATAGCACCTCGGCAATGGACATAGTGTCGGATCGGGTAAATTTCTGTGTCTAGAAAACGTCGTTTCCTCTGACAGAGATTAACCATGCTTTTCGGAAGGTCAATCAATGCGACATTCCCATTTACGTTTCGCAAAGCCTCGGGATCGTATTAAAGACAGTGAAGAGTGGTTTGCGCTGTTCAAAGACAACATAGCTGGACCATTTTTCTTCATTGAGCACACGGTAATTGGTTATCTGCATATGATCGAGGAACGTTTCGCTCTCAGCTTCTTCATAAGCCAAAAGTAAAAAATAGAAACACCACAATAACAACTTATGGTGTCACACCACGGAGAGCGCATTGTAAGCTTTGTTTCCCATTTATAATGTCTTCTTAACACAAAATAAGCCCATGTACCATTAGTTCCGCCTTGTAATTTTGTGTAAATTCTGTCACGCAGATAATCTGAAGATGCCCCGCTAAAGGGCGAAACGCGTCAGTAATTAACAAAATAATTCGCAATCAAGACGGTTTGAAGGAATATTTAAGATTAAAACACAGTTCATTTGTTATTAAATGTAAAATAAATAAATAAATAAATAAGACAATTTCGCAGAAATGAGTATTAATTCATTGTTTCTGCAGAAATAATGGAATGCAAGAACGAAGTCTCAAAATTGTACAATGTACCGGGTGATCAAAAAGTCGGTATAAATTTGAAAACTTAATAAATCACGAAATAATGTAGATAAGAGAGGTAAAAATTGACACACATGTTTGGAATGACATGTGGTTTTATTAGAACAAAAAGAAAAAGGTACAAAAATGTCCGACAGATGGCGCTTCATCTGATCAGAAAAGCAATGATTAGCATAACAAATTAAGACAAAGCAAAGATGATGTTCTTTACAGGAATTGCTCAATATGTTCACCGTCATTCCTCAACAATAGCTGTAGTCCAGGAATAATGTTGTGAACAGTACTGTCCGGAGTTATGGTGAGACACTGGCGTCGGATGTTGTCTTTCAGGATCCCTAGAGATGTCGGTCAATCACGATACACTTGCGACTCCAGGTAACCCCAAAGCCAATAATCGCACGGATTGAGGTCTGGGCAACTGGGAGGCCAAGCATGACGAAAGTGGCGGCTGAGCACACGGTCATCACCAAACGACGCGCGCAAGAGATCTTTCACGCGTCTAGCAATACATTTTTTTTGTTCTAGAAAAACCCCTTGTCATTCCAAGCTTGTGTGTCAGTTTTTACCTATCAACATTATTCCGTGATTTATTAAATTTTCAAAGTTATACTGACGTTTTGATCACCCGGTATTTTCCACACGGGCCAATGTCCGCGAGACAGTGGATACATCGGCTGGCTGTAGGTAATTGGAGTTAAGAATTGTCGGGCTTGGCTAACATTTTGAGGGTTCACCGCACGGATCTGCCGCTGTTGTCAAGCGGGTTGCATGCAACACTTGTGAGGCCACTAAAGGAGCTGCACACAAGGCGATGGGTGTGCTGACGGCTGACCAAGTGTCAAGTCATACCGCTTCGTCGAAACCTCCGGGTTGAGAATGACAAGGTGGCCGGTCGATACAGAAGGTCCTTCCAAGGCAGTAAGACTTAGTCACGTATAATGTGATTATTACAGTGTATTTTATTATGTAACATGAAAGCTTTTGACAATGTCGACTGGAATACACTCTTCCAAATTCTGAAGGTAGCAGGGGTAAAATATACAAAAACCAAACAGCGGTTATTAGGGTGGAAGGGCAAGAAAGAGACGCAGAGGTTGGGAAGGGAGTAAGACAGGGTTGTAGCCTTTCCCCAATGTTGTTCAATCTGTACATTGAGCAGGCAGTGAAGGAATGGAAGGAGAAATTTGGAGAGGGCATTAAAGTTCAGGGAGAAGAAATAAAAACATTGCGGTTTACCGATGACATTCTGTCAGAGACCGCAAAGGATCTGGAAGAGGAATTGAATGGAATGGACAGTGTCTTGAAAGGAAGATATAAGATGAACATTAACAAGAGTAAAACGAAGGTAATGGAATGCAATGTCAGAAAATCAGGCGATGCAGAAGGAATTAGGTAATGAGACAATAAAAGTAGTAGATGAATTTTGTTATTTGGGTAGCAAGGTAACTTCTGATGGCCGAAGTAAAGAAGATATAAAATGCAGAATGGCTATGGGAAGAAAAGCGTTTCTGAAGAAGCGAAACTTGTTGACATCCAATATTAGTTTCAATGTTAGGAAGTCCTTTCTGAAAGAATTTGTCTGGAGTGTGAAACGTGGTCGATAAGGAGTTCAGATAAAAAGATGATAGAAGCTTTTGAAATGTGGTGCTACAGTCGAATGATGAAAATTAGATGGGTAGATTACGTAACTAATGAGGAAGTGCTTAATCGAATCGGAGAGAAAAGGATTTTCTGGCATATCCTGACTAAGAGAAGGGATAGATTGGTTGGACACATTCTGAGAGATCAAGGAATTGTCAACTTAGCATTAGAAGGAATCGTGTCGGGTAAAAATCTTAGAGAGAGACCGAGGGACGAATATAGTAAGCAGATTCGAAAGGATGTAGGTTGCCTGACGTATTCTCAGATGAAGAGACTTGCACAGGACAGGGTAGCGTGGAGAGCTGCATCGAACCAGTCTACGGACTGAAGACCACAACAACAACAACAACAAGATGAAATTATTCACTCTCAAATGTATAAATCTAGTTTAGGTTCTCATAGCCAATTTTTTTCTCGTTGAGGCACAATCTTGCAATATCGTAGTTATTATGGTGCTATTTATACCAGAATGTCAGTGTTCTGCAATATAGCTGTTGGTGGAATGTTAATATCAATTAGAATTCAAAATTTATGATAACAGGTTAGTTAAGTGAAACTTCCTGATAGATTAAAACTATACGCTGTACCAGGATTCGTACTTGGGACCTTTTCCTAGTTTAGCTTCCATGTTCGAATTCCGATTTAGCATGCAGTTTTAATCTATCAGGAAGTTTCTACCGGCGTACACTCTGTTGCAGAGTGTAAATTTCATTCTGGTTCGTTAAATGTAAGCATAGGCTTCCGTGGCCGTTGTCAATAAAATTCTGATGGGTATCTGACATCATACTCAATATGTAAAATTTGCGGTCACATACCGAGACTAATTTTATTGACAGCATATAAAAGAGTCATAATTACTTGGACGATAATATTAACAAGATGTTACATGTATGAATATCCATGTTAACAGTTTTCAGGGAAAAATTACACTCATAACATTATCGTCATAATGACCTCGAGGTAAGCATTTCTTACTATTTAGTTGTTTGAAAATGTTTCAGAAGCAAACCACGAAGTCCTGAAATATCAGTACAGCGAAACAAGCGTTTTTGTGAACGTTATTCCTGGTTTAGTCGAAAATAAACTTTCTTCAGGTGCCTCAAGCCTTATTTTGTTTAAGCCTGCCTGATCATCTACAAAACTCAGAAATACTGAATCGCGTCAAAAAATAAACAAACAAATAAATAAAAATAAAGAAAGAAAGAAAAATCCGAGCGATGTAAGCCTTTGGTTATTCACACTCCGATATATCATTTTCGTTCGGCTTGAATTGCCTCTTCAGCACAATGCCATCTTAGGCAGCGGTTGTGGTTTTCTGCAGCTTATTACACAGAGGAATTGCTTTGTAGATACAAATACAGTACAGAGCAGCTGGTATGTGTTTCAGAGCGAAGGGAAGAAGCAGCCAAGATGTAGGAATCCAACAATAAAATGGAAGACTAACCCATTTCTTTCAAAAAGCAAAAATTTCGAGTAATGTGCTACTTTTTCATTAGTTTCTCTTTAAAGTTATTGCAACGAGCACTTGTTTGTTATAAAAGTGACAACACAATTTTACTCTGGCGCTATGTTGTGACATTCCATGAAAAAAACTCTGTTTTTTTCACATCGTTTTTTTGTGTGGTCTTTTTTTTTTTTTATTCGATATATACGACATCGTTGATAACTTATTTAACTTTAAAAATTCTGTATGAAAGCGGAGCTGACAGTTGTTACATGTGTATAGCTTCTGGATTTTGTAGCTTGTTCTCACACTTTCTTCAATACGAGCAGTCATCTGGTCCGTTATATCTTCTCTAATCGCTCCTGGATACGTGTTTCTGCTGGGAATCCAACGTTGATGAATTTTCACTAAGATTGTTGGTCTGCCTCACGTGTTATAGGTTCAATAGGTTCAACAAAAAAAATACCCATGTGCGCCCACAGATATAGAATTCAGGAATATATGTGTGGAAGTAAAATAAAATGTTCAAACCTGTACGATTTAACTACTAAGGTTATCAGTCATTAGGCTTCTTAAACTAACTTAAATTAACCTAAGGGCAACACACATAACCATGCCTAGGGTGGACTCCGACGGGGAGGAACCTCGCGCTCTCAGCAAGGCGCTTAGAGCGCTCGTCCATTCCTCCGCTACGAAGTGAAATATATTGTTGAAAAATATTATGAAAACATTTTTTCAGTGATTAATTTTTTTCCACCGTTAGACTAATTGTGCCTTTTAATTTATCCATTGCAGGTTCTTCTAGCGACAATATTCAGCATTAGAGCAGAGCGAAAGGCCAGGCAAGTTTTTACTACTGGGAGACCCGCCTTCGTAATTAAGTAATGAAAAATTTACCTTAACGCATTATTGTAAGGTCAATCTGTGTTACCATAATTTCTGTTCGCATAACTTCGTTTGGCCCTCAGAAGAATCTGCACGGTAAGGACATACGGTACTTTGCTTTCCGTGACCGAGATACAATAACCTCTGATTTCTGTCTGCAATTCCGCAACCTTTATTCCGTTTTCGGTGGCATTTAAAATAACTTGGGGAGCGCAGCACTCGTCCATATTTTCCAAATACATTATTAGTAGTGAGCTGCTCGTTGCAGTAGCGTCGATTATATACAGGGTGTTACAAAAAGGTACGGCCAAACTTCCAGGAAACATTCCTCACACACAAAGAAAGATAACATGTTATGTGGACATGTGTCCGGAAACGCTAATTTCCATGTTAGAGCTCATTTTATAACTTCTCTTCAAATCACATTAATCATGGAATGGAAACACACAGCAACAGAACGTACCAGCGTGACTTCAAACACTTTGTTACAGGAAATGTTCAAAATGTCCTCCGTTAGCGAGGATACATGCATCCACCCTCCGTCGCATGGAGTGCCTGATGCGGTGACGCAGCCCTGGAGAATGGCGTATTGTATCATAGCCGTCCACAATACCAGCACGAAGAGTCTCCACATTTGGTACCGGGGTTGCGTAGACAAGAGCTTTCAAATGCCCCCGTAAATGAAAGTCAAGAGGGTTGAGGTCAGGAGAGCATGGAGGCCATGGAATTGGTCCGCTCTACCAATCCATCGGTTACCGAATTTGTTGTTGAGAAGCGTACGAACACGTCGACTGAAATGTGCAGGAGCTCCATCGTGCATGAACCACATGTTGTGTCGTACTTGTAAAGGCACATGTTCTAGCATCACAGATAGAGTATCCCGTATGAAATCATGATTACGTGCTCCAGTGAGCTTAGGTGGAAGAACATGAGGTCCAATCAAGACATCACCAACAATTCCTGCCCAAACTTTCACAAAAAAATCTGTGCCGTACCTTTTTGTAACACACTGTATGTAGGCGTAACGTTGAAACGATTCTATTGTATCGCGCCGTTTAACTTCCATTGATTGGTACGTGTTATCTAGTAAAGCACATTGTGTGCGTATTTCTTTCAATTTCATTTACAGACGGGTCTTTCGTGCCACTTTATCATTCCTTTCGGGGCGAGTACTAAGAACAGTGGAGACAGGAATGCTCAATGTTGTATTATTATTAATTACAGGTATAATCAGTGATCCTCGCTCACATAAGGAACTTTCGCTCCTCAGCACCCATCCCCCACCCATCCTACCGAGTGTGAACGTGTGTGTGAGTCTTCGTGTGTGTGAGGCTGTGGCTGGAAAGCAGAGATGCTTAGGAAGGTTAAGGGCAGCCAACGTAGGAATTCTTTACTGAACAGGTAGGTTTCCTGGTAGCTTTGATCGGCAGGTGTCTATGTCTTACGTTTCGTAAGTTGGTATGGGAGTCGGTTAGCTCTTTCGCACCTGAACCCAGTGCTGTCCCGGATGCCCAACTGAGCATTCTTCATGATTTTTAGAAATCAGTAACTGTTCAAGGTGTAATGCTACAGCTAAGAAATATTTATATTTTTGCAGCTCAATGTATCCTCCTTCTTAAATAAGTAGATTTTGACAGGAGAAAGAAGGATTTTTTTTTTTTTTTTTTTTTTTTTTTTTTGAATAAATATTGCTATGTATTTTTAGATTTTTAAAAAAGTCCTCAATTCAATTTAAGACACATAATTTGTTTTTGTGTGATAATGTGTAAACATTCTGGCAAACATAAAGTTACATTACACTCCTGTCACCACCAGGAAATTCCTTCCTAACCTCCCAGTCACTGCTTTGCTTTTATCTCAAATGTTCAAATGTTTGTATAGCTTATGGGACTTAACTACGGGGTCATCAGTCGCCAAACTTACAAACTACTTATGAACTAACTAATACTAAGGACGGCACAAATATCCATGCCCGAGGGGGGGATTCGAACCCCCGACTGTAGTCTTTTATCTGAACAAACTATACAAACTCGCGCGGGTTTTGCTGTTTTCTCCCTCCCGCTGGTATCTTCTGCACAAGCTGTCTTGCTTTGAGTCTGTCGTTTGTTAGTTTAGACTCAGGCTCAGTTTCCTTGTGTGCTCTTTTGAAAAGAGACTATCTAACGTTTAGAAGAAATATCTTCAGACTACATCTTTCTCTGTCTTCAGAACTTCTTGTCTCCTTGTATGATACATACGTATTTGTTAGACATTACAAACAAATGGAAAAAACAATTTTTCCATCATTTGAACTGATTCCTGGAAAATGGATAGTAAGCCACCATTTGATCAGAACGATCCACTCCTGTTTTGTGTTGTCGTCCAATACTGCAATTGGTTGCATCTTGTTGATGCGCCCCTGTTTCTACATCTACATAGATACTCTGTAAATCACATTTAACTGCCTGGCAGAGGGTTCATTAACCACTTTCGTAACTTTTCTCTACCGTTCCATTCTCTAATAGCGCGCGGGAAGAAAGAACACCTAAATCGTTCCGTTTTCGATCGGATTTCTCTTATTTTATTGGGATGGCCATGTATCCCTAAGGAGTTGGGTGCTAGCAAAATATTTTCACATTCAGAAGTAAAAGTCGGTGATTGAAATTTCGCAAATAGATCACTCCGCAATGAATAACGTCTTTTATTTAATGTTTTCCACCCCAATTCGTGCAACATTTCTGTGACGCTTTCCCCCCCCGTAACGTGATAAAACAAAACGAGCTGTCCTTCTCTGAACCTTCTCTATATCTTCTGACAGTCCCACCTGGTGACGATGCCACAAGGGGCAACAGTACTCCAGGAGAGGACGCACAAGTGTGATGTAGGCAGTCTCTTTCGTGGAGCAGGTGCATCTTCGAAGCGTTCTGTCAATAAAACATAACCTTCGATTCGCCTTCCCCACAATACTTTCTGTGTGTTCTCTCCAGTCTAAGTTGTTCGTAATTGTAACTCCTAGGCGTTTGGTAGAATTTACGACCTTAAGGTTTGACTGATTTATCGCGTAATTGAAGTTCAGCGGATTTCTTTTAGTGGTCGTGTATTACTTCACACTTTTCTTTATTGTCAATTGCCAATTTTCGCACCATATAAAAATTTTGTCTAAATCGCTTTGCAGTTGCTTTTGATCCTCTGTTGACTTCACTAACCGATAGACGACAATTTTTGCACCATGTAGAAATTTTGTCTAAATCGCTTTGCAGTTGCTTTTGATCCTCTGTTGACTTCACTAACCGATAAACGACAGCATCATCCGCGAACAGTCTAAGGGAGCTATTCAGATTGTCTCCTAAATCGTTTATAAACACGAGGAAGAGTAGGGGACCTATAACGCTTCCCTGGGGAACGCCAGATATCACTTCTGTTTTACTCGATGACTTACCGTCAATTACAACGAACTGTGTCCTTTCTGATAGGAAATCGTGAATCCAATCGCACAATTGGGGAGATATTCCATAAACACACAATTTCATTAGAAGCCGCTTGTGGGGTACAGTGTCAAAAGCCTTCCGGAAATCCAGAAATATGGAATCGATTTGAGATCCCTTGTCGATGGCACTTAACACTTCATGTGAATAAAGGGCAAGCTGTGTTTCGCAAGAGCGATACTTTGTGAATCCGTGTTGACTATTGGTTAATAGGTCGTTCTCTTCGAGGTAGTTCATAATATTCGAACAAAGTATATGTTCCATAATCCTACTGAAATTCGACATCAATGAGATTGGCCTGTAATTTTGGGGATCACTCCTATTGCCTTTCATGAATATTGGAGTAACTTGGGCAACTTTCCAGTCTTTGGGTACAGATCTTTCGCCGAGTGATCGGTTGTAAATTATAGCTAAGTACGGACAAGCTATATGCAGTTTACCTTCACCATTGTAACATACAGCAAAACAGCTCACCTGGTTAATGTGTTTTAATGCAGCTTTCATCACCTGCAATAGCCAAATGAGATGATGTTCCACAACTTGGTCTATGAGTTCAACAGTAAATATAGCCAACAGTGTACCACATCAGATGAGTGAAATATTGCAAGAATTCTACAGTCATTAATTTTTTAAGGAAATTTCAACATTGTTAGAAGTTCTGTGTTACATAAATACATTAATGACTTTGCATTTAATGAACTAGGAGCTCAAATTTATTTATTTGTTATAATTGTTCTGTGGCTGTTTTCAATTGTGAAATGGAAGCCAGGGCACATGAAAAGTTCAAGCTGTTTTGGAACAAATGAGCCAGACATTAAATAACAGCGAGGTGTTAAGAACAGAATTGATTGAACAAATAATTCATAAATGAGTATAAAGTCCTCAATGAATAAATAAATAAATAAAAAAGAAATCTCTGATGCAGTACATCTCAAAACTATAAAATCAGAATCAGCTAATAATAATCCATCACGGATTGACGTTTTCAAGTTACAAGTAGTAAATAAACAAAACTGAAATGGAAGCATTAAGTTTAGTACTACTAAATATAATTAACACTCAGAATGAGAATTTGCAATTAAAAGTTGACAAAAGAAATTAAAAATCAAGTAGACAACGTGAAATCAGAAATACAGAATACTAAAATGGATGTAACTTAAAGTACTGAAAAACTAGGTATCTGAGAACAAGAGATTAATAGTAAGACTGTCCAAGCTGAGAACAGAGTTAGTTAAGACGTGAAAAATCAATATAAACAAACAGCATGATCTTTTAAGTCACAACGTATGGAACAATTTCAAGAAATTAATACAGAATCAGTTAACATTAATCAACAAATTTCTGGCATGAAAGGAACGGTCGAAATTGAAGAGTCCTTGAGGCTTTAGTTACAATTGCGACTTTAAATAGTCAAAAAGTTCATGCATAGATTGAAATGATAAGTGCCTCACCAAATAGTTACGAACCGACGCTTCCGACATTGTGGCCTTGTGACACGTTGAAAGCATCAACACATTCCACTTCAAGCAAAGTAAATGGCCTCGCCTCATAAAAATTACAGTCGCCCGAGTCAAACTCGGGCTCAGGCCGCTCGGTAATCCCATGCAGTCCGAGTCAGACTCGTCACGAATGTGTTAAGTTATCAGCCAACGGGAGCGTGCCTCCTCCCAAGTTGACGCATTCGAGTCGCAGCCGTGATGGAGGAAGGGTGTGTGGCGGCCTCGCTGGCGGTCCTGTTGTAAACAACGGCTGTGTCGCGCCTTACAAGGTTAGTCTTAACTGCATCTTTGCGATTGTGGCTTTAGTTAACCCGATTAATAAGACAGAATGAATACGATAAAAGAGATGAGGAAAGATACGATCAAATTTACTTTTGACAGAAACTTTATCAGGCCGAAAGCTTATGAGGTTAAACAGTGGTTAACCAAGAAAGTGAAGATTTCAGGGAATGAAGTAATTGGTGTACATTTATCGTTCGTTTCAAATGCTGCTTTTGTTAAATTGACAAGTCCAAAATTCACAGAAATGTGAGATTTCAACTTGCCGAAAAATTGTAGCCCTTGCGAATATTTTAAATTATTTTTTCCACCAGACTTAAAGTAAATGATGTTCTGCATGGGATTAGCAAGAATATGAATGCAGAGAATGATAAATATTGGATTAAAATATACGAATTTACTTAGTTAACTTTATTATAAGGTTCTGTAACTGATAATAAGTGTTAAAACATTCCAAATCTAAACATTTTCATAAATTCCCATTTTTTGCAATCTTCTCGAGCCAAAGAAATTTTCCTGGCAATATTCCCATTTTATAAGTTCCTTCCCACTAGGAATATTCCCGGCTCACATCACTACACATATCACAATTAATTTTTTTTTTAAATTTTAGTTTCTAACTGCAGTAATATTATCTATAAAAATGGATGTGTTTATGTACGTAGATTCTCAATAGACTCAAACACGGCTGGAGCAATTTCGACGGAATCTTCAAGAAATCTTCAGATCAACCCAGCGGGAGAAGCTGAGAAGTTTGGTAGCGATCGGATCGAGCTATATATTAACGAATACTTAAAAGTTTACATCTAGCACTTGGAACGATAGCAGCCTTCCTACCGCAGAAAGAGTCACCTGCCATTAATCTGTTAACTACAACTGCGGTACATGGTGTCACGAAATACAGGAAACATGAGTTACAAACAAGATTCCTACACTAACCTTCAATTTAATCGCCATTGGCTACAATACTCTTCTGACACTGGAAACTGGAAACTGTTAGCAAAAGCTTCTTGTGGAATCGCTCGAAGTACTGTGGTCACACGTCATTGGACCTGAGCAACCATTCAAATACACACCTTTTTCTCACTGACCAACACCATACACTTGTATTAACATTACACGGGTCTCCGTCACCGTTTTCCCTACTTTGAAGCAAAACTTGATGTTATCGCGTTGCCCCATTCCTCCATTTTGCGCTCCATGTTGCGCTGACACGAGTTGTTACACTGACCCTGTTAGCAGGGTCGCAGCATGTACCACCGCTTCACTGCAGTACTTTGCATGAGCGAGAGCGCTTGTTGACATGTCCCTCCATGATGTGCGGATACATGATTATGACTGAACAAGTGTGCTTTTTCTTTCTTTATCAGGAGAGTTGATAGTTTATTATTTAATATATGAAAGCATATTTTAATTTGTATTGATTTGTTAATTTTTCAAATCTTTCTTGAGGTATTGCACATGGTTTTGCGTTGGCAAAGTTACTAAAAGAGTCTACTCAACCTTGGAACTAGGAATATATATAGATACTATTGCCCATTAAAATTGCTACACCAAGAAAAACTGCAGATGAAACGAGTATACATTGGACAAATATATTATACTACAACTGACATGTGATTACATTTTCACGCAATTTAGCTGCATAGATCCTAAGAAATCAGTATCCAGAACAACCACCTCTGCTCCTAATAAACGGCCTCGATACGCCTGAGCATCGAGTCAAACAGAGCTTGAATGGCGTGTACAGGTACAGATGCCCATGCAGCTTCAACACGATACCACATTTCATCAAGAGTAGTGACTGGCGTATTGTGACGAGCCAGTTGCTCGGCCACCATTGGCGAGACGTTTTCAATTGGTGAGAGATCTAGAGAATGTGCTGGTCAGGGCATCAGTCCATGCTGCTGCAAACGTCGTCGACCTGTTCGTGCAGATAGTTGTTGCCTTGCAAACGTCCCCATCTATTGACTCAGGGATCGAGACGTGGCTGCACGATCCGTTACAGCCATGCGGATAAGATTCCTGACATCTCGACTGCTAGTGATAGAGGCCGTTGGGATCCATCACTGCGTTCCGTATTGTCATCCTGAACCCACCGATTCCACATTCTGCTAACACTCATTGGATCGCGACCAACGCGAGCAGTAATACAGATTGTAGCCCCTAGTCGTAGCTAGGAGTCCAAGAACTACTACACGAAGGACTGATTATCATCCAGTTGGTAAACTTATGTACTACGGTCTTCACAACGCTGAGTATGGTTGCTGCATGAGACCAGCTCGGACTTCATTGGTTGGTCCTCTAAAGACCAATGATCCAGTCGATACGCCAGCTCTCTGATGCTACCCATGCTTGCTAGAACGAAGAGGTCATCTGGCTTCACGGCATCCAACTCCAGTATGGAGTTCCAAGTTTGGTTCCCAGTATGGACCTACAAGCAGCTGCATAGACCGAAGGTGGGATCGAGCACAGTTTCTTCTGGTATTCTTCGACCCCGAGACCCATCGGCGTGGTTTTACCTCCTGTCCGAAAGCCTTACAGCTGCCGGCATAGAAGACACAGCGAGAGGGCGAGCTGACGCGACCAAAGGCGACGCCACCTGTTGATCTAGCTCGAGCCTGCACCACGATATCTTAACTGAATAAACCTGTAGACACTAATACTGTTTTACTAGCGTCCACTGGCGCTCTACTAAATATCTTCGCTCAGCCTGACATAAAGCTGGAAATCTACCGCTCAGCCAGCAGCAGTACATCTACTAAGCCGCAGGTGGCATCCGACTTCATATGATCAATAGGTACGTTGTCTATTCAGGTGTACAAACTTTTGTATTTCCCCCTTTAGGTTTAGGTAGTTTTTTAGGTAGTAACACTAAAAGTGGGCCTTTGCTATCGTCTTTTGACAGCTCGAAATTTAAATGAAAATGACGCTTAACTATTCATCTGACACGAAAATTGAATAACCGAATTTGTAGCTTTGCTCTCGTGGTGTTTTTTTTAATATCTCTTAGCGTTTCAAATATATTTGCAAAAATAACGGTGATTTTGGGATGTCTGTCTGTCTGTCTGTCTGTCCGTAACGTGTTCCCTGTTTTTAAGACGAACTGTTCAACCGATCAGCACCAAATTTTACAGACATGATTGTAGACCGTCAGAGACCAGAACCTCCGTTTTTCAAATTTTTCGGACAAAAAATACGGTAGTAATGCTAAAAAAAAAGCCGTTTGTAATATAATTGTAATTGCAAATGAACCGTTCATCTGACACGAAAATTGAATAACCAAATTGGTAGAGGAGAAAATTCTCTACATCGTAGCTCTCTTATGCGTTTTTCATATCTCGTATCGTTTGAGGCATATTTGCAAAAATAACGGAGATTTGACACCCTCCATTGAATAAACGAAAACCAGCCGTTGCGTATTTAATGATTTTCTTATTGTAACTTACACATTTTCATTTCAAAGCAATGGCGAACTGAAGAATTAACAAAAACACATCGTTCTTCGTACGATAAATGATAATCTAGTGTCTACCATATGCGATAGTAGCATCAGTTAACAACGGCCAGCAATAGTATGAGATTAAAGGATTCATCTTTTGATTGATAGCCGTAGCGTGCCGGGCGCCGTGGCTCAGCGCGCCCGGTCAGAGAGCTCTACGCCCTCTGTAATAAAAAAAGCTGAGCCAAGAACTCATTGAACAAGAACAAACAAACACGATAAGCGTCCGCAACGAAAACAAGCCATAGTGAAAAAAAAAAAAAAAAAATAGCGTAGTGGGCAAGGCTTTGGCGTCTGATGCTACCCGCCACTACCTAAATTTTTTTTTCCTAGAAGGGTTTCAGACACTCTTGTTAATCAATTTTTTATTATTTAGATTATTATTTTGGTCCAAAATGTTTGCAAAAACTTATAAAACTACAAATCTAAAGTGGGCCGTAAAACGTCAGTGCGATTTTTATTTCATCCTGCACTGTATAATATTTCCCAAAACTTTATGACCTGTCATATTACAAGGGTACTTGTTTCAGCTAAGAATCGAAAGTGAGAGAGAGAGAGAGAGAGAGAGAGAGAGAGAGAGAGAGAGAGAGAGAGAGAGAGTTTTTCTTAGAAATGGCAGAAGAGTGCCTCCCTGCGGATACAGTAACTGAAGAAGCGCGCTGTAAAGAGGGTTTATGAGTTCCGCCACGAGACGGCGCCGCTGCTTGGCTGTTTCGCCGCAGCCTGAAGTGGGCACCTTCGGAAACAATGTGGGGGTGTAGGGTTACGAGCCCGCGGGGAGGCGCGGGTGGGGGTGGAATCCCTCTCTGGGAGCAGGTTGCGACGCCGCACCACGCCCTCCCACAGGGGAGGCCTTTCCGGTGACACCTGCGGGAAAAGATGGAGGGGGGACCAACTGGGAGTGGAAAGCCCCTAGGAGCTTATAAACAGCGAAAGCGGACACTCCTGCACACACAGCGGTTCGCACAACAGTGCAGGAGTGTTATCCTTACAAAACCTTTCAAACAAATATCTGTGATATTTACGGAATGCGGAATGTTGAAAGACGACCGTCTGTCATCTTCCATATATTTTTTATAAAGTTGTAATTTATTTCATGTCGCTAGATTAGCATTTTGTTAAAACTAGAACCCCAATCTTTTCGAGGCACGAGGAATAGCATTTTTATTTCATGTCTTAAAATATTGTTAGGATTTTGTTATTTTGATAATTTATTATTATCCCTGTGAGAATGTGTACTTGTTTTACTTTTAAGGGGATGTGCTAATATCTAATGGCTGTCTGAATGTCGGTAGTAATAGCTCACATTCCATGGTTCTCTCTGGCTCAGAGTCGATAGTTAGTGGTTACCAAGCCCTGCTTCTGATGCGACCAAAGAGGTTTTTATACCGTTTGGTTACAAGCCAGTTGATGAGCCATCTGTAGGGTGAGTCTCACGATCTTCTCTCCCCATCACCAATGTTTTCTTGGGTTTTCCAGTTTCCAGTAAGCTTCGCGCCTCGTAGCCGCTCGGTCTTCAATGTTTGCTCGGATCGTGGTGAGGTAAGGTTGGTTCTGCTCTTGTGTCTGCAGAGATGGTAGCGATTCTTTGTCTAGCATGTTTAACTTAGACTCCTGAACTCAGATTCATTTTTCGGAATATTTTTCCGATCATGCGCGGAAATGTGTTCTAGTTTTTCAATCCAGTGATTCCCAACCGATAAACGTGGTGTAAGTGTTGCTAATTGCAGTTTGATAATGGCCTGGTATATTCAAACCTTATTGATTATGTGGTGGTGTACGAACTCTGTGTAAATTCTTTCTAGCTTTGTGGAGCCCGATTTCTAACAGACGATATGTTCATTTTTGTACAGGGCATGTAAAAATCTTTCTAATCATTTCCTTCCGTGAGTGATATGTGTTCCACGTGGTTGTTTCTTAGAACAAAGCCTTCATCTTCCACTATTGTTTGTTCCATGCCCATCAGGCAAGTAACTATGCGTGTATCCTTCTGATTTCCACTAACATTTCGCTATCTTCTTTTCCCACCTATTTTATTTTTTCTGTATCTTCTCCGAACTTGTAGTATGCACTCAGACTTTGTCAGTATTCCCTTCGAGCCTTGTACAACCTCCTTCAATAGCTTGCTTATGAAATTCTATGCATTTCTAAGGGTTGCATGCCATAGGTTTTATTCTCACTTTTCCTTCTTTGTAATTTTTCACTTTTCTGGTTTTTTTTTAGACTGGACTTCATCCAATTCTGTAATCGCTCCCTATCGCATGGATCTGCATTTCATTCGCTTCCTTAGGTAATTCTAAACATTTCCATGGGTTGCATGCCATAATTTTATTTTTCCGACTTTGTAATTATTTCACTTTTCTGGGTTTTGAGACTGGACTTCTTCCGTCTCTGTGAACGCTCCCTATCGCATGTTGCTGCATTTCAGTAGCTTCCTTATGAAATTCTACGCAGTTCTAGGGGTTGCATGCCGTAGTTAATTTTCTTTACTTTTCGGAAATTGAATTTATATATTTTTATCGGTTTTCGGAACCACGTGGACCCAAACTCCAAATTCAGGGGTTTGCAGCTAGTCACATGAATTAACGCCACTTCTCATAAAACCATTGCCTAGATAGTTTACTTTCAGATTGCAACTTAAGAGTCCGCCGTGATTTAGTGTAATGAATCCGGTTATTAACCACTTCACCTTCAGTGGAGTGCGATCAAGTAACGTAGCCGTGGGTCGCCGTTAGCGTGTTTGCTCGCGGTCTAATCTAAATGTAACTTAAATTTTCTATACTGGCATGACACACCAGTGCCATTTTCGCAGTTTTATTGTATATCGTGTTGTGTGGTACCTCCGGGTTTGCTGAATTTCGCCAACGATAGCGGCGCCTGCTTCTACCTCGTTTCAGCACGCTGATTTTGGTGAGTTTCGCTGTTGCATTGTGTGTGTGTGAGCGAGTGAGTGTTGTTTGTAAATCCCCCCCCCCCCCCCAGTAGCGTTAAGTTCTGTGTAATTCACTGTTAAATTCAATGCTGGGCACCGTCAGTATTAGACTATGTAAATGGTATGATTTTTTTTTGTATTAACATAATTGGTTCCCCATTTTTGCTTGCGTTCGTCCTGAATAAACAAGTTGAGTTCAGTATAATTTTGACTTGCCTATAAATTGTAGTTTTCGAGTACCTTCACCCTCTTATTTAATATTGTTTTTCACTAGTGCTGAGAACAAGCTCAGATGCAATTTTTTTATGTTTAAGTTCCGTTGCGCCGTAAATGTTTTTCTTAGCCACCTTTATGAAATAACTTTAATTGTGGTGGCTTGTTTATTAATGCCTGTGTGTAATTTCGTGTGAGCTGCTACGTATATTGGCCACTGTATCGTTAACTTCCTGTTATTAGAGTAATTTGAACCAAGTCGGTTCTCAGTTTGGGCCAGGGAACAAGATTTTGCAACAGAGAGTAGCCGGTAGTTCACCCGGACCTTTTCCTAATTTTACTGCTAAAATTAAGCTTTTCTATAACAGTAAACTCTTATCTGGGTACGTCCTACCGGAATTAAGCTTTTATTTTGTACAGTGGCCCTCTTTTATCGTGTAACTCTTTGGAAAATGATAGAATAAACTATGTTCATAGCTCCGCAGAAAGTGTAACATTTCTTGTGTTGACCTACCGCATTAAAATTTCCCGTCACCTATTATTTTATAAGTTACAGAGGCAAACACACTTAGTGAAACACCGGAAGGCTTTTGATACTGTACCCCAAAGCGGCTTCTAATGAAATTGCGTGCTTATGGAATATCTTCCCAATTGTGCGGTTGGATTCACGATTTCCTGTCAGAAAGGACACAGTTCGTTGTAATTGACGGTAAGTCATCGAGTAAAACAGAAGTGATATCTGGCGTTCCACAGGGAAGCGTTATAGCTCCCCTACTCTTCCTCGTGTTTATAAACGATTTAGGAGACAATCTGAATTGCTCCCTTAGACTATTCGCGGATGATGCTGTCGTTTATCGGTTAGTAAAGTCAACAGAGGATCAAAAGCAACTGCAAAGTGATTTAGACAAAATTTCTACTCGGTGCAAAAATTGGCAATTGACACTAAATAAAGAAAAGTGTGAAGTAATACACATGACCACTAAAAGAAATCCGCTGAACTTCAATTACGCGATAAATCAGTCAAACCTTAAGGTCGTAAATTCTACCAAATACCTAGGAGTTACAATTACGAACAACTTTGACTGGAGAGAACACACAGAAAATATTGTGGGGAAGGCGAATCAAAGGTTACGTTTCATTGGCAGAACGCTTCGAAGGTGCACCAGCTCCACCAAAGAGACTGCCTACATCACACTTGTGCGTCCTCTCCTGGAGTACTGTTGCCCCTTGTGGGACCGTCACCAGGTGGGACTGACGAAAGACATTGAGAAGGTTCAGAGATGGGCAGCTCTTTTTGTTTTATCACGTTACGGGGGGGAAAGCGTGACGGAAATGATGCATGAATTGGGGTGGAAATCATTAAAAGAAAGACGTTATTCATTGCGGCGAGATCTGTTTGCGAAGTTTCAATCACCGACTTTTAATTATGAATATGAAAATATTTAGCTAGCACCCACCTACTTAGGGAGACATTACCATCCCAATAAAATAAGAGAAATCAGATCGAAAACGGAACGATTTAGGTGTTCTTTCTTCCCGCGCGCTATTAGAGAATGGAACGGTAGAGAAAAGTTATGAAAGTGGTTAATGAACCCTCTGCCAGGCACTTAAATGTGATTTGCAGAGTATCTATGTAGATGTATGTGTTTATTCGAGCCCAAGTACTTCCCTTGAAAGTCCTCGAATGGCAGCGCCGTTTCAGTCAAACATTTCGCGATGTTTTGAAATTGTTTTTAGCCCCCTCTCGTATAAAGCCAGTAATATCTCGTTTCCAGGAGGAAGCTGACGTGCCCATCTAGTGGAACAATGCGTTGAGTTCCGGCGAGCGCCTTCCGCCTGTGTTGTAGGCAGCCCCGCGCTACGCCACTGGTTCGGCGCTTCCGCCGCCCAGCACGTAATCGGTTTACGCCTCCGCTGCCGCTGCCGCTGCCTCCGCCACCTCGGTAACGTAATAATCTGCTCACAACACCGCCCCCTTTTCCGACCCACCGCAGGGTCACGGACCGCCGACCTCCGCTAACAAAATCAGGCCACATCTGCCGAAACGTCCGCTGTTCCGCGTATGAACATCGTCAGTGGCGAAACCAACACGAATTTTGCAAATAAAGCCGCTTGGATTTCATGAAGAGGCAATTGTCGACCCGCTAGGAAAATAAACTCATCATACACCAACACGTTCTTTGATAACCCACATCTCTTTCCTAATACGAGGCTGAAGCATGAAATTTGATTCCGTTTTCCATCGCCTGAAGATTGTATTAATGCAACACCGAAACCGGTCGTCAAATAAAACGACGCCGCGGTGGAGTAGCCGAGCGGTCTAAAGCGTCTCGCTGCGGAGCGCGCGGTTGCTCGCCGTGGAGGTTCGAGTCCTCCCTGGGGCATGGGTTTGTGTGTTTGTCCTTAGGTTAGTTTACCTAGGTTTAAGTAGTTTGTAAGCTACGGACTGATGACCACGCAGTTTGGTCCTATAGATTTACAGACATTAAAAATAAAACAACATTAACTTTACGGCTATTGGTGGATAAGTTATTGATTTGTTATTAAAAGCCGCGGTGGAGTAGCCGAGCGGTCTAAAGCACCTCGCTCCAGAGCGCGCGGCTGCTCGCTGTGGAGGTTCGAGTCCTCCCTGGGGCATGGGTGTGTCTGTTTGTCCGTAGGTTAGTTTACCTAGGTTTAAGTAGTTTGTAAGCTACGGACTGATGACCACGCAGCTTGGTCCGATAGATTTACAGACATTTGAACATCTTGTTATTAAAACCTCTGTATCAGGTGTAAAGCGGTTGTGTGTTTTGCTTCATAGCAGTGATATTAGACGCCACAGATATTCAAAATTCATTTCTTGTAATAATTTATAGAATCTATTAAAATTATCAAAAAATGCATATTAACACGAATTATTTACAGAAGGATGGAAAAGCTGGTAGAAGCCGACCTCGGGGAAGATCAGTTTGGGTTCAGGAGAAATGAAGGAACACGGGAGGCAATACACACTTTACGGCTTATCCTAGAAGATAGATTAAGAAAAGGCAAACCTACATACCTAGCTTTTGTAAATTTGGAGAAGGCTTTTTACAATGTTGATTGGAAGCAAGTTCTGAAGCAAGCAGGAGTAAAATATAAAGTACAAAAACCAGACAGCGGTTGTCAGAGTTGAAGGGCATGAAAGGGGTGCAGTGGTTGGGAAGGGAGTAAGACAGGGATGTAGCCTTTCTCCAATGTTATTCAATTTGTGTATTGAGCAAGCTATAAAGGAAACCAAGGAGAAATTTGGAGAAGGAATTAAAGTTCAGGGTGAAGAATTAAAAACATTGCGTTTTGCCGATGACATAGTAATTATGTCAGAGACAGGAAAGGACATGGAAGAGCAGTTGAACGGAATGGACAGTGTGCTAAAAGGTGCATATAAGATGAAGATTAACAAGAGCAAAAGTAGGGTAATGGAATGCAGTCTAAGAAAATCAGCTGGCCGCGTTGGCCAAGGTGACTGAGGCACTCCAGTCATGGTCAGCACGGTCACTACGGTCGGGGGTTCGAATCCCCCCTCGGGCATGGATATTTGTGCCGTCCTTAGTGTTAGCTAGTATATAAGTAGGTTGTAAGTTTAGGGACTGATGACCCCGTAGTTAAGTCCTATAAGCTATACAAACATTTGAAACATTTAAGAAAATCAGGTGATGCTGAAGGAGTTAGATTGGGTAACGAAAAAATAAAGGAGGTAGATGCGTTTTGTTACTTGGGCAGTAAAATAACAATGATGGCCGCAGTACAGATGCAGATTGGCAACGGGTAGAAAAGCATTTTTGAAAAAGAGAAGTTTGTTAACATCGAATATTGATTTAAGCCTAAGGAAGTCCTTTCTATGGAGTATTGCCTTGTATGGGAGTGAAACATGGACGATAAACAGTGCGGACAGGAAGAGAATAGAGGCTTTTGAAATGTGGTGCTACAGAAGAATGCTGAAGATTAAGTGGGTGGATCGCGTAACTAATGAGGAGGTACTGAACAGAATTGGGGAGAAAAGGAATTTTTAGCATACCTTGACTAAAAAAAGGATCGATTGGTAGGACACATTCTTAGACATCAAGGAATTGCGAATTTAGCGATGGAGGGAAGTGTGTGGGGTAAAAACCGCAGAGGAAGACCAAGAGATGGATACAGTAAACAGATTCAAACAGATGTAGGTTGCCGTTCTTGAGTTGGAAAGGCTTCCTCAAGATAGGGTATTGTGGAGAGCTGCATCAAACCAGTCTCCGGACTGAAGACCACAACAACAACAACATTTCCATTGCAATGATTCCAAATTGTCACGCCTCGCGATGTTAAATGGAAAGGTTTTTTACACTTGCGAGGAAAAGACAAGAATTCAGAAGTCCATGTGTGGTATGGAATTGGATGATGGCATTACACAGTCAGCAAATTTCACCACAATCCTGGTCAACGCCACCGACTGCGTGTGAGCACAACGGGAAGGTCGTCACACCCCTAATGGCATTCACGTCTACGATTCTTCTACACAGGAGCTCAGAACTGTGTTTTCTTTCCCAACACACCGCCATAAAATTTTAGAAATTTTTTTTTTCAAATGTTTGTATAGTCTATGGGACTTAACTACGGGGTCATCAGTCCCTAAACTTACAAACTACTTATGAACTACCTAAGACTAAGGACGGCACAAATATCCATGCCCGAGTGGGGATTCGAACCCCCGACAGTAGTTGCCGTGCAGACCGTGACTGAAGCGCCTGAGTCCCTTTGGCCACCGCGGCCGGCAAAATTTTAGACGAGGCTGCCTTTCTTCAGTGACTGTTCATGAATTCAAATGTTAGTATGACAGCCCTCGGTCGCAGAGATACAGTTTATTTTACCAGGTTTCGGCAACTTCTACGAGTGCCTTCATTAGAAATTAATAAAATGATATATGACAAAATATACCTGATGCCTCCTTCACGCATGTGAGCAGCCCTTAGTGGCTAACCTAATATTTTATTTTATAACTTAAGCTTTATCGTTTACTCGTTATTATATTATATGCCACACAATTTTAGTCATTTACGATGAAGGTACTCTTACTAGCTTCCGAAACCAGGTAAAATACGTGTTATCTCTGCGACCGAGGGCTTTATTACTATTATTATTTTTGTCTTCTTGTGACGTAGATTCCCACTAACTCACCAGCTGTATGCTGTGCCACAATTTATCTAGCGTTCCAAATTCGAATTTCGGTTCGTGCTTTGATTCCCCCCCCCCCTTTTTTTTTTACAACGAACATTTCTCCGTATGTAGAGGGGGATAAAATACAACCTTCGATAATATTTTTCGGTGCATAGTCCTGTAACATTAACTTAGATGAACCACGTACTACAGTTACCACACTGTCCGAAATAGTCACCTTCCACAACTATGCATTAGTCTTCTGTAGTTCGCGAACGAACTAGTTCGGAAGAGCGCTTCCACAGGCGAACTAGTTCGCAGATCCCTCGCCTCTTAGTTCGTCCGCTCCTTTTCAGAAGACTGACGGGTAATAGCAAGAGGACGCGAGAGCGCGCAGAACTGCGTGATTCCCTTCTGCCAGTTTCCGTCATTTCGAGCTGACATGCAGCTCAGCTGTAGTTTTAGTAGCGGTAGCAAAAGCCAAACGAGCGGACGACCTAAAAAGAGCGACCTACTTCGCGGCCGAGCTGCGAACTAAAAGGAGAGCTACCGGTCGCAAACTAAAATATGCGTGATAGATTGCGAACTAAAATAGGCGCGATAGATCGCGAACTAAAATAAACGCGATAGGTGGCGAACAGAATTAAAAATCACGTGTTTGCCTTCTGCTGATGAGAGCCATTTCGAGGTTAGCGTCTGCCTGCTAGATTACATAGTTCAGTGCTACAAAATTTCTGCTTTGAAGTATTCTGCACTCTGCAATATCTGACTAATGAATTTCATAATGGGAAGACATAGAGATAACTCTAAACATAAACGCGAGAAATTATCCACAAACTGTTGCTCTTGGTTTGCGTGATATCGTTAGCGGCTCAAGCAGCAAGCGCAAGAAACAGCTAGGTGGGGGAACATCTCCCTCCACCTGCATGCGCAGATTAAAATTATGTGCCGGAACGGGGATTCGAACCTGGGACTTTTGCCTTTCGCGGGCAAACGCTCTAGCGACTGAGCTATCCTGACACGACTTTACTTCCTTAGGCTGTGGCTAAGCGATGTCTCCACCATATCGTTTCTTCCATGAGTGCTAGTCTTGCATGCTTCGCAGGAGAGCTTCTGTGAAGTTTGGAAAGTAGGAGGCGAGGTACTGGCGGAAGTAAAGTTGTGAGGCGGCATCGTGAGTCGTGTCGGGATAGCACAATAGGTAGAGCGTTTGCCCGCGAAAGGCAAAGGTCCCAGGTTCCGGCATACAATTTTAATCGGCCAGGAAGTTTGAGTCGTAAAAATATTTATTTATTTGGAGATCTATATTTCGACCACTGTGTGGTCACTATCAGTTCTTAAAAACGATTAATGCAGCGAATGCGCATTTCAACGCTGCGGCCACTGCCACATATATTAAGCTGCCGCGCACCGACTCGTACTCTCGTACACATGCTGTCTCCCCGTGCTACGTAAAACGTTTGTCGTGCGATAAAAATGCGACGTAAAACTTTTCTCATCTGATAAAAATACTTGGAATGTGCGTATAAAATGTTATGAAAGAAAAACGAAACGAAGAATGATAGTTTAAAAATACTTGTATTTATTTATTTACTTTGTTTTTGAAGACGAGCTTTTTCCGGGGATTCACTGAACCAGTTATTTTATTTATCGTATGGCATACGACAGCAGCATATATACAAATATAATTAAACAAAGAACAAGAATATATATACAAATATCAGTAAAAGATTGCACATGTACATGTGAGTGAGCAATGATATATAATGACAGAACACTTGGAATTACGACATGTGTCATGTGAGACAAGCTTTTGGCTACACATCAATGTCCAGATCTTGAATCCACTTCATAGCCTGAGGTGTGGCTTCTATAAAGTCCTCATCAGAGCCACTATATTTTCTTTTTGGGCAGACTCTTATGATGTGGTCCAGCGTCTGCTCAGGTGCTCCACAATCACAACTTGGGCTGTCCGTGAGTCCCCACTTGTAAAGCATGGCCTTACATCTGGTATGGCCACTTCTGATGCGATTGAGCTTAGTCCAGTTTTTGTTGCGAAGTTGGACCCTTTTAGTTCTTTTGAGGGATCACTCATGAGGTGATGACTACAGACTGAATTCTCCCACTCCTTTTTCCAGTTGTCTTTTAGGTTGAAGGTGACCTCTTCTGTTATACAGCATTTATTCCATATATGGTTTCGTGATTTCAAACGGTAATTTGGCAAATTTTTTATTACATCCTGCATAGCTAAACTTTTCCTTCATTTGTTTTTACTATGTTTTCCCATTCTTTAAAAGATGCTTTTTGTTTTCTTAATTTTGGTGGAGCTATATTAGCGATGACGGAGAGCCACCCAGTAATGGCACCATTACTATTCAACCTCTATAACAATGATATGCCTTACACAGTAAGCAAAAAATTCGAATATGCGGATGACCTGGCCATAGCAGTGCAAAGAAAATTTCTCGAAGAAGGTGAAAAGACCCTAACGGATGACCTTAGCAAATACTACACACTGGTGGCGTTTCTGCCCAATTCCGGCTAAGACTGAAGTTTGCGCTTTTCACCTCAAGAATAATATAGCCAATCAACAATTGTCTGTGCTATTTAACTAACAGAGAGTGAAACACAACTTACATCCTAAGTATCTGGGTGTTCCACTTGATAGATCGCTCACCTACAAAGAACACCTTAAAATGTTGGCCAGAAACTAAAAACACGAAATAATATTATTAGAAAACTGGCGGGAAGTTCTTGAGGTGCAAATGCATCCACACTGCGAACAGCAGCAACATCGATAGTCTACACCACTGCCGAATACTGTGCTCCGGTCTCGGAGAGAAGCCACCACACCTACAAGGTAGACGTGCAGCTCCACGAAACCATGCGGATAATCACCGGCACATTAAAGTCTCCAACACTGAACCAGTGAGCACTCAGGACGCGCCGCCCCTGTCCCTTCGTCAGTTTTCGGTTCGAAGCATTGCCGCGTTGCTCTGTGACAGAGAAGTTGCTGCCAGATTTGTATGCTGCAGCCGGTGAATGGCAAGGGAACGGGAATCCTGCCGAAAGCTGTGCTACGGAACATCGCCGCATCGGAAAGACGTCGAAGCGGACAGAAATCCGCAGACGGCAGACGGATGGTGGGATTTCGGCTGCCGGCAGTTCCAGCAGACGGCGCCGCCTCTTCACGTCGGCGGGAGCTCTGCAGGTGTTTCCGGCGCGTGACGGACTGGCTATAAGACGACAGCCGCCAGACCCCGCCAGGGGGAGCCAAACGGCCGCTTCTGGTCGGCTGCGCGCCACATCCGCCGCGCCAGGTCTTTTTTTCCTGTTTTTCCCTGTGTGTTTCCGCGCCGACTGGCAGGCGGTCGATTTTCCGGGACGGCGGACTCCAATGAGAGTCGGCAGAGGTAGGGGCAGAGGCAGGGGCGGTTAGCCGCCGCCGTCCGGGCCGGCGCACACGTCACGGCCAGCCGCCGGCTTCTGCCGCCGCAGTCGGCCGCGCGCTGCCTGCAAGTGGCCGAGCTGGGCGTCTCTGCCCTGCGTCTCACAACGGTGATAGTGGCTGCCATAAATGTAACACCGGTAAAAATAAATCCGCACTGGCGTGTCTGTGAAAATACGGTCAGATAGAATATTACGTGTTGAGTGCATAGACATTATCACAATAGTAGAGTCGTAATCGATCGAGCACATTTTTGTATGATTCTTATTATTTTGCCCGAAATGTTAACCAAAAAAATAGCACTGACGTGTTTTACGGTCCAAAATGTTTGCAAAAACTTATAAAACTACAAATCTAAACTGGGCCATTGATTTTGGCCCACTTTAGGTTACGGTAGTAACACTAAAAGTGGACCTTTGCGATCGTCTTTTGGCAGCTCGAAATTTAAATGAAAATAGCGGCTTAACTATTCATCTGACACGAAAATTGAATAACGGAATTTGTAGAAGAGAAAATTCTCTACAACTTTACTCTCTTATGTTTTTTTTTTTTTTCATATATCGTATCGTTTAAAAGATATTTGAAAAAAAAGGCGATTTTGAGATGTATGTCTGTCTGTCTGTAAAGTATTCCCTGTTTTTCAAATGTTCAAATGTTTTTATAGCTTATGGGACTGAACTAAGGGGTCATCAGTCCCTGAACTTACAAACTACTGATCAACTAGCTTATCCTAAGGACGGCACAAATATCCATGCCCGAGAGGAGATTCGAACCCCCGACCGGATTGGCCGTGCAGATCGTGACTGGAGCGCCTCAGTCCCCTCGGCCACCGTGGCCGGCTCAGCACTGCCTCTCACGACGATGATAGTAGCTGCGATAAATGTAACACTCATAAAAACCAGCACTGGTGCGTTTTACGGCTTCGTTAGATGTTCCTGTAGTCTTATGACTTTTTTGTAAACATTTCCGGCAAAATAATAAGAATAATACAAAAATATGGTCGATCGATTACGACTCTACTATTGTGATAATATCTATGCACTCAACACGTAATATTCTCTCTGACCGTATTGTCACAAACAACCAAAATTATTTGATACTAGCTGGAAACCCGACGTCGCCCGGGTACGTATTTACTCCAGTCTTCATTTAGGCCCTCTCTCCTTCTCTTTGCTCTCTCTGTCCAACCACCTCTAACTTCATTCCCTCCTCTCGATCCCTCTGTTATCTCCTTTCATCTGTCTGCCACCATCTCCCCTCTCTCTGTCCGTTTCCTCCTCCACCTACTCCTCTCCCTCCTATACAGGGTGTTACAAAAAGGTACGGCCAAACTTCCAGGAAACATTCTTCACACACAAAGAAAGAAAATATGTTATGTTCAAATGTTTGTAGAACTTATGGGACTTAACTACGGGGTCATCAGTCCCTAAGCTTACAAACTACTTATGAACTAGCTAACACTAAGGACGGCACAAATATCCATGCCCGAGGGGGGATTCGAACCCCCCGACCGTAGTGGCCGTGCAGACCGTGAGAGGAGATCCTCAGTCCCCTCGGCCACCGCGGCCGGCATACGTTATGTCGACGTGTGTCCGGAAACGCTTAATTTCCATGTTAGAGCTCATTTTAGTATTTCTCTTTAAATGTAAATTGAAATAATTCGTGCAGACAATTGTCAAAGAACTCAGTTGTTTCGTTAGTATGTACTGTACTTCCTACGCTTTCATACATGACACCAACTATTGTTAGTGAGAAGTATGTTGTTCGTAGTGTAGTAATTCCATGGCATGTTATCCATATCATTCTCTCTCTCTCTCTCTCTCTCTCTCTCTCTCTCTCTCTCTCTCTCTCTCTATATATATATATATATATATATATGGTGTCCCAGCTATCGTATCCACCCACAATATCTCTGGAACAATAACAGCTATTGGAAAACGACTTTCACCGGTATCAATGTGCGGCTGCGGCCCATGAATGTACATATTTGGAAACTTTCTAAAACGAAATCAAATGTGTTTTTTAATAGAAAATTATATTTTTTAAAATAGACATGCTATAATTTTTCTTCAGCAATCCATAAACAATAGCGCTGATTGCATTGCAATACTCTAAATACGTCATGAGATATTGCGACGCGAAGTTGACGCTTGAAATACGCGAAACGCACGGCTCGCGCACGTCCTGAGACTCAGGACAGAACCCCATGCTGCTCAGGACGTGCGCTAGCCGCGCGTTCCGTGTATTTCAAGCGTCAACTTCGCGTCGCAATATCTCGGGATGTAATTGGAATATTGCGATGCAATCAAGGCCATTGTTTATGTGATTTGTCATGCTATGGATTGCTGAAGAAAAAAATATAGGGTGTCCTTTAAAAAAAATAAGTTTTTGTTAAAAACCACATTTGCTTTCGTTTTAGAATGTTTCCAAATATGTACATTCATGGGCCCCAGCCGTACATTGATACCGGTGAAAGTCGTTTTCCAATAGCTGTTATTGTTCCAGAGATATTTTGGGTGGACAAGATAGCTGGGACACCCTGTATATGTATGAATGTTTGTCTATATGACCTGTACGTGTTCATAAACCATTCATTCGATTACAATGAAACTTTGGTGAACACCGTACGCGCACGAAGGTTCCTGACCCAAGAACAAAAGAGCATGACACATAGCTTAGGAGGTATGACGTCATAAATAATCAGAGGCCGCCGCGTGAAAAACCCAGATTTATGTGTCAATTATTGGAAAATGGGAGTAGTAAGGGACCTGCAACAAAACTTGCATGTAATTTTTGACGTTTATGAAACGTTCTGTAACTGCCACCCCGCGCCCCCTCACACAAAACAATGAATCGAAGTCTACCGCTTACTACAGTTTTGCTGTAGAAGCCGTACAACTGTCGCATCAGGCCTGATCTTGTATCAAATAAAGTTAGCATTACAGATTTGCAAGTTACTATTTATTTTTCTCAGCAAGTCTACCTTAATTTACTTGCATCAAAAATTAAGCAATATGTTTTCTAATCTCTATCTGTATAAAAGCGAAAGAACTCTCACTCACTCATTGACTAAACACGAAATCTCGATAACTACTTCACCTATGAAGCTGAAATTTCGTAGGAATGAAGTTTACAGGTTGAAAAAGTCAGCTAAGAAAGTATTTTGTGATAGCAGCATGGCGGAGCATTCTTCTTCTACAAACTAACGAAAGCTACAGTTTCATTCCGATCTTCACAAAATTTCTCACGCTTGACCTTCAAAACAAGAAGAAGGTCACCGTTTAACTTAAGTTTCATACGGTGCAAGGGGGAGGGTACTTTGAAACATAAAAGTGGATCCACGAATACCTTGGTCATGCCATAACTTGAGAACGGTTCGAACGATATCACAGATCCTTTTTTTTTTGCTGTTTTCGTTATTCTCAGAACAAACGTTGTATGAAATAAAACTGGAATATTTGAAAACAACAAAGCGCTTTTTTTAACATGACCCTGAATTTATATTGCATAGAAATCTGTAGTTTTGTTCCGATGTTGATGAAATTTTGCACATTCTACCTTAAAAATAAGAGGAATATAACTGTCTGTATAAAATTCCGTTCGATGCGTGGTGGAGGGTATTTAACGTAATTTTACAAAATGCGTAGTTTTGCTCCAATTATTATGAATTTTTGCACACATGACTTTTAAACCAAGAGGAAGATCACTGGGTACAAAATGTTTGTATGGTATATGACAGAGGGTACATTGCAGAAAACTTTGCCGAGAGAAGGAAAGGTGGAAACGAACAGAGAGGTGGGAGAGAAAGAGGTGGATGCAGAGAGAGGGGGGAAGGGGATGTGGACTACGAGAGTGTAGGATAAATGAACACCCGGGCAACGCCGGGTTTACAGCTAGTTAGAAATAAAATGGATTGTCAGTTTATTAATTGCCACAACGGCGAATAAGTTACGTTCTTGTGTCTATCAAGGAAATGATAAGTAGATTACAAAATCGAGTTAAAAGTCCCCAGCAAAATGTGCAGGTTCTGAAGAATAAATGCATATTATTTTTTGTGAAAGGAAGCAGCAGTTTACAAAGGCCGTTTGCCTGACGTCTATACGGAAGCCACAAATCTGCATAAAGTCCGTTAAATCAAGTGTTACATAATTAAATCAGTGACTCGATAATATTTGTTGGCTTCGAACAGAAAGAGAAACGCAACAAATTTGACAGGAAGTTTATTTCTGTTTTTATACACGCTCACTACATTCCACCTATTTAATTTCCCCCGTGTGCAACAATCCTTTTTATTGCGCCACAAATGTTGCGAGTACACACAAGAGAACCTGACACGGAATTTCGCGAGGCTCTGACAAATAACAGAGCTCTAAATGCTGCGTCCATTTACTAGTTATTAGGAATCCGATAGCGCTGCACATTAATTTAATAGACGGAACGCAACCGAACGAGAAATCAGGAATTAATTCGTAGCATATTGGGTTGCATTATTCAGCCAGCGCGGCGGGGTTTCGGCTTAATTGGCGCTATTGTTCGAGCGTGCCGCTGCCCGCGGTTGGCGGGCTTCCACTGTAGCCGAGCGACGCACGCACTAACTGCCGAGCGGGAATGCGCGCCACGGCGGCGCCGAACCTTCTGGAATGAGTGTCGCGGTCAACGGCAGCAGCCGCGCATACGTACTGTGCGTCACAAGTATCAGCTTCCTCTGCGGGCGTTTGCAGCGAAATTTTAATCATTGCTGAACACTTTGTTTTCCTCTCGAAGCTCCATGCTGTCGTTATATATACTGCTAACAGCGAAGTGAATGCAGTTTATTCCAGTCACACAGCAGAACTGCACGATGCAGAGTCAGTACTAAATAGTTGCGGTGGAGTAGCCGAGCTCTCTAACAAGGAGACCACGTGGGTATCGGATTTTAGAATTTCCTTATATTTATTTACGTTCTGAACCTCGCGTACTATAACAATCAACGAAAGCCATTCGACGCTAATCTAAAAAATTCTCGAGAAAATCGACTTTGAAGTTTTGCAAGTACATTTAAGTACCAGTAATTCTACATCTACATACATACTTCGCAATTCACCGTAAAGTCCGTGGCGGAGGGTACCACTACTAAGCATTTCCTTTCCTATTCCACTCCCAAATTGAACGAGGAAAAAAAGAATGCCTATATGCCTCCGTACGAGCCCTAATTTCTCTTATCTTGTCTTTGTGATCTTTACGCGAAATGTAAGTAGGCGGCAGCAAGATCGTACGACACTCAGCTTCAAATTCCGGCCCTCTAAATTTCCTCAACAGAAATTCATAAAAAGAACGTCGTCTTACCTCCAGCGATCCCCAATTGAGTTGCCGGAGCATTTCCGTGACACTCGCGCATTGGTCGAACCTACCAGCTGCTCGCCTCTGAACTGCCTCCATGTCTTCCTTTAAACTGATCTGTTGCGGGTCCCAAACATCGAGCAATACTTAAGACGTGGTCGTACAAGCGTTTCATACGCGGTCTCCTTTATAGGTGAAGTACATCTTCCCAAAATTATCCCAATAAACTGAAGTAGGCTGTCCGCCTTACTCACAACTGTCCTTACATGTTAGTTCCATTCCATATCGCTCTGCAATATTACAACTAGATATTTGAACGACGCAACAGCATCAAGAAGCTCACTATTAATGGTATTCGAACATTATGGGATTGTTTTTCGTACTCATGCGCATCACCTTACATTTTTCTATATTGAGAGCTAGCTGCCATTCTCCGCACCAACTAGAAATTTTGTCTAAGTCATCCTGTATGCTATTACAGTCAGTTAAAGACGTCACCCTCCCATAACCACAGCAACATCAGCAAACAGCCGCAAATTACATCTTACTCTGTCCATCAGATCATTTTATATAGATAGAAAATAATAGGGGTCCTATCACACTCCCCTGGAGCACGCCTGACGATACACTCGTTACTGATGAACACTCGCCGTCGAGAACAACGTACTGCGTTCTATTACTTAGGAAGTCTTCCAGCCAGTCACAAATCTATGAACATATTCCATAAGCTCGTATCTTCGTTAGCAGTCTGCGGTGTGTCACCGCGTCGAACGCCTTTTTGAAATCGAGAAAAACACAATCCGCCTGTTGCCCTTCATCCTTGGCTCTCAAGATGTCATGTGAGAAAAGGGCAAGCTGAGTTTCACATGAACGATGTTTCCTAAACCCGTGCTGATTCATAGAAAGAAGCTTTTCCGTTTCAAGGAAATTTACTATATTCGAACTGAGAATATGCTCCAAAATTCTACGTGAAACTGATGTCAACATATTGGCCTGTAATTGTGTGGGTCAGTTCTCTTTCCTTTCTTATAAACGGGAGTCACCTGCGCTTTTCTCCAATCACTAGGAACTTTACGCTGAATTAAAGATTCGCGAAAAATGCAATTACAGCGTCTGCCCGTGTAGCACAGGTGGCAGCGTTGTGGTCTCACAACATATAGTCGGTGGTTCGAATCCTGTCGTGCCAAAAATATTTTAGTTGATTTCGAATTCAGTTATATAAAACATTTTGGGATCTCTAATTCCACGTGTTGTCAGTTTTTTTATGTGTATGTAGATGAGCTGGACACCTCGTCACCTAAAACAATGGAAAGCCATTAGTAGCTATGGAGATGATCTTCCAAAAACAGCGTCGTAGCTCTTCACAAACTGAACAAACAAAGACTACCGTCGTCAACTAATATTGAAGCCAATAGTGTAAAGATGTAAATTATGTGTTTTGATTGAAACCATCATTATTAATAACCTTTCACAAAATATATTAAATTTTTGAATAAACTAAAACACTTGCATTTTTCGTAAAAATTACCATCAGATATTAAATTTGTGAATAATCGAACACAACGAAAATAATAAAAATATATATCCTGTCACTGCAGGATTCGAACCAACGAGCCTAGGGTTAAGTCTAGATCGGTACCATCTGAACGACACTGACAGATGCTACAACTTTTCTAATTGTTGGTACTTAATATATAGCTGTTACCTTAGATGAGAAACTGACATGGACCCCTCAGATTAAGAATATTTGCTCCAAGGCGAAAGGTGCTCTGGTAAGTACCAGCAGAGCTTGAGCCCCAAGGATATGTACTGGATATGTACGGGATATATACCACGGTGATTAGACCCAGGATCACTTATGGGGCGGTCCTGTGGTGGAAGAAGGTAGAACAGCAGGTTGCTGCTAAGGAGCTTGGTAAGGTGCAGAGATTAGCCTGCTTAGCCATAACAGGCGGAATTAGCAGCACACCAACTGCTGGGATGGAAACCATGCTGGAATGCCCCCATTACATCTTTGGGTCAAGATGGATGCAGCGGCTGGTGCATACAGGCTCAAATCTGGCAAAAACTGGAACTCTTTGGGATATCCAGAATCACACACTAAAATAGTGACTGAGTTAAATACAGGAAAGGTGGGAGAAATGCTGGCTGACTATATTATAACCCCATAGTTCGATACCGTACGGAGGTCATTGTCTGGTTCACTGACGGGTCAAAATCAGACCAAGGCGTTGGGGCCGGGGTATACGGAGTGCAGCCAAGACTGGAGGGCGTCATCTCTTTAGGGAAACTGGCCTCGGTATTCCAGGCCGAAATCACTGCCATCAGGGCGTGTGTGGAGGAGAACTTCCGTAGGTGCTACAAAGATCGTAGCATCTACATCTATTCAGGCAGCCCGGCAGCCCTGAGATCACTGGCAGCTCCTGCAACAAGGTCTAAAATTGTTGCACAATGTCACAGGGTTCTGGTGGAGCTAGGGGAAAGCAATAGAGTAAACTTATTGTGGGTCCCTGGCCACTCGGGGATCAGTGGCAACGAACATGCCGACAGATTAGCCAGGATGGGGGCAGAGACTCCATTTATCGGACCAGAACCTGTCCTGACAATCACCAAGGCAATGATCAAATTGGAGCTACGTAACTGGCTCAGAAGACCAAGGTCTATAAACGAAAACATGACAAGGTAATGATGCCGAAACCATGTTTTAAAAGAAGCACTGTAATCCTGGGATTGAACAGGAGAGAGATTAGACTCATGGTTGGATTGCTGACAGGCCATGGGAATTTCAAAAAACACCTACATACAATGGGAATAACAGAAGAGGACCCTAAATGTAGGATCTGTGATGACACTGCATCACATCTAATCTTCATTGCATTGGAGAGTAAAAGGCATAGAACATTTGGGACAACCAGACTCGAAGAAATTGTGTCTAATAAAGAACTCCTTGCACTGTTCAAGGGCATTGGTTGGCTTTACTAGATATACAGGGAGCGATACCGCACAATAAACTTAGTTTCGGTGCGGGCAGTGGCGGGTTGGACCAACACTGTTTTGGCTTCCCTGACAAAATCAATCAATCAATCAATTGTTGGTACTTCCTAGTACTGGGAAAACATCAAAAACGATTTTCTCGAGAATTTTTTAGAGTTGCTTTGAATGGCTCTGGCTAATTGTTATTTGAGTTCTGAACTTCATGTATAATAAATATAAAAAAATTCTAAAATCCGATACCCATGTAGTCTCCTTGTAAGGCGCATTTCTACGGAGCGAGCTGTTTCTCACCGACGAAGGTACTACTCCTCTCTCGGACATGGGTGTGTATGCTTCTCCTTAGCTTAGTTTAATTAGTTTGTAAGCCTAGGGACAGATGCCGTCAGTAGTTAAGTCCCATAGGTTTACAAACATTTAAACATTTTCATTCAGAATTAAATACAGGTTTAATTATATCCATAGTGGACGTAAGGTCGTGGTTGTATACTTAATTATTTTGTCAAGTAGGCTCAACAACAGAACTCGTAAAAACACTAAATTATGACGCGTTTCAGGGGTCAAGCCCTCATCATTAGATAACTATACAAGAATCTTAAAACCTGAGACAGTAAAAATCTAAAACGTAATAGAAGAAAACTTGGTTACTTCCCTTGTAACCGTGTCTCCGCAGAAAGGTGCTCAGCATATTGTGTTTCAAGATTCAAAACAGACCCCAGCACTGGCGGCGCATAACACTAGTGAAATACACGGAGTCAACAACACGAGTGGAGCGCACGTATGCACATAAAAACAAAGATCTCTAAATACCAAAGATGATCCACAAGGCCGGCCGCGGTGGCCGAGGGGACTGAGGCGCTCCAGTCACGGTCTGCACGGCCACTACGGTCGGGGGTTCGAATCCTCCCTCGGGCATGGATGTTTGTGCCGTCCTTAGTATTAGTTAGTACATAAGTAGTTTGTAAGTTTAGGGACTGATGACCCCGTAGTTAAGTCCCATAGACTATATAAACTCTTGAACATTTGAACAAGTCGTCGAAGTGGCGTCAGAAGGAAGACTTGCAGTAGGAGGCCGTACTCCTAATGAAAGACGTAGGTTACAAAATTGTCGTTAGGCCAGCGCTTGACTATTGCTCATCAGAGTGGAAACCGTACCGTGTAGCGTTCGTAGAAGACACGCTTCGTTACGGACTCGTTTGGTAAGCGCGAAAGCATCACAGTAAGGTCAGAGATAGATGTTTTGTATCACGGCACGGGCTTCCGTCAAAGCACCGAAAGCATACATTTATCGAACATTCAACCAATACATGATCCTACGTATATCTCGCGAAAAAACCACGAGGATAAAATTTGAGGGATTAAGGGCGCACACGGAAGCAAACCAGCAATCGTATTTCCCGCGAAACATACGTCACAGGAATAGGATGAGGAAGTAGTAATGATGCACAAAGTATCTAGCGAAGTTTAGATGTAGAAGTAGTTGTAGATGTAGATGTACCGACCCTTAATGATATAAAACCGTATCCTGCAAAGATGTTATCATGGCGCCAAAACTTGCCACTAGCATTTACGATAGGCACTTCAAAGCTAAATAAAAAGATTAAAAATGTTGTCAGAAATTTAATGAACGGCTAAGGTGGATGAAGACAGCGCAACAAAGCACAATCGCGAAGCTGAGGAGAGGCCATTAGGCTTTTGTGGAAGTACAAAATCTCTAATCTGCGAAACTGGCGGGGATTTATAGTCGCGAGTCTGCGGATTTGGCGGTGAGGAGCCTAAGCCAGCTTAACGGGCATCTGCGAGGCCTCCGCCAATAGCCTGGTAGCTCGTCGACATTCTCTTTGAGGACCTCACACGCCGAGCTGCTGGCGTCCGGTAATGGAAACACAGCACCTCGAGAATTTCGAGAGAGAAGTTGTATGGCGCGTACGATACTGCCAGAAATATACAGGCCAAATTATTGACATAGTGTTGGTTTTTTTCGGGAATGTCCGAAAGACACCATTAGTTGACAGTAACGGGAGTAAATTTACGAAATAGAAATATTGAAACATTTCGAACGTTTTTTGGGTGTTGAAATGAAAAAAGTTAAAAATTTGCGCTGAATCGGATTCGAAACCGGATTTTCTGCTTCTGGCCTTAATCAATTAGGCTATCTAGGCACGCTTCCCTCCCATCCCAAATTTTCAACTTTTAGCGCCCTGCCCATTGATTTCTTACTCGAACATATCCGAACAGAACAGACACCATGCCGCGGTGGAGTAGCCGAGCGGTCTAAGGCGCCTCGCTGCGGAGCGCACGGTTGCTCGCCGTCGGAGGTTCGAGTCCTCTCTGGGGCAAGTGTGTGTGTGTGTGTGTGTGTGTGTGTGTGTGTGTGTGTGTGTGTTGTCCTTAGAGTAGTTTACCCTAGTTCAAGTAGTTTGTAAGCTACGAACTGATGACTACGCAGTTTGGTCCGATATATTTACTAATATTTGAACATTTCAAGTGCTGCATGTCTGTAAAATATCTTGGTAATGCAATAGATTGGGAATACAATAGATTGAAACTTGGTACGTGATAGGGCGACTTTCCATGAACATTACCGTTCATGTGCTCATATCTCGTGAACTACGAGTCAAAAAATGTTCAAATGTTCTGTACGAACATGGGACTTAACTACGGGGTCATCAGTCCCTAAACTTACAAACTACCTATGAACTAGCTAATCCTAAGGACGGCACAAATATACATGCCCGAGGGGGGATTCGAACCCCCGACCGTAGTGGCCGTACAGACCGTGACTGGAGCGCCTCAGTCCCCTCGGCCACCGCGGCCGATTGGGAATACAATAGATTAAAACTTGGTACGTGATAGGGCGACTTTCCATGAACATTACCGTTCATGTGCTCATATCTCGTGAACTACGAGTCAAAAAATGTTCAAATGTTCTGTACGAACATGGGACTTAACTACGGGGTCATCAGTCCCTAAACTTACAAACTACCTATGAACTAGCTAATCCTAAGGACGGCACAAATATACATGCCCGAGGGGGGATTCGAACCCCCGACCGTAGTGGCCGTACAGACCGTGACTGGAGCGCCTCAGTCCCCTCGGCCACCGCGGCCGATTGGGAATACAATAGATTAAAACTTGGTACGTGATAGGGCGACTTTCCATGAACATTACCGTTCATGTGCTCATATCTCGTGAACTACGAGTCAAAAAATGTTCAAATGTTCTGTACGAACATGGGACTTAACTACGGGGTCATCAGTCCCTAAACTTACAAACTACCTATGAACTAGCTAATCCTAAGGACGGCACAAATATACATGCCCGAGGGGGGATTCGAACCCCCGACCGTAGTGGCCGTGCAGACCGTGACTGGAGCGCCTCAGTCCCCTCGGCCACCGCGGCCGGCAACTACGAGTCATACTGTCACACAATTTAGATGGTACATTCAACTAAATGTGTATTTACTGTCTTTAAATTTTTTTACGGCTACAATTTGTAGCGCAGATATTATAAATTGTAACGCCATAACGAATGCCGTAGTTTCAGTCCATGAACAGCGAGAAATAGTTCAATAAAGGTTTGACATCTCTACCTATATAAAAGCGAAAGGACGCTCATTCATACACTCACTCACTGATTAAACATCAAATCTCGGAAACTACTTCACATATGAAGCTGAAATTTTGCACTAATGTACTTTATAAGTAGTAGACGTCAGCTAAGAAACGATTTTTCGATAGGGCCGATAGTTCAGGAGATATGACGTCATAAACAATGAAATCTTCTCCGTCTTGCGGCGCACTTTATCAGTCCACTATTTGAGAAGGAGAGCACTTAGCTACTTGCAACAAACTTTAAACATAATTTAAAACCTTTAGGAAACTTTCTCTTGCTGACAACTATAGCAAAATGATAAAAGGAAACAAGTTTCTCGCTTACTACTTTTCCGCTGTTCACGGAGTAAAACTACGGCATTTGGTATAACATTGCAATTTATAATTTCTGCACTACATATTGTACCCGCAGGAAATTTTACAGTCAGTATACACACATTCAGCTGAATGTACCTTCGAAATTGTATCACAGTACGAAATGTTGTTCATGAGATATGAGCACATAAACAGTAACGTTAATGGAAAACCGCCCCATCACGCACCAAGTTTTAATCTATTACTTGTTTACTACTAATTACATTCGCAACATATTTTTTCAGACATACGGCACTTAAAAAGTGAATATATACCTGAAAAATTATAAAATTTTACAACATATAACTCAGTAAATATGAGATCATATATACTACAATGGGTAAAAACGTTTCACATCAGGCATCACGTTTTATTACATTTGTTATCTACTGCTAAGTCACTCCTGTATTACAGCGAGCTTATGGAAATTCCTGAAAGACGACAGTGTTGTTGGGAACTTTGAAACAACTTTGTAGTATGAAGCGCATACCGCTGTAGGGAGGACCAAAATACTTCTATAGAGCTATAAGGAAAGTAAGAGAAAGAAAGTGTATATATCACGAATACACATTATTTTCGACAGATCTAGCTTTTAAGAGACTGCAGTTTTCTGCGAGACTTACATTATCTATTATGCTTAATAAATCCAGTGCAGTCTACTCAGTACTGTGAAGTGCATTTCAAGGCCCCAAGCTTCTCACATGGACAGCTTTATGTCGCTCGCTCAGGGATGGACTCTCCACAAATAAAAAAAATAAATAAAAAAACCATTTGTACTCAGGAAGAAAGGAAGGAAAGAATGGAGGAATATAAGTGTTTAACACCCCGTCGACAGCGTGGTCATTAGAGGCGGAGCTTACGCTCGGATTGTTTGGGTAAAGATGGGCAAGAAAACCGATCGTGCCCATTCAAAGGAGCCACCCCGGCATTTGCCTGGAAAGATTTCGGGAAAACACGGAAGACCTAAATATGGATGGCTGGAGGCTGGTCTGAACCGCCGTCCTCCAGAATGCGAGTCCAGTGCGTTACCACTGCTTCACTCCGCTCGGTGTTGTTTATAGTCAAGTTGTGAGTTAAATGATTGAATGAATGTTGTATTTTGATTTGTATCTTTATTTTGATACTGTACTTGAAATTTATTTATTATATTCTCTGATAAATATAACATGTTTTTAGAAAAAAAAGGAGATGTACAGAGAGAGAAGGGATAGGAGAAGTACTAACTCAAGGCAGGAATAAATAAATAAATACCCGGGCAACGCCGGATTTTCAGCTAGTTAAGTATAAAGCTGGTTGCAAGTCGCTACGGACTGTCATTCTGATACAGTGTGTGAATAAAATCTCGTCGCGTTATGTGGCAGTTTATTTTTTTAGATTTCTATTGTTTATGAGGTCATATCTCGTGAACCATGTGTCGTATGTGGTTTATACCATTAAAGAAGTGGTACCTCACGGTAAGATAGATGTGTACCAAATTTGATTGACCCAAAGTCAACACGGAGTTAGAAAATATCATTCATGCGAAACACAAATATGCATTTACTCATACGAAGTAATGAGTGCTATCGACACGGGTTCGCAAATCGATTCTGCATTTCTAGATTTCAAGAAGGCTTTTGACACCGTAGCTCACAAATGGCGTTTAATCAAATTGCGTGGTTATGGTATATCGCCCTAAATTTGCGACTGGATAGGAGATTTCCCGTCAGATAGGACACAATTTGTAGTAATCGATGGTAAAGCATCGACTAAATCAAAGCTGATATCGGGCGTTCCACAGGGTAGTGTTATTGGTCCTCTGCTGTTCCTTATTTACATAAACGATTTGGGAGAAAATCTAAGTAGCTCTCTGAGGTTGTTTGCAGATGACGCCGTCATTTACCGTCTAGTAAGATCATCTGAAGATCGAAACCAACTGCAGAACGATCTGAATAAGATAATACTGAGAAGTGTGAAGTCGTGCACATGAGTACGAAATGAAATCTGTTAAACTTTGTTTACAAGATGAATCAATCAAAAGTGAAGGCCGTAAACTCCACAAAATACCTAGGAAATACTATTACTTGAGACTTAAACTGGAAAGAACACGTAGACAATGTCGTGGGAAAGGCGAACCACAGATTGCGTTTCATTGGCAGAACCCTTAGAAGATGCAACAGAAACTGCATGCACTACGCTTGTCTGTCCTTTTTTGGAGTATTTCTGCCCAGTGTGGGATCCTTATCAGGAGGATTCGACGGAGGACATCGAAAGAGTCCAAAGAATGGCAGCTCGTTTTGTACTGTCACGATACAGGGGAGACAGCGTTACGAAAACGATACAGGATCTGGGATGGGAATCATTACAACGGCGCTTATCGCTGCGGCGTGGGCTCCTTTCCAAACTCCAATCACCAACATTCTCCTCCGAATGCGAAATTATATTGTTGACTCCCACTTACATAGGTAGAAATGATCATCAGAATAAAATACGAGAAATCAGAGCTAGAACGGAGAATTTCAGGTGTTTTTTTTCTTCCCGCGCACTATTCGAGAATGGAATGGGAGATAAATAGTATAAAGGTGGTTAGATGAACCCTCTGCCAGTCACTTAAATGTGATTTGCAGAGTATCCCGTGTAGATGTAGATGGTTGAAATCGGTCCAGTGGTTTAGGAGGAAATGTGCAACATTGTGACGTAATGCAGCAGTTTTTTCGCATCTTATTGCGTATGACGTTTTATCTCGTATGGCTCGAAGCTTACGTGTGCAAAATTTCATAAAGAATGAAACAAAACTGTAGATTTGTATGCAATAAGTACACACAAACAAACATACAAATAATCGGACACTCTGCTTTATATAATACTAGCTGAAAATCCTGCTTTGCTCGGGTATTTATTTATTTACTACTGCCATTTTTTCAGGTATATATTCATTTGTATAGGGGCTGTATGTCTGTAAAATCTCTTGGGAATACAATTATTGGGAAAGAAGTAATAGGTTACAACTTGGTGCGTGATGGGGCAGTTTCCCATGAATGTTACTGTTTATGTGCTCATATCTCATGAACTACGTGTCGTACTGTGATACAATTTACAAGGTACACTCAACTATATGGGTGTATACTGTTTGTAAAATTTCCTGCGGCTACCATGTATTGTGTACAAATTATAAATTGTAACGTCATACCGAATGCCGTAGTTTTAGTCCCTGAACAGCCGAACGTTACTGTTTGTGTGCTCATATCTCGTGAACTACGCGTCGGAATGTGATACAATTTAGAAGCTACATCTATATCTATAAATGTGAATGTCTGTTCGGTGTACGTTTATCACGTCTGGACCACAAGACATAAAGATATAAAAATTTGCACAGTTACTAATGTTTACCCGGCTAAGGCTTTAGGCATGGTTTTATGGCGATCGGATAGCAATTCATCTATATATATATATTAATGTGATTGTCTGTTCGATGTACACTTATCATGTCCGAACGACAAGACGCACAGACTTAAATATTTGTACAGTGACTAATTTATACCCGAGGAAGGTTTTAGGCACGGTTTTATAGCGATCTGATAGATATTTAGTAATTTGAAGAATATAACGCGAAATGCGGAACAATAATTACTCTTTGAAAATAATGTTTACTCTTTGAAAATTGTTTTATTGGTTGCATTGTTGCTTGAGGGTTGATAATGATAAAAAGGTGGAGTATATTGGGATGGAAAGTTATCGGTGAATATAAAATTCTACGTGTGTGTGTGTGTGTGTTTATATGTAGCTCTCAAGGGAAAACTACAGAATTCAAACGAATGGTATGTGTGTAATTGTTGTCCGAAGTCTCCCGTTGTACACCATAGCCAATGCCGATAGCTATAAGGGGGTGGAAGATATGGTGGTTGAAAGTCGTCAAATGATAAATAAAATTCGGACTGAAGACCAGCTATAACGTTTGCGACTCTATAGCAAGGAGGTTACATACAGCGAAACGTGATGCCACAAACCATATCTTTGGCCTATGCGTCTTACAATGTCTTCAGCTCTTTCTCTGTAAGGATAAGCATACGAATAAGGAAATATAAGAATCAATAAATAGCACTCAACTGAAAGATAGCTTATCTATCATAATCAACCAACACGCGAGTGGAGCCGCGGGTTTAAGCTAGTTCAACTATATATGTGTATACTGTCGGTAAAATTTCCTGTCGCTACAATTTGTAGTGTTCAAATTATAAATTGTAACGTCATACTCCATAAACAGGGGAAAAGTAGTAAGCGAGAAACTTTTTTCGTTTCATCATTTTACTTTGTTTGCCAGCAAGAAAAAGTTTAATAAAGGTATGAAATTATGTTTAATGTTTGTTGCAAGTCGCTAAGTACTGTCATTCTCATACAGCGTATTTCGAAAGTCTCGCCACATTATATGGTATTTTTTGCGATTTCTATTGGTTATGACGTAATCTCTTTTGAACCATGTACCGTATGTGATTCTTAACCATGCATCAATTGTTACCTCACGGTAAGGAATGTGTGTACCAAATTTGGTTGAAATCGGTCCGCCGCGGTGGAGTAGCCGAGCGGTCTAAAGCGCCTCGCTGCGGAGCGCGCGGCTGCTCGCCGTGGAGGTTCGAGTCCTCCCTGGAGCATGGGTGTGTGTGTTTGTCCGTAGGTTAGTATACCTAGGTTTAAGTAGTTTGTAAGCTACGGACTGATGACCACGCAGTTTGATCCGTTAGATTTACAGACATTTGAACATTTTTTGAAATCGGTCCAATGGTTTAGGAGAAAATGATCAGTATTGTTAGAAAATGCAGCAGATTTTCGCGCATCTCATTGTTTATGACGTCATATATCGTGAACAATGTATCGTACGTGATTCTTACACTTACGGCAACCGTCCTGATGGATTGAAGCTTACGTGTACAAAACTTCATAAAGATTGGAACAAAACTGTAGATTTGTATGCAACACATACAAACATACGGACACACTGCTCTATGTAATACTACCTGAAAACCTGGCGATGACCAGGTATTTATTTATGTATTCCTGCCATTAAAAAAAAAAAAATGTTCAAATGTTTGTTAAGCTTATGGGACTTAACTACGGGGTCATCAGTTCCTAAACTTACAAACTACTTATGAACTACTTACGAACTAGGACGGCACAAATATCCATGCCCGAGGGGGGATTCGAACCCCCGACCGTAGTGGCCGTGCTGACCGTGACTGGAGCGCCTCAGTCACCTCGGCCACCGCGGCCGACCCTGCCATTTTTCAGGTATATATTCATTTGTATAAGGGCTGTATGTCTGTAAAATCTCTTGGGAATGCAGTTAGTTGTAAAGAAGTAATAGATTATAAGTTGGTGCGGGAAGAGGCGCTTTTCCATGAACGTTATTGTTTATGTGCTCATATCTCATGAATGTGATATAATTTAGAAGGTACATTCATGTATGTGTGTGTATACTGCATGTAAAATTTTCTGCGGCTAAAATTTGTGGTGTACAAATAATAAATTTTAACGTCATACCGAATGCCGTAGTTTTACTCCATGAACAGCGGAAAAGTAGTAAGCGAGATACCTTTTTCCTTTCATCATTTTGGTATGGTTGTCAGCGAGAAAAAGTTTAATAAAGATTTGAAGTTATGTTTAATGTTTGTTACAAGTCGCTAAGTACTCTCATTCGCATACAGCGTATTTTTAAAGTCTCGCCGGATTATGTGGCAGTTTCTTGCGATTTCTATTGTTTATGACGTCATATCTTCTGAACCATGTGTCGTATGTGATTCTTATCCCTGTAGCAATTATTGCCTCACGATAAGGAATGTGTGTACCAAATTTGTTGTAAATCGGTCCAGTGGTTTAGGAGAAAATGAGCAGCATTGTCGCAAAATGCAGCAGTTTTACGCGCATCTCATTGTTTGTGACGTCATATCTCGTGAACTATATATCGTATGTGATTCTTACACTTACGGCGACCGTCCTCATGGATTGAAGCTTACGTGTACAAAATTTCATAAAGATTGGAACAAAACTGTAGATTTGTATGCAACACGTACAAACATACGGACACTATGCTGTATATATTAGAAGATCTCACCTAATCCCCTAATTGTTTAGAGCGGTTTAGCTAAGTGGGTTGAACAGCGTGCTCTGCCACTCGGGTAAACGATGTGGGTGCTGATGACAGCTGACGAGAGCCAGCCGCTGTTCCGCGAGGCTCATAAAACCGTCAAGGGCCGCGCGGCCCGCCTAAGTTTGTCAGCAGGGGTGGGGCACGGCACGCCTGGCTGTACGTTATTAAGCGGGGCCGCTAAGCGCAGTCGCGGGAAACTGCTGGCTGGGGATTAGGGGCCCAGGGGAGCGCCAGGGCTGCGCGCAACAACGCCGCGACCGGCAGACATCTACATCTACATCTAATGGGATACTTTGCAAATCACATTTAAGTGCCTGGCAGAGGGTTCATCGAACCACCTTTGTACTATTTATCTCCCATTCCATTCTCGAATAGCGCGCGGGAAGAAAGAACACCTGAATCTCTCCGTTCGAGCTCTGATTTCTTGTATTTTATACTGATGATCATTTCTACCTATGTAGGTGGGAGTCAACAATATATTTTCGCATTCGGAGGAGAATCTTGGCGATTGGAGATTCGCAAGTAGCCCACGCCGCAGCGATATGCGCCGCTGTTGTAATGATTCCCATCCCAGATCCTGTATCATTTCCGTAACGCTGTCTCCCGTGTATCGCGACAATACGAAACGAGCTGCCCTTCTTTGGACTCTTTCGATGTCCTCCGTCAAACCCACCTGATAAGGATCTCACACTCGGCAGCAATACTTCAAAAAAAGGACGGACAAGCGTAGTGTATGCAGTTTCTTTAGTAGTTCTGTTGCATCTTTTAAGGGTTCTGCCAATAAAACGTACTCTCTGGTTCGCCTTTCCCACGACACTACCTACGTCTTCTTTCCAATTTAAGTCAGAAATAATAGTTATTCCTAGGTATTTTGTGGAGTTTACGGCCTTTACATTTGATTGATTTATCATGTAAACAAAGTTTAACGGATTTATTTTCGTACTCATGTGGTCGACTTCACACTTCTCATTATTTAGAGTCAATTGCCAATTCTTACACCATATCTTATTCAGTTCGTTCTGCAGTTGGTTTTGATCTTTAGATGATTTTACTAGACGGTAAATGACGGCGTCATCGCAAACAACCTAAGAGAGCTACTTAGATTTTCCCCTAAATCGTTTATGTAAATAAGGAACAGCAGAGGACCAATAACACTATCCTGTGGAACGCCCGATATCACCTATGTTTTACTCGTTGCTTTACCATCGATTACTACGAACTGTGTCCTCTCTGACAAGAAATCCCCTATCCAATTGCAAATTTGGAGCGATATCCCATAACCAAGCAATTGGACGCTGCAAGCCGGGTGTCTGGTAGCAGGTGGACCAGACAGTGTCTACTATTGTTGTTGTTGTGGTCTTCAGTCCGGAGACTGGTTTGATGCAGCTCTCCACAATACCCTATCCTGAGCAAGCCTCTTCATCTCCACATAAGAACGGCAACCTACATCTGTCTGAATCTGCTTACTGTATCCATCTCTTGGTCTTCCTCTGCGATTTTTACCCCACACACTTCCCTCCAATGCTAAATTCACAATTCCTTGATGTCTCAGAATTTGTCCTACCAATCTATCCCTTCTTTTAGTCAAGGTATGCCAGAAATTTCTTTTCTCTCCAATTCTGTTCAATACCTCCTCATTAGTTACGCGATCCACCCACCTAATCTTCAGCATTCTTCTGTAGCACCATATTTCAAAAGCCTCAATCCTCTTCCTGTCCGCACTGTTTATCGTCCATGTCTCACTCCCATACAAGGCAACACTCCATACAAATGCCTTCAGAAAAGACTTCCTTAGGTTTAAATCAATATTCGATGTTAACAAATTTCTCTTTTTTAAGAACGCTTTTCTACCCATGGCCATTCTGCATTTTATATCCTCTGTACTGCGACAATCATTTGTTATTTTACTGCCCAAATAACAAAACTCATCTACCTCCTTTATTGCTTCGTTTCCCAATCTAATTCCTTCAACATCACCTGATTTCCTTACACTGCACTCCATTACCCTAGTTTTGCTCTTGTTAATGTTCATCTTATATGCACCTTTCAGCACACTGTCCATTCCCTTCAACTGCTCTTCCACGTCTTTTGCAGTCTCTGAGATTATTACAATGTCGTCGGCAAAACGCAATGTTTTTAATTCTTCACCCTGAACTTCAATTCCTTCTCCAAATTTCTCCTTGCTTTCCTTTATAGCTTGCTCAATGTACAAATTGAATAACAATGGAGAAAGACTACAACCCTGTCTTACTCCCTTTCCAACCACTGCATCCCTTTCATGCCCTTCAACTCTGATAACCGCTGTCTGGTTTTTGTACAAGTTATAAATAACCTTACGTTCCCTATATTTTACTCCTGCTTGCTTCAGAACTTGAAAGAGTTTATTCCAATCAACATTGTCAAAAGCCTTCCCCAAATCTACAAAAGCTAGAAATGTAGGTTTGCCTTTTCTTAATCTATCTTCTAGGATAAGCCGTAACGTGAGTATTGCCTCCCGTGTTCCTACATTTCTCCTGAACCCAAACTGATCTTCCCCGAGGTCGGCTTCTACCACCTTTTCCATCCTTCTGTATATAATTCGTGTTAATATTTTGCAACCATGACTTATTAGACTGATGGTTCTGTAGTTTTGACACCTGTCTGCACCTGCTTTCTTTGGAATGGGGATTATAACATCTTTCTTAAAGTCTGAAGGTACTTCTCCTGTCTCATACATCATACGCACCAGGTGAAACAGGTTTGTCATGGCTGGTTCTCCCAGAGATTTCAGTAGCTCCGAGGGAATATCATCTACTCCAGGGGCCTTGTTTCGACTTAGGTCTTTCAGGGCTCTGTCAAATTCTTCTCTCAATACAGTATCTCCTATTTCATCTTCATCTACATCCTCCTCCCTTCCTACAATATTGTCTCGGAGTTCATTTCCTTTGTAGAGCCCCTCTATATACTCTTTCCACCTTTCAACTTTCCCTTCTTTGCTGAGAACTGGTTTTCCATCATTGTCCTTGATATTCATAGAGCTGTTTTTCTTATCTCCAAATGTTTCTTTTATTTTCCTGTAGGCTGTATCTATTTTTCCCCTATTTATACATTCTTCTACATCCTTGCATTTGCCTTCTAGCCACTCCTGCTTAGCCATTTTGCACTTCCTGTCAATCTCATTTCTTAGTCGTCTGTACTCCCTTTTGCCTGTTTCATTTACTGCATTTTTATATTTTCTCCTTTCATCGATTGAATTTAGTATCTCCTGTGATATCCAAGGATTTTTTGTAGGTCTTGCCTTCCTACCTATTTTGTCCTCTGCTACCTTCACTATTTCATCTCTCAATTTTACCCATTCCTCTTCTACTGTTTTATTTTCTCCTGTTTCTGTCAATTGTTGCCTAAAGCTCCCTCTGAAATTCTTAAGAACCTCACGTTCCTTCAATTTATCCAGGTCCCATCTCCTTATTTCCCTACCTTTTTGTATTTTCTTTAGTTTCAGCCTACAGTTCATAACTAAAAAGCTATGGTCAGAGTCTATATCTGCCCCTGGGTATGCTTTACAGTTTAAAACCTGGTTCCGGAATCTATGTCTTACCATTATAAAATCTATCTGATACCTTCCGGTGTCTCCTGGTCTCTTCCACGTATACAACCTTCTTTTGTGATTCTTGAACCAGGTGTTTGTTATAACTAAATTATGTTCCGTGCAAAATTCTACCAGGCGGCTTCCTCTTTCATTCCTTTTGCCCAGACCATATTCACCTACTATCTTCTCTTCCCTTCCTTGTCCTACTACCGAATTCCAGTCTCCCATAACAATTAAGTTTTTCTCTCCCTTAATAGTCTGAATAATTTCCTTTAGCTGCTCATATATTTCTTCGATTTCCTCATCATCGGCAGAGCTAGTTGGCATATAAACCTGTACTACTGTTGTCGGTGTTGGCTTCGTATCTATCTTGACAATGATAATGCGATCACTGTGCTGGTCATAGTAGTTTACCCGCATTCCTATTTTCTTATTCATTATCAATCCTACTCCTGTGATACCCCCAATTGATTTTGTATTTATAATCCTGTACTCACCTGACCAGAAATCCTGTTCATCCTGCCACCGAACTTCACTAATCCCCACTGTATCTAACTTCAACCTATGCATTTCCCTTTTTAAATTTTCTAATTTTCCTACTCGATTAAGGGATCTAACATTCCACGCTCCGACCCGTAGAATGCCAGTATTGTCTTTCCTGATGATCACATCCTCCTGAGTAGTCCCCGCCCGGAGATCCGAATGGGGGACTATTTTACCTCCGGAATATTTTACCAGAGAGGATGCCATCATCATATGTTCATACAGTAGAGCTGCATGTCCTCGGAAAAGGTAACGGCTGTAGTTTCCCCTTGCTTTCAGCCGTTCGCAGTAGCTATGTGGCAAAGCCACATTAGCTAATGTTACAAGGCCAGCTCAGTCAATCATCCAGACTGTTGCCCCTGTAACTACTGAAAAGGCTGCTGCCCCTCTTCAGGAACCACACGTTTGTCTGGCCTCTCCACAGATACCCCTCCGCTGTGGTTGCACCTACGGTACGGCTATCTGTATCGTTGAGGCACGCAAGCCACCCCACCTCGGCAATGTCTGTGGTTCATGGGAGTGGCAGTGTCTACTAGGGATGGGAAAAACCGACAGCTTAAAACCACCAATACTTTAGTTGCGTTGTTTGGTTGTGATAGGGGGACTAAACTGCTAAGATTATCAGTCCCCCCGGTGGGGAGGGGAAGGAATGAGGATAGAAAAAGAGGGGATGAGGAAAGGAAATGCAGTCCGGGAAGTGAAGAAGGAAGGAAGACTGCATTAGCTCGGGGCCCCGTGCTCGCCACGCACGTGCTCAAGAAAGAACCGTGACCCCTTTTGGGAATACTTTAGTACTTAGTAATCAATATTTTTCGGTATTTAGGAGAAGACGGGGCCAGAGGGGTAAGCTATCATTCCTTACGGAAGGGGACAAAGCCAAACAAATCAAGATAGGAGGGAGAGGGAGGTTGGGGTTTAATGTCCCGTCGACTGCGTGGTCATTAGAGACGGAGCTTACGCTCAGATTTTGGGGAAGTATGGGGAAGGAAATCGGCCGTGCACTTTGAAAGGAACCATCCCGGCATTTGCCTGGAATGATTTAGGGAAATCACGGAAAACCTAGATCTGGATGGCCGTAGGCGGATTTGAACCATCGTCCTCCCGAACGCGAGTCCAGTGTGTTACCACTGCGCCACCTCGCTCGGTAAATAAAAATAATTTTGATTATAGTGTGTTTATTTAACTAATGACCAGTGACGGACTAAAGGGGGCGGGGGTGAGGGAGGCGATCGCCCCGGAGACCTCCAAATACCAAGAAAGCAGCTTTTTTCCCCTTTTTTATTTTTTATATATTTATATATATTTTATATATTGTGCGCCCTTGGCCTCTCGTTATGCTGCCTCCAACTCTCAAAAGTTAATTTCTTTATAGCCCAGATGGGGCTGACGTCCTTCCAGAGGGATGAGAATGACAGCTTACTCTTTCATTCTTGTATTTAACAATTCGTGCACAGTGTCGTATTATATTTCTTTGAGTAGCCTGCTCCCATTGCAGATCAATTTCAGCTTGTATTTTTGATTGTAAATTAGTTGGATACGGCTTCGAAGTCGAGGTTCGTATTGAATACTTCGTCGTAGTTGGGTTTCTATTTCTTGAATATTGTTTAATGTTTGCAACGATTATATATCATTTTAAATGATATTTTAATAATAATGATTGACCACATTAAAATTCTTAAACATTCATTTTGGAGTCCTTCCAGAAAGAAGGGCAGTATGGCAAAACTAATGTCATGATTGTGAAAAAAAACTTATAACGTTCTTTTGCAGTCGTATGAAGATTATATTAGTAATAGCCTCTTTAAAAAAAACCTTAATCAAAAATAGCTACTACTAAAAAAAAAAAAGTACGAGTGGTGTTCAAATCAAAAAGGTATGAAACTACACCGTGGGTATAACTAAAATCTTTATTCGAAAGTAATGACGAGAGGTCTGAGCACTACTACCCCGCTAGTTAACTAGCCGAGGGTTTCCTGTTCCAATAATTCCTATGGCTGTGAAAACCAGTCCTCTACTGTGTCGTTCAGTTCTTCATCCCAGTTGAAGCGCATTCCTTTGACATGTTTCTTAGCTGACCAAATAGATGGAAGTCACAGGGCGACATGTCTGGGCTGTAGGGCGGATGCTCAATCAGATCCCATTTGAACTTAGCCAGTACACTTTATGCGAATCTGAACATGTGTGGTAGCGCGTTGTCATAGAACTCCATGCGTGAGCAGTCCATGCCGTTTGCTCTTGATCGACTTGCGTAGACTCAGGAGTGCCTCATAGCACACGTCAGCGATTTTTCCGTGCTCGAGGAATTCGTTGAGTATCGGTCCTCGGACGTCGAAAAAGTCGTCGAGTATCACCTCGCCTGCTGAGGGCACAACCTTGAATTTTTAGGGGGAGGTGACAACGCATGCTTGGCGTTCCTAGACGTCGCACTACGATATACGAAAGCGGCACATTCATATTTCAGTCGGTTCGGTAGTTAAGACGTTTCGTACCTTTTCATTTGTACCACACTTGCAATGGCCTCTGAAATTGACGGTCTGCCGTCCGTGCCTTCTGCGTGTGCTCCCTCTCTATTGCTTCCGACCTACTGTCAACCCTGAAGTAATTTTGACTCTGAAGAAGAGGCATTGCATTAAAATTTGTGCCTTCCGCGAGATTACTGCTCTCTAGGCACAGCCTATACCATTGGCCAACAGGCCTTACTGGATAAAACGACTGCACGGACTGTCATAGGCACGTCTCCCTCCACAACACAAACTTTAGTTCTGCCTCATGTTTTCCTAAGTACAACTGGCCATTAAAGTTGCTACACCAAGAAGAAATGCAGATGATAAACGGGTATTATTGGACAAGTATATTCACTAGAACTGACATGTCATTACATTTTCACGCAATTTGGGTGCACAGATCCTGAGAAATCAGTACCTAGAACAACCACCTCTGGACGTAATGACGGCCTTTATACGCCTGGGCATTGAGTTCATCAAGAGTAGTGACTGGCGTATTGTGGCGAGCCAGTTGCTCGGCCACCATTGACCAGACGTTTACAATTTTTGAGTGATCTGGAGAATGTGCTGGCCAGGACAGTAGTCGAACATTTTCCATATCCAGAAAGGCCCGTAAAGGACTTGCAATATACTGTCGTGCATTATTCTGCTGAAACGTTGGGTTTCGCAAGGATCGAATGAAGGGCAGAGCCTCGGGATGTATGTAGCATATCTGAAATGTAACGGCCACTGTTCAAAGTACAGTCGATGTGAACAAGAGGTGGCCGAGACGTGTAGTCAATAGCACCCCATACCATCATTCCGGGTAATACGCCAGTGTGGCGATGACGAATACACGCTTCCAATGTGCGTTCACCGCGATGTCGCTAAACACGGATGCGACCATCATGATGCTGTAAACCAGGATTCATCCGGAAAAATGTGGTTTTGCCTTTCGTACACCCAGGTTCGTCGTCGCGTATACCATCGTAGGCGCTCCTGTCTGTTATGCAGCGTCAAGGGTAGCCGCAGCCATGGTCTCCGAGCTGATAGTCCACGCTGCTGCAAACGTCGTCGAACTGTTCATGCAGATGGTTGTTATCTTGCAAACGTCCCCGTCTGTTGACTCAGGGATAGAGACGTAGCTGCACGATCCGTTACAGCCATGCGGATAAGATGCCATTCATCTCGACTGCTAGTGATACGAGGTCGTTGGTATCTAGAACGGCGTTTCATATTGCCCTCCTGAACCCACCGATTCCATATTCTGCTAACAGTCATTGGATCGCGACCAACGCGAACAGCAATGTAGTGATACGATGAACCGCAATCGCGATAGGCTGCAATCCGATCAAAGTCAGAAACGTGATGGTAGTATTTCTCCTCGAGGTATGGTAGCATTTACACGAGGCATCACAACAACGTTTCACCCGGCAATGCGGGTCAACTGCAGCTTGTGTGAATGCTCTGAAAAGCTAATCCTTTGCATATCACAGCATATTCTAACTGTCGGTTAAATTTCGCATCTGTAGCACGTCATCTTCGTGGTGTAAGAATTTTAATGACCAGGAGTGTACTTTCTCAGTGACTCTATGTTCGCAAAAAATCTTTTATTGACTTCCCCAGTCATTTCCACCAGAGTTAGAGACATACTTTAAATAAATCGAAACGTAACTACAATTCTTTGCAATGTTAATGACCAACGAACAATGAGATGTAATTGGCAGGGGTGTCAAGCGAGGTACCGTGGTCTTGTGTGTGTGTGTGTGTGTGTGTGTGTGTATGTGTACATTGTGTCTGAATTAAGTTGAGCTTAGTTTCGATACATATCGCCAAACTTCTTGACTTTTGTATGAAGTAAACGAATGTCCTGTACGAGTTCGCGATCTTCATTTTTTTCAATAAGAATAAAAAACCGTCTTGATCGTTAAAATGGTATTTGAAATAAATTGCAATTTGCGATAAGTTATGGCTCCACTGTACTAGGTTTAGATGGAATACCAAATTGCGGCGAATGAAAATTTGTGCCCGGCCAGGATTCGAACACGGGATCTCCTGCTTACTAGGCAGACGCGTTGAGCACTCCACCACCGAGGACACAGTGACCAGCCCCACTGCAGAGGACTCTCCCCTGCACGTCTCCCGCCACACCCAAATCTCCATTCGCCACGCTGTCTCTTTACTATTCCACAGCCCATGGTATTTATTTCGTTTTCTCTTAGCGGCACTAAAATTTTCTGCACGCATGAAAATTTGGTTTCTTTTGAGCACGCCGTCGTATAAAACAGATCCGTTTCAAGGGTGCGTGGTTGACAGTGCGGTGACGTAGCATGGAGCAGCCGTGTGTCAGACGCCGTGAGTCTTAACTGCCCGGTCGCCTGTGTGTGTGTGTGTGTGAGTGTGTGTGTGTGTGTGTGTGTGCGTGTGTGTGTGTGTGTGCGCCTCAGCTGTCACGAGTAGCCGCTCCTCGCTGTCCCGCCGTCCTCGCAACCAGAGCCTCCACCTAAGTCCTCGTGGGAAGACGCCGATGCTGCCCGACAAAGCCTGGCCGGCAGACCGTGCGCTCCTCGGAACACCTGTCGGGGATTACGCACGGGGGCGGACCATTTCCACAGCAGGCTCCAAGCGGGCGCCGCAAAGCGGAAGGGTGTTGCGTTCCTGTCCCCAGCGCGACGCGCTGGTATATGGGGCCTCACAGTCGCCTCTGTAGACCACCCCACACAGTAAAATACTGCCGCGTCCTGGCACAGGGAAGAGGGAAGGAGGGATAACTGGTCACTTCGCACTTACAGAGCGGTCTCGAGCAAGTACAGAAGTCAGAGTTTCAGAGGAGGCATTCCATCACAAGTTTCAACGCTCAACACTGTCACTGTAATCTCTTCAAAATTATCATACAACTAGCTTATACACCTGTGCTTCGCAACGGTTGCTAAAGAAGGGCCTATGCGTATCATGGCTTTTTAGGGTCCAGGACCACACTCAGTTTTAAACGTAAACTATCTGTACACCCGGCGTTGCCCGGGTATTTATTTATTTCACACTCTTGTAGTCTACCTCCCCTCCTGTCTCTGCATCCACCGCTTTCTCTCCCATCTCGCTGTTCGTTTCCACCTTTCCGTCTCTCGGCAAAGATTTTTACAATGTTACCCTCTGTCATGTACCGTACCAACATTTATGTACCCAGTGACCTTACTCTTAGTTTAAAGTTGATGTGTGCAAAATTAATCAAGATCGAAGCCAAACTATGCATTTTGTCAAAGGAAAGTACTCTCCATCATGCTACGACCTAAATTTTATACAGACAATGACATTCTTCTTGTGCTTAATCTCAGATTCCAAAATTTCATCAATATCGGAAAGAACTATAGATTTGTTTGTAATAAAAACAGGTCTCATTGAAAAACGCACTTCGTTGTTCTCAAATTTTCCAGTTTTAATCCATATAACCCTTATTTTGAAAATAACGAAAACAACCCAAAAATATCTGCGAAATCGGTCGAGCTATTCTCAAATTTTGGCGCCACTAAGATATTTAGGGATACATTTTTATGTTGCAAGATACTCTCCCCCATGCACTGTATGAAACTTTAGGTAGACCCTGACCTTTCTCTTGTATTGAAGGTCAAGCGTGCAAAAGTTCGTGAAGATCGGAATTAAAATGTAGATTTCGTCAGTCTGTAGTAAAAGTATCCTTCCCCTTGCACCTTAATTCTGTCCTACCGCAAAATACTTTCTTAGCTCACGTCTTCTACGTATAAACTACATACCGACAAAATTTCAGCTTCATAGGTGCAATAGGTTTAGAGATTTCGTGATTAGTCAGTGAGTGAGTGAGTACGTGACTGACCTTTCGCTTTTGTATATATATATATATATATATATAATACCTCCTGAATTATGTGTACTACACAAAAATTATTTACTAGATTCGTAGAGTGGAATATTAGGAAACTGACTATGAAATATGTTGTTGATGCAGTTGGTAGTAAAGATGTAGTAAATTACAGCCTCATGCTTATTAGGGACAATTTTTATGCATTTTCTTGTCTTTGAAGTCATAGCACCTGAAGTATATGTTGTATTAGAATATTATTTCGAAGGTACATCCAATGGTTTCCTAAAGGCTTGAAATTATATTTAAAGTTTGTTGCTAGTCGCTAAGTGCTTTCCTTCTCAAATAGTGAACTGATAAAATCACACTATCACGTGTCGCTAGACGGGGAAGTTCTCATTGTTTATGATATCATATCTCCTGAATTATCGACCCTATCACAAACTCCTTTCGTAGCCGATGTCTTCTACCTATAAACTACATACCTGCCAAATTGCAGCTTCATAGGTGAAGCAGTTTGCGAGATTTCGTTTTAGTGAGTCAGTGAATGAATGAATGAGTGAGTGAGTGAATGAATGTCCTTTCGCTTTTATATAGATGGCGATAAATCAATGTCCAGAGACATATTTTGTCTCGATTTATATCACACACATTAATCTGAAGAAGAGACATTGCATTTATTATTCATTGTTTGATATTTATATCCAATGTGCCTGCGATACAAGGCAGGATCTTTCCCAATAACGTTCATTGCTGGGGTGCCATTGGAGAACCGTGGCAACATTGATACGAATGTACATTCCTGGCCATTAAAATTGCTACAACACGAAGATGACGTGCTACAGACGCGAAATTTAACCGTCAGGAAGAACAAATGATTAGCTTTTCAGAGCATTAACACAATGTTGCGCCGGTTGCTACACCTACAACGTGCTGACATAAGGAAAGTTTCCAACCGATTTCTCATACACAAATACCAGTTGACCGGCGTTGCCTGGTGAAACGTTGTGATTCCTCCTGTAAGGATGAGAAATGGTTACGTTGCCGACTTTGATAATAGTCGGATTGTAGCCTATCGTGATTGCGGTTTATTGTATCGCAACATTACTGTTCGCGTTGGTCGCGAGCCAATGACTGTTAGCAGAATATGGACTCGGTGAGTTCAGGAGGGCTACACGGAACACCGTGCTGGATCCCAACGGCCTCGTATCACTAGCAGTCGAGATGACAGGCATCTTATCCGCATGGCTGTAGCAGATCGTGCAGCCACGTCTCGATCCCTGAGTAAACAGATAGGGACGTTTGCAAGACAACAATCATCTGCACGAACAGTATGACGTTTGCAGCAGCATGAACTATCAGATCGGAGACCATGGCTGCGGTTACCCTTGACGTTGCCTGCGATGGTGTACGCAACGACGAACCTGGGTGCACGAATCACAAAACGTCATGTTTTCGGATGAATCCAGGTACTATTTACAACATCATGATGGTCGCATCCGTGTTTGGCGACATCGTGGTACACGCACACTGGGAGCGTGTATTCGTCATCGCCATACTGGCGTATCACCCGGCGTGATGGTGCCATTGCTTACACGTCTCGGTCACCTCTTCTTCGCATCGACGGCACTTAGAACAGTGGCCGTTACATTTCAGATGTGTTAAGACCCTTGACTCTACCCTTCATTCGATCCCAGTGAAATCCCACATTTCAGCAGGATAATGCACGACCGCATGTTTCAGGTCCTGTACGGGCCTTTCTGGATATGGAAAATGTTCGACTGCTGCCCTGGCCAGCACATTTTCCAGATCTCTCACCAACTGAAAACGTCTCTTCAATGGTGGCTGAGCAACTGGCTCGTCACAATACGCCAGTCACTAGTCTTGACGAACTGTGGTATCGTGTTGAAGCTGCGTGGGCATCTGTACCTCTACACGCCATCCAAGCTCTGTTGGAGTCAATTCCCAGGCTTATCAAGACCGTTATTACGGCCAGAGGTAGTTGTTCTGGATACTGATTTATCAGGATCTATGCACCCAGTTTGCGTGAAAATGTAATGACATGTTAGTTCTAGTATAATATATTTGTCCAATGAATACCAGTTTATCATCTGCATTTCTTTCTGGTGAAGCATTTGTAATGGCCAGTAGTGTATATAGATCAAATCAATACCCAGCTTTGATGTGGCTAAGTGGAGTGGAAGGAACGTGGGGAAGAAATAGGCTTATTGTAGAACCAGTGCAGTGACAAGATTGATTGTCTGTTTTCTGCATGAGCTCTGGAGCGTGAAATTGCCACGAGAAAACCAATCGTTTTCCGTAGTCTGCTCTGTAGAATGCTATTTCCCCTTTATCTGCTCCGCACTCCAACTGAATTCACCCCCTCGACTCCTTATCCCCTCCTCTGTACACCACAAATCTTTGTTCGTCTCTTTCTGGCTGCCATTCTGCCTTTCATCTCCTACTCACCTCTGGTTCCTCCATCTCCCCCTTTCTTCTTCTTCTTCTCTCTCTCTCTCTCTCTCTCTCTCTCTCTCTCCATTTGCTCTTTCCCTCGTCATACCTATTTCCCAGTTAGGAAATTTAAGTCACGAACTTACTTCTAATTTTATTGTAATGGCGGAAAATAACTTCATAGTTACTCTTAAGGAAAAGTAAAGTAACTATGCCAATAAAAGTTGTTTACAAATCTATAGTACTGACATAAATATCGACACACAAATTTAAAGAAAAAAAAAAAAACTGAAAAAAATTATGCTTGAAAAGTGCCGGAAGACCATTTTGGCATACATTGAGCAATGTAAACAGGTCATGGGAAACTGAAATCCTATTATCAACGCTTGAAAATAACTGAAGACGGAAGTGCACACGTAATAGAGATATCCAAACTGTTCACCACCTGGTTTTCGAGTGCTGTAACTTACTGAAAGAGAGAGACCATCTCAAGGAAAAAATAAATAAATAAAAATAAAATAAAATAAGATAAAATAAAATTTAAAAAATGCAGTCAAAGGAGGAGGATGGCCTCTTAGATAATTTCATTTGGTACATCAATTCACTACAGACTTCTACAACTTCTGTAATACAATACACCTATGAAAAGTAGTTTGGTTTCTTTGTGTAAAGTGATAAATCATGTATATCTCAAATGTCTTGTTTTGTAAATCCTTTAATCTTTTGTACTGTGTTTGTGTTTGCCAAAATACCTGATGTAACCGCCTGAATTTAACTTTCAAACATGTTGTATTACTACGTGAAGGGGCATGACACAAAGAAAAAACCTCGTTTACGCTAATGTATGTGCGTCATTGTAACGCTCCTGTATTTCTAACTTTTGGCTCGTAATGTCTTATTTGGCACTCCATTTGGAATTATATGGAAAAAGTTGTGTACGTATATTGAAAAAGAATAGTGACTTCAGGCTTTCCAGGAATAGAGGGTTCCTGGAAGAGCCGCATTTCAATGTTACTTGTTAGCGCTTGCGTGGACGGCGTGTTTTCAGTGCTCAGGCTTTTTGCAATATTAAAGTAATTAGTTTTTTTTAATTACGATAGCTCTTCCTGGGAGTAGTTCTACTTGAGGGAATTTCTCGCCTAATTACACTGTTGCCCATCCAAAATGAGAAAGTCAGAGAGTCCGGAGTCATCACTGCCACAATTACGTGAGAAACAACACGTTGTACAGACCTCATATTACTGAAAATACAGCCCCATCTGAAGTGGAGAAAATGGTGATATCAGTGGTGAGTGCTCGTCATTGAAAGAGAGAAGCTTGGCTGCGTTGTTAGGAAACAGCAGTGCTGCTTCCACATTTTGACAAATCTGACCTAATGCAGCAGCGTCTTTGGCTTCTCGTCCAGCTGTTCTGCAATTATCGATAAGACGTAATCAACCAGACGTTTTCGATAGGCGAGAGGAGAACAGGGAGACTAAGCCAACATTGAAATACGATATCCGATTTTTTATTTTTTATTTTTTTTTTATCTTGAAGATGAGCATTTCGTGCCACGTCTGGTGGCGCATTATCCTGTTGGAATGTGGATGTCAACAACAGACGCCAGCACTTAACAGATGTAATGATGTGGGGTTAATGTAATGGCAATGCGTACTAGGAGATGCGAGATTAAAATACCATCCATAGACATTTCGTATCCGCTCAAGTAAATTCTTACTTTGCATATTTCAAATTTTGTACGAAACTATATTTTCGAAAGTCAGTGATGTGATTACTTTGCTCCTTACTCGAAATGTTTCTCGTCACTGGATTTAATAATTAATTGCTTCCTAAATTTCCTGTATAAGTTAATTGTTTTGTGATTTGCTCATTGACAGCTAAGACCTTCCTTTCTTGATCTCTTATACTATTATTTTGATATTGATGTTTACTGTTCATTAATTGGTTTTATCTTAAGTAACATTCAGCACATTCGTTTTGTTTGAAATTTGACAGCGCCTTACATAGTGTGAAAAGACTGATATTTTTCCAAAAATACGAGCATTTGTATCTATCAGAGAACCGACCAATTACGTGCAGTTTTATATGTTCCCTTCTATACGTGACACTTTCGCACGGCACACACGCATGCGGTCAAGGTCCACTTGCGACGCCATAAACAGTAATCAAGCTTAACAGATTTCTGGAAAATTCTTAAACTGAGCAACCTGTATTTCACGACCTTCTGCTTGTCACGCATCGGTCAGACCTGAGCTTATTAAGCCGCGATCTTTGCCCCGCTTTTAGGTCGCTAAGACCTGCCGGTGAGCTTCCGTGTTTATCACGAGGCGATCTCAAATGCTCAGGGACCACGCACCTTACGGTCTCCATACAAGTTGCCGCAGTGCGGAAATGCGCAAGTGAACGGGCCGAAACACTCAGGACTGAGTCTTATTACGAATCACGTTACTCTGGCCGCGTACTTCAGGTGGGCTGTCGACGTTAATAATACTCATCTGCTCCTAAACAGCTAAACTGTCACCCGCTCATCCTTTTCCATAGCTGATTGCCTACCAAACTGCTTCCAGATAATGGTTGACCTTCAATTCCTGTGTTCGACGTTATGTACCCTTTTGTGTAAATCTGTTATTAAATTATATATTTTTTTCATTTAATTCATTAAAATGAACTCTGTAACGTCGTTAAAAATATATAATTGTATACAAGCCGAGGCTGGGCTTCTGACGACAATTAATTGTGTCTCGGTACCTCACCGTCTGTTTTCCCTGATGCGGGAATACAGTATTGTGGCTGCGAGCATCTCAGAACAAATGGGCTGTGGTAATAGGAAAGAGACAGCGTGGCGAATGGAGATTTGGGTGTGGCGGGAGACGTGCAGGGAAGTATCATCTGCAGTCGAGCTGGTCACTGTGTCCTCGGTGGTGGACTGGTCAACGGGTCTGCCTCGTAAGCAGGATATCCCAGGTTCGAATCCCGCCCGGGCACAAATTTTCATTCGCCACTTTGGTATTTCATCTAAACCTAGTACAGTGAAGCCATAACTGATCATAAATTGCGATTTATTTCACTGTTATTAAATGTTTGTTATGTCAACGTGCGTGGCATTGGGTGAGTGTGGCGAGCAAAACTGTTTGAAATATAGAACAATAAATACTCTTACAAAGAGACACATTCTCTATGACTTACCAACTCTCGCACATATGAAAATGCGTTTATTCTTTCATTCGTCTGACGCGATACGATGCTACCGAGGTTGTAACGTTCAGACTTTAACGATGACGTGTAACACCAAAAGTAGAAGTTCAGTTTCTAAGCCCTGTGGCATCATTATATAAATACGCTAACACGAAACTGAGGGTAAAGATTTTTAATGTTAATCATACAAGAAGGCCAATGAAACGTACATAATTCGAAAAGTGGTTTGTCATAGATGTTGCGAATATCAAAGTTATGTGTGCACGAAGCTGTTAAGAGTGGTAAAAAGAAAAAGAATGTTTAGGATGATACTCCAAATTCTCCATAAGTTTTGCCACTATATTCTAACCCGTAGTAAGTGACGTACTGGTACAGGTAAGATTAGTTCTGTCAGTTAGCGGTTGGAGTGCCAATTTTAAGATCTCGTGTTTGATTCCCACTGCACCCAATTTTTTTAAATTTTTCGTAATGTTTAATACTTAACTTTTAAATATAGTTTTTAATTGTAATTAAACAATTCAGTTTATTGACGAAATATTAATATTTTCAGATTCATTACAATCATTACAATCAATGTTTTTAATGATACATAGTGAAATAAAGGAATACATTTGTGTCTTTCATTCTCTCATGTTTCCTCTTTTTCCCTTTCTTTCGCCTGTTCTCACAGCATTCACATAAAACCTATAAAGTTGCAGTGCTCAATAAATTTCCATTACATTAATTTTTTTTTTTTTCATTTTCATAACTTTGCAAACACAACTTGTCGAATTTCGACTACAGGCATTACTAGTTACATTAAATATTTTCGTGTAAATTATCAGCGATGCTTGTTGCCAATTTATCCTTTCTCGCTTCAAACTATATCTCTGCCTAAATGGTCAAATTTTTTTTCTCTGGCTCTATACCGTATTACTGATCGGACGCCTCTTCTTCTCAGGTATTAGAATAATGTAAGTGTAAGCAACGGTCTTCTTTCATTGCAATAAACCCCTTTTTAAGATTAATTCATGCTTTTGACTTCTCATTTCACAATAACCCATATTTTTCTAATTAATTGCTATTTATCATAGTTTTCAGCAAACTGCGTTCGACCATAAAAAGATGCTTGGCCGTCATTACGGTTTGCTTCCCGATTGCACTCAAATTTAACTCACTTTCGTTTCTTTTCAACACTCCTTCCATACTGATCTTGTTTTCTCGGAGACTGCAATCAATGTTTACTTCCTCCGAAGCCCGATATTTTTTCGATTCGTTCACCTATTGTGATAGGCGTAAACACTATCGCGAAACTTTATTCAGCGAAACTTAATACTAACCAAGTATCTCGTTACGTCTGAAAGTTTTCTGATTCATTTAATTATCCGCACCAAGTTATCAGCTTAAGCCCATCACAACCTCACCCGGCCCCTGTAGCTGTGGCGTGGTATATATAGGAACAACAAAAAGGAGTGTTAATACTCGCAAATTGGAACACAAAAGGAATTGTCGTCTGGAACACACAGACAAGTCAGCTGTGGCAGAGCATGTTTTTATACGTGGTGACCATGAAATCAAATTTAGTGAAACGAGCGTGCTAGCCAGGACGTCACATTATTATATATAGAGAAGCCATAGAAATACAAAAACACCACAATAATTTTAACAGGAAAGAAGAAGGTTTGAAATTTAATAAGATTTGAATCAAAGATATGACAATCGATTATCTGTAATCGAGAGACATGACGTTTTGTCAAAGATAACTTAATAGTCGGCAGCAAGTGACAAGTGGTGGCGCCATCTATGCCCTCTATATAAGCAGGACCTCCAGCGCCTAGTAGACAGTCGTCGACTCACCCTTGAAGATGTTGCCCGCAGTAGGCAACGAAACGTCGAGAGTTAGAAGTTTTATGGATGGACCACGGCAACTTAGCCCGGAAGTTTTAATTAATGTCACCCGGCTAATGTTGCAGAAAAAGGAAACTTTTCGCCAATTTCTTCTGTGGTTATATTTTGCAGTGATATTTTCGAGCGTTGTCTTGACCGGAACAATACCTCCAGCCATTTCCTCATGGCGGATTCATTCGTATTTTACTTCAACTTCGCCCCTTTTAATTGCTACTGCTTATTGCAAATTTCATTAGCTTAAAGTATATATATAAAGAGCACAATACTGGTTATTGATTTCCAACTAGTTTCAACCTTCATTAGGCCATCTCCAAAGTGTTTCTCCAAAACATCATGAAGAAACATCCTAAGATGGCCCAACTTTAGGTTGAAACTAGTTGGAAATAAATAACCAATCTTGTGCTCTTGACTGTTTTCATATACAAAATATCATAAGGGCACTGTCATCCCTAAAGAAAAAAAAATTCCTCAAGTGCACTTAAGTTTTTTCTTTTTTTTCCGCGGATTTCAAATTGAACCTGTACAGAGAACATAAAGAAGTATCACTACAGCCCGTTTTCGTCAGTAACACTTTACTCACAAACCTCATAGACACAAAGATAAAATTACAGATAGGCTACAAGATAAAATATACGTATTATGTAAAACCGTGCTTCTGTCTGAATACGCCAATCTGTAAAACCACTACACGACGCCCCGGTAGAGTGACCGACCGTTCTAAGGCGCCTTGCTGCGGAGTGCGCGGTTGCTCACCGTCGAGGTTGGAATCCTCCCTCGGGCATGGGTGTGTGTTTGTGTTTAGAGTAGTTCATGTTAGTTTGCCGTCCGTGGTGGCCGAGGGGACTGAGGCGCTTCAGTCAGGGTCTGCACGGCCACTACGGTCGGGGGTTCGAATCCCCCCTCGGGCCGTCCTTAATATTAGCTAGTTTGTAGGTTTAGGGACTGGTGACCCCGTAGTTAAGTCCCATAAGCTATACAAACATTTGAACATGTTAGTTTCAGTATATAAGCAGCATCGAACAGTTAACCGCTCTGAAGAGGATCAATGCACAGTGGTGGAAACGTCGGCAATTCATTTGCTAAGTGTTTAAAAATGACGCGGACTAATACCCAGAATTGTTTTATTCCAAATGACACCGGCCTTGGAAGCCTACGAACTTATATTAGTTTCAGTGGTCTGTAACTCTAGGGGCTGATAACTAGTTAAGTCCCTTAGTTTACAAACATTTGACCATTTTGAATATTAAGACGACGTTTGATGCTGTTTCCATAGGTAACTTGAGGCGACATGCAGACTTTATTTAATTAATATAGGAACAGATATAGATATTTAGAAGCCGCCTCTGGTTAGTACTACTGCGCAGTACATCACAGAATCAACAGATTGTTTTGTAGTACATCAAAGAACCAACACTGCTGTTACTTTTTTTTAGTTGAGAGAGCGATTGGACTTGCCTCTTTCGATAGCTACTTTCGGTAAAACAAAGTTACCTTCATCTAACCTGTAATTGGTGTATAGCTTAACTACACTAATTACATATCAAATAATGGTGAATCTGTTTAATCGACACAAGACGTCGTAAAGCGCAAAGTGATGAGATTGTTAGAAAGATGGAAACCGTTGTCACGGAATCGAGCACAAGGCACAAATCCTGCAATCTGAACCTAATGAACTGGTACGGAGCCAAGGGATTTGTCACTAGAAATAACGAGACGTGTGAGCCGACAGGCGGACTGAGGCAATGGGCGAAGCTTTGTCAGCCGTCACTGGCTGCCGTGGCGGCGCGCAGAACAGCACGCCAGGAGGAGAGAAAGGGACGTGGGTTCTGTGGCTGATCACTCCGTTCTGGGGCTTATTAAATGCATTTCTCTGATGAAGATATGAAAGAAATTCTGTGTTCACTAGAAATACCATTTGTGGTTCTGTTGTCTAAGAATGTATATCTGGTCATGTATATGTTATAATCTGGTCATCTCGTTAAATTTTTTTTAACAAGATGACCAGATTATAACATATACAGGGTGTTTCACTAAGTGTGTTTGCCTCTGTAACTTATAAAATAATAGGTGACGGGAAATTTTAATGCGGTAGGTCAACACAAGAAATATTACACTTTCTGCGGAGCTATGAAAATAGTTTATTGTATCATTTTCCAAAGAGTTACAACACAAAGATATATTTTTTTAAATGGAACAATAGTTTTTTCTATCGTGTATTGGATTCGTTTAAACCAGCTGCGTCCAAATCAATTTAAACTACATTCCTATCACTGTTAGTTTGGGAGCTACAACCCTTCATAGTTCCGGGGGCGGAGGCTTGCGATAGCGTAACTGACTGGCCGAGTGGCTATCCCCTGGGGCACGGCCCACTGTCTCATGACCACCAGCCAGTCAGATACGCTGTTGTAGCCTCTGCCCCCTAAACTTTGATGGGTTGTAGCACCCAAAATAACAGCGATAGGAATGTAGTTTAAATTGATTTGCACGCATCTGGTTTCAACGAATTCAATGCACGACAGAAAAAACTATTGTTCCATTTAAAAAATTATATCTTTGTGGTGTAACTCTTTGGAAATGATACAATAAACTATGATCATAGCTCCGCAGAAAGTGTAACATTTCTTGTGTTGACCTACCGCATTAAAATTTCCCGTCACCTATTATTTTATAAGTTACAGAAGCAAACACACTTAGTGAAACACCCTGTATACGACCAGATGATGGTGACACAGTGCACCGAAACCGGTCGTCACTTAATAAATTATTAGTTTGCGATCTTGGCTTATCATTTTGAAACCATGAAACGAATTGATCGCCTCCAGACCAGACGATGTCAGGTAACCCTAATACGTTTCTGCTTGGTGGGCGATATGAAATATTTATTTTACAAAAATTCACACATAGAGAAGATTGTAAGTCACGATGACTCACGTGCTATGAACAAAAGAATCAATGGTCATATCCAGAAAGCAATTAAAAGGTACAACGGGAAACGACTACAGGAGTGGCGCTTAAACCTGTCATATATCATTTCCTTTGCTCCTCCATGTTACCATGGTTTACGCACAACAGTTTGCGTTTGTTCCGCAATGACAGTTTACGCGAGGGCTGTAATTACGCCCCACTGCACTGCGTGAAGAGTATAAACTCTAAAAGTTCACCAACCTGATGTCTTCTATAGATGTCGTCCCCACGCAGATGAAAGCACGCAGGTCGGAGTTCTTGATTGAGGCTGAAATTATTATACTATTGGCAGGAACTGATCTAATTACTGAATAAAACTGAAGTCGTCGGCAAACTGGATGTCAACTGATTTATTTAAATAAAGCAGAAAACCAGTAAACTTCATAATAATATCCACTTGACACACATTTTCTTAACTGAAAGTAAATGTAAAGTCATTTAGCCTTGAGCTAAGATGATTCAAAATGTTCAATTGTTTGTATAGCTTATGGGACTTAACTACGGGGTCATCGGTCCCTAAACTTACAAACTACTTTGCATCTAGCTTATCCTAAGGACGGCACATATATCCATGCCCGAGGGGGGATTCGAACCCCCGACCGTAGTGGCCGTGCAGTCTCCTCAGTCTCCTCGGCCACAGCGGCCGGCGCTAAGATGATTAAATAATGTTTTATGACGGACTACGTATGCATGTTACTCCACCGAGTGCGTGTTCTAGACTCACACGTTACTCCTCCGAGAGCGCATACTGAAGTGAACTGTGGCGGCTCGATGCAAGGCTGCCTTCGTTCCACGATTTGGCGCGTAAACATGGCTGCCGTGCATCGTCCGTCTTAATTATTTTCTTTATTGAATTAGCAATTGTTAATATGTTTTACCTACTCATGGCATAGCTTAGCTTTGATGGGTTTTCCTAAATTGAGTATGACATTGAATAAATAATTAGCTTAATAAATATTAACAAAAATATGAATGCTAAAGCCAATAGGCGTCCAGTGCCTGCCGCTCGGGGACTTCCCTAGAATTCGGGGAAACTTGCCAGTGCTCTTTCCCATGAGAACCCGACCTATTGTACCACCTATCGTGGTTCTCACCAGCTTTTACCATCTGTCGCCTACTGGTTCTAACGGGCTTCACTGAAGCAATACTCCAATCTTAATATAATGGCTTTGAGCCAGAAATATTACAAAGGTCTTTCTGGTACACGTCACACGGTTAAACCTGGATGGAATCAAGTAGGTGCAACAAATAAATAAAAAAAAAGTATTCGTTTCTCTTCATGCTGCTTTTGTGCTACTAGGGCCTGCCCTTCAATAAGTGTTGTGCGGCCCGTAGTGTTCAACTGAGCCATCTTACCAGAACCCACGACCTCCTGTCTGGAAGCCCCACTGCTACACAGCTGAGAGCTGAGGAGGCGGGATCCGTTGCCTGTTCAGCTGTCTGCTCATGGTAGTGGGTCCTCCTGGACATCTTTGGCCCTCTGTTTGTGTATATATGACAGCTTTATTATACATCGCAAATCGGAAATTGAAAAGAAAAATAATGAATCAGGAAGAGTGATAAGAGGAGATAGAATAGGATGCCTCATAAACGTCCCTACACCTGCAATTCCGAGGGAAGTGGTCTCGGAATGAAACCTGCAACCCGACGTCCCTGTGAAATTCCTTGCTGGCTTAATAACTAGGATTACTACGCTTATCTTTGTGTTACGCGTGGTGTTAATACAGGGTGTCCCACTCAACTTTTTCACTCCAGATATCTCTGGAAGTACAACAGATACTGAAAAACGTCTTTCGCGGACATGAATGTACGGCAGGGCCTTAGGAAAGTAGGTTCTATGAGACAGGCTAAGACGTAAGCCAAAATTATTTTCAACACAATCGTGAGATTTTTAAATGGCTACTACATATTGTTTCTTACACCTTTCTCTCCGTTCGAGCTCTGATTTCTCGTATTTTTTTGTTCTGATGATAATTTCTATCTATGTAAGTGGGAGTCAACAATATATTTTCGCATTCGGAGGAGAATCTTTGTGATTGGAGTTTCATAAGTAGCCCACGCCGCAGCAATAAGCACCTTGTTGAAATTATTCCCATGCCAGATCCTGTATCATTTCCGTAACGCTGTCTCCCCTGTATCGTGAAAATACAAAACGAGCTGCTCTTTTTTGGATTCTTTCGATGTCCACCGTCAAACCCACCTGATAATGATCCCACACTGGGCAGCAATACTCCAAAAATGGACGGACTAGCGTAGTGTATGCAGTTTCTTTAGTAGTTCTGTTGCATCTTTTAAGGGTTCTACCGATAAAACGCAGTCTCTGGTTCGCCTTTCCCACGACATTATGTTTAATGGTGGGCCAGCATTACCGATGGAGTACGCCAAGAAGTCACTTTTAACCAGGTGTCTGGATACTTTTGACAATATATTGAATATGTTGTGGCGTAAAGTCAGCGCCACACGCCAGACGTAGAAGAACGATCGTGTAGAAGACAGTGATCGACCGAAAGCCAATAGCACGCAGGCGCTGCGCATCCTGGAGGGAGTAAGCAAGCCCCACAATCGCGTAAGCGGCCGACTGCGAACAGCGGACAAATTTGAGAGCACCTCGGCGGCCATTGTGGTGGCAAACTTCCGCGCGAACTCTAAATGTGCGTAAGATTATTTTGATTAGAGAGAGTATTCATATGAGTTAAGTCACGAAAACTATGTCTAATTGAAATACATAACTACAAAACAGCTTCAGACTCCTTGAATATACAGCAACTATCGGTTGTATGTAAATTTATTACACATGGGGTGAAGAAATTGGCCAACAGCGTTTCGTCTTCCTAACGAAACCGAACTATAACATGTAGTTTTTTAGCCTTCTAAGTGCAGCATATGAAGGAATCTATCGTCAGACACGATTTTTTGGCACTTTCTCAGTACATTCTACGATTGTGAAACTTTGTACAAAAATTAATTTCGAAAGAGTTTCACACTTTACGTCTTTGCTTTAGTGCTGTACTCTCCAATATTTAGATATTTCATAGCATCAAAGAAATCAAACAGGGGTGCCTGAAACATCTAATGTTAAAAATCGATTGTGAAATTAAAATATGCCGTCAGATACATAACTGAAAAATAGTTTCTTACCTTGTGCATACAGCAACCAGCCACTACCAAATTCTTTTAAGAACACGAAGTATGCCACAACGTTTTCTTAACTAATGCATCTAACATTAGCATTAGGGTATCTAGCAAGAAAATTAGCATTTTTAATGCTGTAATCCAAATACCTTACAATAGCGTGAACTGCTCAAAAGTCAACAACTATTGTCGTAGGGTTTAACTTTACAACGTGCATCCAGTGTGGCTATGTGTCATTCATATATGGAACTATACACAGTGCTGCAAACCCCTTTCAGTTGTTATTCGTACACATAAAGCAGAGTACCTTTAAATTGTGTGTTACAAGTTGATAATATTAATTTCATAAATAAAAGTTCGAACTGCAGTGAGGCAACTAATTTCGTGACCCCAATAGTTATTTTACACAATCATAAAATGAAATTTTTGAACTTCCTGTCCATCAATACTGCCTAAAGTAGCTCCTTCTTAAGAGCTATCAGTATTGTAAAAGCATGTTATTTATTTCATTCAATCGTATATTGTCTTGACTAACAGTCTGTTAATTTATGCATTTAAACGCTGAACAGCTCTTCACCATCGTGCTTCATGTACACTGCAACAGTCAAACAATACAGACGTGACTATCAATTTTATATGTTTAATACACGATTTAGCTGCTAATAACAGTCGTATTTATGTGACGCTTGCCACTACCATGGCGGCCGGTCGAAGGTTCAAATTATCCCGCGACTGCAGCGCCATCAGGGAGTCAAGTTATTTGTACAAGGTTTTTGGGAGCAACCGAGGATGTGCTCCTTCTACAAGCGGCTATATCTGGGCGCCCGGCAATTACTATTCAGGAATACGTCAGTTACTAGTGAGAACTCGTCAGTTACTATTCAGAACTAGGCAGCTATGAAGACAGAACTAGGAAAGTACTAAGAACGCGGCTACGAACTTAGCAGTAACTAGGTCTCAGCGCAGCTAGTATTATACGGAAGATACCGCAAGAAGCAAGAAGACAGAAGAAACATACAGATGTTCTAAAGATGAGTACTGTAAATTTCAGCCAGTAAATATCTTGTAATACTAACTATATCAGTGTTTTAGATGTCAAAGGATCCTGCACCAGTACCATTATTGACAACCAGACCGGGACGAGTACTAAACAAAAGGCGACTAGGTCACAACAGAATAAGACATTCACGGACAAATAAAGACGTAGATACTCAATTATTCCATAATTGATATATATGGTGATCTATCGATTCCGTATTTAAATTCCGTCCTAAAGACCATCAGGTACCGACAGGCCATCGTGTCATCCTCCGCCAGAAGGCATAAAAGGAAGGGGTATTGAGAGAGCGTGGTCAGCGCCCTGTGCTCCCAGCTGTTGTATTGATTTCCTTGACGATACGGTCATTAACATTATCCTAATACCAAAACACATGAAGAAGTGGGGTTTCCTTCCATCTTCTGACTGTGACTGCGGGGCAGAGGAGCAAACCGTAGGGCACATCGTCAAGCAGTGTCCACTGCGAGCATTTAATGGTGACTTGGAGAGTTTACATCAAGTGACAGAAAGTGCTCTGGGCTGGCTGTTAAATTTGGATATTTCCATTTAATTGTATGTATGTATTCCTGTATACTTGTGAAAACCAAACGATAAATAAATAAATAAATACCAAAACATCTACCAAACTTTTTGTTATTTTCTGCATTTAAATTGTGCGGCTCCGTACCACAGTGGTAGAGTGCTAGACTACGAATCCAAAGGTCGCGGGTTCGATTCCCGCCAGGTCGTGGGATTTTTATCTGTCACTTTCCACTTCTTTGACCCCTGGCAGTGTTGTTGATGTGAAAAATACCGAGTAACACCGTGGTTCGGAACCCACGTTAAACTGTAGGTCCCCCATAACTGGCTGGGTAAGCCAGTTTGAAGGTCGGAGGAAGGCAACGGCATACCACCTCCAAACAGGACCATGCCTAGTAAAGCACTGTTGTGTTCAAACCAAACTTCGGATTGTTGACTGCTTTACCTTTTTAGATGATCTAAGAAGAGGCCTAATACACCTGAAACGTGTATTTACCGTTTGATAAAAATAAAATACCTCAATCAAAACTGTGTTACAAGTAGCTGCTTCATCAGCAGCTCACGTGGAATGGACCAATACATTTTACTATAATTTTCTGGTTACAAAGTAAAGGAATCCCTTCTGTCCAAGAATACCATAGAATTCTAAACTCAGGAAAATGTCTGCTAGTAGAGATCGCGTTTCTGTGTCGTAGAAGGTAGTAACATTCCGGGCCTGACTATATGGAGTCATCTAGCGCAACCCGTTACAGCTATTTCGTCGTAATGGATGTTTTGCGATAGCTGGCGATCTGCCCTAAGTGCAGCCATAAAATTTCTGTTACATCTCGCTTCGGATGAGGCACAACGCTTGCGTCGCAAAGAGGCATTTTATGTGGTCATACGTTCCAACGCTCTACTTATTTCTTATAGTCTCATTATAGGGCCGAGTAACACACTTTCCCCGTGGGTTATTGACGAGTAGTTCCACGGTGCGTTTCGTAGATCGTTATGATCGATAAAGGCAATATCGTTTTACTGTAGTATTTGTCTATTGTCGTTATCCTTACACAAAACACGGAGCCTACTATCCTACTAGCCTAGTGCAGTAGCATTCTAAAACTATAAGCGATATCTCTCTTATATTCGGAAATTATTGTTTGTTAGTCTTACTTAGTTTCCCTACAGGCTGTGACGTACTGTGGGTACTTCCTTTATTTATTTATTTTTTTTATCGTATGCGACGGTTATATGATGTGCAAGGCTTTCGTCGTCGTCGATGTATTGGTTTACTAGGCTCTCAAAATTTTAGTTGCGTCACACATCAGGAATTCTTAGTATATTCAATTACGGCTTTTTGTTTTTAACGTAAGTACAAACTGAACCATTTCTTTCTTTTTTTTTAATTTAATAAAGTCATTAGATAACCTTTATAATGTTTGAGAATATGAATTCTGTCTCTCAGGGCTTTTAGTTAAATTTCAAAGTTTTTAATTTTTTAAATTATTTTTTTAACTTTTATCTTATTTGTCCCGGTAGTTCATTTTACAGAAGTACGTTACATAAGAAGTTAATTACTAATTCTTACGTTAAAAATAGTCTTTGCTAATTGGCCTTAACCTTGTTTTTTTTTTTTTTTACTGAATAATGTTTTTAATAAATTTATCCTCCATATTCCTATCTCAAACACAGTCAAGGATGTTATTTAAAAGCAATTTTCAAATATCATCGATTTTATGAAAGGGTACTATCTACGTAAGAAGGTTTTCTAGAAACATTTTTAAAATACAATTCCTGTTATATTATTCACTTTAAAAGCACTCAGTTACAACATACACTGAACAAAGTATTTGAGACACAATTCTCAAAATATATTTCTTCACATTGATAGTTCATTATATCGCTGGTACAATCAAAGTTTAGAATATTCTCCCAAAGCCAAATTTAAGTTCCTTAATACACTATCCTTTCTCAATGAAATTGTCAGTTTTTCTTTTAAAGTCCCCTTCAATATTATCTCGACGGGAGGCAGAATTTTTCTACGTTCCTTAGCCTAATCCCGAATTAAAGTCCATAGATAATGTAACTACGCAATCGCGTAACCTTTCGATCATTCATTGTTAACTATCAAAGTCTATAATTTCTGTAGGAATAATTTAAACGCGAATGTAAAAAAAATGCCAAAATATTTCCGTACATGATTCCAGACTATTTTGCAAGACAATTACGCGGGACGCTTACAGAGAGATCTTTACACATCGTAAAACAAAGAGAGAGAGAGAGAGAGAGAGAGAGAGAGAGAGAGAGAGAGAGAGAGAGAGAGAGAGAGAGAGAACAATGCTACTGCGGTTACTATTTATACTTTATTTACGACAAATGATAACTGTGATTGCAATGTTTTGACCCGGTTACTCTATATTCGTAAATTCTGCCTCTTACAAAAACTAATAAATCTACTGAAATGGATATTCCAAAGCGATGACTGTGATGTAGCGTTAAAAGGCATGCTCTTGATCTAAAAATTGTTAGTATAGTGTTGACCATTTTAAAATAATTATTGCCACAGTAGAATAGTTTATCTATAAAGTTATCCGTTTGTGTTTCTACTTATAAGAAATATACGTTCGGTTTTCTGTGGCATGTCGATGGTCAGAACTTTCGATTTTCATTCATCTTTTATTCTCTTATGGTTTCTAAATTCTGAAATTATTCCAACATTCACTGTAAGACAAAAATATTAAAAATCAATTGGATTTACAGTAAAATGCAGTACGCGTGACCGTAAAAATACAGTTTTCTCGTCTTCGCCAAGAAAGTAAAACAGTCGATCAGTTGCAATGGTAAAAGTTTTATTATGACCAACTTGACCTATGTTTCAATGCCTGTAAGAACATTATCTTTTGTAGGATTACACACTCGATACACGATTTAGGGAAGCAAAATGCAACATTAGGCGCTAATGAACTGTGAATTAAATCAATGGTGAAAGTTGGAAATTGTGCTCAGCCGAGATTCGAACGAGGGTCTTCCTGTCTACTGCGCAGCTGTGCTGAACTCTGCGACACTAGCAGACGGTCATCGGCACTGTCCTGCAAACCTCTCCTTAGATGAAATTTTCAACTTATCCACCTTACAAGAAGACCTTTAAATCTTGGAAATTCAATGTGGAATGGCACTTCGCGTCAAGGTTGTTCACTCACAGAAAATTTAAAGCGCGCTATACAGAAAATTTTGAGAATAACAGCTCCCAAGTTTAAAGCGCAGAACAACTGTATCTTATATGGACTATGTCTTGAAAAGAGGGTATAAGATGAACATTAACGAGAGAAAAAGAGGGTTAATGGAACGTAGTGTCAGAAAAATCAGGCGATGCTAAGGAATTAAATTAGGTAATGAGGCAATAAAATTTTGTTATTTGGATGGCAAAATAATTTCCGATGATCGAAATAAGGAAAATACAAAATGCAAAACGGCTATGGGAAGAAAAGCGTTTCGGAAGAATCAAAATTTGTTGACACCCAATATTATCTTGAATATTAGGAAATACTTCCTGAAATCTATTATTTGCAGTGTAGAATTGTATGGGAGCGAAAAATGGATTATAAGGATAAAAATATAAGCTTTTGAAATTCAAATGTTCAAATGTTTGTATAGGTTATGGGACTTAACTACGGGGTCATCACTCCCTAAACTTACAAACTACTTATGAACTAATACTAAGGACGGGACAAATATCCATGCCCGAGGGGGAATTCGAACCCCCGACCGTAGTGGTCGTGCAGACCGTGACTGGAGCGCCTGAGTCCCCTCGGG